>CM018573.1:10527134-12012134 GCA_009078335.1 Salix brachista
AGGTTACATGAGCATTATATACAAAGAATTTGATATTATTAGCAGCATTTTCATGTCGAGAGGGGGATGATTTATGGTTGACATTAAGTCCTAATATATTGATTTGATATAGTTGATTTGTGGTATGAGTTACTCCACTCTGAAAATGATGAGTGGATAGTTAAAGAAATGATAGTGTAATCTTATGATGAGTTGTATGCACTCATTCGGTCAAATTCAGTTCTATGTGATAATTAACTATAATATAAATCGTGAGCGTTTTTAATGTGTATTTATCCATTGTTCATCTAGACAAGTTCATTGTAGATTGCTACAATAAAATTATTATTTTGCCCCCAGTGTTAGAGAATAACATAAATTATATTCTAGAGTCTTACCTAACAGTTTAAACTTTTAACTAACGGTCACGAGTTTAAATCTCATCACATCATTCTATTTAATAAAAATGAAGCACAAATTAGAGTGGGCCTATGCAAGTTTCAAGCCCAAATGACTTTCACTTAAGGGAATGTGTTAAAGGATAATATAAATCATATTTTAGATTCTCACCTAACAGCTTGAGCTTTTAGGTGAGATGATTCCTTAACACCGTTTTAACCCTTGAGTCAGAAATTTCACTTTTCAAATACTTAAAATAGCCTAAAACGACAAAAATAACTTTAGGGGTATTTTGGATTTTCAATACGCATAAAATTTTTCATCGACTACAGGCATTTGTCGGAACAAAAACACCAGTTTATGAGCTATATACTTACATGGGAATTCTTTCCCTTGATCTTGCCATATGTATCATATTTGTGGGTGTTTCATAACCTAATTTTTTCCTCCCATTGCCACTGGTATTTTTGTAATTTATTCACAATTGCTTATTGTTTTTTAAAATCCCTTTATATTTTCGGTCTCAAAGTTTTGATTTTTTCATTTTGTCCCTGGGTTTTTCATTTTGACTTATTCTTTTAATTTTATTTGGTATTAATTCCTTTGGTTTTGGTCCTTCTTAGTGTTCATATTTATGTATTTATGTTTTTAGTTTTTAATTTTAATTTTTGTCATTTTATTTTTTGTTGGGGTTTCATTTTTATTCTGTTATTTTATTTTTATAAATCTCTTTATTGTTTTTCGGTCCCAAGGTTTTGATTTGTCGCAATTTTGTCATTTAATTGGAATTAATTATATATAATATTTTTAACTTTTGCACTTATTCTTTTAATTTTTTATTTAGTATTGATTCCTTTGGATTTTCTGGTCCTTCTTTTTTGTCCGTATTTATTCATTTATACTTTTAGTTTTTGTTTTTATTTTTTATCATTTTATTTTTTACCGAGGTTTTATTTTTATTTGGTTTAGTTCTAAAATTTTTGTTGGTGATCATTTTAAAATTAATATTGTAATGTTTTCTTTATTATGACTTAATTTTAGTGACATTGGCCAGGCAGGTTAATAATAATTTTAAGATTAATTCAAAATGGTTTTAGCTAATCTTAAATTTAATAATTCAAATATCCGAATCTTTTTTTTTGAATGATAATGATAATTTTATACTGATTATTTCGTTGAAACCTACTAAACAAATAAATTTATATCCATTTAAAATTCATATATTTTATAGAAAACTTGCACTTCATATTAAATCTAAATTAATAGATATGATAATGCATTAGTTTAGCCTATTTCAGCATATTTTCAAATATATTAATAATATTGATGAGTTGCATAATATTATTTGTAAGGGTTTATGGAAAATGAATTGTCTAGTGAGTCATACAACTTATCTAGATCTTTGCAATACCATAAAATATCGACTATTTGTGAGAACAAAAAACACCAGTTTATCAAAATAAACTGAGGAGAGTTTGTTGAGTCAATTTTGCGTAAGACTTAAGGACATTGAGGAGGTTAAGATTTTCAAAATGGTTTGCTTTTATATTTTAAGAATTTTGAATTTAGTTTAAATTTAATAAAATATTATGTTAATTTCTATTGTGAGTTGTTATATTTGATGAATTGTGACGCGTATTGATTTTTTAATTGTGTTGGAGAGTTGAATTGAGGTTTATGTTTATAAGTGGTGATGCATATATTATGCTGTGTTTTTTTTTTTATGGGAGGGATTTGAGAATGTTGGAAAAAATATCTTGATTTTGTTTAAGACTCGCATGTCTTGTATATGATTTATGTGTCGAAAATGAAGTTCGTGATGCACCAAGTTATACTATTTTGCTATATATTTTTTTGGAATGTATATTTAACTAATTTATATTGCTATGCTAATATTAAAAAAAACCTTTAAAATTTTCTGATATTAAAATTGAAGTTTGTTTAACACTTTTTAAGAGATGAGTTATAATTATTAATGGAGCTAATAATTACTTTCAAATTGATATTTTTGGAGGGTAGATTTTTACCTTCCAATCATTGTTTTCAATTAATATTGCTTTCTAGCTCTTTTTTTTTTTAATATCCAAACACATATTAAATTAAATATTAATATCTCACCCATTATGAATAATAATTAAATTATTTTCTATCTCTCTCTGTATATATATGATTTTGGAGTGAAAAGTTTAGAGAATTGATGTCATGAGATAAAGTGTGTAAAAATAGATTAAGGGATTAAGTTTTGGTAGAAATTAAAAAACAATTATAGATAATAAAGGATTATAAGAACGATAAAATAAAATTATAAATTATATAAAATTGAATATTATATCTTTATGTCTAAAATTAAAGGGAATGAAAAAAAATATCATTCAATTAAAAAAAATGACACAAATCCAAATTCCTCCCTCTATATTTTCCTTACCACCTTATAGGATTAAAATGTAACCCTTTTAGGATTGATTTTTGATATTATTGAGATTTTTAAAAGATAGAATTTGCTTCAACTAGAATTAAAATTCATATATTATATGTTTAATATTAGCTTCCATTAAATGATATTTGGTTACCTTTATATTGTTTTATTCTTCCTTTGTATCAAACATGTTTTCTTCTTCTTCTTTACAACTCGCCTTCAACCATTATAACTTTAGTCTTCATTATTACATCTACTTAACCTTTAATTAATTATTAAACATTCATAATCAAATTAAAATCAATCAATTTTGTTTCATGAGAAACTCAAACTCAATCCATAGGATGTTAATGTTAGAGATTGTGATAAATCATTAATGTATCTATTGTATTTAGACCACTTGGAAAGCCTAACAAGTATATTTTGAATTAAATAAAAAGGTTCGGTCATAAGAAGAAGTATGGTCATGCTATACAATATGTCTAACAAAAATGAACATAACATTTAATATGCTTGTTGGATTGGAGTCAATTTTCTCAAGAGACTCAACGAATTTAAATCTTAAATGGACCGGCTCGCTATAAAAACCCGAGGTCCGGAAGACTTTTAAATTAGACTTAGAAGATTTTGTTTAAGTTAACATAAAAAGCCTTAACCCTAATTCACAATCAACAACAATTTAGAATCATTGATTTATTTTAAAATAACAAAATTAACAACTTAATCCAATGTATTTTGTAGTCTATTAACCTTATTTTGTACCTAATTTATTAAAAACCCTAGTTATGCTAAAAGAAATCTTAATTATATAGTAATACAACTGGTTTGTCCAACCATATCACACAGCATCAAAACTTTCATACGAATGGTGGACATGGTAAATTTCCTAGACAGACTTTGAAGCTGAGAAAAGCATGTCCATAGATTTCATGATTGTCTGGTACAAAGTATTTCTTTGACTGATTGACTACTATTAAAAAAACAAAACAAATTTTTGTCTCCCTGTAGTTCTCTAACTATTGAGCTCCTTTGCCATATTTTATGGTGACAGCCTCCAATTTATAACACATTTCTTTCGACAGAATTTTCAATGATGACAGCCATTCATATATAAAACACCTAGGAATCAGAAAATAAATAAGAAAACTATATATGTTTTTATTTTATTTTCTGATTTCTAGGTGTTGACCCGCGCAGATGGTAGAAATTAGAAACTTCAAACTCGTGGAGCGCTAGTGTTTTTGATTTTTTTTCTTTTAAATTATTATTTTTTTGATATTTTTAGATTATTTTGATGTATAAATGTTAAAAATAATATTTTTTTAAATAAAAAAATATTATTTTAATATATTTCTAAATAAAAACTATTTTAATAAACAACGTAATTATACTTCTATTCTAAACAGTTACGTAGTGATCGGGCTGTATATTTCCTGTTTGTAAAAGTTCAGGCAAGCCTATTTACAGAACATCACTTCAAGATTAAGGTTCAAGAGTGGACTAATTAGGGACTCGAGCACTTATAAAAATGTGTGTTTTTTTTGGACATGTTGCCAGATAACTGGGCTTTTCTCAACTTCTGTAGGGACCTTGTTCCTCGAAATTACTACTTGAGCTACAATATTCAAATTTGTTTGCAGCTCTAATATACAAATGATTTTTCCATCCTGAAATTTATATTGGACCGCTCCATATTATTTTACGAAATTATTTTTTAAATTAATTTTTATTCAGAAAAAAATAATCTAAAAATACCAAAAAAAATCTAATTTAAAATAAAAATGTTCTTAAAACGTGACAAACACCCTATAATTTATACTAGCCCCATACAGCTACAGTAGCTCTGAATCTGAAGCTGTGTAGGCTGACTCTAGCTTACATGTTAGAAAACTTGAGAAAGAAGAGATGCGAAGAGACATTAATACATGATTGGAAACTAATCCTGAAGTTCACACAATATCATCAGAAAAAACTAAGCGTCATCATACAGGATTAATTGCAGATCAACCCCCATGATTTTACATATGCTTTGAGTACTAGCTAGCTAGTACAGATGACTTATCATTAATGTTTAATTTGATGTTTTTCCGTACAGAAATTTAACCTAGTTAACAGAGATTAATCTTTCAAGCAAACCAAATTAATTTTGGTTGATCATTGACATTTTTTATAAAACTCAAGGCGACCGAGTTTTATATGAACTATAGAGGGAAGACCAGGAGCAGAAACCCTACTCTGTCACCTTCTGGAACTGCTACAACGTAAGCAACCTGTGACCGAAGCTTTAAGGAAGATTTAAACAGTGAAATTGCTTCCTGTTCCCATCGACAAACGATTTGACAAGTCCCGGACGATTTGACACCATCCAAATTCATTGCAGAATCACATTTACAGACAAGAAAAGAAAACCCATAAAATAAACTCAGTTTCAACTTGAGATAATTACATGATTTTACAAATAAAGAACATATCAAATACCAAAAAAAAAGAAAGAACGAGAACCCAAATAAACTGAGTCGTGAAGTCTGGTTTGTTTTATGGGTTATCCAGAGCAGAATAGATGAAATAAGCTGGAATTTAGAAGATAAATTCAGAATGATTCAAAATTTAGGCATTTTGCTCTTACCGACCAGATCAAGTTGAATTGACAACGTTAATTTTACGGGTTTGCCGTATTATAAAGCACATAACACCATCTTGTACAAGAACTCTAAGAGAATTGATTGCTGAGTTGGTTCTGTTTAACTTGAGTGAATCAACCTTTCTGTTTCTAGCATAAATTTAGGAGTTCATAAATTGACAGTAAGAATTTATAGAATATGAGAAAAACCCAGTTTGCCAACTTTTTTTCACGTAACTTGTAATTAACACCTCTCCTGGCTCAAACTAAGGCAGCATTATATTACCTATTAGATATTTCATTATTCAGGAAAGATTACATGGAGAAAATCGCAAATAGTTTGGGGACTAAGTTTATATTTTGAATGATTGGTTAGTTTTATAATTCTAGAAATCCGATCCATTTTTTTAAAAATCTGGTGTTTGATAACTACAAAAAGAATTTTTTTTAGTGAGGTAGAGGTCTCTTCAATTGTTAAGCTAGTGATTTATTTAGAGAATATACAGTGCTATTATAACGAGATACTATGACAATAAATATACGGTAGAAAATAAAAATTTTGAACCTTTTATTTAAAGGATCGATGATTTATTTATAGCCCACGAGCTTTCTAGTAAAGAGAAAAAAATTAAAATGTAACATTATCATGATAATATTAATAAAAAGAATATTTTTGATATATATATATATATATATATATAGATGTTGTTGATGAAAAATACATTAATATAAAAAAATATAATAGCAATAGAAATATAGTGAATTTTTGAAAGAATTTTATACAACTAATAGTTGTGAAGAAAATAAAATCTAAAAATATAATTGTATAAAGAAAAGAAAGGACAATTCTAAACAAAATAATTTAGGGTTCATCATTAAAAGTAATATATATTATGTGAGTGCAATATTTTAAAAGTGGAATTAATTAAACCTGTGGGTATTCATCTCTTACTAAAAACCCTGTGGATTTTTTTTTGGCAAACGGAAACGGAGTCATTTTCAACAGAGAGATTGATGGCGTCTTTTGCCGTTTATGCAGCTTAAAGCCTTAAACCACGCTGTTGCAAATTTAGACACAGACCCATTGACACGTCTCGACTTGAAAAACCTACTATTCTTTTTCTTTACTTTATTTCTGCAAATCGCAAGGTTAGCCAGATTCATTCATCATCACATTTTATTAAATGATCGGAGAGAAAAGAAAGAAACCTCTAGAGAGAAGAATTAAGAGAATTTTGTTTTTAAAAGAAGGGTTGAGAAAGAAATATATATATATATATATAGAGCTAGGCTTCACGCCTGTTTGCTTCACGCAAGCGCGCAGCTGAATTGGGAGGGAGAGGTTTGTTTTATGGCGTGGCCTTAAAGACTTCACTAGCGTTGTTTTTTCTCCAACCCCCGATACCACATAAACCAGCACCACCATCCAAACCAAACCCTAGACCATCACCACCTAAATAATGAAACTATTGTAACAGATTTATATTCCACATTAAAAAATACAATATATTTTTTGTGAAAATATAATATATATATATAAGTTTTTCTTATCTTAAATTAAAAAAATAAAATCTTCATTTAAATCTGTAGATACATGATAAACATTGATATAAGATAATAAACAATAATAAAAAAATAATATGCTTACGCGTAAAGTTGAGTAGAATAGGAGTAAAACCTTAGATTATCATAATTTTTTAAATATTTAGAATTAATTTCCTAAATTTTAAAACTTTTAACAATTATAACTTTAATTTTCTAAACTATTTTCTTATTTAACAACTTTTTAATTCTCTCATTAAATTTTATCTGGTTGTTACATAATATATAATATAATATATTCTTACAATCAAGCAAAGCCAGCCCGTAATATCTTTTTTTGTTTTTTCGAAACTTGGTGGTTTTTTCTTTTGCTATTTGTTAATCTTAAATTTGTAGAGAAGAAAGCTTGTTGTGTTTGTGCTATTAAAATATCCTTAAATAAAATACAATATCGATGTACGTCTTAGGTTAATGTTTTTGTTCTTTGTATTGTCTTCCAACACACATACCCTCCATCTCTCTTCTCCTCTTTCAAATACAAACCCTGGCAAATTATGTGACAACCTACCTTGTTTACTTTCTTTAGTTCTTAAAGAAAGATAAAAGAAATGAGTACTGCAACAACAAACCCTGTAAATAGTGGTGGTGGCGGCGGGAGCGGTGGTGGTGGAGGTGGGAGCGGTGGAGGTGGAGGTGGGCCATGTGGTGCTTGTAAGTTCTTGAGGAGGAAGTGTGTGCCAGGTTGTATATTTGCACCTTATTTTGACTCGGAGCAAGGTGCGGCATATTTTGCAGCGGTGCATAAGGTTTTTGGTGCGAGTAATGTGTCGAAGCTCTTATTAAACATTCCGGTCAACAAAAGACTTGATGCTGTGGTCACAATTTGCTACGAGGCTAAAGCTCGTTTAAGAGATCCAGTTTATGGATGTGTTGCTCACATCTTTGCTCTTCAACAACAGGTAAATTATATTTCTTTTTAGTTATTTGTCATCATATATCCATTTCTTGATCATAAAGGATCGTCATCTTTCTGAACTTGATGAGAAACAGAAAGACAAAATAACATTTGTTGTTCTGTTTTCTTTCTTAGTTGAGGTTACTAAACACACCACATATGCTGTTTGCACGACTCTTTTAATGATAGGTTAAGGATTATTCAGGGTGCGAGAAAGAGCTAGCTAGCCTCATCATATATGTTTTTTTTTCTTTTTCTTCCGTCTTTGTTTGCTTGATCATGCTGGTATAAGTCTATATATTCTTGAAATTTGTTTTTTGAAGCTTCCCTTTGTCGATGAGATTAACTGTTTTACACAGTTAATATTGCTTCGACTTTTTTCTTCATTAAAATTAACTTCATGGGATGGTTTTAGTTTTTGTCAATTTGTCCAACGATGCAAGTTAATCCAGCAACCCTTTGCAAGTTATAAGCGGTGACCTTATTTGTGAAGGCAATTGCCAAACTGTTCCAAGTTAGTGAGAAAGCAGATTCATCGGCTCTGTTTTGAAGCTAGGGAGAAAGCAAGAATCGGGTTCTTGATTTTGTATTCTGTGTTGCAGAACTGCGCTGCCTCGCAGCTGATCAGGGGATAATTCTGTGCTTTTTACTGAAAACTAGAACGCATTTTTGATAGACAAATCACAAGCCACGGGCTATTTTACTATAATAATAGCATAGGCTAGAGTGTGTGCCATTTTTCAGTGGAAATAGTGGATTTTGCAGAAATTAAGGAAATGGTCGGTCTTCCTTGTTTTTGGAAGCAACCTTTTAGGTCAGGGCAAGTAGTTCCATTCTACTACTGCACAAATAGTTAGATTTCCAATCAAAGCATGGTCTTCTAGGGGTACTGTTGTCAAATTATGTAGGATTTAAAGTAGTTGAAGCACTAAAATATTATTTTCCTTCCATGAAATCATGAAACACACTGCGCCTTTTCTTCTCTGTGTTTTTCATAAATTACCACTTGATTAAAGATCCTTCTCTTTTAGTTTAGAAAATATATGAACCAATTGATAAGACACCCTTTTCTACGTTTATAATTGGTCGATGTTTTGATGCTGATCAATCCCTTTATGGATTTAATTATGGCGTACGAGTATTTTATGAAGAGATAGATTTAATTGGGCAGCATCGTCTTCTTTATTATTGTTATTTGATCTGTTATATTGTAATCTATATCAATTTGATTTCGTAAGTATATCATCACAATTGATTGAGTGACAAGTTATTTATAAGTGATTATTGTTAACTGGATATATCGAACAGTTTCGACAACCAGCCTCTCCTCGTATTTCAATGTCAATAATGCAGAAGAATTCTGCTCCTTAAATTTACTCACCATGTTTCTCTTCCTTTGTCAAAAGAAATCTTTATTTGCTCGCAACACCATGTTGCTTATGCACGTAGTTCAAGCGTCCTTTTAGTATAAACAAAGACAAGAAGCTTCAGACTGGTGTCAAATGTATATCTTTTCAAGTCGTCATCATCTCATCATCATTAATTAATCAATTTAAGTAATTCTGTGTGTGTGTGTGTGTGTGTGAGAGAGAGAGAGAGAGAGAGAGAGAGCATGCATTATATCTTGACTGGCATAAATTGTCTTCTTTCCATATCTAGAAACACTAACTACAATGGCGACGGTTTCAAAATGATGTTAGCTAAGTTTTGAACAGTTGTATGTGGAGATGACACGATTATTCAACTCTGATTATTCTTAAGAATTTCATCTCAGTGTATTATTGTGCAGGAACGGAAATAATTTATAAGGCTAGATGTACATGTATTATTTTCCTCCCAGAGCATGGAGTGTTAATAAAGATGAAGCCAGCTAACAAATTGATAGTCTTGTTCTCTTTTGGCAAATCAATTCTTGAATTAACAGGTAGTAAATTTACAAGCAGAACTCTCATACATGCAAGCCCATCTAGCAGCAATGGAGGTTACACCGCCACCACCGCCAACACTAGTGACGCAACCTCCACTCTCAATAGCTGGCCACCCATCAGCCTCTTCTATCCCCGCCGCGTACGATTTATCATCTCTTTATGATCCAATGGTGCAACCCTCATGGTCCATGCAGCCAAGACAGCAGGATCCCCGTCAGTTTGGAGGCAACAGTGGCACATCAGAAACTAGTGGTGGTGATCTACAAGCATTGGTTCGTGAGCTCCTCCATAGACGAGGATCTCCACCGCCAGGGTCCGTGCCCTGTAGTGACGCATTAGCATCATCATCTTTCTCTAAATGAGACTGACATTAAACATTAATGCCTTAAAAATTCTTATTCTGCTTTAATTAATCATCTTCCTTCAGTGAAATTCTTAGATTGGGAAGTATGAGTTAAAACTAATTCAATGTCTTTGATAGTTGAAGCCTTAAATTCACTTTGGAAGGTTACGCATTTTTATTTTATTTTAATAACAGAGCAACTGGCTTCAAGTACTTACTATGTTAAAACTGTAATTCCACTGTCTCCTGCAAAACAAGTTATTCTATATGTTATATAATCATGGGGTATTGCTCGATGCTTAATGAATATAAATACATCTTCCATAAGGGACGAGAATGTCATGCAGTTAAAAAATTGAAGTAGTAGAGATAGAGAAATTCTTGTAATTCAGGAGAATGCTTTTTTTTAAGATGATCTGTCTGCTTTTCTCGACCTGCTTCTCTTACCAGATGTCGCATTAGGGTATTTATATAACTCGAGGATAGCACCAGCTTGCATGGGATCAGAGGCATACATGAAATCACACCTCCAACCTGGCATGAGGTAAAGTGATGGTGCAAAGGCAAGTTGAATCCATTAGAGTCAAGCTAATTAATTTCTACTATATTGGTTTTTTTTTCCAGAAAATTATTAGCGAAGAGATGTAATGAACCCTAATCCGTTGTGGGCTGCAACGGGGGCTATATTTCCGCCATTCAAACATGGAGAACCGTCGCTCTAAAAGGTTTGTGCCTGGCCATGGCGGGGCAGTACGTTCTTGATGCTTAATTTTTTTATCATAGCGGTAAATCCTCTCTTCACTGCGCACAAAATTTCGATTTGTTTACTCCTTCTTTTTTAAGAACATGGCTGCAGAAAACAGTCATGAGAAAATTGAAGGAACAAAGGAGATGGCTATCTCCACATCCAACACCTCTGATATTGATATCAGTACAGCTCATAAATTGAGCTCCATGTTACTTAATGAATTCAACTTTCTTCCTTGGTCAAGAGCCATCAAAATTGCTCTAGGTGGAAGATCGATATTGGGGTTCATCAATGGGACTATTAAAGCTCCAGAAGCCGGAACGCAGGAGCATGAAGCTTGGCTATCAAAGGATCAGTTAGTCATGTCATGGATTCTAAACTCTATGGAGCGTAATCTAGCTGAGATTTTCAGCTACTCAGAATCCTCTCTGGAACTATGGAATGCTATTCGAGACATGTATGGGAGTCAAAACAATGCAGCCAGAATTTTCCAAATCCAGCAGGACATAACCAAAATTAATCAAGAGGGGAAACCTTTTGTTAGTTTATTGGGAGATTTAAAAAGGCTGTGGAGTGAATTAGAGGTATATCGTCCACACACCATTGATGCGGCAATCCTGAGAAAAAGAACTGAAGAAGACAGGATTTTTCAACTACTTGCCAGCCTCAATCCTGATTATGAAGATCTCAGGAGCCACATTCTGATGAATACTGATCTTCCATCATTCCAGAATGTGTGCGCCACTATACAACGGGAAGAGGTTCGTAGAAAGGTAATGAATCGTTCCAATACTGCAACCAAGACTGATGTGCATGCATACCTCACACGTCCATACTCTGAGGGAAAAAACCTTAGAAGCAAACGACTTGATCTTAAATGCCACCACTGTCATAACCTTGGACACACGGTTGATCGGTGCTGGAGTTTGCACCCAGAGTTGAAGCCCAAATTCCAGAAAGATCAAAGGGGGAAACAAGGCAATCCACACAAAGCAAATTTCACAACTCATTCCAGTGACTCATTTGCTTCCAGTCCAGTTGCATTGTTGAATGAATTTGCAAGTTATTTGCAAATCAAACATGGACAAGGGGCTACCAGCAATGAAGGACAAAACCAATCAGCTGCCATGATCAGTCAATTTGCAGGCTTTCTCGCAGAAACCAACACTGAAAACAGTCAAGGTATCTTATCTGCATTTATGACTGCATTAGAAATTAGTAACTTGCATGATTTATGGGTAATTGATTCTGGTGCCACTGATCATATGTCGAATAAATTGGACAATATCACTGAGTTTTCTACACCTTCCACTCCTGTGTATGTCTCGGTTGCAAATGGGAAAGGGGCTGCCGTCAAGGGAAAAGGAAAAATCAAACTTGTTTCACAACTAATTGAGTCTGATGTTCTTTACGTTCCATCTTTTCCTTTTCAATTACTCTCTGTTAAAAGGATAACTACCTCTCTAAATTGTGAAGTCATACTCTCTCCTTACAAGGTTATTTTTCAGGACCTCTTCACCAAGAAGATGATTGGTGAAGGCTTTCTCTTGCATGGGCTTTACTACTTCACGCCAGACCAAAAAATTGCAAAAAATCTTCAAGCACTGTCTGCACTGTCTACTCCCATCAATCAGCATCTTCTTTGGCATCATCGTCTTGCTCATCCTTCATCAACTGTCTTCAGTAACATATTCCCCAGTTTTACCAAAGGAACTCTTAATTGTGAAACCTGTCATTTTGCAAAATCCTTTAGGCTGCCTTTTAAATCTTCCTTGTCACAAACTTCTCGGATTTTTGAAATATTACATTCAGATATTTGGGGACCTTTTTCCTCTTCAATTGATGGTTTTAGATACTTTGTAACATTCATTGATGACTTCTCTAGAGTTACTTGGATCTATTTACTAAAAACCAAATGTGAAGTCTTTGAGATTTTCAGAATTTTTCATGTCATGGTCACTAACCAATTCTCGGCACAAATAAAAATCTTACGATCAGACAATGGCTCAGAATATATGTCCCATAACATGACAAATTATCTAAATTCTAATGGCATATTGCATCAAACAAGTTGTGTCAGCACTCCACAACAAAATGGCTTGGCTGAACGAAAGAACCGTGATTTAATGGAGAAAACCCGTGCCATCATGCTGCAAATGAATGTTCCTAAGTGTTTTTGGTCCTATGGGGTTCTTACTGCCTCACATCTCATAAATCGGCTACCAAGCCGAGTACTTGATTTTAAATGTCCACTTGAAGTTTTGCAGGGAAAAGTTGCAGATATCTCATATCTAAGAGTGTTTGGTTGCACTTGCTATGTGCACTTGACAGCCATTCACCGAGACAAGCTTGATCCTAGAGCAGCACAATGCATTTTTCTGGGCTATTCTCAAACTAAGAAGGGATACAAGTGTTATGATCCGAAATCCAAGAAGTTTTTTGTTTCCAGAGATGTTCAATTTGCAGAGACCACTCCCTACTTCAAAGAGACAAGTCAACAAGAAACTCTCCAAGAGTTATTTCCCTTGCTCAGTATTGATAATGCTACTGGAAATCAAATTGATCAAACTGATCTGCAACAAGAAGCCACTGATCATACTCCAGCCGACACCATAGAATTGAATGTGACTACCCCTGCTGCAGATGTGCTACCTGCAGAAGTCACTAGCTCAATGGACAACACCTCTTCTAATATCCAAAGCAGAGAAGAAAACTTGCGTCGCAATCCACCACGAGCACGTCAACCTCCAGCAAAACTGAAAGACTATGCAGGCTACACTGTCAGCAAATCGGCCGACCGCTTGGATGAACCGGTCGACTGCGAGCCAGTTGAACCGGTCGACCGCTTGGAAGACAGAACTGAACCGGTCGACCGCTTAGAGCCAGTTGAACCGGTCGACCGCGTGGAAGACAAAACTGAACCGGTCGACCGGTTGGGTAAATTGCAGGACTATACGGGATATGCGGTCAGGTACCCACTTGAAAAATACTTGACATATCATAAATTATCCCCCCTGCATACAGCATTCCTCACAGCTCTTTCAAGTGTCCACGAACCAAAGAACTTTCAGGAAGCTCAATCCCAAAGTGTGTGGAAAAAGGCTATGGCAGAGGAATTAATGGCACTCGAAGAAAACAAAACCTGGACTGTAACCTCTCTCCCTCCTGGGAAACATGCTGTTGGGAGCCGTTGGGTATTTAAAACAAAATTCAAGTCTGATGGCACTGTTGATAGACATAAAGCACGACTTGTTGCTCAAGGTTTCACTCAGAAATTCGGCATTGATTACAAGGAGACCTTCGCACCAGTGGCGAAGATGACTACTGTCCGGGTCCTCCTATCTTTAGCCATCAACAATGGGTGGAATTTGTCGCAAATGGACGTAAAAAACGCATTTTTACATGGGGAACTTGAAGAAGAGGTGTTTATGAGGCTCCCTCCTGGCCACTCTCAAAGTGGAGATTCCAAAATGGTCTGTAAACTGCACAAATCAATTTACGGGTTGAAGCAAAGCCCGCGTGCTTGGCATGCCAAGTTAAGTTCTGTCCTGGAAACACTTGATTTTAAGAGAAGCTCAGCTGATTCCTCTCTATATGTCCAGCTCAAGGCCAACGTTCGCATCATGGTTCTTATATACGTGGACGATCTCATCATCACAGGTAATAATGAAGAAGCTATTGCTCAGTTGAAACATAATCTTCAGATCAAATTTCCAATCAAGGACCTCGGGAATTTGAAGTATTTCCTTGGGATAGAAATGGCCACTTCCAGTAAAGGGTTGTTCTTAAATCAACGAAAGTATGTCATTGATCTACTGCAAGATGCCGATTTGCTAAATTCAAAAGCAGCAGCTACTCCACTAGACAGCAAATTAAAACTTGCAGCTAATGAAGAACCACTTGCATCTCCGAGTCATTATCAGAAATTAGTTGGAAAGCTGATATATCTCACTATTACGCGGCCTGACATTGCATTTGCTGTTAGTCTTGTCAGCCAATACATGCATGCCCCGACTGTGCAACATCTAAGTATGGTGAAACGTATTCTGCGATACCTGAAAGGCTCACTTGGTCGTGGCATCGTTATGCGTAATAACGGACATACAAACATTATGGGATATTCGGATTCCGATTGGGCTGGAAATGCACTTGATCGCAGATCCACTACTGGCTATTGTATGTTCGTAGGTGGTAACCTTGTTTCGTGGAAAAGCAAAAAACAGCATGTGGTAGCTCGTTCTAGCGCTGAAGCAGAATATCGCGCTATGGCTTTAGCAGCCTGTGAGCTTATATGGCTAAAACGCCTTCTCACTGACCTCGGGTGTTCATGCGACTCTCCTATGACACTTTATTGCGATAATCAAGCAGCTATGCACATTGCATCTAATCCCGTGTTTCACGAACGCACAAAACATATTGAAGTGGACTGTCATTACATTCGGCAACAAGTTCAAAATAAACTTATTGCCACTCATTATGTGCGTACAACAGACCAACTAGCAGATGTATTTACAAAAGTCCTACCAACTACTCAATTCCATATGCTTATAAGCAAGCTTGGCTCCATCAATCCACTGGATCCAGCTTGAGGGGGCGTATTGCAGATAATGGTATGCTCAGTACCGGTCGACCGGTTGGATCCATCACTGCACCGGTCGACCGCTTGGATCCATCACGTCACGGACTCCTGCACATTAAGGGAACAATGAAGATAAAGATATAAAGATTCTTTCCTAATTGAAGAGACGGGATTGTTTCCTAATGTAACAGGGACTTTGCTATTAGAATAGAATTACAACTGTAAACTGTAAAATAGTATAAATACTCTATGTAACTCTGCACTTGATTAATAAGAAAAACAGAAGAAATATTTCATCAATTATTTCTTCAACCATAACTTATTAGGAACCAATACGATGGAGAGTATGTGTTTTTTTGCCAGGGTTTCTTGTCTCGGTAATGTTTATCAGCTAGAATTATTCTATTGATGAGAGAGGGTTTGGTATCTTTCTTTTCCTTTACTGTTTTTTTTATCCCCCGGCCCCTCCCTTCAATCAGAAACATCAGAGAATCATTACGCAATTGTGGAATAAAGGCTTAATTAATTAGGGTTATTCAAGATGTCTTAAGGAAAAGTTGATCGATCACTCAAGAGATAGAGGCTAAGAAGACACTTTTATAAGGTACAGCATAGTAGAAGAATGGATACTGGTACGGGTTATTCCATGCTTTAGAGGTGGAGATGCACGCACTCAAATTATCCATCTAAAGACTATTCCAAATTAACAACCTTGAAGAGTTTAAACAGCGTTTTTGGAAAACTCGAGCATCGATGAAGTTAATAGAAGTGATAAGTGATAACTTCAACTACTTCCATAACCCACTAGAAGGGAATTCAGATAGACTTTGTCCATGACTTTCATCCGTACGTATTCTCCTTCTAATTTTGTTCCAATCTTTCTTAGGGTTGCCATTTTTACTATTTAATCTGAAAAATATAATGCATGGTGGCACTCGAGCTTCCATAAAAAAGCTAGGGTCATCATTCATCCCGGTTTTGGAGGGAGCTGGCTGTTTAGTATTGCCATCGAAATCGAGATTCGAGCAAAAACAGGTTTAATGGCATTTGGTAATGGTAAAACGTAGATTAAATTGCTATGGGACCCACCGAAAAATCGACTAAAACCGTGGTTTAGAAGAAGCTGAAAAATGAAGTTTTTCTTGCGATCATGATTCATTTTTTGCCGCGTTTCATGGATTGCAGGTCGTGGTTAGCAACATCACGGTGGGAAGCAACTGACAGCCTCTCTCTCTCTCTCTCTACAAAAGCAAGTCTCTCTCTCCACGACGACAACTCTCTCTCCCACGACGACAACTCTCTCTCTCCACAGTCGGGGGTAGCTCCCTGAGACACCGCCATCATCCTTCTCATCACCAGTAGCTTCTCCTCCACTCCAGAAGCTCCGCCGTGACCACCTCCAGCGAGAGCAGGAAGCCCCCGTGTAGAAGCAGCAGTGGCGGCAACAAGCTTTCAACGCTCCTCCCGACCACTATTTCTGACTTCACCACCACAGGAAAAACCACCTCGGTCTCCTCTACCCATCGGCATCGACTATTGAGCCTCTCGTCACCGTTAGTCGGAAACTACTGTTCATGTGAATTAATTCACGTGAACACTGCCCTGTTCATGTTTTAAGAAGACGTGAACAATGCAACACACCATTTCACTCAACAAATATATATATGTTGGACTTGGGTTGGACCTCCTCTCGGCCCAGCCCAAGCCTAGCAGAGTTGAGCCTTTTGGCCCAACTTGGCTGGATTGACCCATTTAGTTGGGTCACACCCAATCCATTTTTTAAAAAAATATTTAAAAAAAAAATATATGTAGATAGAGATCAATCCTGATGATCACTTCTGATGAAAGGGAAAAGCGCGTGACTTCGTTTCACTCCACAGCCCTGTTGTTTTTTAATTGATTATGAATCAGAAACTTGCAACTGGATTTGACATTAAAATTATATCTCAACAACTAGATCGTAGATGTTGTTACTAATGATATTGTTACCATATGTTGTTCCTCGATAAAATAGCAAGGGATCATAGAGGCATTCACCTATCAATTTAGTTTGTGATGAAATTGCAAGTAGTTTGATGGGAGAATAAAAACAAATATATGCTTTTTTCATGAATTATTAATTACATTTTATTGTTATGATTATTAATCTACAAAATTTAAAAAACAATATATATATATATATATATATATATATATGTGTGTGTGTGTGTGTGTGTGTGTGTGTGTGTGTGTGTGTGTGTGTGTGTGTGTGTCCTTTAAAGTAATTTCAAAAGTTGATAGCAATATGAAAAACATGATAACCAAACACACGAAATTGCTTTTTATCAACCTCAAACTCAACCACAGTTTTAACCAAACATTTCAATTTCAATTATGAACCGTAGCTAAAAATGTTTTTCATGAAACTGTTTTTTTTTTTGTGTGTGTGTCCTTTAAAGAAATTTCACAAGTTTATAACAATATGAAAAACATGATAACCAAACACACCGAACTGCTTTTTATCAACCTCAAACTCAACCACAGTTTTAACCAAATATTTCAATTTCAATTAAGAACCGTAGCTAAAAATGTTTTTCATGAAACTGTTTTTTTTAAATCTCAACCACAAAAGCAAAGCCAATATTAAATACAGTCGTACTCTATGAATATTTTCCCTTTTCTGACCTTCTTTAATTGTTTAGTACAATTTATTTACCTCACATGAGATTCATAAGAACATCATGTGTTTTATTTGGGGATTTAATATTTGAAAGTTTAACAAAACAAATGATTTGAAAAGGAGAATTCAACTATAAAGGATGGAAATGGTACCTGACTGCGCCCAATATCGTCTTAGTAAATACTTCATATATTTTTAGGGTTTTTTGAAGAGGTTATTTATTTTGGCCTTCATACACTAATGGAGGGCGGTGACTGGGATGCTTAGGAAAATAAAAACATTTTCATTCAACTTTATTAAATATTAAAGTTTAAAACCACTTTATTGTAAACTTACTTATTTAATAAAATTAATTAATATCATTTTTCATTATTTTTAATGCTAGAATTGTGACAATAAAATACTTTTTTTTTATCTAATATAATTTTCTCTTGGATCTCTCTCTCTCTTATTAAATATCAAGAAGTTTTTTTTTTAAGAAAATAGATTCAAAATGAAATGTGGCATATATGTATAGGTAGCAATTAATTTTATTTATGGTTCTCAAACCTTTAATTTGATAATTTTATCATAATTTCAAGTCTTATTTCATGCAATTAGACTAGTCAATAAAGTAATTAACATAGCAAAATAGCTTAAGAAATAAAAAATAAAGAAAACAAACTTTTTTTACCAAAATGAACTCTATTTTAGTGCTTGACATTGCATTTTAAAAGCTTTTTTTTAAATAATTTTAAATTATTTTTTTAATATTTTCAGATTATTTTGATGTGCTAATGTAAAAAATAATTTTTTAAAAAAAAATATTATTTTGATTTATTTCTAAACAAAAAACACTTTGAAAAATAACCTCATTCACACTCCCAAACATACACTTGGAATATCTTATTGGTTGTTTATATTAGATTTGTTAGTTTTTCATCATTTTGTTCCTAATGCAATCCAAAAAATAAGGTTCCCTAATCATCGGCATGAGTTAACTTTAAAATATTATGATTTACAAGTCAACATGTATTTAACTACTAAATCAGACTAAAACTCAAAAAATAGTAGAATTGGACTTCACTCATGTAAAATCATTAAAATCGGTGAAATCAATCCAATTTTACAAGTCTACTAGATTGTGATATAGACCAGGTTAGTTTTGAATTTGACACCAATTTTGTGAGATTAAACATATCTTTTAAATTATATATTGGATCTATTTGAATTTTTATAGTCAAATATTAGATACATCGAATGTGTTTTGGTGAATTGTTAGATTAAACGATATTCAAAAATATATTATTTCAGAGAGTTAAAGTTACTAAATGAATCTTGAAGAATCTGTCAAACTAGACATTCATGTATTGTTTTGGACATATATAGAACTACAATGGAATTATGCTGCGATTATAAATGGGAGGGAAACTAAACTTATAATATTTTTAAATATATATATGATAAGCTTGATAATTTATTCATACAAGAGAGAATTATGTATTTAAAATCATGACTAAAATCTATGAGAAAATTATAAAAATTAGAGATTTATACTACATGACAAAACTTTAGAATGAAAACTTTGTTTTATTATTATATTTATTTATTTATTTAATGTTGAGTAGTTATTTTTAATTTAGATTTCTTTTGTCACATTAAATATTATTTAATAATTTATTTTAATTATTAGACTTATGTTATTAATTACTAATTTAGATTCATTATCTTGCAACTTAAAAGAAGTTCATAAGGATTTGTTAGGATAAGAACGACTAAGTAGCCATCGGGTTCTTGTGTATTTATTGTCATTTAATGATTTATCTATATTGAAAATTTTTATTTTAAGATATTTTATATTTTTATGTCAGTGATTTCTTGATTTATACTATTTTATTTATTTATTTATTTATTTATTTATTTATTTATATCACTTATTAATTATAATATTGTTGATTTTATTTATCAAATTCTAATTTAATTTAATTTATTGAACAAAATTAATAATGTATAATTAAAAAAAATTATTTATAATTTTACACCGTTGAACGCAGGGCAATACTGTCACAGAAAATTCAAAACCTGACTTTCCCATGAGAGACAAAACCCAAAACACGATCCGACTCTCAAAGCCACTGAGCGCTCTCTCTCTCTCTCTTGCCGTCCCTGTTCTCTTCATTTCGATTTCTCTCTTATGCACTTATCTGTCTCCTCTCCATGCCATGAAATCTGAAACAGCCAAACAAGCCCTAACATTCCCTCTCCAGATACGAACCCTCTGAGTCACGAATTTCCTGACTCGGGAATGGCTTCCTCGGAAGCAGATTCCAGGTTAAGCCAAGTAGTATCCCCTGCTTTAGAAAAAATCGTCAAAAACGCATCGTGGCGTAAACACTCGAAATTAGCACACGAATGCAAATCCGTCCTCGAAATTCTAACTTCTCGAAAACCCCAACAACAACCTCCTCCGACTTCCCCGTCCGACGATTCCTCATCCGAATCCTCTCTCCCTGGCCCGCTCCACGACGGCGGGTCTATCGAGTACTCCCTCTCAGAATCTGAATCTATCCTCAGCCCTCTGGTCAACGCGTGCAACACTCAATTCCTCAAGATCGTCGACCCAGCCGTTGATTGCATCCAGAAGTTGATTGCGCATGGGTACCTACGTGGCGAGGCGGACCCCACCGGAGGTACTGAAGCGAAATTGTTAGCTAAATTGATTGAATCTGTGTGTAAATGTTATGATTTAGGGGATGATGGTGTTGAATTGCTGGTTTTGAAAACCCTATTATCAGCCGTTACGTCAATTTCGTTGAGAATTCATGGAGATTGTTTGTTACAAGTAGTGAGAACTTGTTATGACATTTATTTAGGGAGTAAAAATGTAGTTAATCAAACTACGGCGAAAGCGTCTTTGATTCAAATGTTAGTTATTGTGTTTAGGAGAATGGAGGCTGATTCTTCAACGGTTCCGGTTCAGCCGATTGTTGTGGCTGAATTAATGGAACCAGTTGAGAAATCGGATGTGGACGGGTCAATGGCCGTGTTTGTTCAAGGTTTTATAACAAAAATTATGCAGGACATCGATGGGGTTTTTAATCCCGGGACACCCAGTAAGTCTTCAATGACAGTGGCACATGATGGGGCTTTCGAGACCACTACTGGTACAGTGGAGAGTACAAATCCAGCAGATTTGCTTGATTCGACGGATAAGGATATGTTGGATGCCAAGTATTGGGAAATTAGTATGTATAAGACTGCTTTGGAAGGCAGGAAAGGGGAATTGGCTGATGGGGAAGGGGAGGGGGATGATGATTTGGAAGTGCAGATTGGGAATAAGTTGAGGAGAGATGCATTTTTGGTGTTTCGAGCACTTTGTAAGTTATCTATGAAAACACCTCCCAAAGAAGCATTGGCGGATCCACAGTTGATGAGAGGGAAGATCGTTGCATTGGAGTTATTGAAGATTTTGTTGGAGAATGCTGGTGCTGTGTTTAGGACCAGTGACAGGTACGGCCCATGTTATACCTTTATAGTTTATGTTTTTTTTTTGGATTTTGCATTTTTGTTTTCCATTAATTTTTTGTTTCACATTTGATTTGAAGTTAATTGTCATAAACTTGTTGATAAATCTTATCACGATGCTTTGTAAAATGATAGATGCATCATTTTGTAAGGTCTTGAAGTATTTCTTCTATGTAGCTACGTACAACTATTAGCTTGTGGAAACCAGACTTGTTCCAGTGGATATATGTGCATTCTAGTGAATTTGGTTTATTTTTCCATCAACAAAGAGATGGAGCTTCAATTTCTAGATAGTATATCCATGATGAAGAGTCTTCAAGGTAGATCTCAACTTTTGTATCCGGCGTATATTTTCGATATAGCTAACCTGACCATTGGCGGCTGTAAACAAATAGATTCTAGTGGACACAGATGCATTCCAGGGCTCAGTCTTTTGGGCAAACGACCTAGAATGTAGTTACAATGGTTAATTAATATTTCCTTGAAAGAAGAGTCTTCTAGGTTTTAGATCTAAATGTATCCAGCATAAGCCATCCTTTTCCTGAAAGTTTGTTAAAATGTTGCCATTGTTATATCCAAGCTTCATAGAGAGTCCATCATTAGCTCATGCAGAACAATCAACACTGTAGCTCATGCAGGATCTGAATTGTTTAAACTCGTTTATTAGAAAGATCTTTAAATAGAAAATTGAACCACTGGGAGAGATAGGGTGGAAAAATTGTGGAGGTCAATTGTTGCAATGGTATGGTGCTAGTAACAGTAGCTGCTTTGCTACTTGGGAGAATCATAATAACTTTGGATGCAATGCACTTATCCTATTTTCAAGGATTCATGTACTGTTTGTGTTGTTAGGATTTGGTATTAAGGATCCATTCGGTAAATTGCTTAATGATCTTTTCGTTTTCTGCTGTAATAGGGTTTTGAATACGTGACTGAAAGCCTGTAGACTGTTGTGTGGCTATATCAGAACTGAGTATTGCCATTACCTATTTCAGTAGTTAATTATAAACAGTATTTATCTCTTTCATTTCAAGGGATTAAAGAGTGTTGTTTCAGGTGTAAGGATCTTGCTTTAGCTTGGCACTTGGAATTTCTGATGGTAGGACAAATCATTGAATGCCTTTTGGTTGGATGTATGCCAGGAAAGTATAGCTACGACCAACTCTTTTAGGAGGCACACTGATCTCACATATTCTAGGTTAGTTGAATCTTAGTTTAGAGGGTGAGCCAACTAGTGCTATCTTCCCATGAATTGGCTTCCTTTTCCTCTATTGGCTTTGAAGCTACCATTGTATTAGAAAAGGGCGAGGTTTCTGATATTTTTATATTTCAGCAATCTCATGTGGTTATTGGCACCTTTAAAATCAACTTTTGAAATGCTGATTCTCTTGCTTATTATTTTTGCTCTGAAGTTGAATGGTTTTATGCTGGTTTCATTCAAGTCCTTTCTATATCCATAAGCGCCATTGTTATGATCTTAATGGTATTTGATGAAAATTTGAGATTTAGCTTTTATCAAGTCGACACACATGCAAATTATGTTGCTTATGCAATGCTATTCACATAGCAAAGCCCCTCAAAGTTCTTGTGATACATTAAATTTCCTTGATTCTTGTGCTGAAACAGGTTCTTAGGTGCGATCAAGCAATATCTATGTCTTTCACTGTTGAAGAACAGCTCGTCAAGTCTTATGATCATTTTCCAGCTTTCTTGCTCCATTTTCATTAGTTTGGTTTCAAGGTTCAGAGCTGGACTGAAAGCAGAAATTGGAGTATTTTTTCCTATGATTGTTCTCAGGATTCTTGAAAATGTTGTTCAGCCTAATTTTCAGCAGAAGATTATAGTACTTCGGTTTGTAGATAAGCTCTGTGTTGATTCCCAGATCTTGGTAGACATTTTTATTAATTATGACTGTGATATCAACTCATCAAACATATTTGAGAGGTATGTTTTTCTTTCTTTCCGTGCTATAGATATCTGAGTTTATCATACAAATGATCTACAGCATAGACAATAATATCAAGTATTAAATTGGTTGATGAATTCTGATTTGTTATCTTGATCATTCAGAATGGTCAATGGACTTCTTAAAACTGCTCAAGGTGCCCCGCCTGGTACTGCCACTACACTGTTGCCACCTCAGGAGGTGACCATGAAACTTGAAGCTATGAAGTCCTTAGTGGCTATTCTGAAATCAATGGGAGACTGGATGAATAAACAATTGCGCATTCCCGATCCTCATTCTGCAAAGAAACCTGATGCAGCCGAAAACATTCCTGGACCTGGAAGTCTTCCCATGGCAAATGGTAATGGGGATGAGGCTGTTGAAGGATTGGATTCTCATTCTGAAACCTCAACTGAAGCATCAGATGTTTCAACTATTGAGCAACAACGGGCTTACAAGCTGGAATTTCAGGTAACTGATTTTATTTTATACATATGCTGACAACTGCAAATGGAATCTAATTTAAAATTTGTGGCAGGAAGGTATCTCTCTTTTCAATCGGAAGCCTAAGAAAGGAATTGAATTTCTAATCAATGCAAATAAATTGGGGAATTCAGTAGAAGAGATAGCAGCCTTTCTTAAAAACACATCTGGCTTGAACAAGACTCTGATTGGTGATTACCTTGGGGAAAGAGAAGATTTTTCACTGAAAGTAATGCATGCTTATGTAGAATGTTTTGACTTTCAAGGCCTGGATTTCGATGAGGCTATCAGAGTCTTTCTACAGGGCTTTAGGTTACCAGGTGAGGCACAGAAGATTGATCGAATTATGGAGAAATTTGCTGAACGTTACTGCAAATGTAATCCAAAGGTTTTTAGTAGTGCTGACACAGCCTATGTTCTTGCTTACTCTGTGATACTGCTCAACACTGATGCCCATAAACCCATGGTGAAGAATAAGGTGTGTTCAAACCCAGTTTATTCAGTTGGATATTTCATGTTGTATGATTGATAAGTTTGTGCCCTCCTCTCTCACTTATCTCTCTTGCATTTTTTTGTTTAAAAATGCAGATGTCAGCTGATGACTTTATAAGAAACAACCGTGGCATTGATGATGGGAAAGATCTACCTGAGCAGTATTTGAGATTTTTGTTTGAACGAATATCAAAAAAAGAGATCAAAATGAAAGAATATGATTTAGCTCTCCAACAAAAGCAGCCTTTGAATTCAAACAGAGTTTTAGGCTTGGATAGTATCCTGAACATTGTGATTCGCAAGTGGAGTGAAGAAAAACATATAGAGACAAGTGATGATCTTATCAGGCACATGCAGGAACAATTTAAAGAACAAGCTCGAAAATCTGAGTAAGAACCACTGCCTCTCCTGTTCTCCAAAATCCTTTTGCTTCTCCATACAAAACACTATTGTAACTGATCCCAACCTATCCAGAAATCTGGGTTGTGCACCCTATTGGGCTCTCCAATGTGGACAGGGTGATAATCCTTTCGATCTTAATTCTACGGATGACTGTTTTCATGGTTAAGGTTTGATTAGTGCCTCCTGAACAATAAAGAATCCTTTTTTGTACATGTTTTTCTTAAGAAAAATGTAACCACGCTTGTGTACTGTGATTATGCTTTGGTGAAGTTGATATTTGTAGTTTGAAGGTTATATTTAATTCTCAGATCAATTGTGGTCTGGCAATTTGCAGGTCAGTTTATTATGCTGCAACAGATGTGGTGATTCTTAGATTCATGATTGAGGTATGCTGGGCTCCTATGCTGGCAGCCTTCAGTGTGCCTCTTGACCAAAGTGATGATGAAGTGGTGATAGCTTTGTGTCTTGAAGGTATCCGCTATGCAATCCATGTTACTGCTGTGATGTCCATGAAGACACATAGAGATGCTTTTGTGACTTCATTGGCAAAGTTTACTTCACTCCACGCCCCTGCTGATATCAAGCAAAAAAATATTGATGCCATCAAGGTTCATGTTTGACATAATATCTCTTATAGATGCTCCTGCAGGTTACTTTAAATAAAATTAGTATTGTTTTGTGATCCTACTTTTCTTTAGGTTGTAATTTAAGAAATCTCGTTGAGAATTATCATTGCCTTGTGCTATATGGGAGTATATTTTTTATATTTTAATGGCTTTATGAGCCCCCCTTCAAATTTTAACGTTGCAAAATCTTTAGATGTGAATGTTGGGAAGTAATAGTAGGATGGAATTAGATGTGCTAGCTGAATTCTTTTTTTCTCTCAATGGATTAATTGATATCTTTTGTGGGTGGGTGGGTGTACAAAATTGGGATCTCTTTTTTGGAGAGGTTTGAATTATCTTTTTGCAGAAAATTAAATGGTTAAAATGTAATATGAGAAGAGCCAAGAGAAGGTTAGATGGTAGCTTTATTGAACCTTCTGTTGACTACAAATCTCTTGCAGAAAGTCTGCAAGTTGTCACAACATTTGCATGAGTCTATTGTTTTTTGGATCTTGAACTACAAATCATGGCTCTAATAGTGATTTGGGTTTACATTGTTTACAGGCAATACTTACAATTGCAGATGAAGATGGGAATTATTTGCAAGAAGCTTGGGAACATATTTTAACATGTGTCTCACGCTTTGAACATTTGCATCTCTTGGGAGAGGGTCGTCCTCCAGCTGCCACCTTTTTTGCTTTCCCCCAAAATGACTCTGAAAAGTTAAAACAAAGCAAGTCAACCATCCTCCCTGTTCTGAAAAAGAAGGGACTCGGGAGGATGCAGTATGCAGCTGCTAGTGTGCTGAGAGGTTCATATGATAGTGCTGGCATTGCTGGAAACACTGTTGGGTCTGTCACAAGTGAGCAGATGAACAATTTAGTTTCCAATTTAAACATGTTAGAACAAGTTGGCAGCTCTGAGATGAACCGCATCTTCACACAGAGCCAAAAGTTAAACAGCGAGGCAATAATTGACTTTGTGAAGGCTCTTAGCAAGGTTTCTATGGAGGAATTGCAATCAGCTTCTGATCCACGGGTCTTTAGCCTTACAAAGCTTGTTGAGATTGCGTAAGAATCATTCAAATTTTTGTTCCTTTCCTGGGACTCTTGCCTTTTCTGATACTTTGAAATTTATCTGCTGTTACTGGATGGATTGCATCATAAATTTGATTTGATTTCTTATAACAGGCACTATAACATGAATCGCATCAGGCTTGTATGGTCAAGCATCTGGCACGAGCTTTCTGATTTCTTTGTAACCATTGGCTGTTCTGAAAACCTTTCAGTTGCAATTTTTGCAATGGACTCTTTACGCCAATTATCAATGCAATTCTTAGACCGAGAAGAGTTGGCAAACTATAATTTTCAGAATGAGTTTATGAAGCCGTTTGTTATTGTTATGCGGAGGAGTAATGCTGTTGAAATCAGAGAATTGATTATCAGATGCGTCTCACAAATTGTTCTGTCTCGTGTCAATAATGTTAAATCAGGATGGAAGAGCATGTTCATGGTATTAAAATCTTCTGATTTTCAACCTTATTTATGATGAAATTTACTGTTAGCCATTAAATTTTAGATTTGTTTCTATGAGATATTCTACTAGCAATATTGTTTTTGACCTTTTGAAATCATTGCTTTAGGTTTTCACAACAGCAGCTTATGATGACCACAAAAACATTGTACTCTTGGCCTTTGAAATAATTGAAAAGATTATTAAACAGTACTTCCCATACATTACGGAGACAGAAACAACCACCTTTACTGATTGTGTGAATTGCCTGATAGCATTCACCAATAGTAGATTCAACAAAGACACTAGCCTTAATGCAATTGCTTTTCTTCAATTCTGTGCCACAAAACTTGCTGAAGGAGATCTTGGATCTTCATCAAGGAACAAAGACAAGGAAGTCTCTATAAAAATCTCATCCCCTTCGCCTCAAACCGGAAAAGATGGAAAACAAGAGAATGGAGAAACCAAAGACAAGGAAGATCATCTTTATTTTTGGTTCCCTCTGTTGGCTGGTAAGGAAACCGGATAAGTTGGCACTTCTCCCATTACAAACTATTTGCTTTTGCTCAAGTTGTAGAACCTCTTTGTTTGAATTTCCTCAATCCCAATCATTTTTCACGATATTAATTATTTGTGGCTGGTTTGTGCAGGTTTATCAGAACTTAGCTTTGACCCTAGGCCTGAAATCAGGAAGAGTGCCTTACAAGTTCTATTTGAAACTTTACGCAATCATGGTCACCTCTTTTCTCTGTCTTTATGGGAAAGAGTCTTTGAGTCAGTCTTATTTCCTATATTTGACTATGTGCGGCATGCTATTGATCCTACTATTGATCCTACTGGAGGCTACTCCCCTGAGCAGGGGATTGATGGTGATATGGGTGAACTTGACCAAGATGCATGGCTCTATGGGACATGTACCTTGGCTCTCCAACTGGTTGTAGATCTTTTTGTGAAATTTTACAATACTGTCAATCCGCTTTTGAGAAAGGTGCTTTTGCTTCTGGTTAGCTTCATAAGGCGTCCTCACCAAAGTCTTGCTGGTATTGGTATTGCGGCATTTGTGCGTTTGATGAGCAATGCTGGAGATCTGTTTTCAGAGGAGAAGTGGCTGGGAGTGGTTTTGTCATTGAAAGAGGCTGCCAATGCAACACTCCCTGATTTCTCTTACATTGTAAGTGGAGAATCATTGGCAATAGCCCATGAACAAAATAATGGAGAGACTGCTGAATCTGACATGCCCAAAGATGAATCAGAGAGGCTGGTGACACACCGTCTTTATGCTTCTATATCTGATGTGAAGTGTCGAGCTGCTGTTCAACTTCTGTTGATTCAGGTACTCTTTAACTTGTATCAATATCATGGAAGTATTACACAATTATATTTGTGTTTGTGGGTTTTGTGCTCTCCTTCCACAGCTCTGCTTAGGTGTGAGTAGGATGGGGATATATGAAAGAAAAGAAAAATCTAACTATTCCAAGGACATCATGTTGGAATCTAGTATCTACAATTCTGCAAGAGGGTGACTGTTGCACAGTATTGATACCAGGTCCTCTAATCTGAAAAAATATACACAGTTCTAAACATAATAAGCATCCCTTCTTCCTTTTTCTGAAAGTTCTGAAAATTGGCATTTTTTTCTAGACAAATTGAGGCTACAGTTGAAGAAAATGAGTTGGATCCTCAAATCTAGTCAAGGTTGCTCATAATTAGGAGACACTCAGAACGTATTAAATTCTAAACCAGTGTAAAGTTGAAGGGCCTCAGTTCCTTCCCCGATGCTGGTGTGGGGGTGTGATTTCATGTGCCTCAATGACATGAATGTTTTAATGGTTTTATATGTTGGTTTGTAATTGCTTAATCAGAAATATTAGTTTAGTGATTCAATCCACTGAACATGAAGTGTGAACCTTCCATTATTGTGTTTGGCAGGCGGTGATGGAGATCTATAGCATGTACCGGTCTCATCTTTCAGCAAAAAGTGCCTTGGTGCTCTTTGATGCTTTGCATGAGGTGGCATCCCATGCACACAGTATCAACACAAATACAACATTGCGTTCAAAACTACAAGAGCTTGGCTCTATGTCGCAGATGCAAGACCCTCCACTATTACGCCTGGAGACTGAGTCCTATCAAATTTGCCTCACATTCTTACAAAATCTTATACTGGACAGACCTCCAACTTTTGATGAAGCTGAAGTGGAATCCTGCCTTGTCAACCTCTGTGAGGAGGTTTTACAGTCTTACATTGTAACTGCCTGTTCTGGACAGACACCAGAAACTTTTACCAGTGGACAATGTCAGTGGCTGATTCCCTTAGGTTCTGGAAAACAAAGGGAATTGGCTGCACGCGCACCTCTTATTGTTGCGACTCTCCAGGCTATCGGTAGTTTGGGAGACTCATCGTTTGAGAAGAATTTGCCCCATCTCTTCCCTCTTCTTTCGAGTTTGATAAGCTGTGAGCATGGGTCAAATGACGTCCAGGTAGCTCTCAGCGACATGCTCAGCTCATCAGTGGGTTCTGTTTTGCTTCGGTCTTGTTGATCTTGGTGAGAGACTCAACTGCATTTTGGGTGGTTCATATACTTTATCCATCTTAGTTGTCCTTTTCTCCATTTGCTTTATGGAGATATAGATTCAGAGTATGAAGAGATAGATGATTTTGGATCAGCCAATACTTCTGAACGGTACTGTAGTTTATTCAGGAGCTTGGCTTATCCGTTGTCCAGATTCCATAGATGTCATCAGTTTTGATGTTGTACGCTAGTCATATTTTTGTTCCAACCTTCCTATCAAGAAACCTTAGAACAATTATTACCTGTAAAAAGTTGCCTATTCAGAATGTGAGTTAGAGGTTGTTTTCCTGTTTCTTTGATAATTTATCTCACCCTGGGTGACAGCAATGTTTTTTAGGCTACAATTTTTTTCGTATATACTTGAATGAGTCAATAGTGCTATTAATTTGACTGAATTTCATATACTACGTGGGATGTATTCACTCAAATCATATTATACATGGTTATAACTATTTAGGTTATAATTTATTCATGCCTGTCCACAAAATCCAACGTTGACCAATTGAATTCTAGTTTCAGAGATCCCAACATGTAAATACCAAGGCTTATGCTGGTGAAAACACAGGATGTGCCGGCTCTTTTTAAGCCAGGACTTGATAAATTCTCCAATTACGCCTTCGCTCACAGCATTTCATGATCCCCAGGTACTGACGAGAAGGGATGCCTGATCTCTAATTCTGACATGTTTTTGCAGCCATGGAAGTGTCCAACCAGATCTGACATGTTTTCAAGGACATAAGCACAAACAGGGATGGCATAATATCTTGCCATGAGCTCAGTGAAGTCTGACAGAAAGTGCAAGCTAGCTACAAGATTAGCAAATAAACCATGGACGGACGTTGTTCCTCGACTTTTTCGCACACGCGTTAGTGAGTTGAAGCCAAATGCGGATATCAATTATTGAGTGGAGGAAGTAACTTTACAAAAAGTTGAGGAAATTACAAAACAAACAAACGGCGTGGGATTTTCACTGTAGCGCCCCTCACAATGCACTGTGGACTCGAGCAGTGCATGGGTGATTTTGGCCCTCGGGCGCACGGCAAGGAGGGGCTGTGAGGCGGGGCCATTTTGGGTTTTTCCCTTTTTTTTTTTTTTAAAAATATTCGGATGGGAACAGTGCATTGACGGTTTCGTCCCCGGTAATAGGACAAAATAAGGCATCCGGGCGAGGGACACACGCGTAATTGCGCGTGGCCGGACCGGCCCGGTCCGGTCCGCCGCAACTTTTTCTTTTTTTTTATTTTCGGAAATGGCTAAAGACGGTTTTAGCCCCTAATAAGACAAAAACACTGAATTGGGTGCAGGGTTAGAACGGTAATTGACCCTATTTTTCGAATTTATTAATCGGCGTCTGTCAGGGCGTGAGGCTCACGCGCCAGACGGTTTTCCGTCTCACGCCCTGTTTAGGCGGCGCGTGAGGCCTCCTCCGGTGGCCGGAAATTGTATCCCGGAGGACAGAACGATTCGCCGCCGTGTGGTCGTCCTCCCGCGGTGGTGCGTGTCACCACCATATGTCCGTGGACGCGGCGGAGGCCGGTTAAAGCCGCCGACCACGTTTCTCTCTCTCCTGCACGTCAATGTGCAGGAGAGTCCCCCATATTGCGTTACTTTTCACTTCGGTCCCTGGACTTTTAATTTCGTTTGTGATCCTCATTTCTTTGATATAAATTTTGATTTTCTTCGATTGGGTCCTCCGATTTTAATTGATTGAATGTAAAAGTTTCACTTCGGTCCTTATACTTTCAATTTCCGGGTTGCCTGTATATCATTCAATCAATTCGGTACAAAAGTTCCGATTTTTTCAATTTTGTCCTCTGATTTCAATTGACAATAAATATAACTTGCATTTCAGCCCTTTGACTTTTAATTTTTTTAATTTAATCCCTTTATATTTGATTTTCATTTCAGCCCTTACACTTTTATTTTTTTAATCTCTACTTTTGTCCATGTATATATAAGTGTATTTAACACAACAACAACAACAACAATAATAATAATAATAATAATAACAATAATAATAATAATAATAATCATGATTTAATTATTTTTCATTCTTACTCTTTTGTTATTTTTTTTCCCTCCCGATAATTTGATAAATATGTTTCCCTGTAATAGCAATGATAATTTTTTTTTTAAATTTTTTATCTTTTGTTAAAGTTTCTGGGATATTTTTAGTCTTTCGTTTATTTATGTTTCTTTCATTATTAACATAATAATAATAATTATAATAAGAATAATAATAATAGTGATTATTATTAATATTATAATAATAGTGATTATTATTAATATTATAATAATAGTGATTATGTATTCTATTATTATAATAATAGTGATTATTTATTCTTTCATAATAATTATAATAATAATAATAATTTTTAATTTGTTTTTCTTGCTTGCTGTTGTATTCATACTTTTTATTTTTTTCCCTCGGTATAATTTAATAATTTTTTTGTTTTTATTCTGGCGGCAATAATAATTTTAGATATTAAGACTCCGATGTTGCTATTGTGATAATATTTTAAATTAATATTGCTTCCTTTTCCGTTTTTGTTTTTATTTGCTCTTTCTATTAATTGATTTTTATAATTTTATTATCTGTACAATAATGATTTCAGTAATTTGTTTTTTTTCTTATTCAAATATTTTGCTCTTTTTTGTAATGTTAGTGCGCGCTCTTTTGTGATAGTTTATGACGCAATACCTATATTCTAAAAAATGTCATCTATATTTACATGACAAACTCAACTCAAAATTTTAAACATTTTATCTTTTTATCTATAATTTTTATTTACTTATATCATATAAATTTATCGTTGTAGATTTAATTATGTTAAATTATATACAAAAAAATACCCGCGGCAACGCGCGGGTAATTATCTAGTTATCTAATAATTGAAGTGGGGTATTCTGTCACTCTCTGCATAAAAAAGGGCCTTTCTGATGAGTTAACATGTACACGGCAAATACTAGCTAATTGATTGCAAGTGTTTCTCAATTTTATCATCACGATTTGAACATGGTCCTGTGCAGCTGTTCATCCGTCGCATGCTTTCTGATGTGCCAAGGAACACACCAAGCCTTGAGAACAACTTAGAACAGGATATTATTCTGCATGCAAACAAACATGTTTCTTGTTTGTCAATTTCACAAGTGAGAACTCTTATAGAGTAATATAAATCATATTTTACGGTCTCATCTAATAGCTTAAACTATTCGGTGAAATGGTTCTTTAATATGATATCAGAGCCTTATTGACCTAACGATCACGACTCACGAGTTCGAATCTCACCATCCTATTTTATTTGATAAAAATCAAGCATAAGGTAATGTAGTTTCTCATTGTGTCATTGTGGATTCCATTGATCATCTATAATGACAATTTTATTGTTCCTCAGACATGGAAAAGTACAGTTTGGTCCTTGTAGTTTTCAGTGCTGACATTTCAATTCTAAAACTTTATTTCTTCATGTTTCCATTCTTGTAGGTGAGATATGAGAGACAAAATTGGCTAAAAAGAAAAGGAGATAAACACATTCTAATTATAAAAAATATATGTGAGTGTCAATGAAATGTTTCGGAAATAAGTTTGATGAGGGTTTTTTAAACCTTTAATCAGCAGAAGAAAAAGTATACTGAAATCTCTAATATTTATTTTGATTCGATTTATTGTAATTACTAAATAATTTCAAAAAATATTTCTCAGAAAGGGCTTCGCAACGCGACAGCTCGTCAGCAAACTAGCTTGTTCTCAACAATTGAAATTAGCCTAAAAATTTATAACGGGCTTGAAGGATATATTGGACTGCCACATTCCCCAGAGAAGGAATTTCATAATTTTCTTACGGAGGGCCCTAATTGTTTTCTTCAATTTGATCGATAAAGGCGTAAACGATTAATTATTTACCTTTATTAGTCTAAGCACTCAGAATTTAGAGGGTATTTGTCACTATATTTCAAAATCATTTTTAAAAAAAATTGATTTTATTTTTATACTGTTAGATTATTTTCCTGTACTGATGTCAAAAATAATTTTTTAAAAATAAAAACATCAGTTTAATATATTTTTGAACGGAAATTACTTTAAAAAACAATATCAACCATATTCACAAAGTCACTTAAAAGAAAGGTTTTTATGGTCTTAGAGACAGGAAAATTATGACTTTGTTACAACGTTGTAATTATGCGGGAAAGAAAATGATCAATCGTTATTTTATCAAAGTTGGATTAGCAAATGACATCTTGCCTGCTATTTTAGCAATCTCTAGAAAAATCCTAGCTCTACGATTATTTATGTATGGAAGCTCTTCAAACATAGAACCGGCCGAGATTGTTGTGATGATTAACGTTTTGGAAAAGGTCAAACGGCTGTCTAGGAACTTTAAGACCCCACCTCATGTCTAGTAATTATTATATTAATTCACAGTCCATTGCTCCTCATACATATTGATTATCTTAATTTTCAATTGATTTAGTTTAAAGATCGTATGAGCTAATTAGATGGGCACGCATTTCCCACAGACACGTCAAGCACAATCATTTTGTTCTTCTTTGCATCTATCAGGGTATTTGAGTTTTCTTTTGGCTTTCATCATCATGATCATGTCTTCCTAACAGCAGTTTTTTACAAAGCCGATGAAGAAGTGAAAAGAAATTAGCTGGCTCTTCAAATTGTTAACTCCTAGAAATGCGAGAGGAACCCAAATAAAAATCCAAAGCCATCATTAGCTTAGCACATCCACATTGCCTTCCAAAACAAAAGCTCACATAGTGTATATATGTAAAATATAAATATCATTAGTTTAGTACCAATCATTTCTTAAAAAAATAAATCAAAAACTGTCAGAATTACTCCATCCGACTTTGATATGTGAGAGGGATAATCGTCAAATCAGTTTCCACTTTGTCATCTGCACTCCCAAATATGCAGGAACCCAATTTTATAAAGCCTTCTTCTACCCAGTATTATAACATATTAGCCAATCAATTGTCGTTTGCTTAAAGTATCAGGTTCATTGAAATTGATATATAGTGGTTAAACCATCAGGATCCATCTGTAGATTTTTAATGGGAGAAAATTGCATTTCTGTGACAAACACCAAGTTTTGTAGCACTTGCTAAAGAAATACAAGTGATGTAACAGGTGAATATGGGCTGGTTCATTCCAAGAATTGCTCTGATAAAATAATTCAAGGGTTAGCAGTTGCATCGCAATTGTACCTGAATAATTATCGTGGCAACAGTTGACCACATTCTTATGACCGTTGCTAACATATATATAATCAACGTCTTTAGGGTTACCAGTGTCGAAGAAACTTCGTGATAAACCCTAAAAGAGAAAAGAAATTAAGTATCGAGACTTATCGTTCCTAGTTGATACGAAAGTCATTGGCGAGGTTGACACCAGTTGCCCCAACAAAACTGAACTGGCAAGGAATTAAGGAGCAAAATTAGGGTTTGCGACTAAAATAAACTGGCTGCTTTAAATTAACAACAAGTGTGAAAGCAGATAAAAAGGTTGGAAACATCATACGAATTGCACTAATATCAGATTAGACTTATAGAGATTGACAGTGTTTAGATTTTTAGTAGCTAGCTATTTAATATCAACCTGAGTTATATATATATATATATATATATATATAATATATTTCTAATTTTTACTTTGTTTTTAGCAATCTCTAGGTTGGTTTTGTAAAAAACAACTTCTCGTTTATATGTTTTGGTTAACCTGTAATTAACTATTTTAATATATTCCTCAATTATCAAGTAAGCAGTTGAAGGGATCAGAAGACAAAATTGATCAATTCCAAAAGGAATCACTACATATCACATGGGAACCTAAGTTTGGTCAGCTGTTTAGTGTCTAAAATATTCGTGGTGCACCAGGCGATTACGACTAATTAATTAAAGCATGAAAGCTTTCAATTGGCCTTCCATGGAGGACAGGAAATGGTTGCGAAAACCTCAAGCCACTTTGAGTAAAAAGTGAATTCTCAGAGAGGGAGAGAACATGCACCATGATGCTAGATTCGAAGACATCATGAACCATCGGTGCCCTTCACATGGAAGTAATGGTGTGTTTCTCTCTCAGATGTGGTCCATAGCTTTACTCAGATTATTGTTTATTGATTTGGACTAGATTATGGGTTTGATTTGTTTAATAAAAGACAGAGTTCATTAGGATAAGCATATTAACTCGATGCTGTCGTTGTATATTAATTTGTATTAGCACGAAAGGTGCCGTAACAGTTTTCTCCGCTTTGATTCATACATATTTATTTATTTATTTTGTTAAGGGAAGACTAAGTCTTCTTGAAGGCTTAAAAATACTTGTTATCTTCACAACATTGTGGTTACTTTCGGAGATTAATTTTGTTTCAATGGCGTTCCCGTGATTTCAACCCCCTAATATATATATACCTCAACTCACAGCTTAAATTTTTAGTTGAGATGATTCTTTAGCATGGTATCATATTCTTGTTGACCCAGCGATTACAAGTTCGAATCTCACCACCCTAATTCTATTTAATAAAAATCAAATATAATGTAATGTGGGCTTGTGCAAGTTTCAAGCACAAAGAGCTTTCACTTGAGGGGGTGTGTTAGAATAATATAAATCATATTTTTGGGTCTCAACTAATAATTTCAATTTTCAGGTGAGATAGTTATTTAATATATATATATAAGTTGGTCTTGTGTGCACCCTGGAATTTCGACCGTCAGTTTCATCATCACCTATGTAATCACTCAAAATATTTTTAGTTTCTGTGGGAGGCGATGTTGCTCCGAAAAAACTTATGTAGCAGAATTCAGTGTATAGATCGGAAAAAAACAAAGCATAGGTCAAATACAGCTCAACTCAACTTTCTTTGCCTTGGAAGCTCAATGGATTTAATTCTGCCACTAGCTAAAATGCTTAGCGCACCACTGCCATGGAACTTGTGGATGGTAAGTGAAGATGTCATTGATAACATCACACGAATTGGACTTTCTTGGGCTGGATTGAATGAAGGTTTTCTGTCTGTCTTTCCTTTGAGTGGTTTTCGCAAAATAAGTTCCTTGTTAAAAAAGCAATGGACACTTTAATACTTGAATTAGTAAATGTAGGAAGAACATAACTTGTTAGGGCTCTTTGTGTTCGTGTCATTCTTCATAAGAGATGAATATATCACAAAATTCTTTCCTTGAATGGAAGTAAACATCTTAGCATATATAGTACTGGTGAGAGATATGGTCAAGAATTTAACGAATATTAGGCAATCATGAATACAAGTGATCATTTTGGGTGTCCCGGTAAGAGACTAATTGTATTTAAAAAATAAAAAAAAAAAAAAATAGCTGAAAATAAAGGTATTCATGTTTGATTACACTTGCTTTTATTACTCTATTATGGTTCTCTATTGTTGTTTTATATTGAAGAGAGTTCTATTTGGGAGAGCATCCAAGTGTTCCTATTAAAAGTAGTTATAGAATCTATTATTCAAGGATTCAATGGCAATGAGTTAGAGTAGATTTACATGTTTGGAATTTTCTTATTAAATTTATGGAGGTATGCTCTGATGCTTTCATCTTTTTATTGGATTATAATAAAAAGGTCAATATGCTCTTTTTAGTTGGTGTTAGTGTTAGAATAAAAGATAAACTTAACATATAGATCATAAAGGCCAATGATAGAGTCAAAATCAAGTTTTATCATTCATGAAAATATTTTTTTCTAATGGATGAGAATAAACTAGATTTTTTTATTCAATTTTTATAAATGGTGTCAATAATAATTCAGCTAAAAATCTCATACAAGAATTGAGATTTCCAAGCTATGCATGTATACATGTTATAACCCCATGGGGTTGGCCTAGTGGGATGAGGTTTGGGACGGGGGTGTGCTCCTCCCACGCTCCCAGGTTCGAGTCCTGCCTAGGTGCAAACAATACCATGGGGCCATCGGACTTGGACGAAGCCCATGAATTAACCGAGGTGCACTTGCGGGAAACTCCTTGCCGAGGGCCTGTGCACCCCCGGGATTAGTCAGGCCTAGCGGTCTGGAAACCCGTTGCTAATTCCAAAAAAAAATGTATACATGTTATGTGTTTCTATTTATGAACTCGTATGACTTGTTGTCTAGTTATTTGTACAAAATTTTAATGGTTATTAATTACGTTTGGAATTATTGGCTGACTAATGGTGGTTCTAGGAATTTTTTATTTGTTAATGGTGGCTATTGAAATTAATTAGTGGATAATGATGGCTATTAAGATTGCTAGATGTCTTATGGTTGCTCTTAAAATTATTGAGTAGCTAATGGTCATGTATGGAATTATTTTTGTAGTACACCCAGAGACCAATGTATTGATAAATCTTGGTCACGTGTATTTATCTCATCTCATGTGCTGCAATTACAAGTACCTCAATATATGTGGAGAAATGAATTATACTATTTATGAAGATTGTGGTGCTTGATATGTCTAGCTAGTTTTAGGGGAAAAAACATTACCATAAAAATATATGTTACATGGTCTGATAGGGGAAAAAAATGGTGAATGAATATGCACACACATCCAATGTTCTTATTTCCCAAAATCATAGGTCTTGGAAATAAAAGATTCCACTAAAGGATCTAATTTATGATAGCTCATGTGCTCTTTCAATGTTCAGTTTATATATATATATATATATATATATATATATATATATGGCTCTAGAGATTGTCTTTTATAATGAAAACCAATTAATTATACAGATTAATGCGAGCATTTGCACGGGTAAAGTCTAAAAATTTTAATTTAAAAAGATATATTAAAGAATAATATAAATTATATATTTAAATATCAATTAACAGCAACCATTACACATTCGTGAGGATGGCAAGTTTACAGAAATATCCAGATTCGACTTTCAAAGATGGCGCTACATTCAGAAAAGATGGTCATGCCGAGGAGGGAAGGGTATCTCAGCAAGCATGCGAAGGCTATTGGAGGAGTGGCCTTCGTTTTGGTTCTGTGTAAGCGCGATGAAGACATTTATTGAGAGGAGAGGAGAGGATTGCATTGAATGTAGTGCCAATCCGACATGGTGCATCAAATGGAGCTCGTGGGATTCAGAGCGTGGAGGTGGAGGTGAGTGATTCTTCTCATTTTGATTGCGATCGTGACTGTGACCGTGATGGCAGCCCGCACAGACACTGAGCTGCAATCACTTCTTCTTTTTTTATTCTGCAAGTGACCGGTTAATTAGAATTATAATCGCCTTATATTTGTTAATTTAAAATAAAAATAAACATATATTTTTTAATTAAAGCGGTAGCTTCCTTCGGTAACCCATCATTTTCTAGCCAATGATTCAAAAATATCTGAATCTTGATATTTCACGCCGCTCGTGCATGCTGTATAGACCACTACAGTACTCTTGCTGTCGTTGTTAGCTTGGTGGCGTTTTCTCCGTCTCAGATCTCACATCGGCAGTCAGTTTTGGTTTTTGTCAGCGCCACCCACGCTCGTTTCTCTCTCACACTCATGCCCACACGCCCTGGTTTGCGATTCAACAACATCCAGCACCATTGACGATGCAGTCAAAACATAGATGTTATCTGCTTCCCACTCATGCCTCTATTTAATTCAAACCTACTAGCTGGTGCCCATCTGTAGCAGCTTACACGTGTCATTGTGCCCATCTATTTATTATTATTATTATTATTATTATTAATGGAAGTCTTTAACATATATAATATAAAAGCTCACTTAATAACTTCAATTTTGAGATTTAAATATATATATATAACAGACGAGAAGATATTATTAATGTGACAATTACTGTAATTGAGTTCAACCAATCATGTAAAATGTGTGAAATCCTCGACCCGGCATCTATATTTATCTATACATGGAAGTTTTAGAATTATTTGCTAGTATTTACACATTTTCCGAAAACATTAAATGGCTATGGACGTAACATGTAACTGAGCATAGCACATTGACCCAGAACTTCCGGCCGGTGCCTTGATCTATACTTTTCGGCTCTTGTCGCCGTGCTCCGATTTGTCCCAGCAGCTTCGTTTTGTTCCCTCCATCATTTTCCTTGATCATTCCCTATGGCTTTCTCGGAGTAATTACAAACATGCCTTTCTAAATTATTCCCAGAGCAAAACGTTTAATGAAGTCTCCTTCATGCTATCTTGAATAACTTCTTTTTCTACACTATATTTTTTTCCGTGAAGTGGGATATACGTGGATCGATCTCTCTAAACCACCATCATACTGCTTGGAACTAATAATATTAGGTCACGATAGTTCTTGATTCGACAGAAGCAACTATATTTATGATGACTAAGAGTTCACCAAATACATTAATCAGATGGGAGATATAAAGCCTACATAACATTAAAGAATTTGTTTTTCTCTCTCGAGGTTTTCATAAAAATTAAAAAATTTAACCCTTGATGACTAAAATATTGCAGTAAGCATGTTTATATGGACTCAAATTATTTAATTGATTTTTGCAATATTTTCTGGTATCATTAATCATTCCTGTAACATACTCCTATGATATGATAATCGATTTGATCCACATGTATAATATAGATGCTTGTGATATCGATTTGTCAAAAGGGGCTGATCAAGTTATCTTGGAGGCACAGAGATTAATGCACGTATTCTGGACAGAAACATGGAGCTTCCCTTGACTTGTGTTAAAATTTAGGGACTTGATAACCTTCCCTTTAACAAAAACCAAGTTACCAAGATCAGAAACGATGTCATATGTTCCATTCCACGGCCATGGCGCATGCATGTGCTTGTGAGATGGATTTATTTTTTTATTAACATTGGTATCCGGGCGATACCCGACTAATTTCGAAGATACACAAGTTCTTTGCGTTAAATTATAGGCTTTGCCAAAGTTCGATCGCCCCATAAAATTATTTGCATCAAATAAAAATCGAACCTGATATCTTGAACAAGATCACGCCCTCGAGTCCAACTCGTTTCTTTTAGGACGGGCAACCCCATGAAGTTACGTGTGAGTTAAGATTATTTGTTAAAATTATATTTATTTAGAAATATATTAAAATAATAATTTTTATTTTTAAAAATTATTTTTAATATCATTACATGAAAATATCAAATATATACTTTAACCCAAAAGCTAGCGGTGCTTGACGTCCTATTATAAATTCTGCTGATTAGTACCGTTTTACCCATTGAATTCAACTCCATTCCCTGGCCTACTATGATTGAACTTTTGAGCTCCAAATAGGAAGTAGAAAGCACCACACATTAATGTAGTATACTTTCCAAATATATATGGTGATAACACACACACATGTACTTGTACTTGCATGCTGTGATCGTACAAACACTTCGAGCTTTTCAATGTATGACAGTGAAGAAATATTATATATAACCTGGAATTTCACAAGATCTTTTCAGGATAATTAACCAAATTAGTTCACAAAAAGAATTTAATGCAATGGATTTCTTATCGTAAAAAATTAAATAATTGTATTCATGATTGATTAACTTTATTTTGCATTCAGAAATGCCATTTAAAAGGGGGGAAATAATTTTGGATTAAAAGAAAAATATGAGTCATTGAGAATTAGTTTTGATATTGATTTTTTATATTCCTTATTAGACCCATTTCTTTGATAAGACTAAAGACATAGATCTTGTTTGGCATTTGTGTTTTTAAAAGTGTTTTTAAAAAAATAATTTTTTTTTATTTTAAATTAAAAAAATAGTGGTTTTAGATCATTTTAATATATTTCTGAATGAAAAAATATTTTTAAAATCAACTTCAATCACACTCTCAAACAGACACATATTGACATTGTTGACCCTTTAATTATTCATGTTCCGAATCAACCAATATTTTAGTTTAATTTAGTTCTAATCAAGATTGATGATTTGAGAAGAAAAAATATATACACTCTCCCTAGATAGAGCTGATTGTAGTTTAGTTTACACTCATGCTGCTTTATAATTAATAATTTGGACGTTAAAATAAGCTCAAATTTAAATCAATTTGAGCAAATGAGAATTTGTCCAAAATTAACCTTAAAAATCAAGATTGGAGAAAAGTCAAGTCATTAATTTGCACTCCTGATTTTTATTATGCATGTATTTATTATTATTTATTTATTTTCCAACGATGCCGTGCGTATGCGAGAGGCGCACCATGTTGAATATCTCGACAAGGAGGAGGAGGGGGAGAGAGCGGGAAGGAGCTGGAGCTGAACAGCATCCCATAGGTGGGTGGGCCCCAAACCACTGCATACACATCAACATCAATGCATTCGCATTCCTAGAATCAAGAGTCCCCCTTAAGACACGCCCTGACTGCCCATATTGTTTCTGTAGGTCCAGCCCTATTTCCCATGTCTCACGCGCCACCACAGATCACCCCTTCCACTGGAATACCCCCTATCCCTTCACAGAATTACCAAGATTGCCACTTTTTTAAACAGTTGAAACTACTAATTGTAACGTTCTTCTGGGAAACTTGTTTACAGCAACGTTATGTATTGAGCTCTTATCAGTTTTAGTTTAATTTGGTATGTTGTTTGTCATGTTCTAATCTTAATAACGCCTAATTTTTTGATGGTAAGAAAGCTTTCGCCTTTTTCCATCTCCTTGTCAATGGCTGCGTTCTGCTACTGAACTTTTATAAACTCATACAGTAAAAAAAAAAAGAAGAAGTTCAGAAAGCTATTTCCCATATCTTAAACAAGCTTCAAAGATTTAAAAGGGTATGTTAAGAATAGGCTTGTCGCCAGAAATGTAGAGACAAGTTCAGGTGAAAGGAGAGGAGAGGAGAAAAAATGGCACGGCGAAGGGCTTCGAGTTGCAGTACAAGCTGGAGGGACGACAAAATGATCTCGGATAACAGGCTTTTTAAGACATTTTAAGGAGGGAAAAGGAGAGAACATGGGGTGTAACTGGGACCCGACGGTTTGTGAGAGACAAAAGAGTGAGAGAGAAGTAGGACCCACACACCGCCCATGCGCACGCTGTCTTATTACCAAAAACCAAACCCATCTATCATCGACCCGATGGGATTAGCCCTTGACCTCACCCTAACCCTAACCCGACGACACACATTGTCTATCTATAACCAAACCCCCCCCTCTCTCTCATCAGCTAGCTTTAGCCTTCTTTTTTTTACTCTTCTTTTTCTCCCAGACCTTTAACCAACAGCTTTCTATATCTTCGTAGGATAGGAGCTAGCTCGACACTTGAAATTATAACCTAAGAAAGTGAAACAGTAGAAATCAGTGGAGAGGGATGGGCTTGATTCAGTTGTTTATTTCTGCTGAGATTTTGGTGGCTGTTGCTTAAAGGACCATCCTTTTCCATCTTTTGGTGAAGGTTAGTGTTGGATTTGATCCATTTACAGAACATCCAGAGAAAAAGAAGCCATAAGAGGAAGGAAAGGGACAAATCAAGAACCACCTAACTAGGATCTCTCTCTGCTGCTGTCTTTCTATTTTCTGGCTAGTTTTTGTATGTTTCAGCTAATTTAATTAGGTTGATTTCAAGCTACCAAAAAGAAATGGATCCAGTTGCAGCTCATGGGCGTCTTCTTCCTCCACCTTTCCACACAAGAGATTTTCATCTGCATCAATTTCAACACCAGCAACAGCAGAATTCTGAAGATGAACAAAGCGGTAACGGTAACATAAACCGCGGTCAAAAGCGAGAGCAAGCTGAAACCACCACTAACAACGACAAAGCAGAAGGCAACGAATTGGTCCCTTCAAGTGCTGGTGAAGAAGGAGAAATTACAAGAAGACCAAGAGGTAGGCCTTCTGGGTCTAAGAACAAGCCTAAACCACCAATCATAATCACAAGAGATAGCGCAAATGCCCTTCGATCCCATGTCATGGAAATCGCTACCGGTTGCGATATCATGGAGAGTGTATCAACTTTTGCGAGGAGGAGGCAGAGAGGAGTTAGCATTTTGAGTGGAACTGGAACCGTAACAAATGTAACACTTAAGCAACCAGCTTCGCCTGGTGCGGTGGTTACTTTACATGGAAGATTCGAGCTTTTATCGCTTTCAGGTTCGTTCTTGCCACCTCCAGCTCCACCAGCTGCTTCAGGATTGACGATTTATTTAGCTGGTGGCCAAGGCCAAGTTGTTGGAGGGAGCGTGGTAGGCCCACTGATAGCGTCTGGACCGGTGGTGATCATGGCTGCTTCTTTTGGTAATGCAGCTTATGAGAGGCTGCCTTTGGAAGAGGATGAGTCGCAAACTCCGGTGGCTGGAACCGGGCCTTTAGGGTCACCAGGAGTCAACAGCATCGGGCAACAACAGCAGAATCAGCTACAGCACCAACTAATGCAAGATCCAAACACATCTCTCTTTCAAGGGTTGCCACAGAATCTACTAAATCCAGTGCAACTCCCATCCGAAGCCTATTGGGGCACAGGCGGCCGCCCTTCTTATTAGTAATAAAAACAAGAATATTTGTGGTTTTTCTGTTCTTTCTTTTACTCTTTGTTTCTTTAATTAACTTCTTAATCATCCATCTTCATTCCCCTTCTCTTGCTTTTTAAGAATTAGGTATCTTTCTAAGATTTTGTTCGTCAGGGTTTTCAGTTGCCTGTGATTGAAGAAGGATGTACAGATTTATGGTTTTTTTTTTGTGGGTTTGGTGTTATCAGATCAGTAGCTCCTTTGATTTAGCTTGAAGATGAAGCAGCATCGTCCAGTTATGGCATTGCAATTATCTCTATCTGTTTATTTTTTCTTCAGCTGCAGTTCTGATAACTTAATTGCCTGATAATTAATCTTTCAAGTATTCTTTGCTGAAGAAGGAAACAGAAAAAAACAAATATTGTCCCATTCATTTTTTCCCCTTTTGTTTATGTATGTGTGCACACTATGAATTTGAGAGGTTCTATTTTACATGATCCGAACACAGTCATCTATCTATTAATTCTCTTAGAAAATATAATTATAGTAGACTTCTGGATCTCCTTGGACTGTATTTTATATTTTTTATGTCTGGTTTATTTTATTTTTCTTAATTTGTATACGCACATAAAATTAAATACAATAATTTTGTTTTGTTTCCCTTACATTGGTCCCGAAAAGTCCCTTCTGAAATTGTGAATTGTCTATCATATATATTTAGCAGCTTCTTTAATTTTTTTTCTCAAGTTAGGGACAATTTCAAGGTTGGTGGGGGGAGTGATTAATCATCACTGCACTTGAAGAAAGTAATTAAGGTGATGGGAAGCTATGAGCTTAAGGTGGTGATATCTTGTTTGGTTTTTTTGCTTTTTTTTTTTAATTTTATTTCTGACTGGTTAGGGTTTTCATTGAGCATTATGGAAGCACTGGGAGAGAGATGAACATTGGTACTGGGTTACACGTGCATTTCTCTGTAAAAGCTCCTTTTCGAGGCAACATTGATGCACATAAAACTTCCATGTAAAGGCAGCAAAAACAGACCTGAAGCGTTAAAACTTTATCCACCTCTCTCCCCCTCTCTGTCTCTAAAACTGTTACTTCAAGGGTAGGGACGAGTCGATAAAGGTAAGCATTATGAAGACATGTATAAGAAAATTAGATAAATAAAATTCTGAATTCTTGAGTCAATATATATATATATATAGATATATATATTGATTTATTCATTTTGTTTGATTCTTCATTTATTAAGCCAAAATTTGTTGATATATAGGGCATATATAGCTAGTAATTAGTGAACTTGCGTACGTAGCTAGCTCCTCTTCTTCTCCTTAATTGGGTCTTACCTAGCAAAAAATGGTTTTCTATTTTTGTTTGTGGTGCCTTTTTCTTTCAATTAATTTAGTCAATGGTGTCTCTGTAATTTATATTCCAATTTCTTAATTATTCATTAATCTTGAAGTGTTTCCTCCGTTTTATACTATAGAGAGACACATGTATATTTACTTTGTCTTGCTATGCTATTTTATTTCCTACTTGGATTTTATAGTGTTTTAATTATGTGTTTAGACTTAGGAGCATTAATTCCCTCGATCTTCATATCACTAGACATATTTAATTACATAGTTTTTACAGGGTTTAAACCGAGAAAACATATAATATAAATGGCAACTAGATTTTGTAAAATTTATTATTAGTATTATTAGCTAAGTGGACCGTGTTTGTTGTCCTTTGCCCCAGATGCCATTATAGCTGTTCATGATTCTTCGAACTAACACTTCAATGATTAAATCTATCTGTATTTATAAAATACTAAGACTCCACTCCTATTATGTTTGCCTTTTGCTTTCTTTTCCGGAACCAATCTCTTGAAAGAAGTTCAAATTTGATGACTTCCTACCACACGCCCCACGTCTCACTTGTGCTTGCATTAGTAAGTTAGCTACCATTCGTAGTCTCAATCTACATATACATCTCAAGTTGACGGGCTCTCTCTCACGATTTGGCTCTTGAAAGTGGTTGCTCGTCTAAGATTGTGTCAACAAAAAAAAAACATTATGCTTGCATTATATAACAAAGTTTGAAATTGATTTTCCTTCATTGCTTTTGTATATGGACCTTTTATGATAAGATGTCTTTTTGCATTTTTTTTTTCCTCCTTAAAATACGATTGGAGTTAAGCACTGCTCGGGAACTTCCCTCATTGTTGTGTTTAGAGTTTTGCTCTTTTACTAAGATTTATAGACCCTTTCTAAGTTAGGTTCTTAAGACTGTAAATGTCACGTTATGTGTATTGCTCTGCTTCCATTTATTAACGTCATTCTTTTTGTTATTTTTCTTTTTTATTCCTCCAATTTCATATTCCTTGGAGAAATAAAGGTCTTTTTACCTCTCATACTACTACTTTGTATTTCTATAATTCCACCTATTTTTTAATATTTAATACATATAACAAACTTGCGAAAGTGATAGCTGAGTATCTACTTTGTAATTTTATAATGCCATCTTCTTTATAGATTACAATTAATGATGTTTTAAAATCTAATATTCTCAAAAATATAGTTTTTTAGTAATTGAATTGTGGACAATCACATGTTTATATCAATATTCTCTTCTACAAAGCTTGTGAAGTTATGGTTGGTAGTGAAAAACCCAACACTTGCAAAACAATCCTTTTTGGTGGGGTTTAGGACCGTCGAATGATAAAGTTAGTGGTTTTCAGTAAGGAATTGCAATAAATAAAAGGATGAGCTTTAAATTTTAAGAGAAAGAGTATTTTGACAAATTCACTAATAATTAAAATACAAACTATGAATCCTTTAATTGGGTAATTTAGATGGCATTCATAGCCTTTTAACATTGTCATGTTGTTATTATAGAGTGGTTGGGATTTCCTCATGTTAATGCTAATGGAAAATAAATATCTCTTACCCAACATTAATGAAGGACGAGTATTCATTTCATAGTATTAGTATTCATGGAAATACAATGGGCTCTTAGTATATACCTATAGTTGTAGAAATATGAGTATTCTTAACAGTAATATTTTATGTTAAAAGTCATAAGAATAAACAAAGGGAATATTATAACTTAACATGAGGCCTATAATGATCATGAAGCAATATATTTGGACTTGAAAAATGTCAAACCTTAGGTGATGGGTCTAATATTAGGTCTAGCACCTTGTCAGACCTGTATGTATTTGGGTTTAACATGTAGCTAAACCCAAGGGCTTGGGGTATGGTAGATCATCAGACTCATGATAAATAGGGTTTAACACATATCTTAACCTAAAGATGTTATGTTTGGCAGCTCGTCAGACTCATATCTATTTGGGTTTAGTACGTAGTTAAACCAAATGATATTAGGCCTAGCAAGTCGCTAGACTCATATGTATTTAGATTCAATACCTAGTTAAACCCAATGATATCATGTCTAACAACTTGCTAGACTCATGTCTATTCAAACTTAGTGCTCAACTAAACCCGTGAATGTTGGGTCTAAAAGCAAGCTAGACTTCTATCATTTAGGTTTGTCATTCTATTAAGCTTAAGTATATTGGATTATCACTTTACCTTTATTCTTTTTAAAGATGGACTTAGGATAAAAAAAAAAATTAAAAATATGTTGATCCATCAATAAACTTTTAATTAGATCAAGTGTTTCAATAAAATATTTAAAAGAACAAGTTACATTTCACTTGCATCATAAAAATCAACCTGAATAATCAATAAAATACAAATACATGCTATATTTTTTAACCAAACAGCTTCAATACATATAAATCATATACGTGTAATAATTTTTAGATTATTAATTGTCTACTTATAGCTCATCAAAGAAGTATGGGTTTTAAGAAAGCAAGTGAGAAAGTGTTTTTTTATATAGATGTCATGTTTTAAGGGTTACTTTCAATAAGTTTTGCAAGTGAGAAAGTGTTTTTTCTTTTTATAGATGTCAAGTTCTAAGGGTTACTTTCAATAAGTTTTGCAATCAAAAGCTTTAGATATATGTCTTTGAAAAAATAAAATTGTTGCCTCTTTCATTACTCTCACTAGCTAGTGGCAATAAGTTAATAGTATAATGAAAGAATTATAGTCATATCCAATTACCTTAAAAAAGTGTAACTATATAAATACCTTATGCGAAAATGAGTGTCTTGATGTCTTATGAAAATCAGGAATACGTTTCTTTTAGCTTCATTTATAATATTTTGTTTTGATTTGAAATAACATTATATTCTTGTGTCTTGCAAGTGCGATAAGCTTAAAGAGTGAGTTTTCAATGGATAAGTAAATACAATAATGATTTATTGAAATCATTTTTGATAAAATTGGTTAAGAACATTATTAACGTGTTCTTTTAAGGTCAAATTAAAATTGAGATCCATTCACTTTTAGAGTTAAGACTTTGTTCGAGTTTAATCTTAAACAATATTTAACATAGAACATTACCATATTATAATTAAATTATAGATGAATGAAAAATTGATCTCAAAGAACCTTTGGATGGTATATTTTGGTGAAACTAAAGCTCTTAAAGAACTATATTCCACATTGAAAATAGACAAAACTTTCTTGATATCAATAAAGAGAGAAGTTGAGAAGTTAAAATTAGACCTAAATAATACATAAACTTTTAAAAGGAAAATTTCCTAAGCAAACTAGGCTTTGGGCTTAAACCCCCGCGTGTACAAGCTCGGGTTTTGGATCAAGCTTCGGTTTGAGTTAGGTTTGTTACAAAATAATATTTTGAGCTACAAAAGAAAGTATCTTGCTAACCGAAATTTGAACTTGGATCTAATTCATGAAAAATCATTTCTTTCAACTTTTTAGTTTATTCGGTTCGTGGAAGAAAGAATCTGATTATTTTTTTCAGGATTCTTTCAACAGTACTTAAACAGTTTTTCCTACGCAATACTTACTTGGTTTAAATACAAAAACATTTAATTTTAATTTTGATTCATTATGGTTAATCAAAGTTGTTGGTAGGGTAAGCTCATGAACTTTTGACTCCTAAGATTCTCTATAAAAACATATTGAATAAGAGTGTTTGGGTTGGTAAATTTAGCATTGTTTTGACAGAATTTGACACTCTTCTTCACCTAATCTTTTAGGATTCCTCTTTTTTATTTTAAAAGGTTTTCTTGCGATCAAAACTCCTCATAATCTAGAGTTTAGGTGTGGTCCTTATAAATGGATAATTTAGTACTGTTTTCTTGGTTCATTGGACCTTGTTTATGAGAATACCTGAACAAGGTCACTATGTTGGAATCTTAAGAAGCTTATGTTATATCTAGTGAGTGGCAATAAAGTTTTACGGACAAATGATTGATCATTGACAACAATAAAATTTAATCAAATTTAAAATGCTTCAACAGTTAAGTATTGTTTTGGTTTTGTTTAATCTTATACATTAGCATGTATTCATGTTAATATTAGAATTATATTATTTATGCAACATTATATATTTGTTTAGTAAGCATATTAGCCTTTTTGTTATTGTAAATAACCATATACTTATTATGTTGTATGCTTATAAACTAAATATATTTTCACATTTTTCTAATTTTAATTGTGAATTTTGTACAACACTCTCAGCTGTGATTGGAATTAGAAAACATTTGTATCTACTTCTTCCTTTTCTTTTACCTTAAAATATGTTTGTATAAGTATCTGAGATGAGTATTTGATGTCAATTTTTTTGCTTTGACTTTTGTGCATTTATATTTTTTATCTCGATCTTAAATAAGTCATTCGCATTTGGAGAGAAAAAATCAATCAAGAAGATTTTTTCTGCTCAGGTATCAAATCTTAGCCGGTGATTTTGGAATTAACCCTCTTGTAATAACACAGGAGAGATAGGCCTGTTTTTTCATACATATATATATATTGGACATGATTCTTAGAGTTTGGGTTTGCTTCAAGGTGGTGGGTGGTGGCTAGCTGGTGGGCTGGTGACTACTGGAACGGACTACTAACATTAGGCAGTAGAGAGTCAGAGTGATCATCAGCCCAGATCCGGTAAATTTTGGGATTTAGGCTCTCTTGGCCGTATAAGAAAAGGAGAATGTGTTTTTGGAAAGGCTCCTAAGAATATGTAATTTTAGCTTCTGTTTATACTTTAAATTTTTTAACAGAATAAATATTTTAATAGTTAAAATAACTTTTTTGCTTTTGAGTTGTTATTTCTATACATTTCAATAAAAAAAATTAAAAAATAAAATAAAATATATATACTCGTGGGAATATTATTCAAGCTAATTAAAACAAAAAATAAAAGAAGCAGAATTGTTGTTTCTCTTGAAAACCACACAGAAACAGCACTCTCTTCATCGAAATTCTTCTTTGTCTCATACTACTAAAAATGGGGTGGGGGACATTTGTCCGTTGCAAACAAGAAAGGAGGCCGTTGCAAATATTTATTTGCAACGGACGCGTTCCGTTGCAAATCCGTGACTGCAAATTAATTTGCAACGGAAATTCCGTTGCAACTAGGCAACGGAAAATCCGTTGCAAATTAGCAACCGTTGCCTAGTTGCAACAGAATTTCCGTTGCAAATATATTTGCAACGAAATATCCGTTGCAAACTTGCAACGGAAATGCCGTTGCAAATTTGCAACGGAATGTCCGTTGCAAATTCATTTTTTTTTAATAATTTCAAATTCATTTTTTTTAATAATTTCAAATTTATTTATTTTTTAATTAATTTTAAATGAATATTTTTATAAATAAATATTTTTTGATTAATATTGAGAACTAAATACATATAGTTAAAATAAAAATTTCATAGATTAAAATTTATAATACAGCAGAAATTCGGTTACATTTACATGTAGAAGTAAATCAACATGGAATAAAAAAATTACATAGTTTCACAAGAGCTAGAAGGGTTGTTTCCTCCTGATGGAGTACATCAGCTGCTTTTTTGAGTTCTCTTGCTTTTTTACCAAGCTCAGTTGCCTCCTGCGAGATATTGACAACTATCCATAAGCATTAGAGAATATATGCACTTTCCCTTAACTATTGAAGATATGCAGTAGTGCACAGCTACTAAGCATGCAAGGAAGAACCAACCTTAATATACTGTGAGCGAGTAATAACAGCCTTTGGACGCTGGATGAAAGAAAAAATAAGTCCCAATGGCAAACAAGCAATCCCAACACCACCAAATATCTGAAAAAATAAGAGAACATACTAACAGCATATTATTGCATAAAGACAAGGATGAAAGGAATTCACACAGGATTTTATAACAGTCAAATATGGACTTCAGAAACTTTTATGTATTATGCATCCACCTATTTTCCTCATGGAACCTTTACCTATATTTCTCCCAAAGATACCAACTCTTTTCAAACCATTGATCCTTGACAGAAACATAAATGGGAACTACAGAACTCTCAGAATTTGATTCCATATGTCAGTAAAGAAAAGAATTCGCAATAGAATCAGAAGACAAAAGTTTGCATGAATGACCATACCGCAAAGAGAACAGATCCAACAATTGTAGCAAGAGCAACCAAAATCACAGCTCACCAGGAGTATACCTTGCAAGCTAAAGCAGAGTAGATAAGCAGTCAGATAATGAACCACCAGAAGAGCACAGTACAATGATCAAAAGACAAGCACAATGTTTAGAGACCATTTATTAAAACTTAACAGAAGGAGAAAATAGAAAACTACCCCAATTCTAACATTCACTTATTCAAAATGGTATTTGAAAAACTACAAAGAAGCTAGTGATTTAATCAGAACCTCTGTAACAATCAAGAAGATATGAAATACCTTACTGCCAAATTCACAGGTATCAAGGAGAGTTCCAGGGTTAATATCCCACAGACGAACCTGAAGCAGGACAGAGCACCCATTGTTCTCAAATTGCAACTAGAATATTTTTTTAAAAGCAAACTATCCAAACCAGACTAATACAAGTGCCCATGATTACTCACAGTTGAATCGCCACCGCCAGACACAAGAAACCCCTGAGGGTAATCCACAGTGAAAAGATTTTTCTATTTTTCTTCTCTTTCTCTCATTTTCTCAGCAGCCAAACACTGATAAACAAATTTCCTCAACCCCTTACTAATTACATTATTTAGCAGAGCTGCAGACCCAATAGCCAGAAAAATTAATTTCCACAAAAACACATGCAGTGATTCCACAATAAATCATCAGAAATTTTCAGCATTAATACTTATCTCCACTCTCTAATATTATACTGTCAAAAAAAAAAAAAAGGCTTTTCTAAAAGCTCTCGGCAATACCAAATGGGTGACCAAAATAATGCATTCATATTTCTAAACTTATGATAAAAATAAAGAAATGGCGTCAAATTAAGCTGCAGTAGTAGTGGAAATGGCGTCAACAAGAAGAAACCCAAACGCTAATTTTTCGATTAAAAACTAAGGAAAAAAAAAATGGAAATGCTTACCGTATATGAAGGAGATCGGCGTTGTGGTGGTGATGGGACTACTGTTTAACTCAAGCTCGACGCCGACAATGTGGAACGGGAGCAAGAGCTGGAACGTGATTTTTATGTCACTGTTCACTGGCCAGAAGAGAGAAGGAAGAGAGATCGAGGGAGGAAGAGAGCTTTGTTCTGAGGAGGAAGAGAGATCGAGGGAGGAAGAGAGATCGAGGAAGGAGTGTCGATTTGTTCTGAGGAGGAAGCGAGGGAGGAAGAGCGATTTGTTCTGATCAGAGGAGGAAGAGAGATCGCGGGAGGAAGAGGTACAAAATGGGGTTCGTTCAATTTCAACGAAATTCAAGAGCTTTGTTCCGTTCAATTCAAACGCACATGAAACGGTGCGTTTGGAAAAGTTATGATTGCAACGGATATTCCGTTGCATTTTTAATTTTGCAATGGATTATCCGTTGCAATTTCAATTTCACTTTGCAACGGATTATCCGTTGCAAATGGTTTGACATTGCAACGGAAAATCCGTTGCAAACATAAAATGAATTTGCAACGGAATATCCGTTGCAATATGTTGCAATATGTTTTAACTTGCAACGGATTCCGTTGCAATATTTGCAACGGATTTTTCGTTGCAAATGGTTTTTCACTTGCAACGGATTATCCGTTGCAATTCTAATTTAAATTGCAACGGATTATCCGTTGCAAATTGTTGTAATTTGCAACGGAAAATCCGTTGCAATATCTGTTTTATTTGCAACGGATTATCCGTTGCAAATGTTTTAAATTGCAACGGATTTTCCGTTGCAATTTGAATTTGCAACGGATTATCCGTTGCAATTTTGTTTTACCTTGCAACGGATATTCTGTTGTAAATTAAATTGGAACGAAAAATCCGTTGCAACACATATGTTTGTTTTTTTAATTAAACCACCTAAAACATTATGTTTCAGCTTCGTCTCTCTCTCCTCTACTTATATTTCCCTCGATTATGATGCAGACTCCCTCTGCACTCTTAAAATTATTTTCCACGTTCTGGAATCTGATTCTGTCCGTTATGCTTGTTATCTTGTTTCTTCCTTCCAAAAAATCCACAAATATGTTGATTTGACTTCACTTTCTAACGAACCCATTTCAATTCTGTTAGTTAATTGGGGTTGACAACGTGATTTGCATAACTTGAATGATCAGAATGAGAGTGTGGTTGTTCTTTATACGGGCAATGACAAACAACAAGTTGATTTGGCTTATGGTTTTAAAGTTTCAGAGTTGGCTAATGCGAGTGAGTTGAATAGTGATGACGAGGGGGAAGAGAACTCTGAAGATGAAGAAGATAATGAAAGTGAGAGAGATGAGGATGATGGGTTGTCAAGGAAGCAGAGGATGGTTTTTAAAGAGGATGAAGCTGACTGAGTTCAGCTTTTTAGGACATTGAAGAGGGAGTATTATCGTATGGGTACTTTTCATGGAAAGTCCTCAGGGTGTTTGATGTATGATTTATCGCATTCGCTGAGGAAGAACATGTATGAGCTGTTTTGGCTGGCTTGTGTCTTACTGGCTGATCAATTTGCTTACGAGAGTTTGACGGATGAGAGGTACCAAGCAAGGGTCATGGAGCTTGAGCAACATATTAACAGTTCAGGGAATTTGGAGGCAGTTACTGCGGTGACCCTCAAAGATGGAGCAAAGATTCGAGCATCTCTGGTTGTGTTTAATATTTCTTTTGTTTTTGTAATTGAGGTTTTAAGAAAATAGTTTGATGAAAAGCATTTAGCTGCGATTCAAAATAATTTTTAAAATGTTTGGTTAAAATTGTGGTTGAGTTTCAACTTGTTAAATTACTTTAAAGTGTGTGTATTGTTTTTTAAATATTTAATAATTATAATAATAAAATATAATTAATAATTCAAGTAAATTAGACACTTGTTTTTATTCTTTCATCCAACTACTTGTAATTTCATCACGAACTATAAATTCATAAGTGAAGGCCTCTGCGATCTCGGAACAACATATAGTAAAATATCATCTAAAACAAAATTAGAATTGTGATGCAAAAATTATATTGTGATCTTCTTCTAATATATTTTTATTTATATCTTAATTAAATTTTAGATTATTTTAATATTAAAAAAAAAAATCCCCGGACCACCCCCCCTCTCTCGGCAGTCACACACACACACACACACCCCGGCCTCAGTGGAGCAAAAAGCAAGAAAAGCAGCTAATTCTTGCTTTTCTTGCATCGGCGGTTCATGTTGTTTTAGTCTGTGGAGCCCATGCTAAATTTTTGCTTTTAACATTTATCAAACACTAGAATGGAAAGCTTTTTTGCAATCTCTGGTTGCACCATAAAAACAAACACCCTCTAAGTCTTCACGGATTGCCTATGAAGATGAACCTCGACTTATGTTATTGAGGGAGTGGATTTTGTTTGATTCAATGTTGTGTTCCTCGTATATGGCTACAAAATTGAAGGCATGGAAAGACAATGGAATGAAGAAGCTGAAACTTCTTCTTGCTAGAATGGGATTTGCCCTCTGGATTGCCAACAAAAATTTCAAAACATGAATTACTCATATTAATTATATTATATACAAAATAATTGTATTATATTTAAAATGATATATAAAATATGTCAAAATATATTTGTCTCTTCTAAATGAATTTTACTATTAAAATAAACATAAACAAAAAACTATATTTATACAATTCAAAAAAATATTTTATCAATTTAGCTTTCTAGATAGTATTTTACTTGAAGTGGATCTAACTAATGCCTTTTTAGTGGTCAGTGGGAAGGATTGTGAAAGGCTTACGCGGTTTTAATTGGACCAAGGAGGGATGGCCTGCGTATATTTATGTGGTTGAAACTGGTGGGGTTTCCATGTTCAAAATTATTTGGAGAACTTTTCCTTGTGAAAAACTTGGAAGAAAAAGGATGTCTTTGTTTTTATTTAATTGGTAGAATTCATTTACCTTTTACCTCAGTCAGGTTCTAGATTTGATTCCCACTTACCTTAGGCGGATGATGCCTTATTTCTATTATAAACCTTAAGCAACATGATTTGCCAACCATTTCTTTCTTATTCCTCGTTATCAGCGAATTCTTCATCCAACTGCAGATATTTGCTTCCAACCAAAATTGATTGGAACCCTGTTGGAAGACATTGATTTCTAGGTTTAAAACCTCTGTTCCCTCTAAAAAAAAAGTACAAAACAGTCGCTGGAGAAAGGGATCCGTGGTCTTCACTATAACAAAGCTGAACAACGAATATTTTCATTGCTGGTAAATAAAGTAAATTTACACACGGTGAGGTGCAGCAGGAGTCCCTTGTCCTACGGGGACTTCAACTCCAGTTACAAAACTTTTTTTTTCTTTCAAGATGGCTACGAATCTATTCTTCCGACAGAACTACCATTTCCTGTCTTTTCCCTCAATCCAGCTACAAATATATATCGATACACTAGCACAGGACCGATTGTAGTCCCCAACTCTCGCTTCTTTACACGAAAATCGCGAGAGGATTCCAATTGACCAAGTAGTTATTTAGTGCAAAGAATGAAGCATGATTCTTGACCAATCTATACAGCAACCAGAAAACTAGCTTGGTCCACAGATATGGATACAAAAAAATTAACATGTCATCAACACTCTATCCGTAACCGCCGCATTTCAGACCTGAAGGTGGAGCTTGAATTCAAAGTCCGACGAGCAAGGGCTCTTATGTCCTCTCGAGAACAATCACGTGAAATACGAACTAGCTCCCATAGTGCACCTCCACTGATCATTTCTTTTGCATTTACTTCTGGAATATAAGGAGTTTGACCTTTCAAGGAACATGTCAAAGGGAATTTTCTCAATCAAAAGGAGGAAGTGGCACTTACCTTGCTGAGCCAAGTGACATAGAGCAAGCTCAATGTGGCGTCTGATTGGTGCAGCTTCATTATTAGCATTTTGTACAATCCATGGAAGTGTGCCATCTTCTATAAGAAGAGATCTGCCACTTTTTAATCCTGTGGTACGCCAATATAATGTTAACATTAAGAATATACATTCATACACATCCCCCATGCAGATATATTCTTATCCAGTGTGTTATTGAACATATGACATGTTATCAGAGACACTTGATCGAAGAAACTGGACAGAAAGTGAGAACAGGGATCATGTAATGGAATTGCTTAACAAATTTGAAGGTAAAGTAATTATGTCCTCAACCCTAACACTTGCCCAAGTGCCCCCGCAACAAAAAAAACAAACCCAGATGAACAAAACCCAAGAAAAGCAGTAAGCAGATACTTCAACCTAAAATCATAACATATATTTTACGAAGTAACAAAGGAATATAAAAGCTTTCCCTAAACACAAATAATAAGTTTCCATTTTCTGATTTGACAAGCCACCACAGAGATTGAATGTAATATCAATTGCCATTAAGATCCAGACATAGCCTGTTTGCAGTCTTTAGATACAGAAGTTCAAGGTCAAGATCATGTGAGACTGAAAACTAACCTTGAGTAGATGCTCGGGACTCGCATTTTGCAAAGTTTGCAATCCCACGAGCAACTTGGGAAAGAACATCAGGATGTCCACACCTCACCATTCCTAGCAAAGCTCTTATCCCACCTTCAGACCTCAGCTTCATTTGTAACTTATCTGAGAGACAAAAAGAATATAGTATATAAAAAAAGCACAATTAGCTGATATGATATCCAGTTTAAAACATTCAAAACATACATTTTCATTTTAGTCTTGAATCCATAGCAGAGGCAAATTAACAGATGCAGCAAATGCACTTCTCTAAATGACATCTTTTTGATACAGCATATTCACTGAAGCAAAGCTAAGAGCATCTCCAGCAGGGAGTGCCATTTTGGAGAGGCAAATCTCTAAAATGACACTTTGAATAGTGTATTTATGGCTTTTTTGTTGATGTGTGCTCTAGTGGTAAAAGTCATTTTGGAGAGCCATTTATTTTTATATTATTTTGAATATAGTGTAATTATTTTGTATGTAGTTTAATTATGCAATTAATTATACAATTAATAAGAGTAAGTTATATAATTAAATAATTGCTTTTAAAAAACCCTCCAACAATATAATTATTAATTTTATTTATAATTTTTTACTCTCTTGTTAAAGTATTTTTAAGTAAAAATAAAAACAAATATTTTTGATATAATTACATTATTTTCTAATATATATATATTATATTATATTATTTTATATATATATATATATATATATTATAATATATAAAGAAGGTGGCCCCAAGGTGGGGCCACGATTTTACCTTCCTCTCCTAAGCAGCTCATGGAGAGGAAGGTATTTTTACCTATCCATATACCTATCCCGTTGGAGCATGAACAGGAACACAAAATGCTAAAAAAATTAATATTTTAATTTTGCCTCTCCATATGCCTTCTCCGCTAGAGATGCTCTAAAGGATATGTATATGGCCTTCAGAAATTATTAAATTGACATTTCTTTGATGAATGTGCTCCAATTTTTATTAAGTTAGATTGACAAAGGCAAGAATCAAACCTGAGACCTCACCACTCTTGTGTTAAGAAACCATCTCACCTAAAAGTTTAAGCTATCAGGTGAGGTCCCAAAATATGATTTGTATTATTCTCTAACACCCCCCCAAGAATATGATTTGTATTATGCTCTAAAGAATATTATTCTCTAACACCACTCTTTGGGTTTGAAATTTGCACAGACTCACACTACCTTGTGCTTGATTTTTATCAAATAGAATGGAGGTGGTGAGATTCAAACTCGTGACCGTTGGGTCAATAAGGCTCTAATATCATGTTAAAGAACCATCTCACCTAAAAGCTTAAGCTATTAGGTGAGGTCCCAGAATATTATTTGTATTATTTTCTAACATCTTGCTCATGCAAGAGTACCACTAAGCTATATGCCCATTGGTATGTTATTAAATTAACTATTCATCAAGAATCAATAATGACATGTTAGAAATACTCCTTTACTGAAATGAGTTCTAGATTTTCATTCTTGCACTCCTGTCTTGATGAAGGTCTAGTAACCTATTTTACACCAAACTGAACCTTCCTATAATGTTACTAATGGCCAAAAATATATGACGAAGAAAGAAACACTAGCATGATGCAGCAGAAGCAGCTTACCATTTCCACATAGGTTTGCAATAGCTCCCGCAACCATGCGTAGAGTTTGAGGATCCTCAGCATCAGCTGCAGTCATAGATAACAAACTAATTCCCCCTTGAACCATGATTAGTTCTTGATTTGCTTCTGGAAGAATGACAACAATACACAAATTGTATATATTTAGGAGCTGATTGATGTTGGAACCATTATGCAATAATAGTGAAGATGACAAGTTAAAAGTATGGGTGACAATTACCATTCATTGCAAGATTGGCAATTGCACCTGCTGCTACTCTGCGAATAGTTTCATCCTCAAAGCTTCTAAGGACCATCAGCAAGGATGTAAGACCACCAGATTCAACAATCCTTTCTTGATTTGCTTCTGCATGATATACAAGGTGAAACACAAATCAGTTGCATGAAATAAAAAAGAAGAATAACAAAGTAATATGGTTTGGACCTAGGATCTACCACAACCCAACTCATCCATTACAACTATAAACAAGTACTGACCTTCAGCTGCTAGATTAGCCACCACTTTTACAGCATGTATTCGTACATTCGCATCTTCTGACTCAAGCAGTGACAAAATCTTTTGCAATCCAACTGCCAATACCATTGATCATTAAACTAAAAGAAACACATGGACCAAACATTGTTCATGATTTCGTGCAAGAATTTTATTACCATGTTCAAAAAGTGAGGCAGTCGGCGCCTTCTGTCCATTCATAGTCTCTTTAAGCTGTGAATGCCTAATTTGCGACATGAGAGAATCTACACCACTGAAACCATTTGCAGATCCACTTCTGTCAAGATACTTTTTTGCCTACAAACATTGAGGGTGTAACCGGGTTAAAGATATAGATAATATATGATTTTTTCTGTGATTAGGGCTGGGGATGGGCATATGGACAAGTATGTTACATCTTGTAACAATTACAGTTAACTTGACCTGTGAATTAAAAGAATAATTAAAAATTAAAAAGCTCCCTTTAAATTAAGAATATGTTTGGTAAGGTGGTAAAAAGGTTGAAAATCTACATTCATAATCTTTCACCCCTTTACTCATGTTTGGTATATTTCTGAGAGGGAAAGATTTAAAGGAGGTTGAAGTTTAACCCTCAGATGGGGGTCAAATGTAAACCTTGGAGAGGTGGGAGTAAAAGGATTTTTCAAGGGGAGAGCTTTGAATTTCATGTTTTTCCAGCTCTTTTTTTAATTTTCTCCATTTTTTTCCTCATTTTGATTCCATCTCAAATTTTGGAAAACAAAATATTTAATATTTTTCATGATAACATTTAATTTAACATTTGGCTTAATTCAAGCAGGGCCCACTGTCAAACATAATTTTTCATCCTTTACCAAACATCCTTAAAATTTCATCTTTTAACATTTTTTTACACCCTTAACATAACCTTTAATCTTACTCCTTCAACATCTTCCCTCCACATTTTTACCTCATACCAAACACAACTAAGAGCAAATGATCATGGTTTGAGTGATTATACGCACAAAAAGAAAACTGCCCAATATTTCTAAATTGAATACCTGATCAGCTTCAAAAGTCAACTGCAACAACTGACTTTGTAGAATCGCAACTTCTTCTTCCAGTTTCCTTTTCTTATAAGCCTCATCCTCCAAAATCTTGTGCAGCCTTATAATCTCTGTATCTCCACCAGCCTAGTGCATAAATAATAGACAACTTTATTTATTTATTTATTTTGGGTGGATGGGGATTGGTGAAGGAGGGTTTGGGAAAGGTGAAGTGAAGAGAGGCAATACAAAGCTTAATCCTTACCCCTGGCTGCATAAATTGCTCATATTGTTCCTTAAGTTTGTTGACCTCATCTTCAGCTGCCTTTCTTAACTGAATTTCATTTTGAAGCAGCTTTCTGAGATCAGAAACTTCCTCGGAAACAGGGCCCAGCTCCTGAGAATTACGATGGAAAAAGGAGAAAAGACAGGGTTCATGTTGAATAAATTTGGAAATCAATATTTAGAGACAAGATAAAATGCACTAGCAAGGGTCAGTTATAACAGCAACAGATTCACCATAACACAGTGCCACGAGTAAGTACATCATAGCACCAAGAGATTCTGTACTGAACTATAAGTGCATCATCAGGGACATGTCTATCCTATAATCAAAATTATTTTTATCAAAGGCAAAATTTATACAGCAGCTGGATGTAATATAAAGTTTGAGAGAGGATTGAGTCCTAACTGGAATTCATAGATTTCAGCATCTGACAACAGTAAGCATTTTACTGCTAATCATCAAGGTCATAAGACTCCATTCTCAACAGCAACAAGTGCCACAGAAAGATTACCTCTCCATTGCAATTATCTTTGATGAAATCATCACGATCATGCCTTTGCTGATTTGCTAACAATTTTTCCTCTAGCTCCTTGACAGATTCCATGTATTCCATCTGAGACCTTAGCCTCTCCTTCTACAAACAGCAACCGGAAACTTAAAGGCATTGAAAAAAGATATTATAGTAATTGAAAAAATAAGACTCCAATTTCATGTTAAAGGGTAGCAAGGAATGGAAGGAGTAAACTGCCACGGGTAAATTCCTTCCAAAAGCATTTTTAGTCCCTCAATTTTCATTTCTCTTGCTCTTTCCGAGATCTAAGGAAAAACTAAACCCAGAATGAGAGTATAAGATTAATGGTATTGACAAGAAAAAGAGTGCCATCCATGACCATTACAGCCTCAGCTCTTTCCACGTTTTGTACAAAAAGAACACACAGAAAAGTAAATGAACACAGTGCTATTATTAGCAAGTAACTTGCAAGGCTATTCTTTACAGGAAAAAATTAATAGCTGAACTGACCTCTAAGGCTTCTGCAAAGTTCCTTTCCACCTCAGCAATATGATTTTGTGCTTCTTGATTTATTCTTTCAACTTCATTGTCAAAGGCTTTCTTCTGCCTTTCATTTTCTGCAATGAGCTTGTCTACTTGTATTTCAAGTTTTCTCGATAAACTTTTGTAATCAAACTCTTCTTTTATTCTCAACATGTTCTCCACCTTCATTGCCTAACGACAGATGAAGTTTTTACAGTCAGTTGATTATTTATTCTACATCAATATGTAACATGTAGTTTAATGGTGCCATATATACTATGCATATTAATAAAACTCTTCTCACTAAGTAACAGGGATGCCAAATAAAAGCAGTATGAAGTCATGCTGTAGAAAGGTTGAAATACACATTTCACAATAGCATTTGTATTTTGTACATTATAAAAGAGGAGAGAGAGAAAACTGCTTGATGGCATGTACTGCAAAAATTAAATGCATGACACATGAATCAACAATGCTCACCCGTTGTCCAAACAATATAGTACTTGAAGTCTCGCCCCTGTGGCGTGGTGATGGGCCAATGGTCACAATTAAAGATGTTCTTGCTGATCCTGCAGTGATATGACACGTGACCAAAATATGAACTGGCATTTTTTTGCAGAGAAATATAGAATAAGAAGCCAGTTCATTTATGAAAATAAACCTTCATTGAATGGTAAGTTAGTAAATGAATTGTTCCACTCAAGAAACAACAAGGGTAAGGTAATGGTTCAAATAATCACTGATTTGGATGTCGCTGATAACATCTAATTAACTGATCCAGTCAGATCATATCAAAGCCCGAGATAAAATTAACTTACATAAATAAGAATGGCAACTCACCTCCAAATGAATCTTTAAGCAACCTCGTAAGTTTTGAATCACGAATCGGAACATGAGAACTATTCTCAGCCAGTGCATTTATGCACTTCCCTAATGAACTCAGTGAGAGATTAATAGACTTAGCTTCCTCTAGCATATGCCCCTCGCTTCCTGTCAATGAGGAAAGAGCATATGTAAAGAACCTAATAACTCGTAAAAACATGAGAAAGAGGTTTAAGAAAGCCATGATTGTTAGATACCACACTTATAGTCCAATGGATATAAGGAAAAGGTAACAATTTCTGATACACACCTGACTTGTGAACACGTTCTGAGCCTGCCAGGTCTACCAAAACCAGCTTGCTTTTCCGAACAATAGGTTTTGAAGGTTTGACCAAGTGAGATGAATTATCAATTTCACTTGAAAGAGCATCTTCTTGTCCTGTAAATGACCTCTTAATCTGAACCTGCACAAACATATTCAAGCATACATCAAACAGAAAACTGAATCAAGAGCATCAAAAGTAAAGAACAATTATTCACCATTAGAATAGCATGACTACGAGAAGATTCAGTATTCAACTTCGTATTTGCAGCAATTCTATGAGCTTCCCCTAATCTTAGCAGTTCCACAATACTCTGATGGTCCCTGATTTCTGCAACAGTAGCCCCAGGTACTGAAACATCACCAGTTTTTGGATCTTCCACAATAGAAATATTATCGTTTGCTGGAACAAGAAGGTCCTGGACAGCCTCCATATAAAGCTATACGTGTTTGTAAAGAACAAGAATGTTAGGTAAGTTGTGTAGGCGTAAACTGTGACAAAACAAGATCAAAGTGAACATGATGAAGTTCAGTGGTAATTTCATTCAATTTGTAGCTTTATAAATTAAAGAAGAACCAAAAAAAACAGAGATCATGCAATGATACAACCATCTTTCACCTAACTTGCCCCCAACCTGCAAATATGATACTGAGACAGAATCAGTCTCCAGAGAGATTTCTGCTAAAATATCCTCCATTGCACGAACCATGATCCCACGAGAAGAAGTATCATCATCTCCCAGGTGTCCAAGAGTAAAAGTTTTCCCAGTACCGGTCTGACCATAAGCCATCACAGTCCCATTGTAACCATCTAGAACACTCTGAAAAATGAAATCTCGCATCAGTAAAACTTTTAAATAAAACCCTACAGATAACATATGAACAACCAGCGTGGCATGATGACCCATAACAAGCAAAACGGAAGTTGAAAACAACGTTCAAGGATTTTAGGACACGCCGCACCCAAAACATGATGTTCAGTGACAGTACAGCGGCGGCATTGTTGCTCAATTCAGCAATGTACACAATAAATAAACAAAAAATAACCAACCTCAACAACAGGTTTAGCAACAGCTTCATAAACACGCTTCTGAGACGCGAATTCAGTAAGCACGTCATCGAACTCATATGTATCAGCATCCCAGTTGTTTTTTCGAAGCTTCAGCCTCTTAAGCTGAGATTGAACAAAAAAAAAGCCCCCAGAATCATTAATAACACCACAATCAAGCTCAAAAACAATACTCTAATAATGGCACATTAAGACCACCTCTGGCTGCAATTCAACATATTCGGCAAAATCCGCATCTGCTGCCAACTCCTCCTGGTTTCGCGGCCGCAATCTCACCGCCACCCTAACTCTTCCCGGCACTGTCAAAACCATTAAAACATTTTGAAATCCACAGCAAAGACTGATACTCCTTCACCACTCAAACAAAAGATCCATTGCCGGAAACCTAAAACCACTATAAATGCTGTCTACTGGTGATCAACATAGTTCGAGATGAGTCAAAATGTAGTCAGAGAAAAAAAAAGGAACTCACCTCCGTCGTCGGAGGCGGAGAAAGTGGAAGGGTAGCTGCGGCGGAAAGACGGGGGTGGAGCGTGAGAGGGGTGGACTCTGGATTTGAAAGAGGAAGATTTGAGATTAGAAGCATTGAGAGGTTTAAGTGGCCTTTGAGTGCCGCTGCTGCCATTTCGGAAAGCATTGTTACTTGACGATGATGATGCCATGTGATAGTTACTTGTCCTTTTCTGATTCTTCCGTTACTTTCCAGCTGATTGGTTGCTGTGGTTGCTGGCGGGGTGGGGTGGGGCGCAATGGAGGAGAAAAGGGCCGGAAAGGGAAGGATTGATGTCCAGTTGTGGAGGTGGAATTTAGGGGGGGGGGGGGGGGGTTCGGTGGGTTCCAAGTTGAAGGAGAACGGGGTCCACTTTTATTTGAAAGAGTTGCTTTGCTAGATACAGGGATGGTCATTCATAGCAGGTCATGGGTCCAACATCACGGTCGGTCCTTCCAATTTTACGATTTAAAAGTTTTTGAGATTTAAATTCTCCTTTTCTTTAAAAAAATAAATAATAATTTGAAGTTAAAATTTTGCTTTCAGAGGGAGGTGGAGAAATCTTGGTGTTACATCTAATAAAATCTTTGTTTCAGTGATGAAAAATTGATATCTTGGTTTCTACTGTCTAGTATTTTGTTTTGAAAAAAATAAATTTTCTTTTTATTTTTTATATTAAAATAAAAAAAATAATGTTTTAGATCATTTTCATTTATATTAATATTAAAAATAATTTTAAAAAAATAAAAAAATAATATTTTGATACATTTCTAAATAAAAAACTCTTTTAAAAATAACTTCAACCTTATTTCTAAACAGACAATTATTCTTTAAATTTATTTAAAAGATTTCAATGGAGAGTCTTTTGAGCATCACTTTGAAATAGTTTTTAAAAAATATGAATGAAAATAGACTCTCACTTTCATTCCTATAAGATATTGATTTTTTACAAAAAATTATTTTGATTTTTTTATGTTTCTATATTATTTTTATTTATTGGTGTCAAAAATTAATTTTTAAAATAAAAAATGATTTAAAAAATTATTATTATCACTGTCTTAGATAGCATCCGAATTATAAATTTCTTAAGAAAACAAATTCGGTGTGCTGTCACCAAACATACCTAATTTTCAAGAGCAGGACATCGGAAGCATATGGGTAATTTATATACACCTTGCGTGGAAACACTAGAGAGAGGGAGAGAGATGTCTGAATAAAGCTCAAAATGATTCCTAAAAACAAAAATGTTAATAAAAAATGTTTTTTTTTAGAAATATATTATAATAATATTTTTTATTTTTAAAAAAATTATTTTTAATATCAGCATATTAAAATGATCTAAAAATATCAAAATAATTTAATTTAAAATAAAAAAAAAGATATTTTTGAAATGGAGCATCAATCACACTAATAGTATGGTAAATAATGAAAATTAAAGAATCAATAAGACTCTTGCCCCGTAGAATATTTTTATGATTTTGTGTGAGAAAACTTTTCTTTTTTTTTCTTTGATTTAAAGTTTTCCTTTTACGGAGGAGGATAAACCAGTGTGTTAAAATGGAAGAAATCTATAATCATGGATGGTTAAGGAATGTGATTCGGCATTTAAATTTCAAATAAAACTACCCAAATTTATCATAAATTCAATAGTTTTTATACGAAAATAATTTGCTTTTGACATTTAAAATGTGTCTTAGTAAGATGTATACCGTGACAATAATATATTCAAATACGAAATTCTTGTATAAAATCTTGGTGTCCGATTTAACACTTAATTGTAAATACATTTTCTATGAAAATATAAAATGTTTAGGCATTTTTTATATATAGTGTCTGTTTGGGAGTGTGGTTACTTTTGCTTTTGAAAATGTTTTTCGTTTAAAAATACATTAAAATTATGTTTTTTTATTTTTAAAAATCATTTTTGACATCAACACATCAAAATGATCTAAAAATACCAAATTTTATTAATTTAAACTTAAAAATAAAAATAAAAATCAATTTTTTTTCAAAAAAGCTTTTGAAAAGCACTCCCAAACACCCCCATAATTATCCACTGCTTCACTAAAAAATAAAAATTCTAAATTTGACTTATTTTGGTTAGAGTAATCAAATTAAAAAAAATCATAAAAACAGGATAAAACATGTACAAAATATATAAGAATTTCACTAAAAATGATAGAGATTGCAATCACTCTTTAGAAATAGATTTGTTATTTTTTATTTTTACATCCTTTCTATATTTGTTATTTTCATGTTGTTTATGTTTCTATTAGGCCATAAAAGGATTGATACCATATGTACTTACCGGTGTTAATTGGTATGGTCATGGTATGGTCAAAACATCTGCTAGGTTTTTTTTGGTGTGAATCGTTTTTAAATGGACATTTTCATTTTCATCATTTCTTGAACAAAATAGTATTGAGCATGTATATGTAGTGTTCTTGAACAAAATACACGAACCGCTTTAACTATCACAATACAAGAAAATATTTTTTTGTTTGTGCTCAAGATTCTATGCAAGTCTTCCTATATGTATTATTTATTTAGAAGCCTGAAAATTATGATTATGGCATCACTAAAACCATTTTATAATAGTCTAGGTGCAAATGATATTTTTTTTAGATAACCAATAAATCCAAATATTATTGAGTTATTTTTTTATGATAATCAGTGAATCCAAATATTATTGAGTGATAAATCATCATTATGATATTACTTAATTATCAATCATTTTGTTTTAATGTTTCAATTTTGAAAGCAAGACAACTTCCCATTATTCTTTGATTTGCTCAAAGTAGACTTGTTGTTTAAGTATATAAAATATTTATAGCTTATAATTCAAAGATAAGATTGGAGATATTAATAATAAATTATTTTTTCTTGAAGTAATGCTCCATAGGTTTGTATATGTTTCATTTTTTTCTCCATGAACAACTAAATTTTATTATCATAACATTATCTATAAATTATAATAAACTAAATTACACGAGATAATCAAAAGAAGAAAATATAAAAAAAATTTATCCATACAAACATGTATACCCTTGTAAAATATAAGGCACCTTTTCACCCTCAAACGCACCAAAAGATTATAAGTAATACTAAAAGGTACGAGAGAGATATTGTGTAAAATACATTATAGACCACCTCACAAACACCATGGACATATTGTTCATGATATATATATATATATATATATATATATATATATATATATATATATATATATTTTATTGTTTTTGTTCAACCCTTATCGGATAAAATTGTAAGCCAATTTGGGTGATTTGTTAAGGGAAGGTAAAAGTGAAAGACGAAGGACCATAATAATGAGTAATTTTTAGACTTTAAGGTGAAATACCTATTTTACCCTAAAAAACATTTATATTAAGGGTAGTTTAGGATTTTTACATCGATCCACTTGACAATCTAAACTTTAAAGGGCGCAATTACACCTTTACATTTATTATGCATCATAAAAAAACCTACACCCTTGGATTCAAATTTTTGAAATATTGGCCAATACCCTTTTGATTTTTACAAACATGTTGTAAAATCTCAAAATGCAAAAATGATTTTTCTTTGCGAAATCCATGCTAAAACCCATTTTCTCTTCAAACTCCAAGATAATATATATTTTTTTGAAAGAAAAAGAATTTTTAAAATATGCTAGTGTATTGGCCGTATGCAAGAAAACAACACACTGCTTGGTGTTTAGGTTTGCCTATGATTTGCTATGGTGTTGGTTTTTTCAAAAATATGTTGGTTAAACAATGATGGTGTATTACCCCACCGAATATTTTGGATATTAACCCCTCAGGATTTATTTATCCAAACACCGACAGTGAATAATAGCATATCATCCCCGCCGAATATTTTAGATATTAACCCCTTAGGATTTATTTATCCAAACACCGACAGTTAATAATAAATTCCCAAAAATAAGATTTTGATATTTTTGAATTATTGGTCAATACCCTTTGGATTTTTACAAACATGTTGTAAAATCTCAAAATGCAAGAAATGATTTTTCTTTGCGAAATCCATGCTAAAACACATTTTCTCTTCAAACTCCAAGATAATATATATTTTTTTGAAAGAAAAAGAATTTTTAAAATATGCTAGTGTATTAGCCGTATGCAAGAAAACAATACATTTTTGTCATTTATAATAAAAATATTTTTTATGCAAATTTAGATTTTTATTATTATTTATATCTTTCTGGTGACAGCCCACCTGAATTCAGACTGGGCTGGGCTGTCAGCCCACCTGAATTCGGGTTGGGCTGTCAGCTCCCCACTCAGGCTGGGCTTCCAGCCAGAAGGGCTGGGAGCCCGCCTCCTCTCAGGTTGGGCTTCCAGCACAGACGGGCTGGGAGCCCGCCCACACTCAGGCTGGAAGCCCATCCCGACCCAAACAAGCCTGCGGGGAGTGAATTAATTCACTCCCCACGCACATAAGAAGATGATCAACAGTGAAATGGTAAATTTTCGAGTGTGATGAATGGCGTGCCTGTTAATACCTTTGGGTAGAGGAGGTTGAGGTGGTTCTTCCAGTCGTGGTGGCATCGGAAATGGTGGCCTATGGTGGTCGGACCGAGCTTCGGAAGCTAACGGGCTTCGTTGCTGTCAACGGTTGTTGCTGCTGCCTCCTGCGCCTGAGAAGGTGACTGAGTTGCTGGAGAGGTGGTGGAGAGGCTGGTGACTATCGGGTGGTGGAAGGTGGCCGGAGTTGGTGGCTGCTGGAAGAGAGAGAGTGACGCCGGAGTGCCTGGTTTTAGTGAGAGAGAGAGTAGACTTGAGAGGGTGAGACGACGGGGGGAGGGAGAACTGACACTAGAGGTGAGGGAGATGAAGATTATCTCGGTTTTTACATGAATTTTCCTTTTCTTTCCTTGTTTTTGCTTGTCTTTTCTTTGCCAAAACTCTGTAAATTTCCCCAGAATTTTCCCGTCTCCTCTGTTTTGTTTTCTCTGTTTTTCTTCCCCTCTCTGTATTATTTCTTCTTCTTCCCCTTTTCTCCATTTATTTTCTGTTATTTATAGCCATGAAAGGCAACCCTTCGGCTGCCCATGGCGTGCAGCCGAGGGGTCGCCGCCTCTGCCTTGCTGCGATGGGCGTGCCTGACACTGTTCAGGTGATTGAAGAGTGCAGGCACACCTGCAGGTGCAAATGATTTGGGAAGTAAAAATGCAATTTGGTCCCTTGATTTAAAACTATTCTAATCAAAACCTCAATTGGTTTTAAACTTTCAATTTTGTGCAATTGCATCCCCGTTAAAATTTCGAGAGTAACCTTAGCTTTGCGCGCCTTTTTTATTTTGGTCTTTGATTTCTGATTTGCACCATTTAACCCCCGATTAACCATTAGACTCTCAATTCATTCAATTCGGCCCCCGATTTCGCATAATTGGCTTGGAAAAATTCAAATCGGTCTCCAAAAATTCCAATCTCATCAATTGAACCCGAATTAAATTCAAGAACTTGATTTCTCATCGAATAAGCCCTTAATAAATTTTTTTTTGCCAATTTAAAATATAATCAAGCCCTTGCACTTAATTAAATCTTTCGATTGAACCCTAAATTAATTCTTAAACATAATTAAACTTTTAAATTGACCAATGATTAAATCAAATTGACCCATAAAAATATAATCATATCTGTCGACTTAATTTTTACGCAGATTTATCCGATAATAAATTACTTTAGCCTTGAATCTGCGATTTCCTTCATTTTGGGCACAAAAAAAAAGTACGATCGAGCTCTTGAAAACATTCAAAATTCCACCTTGATTTTCCTACCGACACCAGCCCCTTTTATTTTTTGTTATTTTCGGGTAGTTTTGGGGAATAACCCAAAATTGGGTTATGACATCTTGTATGTTTATTTTTTAAAAAAAAATTATCTTTAAATATGTTATTCATTAAAGATTGAGTTTCAAGGTTTCTATCTGTTACTTCTAGTTAAATAACCTGGTTCACAAGTATAGTGAGTTGATATAAGTTATTGTTGTTTTTTTTAGCTTAATCCCCTCTTTTCAAATTATTTTTAATTATATTTTTTTTAACCAATGTCAAAATATATATTAATAACACCTGCACACTAACTCTTTTATACTAGTCAATGCCCCCACGCCTCGTCGCGGGCGACACCATATTTTTTTCAACACAAAAAATATTAATTGTGTTTTTTTTTGTTATAATATAAATTTAGACAAAATAATAAATTTGTGCAGAATTCTTGTGAAGTGCAACTTTTTTATAAAATATATGAATTTTAAATCGATATAAATTATCTGTTTATTAGGTTTTAAAGAAATAACCAGCATAAAATTATCATCATCATTAAAAAAGCAAGAAGATTTGGATATTTGAATTATTAAATTCATTATATTAAGATTAGTTCATTTTATAATTTAATTTAAATCACATTTAAAAACAAAATATAAAGTCAATGCCTCGTTGCGGGGGACACCATATTTTTTTCAACGAAAAAAATATTAATTGTGTGTTTTTTTTTATAATATAAATTTAGTCAAAATAATAAATTTATGCAGAATTCCTGTGAAAGTGCAAGTTTTCAATAAAATATATGAATTTTAAATTGATATAAATTTTTTATTTAGTAGATTTCAACGAAATAACCAGTATAAAATTATCATCATCATTAAAAAAGAAAGAAGATTTGGATATTTGAATTATTGAATTCATTATATTAAGATTAGTTCATTTTATAATTCTATTTAAATCACATTTAAAAACAAAATATAAATTGTGAAAAGACCTGCAATAATCAAATAACAAAAATAAGTACTTAATTTTCTGTTCATAAAAGGACGAAAACATAAATTGAAAATTCATCCCTACATTACCTTCATTTTCATTACTATAACAGTTAAAATTATTATCAACATTACTGTCCAAACAATTAAAATCATTAAATTGCACCAAAAAATAAAAAAAAATCAAAACATTTAAAAAAAAACAAAACAAAAGAATCACTAAAATTATCATTATTATTACGTAAACAATAAAATCATAAAATGATCTGATCCGAAAAACATATAAAATAACAAAAAACACAAAAAAAGGAAAAAAAAAGAGAAATACTAAATTTAAAATTATCACCAACATAAATTAAATATTCATAACAGAACTTAATAAAAATAAAACCCCGACAAAAAATGAACCAAAAAAAAAATCTAAAAGCATAAATGAATAAATACGGACAGAAAACAAATATTATCCAAACATTGCATTTCTTAATGTTTTTATATCATTTTTATGTGCTAATGTTAAAAATAATTTTAATTTTTTTTTATCATTTTAATACATTTCTAAATAAAAAATATTTAAAAAAAATAAATCAATCACTTTTCCAAGCAAAATAAAAAATTGTTTACAATAGAATTCGAACCATGCCCTCAGCCGAACTTTTAAACCCTCGCCTCTTAGACCAACTCAGCCACCTCAGCATTTGGTTCTTCATTCTCGCCAGTATATATTAATATTAAGTCTTACTGTGGATTTGCACAGTAAAACCAGGATGTGTTTTATTGTATAGTTAATTATAACAAATATTTGATTTGCAGCTAAACGAGTGAAATGAAGGTGTTGACACTTTTTTTCATTTACTAGCATAAATGGTTTTTAATTTATTTAATAAAATATATTTATAAACTTTTTAATCTATAATTAGATTGTTTTTAAAAATAATACATTTAAAAGGCTTGTATATATTTTTAATTAAAAATATCTGAACCGTGATAAAAAAAACAGGTAAAATAACAAGTTAAATTTAATTGACTAGCTTAAAAAATTAATATTTTGATGTAATCAACCAACAATCATATCAAAATATATTTATATGCTGTATTTTAAATGTTATCAATGTTTCACTTTCTCTTAAGAAATCTCAAATTTCAACCTCTACTTTATAAATAAAAATGACCAATAAAAATCGGGTTAGTTTTGGAATTCAATAGCGCCAGCTGTCATTATGACCAATAAAAATCGGGTTAGTTTTGGAATTCAATAGCGCCAGCTGTCACTTCATAAATGAAGAAACTCACTCTTAAAAACCCTAAGAAAGTAACACCCATAGCAAGTTTTTGCGCCACAGCCTCCACCCCAACGCACACCATCTCCCATTATTAACCCTATCGGTGTTTGACATGATGGCCTCCCTATACAGCCACAGCTCCGCCGCGCTCCACCAAAACATCATCATCAGCACCACGATTATCGCCACCATTTCAACTACTATTACCATCAGCACCATTCATTGAATTCCCATATCTGCTCTTCATTTTTTAATCATATATTGAATAATAAAGTAACAAATTCACTTTCAATACGCAAGAGAAGACAAGAACATAAGCTTAAAAAAATGGCTGCTGTGAAGAGCTGTAGCGTATGCTTGAGAGAGTCTACTCTCCAGTTTCCGCGTCCTAATCGCGGTGATCATTACAAGAGGTTTATCTTATCTTCTTCTTATTTCCTTACCAGCTATATATATATATATATAAACAGATCCCTTTTGCCTCACGCTTTTATTTTTAATGATAGGAGGGGTGGAAAATGGAGATCTCCACAAGCTGCTGTAATACCGAATTCTCATCTTCCAATGCGTAGTTTTGAAGTTAAAAACAGGCAAGATGATAGTAATAATATTAAGTTTCTTTCGATTTTCTAGTAGGTTATGATTGTCGATTATTTACCGTGGTGACGCTTTTCTCTCTCATTATTTCTCGTTTATTTTTGCAAATGCAGTTAAAACCCAGAAAAGCAAATGTGCAATTAATCATCATCTTATTGTATTAACCCATGAATTTAACAAACAACCCCTGGCCTGGATAGATAATATCCAACATGTAATTTTAAGTTCTAACCGTGTAAATGGATTCTTACTATACCAAGGGTATGCTTGGGGCTGTTGTGAATGATGCTTTTTAAAATACTTTTCCGTTTGAAATTGCATCAAAATATTTTTTTCACTTTTTTTTTTTAATTTTTAACATCAATGCATTAAAATTATCAGAAAATACTAAAAAATATTTGGGAAGCTGTGTCTAGATTTATGGATGCGTTGAATTTGATGTTTTTGATTGAAACCACTTCAATAATTGTGGTTTGCACTGGATATGTAAAGCTTACATTGCAAACTCAAGAGGACCTGTTATTGATATTCGTTTAAAAGGTGAAAATTTGTACCTTGCATATTTTTATTTCAAACAGTTTAGACATCAGTTGATCTGAATGATTTCTTTGATATAGAGATTCTGAGCTGTATGCTGACCCATCATTCCAGTGGTTTATTCTGATCAACGGAAAAATATTTTTTGTTTAAATGCTTTGCTTTGGCTTTCATATGGTGGTGGTCAATGACAATAAACCATTCATGCAAGTTTAATGTTTTCATGAATTCATTTTTTCTGCAAACAAAACAGTGCTATTTTGAACTTGTTAAACTTCATATCTGTGCCACACCATGGGTGTGGGGTGAGGAAAACAAAGTCCCACCAGAAAATGCATTTTCTCTTTCTAGAATTGATATTGTGAATGACAATGTCTTCTCTTCTATTGCAGGACATCAGCAGAGGATATAAAATCTCTTAGACTGATTACAGCAATCAAAACCCCGTATCTGCCTGATGGTAGATTTGATCTCGAAGCATATGATGCGTTGGTGAATGTGCAGATTGTTAATGGTGCTGAAGGTGTGATAGTTGGCGGTACAACTGGTGAAGGCCAGCTAATGAGCTGGGATGAACACATAATGCTTATAGGCCACACAGTTAATTGTTTTGGTAGTTCAGTCAAGGTGATTGGAAACACTGGAAGTAACTCGACGAGGGAAGCCATTCATGCCACAGAACAAGGTTTTGCAGTTGGAATGCATGCTGCTCTCCACATCAATCCATACTATGGCAAAACCTCCTTGGAGGGCATGGTTTCTCATTTTGACTGTGTGCTACCTATGGGCCCCACTATCATATACAATGTGCCATCCAGAACTGGCCAAGATATTCCCCCACGTGTTATTCATACTATAGCACAGAGTCCAAACCTGGCTGGAGTCAAGGAATGTGTCGGTAATGATCGGGTTGAACAATATACAGATAAAGGAATTGTGGTGTGGAGTGGGAACGATGATCAATGCCATGATGCTAGGTGGAGCCATGGGGCTACCGGAGTGATTTCTGTCACCAGCAACCTGATTCCAGGGTTGATGCGGAAACTCATGTTTGAGGGGAAGAATAGTGAACTAAATTCAAAACTCCTGCCGCTTATTGACTGGTTATTCCAGGAGCCAAACCCCATTGCATTAAACACAGCTCTTGCTCAGCTTGGGGTTGTAAGGCCAGTTTTCAGGCTGCCATATGTGCCTCTTCCTCTGGCCAAGAGGGTAGAATTTCTGAATTTGGTGAAGAAAATTGGCCGGGAGAATTTTGTAGGAGAAAAAAACGTTCAGGTTCTTGATGACGACGACTTCATCTTGATAGGTCGGTATTAGACAGTTTATCTTGTTGAGACTTGTAGTGTGGGCTCGCCCATTTACTAGTTCAGATTTAATGTGCCGTTCCATTTCTCTTTAGTACTACACGTAAGCTTCTTGATGTGGTGTTAGGATATGGCAGATGAAGATGCCTGCCTTAGACTTTCACGTACTATTGCTCTTGCTTGCGTAAATGGAATTAGATGTTTTTAAAAGTGTTTTTTTATTTATAGATATATTAAACTGATGTTTTTTAAATGTATTAAAATAATATCTTTTTAAAATTTTATTTTTGATATCAGAATATAAAATATTTTTAATATATTAATAAATAATTTAAAAAAAAAATAAAAAAAATATTTTTTTAATTTGTTTTAAAAATAATTTTAAAACCCTTGACAAACAGGGTTTTAGTTGCTATGGCCATTTTTACCTGTTTTGGAGTTCCATGCTGAACTGTTTTCGGGATTAAGAAGGGAGTGTGTTAGGTTGTGGTTTACGGGTGAGACATAAATGTGCTAATGCAAATTTATTTCGCAGCCCGGTTCAAACCCAAACCTGTTCATGCAAAGGGTAGAATAGCTTTATGGCAAAAAGTTGAAAAGAAGGCATATAACCTTTGTGGAAAATTAATAGAACTATAGGTTAATTTTGTAACCTAAAATTTAGCTGTTAAGTTTTGCCAGTATTTATTTATTAAAAAAATGAAAAGAAATTGAAAAATAATAATAAAAGCTATAATTCAATTCTAGCTATGATGATAAACTTGTAATTTGAATTTTGGGATTGTTGATAATTGAAATTAAAAAGAAAATAGGTTAAAAAAGATTTTAAAAAACCAATGTCTATCCTGGTTAATACTTTATAATTGTTATTTAGATTATTTTATAATTGTGATTTGGATTATAAGATAGAAATGATAACATAAAAAAAATAACGAAGCTTGATCCTCAACAATTCAATGTTGAAGACTGAAAATTAATTTTAGAAAAGGATAAAAAAAATTACAATAATGAGGAACAAACTTTTCATGAAAATATAATAAAATGATGTAAGATAGAATGACTCAGACTACAAAATAGGCAATTTTTTTTAAATATTCAATAATTTTAATATTAAATGATAAAATTTTAAAAACTAAATTAATATATAAAAAAAAGTCGATATCAATATGAAGTTAAATTTTGTTACCTGAGACCGAATAACCATACTAAAAAAAATAATGAAATCTAATTTGAAATAAATTAAATATTAAAAAATGAGATTAAAAAATAATTCAAAAGATAAAAACTTTAATTTAAATAATAAAAAAGATGACAATCTTTAATTTTGATTGGGTTGACTTAGTTTCTAAAGGGAAGGGAGAGAAAATGGAAGGGCAAGAAAAAAAACCTAGCCATAACGGAACCAAAACAAAATGCCTAGCATTTGTTGTCAAGTGGATACGACTCCATATGAGGTGCCCGAGGAGACTCTGGGTGGCTATTTTTGACGGTTGAAAAACTCTACACGTGGATTTTTGCTAATAGAAGAAGCTGTTAGATTTAGGAATTGTTTAAAAACTTGTTTTTTATAATATTTTTGGTTTAAAAATGTATTGAAATAATATTTTATTTTTATTTTTTAATCTGGAAATACAAAACAGTTACTTGGAAGCAATTTTTTAAAAACATAAAAACATGATTTTTTTTCTTAGTTGACTATATACCAAACCAATCTCATAGGTTTGTGCAATCTCATCCTTGCCGTTACAATTGATATGGCAGTAGAACTCTTAAATCGTTTGATTAGTCTGGATGTCAAATAGATCTTCGGTTTCCTGGACGATCCGTTTCTAATCGGGCCTTTCTGCCTGGGCGATTTATCAGATCCGAGTCCAACTTATTTTGCACCATGTGAAAGGTGGACACTATAACTACAAGCTGTCAATAATGGAGTTCGAGCAAGTGGGGCAGGAAAGCCTCTTGTGCACGTGTTTCCTTTCCCACTGAAACGGCGGAAATTCGACTTCTACAGCCAGGCTAAATCATATTTTATCATGCTTTTGCTCCGAGAAATTTGTACATTAGACTGGACTTGAAAACTGTTTCATTGACCCTGTCCTAGAAGACCCCATTGTTAGAACACCAGTTGGTGCAGCAGAGTAAGACAACGCGATCGGTGAGATCAAGGTTTTTGTAATGATAACTTTTGGGCTGGTTGTTGCTTCTTATAGCCGTCTGCTTCGCTTCACAAGGAAGGCAAATTCTAGGGCTTAGAAGAGTTTTCCAGGCACGATCAACCTATGCAGGGGTCACGGGTCCGGAGAAACTCATCTGTCAGACTCAACTCACGAGGATGAACAACAACAACTAAAAACTACGGGAAAACCATATGAAATTCTTTAAAGTAACTGGATTCTAAACGATTGATGTTTCTTGATGTTTTTGCCCACCTTATAGTTCCAAAAACCACCTCATACATAAAATAAGATAGACACGTTGATGATTTTTCCCGTCCGGTACGAATGAAACTATTAATAATCTTAATTGTACTCGATCTGCATATAATTAATGACTTCTCCTACATGGATATATATATATATATATATATATGGTCATATAAGTAATTATTTGCTGTTGGTGGGAGCCAAGTGGTGATGAAGAGGATTAGAGGACTTCTTTTGGAGCTGATAAAACAAAGCTTGGTTTTCTTGGTGCAGAAGAATCGCTTTCTTCTTCAGCTTCTCATTCTCTTCTACGATGCTCTTGTTCTCCATGTACAGTTTCAAGTTCTTGGTTTCCATCTCTTTATTTACAAGCACAGCCATCGTCTTCTCCTTAGTTTGTTTGGTCAACCTTCTCTTCCTGTGACACCACACAATATTCAGCACTGAAATTTGATTTGATGGGATCATAACACACACACACGCACACATAACCAACCTGCTTAGCCTGTGATGTCGAAGGCCGTGTCGTTTTGGTGGCTGCTGATTGCTAAAAGCAATAAACAAGGGACTGCATGGGCTCAGTTTTGTACCAGCACTCATTGTGTTTCTCGTCAAAACTCAGTTTTTGTTTCGCAGAGAAATGAGGGCCCGCTCCTTTTTCTTGCCGGAAGGTACCTGAAAGAGAGGGGGGAAGGAGAGAGAAGACTGGAAGGAAGATGGGTCTGCGGTAGAAGAAAGTAAGAGTTATATAGACGGGGTAATGTGGTTGAATCTGCGTATGAAAGAAAGAAAAAGATGCAGAGGGTTTTCATGGCAATGATGGCACGAGGACTCATGATTACAAAGGCCAGCAACGGATGTGGACTGCAGAGAAGAAGAAGAAAAAAAGGGAGGCTCTCCATCTTTTCTTTGGCCTCTTTTTGATTATTATTTCAGAAAGTCTAAACACTAATCAGAAGAAGAAGATTTAGCGTGGCCCTGTGACAGAGTATAGTTTTTGGACAGGCCAGTCAAAGCTCAAGAAAGCCACAGTTTCTATTCTGTTTATATATTTATGCTGATTAAGGGTTTGAGATTATATAAACTATATTGAAATTACAGACAATGCAATCTATTCACCAAAACTTGCCAAGAAATTTCCAAAACTACACAAGACAAGTTAAGAAACAGATAGTAAAGAAAAGAGTTTGGTGTCTGCATATTGTAACATGTGTGAATCAACCTTCGAGAATTGCAACTGTCTGTCTTTATTATTACTATTATTTAATTTTCTCACCAGAAAGCACTTTACGTTTTAGATCTTAGTAGCGATATACCCGCGAGATGCGGCGAGTTTTTTTTTTATCTATATAGAAAATCGATTGTTTTTATATATATTGTATTTTATTATTTTAATATTTAGTTAGTATAATTATATTTAAGAAGACTTATATGAATTTTTGTCCTTAAAAAAATCCAAAGTCATTTTTCCTCTCTCTCTCAATATATTTTTAGGCGATAATATTCAATAAATATCAGATATATTAGAAATAAAAATATTGTAATTTGTTTTTAAAACATAAACTTAATTTTTTTCTGTGCTATAATTATTTATTTGCCGTCTAAAAAGAACAGTCTAATGGAAACGAGAAGTGACTTGTATATTTTTTTAATTTGACTTATAGATAATGCAGGTAAATTTGTCAATATTTTTTTTTTTGAGATGTTTTTTTTTTTTTCCAGTAGTATTAGATCTAAAATATTGAAAATGAAAACACTGGAAATTCTTGTAAAGAAAAGAGCACAAAATTAAATTTTGAAGCCAATCTTTTTTTTATATAAGATTTATTAATCATATTATTATATTAAATATATTTAAGAAAACATGATATGAATTTCTGTCCTTCAAAAAATCCTAGGTCATTTTTCCTCTCTCTCAATATATTTTTAGGCGATAATATTCAATAAATATTCAAACATATAATTAGTTTTACATATTTTAATTTGACATAAATATACAAATATATAATTAATTTGACATAATTTCAATAATGTATTTAATTTAAAGGATAATCTTAGGCTATTTTGTTCTCTCTCTCTATATTCTTAGGCGATAATATTCAATAAATATTAGAACATATAATTGGTTTCACATATTTTAATTTGACATAAATACACAAATATATAATTAAAAAGTCAAAACACTGTAAATTCATTTCAAGAAAAAAAACTTAAACAAAAGAGCACAAAATTTAATTTTGAAGCCAATATTTTTTTTATTTTATAAGATTTATTCATCGTATTATTATATTAAATATATTGAAGAATACTGATATGAATTTCTGTCCTTAAAAAAATCCTAGGTCATTTTTCCTCTCTCTCTCTATATATTTTTAGGCGATAATATTCAATAAATATTTGAACATAATATTAGTTTTACATACTTTAATTTGAGATAAATATACAAATATATAATTAATTTGATATACTTTCAATAATATCTTTAATTTAAAAGACAAAATTGAAGTAAACCAAAACATTGAAATCAAATAATTCAAAACAAAACCAGAAATTAAATGAACTGGGACTGAAATGAAACTGAAATCCATAATTAACTTGCATAGAAGGATAGAATTGAAAGAAATCAAACTTTTGATACCTAAAATATTAAGGATTTATAATAAATTTGCATGGAAGGATGAAATTGAAATTAATCAAAACTTTGATACCAAAAATATTTAGAATTCCAACCCAACCCGCAAAATTAAAAGCATGAGGACCGAACTGGAATTTCAATACATAATCAATTTCAATTGAAGGACGAAATTGAAACAAATCAAAACCCATTTAATAGAAATAAAGGCCAGAAAAACAAATTATAACGTTTAGGGACTGAAATGAAATTGGACAAAAAACAGCTTAGCTAATGTCATCTTGCGCAGGCAGGAGAGAGAAATTGGGGGGGGGGGGGATTCAAACGACCATTGACATGTCTCCGGACACCATAGTGCCACACGCGCCGCACCAGGGGGAAGAGAACATGCCTGAAAATCATTCTAGACGGCGGTTGTGCATTTTCCGACACCTTATGACGCCGCACGCGCCGTTTGAAAAACACGTGAGCGTTGAGACGAACGGCGCGTTCGGCAACGCGCTACGCAGCTGTTAGACAAAAAAAAAATTGGCTAATTACCGGAGTGCCCCTCACCCCCTGGCGTGTGTTTTGTCGTTTTCGAGGGTCAAAACGGTTAATGCACTGTTCAATGAATTAATTAAAAATAAAAGAATCGGCCGGACGAACCGGACCGAAAACGGTCAATGACCGTCCAGCCCCTGAAAATGGCGGCGTTTTTTGTCTTTTTCGGGGGCTAATTTCGTTAATACACTGTTCAAAATCGATAAAAAAAAAGAGGACATACACCCGCGAAGCACCGGGTCAAACTGCACATGAATAGTGACTATGAGTCACGGTGAACAGTGTTTTACTGTTCAAAATCGCGTTATCTTTTAGGTGTATAATTTTACATTGTGTTTTAATTTTTTTTTTGAAAAACATTAAGTATTTTTTATTTTTTATATTAAATTAATAAAATTTTAATGTTTTTAAATTATTTTCATATACTAATATCAAAAATAATTTTTTAAAAATATAAAATTATAATTTTAATATATTTTTAAATAAAAAACATTTTAAAAAATAACTTCAGTCCTACTTCCATACAATCACTTAGACTCTCCAAATATTAATTTACAATAAAAGGTCGAATTTCAAACAAATTAAAACCTCCAAATTTCTCATTGGGCTTAATCATTTGCATTAACGAGAAAGCAAACAAAAATATTTAATTATAGTGGACCTGACTTAGATTTTAGGTTAGATTGCATTGCGCTGTTGTAAATTGCTAGTCAATGTTTCGGTCATTGATTTACTACATAATTCACGAAAATAACTGGAACCACTTGCTCCACAATTACCACATCCAAAATCGACAGCAATTATTGTCGCAACTATGATGTGAATACACCACACTATCTATCTATATCTATAGTATATTAAAATAATTTAAAAAAATATATATAAAAATGATTTTAAAATAAAAAAATTAATTTTTATTTTTTTCAAAAATAATTTTAAATAATGTTCTAAAACACCTGAATCCAAAAACACCTTAATGCTAACAAAAAATAAGCATACAACATGTGGCGCGTGATGCAAACATCCACTTCCCAAATGTTGTGCTTATCCAATTGCTTCACTATTATACTATATACTAAAAGAGATCATGGTTCAGTTATTGTGTACTGTGAGACAAATCATTGTAGATTACAATAATATTGCTCAATTTTTGGTTCAGGTTAGTTTGTGCGGTTCACTGGCTTACTGATATTTAGTTAGTTTTGCACAATAAGATATAATGAAATGCCTGTAGTTCAGTGGATAAAATGACTGCTTTTTTAACTGAATGTCATGGGTTCGAACCCTGTTTGTGTGACCTTTTAAGCTTATTTTCTTTATTTTTTTTCCTAATCATTTTTATTACCTGCTTATAATTGTTTTTTTTATTTGTTTTTCTTTTTTCACTTATATATATATATATATATTTTTTTTTTGTTCTTTTTTTTAGTTCTTTTTTATTAGTTTTTATTTTTATTTTCATGTCAAATAATTGTTTTTAGCTAATATTTTTTTTTTGTTTGCTCTTTGTTAAAGTTATTCACTTTTTTTTTCTTTGATTGAATTTTTCCCAATTATTAAAGCAATAATAATAATAATAATTTTAGTTTTTTTTCTTACTTTCTTTTTTGTTAATGTTTTTGATTTTTTCCCTTAAGGTAATTTAATTTTTTTTTTTAGCAGTAATAGTGATAATATTTTTAGATGTTAAGACTTCGATGTTCCTGTTGTTATAATAGGATGTGTTGGCGTGTTTCATTATATCAAACCTTGCATATATAGATGTTATATTTTATTTGATTTTTTCATTTGATTGAAATTAATAATATATTTGGTTTTTGTTTTGGCCCTATATATTTTTTATTTTAATTTCTTTAATTTTTATAGCTCTTAAATAGTCCCTATTTTTGTCTATGTTTATATAAATGTGCCTTTAGTTTTAGTTTTTAGTTTTTATTATTTTCTCTTTTGTTGAGTTAAAATTTTTTTTCAAAAAAATTGTTTTTAAATTTTAGTTTGTGTTTATGATCATTTGAAAATTGATATTTCTTATTTTTTTCCTTTATTTTTTCTTTTGTTTTTTTATTAGTTTTTTATTTTATTTTGACGTCAAATGTTTTTCTTAGCTAATAATTTTTTTTATTCTTTTGTTAATGTTTTTGGGCTTTTTTATTCTTTTATTGAATTTATTTTCCCATTATTCACACAATAATATTAATATTATTTTTTTTTTCTTGCTTCCTCTTTTATTAATATTTTCGAGTTTTTTTTCTTGGAATAATTTAATAATTTTTATTGTCTTAACAATAGTAGTAATGATATTTTTAAATGTTAAGCCTTTGATGTTGTTATAATAAGGTATGTTGATGTGTTTTATTATACTAAACCTTACATATGCGGCAATTATATGTTATTTTTTAATTAACAAAATCTATTAATTATTCAATCCTAACAGTTATAAAAAATATTTGCCCGCAGCTAGTGCGGCAATTAATTAGTAATAACTAAATATGAAAGATTTGCATGTTTAGGGACATTTCCTGTTCATGAAAGCGATTACCTTGAAGACAGATTAATCTCTGTTCAACGAACGAAGCAACCTTTTTTCACTCACAGCTTCTTGCTCGGAAACTTCCCTTCATTTAAAGCTACCTCTCCCTTATTAACTTTTAAAGGTGAAGTCTTTCACGAGCAAATCACGTGTGCGGAGGGGGGCAGAAGCCAATGAAAATAACCAGGGAAGATGGGGACAGCACTGAATCGAGGAAGAAGAGGGAGTAGCAGTCAATGCGGCGGCGTTTTTCTTGCCCCTTTTCTTCGTGTAATCGAGTACAAATGTCATGCTCACTTATATGGAAAACGAACCTCCATTTTGGCCTCATCTTCTTATCCACCATCATGATCACCACCACCTCTGCCCTCTCTCATCTATAAAATACTGGCAGTATCATCATGATCAGGATAGTGATTTTTTCGTTGCCCAGTTGCGCTTCACATGGTCCCTGAATTTCCAATCGGACAGTTGGCTCGGTTAGCCTGCCATCTAGTCCATATCAAACCAGGATTAGACCATCTGGTGCAAGCTACATGGCATCCATGGCGGAAAAAAAAACAGAGAGGCTATGTAAATTAAGGTGTCAAATTTGTAGCATTATAAACTAACTATGACGTGTCTTTTTCCGTACTACCTGCCTTGTTCTTGCTAGCCATACATGTGTGTGCCTGCATATGATGTTGAGGTTTAATTCCTCATCATGCCCTCTTAGAACTGAAAAAAAGAGGACTTGGGCCACTAGCCTTCAAGGCTCACGCCTCATCTCTTGTTTGTCGCTAAATGAATTAGTCAACTATGAAATGAAACGCCCTCCATTTTCAAAACTGATCTAATTATATATGGACATCCATAAATAATAAGAACCTCTGATCATTATCCTCTAATTATAAACTGATGATCTTCAATCTGGTGCACGTACAAGGATTTGTCATTCAATAGGGATAACCATGTTCTTATGTGCTTCTTCTTTGCATGAGCTCCCCATGCCTTCAACTACATGTACTATGTTTTGATTTGATTTTAATTTCATACCCGAAATATAAATTTTTATTATTATGATTATTATTAAACTAACAATTTTCACCTGCAAATTAGAAATAAAATTCCTGTTGCAAAGTCTAAAGCTAAGATAAGGAAAGGCTAAAGCTAAGATAAGGAAAGGCATGAACAAGGAATGAATTATCGTAGCAGATTTGCTATAACTTCTATCATGGAAGGGCTCTGCCTATGTATGTAACGGGAAATCAATATCAATATATATTAAACAAATAATAATAAAGCTTGCACATTATTTATTTATTAAGTCAAAAAAAGAGTTGTAAATGCTAATTAACAAACAGACTAGGGGGTGTTTGACACAGTGTTTCAAAAGTTTTTATGAAAAGAATTGAATTTTTTTTTTACTTTTAAATTAATTATTTGATGTTTTTAGATTATTTTCATGTACTAATTTTTTAAAAATAAAAAAATATTATTTTGATACATTTATGAATGAAAAATATTTTAAAATACAACTTCAACCATACTCTTAAACATGCACTGAAACATCATTTTTCATCCTAGATCAATTTCTATCGTTCATTCACTGTATAGAAATTAAATTGTAATTTTCTTCCGCTCTTTTTTTTTTTTTTGGCACGCTTATCGTTTCTTCACTTTGGCTTCTTCCATATTAGTGCAAGAGAATTCTTGAGTATTATGATGTGTTTTCCCCCCTTCTCTATTCTTTCTCTTCTACCAAGAGCTACCATTTCCCGTGTTTTTTTTCTTATGCACATTCTTCTCCCTTTATGTTTTTCCTGCTTGCCCTCTCCCTCTCTTTTTTATTCATGTTGTGTTTTTTTTTTTAGCTGAGTCACATTATTCTATTGTTTGTTTCACTCGATTGTTTATAGGTCTTATGGGTACGAAGGGAGACGAAGAGGCAGGGGGGAAGGGGGTTCCCATGGTGGATTGAAGGCGGAAAGGGTTGTTTTTTATATTTCTTTGCCTTTCAAGATCAGATGTTTTAGGTTTTTTTATATGACTTTACCTATGTAGAGAATGGATGTTTTCTTTTATTTATTTTTTTAATTTATAGAAAAGACACTGCACATGACATCTGGCTCACCCTTCCTTTCTCGAGAAGATCATCTCAAAAACTTAAGTTCTCTCTTATTTTTGTCTTCTAATTTTCTGTTTGGTTTTCAAGAAAATTTTTTTTTTTAAAAAATAAATAGTTTTAAATACAAATCACCTAACTTTGCTCATTTTCCAAGCACAAAATGATCCGTACTTGGATCTCTTTGTGCATTAGAGAGATGGAAACATGTTCGGTTTCTTTCATCATCTTAACCCTCTTCTTTTATTGGCCTCTCACATGCAGTTTTTTAACCCTTTTCTTCTAATTTACTGATCATTTTTCAACTTCAATGTGCATGTCCGGTATAATCACTCCTTAGAGAGACTTCATATGAAATATGATTCGAGAATCCTTCTAAATTCAACTCACACATATTTCGCAAAGTCATCCACTTAAAGCTACGTTATTCACAACGGAAAATATGTCACATATCACATATCATACAGATATCCATTTATGGACTTTACCAAGTAAGCAAGCATATAATTAATTAAAACAAACTTACAAAATAAAAGAATGCCCTACCAATTTCATTAACTAATTATATTGTATTTACATTCACAAGCTAATATCTATTGTCTACTAGAGTATAACACTTTCATATTCATGCTGGAAGATCTTATAATCAAATGCATCGAGTACTTTTAAAGTCCCTTTATACTCAGCTTTATACGATTAATTCTCCAACTCCACTCTTTTCTTTTCAAAGGACCAGATAAATTTTAATGTTTTGTACTTTCATACTTTCTATTGTTGTGTCCTTTGACCTTTACTAAGAGAAAAACTACAATCTTGGTAAAACCAACTTTCACTGTTTCAATGACATGGACTTTCTGACCTTTTTTATTGTCAATCAAGAACTTCTAAGCAAAAAAATCCACTATTTTTTCCATCTATATTGTAATCAAATGATAGCCATTTCTATGTTTGAGCTAATAAATATCTTAACTGTATTAATAATTTATTTTTGCTTTAATTAATCGTAAAATAATTTGTAGTCTGGAATAGAGACAAACTTATTTAAATGCTTGAAAACTACTCTGAAATATCATGCAATTGTAAATAAAAATGTTGTTGTACATTATTCTACAGGTAATACTAGGTATTTCCTTGTTAGCTGTAATTAAGTTCAGTTGGTACTGTTTAAAGGCGAAAAATATATCCATGAGATTCAATCCTGAATCGATGTTACAAACATACCAGAATCTCGCTGCAGCAATATCCAGACAGATATTCCGAGATTGAAACTAACCAGCAAGTGGGTTGGCATGTATTGTCACGCGATTGATCCTTATCTCTGCAAGAGGCCTATCCCCTTGCCCTGTTTGAGTCTGCACGAAACCAAATAGCAGTAAACATTGCTTTATCTGGTGAGAAGATGCAAAGGCTAAACATATAACATGACGAGTAAAAATTACAGGCCCAGACAGAAGTATCAAACAACAAGGTTTATCAATCTTTCAAACAGAAATCCGCAGCCCTGAGGCAAACCATTTCTTTTACTTACAAACAGGGAAAGGCAGTAGAGCTATTGACCATGGCTAGCACAACATACCTTTTCCATGATATCGAGGACTTCAAACCCATGAATTACTTTGCCAAACACAGTGTACAACCCATTTAGATGGGGTTGCTTTGCATATGCAATGAAAAACTGGCTTCCATTAGTATTTGGTCCGCTATTGGCCATTGAGAGTGTACCCCTTGCATTATGCTGAAAGGCGTATCAGGCATTAGCATTTCTAGCATCTCAAATTGGCATTAGAAAATGGCTAGTTCTATATTGAGTATAACTTGTTGCAACATATGCAGTATACAAAGAAAAGTGAATAAATGACTGTCAATGCAGCTATTTTAAACTCCTCACACCTCAGGCTGTTGACATTGATTAGATCAGAGGGTGATGATAAATTACTATATTTCAACCACCTACACATACATTATCAGCTATCTTGTGACCATGCAGCAAACAAAAGAAAAAAAAAAGTGGCACGATAATCTAGGCCACTATCTACCACACTCTCATTTCGTTTTAGAACTCAAGTAAGTGTCCTTTCTAGAGGCACTGGTTTTGCAGTGTTTACAAAAAGAATAGCATCGTCTCCGACAAGAACACAAGTGAATCCAAATCCTCAAATCTTACAAAAGAGGATTGCATCATACACAAGCAACGAATCTATCAAGAATTCTTAAATGGTGACACTGGAAGTTACCAAAAATAAACTCAGACTACATAACGCATACAAAAGTATAAGAAGCTTCAGACAAATTAAATTAAAGTACCTTGAGAGACTCTCTAATCTCATCATTGAACTTCTTGCCCCAAATACTAGTCCCTCCTTTACCTGTCCCTGTAGGATCTCCACCTTGAATCATAAAACCTTTGATATTTCGATGAAATACGGTCCCATCATAATACCCACTAGCACACAGTGCCAAGAAATTCTGTAAAAAATCCAAAACAAAGCATAAGAACTAAAAGATAAGCTCGTTAACTTAAAATCTAGGGTTTAGAAACTTGGAGAGAATTTCTAATTACCGATTCAACATCTATTTACAGCAATAATTATAGAACTGAATTTTTCACAACACAGTTACCAACTGACCTCGGAGGCCTTGGGAACTTCATCGCAGGCGACCTCGCATTTGATATCACCAAGATTTGTGTGAAGTGTAACTGACTGCAAAGAGAAACAATTCGTTTTTTTAGTTAATAGAGGAACGTAGTTAAGGTGCTCGATAAAATTTAGCAAGGAGAAGTAACCATTCTGCGTGGTAAACGCGCTCACTGACAAGGGAGGCCTATGTGTTGACTGGTCTTGGTGAATGCTAATAGCTCCAGCCTTCAAAAACGTGGCGTTCGAGACCTTTCTACACTTGTAAGGGCCTTAGTCCGCTCTATGGTTCTGGGTCTTGCTCTATCGTGGCGGGCCTTCTGTCAAAATGGGCCGTACCCATTTTCTTTTTTTACCCGCTGATGAGATTTTTTTTTATAAACTTATAAAAAAAAAATGTAAGAATAATATAAAGTCAGAAGTTTCAATGAAGGTATTTTAGAATGTTGACATCATGTCATTTTATTGATAAAGATTAATTATGTTAAACTTGTAAAACTTTTGATATAGGACGTGAGATTTAAATTCAAATAAATTAAAAATCTAAATCTAAATTAATTAAATATTAAAATCGTGAAAAATAATTAAATAAACTTGAAATGATATCTCATGCCATGACTAAATCTATACCGGTGTTTTTAAAGAAGAATAAAAATTTAAAACTCGATTAATTATTGATCTGTCAATTTAATAATACAATTAAGAAAAAAACAATAAATAAAAAGTCCGAGATAATTCATGTTATTTTAAAAAATAAATTAAATTTAAAATCTTCTGCTAGGTTTCGTTTTTGATCGACTTGGATTCAACCCATGAAATTACCAAAGGAAACTAACGTTTGAGAACTCGACACAATGACTCCTCGCCTGTAGCAAAAAACAAATCTAACTTCCACCTTAATTAATCCGGCCCTGCTGACGGGTTTTGAACTGTCATTTTTTTATTCTAAGAAGTAAATTCATTATTGTTATTATTTTTTTAGAAAATAAATATTACAATTAAGTATTAATTATATGGAATGGCAAGGTAGGCATATGCACATGTTTTTTTTTTTTTTTTTTATTAATGAGAATATTCATATCAGCTTGCGCGTTTCTCAACTAATCTCATAGCGACCATATAAATATTTAATAACTATTATACTAATGACCACATGACTCAAATATAAAATTATAAAAAAATTTAGTCTCAAGTTCTTATCATAGGATCACCTATCGGTGGCATATGCACGTGTTTTCACCATGTTATTGTTTCACCACATCACTGTTCACATAAATTACTGTAATTTGCTATATTGTCAATTTTATTTTTCTAGTTATATTTTTATAGGTCTAATTTGATGTTCGATTATCCTTGGTGAACAACATTACCAAATGCTAGGTCCGACGAGATCTAAGGTTTTTTTTTTTAATTTAGTTTTTTTTCCAATTTATATTTTTATGTATTTTTTTAATCTATATTTAAACTAATACAACCCTCTCTAATATTTTTTGTTTCAATTAGTTTTTTTTATCTATATTTAAATGATGTACACAAGAATTTTCTTTAAAATTTTATATAAATAAAATTTATTTTCATGATACATTTATAAAAATAAAAGTAATTAATTCTTGTTAAGAAAAAAGTGGTCGATAGGATAAAATAAATAAATAAATAAATAAATAAATAAAAATTGTACACGATTTAATATTGACATTAAAGATAAGGGAATGTTTTAAAATCTATGCTTTACAATTCTTTTGGTAGGTAAAACAATTAACTAAATTTGAAACCAAATCAATAATGTTTCTTAGAATTCGTTAGGTGCATCTCATGGACAGACATTTTATTTTATTTTAAATTTTTATTTATTCTTTTTTTGAGACCTCCGAGCATGCCTAGCCTATTTTATTTTTTGTTTCTTCCCTATTTGGCATGCATAGAATTTAGTCATGTCTTACCCTTTCTTTTTTAAAAAATAAAATTGTCCTTGCATCATTGATTTCCCCCCGTCTCTTTACTATTATAATCTTTTTTATTATCTTATTAAAATTAATGCGATGTCCTTGGCTCATGAACCTAAAACACATTTGCCCCCTTTCCTAGCAACACACTTGCGTCGAATAAATATCATTTTCTTATACTAAAATAAAATAAAAATTATAGGCTCGAAAGCAAAACATGGTTTAGATAGCTAGCAATAAGATATTGCTTGTCTACCCAAAGTTTTTAATGGACGTGCTTTCATGTAATCCAAGGACTTTACTACATTTTCCTTCTTGAAAAGGTTTCGACATCATATTAAAAATATGCTAACATATCATTTGGTTAATGTCTTCTTGGATCAAGAGATAAAAAATTGACGGGACTCCATTTCCGCAATCAAATGCGTTTTTATCCTTCATACCGCTATCTCTTACTTATATTTCATTCAATCTAATTCTGTGAAGTAACTTTCTTGAAGGAAGAAGGATGGCATCTTCCTCGTGCCAAACAAGAGATGTGTCTAGGGTGAGGTGAATTATAAAAGTTTCGGCATGCAACTTTTGTTGAATTTGAACATGCATGGCATTCAAAAATGTGAGAATAGGCTTTCAAACTAAAGACAAACATAGAAAAAAAGACCGATGCACAAAAGAGAGGAAGCGGAAAATGTAATGACTCTTTTTATTAGCTATAAATATGCAATTGCAACTACAAAATAATGTTATACAAGGCAACAAACTAGAAAAAATAATTGCAAAATACCTGCTGAGAGCAATCACGTTATTCATCCTCGAGGATCTCTCTATGTACATGCATGCAAGACGAACTGCAGTACTTGTAATTATATCTATGAAATGGAACTTTACCAGCTAACGACACGTGACAGCAGGAGCAGGTTATGTCTGATGTTAAGCCACTTTTGGGTTGTGCCATGGCTGGCACAGTGCTCGTGCTACTGCTTTGGGCATTGATAGCAGCTGCTGCTGCCATTCTCCTCTCTGCAGCAGCTGCTCTCTTTTCCCTCTCAATAGCTTCAGTGCTCTTAAGTTCCTGCTGGATGAGAACAGAATATCAAAAGAGGAAATATTGACCTGAATTCTGAAGAGTATTAAAAACTAATGAATAATGTTAAAAGGACTAAAAAGGAAACAGCATCAAATCACAAAAGTGTTTTGGAGGATCTACATTGCTACAAATTATTCCTATTCTCAACCCAAAAAATGGATAAAAAAATAATAGAATCCTTACCTCTGTAGATATTTTTGATCCTCCCCTAGGCTGAGACTGTCCCTTGATAACTGAATTTGGAGGAGCTCGATTAACTACAACTGCTGCGGCATTTTGGGATGATGCAGCCTCAGCCTGAATTAACATCATAAAAAGTGTCAACATATTACAAAAATTTGGAAAAAGGGCAAGAAAAAGGAAAAAACCTATTTAATGATACAGATCATTTATTGCAAATCCTGAATGCTCATAAAAACACGCTTTTCATTTGGGCTACTACATATAGGTTATGCTCACATGATTCAAAAGTCATCCTGGAAATAAAGATGCTAAATCGTCTGTTTTGGTATACTGCCATTGAATTGCAATGCAAGCATAAGATTGGGTTATCTCTGTATGTGTTAGATGATAGATCAATAATGGACTACCAAAAACAACTCCCTGAGAAGAATGACATTGCTAACAGGCCTATTCATCCTTTTAAACATTGAAGATAATCTAGACTCTTTCTCTCAATAGACTTCATCATTTTATAGTCAAGAAAGCTTAGGGTCCATCTGAAAAAACAGAGTGGGGGTATCTCTTTCCAGTTTGAATGACTTCATTTGAAGAAGTCACGTGTTTCGTTCAAAAACTTCTTCCTTGAACAGGGCACAGAAAAAACACACCAAAAGAAGCAGAAAAAAGTCATGGCCATCTTAAATTTGATAGCTTGCGAACTTTTTTAATTAACATAGATGAAAAGTTGCTGGTCTGCCTGGCATTCAAATAGGAAAATTGTGTAATTTTTAAAAATGGTTATACTTGTATGTTTATACGTTAAATATGATGCTAATGCCATCTGTGTCCTTGAAAGTTCATCCTAAGACAATGAATAAATGGGTTAAAAGGAACATAGTATCCCAAATGAATGAAGCATTTCATAAATGCCAGTGTTAATGAACATAAGATACCTGAGCTTTCTTTTCTCTAGCCTTCCGTAATTTCTTCAATTCTTTTGCTCTAGCTTTCCTCTTTTCCTCTTTCTCTGTCTGAAAAAACACAAACATAAATTATCAGTTTAAGCATTGAACTTGAATGAATCAAAATCACAAAGCAGCAGAATCGTGGATGCGTCAAAGTATACACTTCTACATTAGGCAACTGGCCTCATGAAATGCCTCAGAAGTCCCAATGACTTTATAATTCTAACTCCATACAAGATAGGTAGTGATGGTTAGGTTAACAAATAGTTTATGGGCAAAGCTCCAATTGGAGATGGCCAAGAGAATCTTACACCAATCTTACAGAAAGATAATGCATTTGACAAGCTAGGATAAGGCATAGATGCTTTCCAAAATGTCCCCCCCCCCAAAAAAAAAAAAAAAAAAGAAGTGAAATTCAATTCTGTACACATGGAAAAATGATTTAGCCAATTCATCAATTTTGTCAGATGATATTACATGGACAGTCATTACTTACAAGACCAGAAAGGATAGATCTACTTCATATTTGTTGGAGAAGTAGCAAAGGCTCAGAACAAAGAAAAAATAAAGATGCATAAATAAAATAACTACCTGCTTAGCAGCTTGAGATTCCTCCATCTCTTTTGTTAATGCACTAGGCACATTAGCAGCACACCAATCCCATCTATCAATGTTTAAAGCCATAAAGCGTCTGAATGTATTTCTGACTTCCTTATCATTTGCCAACACATAAGGGGTCCTCCCCCTTTCATCTTTGATACAAGGATCCAAACCCTGTTCTAGGAGTTCCAAAACCTGATGAGCACCACCAGATTGTGCTGCTTCATGCAAAGGCGTTGTCATGCCAGCAACTTCACTTTTATTCCCGCTAGATACATACAAATCATCAGATTGTTTTTCAATAGAAGATGGTTTGGCAGATTCAGCACTGTTAATGCTGCCGTTCAACTCCTCTTTGCCGGGGCCAGGTGCGCTATTTGAAATGGTGCTTGTGGTTGACACCAAGTCATCAATGGTGTCTGGTAGGCTTTCTTTCTCATCCACTTCATAGGTAACTTGAGCCAATTGGTTGTAAATGCGTCGTGCTTCTTTTAAAGTAGGCCTCCTAACACTCAATGGTACATTTCGAACACGGTGCTGATTGCTGAAATATGCTTTGCTGCCATCAAAAAGTAGTTGCCGATTGCTTGAAGGCGCATAGAGGTAAATACATGATGAAGCGTCGAAATAAGGCTTCCAAACATCAAGTAGTTCTTGAATGTCCTACATTTAATATTTATGAGCAAATAATCAGTTAACAAGGACAGGAATCAAAACATTTATGTCACAACGACATCAAACAATCAATTTACAAACCAAAACTTTGAATCGACATAGTAGGATAAGTTAATGGAAACCAAATTTAGAACACTTATTTGTTAGATCCCCATTTCACTATTTCAGGATTAACCACGGGTTTTATTTTACAAATAGATCATGAGAGCCAAATTATTTTTAGCGGCACTGAAAATAGGACTATGCTTAACAACATAATCCAAAAATGATAACTGCAACAGTTTACACTTGATACCTTCTTCAAAGCCTGTTCATTATACCGACGAAGAGAAGCTCCAGCAGAATGTGCAGCTCTACCAGTCCCATCTTTAGATGACTGTTTTTTACCGGCTTTGGCTCTTACAACATATCTAAGTCACAAGGGGAGGGGGAAAAAAGAATTCAACATTTCCACAACAAAACACAGGACAACTTTAATAATTCCCAAGTACAATTCAAAAGGCACATAAAGATCATAGTATTGTGCAGTCTCTACACTAACCTGTGAAATGTTTTATGAAGAATAGGCGAATTCCCATCAAAAACACACCCAACAAAATGCCCACCACTAGCAAGCAACACAATCCTCAGATGCGTCCCATTCCTCTCCTCATGAATAAAAAACTTCAGCCTCTCAATCACTTCACTCTCTCTCAAGCACCCCCCAAGAGCGTTATCATTCTCAAAACAAACACTTTCTCCATCATTCAAAACCAAACTCTTCCATATCGAAACTTTCTCTCCCGTCTTAAGACGAACAAACAACTTCTGCCTCACACTCTCAACTAAACCTCTTTGCGCATCAGTCCGCAAAATGGACGCCTTTTCAGCTTCATCTTCTGATCCGGACACGCTCGAAATATCACAATCTTTGAATGATTCATCAAAATCTTCCTCTTTAACAATATCTTTTCCAGCAATGCTTAATTTAACCTGAAATTAAAAACAATTGGTTTTCTACTTAAAATACATACATGCCAACACACACACACACACACATATATTAACTTCTATAATTACATTGATTCGATGAATATCGGATTTGAAGTGAAAGCGCTGGTCTTGGAGAGAATCGAATTCGGCTTTGCAAGTGTTACAGGTCCATCTAGGAATTGTAACTTCGACGCCGGTTTTGGAAATCGTATCAGCTTCGTCTAGAGTTTCGATGGGAGAGGGAATTTCGGGAGCTAATGATGCTGAAGCGGAGGAGGGGGAGGAGGAGAGGGAGAGTAAACGACACGCGTCGAAGAAATCGGTGGGGGCGTCGAAGATAGAGCGGTGCCGTTTCTCTTGCGAAGTTGAAGTTGAGTTGGTGGTGGGGAGGAGAGGCGCGGTCGCCATGGTCTACCAGTGCTTGTCTGTTGGGTTACTTCTGTCCACGTACTAGGGATTTTGTTGATTTATTAAAGAGAGAGAGAGAGCTTTCATTCCGGTTTGTCTTCCTTGAAACGACGTCGGCTCCACATCGGGTGTTGCTTTTTGTTTCCGGTTTTCTCGTTGGCTCTTCATGGTATTTCACACTGTATTTTAAAAATATTTTTTAAAAAAATTGATTTTTTTATTTTCTCTTTTAAATAAAAAAATAGTTTTTTAAATTATTTTAATATATTAATATTAAAAATATTTTTTAAAAAAATAAAAAACATAATATTAATATATTTTTAAATAAAAAATATTTTTAAAAACAATTATAACTACATTACAAGGCACAAATTAAACGAAGCCGTCACCTCAGTTGTCCATAAGTTTAGACGAAGGTCATATATGCGATACAAAATAATTTTAAAAGCTTATTTAAATCGAATATAATTATAATTACGGATAATTGAGAAACAAACTTGTAAGCCGCCACCTGATTCAACAACAACAAAATCTACACTGCAAGTATGGTCTTAGCCTGGCGATTGAAGAAATTTGTTCTTTTTCTCTACACAAAGATTCAAGTCTCACCATGCACTTTATTCTCTTTCTCTGCACAAAGATTCAAGTCTCACCATGCACGTCTGTCATCCCCACGGTGCTTTACATGCTCATTGAGTTTGCAAGATGTTCAGTGAATCCAAAGATTAGTTGTGGTGCGTATAAACTAACCCGGTCACCCCAATTATATAAAAAAAAAACAATAAATCTACACTTAAAATATAAAATAAATCGTGAATAATGCTAATCGTGCGCAAAGATTGTTCTCAAAACGTCCCGTTAGATTTATGGATCTGCTCATTCGAGATGTGAGATTTTGTCTCAGGAAGCGGCCCGAGAAGAAACTATTCAGTAAGATTAGATCAGTTTGATAAAAGAAAAAAAACCCATAAAGCTTCACTTTTAGACTTGAACAATTCGTTATGTTCTGATTTATTTTTATTTTTTTCTACATCTATTGAGCAAATGATGAATAATTACTACAATACATAGAAGAGCCATTAAGGGGGAGGGGGCAAAAGAATACAAAGAATTCAAAATGCACGGAGAGACAAGAGGGATTGAAAATAACTACAAATTACCCGCGAAGGGAAAACAATCAAGCTGCGAGTATCTGAGCAATGAGGCGAAACAGAAGGCGGAGCACCCAAGGATCAACTTATCAATGGCTTTGCCTTGCGTACATGGCCCATACTATTAACAAGATCTTTTCGGATGCAAACTGGAAACCGATGGATGTCCTTGAGCACTTTCAACCGCCAAAGAACATATGGGAAACTCATCTGATCCCTGGATGTGAAACGAACTACTTCATTGAACCAGAGGCACATAAACAGATTAGTCAATGGTGTATGCTCCCTCACAATGATTGAAGCCTCGTTTAGAGCTGCAAAGACCAACAATTATGCAATCACTCATCAAATTCCTACTACACCAAAAGGGGTGTGTGTGTGTGTGGGCGGGGCGGGGGGATTGGACCCATGCAACTCATTCCTGCCAATTCAGATAAGGATGACGGCTTAAGGGTGTAAATATATATGTGTTTCTGTGAGTTTCCCTTTCCACTATCACATCCAAATATTTGAGCATAAAACTGCCGTGTGCAAGGAAGCTGGCTTAGATCAGAAAGCATGGTCTAGTTTTTATTACATAAAACCTAATTTTATTTAGTACCATCATCATCTCAAAACAAAATAGAATTTACCTTTCTTTCCGTATAGTCTTTTGTCTTCAGGCAAGCCATCGTGCCGATACTGAGTTATCTGCACCTCCACTTCTTCAGGGGTGGCTTTGTGTTTCTTGACAACAGCCTTAGCCTCGTCATAAACACTACTGCGAGCTCCATGTTCAGAAATTGCCAAGACAGAATTTGATCGCCAAAGGAGGGCTTCCAAAACACCTAAAGGGTCTCTCCTAAATTGGGACTTTGAATCGACCCAGATAGAATACTTTGCCTGAGGAAATAAGCGATGTCCCAGCATCTGGCAACAGCGGAAGTTGATAAGAATAATCTCCAAAGACAATCAATACACAGAAAATCACATGGATGGAAACACAAGGGCATGAAACATGCCGGCAACAGAGGAAAAGCAGGTGAGTGATGCTATCTTCCTTAAAGAATATACAAGGAATCATGCATGTCTTTGATGGGTGTAAATTTCATAAAATCTTTCTAGCATAGATTGTATGATCTCATAAGTGATACTGGCCAGTTAACACTTCCATTATCCAAACAATGTGTATATTCTGCCAGTACCAAGTAATATTTGCATGGCACTACCAGTTTACAAATAAAACAAGGAAAAACAATTGCTTACACCAGTCAGCATATGGAAATTATTATACGGTTTACATAGTTTTGCTGCCCCATATTGTCCTGTCTTTTTTAGACAGAAAGTTGTTAAACAAGTGTGTAGAAGACCAAGTAGGATCCATTAACGTGCTCCAGACATCCTTTCATATTCCTCCTCTCATCAATAATTTTCAAAAACAAAAACATATTGAATAGAAATAGATTAAGAAATAGCCGGTTCCATCATTCCCATGGCTGGTTCTTAAAAAATGACACCTCCTTGGATCCTTTTGATCTGAATTACTGTCCTGGACCATATCTTAATAAATGCTCTCTCACAGACAGACTTTATTAAAGGGGTTCATGATACACCGCTGAAGGAATTTTGAAGCAAATAAGGCATGCCAAAAAATGGAAAATTCAGAACCAGTCAAAGCTTATGTCCAATCACTGTTTTCCAACAATCTTTGGATAAAGCGATGGAAGGGAGGTAGTAAAAGTAGCATTATGTGGGATGAGCACAAATTGTTAAGACTGTAAGTAGAAGGGAGATAATAACCATGAAGATGGAAATGAAATCTCAAATGAAGAACTAAAAATGAAGCAATAGTATGATGAAAAGAAAGGAATTCAAGAAAGGAGAATGATTGGATATAACTTTGATACCTTAGGGATTTTACCATTCAACCTCTGGTCTGCAAAAGGAAGATCCCTTACAACAACAACACGCCATTTCCCGATAAAATGGTCCTCACCAATTCTGTGCTCCTGTGACTCCTGAGCTGCTAGAGTAATTTCATCCCAAAAGGCAACATAACAAACCTGCATAGTGGAGTGCAGGTGTTTGTAAAGACTGTCAATGTAAGAAAGAAAAAAGGTAAAACACCTGGACTCTGCATTATGACTGACCTTCTCATGCGATGCCTCTAACATTCCAATAGGTTGATGAAGATCATCTCCACCACCGAAAGCACATGTAGACACCACAACCTTGCAGGTTTGCATGTAACTTCTGTCCTCGTCAGAAATCTTAAACCCGCCATTTTCACTGTAAAACCCACAGTGCAGCTTAGCTGTTTCATTCACCTGAAACCACAAATTTACAGGCAGTATGAAATACAACTGGCATATAAAACCAAAGGATTGGAGAGGTTTGAGGTCAAAGAATCATATATGTTTTGCAGTTTGAGAGTTTCCAGCCAAGGCAACCTTATGCTGCTGCACCTTTGATATCAGGGGAATAATGATCTATTTGATCCCAAATCAAGCCAAAGGTTTTAGGATGTAGCTTATAACCTTAAAACTTCTCTCCCTCTGATCAAAAGTTTGATGTCCAGTAAATAAATTAAATCTTGTGCCCTCTGTGCGCTGTCCAGACAAAGTAATGTTCCCACCTATATGTCGTGTATCTTTCTCCGATATGTACACCATGTTTTTCACAGGACCACTGAATTCATCATGGTTTGGAATATCCAGATGTTGAAGTTCTTCATAAGGTAGAAGCTTCAAGCAACCTGATACGATCCACAAGCTCTGTCACATATTGAACTAATTTTAACACCACTACGAATCAACATCGATAAATGCCATAAATATCAGATCAAAATTTAAACTTTGTCAAGCATCAACACCATAAACCAACTAATCCCATGCAACAATAAAGTCAAAAAGATTCATCTTGCCTCCTCTCCTCCCTCTAACACATATTTTGAACAGAACCATATTTGAACTTACTGCTTCAGTGATGAAAAAGCGGTTTTCTCCTGTGACTATACTCTAGCCTAAGATTTTTTATTCACAATGGGCAAGAATGTAATAATCACTGAGATTTTTATGACAACACAGGATACTCAAGTGAAAATCAACGCAGTAAAACACAGCGTATTTCTTCCATTCCAGTTATATCTAAATTAATCACAAGTAGAATAGTTTTGCGCCAACGGAATCTAGATGGGGAAAGAATTGCAAGAACATTGAACAAATCAAGGAGGTAAATTTCAGTAATTACTTACGCTCTCTAACTCCACCGACATTGTGAGTCACTGGATCAAGCCGGTTCAAATTGCCCCCTGATTTATTATTATTATTATTCAAATCAGCCTGAAAACTCGGCTTTCTAACTTCAACAACTTTTTCAGATACTTTTGCATCATCCAAGCTCGGCTTTCTACCAATCTTCGAGGCTTCAAATATTAGCAATCCAGCAGCGGGAAGGAAGATCAAGAGCGTCCAGTATTTTAAAACAAACCTAATGATTCGCTGTGAAAACTCGTTCTTGACTCGGTGATGGTGTTTCTTGCGTTTTCTGCGAACTCGAGCTCGCATTCGACTCAGTTCATCTGAGTCGTCGTCGTCAGCTACGGAGATTGATAAACTGCTGATGTTGCTGGGGAATATTGGTGACGCCATTGTAAGGAAATTAATTGTGATTGTTTGCAATCAAAGTGTTTTGAAAAATGTGGTTTTTGAAATTGGGATTTGGGGTTATTATATTTTCCCCTCCTCTCGTCTGAGTCCTCTCCTCTTCTTTGGTGATTTCTCTTTTCTGGGGAAAATTTCTAAGCACGGCAGTGTACACACAAAACACATTGATTTTTGTTCTTGTTTTTTTTATGGGCCATCTTCGTGTTTCTCGGCCCTTATTTCTAGTGGAAAGGGTTCACTGTAGCCTTTCTGTTTGGGCCTATGCCATCCATTAGTATCTCTTAAGATTTGTTAAGACCCATTCTGTTACGAAAAAATATAATGGAAATCGGATTCGGAATGCGGATAACCTTATTCCAGTTCCAGATATAAGAGAATTATAGCCTAAAATTGTATATAATGAGTTAGAATAAAATGAATGTTTGGGAGACCAAAAGGGCACAAAAATAAGTTTATGAAACGAAAAGTGAAATAAATTAAATATTATAAATATATTATGGGAATCATATGAATTAAGACATTGTTTGAGTGCATTTCAAAAACGTTTTTGAAAAAAATAAATATTATTTTTTATTTTAAATTAAAAAATTTTGGTTTTTTTAGATCATTCTGAAGTGATGATATCAAAAATATATTTTTTTAAAAATCATTTTAATACTTGTTTTAACAAAAAAGTATTTTAAAAAATAACTTCAACTACACTGCTAAACAACACTAAATGTGTTTGAGAAGTAAATTGTAATATAAATCAAATGTGTTGTGAAAGTAATTGTGGATGATTTTACCTTTCACGGATAACTTTAAAGGGAAAACAAAACATTTTTTCTCGCTTTCTTAATATTAATAAATACAAAAAACATTAAATATATATTACCTAACAACTAAAAGGCGTGGGTGTTTTACTGTATAAAACACTGTGGATTGTGTCTAATTCTCCTAAGGATTGCGGCAGTGTGCGCCTGTTTTTAGCCTTTGTATTCTCGGCTCTTTGTGGGGGTGGCATGGGGGCTTTTTTGTTTTTTCATGCTGTGTTCCTTTTTTTTTTCTCAAACCCGGTCATGAACATTGTTTTAACGGTTCTGTCCATATAATAGGACAAAAAACAATTCCGAGCTCAGGGCCACGGATGTAATTGCACGCGTACGGACTGGTCCGCCACAACTCTTTTTTTTAATACTTTTTGCAATGGCTAAATACGGATTTAGCCCCTAATAAGACAAAATTGATGGCTTAGGCACAGGGGTGGAATGGTAATTGACCAATATTTTTTATTATTTTTTCCCGAAATACTGTCGGCGCATGTGGGACACGCGACCGACAGTATTCAGCCTCACGCCCTGTTAAAGTGGCGCGTGAGGGTTGATCTCTTCGCCGGAAATGGGCTACCGGCATCTCTGTCGATGCGCCTCCGCGTGATCTCCCTCCTGGTGCGGCGCGTTTCATCGTCCGAAGTCTGTGTACACGGCGGTGGCTGGTTAAAACCGTTTGTTCCGTTTCTCTCTCTCCTGCATACGAAAGTACAGGATAGGCCCCCAGGTTTGTTGACCATTCACTTTAGTCCCGATACTTTTAATTGTCTTTATGGTCGAGAAGAAGCCCCCAGTGTGAAATTTTCACTTTGGTCCCTTCACTTGTAATTGAGTCCTTCCATTTAAATTAATTAAATGTTAATGTTTCATTTCGGTTCTCCTTCTTTTAATTTCCGGATTGGGTTTAAAAACCTTAATATATTCGGTTCGGAAGTTTTGATTTTTTTCAATTTTGTCCTTTGATTAAAATTGATAATATATTTGATTTTTATTTCGACCCTTATACTTTTAATTTTTTATTTTAACCCCTATATTTTCTTATATTTCTAGAATGCTCTTTAGTTTTTTTCAATATATATATATATATATATATATATATATATATATATATATATATATATATATATATAAATATGCCCTTAACTTTGGTTTTTGATTTTATTTTGTGTTTATAATTATTTGAGGATTGATATTTCTGTTGTTGTTTTTACCTTTGTTCTTGAATATTTTTCACTTGATAATTTTTTATTTTATCTTTTGTTAAAGTTTTTAGGATTTTTTTAGTCTTTCATTAATTTTTTTCTTTCATTATTAACATAATAATAATAATGATGACAATAATAATAATAATAATTTAATTATTTTTCTTGCTTACTCTTATGTTAATGCTTTTTTAGTTAATAATAACAATGATAATAATTTAATTATTTTTCTTGCTTACTCTTTTGTTAATGTTTTTAAGTTTTTTCTTCTCAGGATAATTTAAGAATTTATATTTTGTTGGCAGTAATAGCATTCATAATTTTTTTTTTTATTTACGTTTTTTTTTTCTTTTGTTGAAGTTTTTAAGATTGTTTTAGTCTGTCATTTAGTTTTTTTTCTTTTATTATTAACACAATGATGATGATGATGATGATGATAATAATAATAATAATAATAATCATAATAATAATAATCATAATAATAATAATAAAAATAATAATAATTTAATTGTTTCTCTTGCTTACTCTTATGTTAATGTTTTTTAGTTAATAATAATAATAATAATAATAATTTAATTGTTTTTCTTGCTTACTCTTTTGTTAATGTTTTTGAGTGTTTTTTTTCAGGATAATTTGATAATTTCTATTGTTTAATAGTAATAGCAATGATAATTTTAGATTTTAAGACTATGATGTTGCTATTGTTATAATAGAGTGTGTTTATCTATTTTATTATATTAAATTATGCATATATAAATATTATATTTTAATTTTGATCCAGCAAATCCTATAAAAATTGTTTGCTCAGCCCACAACGTAAGACATATATTTTTTTTAATTTTCAAATTAAATGATTTTTTTCAGCTAATAATTTTTATTTTTGTTTTATCATCTATTATATATTTTTTATTTGCTCTTTCTTTTAGTTTTTTATTGGTTTTCTTTTATTATTTTCAAATTAGATTAATTTTTTTTACCTGATACTTTTTATATTATTTTTTCCTTTGCTCTTTTGTTAAAGTTATTAGGATTTTTTTTGTCTTTCATTTATTTCTATTTTTTTTCATTATTAACACAATAATAATAATAATAATAATAATAATAATAATAATAATAATAATAATAATAATAATAATAATAATAATAATAAATTTAATTATTTTTCTTACTAACTCTTTTGTTAATGTTTTTAAGTGTTTTTTCTCTCAGGATAATTTAATAATTTTAATTGTTTTGGCAGTAATAGCAATGATAATTTTAGATGTTAAAACTTTGATGTTGCTATTTTTATAATAGGGTGTGCTAATCTGTTTTATTATATTAAATTTTGCATATATAGATATTATATTTTATTTTTGGACCAACAAATCCTATTAATTTCTTTAATCCCAACAATCATAAAAATTGTTTGTTCAGCCCGCAACGTAGTGCGGTCAATTTTTTTAATTTTTAAATCAAATAAAATTTTTTCCAGGTAAGAATTTTTATTTTTGTTTTATCATTTATTTTATTTTTTTATTTTCTCTTTTGTTAATGTTTTAAAACTTCTTTTAGTCTTTGATTTAATTTTTTTTTTGTTATTAACGCAATAATGATATTAATATTAAGAATAATAATAATAATTTTAGTTTTTGTTCTGACTTTTTTTTTAATTACTTTTTTTTGTTTTTTTCTCGAGATAGTTTAATAATTTTTATTGTTTTAACAGTGATAATGATGATAATTTTAGAAGTTAACACTTCGATGTTACTTTTTTATGATCGGGTATTATGATCTGTTTCATTATACCAAACTTTACATGTTGAAATATTATATTTTAATTTGAACAGTTCTAAAAAATTTATCGTTGTGTATTTAATTATGTTAAATTATATACACAAGAATGCCCGCGGCAACGCGCGGGCAATATAGCTAGTATATATATATATCAAGATGCTAAGTTTAAGACTATTTGTATATCCATGTTATATAGCAAAGTATTTTGTTTATGTGTTAAAAATGATATTCAAGTAGTGCAAGCATGTGTTAAAGAAGAAAAACAATCCGTGACTCAAATTATACACCTGGGTTAAATAAATCAATTTTATTTTAATAAAATGATAAAAAATAGTTAATGACAATAAATAAACCAAATTAAAAAAATAGTGATAATGATAACTTGGAAAAAAAATATTTGTGTAAGCAAGGATACATGATATAACTTAATTTTCAGCCCATTAAATATGAAAAGATAAAATGAGGTAAAAAAACAAAAAAAAGCTTCATTCAATCCGAGCTAGCACAACAAACTTGTAACTTAGGAAATAAAAAATGAATCAACTTGTGTTAAATCTGTCAACTCAAATTCCAAATCCTGAGATCATATAACCTGGTAAAAAAGAGAGTGGAAGAAAATCACAAAGTTGAAAAAAATAAGGAAAAATTATAATAAAAATGATGTCAACTCGCGTTAACTTTTCAAACTCGTAAACCAAAACATTAGATCAAAATCACCCAATCCAAATAAACACGAAGCTCAATTGTCAACCATTTAAATGTTGAAGGATTAATTTGAAAATATAATATCAATTATACCAAAGGATCCAAAGAAAAAGAAATAAAAGAATGAAGATTTAAAATTTAAATACAAAATAAATTTTATTTTTGATTAAATGGTGAAATTGAAAAGAAAAATTATTTGAATAAAATGACAAAAAAATAATCAAAAGAATAACAATCAAAATTGAAATAAAAAATAAAATAAAATTGCTGATTGAATGGTGAAATTGAATAGAAAAAACAATTCAACAAAAGGCCCAAAATGAGGACCAAATTAAAAAAAACAATTTTAGCAAATTGGGATGAAAGGATGAAATTATAAACAAATAAAACCTGTATTTAAGGTCTAAGAACCAACAAAAAAGACCAAGTTATAATTTTTAAATGAGTGGAAAAAAATAACAAATAAATAAAGGTTTACCGGTGATAATCAGACCAATGTCACTCATACAGACCACTCCACTAAAAATCAAACATTATAATGTTCCACTGAAATAATAAATTAATTTTTTTGACAAGGAGTGGCATCACACGTGCCACCCAACGACATGGGTGCCTCCCACATGCCCCCGCCTTATTATTATTTAATCAAATATTAAATTATCTTGACTTAATAATAACATAAATACATTGTAAAAACACAAAAAACCTCTTGACTTTAATTTTTTTGTTTTTAAATGTAACCGGGTTGTTGTGCTCTTTAATTATTTAATATCTTAGTATTTAGCTAAAAGTTTTCCCTTAATTGATATTATAATAACAAAAATATAATTGTGAAAATACAAAAAAAAAAAAAAAAAAATATTTTCCCAAGGCCTATTAGCTTTTATTAAAAGGGATGGTCATGGAACTCGAACCAATACCCTTCAAGGAAGTAAGCTAACCGATCCCAACCATTTCACCTTTAGTTTTTCCCATACTTTTACTTGTTCAAGCCGTTTCATGGAGGTATCAATCGGCTTCAAGTGAAATTTTTGTCCCTGGTTTTGTAACGTTTCTCTCTTTCACAAGACAAGAGCATTTTCAGTAATGAATGAAGTGTTGTTTCGTGGCTAAATGTCTTAAAATTCCCAAGCCCACCAAGGCATTGTATTCGAACCAAGCACTGATTCCATCATTTTGGAACCATGAAAGTGAAATCTAAAACGGGAATTCTCAACTAGCAACAGTGCCGAGCTATCTTCTTGGGTTTCTCTACAAAGCTTGAATGATTAAATATTCAACAAGCAGAAAAATCTTTCAGAGAGAAGAAAAAGAAAAGAACAAGCTTGCCGGCGGCCATTCAGGTCTCGCTAGTAACAAACAGAATTTACAATGTTAGGCAAAATATTTCTGGAGCACTGCCATCAAACTTTTTCGGACTTTTTAACCAGAAACTTCAACTATCTATATTCAATTTTGACCAAGTAAATTGAGTTCATACATGTACAAAGATACGAGATGGAATGCTGTCATATTCCATTTACAAAATCAAGAGAAAAATCGATGGCAAAAAATGAACTCATACCTCGAGGGGATAATAACTCGTCGGAGAAAACAAACTACAACCCAACAAAGAATCAAAAACTGCTGTAACCACTCTGGAATCAGGCTCAGGGCATAGAGAGTTGCTCCGCTGGTCAGGACAGCCGCGAACTGTAAACTTACTTCATATCTGATCTAGGGCAGCAAGCATACCCTTGTATACATCAGTGGCATTAAAATAAATAAAAATTTCAAAGGTCTATATGCTATGATTTTATAAGTGGGCTCAGTCCGTCGCCTTCCCAACCAAGCTTGAGCATCTGATCGACCACTTTCAAGCTCAACTGCAAGCAGCGATACAATAAGGTTTCATTAACAGCAGGCATTTCAATCAAAACAATGAGAGGGTCACGTGCATCACTAACAGCTTAAATAGATTACAAAATATTGGACCATTTCCCCCCAAAAGCTATGTTTTCAAATACCCAAAAGAAGCAAACCAAACTGAACAGAATAAATTCGAGAACGCTCAAAATATGAAGGGCCAAGCATTTAGCAGTCAATATGTTGCCACGGGACGGTTTAGCAAGTCGAACACATAATGATTAAATAAGAAATTTTTGGGGATAAAAGTCCATTAGAAGTACTAACCAGACCAGGAGCACATTATCATAGAATTAACCGCTGTAAGAGATACAACAACATGGATAAATTGAACTTACAGCAGGATCAGTGAAGATTATCAACTGTTTATCTGCAGTTGATACCAAGAGATTTGTTCTATCATTGTTTAAAGCCAGAGCAGTAATATCCTGGCCTTCTCCAAGTTTCAGAACATGAAATACCTGGACAAAAAGTGGCATGCTAGTTAGTGAAACTCAATTAACAGCGAGATCTAACAGATATATGATAAGCAAAAACTTGAATAACAGACACTTCAGAACTAAGTATCCGTTGTTCACTGCATAAAATGTCTATGCTATCATGCCAAGACATGTATAACACGTCTGTCCATTGAAACGGAGGGAAAATTGCAGCAGCAGCCAAGAGTAACAGAGTTCATTTAACAGATGACAGTGAGCACGTGTAGTCATCACTTAAAATACCAAGATGAAGGTCACGCATATTAACAATTTAAAATTCTCAGTTTCTTATACCTTCAGTGTATAGAGATCCAGGAAACAAATCGACGGGGCAGGAACATCTAATCTGTTATTTTCACCAGTGTCCACTGATTCCAGATCAAAACCTGCAGACCCTGTCTTTTTAAAGCTAAAATTTTGGCTGTTATTAGAGGATCCATGATTTTCCAGACATGAGTTCATGCCAATCAAAGCACACTTCCCATCCAGAGAGATTTCAATGCAACTAACACTGCCAGATAAAGGAAGTTGTGCTCTAGCAATTGGTATCCCGTTAAGAGTATAGGTGTTTAGAGAATTTTGACATTTGTTCCAAGTCATTACAACTCCCTCGGATGAAAGACAAACAGAATGGGCCTCCACACCTAATAGCCTTCTGATCAAACGACCCCTTCTTATAGAATGCAACAGAACCTCTGATGATTGGGAGCAAGAAACAACGATCCCAAGATCTGAACTGACACAACAACACAGTATTTCTCTGTGGTGACCACGAAGGACATGTATCGGACCCTCAATATGCCGTCGCCTACTTTTTTCTGCCAGGTTAATTGCTAGAGTGCTACTGGCAGCAGGTGGAGTGCTGGTGCCAGTGGAAGGCTCTGAGATACTACTTGGGCTCAAAGTGGAAGCTCTATGCATTTTCCAGAGTAGTACAGTAGAGTCCCGTGATCCTGTAACGAGATAGTTACCATCTAGTGAAAGAGCAAGGCAAGTGACTGGAGCACAATGTGCAATGGCAGTTTCTAGGGTTTTTGCACTATCTGCTGATATTAGCTTGATACTATTATCTGCATGCCCACCTAAATATAGCCACAGAAGAATGAATAAATTAGTTTTTCAGGAAAATGTGAAACAAATTTGATATGATAGTGAGAAAAAACTGAGCAAAACACACAACTATAAATCAAACAAAATAAAAACATGTAAAAAATGACAAACAATAACACGAATTATGCATAGATGTTTGACTTAGAGCACATATAAGCACGGATCAAAGGGTGGAATCCCCCTTTTTGTTTTAGGGCTGAAACCCTTGCACACTTAAAAGTATCAAGGTGCCAAGCAATTTTTAAGGGAAAAAAGAGAGTACATATAAAAATGAAAAGTAATTCGAGAATGCAGCGATGATCTTTAAATGAAAATATTACCCCTCTACTTTCTTGGAAAGAAAAGGGTTGGAAAATGTGTTTGTTTTCATTTGATCAAAGATCTTGCATAAAGATTCCCAAGTGTGCACCAATTTTTGATATTTTCAAAGATTTTTGCAAGCAATTTAATTCTGTATCAAGCTCTATAATCTTCTATATTTCCTACCCATTTAAGCCCTTGAGGTCCTCCCTGTCGCACCCTGATCATCCAACAAAAGTTCACTAGTTCAGAGCGCAGAATGACCTTGTAAACCCAATCAGCCAGAACTGTGAAATTCACCATGTACCATGAACCAACTCTGATTCTTGATTGTAACTGATTCAACAATTTAACCTTCGCATTATAAGTCCACAGGATACTTCTAATTCCTTTGACCTTCAAAGCTTGAAAGTATATAAGCAAAGTCGATGCTCGGTCTAATTTCCTTGATAATTGGAGAAAACCAAAACACCATATAACATCAAATGGTTGCAACGGTCCCATTTTTTTTCTTTCTGCTTGCCAGAAACCATGTTTTACAACCTTCTTGGTATAAGTGAAAATAAAAAATAAAAAATACAGTCCCTAAAGACCTTTATTATTTCATGCGAACAGAAATTTCAATTTCCCCAGGCAGCGAACGTTGCATGCCAGGCATAGAGAAGTGGAGAAGGGATTGCATCCGATATCATCATAATAGAAATGACAAGTAACTCATGTAGTTTTAAGGCAAGTATTCAAAATGATACTGAATAGTCCTCTGCTAACAAATGACATTTCTTTTGTTATTTGAGTGGTAGCCAAGACTAGCAAAGGAGGTGAAACTTTCAAGCCTTGAATATTTTTTACAGCTTTAGGAAGGGAATGACAAGCATCTTACTCCAGTGTGGATTGTTTTTAGAAAGTTTGTGGATCAATCAATACTTACCAGTGATTATTTCTTTGTCATGAGTGATGGAAACCACTGCTTTGCTTCTAATCCCAGATGAAGCAAATGCGAGAGCTTGGGGAAAATGCCACTCATCTCCACCAGACACAGATTGCCCTTTAAACATCCGCATAAATGTTCCACCAGCAGAGCTTGTTAAGGCCTTTCCATGTTGAAAGAGGAAAGGTGCACCTTGGCCATCTGGTGTGTTGGGTTGCCACTTGTGCTGGGCAATATGTGCTGCTGGTGCATTTATATCAACAATTATGACAGCATCTGAAGATGCATGAATGGAAGCTGCAGGTAGATTGCAGCGTTCTGGGGCTGGAACAGCATATGGTTTGACTTCTTTTGGGTTCCTGAAGATAGTCTGACATAAAATGAAAATCTATATCAGAATAATGTGCTCTAAATTAATCTGATGATTTTTATGATGGAATATCCCAGCATGCAATCTCAGCAATTCAAGAAATATACACAAAGTTTTTTTTTTTTATTACTACTATCAAAAGCACCATCAACTATTATCAAATTGTCCAACTTGCATCTAATGGATCAGCTAATCTCAATCCAACTACCCTAGCACTAATCCTGGGACAACCAGTGAAATATGTTCCTCCATGCTACACAATCATTACGTAACCAAATACCATGACCTTCCACTGCGAAGCAGGTACATGTATTGCTAATAAACAAGGTTAACTTTTTAACACAGTATATCCAATTGAGTGTTCTTTGTCCTTGAAGAATATCAAATTTATATCATCTATATAATCATGAAATATTAGCTTTACAGGTGTAGGAATGATAGCATGTGTCAACAGCAGAGTCTTTACCCATTATCATACACTAAATCACAGTAAACATGGAGAGAAAAAGGCTAAGTAAAAAATGAATTGAAACAAGAACTTGGACTTATACATGCTCATAAGAGAATTACAGGCTTCAACACCCGTATCAGATTTAAACAGCCAAATTCATACCTGCAAGTGAAGAACATCAGCTAAGGGCATCCTCTTCAAGTGAGGAACTGTCAGAAGTTGGGATGGAGTCTGTCCAAAGTATGCAATCTGGTCTTGTGTGGCACGTTGTTGTGCCTTTTTGTAAATAAATCAAAAGAATATAGCAATAAGAAATAAGAAACAAAACCTCATCTTAACAAACAACAGAGGATAACAGAGTTCCCATACTGGTTCTGAAATCTTGTCAATATCAACCGCCCCTTCATAGGTGATGTAAAAGAAAACATTGTTTGCTGCTATAGCTTCTTTACCACGCTGCTTACAGCTGCATGATCCAATTCATCAAACAGTTGAAATGAAAAATCCGGAGGATTAATTTTTTTCCGGAGGAAGATAATAAGATTGTAAATAATGAAACATAAGGGCGTGTAAGAATGAAACATTACTGATGAAATCAAACAATTTTGCTTAAATCTTACCCGAATATGAGATCAATCCATTCATGCAAATGTGCAGATACATGCTCACTTTCAAGAGCCATCTGATGCTTATGAATAAAATCAATAGTATTTTCAGCCCAAGGAGGAAGTTTGACAGAATCTGAAAGAGCATTTAATCACAGTAAAAATCTCAATTCTATAATTTTGAATTTCATTTACTTCACTAAAATATGTCAGTAACCATACCGAGCTTTCCACCCATCTGTGTTGTACCAAAGTCGATCGAATTTTCATTGGTTAAGATCTCGGGGAGATAAAACAGCTCAGGAACCTTAGGGAAACAAGAACCCACCGCCGAGAAGGAAAAAAACAGAAGGTTATTAATAGCCAGTATGCAGACAAAGATATGGGCAACAACTTATTATCACAAGGGAATTCTTTTGTAAAAAGTGCATACAAGAACAACATTGAGAACAAGTGATCATTATTGACACGAGATAAAGTGGTGCCTTTTACACTAACAAGTCATTTCAGCACATGCATTATTCAAGTTGTTAAACAATTAATGTATCATTAATTAAAAGGATAAATAAAATAAAATAAGTTATTTGAGTTTATCAAACTAAATTATGTGATTAAATTAAAAATTATATGTAAAAATATAAAGCCTTTTGTGAGTTGGAGTTTTATTTGTATCTAACAGGATCCTTTCAATAAAGAAAATGAATAAAACTAGAAGATTATTTTCTTATTTTTTCATGGGCTCTCAAAATTTGAATGTTCAATAATATATTTTACCTTTAATTTAAAGTATTTTACTTGAACCAAATGATTGGTTAAGATTGTGAATTACAAATCTGTTCTCTATTTTACATTATAAAATTTTGAAACTAAAAAACACCTTTTGACTTGTTAAAAGGTGAAAAGCAAGAAAGAACACAAACACGGGGAAGGGGAAGTAACTTAAGGTTACATTTTTTCTTTATCAAGAAAGGTCACTTTAACCAGTTAAAAAAATGTAAAATAATGAGAAAGAAGATTGATATAGTATTCAACTTAAGGTAGTTTATATATATATATATATATCATGAAAGGTTTCATTAACTGTCAAAAAATTGAAGCAATACAATAAGAAAGGTAAGTAAGTTAAATTCAATTCAATCATTAAATAATATAACAAGGGCATTTTACTCTAATCAAATGTTTCAACAAAGCTTGTGCTTTGTGGATATTTACGGATCTTCAAACAAAACATATTACATACCAATTCCTTCACATCACTCATGTCTTCAGTAACTCCATTCCAGGTAGCAGCAATATCTGAAAACATCCGATCTGCATGATCAAATTTCCCACCTTGCAATTGAATTGAAAGTGTTGTAAACGGTTCAACTCTAACAAGATAATACAGAACCTGTCACAGAACAACCATTAATCAAATAAACTGCAGTAACTCCATATCAAGCATTCAAGCTGTACAATAGAAACAACATGCCCAATTGGCATTAAGTATATTGCTATAGACAAAAGGAAACACAGAAAAGGCAATATATCAAGGGGAAAAAGGTTCAAATGGAACAAAAGACAACATTTGAAAAATCAGAAAGGGGGAGGGGGACCAAGGCAATCAGGAGCAACTGATAGCTATTTCATGAAGTGGTGCCGCAAGCTGGATGGAATTGGTGCATAAACATAAATCTACATCCAACTGAATACAAGAATCGAGTTAAGAATCCAAAAACCTAACTCTACTCTGCACAACATCATGTAGAATGTATTATTTATAATTTTAAATGAAATATTATTCATACAAACCTTAATAACTCACTATTAATAACAAATCTGTAACATTCATCCAAAATCTATATCTTGCAACCAGATTCAATTTTGAATAGGGTCTGCTAATTAGCATCTGTATTTAGACTAACTCGGGTAGGACTTGGGCTTTTTATCTACTGATAAATATGTTGGAAATTAAGGCATCATAAGCATTTTCAGGTACCCTCTTCCCGTATTGGTTTCTCTTCTTTGTGATTTCCCAATATGCTACGTCCCATGACCATGATAAGAAAAAAACTAAGGGAATGAAGAATCTTCATGAACTGAAATGCACAGGTAAATGCGAGTATAAAGTTACGATGGAAGGAAAACTTTCACAAGATTAAGTCGGAAAAATAACTCACTGTCCCTGCACTTGAGTAATGAGAACCATAATGGAATTTTGGAATGACAGGATCATCAAAGCTAGAATATCTCTCCTGGAACTTTTTCAGCCGATCAGGATTCAAAGCACCAACAGGCTGCAAGTATATATCCTGCTATAATGACAGTAGAGAGAGTGCAGGTTCTATTATAATTGAAGAGTAATTCAAGTTATGTCACCTTTGAAAGATCGCGATAAGAAGAAGCATCAGAAAGATCCAAACTTTTCGAGCTGTAATTGGAAAGGACCCATGGAAAAACTGGATACTGCAAGGAAACAAAAGAAAATTTAGAAATATTAAGCACAACCTTCCACCCTCGAACAAGAAGTTACCCAAGAAACATGCCTGAGTGATGTCATTATAACTACGCCCAGCCAGAGTATTGAGTTGCATTAGATACTCAAAGTTGCTAATCTGCGCAATGGTGGTGTTGAAATTTGTTATTGTTCTGAATTAATTTTGCAAATGTGAATGAAAATTGCCATATTACTGAAGTCAATTTGAGTTTATACCTCCCACCTTGCCCAACGTTCCATAAGTTGAGTTCTCTTCAGAAGTTGCTCAGGTCTCTACAACAGGAAAAGGCAGGCAGCTTTCATGAAATAATAGCAAAGTGAAAGACAAATAAACATCCAACAGGCACAGAAACACAAGTGCAACCATAAGCAATTCTTTTAAGAACTGTACAGTCAGGTAGAGATTTAAAAACCTGAGTAGCCAGATAAATATTGTTCAAATGAGGAGGCCTTGATTGAACTATAGCTCGGTAAGCATTTCTTCGTGCCTCGGTACTCTAAAGGAACAACAAGGAACCAAGTGTTAGGAACGAAATTCTATTAGCGTAAGAAAATAAGATGATCAAGATAAATTTCAAGTGAAATACCCCGAAATCAAAGAAGAAGTTTGATCGGTCAACCATAAACAATTCTAGAGCACTTCTTCTTAGCAGATACCTGAAGATGGAAGCAAACCAGTATGGAGATGAGTGAAGAACAAAAACAAAATGATATTATGGCCTTGCTACACCATATAACAATTTCTGCAACGACTGCCATAACTTTGGCATATAAAATGATACCAGAAGATATTCTTATGGTCAGTAAATGAGTTGAAAAAATAATAAAATTCTGGAAGCAAGACATCATATGAAGTAGAATAAAAGGACATGCATGTTGCAGGTTATAATGAACACTTATAGTGTCTGTCAACCAGGAATCACACCTGCTAAACAACTCAATTTTTAGGATGTAGGACTGAGATTTTGATAATGTGCTAATGCCAGTTCTTAGTAGGACCAGAGTGCATTTAATATTATCAAGAGATGTATGCAATAGAAAACCTGCTTACATTCTGAATTCAGAAAAACAACTCTGAGCATGACTCCTAAAGTCTTTTAAATCTAAAAATTTCATAGTTGTTAGCAATTGAGAAAGAACAATGGTCTCATGACCAGACAGAATGTGATAAACACCGAGCAGGTACAAAGCTTTAAGGTGAGAGCAGGTTCCTTATTCCCATTTTGCAAAGGTTAAGGAAAGATAAGGACAGTGCCAAATAACATAATCAAGGAAAATAAAGGTTTTGTTTCTGAAGACATTGCTTAAAATCATTATACCTCTGATACAAATTACTCAACCATGACATTTAATGTAGTGTCACATGTGGGGAAACAATAAATAAAGCATCTCAATAGAGGCAACCTACCTGCATGAATCTAGTGTAACTTTCTAATATAACTTAAGAAATTGTCTATCAATGATGATCGCATATCAGGCTAGAATGTTAATGCAACATGTGAACCCAGAACAAGTAAGACCATAAATCAGCTGGAGCACACCAAGAATCTTATAGTCAACCAACAGATGACCCACTAAACCAAATCAACTTGCATCCCCCACATATTACAAAAGAAAAGAGTGTCAGCTTTTTTAGGTAAACCAAAGTTATTTTATTTCCTTATCATAGCTCAATTTAAACTCATAGACTCATGACCAGCCTACACACTACAATTGCATTCTTCTGACAAACAATGAGGAATCAAACAGGTTGTCGGAATATAAGACACTCAAATTGCTCATCTACTAAAATAATAATAAAACAACAACAAAAAAGATTCTTAGTTGTTAAAATTAAAGAAGAAACTGTAAGAAATACAAGTCCAGTTACACTGATAAAAGCCAAATTACAAATTTTACCGTCGGCTATAAATCTGATGGAGGGAAGACATCAGCCAACTGTGATCCTTATCCTGGACTCCAGATTCAGAAGATTCCATTCCATCAGCATTGCTCTCAGTGATATTAACTATAAAGTTTATTCTCCTAGTAGTTACCTGAAGAAACAATTACTCATATGCTCAGTAACTACATCCAAATTAACAGCTCAGAGTAAAAATGTCTTGAGTTTCTAGTTTTCAAGTTCTCAAAAGGGTCAAAGAGACACAGGCAAAACACTCTACTTTACATCCTATTTGTTGAAAGCAGTAGAGTGCTTCGCAGACACATTTATGAAAAGAAGACTGAATGCCACATGCTATGATGGCACACACCACCAACAAGGGAGATGATCAAAAGAATTGTACGGAAAAATTTCAAACCAAAGGCAATTGCTGCTCATTAAACACAGCAATGTATCATAGGGCCACATCTCACACCCACTGGCATCATTTCCACAACAATCTGGGCTCGAAAAGTACCACAAATGGCATCTAAGTTGTATCAGTCAACTCCCTGATCCTCCTCCATAATTATAAAATCAACAAGCATGAATTACAGTGTTACTTAAAGTTTCCAGTGTCTTTATATACCAAAATTAGACAAAACCAAGGAAGCTCTAAACGGTAGTGTTCCTCATCAGAAACAGAATTTCTTTGCTTCTGCTTTCTTGCACCAAGTTTTAAGATCTTGATGTGGCACCATTTGAAATTATATGACACCAACATCATAAATTTAAGTTTAAAAACATGGAAAAGAGAAAACTTGGTGGATGATTAAAAGAGGATGCCATGCTAGTCTCATAATGCTTACTTGAAATGTTCCTCGCATAACTGTCAGCGGCCGGACCATAGATGAAGTTAGTTCAAGAATGATTCTTTCATCAAGTTCACTGGGTACAAAACCCAGTGCAACTGCAGATGCATTTTCCAAGTCTTGGTCCCTGGCAAGTTGAATGTCACTAGGTTCAGCTGGAGGCTGCAATTTTTTATCATTTGCTCCAGGCAGACTCAGCTGACTCTCCCCACTCTGCTCATTATCAAAGGATCTACCATCGAAATTCTCAATTTCTGTATGTTCCCCATCTTCATTTAGTCCCTCCACTGAGATTGCTTCTGCTGACAGAACAGGAACATTTCCTTCATCATGCTTCATCTCAATTTGATCCTCATAATTAGCAGCAGTACCAAAATGATCAGACCCTTTATAATTCCTCCTCAAACATCTTCTCATTCTTGAAGAAGTTTCCATAAAATCTAGCTTCCAGAAAACCTACACAATTGTGACAACAATTTTTCAGAAAAGAAGCTACCCTATATAATACACAAGAAATTTAATATGAGAGCAGCAAACATAATACATTAGATAAAAATATGTCAATGCCAAATGGTTTTGATGATGTAATACACTTCTATAAGTTATCTCACACAACATACACGTTCAGGATTGCACAAGGAGTCCCCAAAGGGCCCGAAAAGACTCTTCATCTCTATCAAGCAATGTACAAGCCTGCGCCAAGCACGAATTCCGCTGGATAAACGATGACGAGATATAACATCAACTTGAGCACGCCTGTCAACCTAGCAAAATAATGATAGTAGTAAATATAAAAATTCATCCTGGTAGTTATATTATATAAGAAGTTACAATACAAGGCTAGCATGACTCAAACCTCTAATCGCTGCATGTTTCTTGCTAAAGCAAAGCTAGCAACGAGGACTGCAATAAATTTATAGGATAGAGCATTAAAATCTTTCCCATAAACTGATCTTGTATCAGCTGGTTGTAAGCATTCCATCCATGCAACTCCCATGGCTTCAGCAATATTCCATCTCCTAACACGCTCCATATCACTAGCATTTCTTCTCTGTGCAGACGTGGCCATTGCAACAGCACTAAGGCCCCGTCCAGAACCAATCTTCGCATTACGTTGAAGATCACGCGCAGCTGCCAAGGCAGCAGCTTTTGCAGCAGCCTTATCCTTAGGATGAGCTGGTGTTTTGTTAGGCACCTCCAAAGGCTTTTGAAAGCTTGAGAAGGTATGTAATCTAGCAGTTTTTCGCTCCAGCAAGGAAGAGTCACGCCTTAGATGTGTAGTTGTTGCAGGAGCAGGGGTTTCCCCACCTGCAGCACCAGCAGCAATCATTGCCAAAGCCATGGCAGCTGGTGGTGATGCAAAAGCAGCTGCCCAAGCAGGAGAAATCATGCAGAGAGCAGCCTGGAGAAAATTGAATAAAAATGCCTCACATAATGCAGCAATTCCAACTTTATTTTTTATTTTTATTTTTAGAAAAACACCAGACTTCTAAAAAACAATTAAGGAGCGGAATGGAAACCACATCATAGCAGGCGCTGGCTATCCAAGGTTTAAGATAAAGCATTCAAACAAGAATATAGAACAATTTCAAATGCAATAAGAAAGAAAAGCAAAGATTAATTCTTGGTAGTATTTAGGTGCAGAGTTATAATACTTTTCCAAACTGATGTAAGGACAACAGACAAATAAATGGTGCACTTGCTGTGTTCCAAAAGAAATTAAGTCATAAGAGGCTAGCAATAAATAACAACAATGAGCTCAAGAGCATAGAAATGAACACCACTTCAGGCAAGCACTCACCGTAGAGATGTTTTACAGACATTTTCTTCCAATTATATACCTCTGCCCATCCTTTTCCATTTCCTAACATTCTAAATCATAATAAGTTCCTTAAATACAATTCCCACAAGACCTAACACTTTATATGCCTTCTGGGACACAAAACTGGTCAAAGTCTTAGCCTACAAATGTTAGAGAATAATATAAATCATATTCTGAGGCCTCACCTAATAGCTTAAGTTTTTAGGTGAGATGTTCCTTAACATGGTATCAGAGCCTTGTTGACCCAACGGTCACGAGTTCGAATCTCACCACCCTCATTCTATTTGATGAAAAATCAAGCACAAGGTAATGTGGGCATGTGCAAGTTTCAAGCTTAAAGGGTTTTCACTTGAGGGAGTGTGTTAGAGAATAATATAAATCATATTTTAGGACCTCACCTAACAGCTTAAGCTTTTAAGTGAGATGATTCTTTAACACCAAATACAACAGTAGAATAATTGTCAAAAGTATGTTAACAAGCATTACCGTGGTGCACAAGAATATGGCAACTAGCATAAAATAAAATCCCTCCAGCAAAGCAGAATTCATGCCAAAAAAATAGTCATGAAAATAACTAAACAAAGGAAACATCTTCACTAACCTCTATTTGTAGTGCATCAGCAGCTAATGCACGATCATCAACAACAAGAGGATTTAAGCCATCAGCAGTTGCAAGCTCATGAATTCCGGCAAGAAGGGGCCGCCACCTCCTCAATACAGCTACAAATGGTGGTAAGATACCCTCAAGGTACTGTTTACGGAGGGGTTTCCTATCACTGCCAATAGCATGCCATACCTGCAACATGCATGTTACACTATGTTAACTCATAAAAAAAATCTGCACAAATGAAAACAACCACAGTATCCAGCTGCATAAGCAAGTGGAAAACAGAAATAAGAATTCTGTAGAATAAGATCTCAGATACAAATAAACACCAGAATGGATAGGAGCTGAGGAAATATGACAGCTTAGTTTAATGTTACACCATATCAAGACAGTTTTATGCAGAACTAACCTCAGAGTAAAGAACACAAGATGCAACCAACACTCTCTGTCGTTTTGAATCAGAAATTGGCATGTTCAGAACAGGTGAAAGCACACTGTAGATAGATAACACAAATTAGTTCAAGAATGGCATGCCAATAGCACCTGGTAGTGAACAACAGCCAAAAAGATTATGCTAGGGACTTGAGGATAGTAAAAATCTATGTCAAAGCAGAAATAAATAAAATAGCATCTATGCAGCATGTTATCGTGAAAATGCATTGGAGTAGAAAAGAAGAGAATGGACAGGAAACAAAAATAAACACACGCAACAGTCCCTACACATCATGAGAGAGCTGAATCACACTGAAAACAATGATGCTTCTTACACACCCAAAGAAAGCAGGACTCACTTTTCCCAGTAGGCATTTAAACTGTTTATAATTAACTACCTATATTGGTTAATGAAAACCTGAACAAAGACTCTAGAAAATTATGGAGACGCAAAACATGAGCAGTATAGTAATTTATCAGATGATGTGTTGTATTCAGTAGTTTAGAAGAAGAACATTAAATGCCTATTTTTGATGATGTAGGTGCCCTAGCAGTTCATCAAATCTATAGTCCAAGTAAGCCCAAGCAAAACATAAACTACACTAGCTTCCCACTATAGATTAACAGATAAAAACAAACTGAAATTAAAACATTCAGGTTTTATTTCTGGAAAAAAAAAGACACTTTTAGCTGGAGAGGTGAAATAGGCAATAAGCTGACCATCATTTAAGATCAAATGAAAAAAATCCCAAGAACTGAAACTAGGAGTTTCTTCCAATGCACCACCCCAGTTAGTGTCGACTTGAGCAAGTCTCAGGGGAGGGCCTGTAATAGTTGCAGACTGACAGGTGCTACTCAGTTCAGTATAAACACTCAAGTAGTTTGGCTTCTTAATTGAGTTACCCAACTGCAAGAGGTTGCAGCTAATGACATATGCCTAATTATTCTTAAGATTAATTCCTTTCCCTTTTCAATGCTGATTTACAGCCACAACTTATCAGTGTTGCTTCATGTAAAGAGAACTAAGACCCCGTTTGTTTGCTGGAAAGTAGTTTTCTTTTGGAAAGTGAATTCTGGGAAAGTATTTTCCGATGTTTGGTAGTGTAATGGAAAATAAGTTGGAAAACAATTTCCAGTGTTTGGTTATGTCATGGAAAATGAGCTGGAAAAATAACTTATTAATGTTTTATTTTTCTCAAGTTTATTAAAATAATGAGGAACAAATCTTACAAATTAAAAAGTTGAATGAGAATGAAATTGAAAAAAAATATAATTTCATAAATTATCTCAAATAAAATAAATAATAATCAAAATAATAGAGATCAAATCTAAAAAATTAAAAAAAAATGAAAGGTGAATAAATTAAAATAATAATAATTAACATTTCATAAATTATTTCAAATAAAATAAGTAACAATAAAAAAAATGAGGACCAAATTTGATAGATAAAAAATTTCAATAAAAAAATGATAAGAAAAAAGCAAATAGCAATTATAAAAATAAAGACCAAAATTAATATAAAAATTAAATTTTAAGAGATGGAATTGAAAAATAAATATTCAAAACAAATTATATAAAGCAATCAAAAGTTTGAGGATCAAATTTGATATAATCAGCAAATAATGACATTTCTAATTTTTTCACAACTTCCGGAAAGTGTTTTCCGCCCAAATTTTCCAGGAAAACACTTTCCTGAAAACCAAGCCAAATTTTTCTTTGACTGGAAAGTATTTTCTGTTGACCAACTTTTCTAATAGCAAACAAACACAGGAAAGTTTGGAAAGTAGTTTCCCGGAAACCACTTTCCGGAAAACAAACACAGCCTAAATCATTGTAATCTGAAATACTTGTGAAAAACTATGAAGAAACTCAGAGGGAGTTCTGACCCATGAAAACTTTTTATTTTTCTCTGGCAACATAATGTCAGCTTGCAGTGGCTTGACAAAACTTTAATGAACATCTCCGTAGTAGAAATTGATTTTTTTTTAGAAGTTTGGAAGATCATTATCTCATAAGAAACTTCAAGGAAAAAAAGTTAGAAGATAAAACATTTATTACCTCCACAGCAAAGCTGATCGTGGTGGTCTCATAGGCATTCGAGCACTGTTTTCTAAAAACATGATGTTGCCTGCTTGTCGATCAAATCCTTCTGACATCCCATCATCCATGCTTACATTTCTCATGAGCATACTGATTTCCCCATTGTCCTCCTCTCTCATAGACAGAAGCACCATACGGAGCATGCATAGAAATGGTTGGTCGCTATCTAATAACTGATATAGTGCTGCCATTCCACCCATTCCAGTACCAGATCCTCCACCTATACCAAGACCACCACCAAGTCCAGACTCATCTAATAACAGAGCTTGAAGCATGGCAACTGACTTTTTTACCAAAGGAAGTTCAATCCAGTTTCCATTTGCATCTTTTTCTAAAGTAGACCTCCAAGATTCCCATCCACTTCCACCACCACCAAAGGGAGCTGTTTTTGAAGACAGGCCAAGACCATACCACAGTCTGCTCCTAAATTTCCAACCCTCAGCCAAATCCATCATACAGCTCCCATACGACACAAAAGCACATGAAACAGATTCATAAGGCTCAGCTGCTGCGGCTGCAGTAAGACGTTCCATCACACTCGCAGATATTTGCCCATTTGCATCAGCCATTGAAGCAAGAACCTTAGGAAGTCGTATGTTAGCATATGAAATATAAAATTGCAAATTCTATTAACTGAAAAAAATGGATGTGCTAACAAAACATCCTGAGTAGTAATTAGCATAAATTTCATTGCTCTTCTGCTACCAAATGCTATGAATAAAGCAGCGAAGCATAAGGGAAAACAACTATACATACATCAAGAGGGAGTCCCCCAGAGTCACTAGATCTGCGATCACCCAAGGCTTCAAATGAATCCGCACCAAGGGAACTTGAGCGATTATTCAGGGGGGATACAAGAGAAAGTGGAGATGGTGAGCTGTCAGCAACACGTGACGCACAAGAAAGTTTGCTTTGTAATCGTAAGTGATCTTCAACAAGCATTAATATCACAATAGCATTTTCAACCAAAGCCACTGAAAGCTGAGCAGCGTTGTCTGCTTCAACCTTAGCATCTTTTGGTGGCAAACCCTCAGCTGCAACACCAGCAGCCGCAGCAGCAATTACTTGAGTCTGCAGCAAAAGAGAAGTTTGATGTGGATGTAAGTGTACACTTATCCTCTCATAACCCAACCAGAAATGGTGAAAGATAGCTGTCATCATACTTTCGAATAAGAGTTTCAACTATTCAAGCAATAATAATGGTGTCACATAATGCAAATTCATCGATTAAATACAAAGTTTACCATGGTCCCATATAGTTCTAGCTCTTCACCTAGCCACAAAGTCATTGAATTCGATGCATATGATAACAAAGTCACAGTACTCATTTGTTTCCCCATATGCTAGGCCAATTTATTTGATTGTAGAGGTTAGTTGTTATCATAAAGAATGTCATGTTAAAGTCTGGTTGGTTTTGCTTGACATGGAATTGGTAAGAACTAAATTTGGTATGCCATAATAAATAATGTGGATATCCCCTTCTGGCAGCATAAATTTTGGATGTAATGCCTTAAAACAGCATATCAGTCGTCATTATGCTAGGTCATGTTATTTTCAGATCACATGCTATTAGGCCACAACTGGATAGAACTCTGGGTGAAATGAACCAAGTTCCAAATCCAATCTGCCAAATTCATAAAATGGAATAGAAGAGATTTGATAAAGCCTAAATGGGAAATGATACGAATGCTTTAAAATTATTTATCACCATGAAAAGAGCAGATCAATTTGCAATCGGAAGTTTTGTCCTACACTACCTCCACTCATTGTGTACATTTTCCATGCAGATTCAATCTTAGATTTGGTGTTACTCTAGCGTACTTCTATTGGTGGTCACAACTGTTTAAGCTTTTTATACACTTAAAGACTCATCCGAAATGAAAATCCAGATTGCATAAAAAATGACATGGCATAATATTCCCAATGAGCAGAGAAACAAAAGTTACCTGAACCTGCAATTCTCTAGCAGCAAAGTCTAGCAATGCACCCAAGAGTCTTCTTTTAAATACAGGCAGCGATTCTTCACGTCTTTAAATGATGAAAAATATTGATAAAATAGAGAAATCAAATATTGTCTATTAGGTATATTCAATAAGAGAGGAATAATAGGTGTAGCTCTGAGTTAATGAATTACAGCAAAGGAATAAAATATCACATGAAGCTAGTGTGAAGTTTGTTTGGGAATTCTATAGATATCTGGATAACAATCATATGGTCCACATGGTACAATCAGTAATCATTGGAAAAAAAATCCAAACAAACAAAATGAATCAACTCATTGGAAACCCACTAAGATACAAGAATTGATATTATCAGATTTTGAGTCAACCAACTTAGGGACAATCATGATACATGAAGTTAACTGAACCTCATAAAACAATAAACCAATTTTAACAAAGAAGGGGAACATCCCAGAAGCAGGCCAGTAAGATAGGGGAATACCTAACTCGTTGGTCTCCTGTGCTTGATCCCCCGACGATAGAAAGCCATTCTGCACAATGAATTGTAGCTTCAATATCCTGTAAAGGGGAAATGAAAGCTGATATAAGCAGGGTTTTAGGGGAACACATCCACTTAACACTCAGAAAAGATTTGATATATAGAAAGCAAGTACAAGTAGAAAATATTGGCAGTTACTATTTCATAACAGTGTATGTACAGATATTTACACGAGCAATATGCTTAAGCTGCTGCATAATAAAGCACCATTAACAAATGTGGTTTCATAACAGTGTATGTAGAAGGTATTTGCACAATTAGTACATTTCAAACTGTCACCTAAGGGAAATAACTGGCAGCTACAGTTATGTAGTAGCCATAAATCAGCAACCACAACACATCAGTATTTTTAATTTGAAACAACAGGTAAGAATGAAGATCAGCTTCCAAAGAGAACTTTGAGATTGTTTCTAACTTGCAGGATTCTAAAATCCTTGATATTTCAGTTTACTGCACTTGTCACAAAGCTGATAATTTGTGAAAGTAATTCCAGGATATCATTTGAAATTCTGCAATTATTGAGCTGAGCTGATTCCACAATGATGCATAATTAACTGTAGTCAAATGCAGGAAACACCAAGATACACAGAAGAAACTATAAACATATTTTATTAGAATCAATGATAGAGAACGGAAACATAATGGTCAAGCAATTAATATCAAAAACATCCTTGTGGGAATAGAGTAATATAATTATAAGAGAAAGAATTGAAAAACACCCACCTTCCAACCATCCTTCTGGCGCATTGAGTGCTCTGACATTATAATCAAGAAGTTGTGTATGAGGTCCTCTATGTCTCCAAAGTTAGCCCCATTAGAATTTTTGGTTGCACCCATCTGAAAACACAAGTAATGCTATTAAGAACACAAAGAATAATCAAACTATGACCACAAAAGTTTGCTGGATCAATATAAAAGCTCCCAATTAAATTAAAAATGTTCTTGTCATAACCAGGTGTCATGCCCCTTACAATATAACATTTAAGTATAAAATCAACAAAATAAATCCAGAATGATGTCAGGTTACGTTACCTCATAATTAGAGATTAGAATCTCTAGAAGCCACTCAGGCCATTCCTCCATTTTTGTCAGACTGCTTCTGTTTTCTGGATGACTGCAAGCCAAAAACAGAAGATCCTGAAATCATATAGAATGCCACAGCTCAGAAACTAAAAAAACAGATGACCTTGATCAGGAAATTTAGAAATGTGAGGTTAAAAAGAGAGTTTAAACAGCATATTCAACTTATTTCATCAGGAAAACTATTTGTAAAGGGGTTTTGATATGGCCACTTCTAGCAATTCAGCACATCATGCATTACCTCGAACACTTGGTACAAAACATCTGTTGTAGAAATTAAAATCCACAAAATAATTATGCATGAACATGTTGACTGAAATAAAACTGAACATTTACCTATACTCCTGTTAGCTGATCAGCTGGAGCTATGGAAAAAATACATTATAGGATGCAAGAACAAACCCACTGAACTATATTATGGAGAACCAAGAAATAGAATACTTTTGACAATTATAAGCCTTCAAGTTCCCATACTACAGTTTCATCCACTATCTAAGTTCCAAAAGCTAGAGAGTAAGTTCATTGTTAAATCTTAGTCTAAATGGTTATAGGGAGCTTCTTGGCTGTCACCTCATTTAAAAACAAGAAAGATCTCCCACTCGCTTTTTTCATATTTGAAAGGACATAAAATTAGCACTCCCTTGCATTAATCCATATCTGGTGTCCACCTCTAGTTTCCCAATTATTTAAGGAAACATAAACTATTACTGTGTTTCCAGCACAGAGTTTAAAAATTCCCTCTATTGGAAACTATTGTATACTAGGATAGCTGAAGGTAAATTTGCAATAGCATATATAACCTCATAGATTAACTTGTGTAGCCTTTATTAATAACAACACTAAGGTGACAAAAAAGTGCAGACTGGATTTCTGCAAAGGTTGGGTAATTATTAAGCTTCATTCTTTTTCATTCACATACCAGAAACAAATCCGGTTCAACAATGATCTGAAAAGCAAAAAAAAAATGCCTGCACAGAAATAACAGCACAGAAACATAGCATGTCGCACAAAAGGAAATACCTGCAATGCTTGACTTTGCAAGGCTCTAGATGCATAAGGCAGAGACCGCAACAGAACCAACAGAAGTTGTGGGTATTCAAAGCGATGTCCAGAATCATAAAAGTTCAGCCCCTCCTCTGTTGAAGAAGCATTAATCTGAAACGTACAAAGCAGTGATTTACAAGATTTCTTTTGAAATTTTGGCAAATAAAAAAATCATAATGAAGCCATCCATTTACAGTTTTCAAGACATTTAAGAACAAAAGACAATCTCATAATATCTCATTCAACGTTTAATGTGCTTACTGACCAAAGTTAAAATAACAGTTTTACCTGATTCTAAGAAAACATGGTGAAGCATTCACAACAGAAATAAAATCAACATTTCTTATGAAATACAACTTTATTTAACTATGAAACATGACCAGACATTTTGTTATGCATGCTACTGGTGGATAGATAGATACATAGAATGCTTGTGATCAATTATTAAAAAGCATTTATTCCAAGTCAAGAAGAAATATCAAGGTGCACCAGCAATGTAAACTACCTATTTTGACATCACCCTTAAGCCTTGACTTTCTGGTGCAAGAAATAAGCACAAGTGTGAGCATGTTTGCAAAAAAGCCATGCATGTGGTCCTTCAATGGACAAAGTACGTGATATAGAATTATGGTCTCTTGAAGAGATATACTTAAATGTAGAAGGAGCAAAAACCAATAATGATGGAATTACTAAATCTTTTATCCTTTGTTGATTTGGAATAAAAACCTCATCAAAATTCAAAAGGATTTAGCAAACAAAATAGTAAGGAAAAACATTCGAGGATTTGTATTTTATTTGAAATCACAAGGTCACGTTTACAGATTTATACTTTGCAATGACAATAAGTATTTTTGAAAAACAAGACTATTCATTAATAAACTCATTCATAGAAATGAAAGAGACTGGAAAAAAATACCGAGGCTGCCAATAAAGCTGTGTACACAGTGGTTGTCATAAGCCTATTGGGCGCTGCTTGGAAAGCCTTCTGTAGTGCAAAAAGTAGTAAGGAAACTTTATCATCAAACATTGTACTGCTGCCATCATGCAGGCCACCACCAAAAAAGGTGCTAGTGGTATCAGAGGGTGCATGTGAGCCAAACTTGAAATGCCCAGAAGTTACAAGAGCACCTATTAGCCCAATGATTGCAACAACAATGCCATCACTTTTATCAACATTGTAAACGTTATTCCTTGCATTATCAGCACTAATAGAAAGACTTATACCACCCAAATTCTTAATAAATGGGTTTTCAGAAACAGATGACATCCTTTCAATTTTTATGCCAGGGGAAGAGGTGGCAGGACTGCCACCACCGCCAGTATCTAAATGTTCAGATTCATAATCTTGACCCAGAGAAGTCAAATCCTTTTCCTTTTCATCACTCATTCTTCTTTCCGAAGTACCCTTGCCAATATCTAGTTCAGTTTCTTGAACTTGTAAGCTATCATTGCTCTTTGCCACTGATTCTAGAATGCTATGTTCACCAGCTTTTGCTTCTCGCTGAAGCAGAACAAGAAGTGTTTCTATACCACCACATGTTATGAATGACTCTGCAAACATGTGAGCTCTAGCTGTATTTGGCTGTACGACTAACCTGTAGATAAGATTCAAAACTCTGGCAACCTGAAAGAAGATTTTTTTGGCAGGAGTCATTTTGGATAAATTTATAAGAAAGTGGGCGGTGTATAACACAATGAAATATTAAAATGGTCCATATAATTGATCACATTGATACAGCAAGAATCTGGATATATGACAAAGTTCAAAGAGAAAACTCATATGGAAGGTCATGTTAAATGTGGGGAAATACAGAATGTTGAAATGGCTGGTATACATTTAACATCATAAGCAAAAACTAATAGTTGATAAAGTAACTTTACCTGATTAGGTTGAGGGCAATCAACCATAAACCCAAGCAGACAACGGAGGTCATCTGTGGCAACTGCAGCAGATGCTGCTCCTATTAGAAGTTCTATGATCACTAAGAGTTCATCAACCAAAGCATTCAATTCACCCACTGGACGGGTTGCCTCTTTCAATGAAAAAGTATTCACAGAATCCTTCTCAATAACTGTCCAATAACATCTTCTGCAGCCATCAAGCAGCATCTGAATAGCATTGGCATCTCTCATCACCAATGACTCTGAGAAAACCATGTCTGCTAGTGACGACAGAAGCTTCTTTTGCAATCCATAGTTGCACAAGCTCCAGATTCTCAGATCCAGTAACAGTGTAGTGAAAAGCTGCACTTTGAGGGCATGATTATGCTTCTGGGACTGGCATAAGGAGACGATGGCTGCAACAAGTTCCTCATCTCCAACACCATTGCAATTCCCAGCATCCAATGAAGACAAAGTTTGGAGAAGATAATTTAATATTTTTGAGAGAACCACAGGCCCTCGAGTGCGGCACAATTCTTCATTGTTCCCAGGGTGTTGAATAGCTATGGAAATTATTCGGAATATTGGAGCAGCCAAAGTAGCTGTGGCAAAGGTTATGGGAAGATTTCCTTGTTCTGGTTCCAGACTATCTTTATGCACACTGCTTACTGCTAGAGGAAGTAAGGAAATGGGGCCTCCATAAGCCAATGCCCACAACGCCTCCACTGGTCGCATTCGTGTAGCAACATGGACTTGTCCAAGAACCTCAACTGGACGTCGGAGCATGCCTTATTGGACACAGAAAAATTAAGAAGTAACATATAAAATTATTCAGGGCATCAAACAAAAGAAAGGCCTCAACCATACACAAAAAGATATCATAGGTTCCGTTAAAATTGATGCTGTAGCCCTCAAATAATAATAATAATAAAAAATAAATAAAATACTTGTTGTCAGGTTATTAAGGACTGAATCCAGCAATTAACAGGTGAACCAGATGGGAGGCAATTTAAACTGGGCTTAACTGTTAATGGTAAGAGAAAAAAAAACAGAGAGAGAAAAAAAAGAAGAAAATCTTCTAACTCCATTCAATGAATTATTCATTATAGTGAAAACATGAGGATTGAATAAAAATTGAGTGCAAAAAACAAAGGATAGGCATAGCTGCACTATTAGGGGTATATTCGGAAATAAAATCTTCTTTCAGATAATAATACAACAGGTGCCACGGTATGTAGAAGATAAAGGAAAAGGAAATAATTGCATAATGAGCAAACCTGCAGCACCAGAAGGAGAAGCATCAGGACAGAAACGCCCACTAAGCAAACTGGGGTGATACAGAAGGTGAATTGACCCTCCAATCTCGGCATCCAAAAGTGAACTTTCTTCTGCCATTGTTTGAATGTGGTCATTTGTAGCACGCCAAGGAAGCCCAGAAGCATTGCCGAAACAAGGCAGCACATCCCCTCCTCTAGACGCCAAGCGTGCCATCCTTTCAGAGCCAATTGGCTCCTTAAAGATATAAACAGGCCCCATCTCAGCAAATAAAGGACACTGCCTCCGGCGTCGTTGTAAACCAGCCATTGTAGGAGGAGGGTTTGTCCCAATGCAGCAAAATGCTAGTGGCTTGGAGATCCGAGGGAACTCAAAAGGACGAGTTTCGTACAAGGATCCATCGATATACAATCTCAGTTCACTCTCTGTTTTCCCAATCAGTCCCTGCTTGCAAATATGCTCCAAACCAATAAAGTACCAGCATTGTGGCTTGAATGCATGAGTGAAATGCAAAGATGCCTTCTTTCCCTTTCCGCTGCCACTTTCAACAACCAAAAACTGAGCATGAAAGTAAGCCTCTATGCCCTGGTTATCAGCAGACAAGAAACTGAACAATCTAGGCATGTGGGTTGCCCCTTCACCAGCAAGAGCACTGGCAGCAGCTGCAGCTGACATAGCAGATGATTTTCCTGACTTGGCTGCTGCAGCGGCTGCAATAGCAGCCGCAGCAGTAGCTGTGTTCAATGTGTCTGCAAATGATTCAATATAAATCCATGTCGCAAATGCATACCCATTGGTAAATGGCCAACGACTCTCTCCTGGACCAAGTAAACCTGAACTTTCACCATCAAACTCAAAAGTAGATGCTGGTCCCTTTGACTCCTTTCCACCCATTGCCTTCTCCAACGCTAGCATTAAGCGATATGCCCATGAAGTAGTAAGTGTTCTTGTAATTACTTGTAACCATCTATGCAAATCAACAACATTAAGTGAATGACCTGCTAAGTATTGGATACAATAGCATAAAGGAGTCCCATCCCATCTCATCTGTTCAGTTAACCCACCAGCCTGAACAAAGATTTTCTCTGCGGTCCCCAAAAGTACTCCCAATAAACCAGCTATAGAGCACATGGCTCTGTTTCTTGTGCAAGCCCGTAATATGGCAAGCAACCCCCTCACCATTCGTGTCCTAGGGGACATGAAAACCTCACTGTCACCTACCCAAGGAAGGCAAGGAATGAGCTCACCTGCCACAATGGCTGCCCTGGAGTTCAACATCACACTAGGAGGATTATGATCCTCATCCTCAAAACTTTCAACTCCACCCATTGTGGCCAGAAGGGAATCAACAACCAAGTAAGCAGTGCCCTCAGCTTCCTCTCCACTTCCAAAACTCTCAACTCCACTGACAATGTTCTTCAGCTTGTCCAGGCTTTCAGGCTTTCCCATTATAGCTGAATCCACCAAATGCAATAACTCTGGGGACACATTTGGCATTGCAGCTTTTGGCTTAACCTTTTGCGGCGAACCAGTTGAAGAAAATTCATCAATAAAGTAACCAGAATCTAGACTGGTTGACGAGTGTGACTGCTTAATTGCATAACCTAATTGTGTCTCAGGCCCAGGGCTCAATGCAGTGCGATCATGTTGAATTTCCATGACAGAGGAAGAATCATATTCAACACCATAATTACTGTATGAATTCGGAGAGACTTCTCCAAACCTATCAAATGAGAGTCTCTCACTCTCTGAATTCGATGAACGGTTAGAATTGATATTATTAGCCGGAAACTCACTAAAACTCTTCTCTTGATCTTTCAAAGACACCAGTTCAAACTGATCATCTTCATCAGTATCTACAGAATCATCCCCGTCCATAACCAGATTTTCATTTTTTATCTCCTCTTGACCACCACTAATCACATTTACATTCTCCTGAGGAGATTCTCCCACCCTACCTTCTTCTACAAAACTATCTACTTCCTGAGCCTCACAGCTTTCTCCGATCTCCTTGTGTTCTTCTTCTTCTTCCATTTTCTACTTCTTTTACAGACAACACATTTACCCACCGCACGCAAACCTGTTAACCAAACAGAAGAAAATTCACTACAGAATACTATTTCAAACCAATGCTAGACAAATTCAATACTACAAAACCAAAATAGCTTTAAAAATTAGCTTAACAAATGATTGAGAATCACAAAAATTCAGCGGATCTATCTTCGAAATCACATTCATTTAATTTAATAAATTAAGTATAGACAGTAATCCACTTTTTCACTTGAATAATCACAACAAGATCTCTTTAATCACCATGTAACCGATCAATCAAGTCACTCCCTCGAACACACATTATATTCAATATCAAAGCTAGAAAATGAGATGTAAAATAAAATGATGAGGCTCAGATCAGAGAAATGACAGAGGAAATTGAAAATGTGATAAGGAATTGATCTTTACCTTCGAGAAAAGAACCGGTCAGGTTCGATTTTGGAAAAGTAATAATTTTTAAAGGAAATAAAATTAATTTTGAGAGGAGAGGTGAGGTGAGGAGAAGACGAAAGAGGAGGCGAATTGAACGCTGGAGGCATTGATGGATTTAGCAAACCCAGTCAAAAACCAATGCACGGTAAAGGGTGGTTAAATTAATTAATGACTTCATTATTAAGCGAATTTGGTTTTCAATTTTGAATATATTTTTTTTATGGGTAAGAAAATCCTTGTTGTGTCTTGCTTAACTTACACGTGAAAGGAAATAAATTTGTACTCCTATCGAGTATGTAACAATGTTATAATATTTAAATTAGAAATTTAAAACTTACAATTTAATTAATATTTAAATTAGAAATTAAAAAACTTAAGATTTAATTTTGATTTTGTTTTTTAAAAAAAAACTAAGGTTAATTTGTCTGTTGAAAAATAGTTCTTTCAATAAAGTAATTTTCTTGGAAAATAAGTTCTTAAAAAATATATTATTTTTTTATATTTATTATTATCATAAAAAATAAATTAAAAAAAATACTTTTCATGTTATGCCATGAAACAATAAGATAGAAAATAACTTATTAAAATCTATTTTTCAATTTTATTAAAAGAATGAAGTCAAATTTCACATTAAAAAAGTTAAAAAAATATTTTTATGAATTATTTTAGATAAAAATAAATAGTAATCAAATTTCAAATAGACCAAATATAACAAGTAAAAAAGTTGAACGATGATAAAGTTTTTTTAACAAAATCAATTTCATAAATCATTTCAAATAAAAATAAATAGCAATCAAAAGAATATGGATTGATTAGATAAAAAAAAAATTCAATTAAAAAAATGATAAAAAAAAAATTCAATTAAAAAAATGATAAAAAAACAAATAACAATCAAAAGAGAAATATAAAGATAAAGATTGCATATCAAATTAGATATAACTAAAAAATAACAAGATAGTGTTTATTTTTTGCAAATTTTAGAAAATGTTTTTTTCTCTAAAATATTTTCTTAAAAACCCAAGCTAATTTGTTTTTACTGAAAAATGTTTTTCTATCACAAACTTTTCTAATGTTAAATAAACCCATGAAAGTTTAAAAGATGGTTTCTATGAACTATTTTTCTTGAAATACACGTGTGTTATTTGTTTATTGGAAATTAGTTTTTTGTTTTGGAAAGTAATATATATATGGAAAATGGATTCTTACAAAGTTAATTACTTTTTAATATTTGGCAGTATTATGAAAAAACAAAGTTGAAAAATATTTTATAGTACTTGACTATGTCATGAGATATGAGATGCAAAATATTTTTTTAAGCTTATTAAAAAAATGAGAATAAAATCTAACAAATAAAAAGAAAAGATGAAGAAATATGAAATTGAAGGGGAAAATATCTAATTTCATAAATTATTTCAAATAAAATAAATAGAAATCAAAATGATAGAGACAAAATCTGATAGATAAAAAAGTTGAAAGATAATGAAATTAAAAAAAAATTCCAATTTCATATATTAATTTAGGTAAAATAGATAACAATAAAAAATAAGGATCACATCTAATGAATAAAAAAATCAATTAAGAAAATGATAAGAGAAAAGAAAATAATAATCAAAATAATAAGGATCAAAGTTAATATAAAAATCATATTAAATCAAATTCCAAGGAATTAAATTAAAAAAAATTCAAAACAAAATTGTAAATCCTCGCATAAAAGTGTGGCCAAAGGTAATAAAACACTAACAAGAAATGGAAAATATGAACTAAAAGATAGCATTTTGTTACTATCCTATGATATGAAGGACAAACATATTAGAGATAGAAATATGTTTGGCTGAAGAGACGAAGATAAATCTATAAAAATAAATCTATCTCGAGGATAGTTTTGGAATGAATATTTGTACTTTTACAAAATATATTTTAAAATTTTGATAAATATTCTTTGAGTTTATTTGTATTTTTTAAATTCTCAGGGGAAACCAAGTATTTTCAACATGAGGTCTGTATCTTTTAGTGTAGCGTCTTATTAAGTGAAATTCTTGAAGAAAAAACTTTGTGAAATAAGAGGAGAAAAAATATTTTGTATTTTTAAAATAAGAGAAAAAACAGGTATTTTTAATATTGAGTTTTATCTTATAATATAATTTTATAGCTCGATACTAGACAAAATTACTAGAAAAACACACGAGGGGCTCATAAATAATTACAAAATGGTCCTTTAATTTCTTTTAGATTTTTTTGAACTTGTTTAAGGCATGTTTGACTAGAAACTAAAATAAAGACAAATTAAATCTAAAGGGAAAGACAATAAGACATGTTTGCCAAATGTACTCTTGGCTTAAAATCATGTATATGACTAAAGGAAAGTGAGTAGTGCATCCTGTTGTTATTCATTTTTAGGCCTCATGTATTGGAGATGGCGTATATCCTTTTTGAATCATATGCATGAGTTTAGATCATGGTTACTGGACAATTGACAAAAGTAGATTTTTTGTTTAATCCTGTCTTTGTTGCCTTATGCTTTTCTTATCTTCCTTGTTTGCTGCTGAAATCATCAAGATTCTTAAAGTAATTAGGAGTCTTCATAATGCTAAATTCATTGTTTCTTTATCTAGTCTTTAAGGTTGAATAAATCCCTGATAATTTGCACTAATTTTGTTGTTGTCACAAATTTGTTCCAACACCAAAAATATCTTCAAACTTAGACTTTGATTCTGACTTGGCTTCGTGCAATATCTCACCATCCCATCTATATTCTATCATCCATAACATGTTAAATAATTTATATGAACCTTTTTTGGGGTTATAGAGCCCATTGTTCTTATGTTAGACTTTCAATCAGATAGGGACACTCGACATTGTTAGCTTCCGAATGAGATCAAAAGATCTTTTTGACCAAGCAACTTGCAGGCATATTCTATTTTTCAAAATAATTTTTTTTCACTTTGGGTCCTTCATGAAAGTTGTAGTCCTATACGTATAGATTAATTTGGGTTTTTGAATCGCCTGATTTTGATATCAGAAGCTCAAGATATTCATATTTGAATGTCAAGTGTAAAAGTAGAGAATCATGCTGCAAAAATTCTGACCAGAGTTTGATTTGAGAGACCCGATTTGTTGTTTCGAGGATTTATTAGGATAATCAAAGACCAATTTTAAATTTGGAAAAGTTAATTAGTCTCGTTGAAAAAAAAGAGGTGGTTTAGAAAACATCACAATATTTTTTGTTACTTGACTACTGCGTAGGATTATATTTTGTTTCTTTTACAAAACCAATGATGTTGTTTTTTTACCATAAGTTTAAGGTTGGATAAAACTCTCTGAATTTGCATGAAAAAAATGATTTTTGCCACTGTCGTGATTTTTTTCTTCAAAACGATTTTTGACCAAGCAGATTACGAGCATATTTTGTTCAAAATAATTTATTCTCACTTTGGATCCTTCATGAAAGTTATAGTCTTGTATGTATAAATGAATTTGGGTTTTTTTAACGCTTGATTTTGTATTAGAAGCTCAAGATAATTCTGTTTGAATGTCTAGTGTAAAAAAAGAAAATCTTGTCATGATTTTATTAGCATAGGTACTATTCATTGTCATTTTGAGAACAACCCCCTGCCTACAAATTCATTCCTTGTCTCTGCAATTTCCTGTTTGGTTTAAATGATTCTCTCACTTGATTTTTGAGCTGTAAATCTTGTTTTTTTCTGCCTTAGAATCAATAGAATGTTAATCAGAATATTTGTTTTCCTATTTTGTTTTATCTAATTATAGGGGGGAAACATGATTTGCATCCTAGATTAATGCACTAATCTTCCCCAAATAGAGCTATGTACAGGTTATATATATACCTCCCTTACTAACCTAGAAAACATAAGGGAAAATATGAGAGATAAGAAAGAAAGAAAAGAAGGCAATATGACGAGAAAGAGGCATCCAACAGGAAAACATAGAAAGAAAAAATATAGAGGAAGAATCTCTTTTCAACCAGCTTTCCCCCCTTCCCCATAGCCTCTCTCTCAGCCAATGACTTCCAATAATTCCTCTCCTATCAAACTTCCTCCCATCGGCCACCACCAGCTTGGCCAACATTTGTCATTGTCCCTAGAAGCAAAGATCATCGGTCGTGCAAGAGCTCTAGCATCATCGTCTCCGACCCATCAATTGCCACGTAAGTCCCCATGCATTTATAACAATCTGAACTCTCTCAAAACTCTCAACAAATAGACTGAGGAAGAAAGGAGGAATGGCTTCTCTCCAAGCTCTCCTATGGCTCTCAACAGACAGACTGAAGGAGGAAGGAGGAAGGCTCCTCTTCAGGTTCTCTCAAAGCTCTCAACACACAGACCGTGGGGAAAATGAGGAACGACTCTCAACGCACAGACCGAGAGGGAAATGAGGCTTCTCCAACAAGCTGACCTGCAAAAGCAAAAGAAATGAGTTCGCGTGTATGGTGGAGATGCAATAAGGTACACTTACATGGACGATTGTGGTTAAATGGCGCCCGATGTCGACAGTTGGCAAGGGAAAAGAGAAAGGAGTGGAACAACGCCGTTTCATGTGACTTGGCTGGCAAGTCAAAGTCAGACTTAACAAAAAATAAATTAATACAATTCTAACACAACTCTAATTACTATAGAGTCAGTGGAAAAAAAATAATAAATAGACTGGAAGGGAACAAGTCCGAAGAAAGCCAGGGAGAAATTGCTTTAAAGCAAATCAATTGTTCCAAGGAGGCCCAGGCTATCTCGAATCTGCCCAGAATATTAGATGTTTAGTTCTTTAACTTTGTTTTTAGTTTTTGATTGCAATTGTCTTTCCCCTTTCGATAAACCTAGACAAAAAATATTGTTATTTCTTTTTATCAATATTAAGAAAAACCCGAGAGAAGTTTTCTCACAAAAAAGGGAATTTATAATTACTTGAGAAGCGTTTCAAGTGGTATTAGAGCCATGATCCACGTATGGCTGAAGGAACGAGAGTTTCACAGTTAATAGAGACAGTTACATGGATGAAACAACAACAAGAGACACAATAACAAAACCAACAACAAATATTAGAGGATATAATTTAGCCACTGAGGAATATGTCGGTTAGGATGGATCAGATGACTAAGGCCTAAGGGAAAGGCCCATGGGTTCCCCTCCTAATTCTCCAACCAGACCAGTTAATAGAAACCAAAGGCATGAAGTAATACAACAGAAAGGAGTTCAACAGATTCAACTCAAATCAATACATCTAGAATTTTCAAGGTTTAATGGGGATGATCCCATCGGCTGGGTATACAAAGGCCAGTCAATTCTTTAATTTCCACAACACTCCAGCTTAACCCAGGTTGTTTATAACCAGTTTTCATATGGAAGGCAAGGCGATAACATGGTATCAGGAATTAGAAGAAACTGGGATTCTCACCAGTTGGGAGGCTTTTGTTAGGGCCCTCCAAATTCATTTCGGAGCATCATCCTATGATGACCCCATGGAAGCCCTCTTAAGTATAATGCAAACCTTAATAGGAGAGCTCTACAAAACCCAATTCGAGATGCACTCCAATCGGGTCAGAGGTCTAATTGACTCCTACAGGTTCAACTGTTTCCTAGGATGATTAAAAGAGAAGATAAAAACGAGAGTAAGGATGCTAAACCCTCAAAACTTAGTGGTTGCATATGGGCTAGCAAAGATGCAGGAGGAAAATTTGATGATTATGAGGAAATCCTAGAAACCTAGTACTACTGTGTTTCAAGGCCGAGGTCCAACACCATTCCAGCCTAGGGCTGAAAACCCATTCTTATACAGAGACTCACTCCTGCACAGATGAAGGAAAAAAGAGACAAAATACTTTGCTTTAAATGTGATAGCAAGTGGGGACCGAGTCATAGGTATCAATAATGTATATAAGGCAAGAGATCACAACAGTTACAACATATCCATTATATATGAAAATCAAATTGTAACTACAAAATATAGCATTAATATCAAATTATAACAATAAAATATAGCATTAATTGTAGATTGTAAATTAGGGTATTGTACATGTATTTAGAGGCAACAAATTCCTCTTTGGAAATCAAGAAATTAGAGAAGAAATTACACATAATTTTGGTGTTTATGACATGGTATCAAAGCTACAATTCTGATCCAAATCTTCAACCTTTTCTTCGATTTTTTTTGTGAGATTTTAAGATGTTTAGAGAGACTTTTCTTACTTGATTCAATGGCAAAAAATATGTCAGTTGGGAGTTTCAATTTTGGATGTTTGTGAAAGGGAAGGAATTATGGGGGCATCTTAATGGAACTGCAAAATCTCCAACCGACCCACAGGAGTTGATTGCTTGGACTACCAAGGATGCCAAAATTGTTTCATGGATTCTAGGGTTTGTTGAACCCCATATGATTAACAATCTCAGATCATTTGGCACAGGGAAGGAGATTTGGGACTACTTCAAATGCATTTATTCTCAGAACAATTCGGCTAAAAAATTTCAAATTGAATTGAGTATTGCCAACTACAAACAAGGTAATCTCTCAATTGAACAATATTATGCAGGATTCATGAATCTATGGAGTGAATACACTGGTATAATTTACTCTAAAGTTCCAAAGACAAGTTTAGAGGCATTGCACCTTATTCATGCCGAGAGCTAGAGGGACCAGTTCTTGATGAAGCTCTGGCCATAATTTAAGGCTATGCGAGCTCGCTTGATTAATCGAAATCCAGTACCTTCTTTGGATGATTATTTAGGGGAGCTATTACGGGAAGAACAATGACTCGCCACTCAACACAAGTTGACTCAACCGACTGCTATAAAAATGATGAACATGGCATACATGGCTCAGGGAAAGGGACGACATAAAGGTGTGGGTTTGCAGTGTTTTAAATGCAAATAAAATAGGCATATTGCCAGAAATTGCAGCAAGAAGTTCTGCAATTATTGCAAGAAAGAGGGGCATGTTATCAAGGACTGTCGTCTGCAACCACAAAATCAACAAGGGTTAGGGCTTACTGGTCAGACGAATTTGGGTACTGCTTCCATGGTTGCCGCAGCTATCTCACCGTCGACACCAGAATCTTTGTCGACGATAAGCTCTTCATCGACAACCCTCAAGCCGGAGATGGTGCAATAGATGATCGTCTCTGCCCTCTCGGCATTTGGGCTCCAAGGTAAGAAGACTAAACTTCACTCTTCTGTGGCTTCGGCAAATAATAGATATCAGATAATGGATTTGGCAGTTGGGTTTCAAGGAAATAAGTCTGAATTTAATTCTTTTGTGGCTTCGGCAAATGATAAAAATTGGTTAATGGTTCGACAACATCAAATCATATGACAAAAAGTGAAAAAGGGTTGCGTAATGTGCAAAAATACATGGGTAATCAACATATACAGGTAGCAAATGGTGATAATTTGCCGATTTCATCAATTGGTGATTTGGGTTCGAATTTTAAAGATATTTTTGTGTCACCAAAATTATCTGCAAATTTACTCTTTATTGGGCAAATGGTAGAAAATAATTATGAAATTCAATTTAATCATAATGATTGTTATGTGCAGGATCAAGTGTCGGGGAAGGTGGTCGCGAAGGGGCCTAAAGTGGGACGTTTATTTACAATACAATTTTTTAGTATTAATTCCTGTGCTTATTCTTTTGTCATTAATAATCATCAATTTTGGTACTAGAAATTGGGGCATCCAAATTCTAGTGTATTGACTCATCTTATGAGACATGGATATTTGGGGAATAAAAATTCTTATTTAACAAAAAATTTGGATTGTAGTTCTTGCAAATTGGAAAAAGCAAATCATTATCATTTTCTTCACATGGTAGCTGAGCTTCTAAATGTTTTGAAATTATTCATACTGATGTATGGGGAGTAAGCCTTGTTCTCTCTCATGCTCAGTATAAATATTTTGTCACGTTTATTGATGATTTTAGTCGTTTCACTTGGATATATTTTCTCCGATCTAAATATGAGGTATTCTCAACATTTCATGCTTTCGTTGTTTTTATTGAAAATCAATTTTCTACTCATATTAAAATTCTACATTCTAACTCTAAGGGGGAATATATGTCTAAAGAATTGCAGGAATATCTCAAAAACAAACGGATTCTCTCTCAAAGATCTTGTCCTTACACTCCTCAACAAAATGCTATTGCTGAGTGTCGCACCCCAAAAAAGTTTTTTAGTAATGCGGCGTTGTGACGACTCTTCCCCGTGAGCGGGGGATTAAATGTCGGGGGGATTATCTATTTTCATAAAAAAGGGGAGTCGCCACCTAGTATTATGATTACTAGGAAACCTAAAACTGGTCTTTCAGAGATTCTAGGGTAAGGGACTGGTTGCGTAAAGGGAAGGTTTTAGCACCCCTAGCACGCTCTACCTAAGGTAAGCTGCTTGACGTTTTGGCTTGTTTATGATTTGCTATGGCTTTGAAAAAAAAACATATGTTAATTAAATGGCAAATAGGATATCAATCCCGCCGAATATTTTGGATATCAACCCCTTAGGATTTATTTACCCAAATACCAACAGTGAATAATAGCATATCATTCCCGTCGAATATTTTGGATATTAACCCCTTAGGATTTATTTACCCAAATACCAACAGTGAATAATAGCATATCATTCCCGTCGAATATTTTGGATATTAACCCCTTTAGGATTTATTTACCCAAATACCAACAGTGAATAATAGTATATCATTCCCGTCGAATATTTTGGATATTAACCCCTTAGGATTTATTTACCAAATACCAACAGTGAATAATAGCATATCATTCCCGTTGACTATTTTGGATATTAACCCCTTAGGATTTATTTACCCAAATACCAACAGTGAATAATAGCATATCATTCCCGTCGAATATTTTGGATATTAACCCCTTTAGGATTTATTTACCCAAATACCAACAGTGAATAATAGCATATCATTCCCGTCGAATATTTTGGATATTAACCCCTTTAGGATTTATTTACCCAAATACTGATAGTGAATAATAAATTCCCAAAAAAAAAATAAGATTTTTATATTTTTTTGAATATTGGCCAATACCCTTTGGATTTTACAAACTTGTTGTAAAATCTCAAAATGCAAGAAATGATTTTTTTCTTTGCGAAATCCATGCTTAAACTCATTTTTTTTTTGAAACCCCAAGATAATATATATTTTTTTCAAATAAAATAATTTTTTAAAACATGCTAGTGTATTGGCCGTATGCAAGAAAACAACACATTTTTTCTTTAACAAAAATATTTTTTGAAAAATTTGTATTTTTTATATTTTTTAATATATATTATTTATATTATTTATATATTTATATATAGGGAGTGGGCTGGCTGCCCAGCCTGCTCAAGTGGGAGGGGCGGGCTCGCGGCCCACCCAGATGGGGCTGGGCTACCAGCCCGCCTATGGGCTGGGCCGCCAGACGGGCTGAAAGCCCGTCCTTCTCTCGGGCTGGACTTCCAGCCAAGACAGGCTGGAAGCCCAGTCCTTTTAGTGGTCGGGCCGGGTGCCAAACTCGGCCCAACCTGACCCGACCCGGGGAGTGAACGAATTCACTCCCCCGCATGCAAAAACGAGGAAGATGAACAGTGATGCACCAAATTTTCGAGTGTGATGAAAGGCTTACCTGTAAACACCTTTGGGTAGAGGATTCCGAGGTGGTTCTTTTGGTCGTGATGGCGTCGGAGATGGTGGCCTGTGGTGGCCGGAATGGGAGTCAGAAGTGACGGGTCTATATGGCTGTCGTCGGGGCTGCTCTGTTTTCTCCACTGGAGAAGGTGGATGGGCTAATGGGGTTGATGGAGGAGGTTACCGGAGGTGACGAGGTGGTGCTGGGGGGTCTGAGCTGGTGCTACCGTTGCTGACCGAGAGGGAGAGAGAGAGGACGATGGTCTGTGTTTTTTTTTAGAGAGAGAGCAGAGTAAAACGAAACAGAGGGAGGGCGAAAGAGAGCAGAGCGATGGAAAGATATATTCCAAAATCCACGTGAAATTTTCCTTGTCTTCTCTCAGTTTTCTTTTTTTCTCCTCTTGGGTTCTTCACCTGTACTGCTATTTATAGCCGTGTAGATCAACGCTGAGGAAGGTAACAGAGGAGATTTTAAGGAGAAAGAGAGGAGAATCAGGCAGGAGATCGCACGGAGATCAATTGGGAAGAAATTTCACGACTGATTTATGGACAAATTTGAACTATTTTGCAGTTTGAAGGAAACGAAACGGGAAGAAAATTTTGGTTGACCTGTGATCACCATGAAATAGGAAGAAAATCATATTGAAAAAGGGAAGAAAATTTGATGACTGTGATCTCGCGCCTGAAAATCAATGAAATTTCATGCCGGAATAGCATACCATTTAATGCAGATTTCAAAACAAATTTAGAAGGTAAAAATCTGATTTGGTCCTTTAAAAATTCTCTAAATGCACCCAATTGGATTTAAACTTGACTTTATACAATTAAATCCCATCAAAAATGCAATATCAACCCTAGCTTTGCGCGATCTCCTTATCTGGCCCTTGGCTCCTGATTTTCGCGATTTAACCCTCAATCAAACATTAAACTCTCAATTAGCTCAATTGCACCCTTGAACCAAAATCTATTTTTTTGAAACATTTTTTTTTTCGAAACATAAAAAATAAAGAGTCAAAAATTGGGTAGCAACAGATGCCCCCTCTTTACAATGCTTACGACTAAAGTCTTGTAAAAGACTTTAAATAGTAAGTGTTGTAAAGAAAGAAAAGAATGGAGGATATGGGTCTCGTCGTGATGGGTGAACTACCCAGATAAAAGAATATTTAGGAGGGTCTCGATAGTGACGGGTGACCTACCCGGGTCTGATTATGACGGGTGACTTGCCCGGGTTAGTAGAGTCTCGATAGTGACGGATGACTTACCCGGGTCTGATTATGACGGGTGACCTGCCTGGGTTAGAAGAGTCTCGATAGTGACGGATGACTTACCCGGGTCTGACTATGACGGGTGACCTGCCCGTGTTAGTAGAGTCTCGATAGTGACGGATGACTTACCCGGGTCTGAATATGACGGGTGACCTGCCCGGGTTAGAAGAGTTTCGATAGTGACGGATGACTTACCCGGGTCTGATTATGAAGGGTGACCTGCCCGGGTTAGTAGAGTCTCGATAGTGACGGATGACTTACCCGGGTCTGATTATGACGGGTGACTTGCCCGGATTAGTAGAGTCTCGATAGTGACGGATGACTTACCCGGGTCTGATTATGATGGGTGACCTGCCCGGGTTAGAAGAGTCTCGATAGTGACGGATGACTTACCCGGGTCTGCTTATGACGGGTGACCTGCCCGGGTTAGTAGAGTCTCGATAGTGACGGATGACTTACCCGGGTCTGCTTATGACGGGTGACCTGCCCGGGTTAGTAGAGTCTCGATAGTGACGGATGACTTACCCGGGTCTGATTATGACGGGTGACCTGCCCGGATTAGTAGAGTCTCGATAGTGACGGATGACTTACCCGGGTCTGATTATGACGGGTGACCTGCCCGGGTTAGTAGAGTCTCGATAGTGACAGATGACTTACCCGGGTCTGATTATGACGGGTGACCTGCCCGGGTTAGTAGAGTCTCGATAGTGACGGATGACTTACCCGGGTCTGATTATGACGGGTGACCTGCCCGGGTTGTAATGAGTCTCTTACCTGTCTTGATGAACAAAGCAACACTGATCCTCAATTCATAATCTCTTCCGTGGTTTCGTTCACTTGAGATTCTGCTTCTCCATATTTCAAAATTTGGGACGACATGCTTTCATCAAACCTTTCCTGTCAGGTTAGTGTTATGACAATACAACATGCATGTTTTTGTTACCTCTTATGGAAACATAAGTCCCCCCGGTTCATTGTAATCTTCCTTCATAGGATGTGTTTCCCGTGCTATACTTTCACGCTTGATGAAGAGACTTTTCTGTTCCACATAGTGCCCTTTTTAGCTCCATTGAAGTTTCTTTTTTATAATATCTTTAACGATGTCTAAAAACTCAAACCGATATATACTTTAAAGAAATATTCAAAACATGGCTTTGTTTATGCAAATTGACACTTTTAATGCAAATCACATTTTTAAAGAAATATTCAAAACATGGTTTTTTTTTTTTTGCCCCCGGTGTGGTGCGCAAAATATGTCAAATGATAAAACATAAATACTATAAAATCATGTGCTTGAATTTTTTTTTTTTTTTGGTAATGAGAATTCATGGCCGAATTTTATCTTATTGAGGAAGGTTACAAAATATCAGGCATAATATTTCTTTACAGAGTCAGAATTCACAGGCCTGACTAGATCTTCTCCATCCATTCTAGATAATAGCAAAGCTCCTCCCGAGAACGACTTCTTCACCACATAAGGGCCTTCATAGTTTGGGGCCCATTTACTCTGATCTTGCCCTGGTACAAACAATATCTTCTTCAATACCAAATCGCCTTCTTGGAATTTTCGAGGTCGAACTTTCTTATCATATGATTTGGCCATCCTTCTTTGGTATAATTGATGATGACAGATTGCAGCTAACCTCTTCTCGCTGATCAAATTCAACTTTTCATATCTGACCTTTGCCCATTCTGCTTCATCTAGTTCAGAGTCTATCAATACTCTTAATGATGGGATTTCTACTTCTAAAGGCATTACTGCCTCCATCCCATACACCAACATATACGGAGTGCCTCCTGTTGAGGTCCGAACTGCGGTAGGATATGCATGATCCTTATAGGTGACTACCATTTTCTGAACAATCTTCTTGACGTTCTTGTTAGCAGCTTCTACTGCACCATTCATCTTTGGCCTATAAGGAGAGGAATTTGAATGCTTGATCTTCCATTTAGCATAGAGTTCTGTTATCAACTTCCCGTTGAAGTTTTGTGCATTATCAGTTATAATCTTTTCTGGTGGCCCGTACCGGCATATCAAATCTCTCTCAACAAACTTCTTTACCACCTTTTGTGTTATATGAGCAAATGACCCGGCCTCTACCCATTTTGTAAAGTAGTCGATTGCCACGAGAATGAACCTATGACCATTGCTGGCTTTAGGGTTGATAGGTCCAATCACATCGATTCCCCACATCGCAAAAGGCCATGGAGATAACAAATTAAATAGAGGGGTCGGAGGGGCACTCATTTTGTCACCGTAGATCTGACACTTATGACACTTGCGGACATAGTCAATGCAATCCTTCTCTAATGTAATCCAGAAGTAACCAACTCTTTGTATTTTCCTTGCCATCATATGTCCACTAGCATGGGTCGAGCAGATCCCTTCATGAACTTCTCGCAACGCGTTTCTGGCTTCAACTCCATCTAGGCATCTCAGCAAAGTCCCGTCAGATGACCTTTTATACAAAACTTCTCCATCAAGATAAAAATCCATTGCCAGTCTCCTCAAAGTCTTCTTTTCGATGTTGGATGCCCTCATGGGATAAGCCTGATTTTGGATGAAGTTCTTGATATCGTAGTACCAAGGGTTTCCATCTATTTCTCCTTCAACTGAGCAACAATGAGCTGGGTTATTTCTGATGTCATTGTGTATCGGCTGCAAGTTTTGCCCGAAGTCTATTCTAGCCATAGAAGCTAGTGTAGCCAAGGCATCTGCAAACTGATTTCCTTCCCTTCCTAGATGTGTGAACTTTATTTCCTCAAACTCTTCAGCCAGTTTAGATAGGTATTCTTGGTAGGGTATTAGCTTTTCTTCTTTGGTTTGCCATTCCCCTTTTACCTGACAAATAATTAGCATCGAATCCCCATAAACACCTATCTTTTTTACGTTCAACTCCAACGCAGTCTCTAAACCAAGAATACATGCCTCATACTCTGCTGTGTTATTAGTGCACCCGAATTGCAATTTAGTTGAAACTGGGTATTGTTTCTTGTCAGGAGATATTATCACCGCCCCGGCTCCGTTACCACATACATTCACAGCACCGTCAAAGTACATAGTCCACCATCCTAGTTTTCCTTCCTCAACTGAAAACACATTTTCATCAGGAAAATCAAAGTCTAACGGCTCATAATCTTCCATAGCCTGGTCTGCCAGGTGATCAGCAATAACACTCCCTTTTACAGCTTTCCTTGTCATGTACACTATGTCATACTCGGATAGCAGAACTTGCCACCTGGCAATTCGGCTGGATAAGTAGGGCTTTTCACAGATGTACTTCAACGGGTCTAATTTGGAAATTAACCATGTGGTATGGTACAACATATACTGTCGCAACCTTTTTGCAGCCCATGCTAGCGCGCAACACAACTTCTCAATCATAGTATACCTAGACTCACACTCCATGAACTTCTTGCTTAGGTAATAAATGACCCTTTCCTTCCTCCCAGATTCATCCTGTTGTCCAAGCACACATCCCATCGCTGTTCCCGTCACTGTTAAGTATAAAATCAATGGCCTTTTTGGTACAGGAGGGACAAGTAGAGGTGGTTTTAGCAAGTACTGCTTGATTTTCTCAAAAGCCTCTTCACATTCCGCGTTCCAAATCCCAGGATTCTTCTTTCTTAACAAACGAAAGATTGGGTCACAGGTTGTGGTTAATTGGGATATGAATCGAGCAATGTAATTTAACCTTCCTAAAAACCCTTTACTTCTCTTTCAGTCTTCGGAGCTGGCATGGCTTGAATAGCCTTTACTTTTTCAGGATCCACTTCTATTCCTTTGTCACTCACCACGAATCCTAACAACTTCCCAGACTTCACCCCAAATGAACATTTTGCAGGGTTAAGCCTCAACTTATACTTCCTTAACCTTTCAAATAATTTCTTCAATATTTGGACATGATTCTCTCCTTCTCTAGATTTAGCGATCATGTCATCCACGTATACTTCAATCTCCTTGTGCATCATGTCGTGAAATAAAGTCACCATAGCCCTTTGGTAAGTGGCACCAGCATTCTTTAACCCAAATGGCATGACTTTATAGCAAAATGTCCCCCATGGTGTAACAAATGTCGTCTTCTCCTTATCCTCTTGCTCCATTTTTATCTGATTATAGCCTGAGAAACCATCCATAAAGGAATATATGGAGCTACGAGCTGCATTGTCAACTAACATGTCTATATGTGGCAGAGGAAAATTATCTTTAGGGCTAGCACGATTTAAATCCATAAAGTCCACACAGACTCGAATTTTGCCCTCCTTTTTGGGTACCACTACTATGTTGGACACCCATTGCGGATACTTGACCACCTCTAAGAAACCAGCGTTCCATTGTTTTTCAATTTCTGCCTTTACTTTGATCAAAACTTCTGGATGCGTTCTTCTTAGCTTTTGCTTAATCGGTCTGCAACCTTCTTCCAATGGTACCCTATGTACTACGATATCCGTATCTAATCCAGGCATATCCTCATAAGACCAAGCAAAAACATCCACATAATCTCGAAGCAGTGTAATCAAGTCTTCTCTTTCCTTCTGTGTGACCAAAGTCCCTATCTTGAGCTCTCTCTAGCTTTCTTCAGTACCCACATTATGGTTTCAAGTTCTTCCTTAGCGGGTTTCCAAACCTGTTCGTGTTGTTCTATCAATCACGTGAATTTCCTAATGCTATTTTCCTCCCCTTCTTCCTCTTCTACAACTATTATGTGTCCTTTAAAATTCGGCCATTCATTCTCATTGTAAAGTGCAAGTGGTGTTGTGGAAGTTCCGCTTTCAGGGTTCCTGAAAGCGGAAAATGAGTGTAAATGCACAAAACAAAAATAGAAATAAAAAGAGAGATGAACTAAAAATGCATGATCTTATAAAAAATTTGGTTCACAACAAAAACAAAGATAAAATTTGATTGGCCTGTTGGGCCTTAAATTAAAACAAAAACAACAAAACAAACATTGCTCATTACATTCTGAAAACCAATGGAGCTTCTTGGGTCACCCAATTCTGGAACTTCTCTCCCTTGGCTAGCTTCCGAATACAGGTAGAGGTCGTGGCTTCTTCTAGAGCATAGATGGTCAACTGCGGCAGCTCTTCATCCTCTCTTTCTGATCGAATCTTCCTAGTAATGCCAGCGACTTCCTCCTTTTCCATCATGTTTATGCTCATGGATGAGAGCTTCTGAAGAGAGCTTTCATGTCTCGGGTCAGGTTGTATTACATATGCAGCTTTTGGGAATGAGACCCTGATTGGAGGAATAACTAAATTTTCTTCTTCAGGCTTCCTTCCTTCAATCCTCGCCATTCTCTTCTCCCTTCTTGCCATAGCAGCCCACTGGTAATCCTCCTTTCTAGGCTTATACCCCAGACCAAACCTTTGTTCTACAGCCTTCAACTTTGTTATACCAATCCACTCGACCTTCCTTTTTCTTGCGCCAAATCGGGCAGGAATCTTGTGCTTTAAAAGGCTTTTAGCGGCCATTTTAGTAGCCTCTGAGATCCCTGGTTTCCTTCTTATAGTATTCTCAGGCACCCACTCAGTATTCACAACCTCGAATGCATGCAGGTTTTCATCCACACAATCTTCAGCTTCAATGAAAGGGACCGCCACATTTTTCATCATCGATATAGTTTCTTCGGCCTTAACGGTAACCAGGACACCATCGGCAATGTACTTCAAACGTTGATGCAATGAGGAGGTAACCGCTCCTACAGCATGTATCCATGGTCTTCCTAATAACATGCTATAGGAAGGGTGGATGTCCATCACCTGAAGGGTTACCAAAAAGACTTTTGGACCTATAGCTAGTTCCACTTCGATCGACCCTAACACTTGCCTTGGTGAACCATCATATGCTCTAGCCATTATCACACTTGGCTGCATATGGGAAGGATCTATTGGCATCTCATTCAACATATGTCTTGGCAACACATTAAGAGCTGAGCCATTGTCAATGAGAACTTTACCAATGAGGCAATCCTTGCATCGGACTGTGATATACAGAGGTTTGTTGTGGCCTGTTCCTTCAGCATCAAGTTCATCCTCAGTGAAATACAGGTAGTTTGAGGCGTGAATCCTCCCTACTAGATGCTCCATAGTCCTTTGCTCGATATCTTGAGGTACATAAGCCTCATTCAGTACCTTCTGTAAAGCATTACGATGCGGCTCAGAACTGAGTATTAAAGACATGATGGAGATCTTGGCAGGGGTCTTTTTCAACTGGTCCACCACACAGTACTCACTATGCTTCATCAGCTTCAAGAACTCGTTTGTTTCCTCCTCTGTCACGGGTTTGTTTACCTCCAACTCTTTTTCGAAACCCATTACCTCTTTACCCTTAGCCTTTCTTTGTTTTTCCAGCTCCTCAGGCGTGAAACAACGACCGCTCCGGGTCAAACCACCTATCTCGGTTTGGAGAAAAGGAGCTTCGATATCTGCGGCGGAAACATAATTGCCTGGCATTGCCCTATAGTCTGCCTCCTTTGCATATGAGGGCTTATATAATACCAACTTTGAGGGCCCACTAGCTGTTGATTGTATCCTACACTTCTCTATCCCTGCTATCTCTCCACTACCTTCTATATTCTCGATCCTTAGCTCTCCCAGAGTCAACATCCTCGTTACCTTTTGATGAAACTCGATACATTCATCAATGTGATGCCCTTTCTCGTCATGGAATGGGCAAAAGTCATTTTTGCCCATGTCGTGCTTGGTTGACCCCATTAAATGTCCAGATTGTACCAACATATCGTATAATCTGGTCATGGTCACCTTTAGAGTCGCTTCTTTCCTATCAACTTCCACCGCATTTACACCACTACTTCCCGCAGCATGTTTGGGCAAGGGATTCAGATTCACATTGGGTGGATCCTCAAAAGTGACCCATCCGATCTTGATCAACTGCAATACCTTTCTCTTAAAAGCTACACAAGTTTCAATGCTATGACCTGCATTACCGGCATGGTATTCACAAGTCAAATTGGGGTTGTGCCAGGCAGGGAAAGGTGGGCGTGTAGGTGGTACTGGTAGGGGAGCAATATGTCCAATGTTTAGCAACTGCGCATATAACTCTTTTAAGGTCATGGGCAAAGGGGGTAGTTGTTCTTCCGGTTGTTGATAATCTCTCCTTTGGAAATTATTTTGGTTATGTGCAGGGAATTTTGGGTAAAAAGGCTGGTTTGGAGTGGTGGGTTTGGAAAAGTTGACGCTGGTGGTTTGGGGTGCAGGTGTTTGGTAGCTTCTGTAATTTTTGTCTTTCCCCTTGTACTTGTCCTCCAGATTATTCACCTCAACTTCCTTTCTTTTTCCAACAAAACCCCTCTTCTCTACGGGTTCCATAATTCTCCCACTCCGGATTCCTTGCTCAATCCTCTCAGCGATTCGTACCGCATCATAAAAATGCTGGGCGGAGCTTCCCATCAGGTGCTCGTAGTACGGGGCCCTAAACGTATTGGCAAATAGAGTCACCATTTCTGTCTCTATTAACGGAGGTTGTACATTGACAGCTTGGTCCCGCCATCTTTGAGCATAAGTCCTTACGGACTCCTGAGCTCCTTTCTCCATGGTCATCAAGCTGGTCCTATCAGGAGCAATATCCATATTAAACTTGTACCGCTTTAAGAAAGCATCTGCCAAGTCTGCCCACTTTCTAATCCTGATGTTATCTAACCTCATATACCAGCTAAGGGCCGACCCCATCAAACTGTCCTGGAAGAAATAAATCAACAATTTATCATCGTGTATGACCTCCGCCATCTTGTTATAGTAGGAACGAAGATGAGTTTTTGGGCATTCTGTCCCAGTATACTTGATAAATTCTGGAACCCGGAACTTTCGCGGTATCACGATGTTAGGCACCAAACATGCTTCGGCTGCCCTAACTGGGTCAGATAGATCATTCCCTTCAACTGCTCTTATCCTTTCTTCTAGTGCGGACCACTTGTCATATCCTGCATGGTCAGAGAATCTAGCGTCTTGTGGTTCCTCATCTGTCAAATCCAATGTAATAGGGATTTGGATGGGCCGAGTGGATTCGGGCTGCTTCTTTGGCGAGCTTGTCCTTAAAATGTGAGGTGCCCCCGGGCTTTGAACTGCCGGTGGTGCTTCATCCGTCTGAGCTGACGTTCCCTCTCCATCTCTTGTTCTTAACGCCTTCTCGAGCATGCTGGCTAAACGTGCCACATCGTTTCGGACAGCTTCGAGCTCTTTTTGGTATGGAGATTCTGGCTCGGCCCTTTCTTCATTTTCCATTCTTCTTCTTAAACGAGTGTTGTGGACTTTCGCAGGGGGACCTATGTTTCGTAGTTGAGCTGTTTGCATGAATGTATAAGAGAATGCAAAATGTATGTGGTATGATGAATGTGCTTGTATGAATGTACATGTAATGCAAATGGATTTCTCTTGTGAACAATTAATGGCCAAACACTTCATAGAATATGGGTTTCTTGTCACATTGCCGCTAGGAGTACTGCTTTTCAGGTCGATGCTTGAGTCATATTCACCAAGAGACAGAATTTGCATAAGAGATGGGTCAACGCCCTTTTTATTGAATGGATAAGCTTGCTACATTTTTGAAAACACAAAGAGTAAAAGCAAATTAATATCCTTCTTCTGACACATCTTTAGCCAAGGGTAGGAAAGCGGATCCCGCGGTTCTCGATTGTCTCCAAGAAAGCATCGGTCTCAGCTAGACTTCGCTGATAACGGATGATGTCTCTCCCCACATTTCTCGCATTGGTTCTAACGACCTGAGCGTGCGCAGCAGCTTCATCCATTTGTTCATCCATCTTGGACATTTTTTCAATAAGTAACATGTTGGTTCTGTTCAATGAAGTATTATTAGCATCGATTTGATCCTTGTGTTTTTCTATCAATGCTAGTTTCTCGCCCAGATGCTTCACCTTTTCTTTCTCTTTGTCGAGCTTCGTTCTCAGAGTTTTTATCTCCTCTCCCTTGACTGCTAACTCTGCTTCAATGGCTTCATCTTTCTCGGACCCCGTCGAACGACTTTCCGACATTACATACTTCTTATACAAATCTTTATACTTTTCAATTCTATCCATCAGCTCACACTGAACTTCTGCAAATTTCTCCTGGTAATATTCTATGCTATATTGGCATTCATTATGTACAGTCTTCAATGTGCCGAGTTCAGAGCAACTTTGCATCCACTTCAGATTCATCTCCGTTAATTCTCTCTCAACTCCCAACCTAGCATTCTCCTCCTCAGCCATCTTCAGCTCGAGCTTGGTTATTCTTGCATCTCTAGACTGTAATTGCTCATCTAAAAATGCTCTCCTTTTATCACCTTCCAACACCATTTCTTCCATCATCAACTTGTCTCTTCGGGTCTTGTTCAATTCCATCTGAAGCTTTTCAATTTGTCTCCTCAATTCTCCTTCACTGTCAACTCTTTTCCTCTTAACAGACTTTTCTTCAGTTTGTGGAGACTTTACTTCTTCATTTGTCACGGTTGAGGCAACTAAGTCTCTCCATTTTGCATACCCTTCACTTGCACTGGGATCTCCCAAACCTTTTATTTCCAACAAAACTAGATGTTTCCAATCTTGTTTGATGGCTCTTACGACTTCTTGTGCAACAGGATCTTTAAACAAACCAAAAAATTGAGCAATTCCTTTGGTCCTTGGAACGAATTGCATGCCCCCATGTTGTCTTACCACGAGAGCAGGAGCATAACTCACATAGCCGGTAATCCCTACCAACGGAACCCAACATCTTTGCCCGCAACTCATTAAGACATTCATCGCTTTGGCCCAAGGGGCTCTCCATTTGAAACCACCACTAGGTATAACTTTTAGCTTTTATACCCAACTTTGGTTGTCTAGATTTCTCCATTCTTCTTCCTCCACTATCCTCAATGGTTTTTGGTTGAACCACCAAAAATTGTTAAAGACAGGTTTTTTGGTTTCAATGTGACTAACCATCCAGATATATAGCAGCTGCGTGCAACATCTCACTGCTCCTTTCCCGGCTCTTCGACAATGGTTAAGTGTTATGATGGTTTCGGCCAACACAGAGGTCACAGGGTTGATTTGTGTATTCTCATATTCCACATAAAGAGCCGCAGCTTCTAAGCTTACTATACCCGTCCGGCTTGGGAATAACACAAGGCCAAATATGCCTAATGCAATCAATCTTTCTTTCTCTGACCCAGACTTCTGCTCTAGTTCTAACTCCAGCATCTTCCATCTCAGGCCAGCAACCTTCTTTTCTAATGACTTTTCCAAGTTAGGGATCCTTAGCAGTTTCGACAGTTCAGGAATGACCTTGTCAGATCTCAAAGGGAAATAAATTCTGTATAGGTCATTCGGAAACTCAGTCAACATCCCATATTCCTCCATAGTAGGACATAGGTCTATGTTCCCAAAAGAAAAACAACGGTAGTCAGGGTCCCAGAAATGAACTAGAGCTCGCACCGCTGGGCTTAAAATGTCTACCTTCGCAATCTCCATCAGGCGTCCGTATTTTCTAAAAAATGTGTCCTTATCCACATCCTGAAAATGAGTCGTTAACTTGTTCACCTCATTTATAATGCAATCCAGATTCTTGATTGGTGATAGCCTCATAGCATCACCTTTAAGGCAGTCTCCTTCAGTCAATTGAGACTGTTCAGAACTTTTCCCATACTCCATGACAGAAAGTTTAGTGGTTGTGGCCATTTCGTTCACAAGACCTGTAAAGCAAAGATGCTTTTTAGGTTTTTCCATTTTATGTGAAAGATATTACGGAGCATACATCCTAACGATAGGTTCTAGTTCCTTTACGTGAGACATAGGGTAAGTTTACTACTTGGTCTCTAAAGAGGGTCTCTTGCTGTCCCAGTGATCACCCTCGTAAAGGTGATATGGGGGTTTAGCAGATAGTGGGATGGCACGTATACCAATCACTACCAGTCTAAACACTCAGCAAAGAGTTGGGGTTTACACAAACTTCAACCTTGACTCAAGTCATAGGTAAGCTGCTAGTCCCCCACTTAACTTAAAGTTTAGTGTGTGCTCTCAATAAGAAAAAAATGATGCATGATGACAGGATGTAAAGATGCATGCTAAAGCTTATAAATAATCCACAACAACATGAAAATAAATACATAAATAAATAAACAAATAAAACATATCATAAACAAATAAATAAAAAACTGTCAAGCTTAGCCCAAGTCCCCAGTGGAGTCGCCATTCTGTCGCACCCCAAAAAATTTTTTTAGTAATGCGGCGTCGTGACGACTCTTCCCCGTGAGCGGGGGATTAAATGTCGGGGGGATTATCTACTTTCATAAAAAAGGGGAGTCGCCACCTAGTATTATGGTTACTAGGAAACCTAAAACTGGTCTTTCAGAGATTCTAGGGTAAGGGACTGGTTGCGTAAAGGGAAGGTTTTAGCACCCCTAGTACGCTCTACCTAAGGTAAGCTGCTTGACGTTTTGGCTTGTTTATGATTTGCTATGGCTTTGAAAAAAAACATATGTTAATTAAATAGCAAATAGGATATCATTCCCGCCGAATATTTTGGATATCAACCCCTTAGGATTTATTTACCCAAATACCAACAGTGAATAATAGCATATCATTCCCGTCGAATATTTTGGATATTAACCCCTTATGATTTATTTACCCAAATACCAACAGTGAATAATAGCATATCATTCCCGTCGACTATTTTGGATATTAACCCCTTATGATTTATTTACCCAAATACCAACAGTGAATAATAGCATATCATTCCCGTCGACTATTTTGGATATTAACCCCTTAGGATTTATTTACCCAAATACCAACAGTGAATAATAGCATATCATTCCCGTCGACTATTTTGGATATTAACTCCTTTAGGATTTATTTACCCAAATACCAACAGTGAATAATATCATATCATTCCCGTCGAATATTTTGGATATTAACCCCTTAGGATTTATTTACCAAATACCAACAGTGAATAATAGCATATCATTCCCGTTGACTATTTTGGATATTAACCCCTTAGGATTTATTTACCCAAATACCAACAGTGAATAATAGCATATCATTCCCGTCGAATATTTTGGATATTAACCCCTTTAGGATTTATTTACCCAAATACCAACAGTGAATAATAGCATATCATTCCCGTCGAATATTTTGGATATTAACCCCTTTAGAATTTATTTACCCAAATACCGATAGTGAATAATAAATTCCCAAAAAAAAAATAAGATTTTTATATTTTTTTGAATATTAGCCAATACCCTTTGGATTTTACAAACTTGTTGTAAAATCTTAAAATGCAAGAAATGATTTTTTTCTTTGCGAAATCCATGCTTAAACTCATTTTTTTTTGGAAACCCCAAGATAATATATATTTTTTTCAAATAAAATAATTTTTTAAAACATGCTAGTGTATTGGCCGTATGCAAGAAAACAACACATTTTTTCTTTAACAAAAATATTTTTTGAAAAATTTGTATTTTTTATATTTTTTAATATATATTATTTATATATTTATATATAGGGAGTGGGCTGGCTGCCCAGCCCTGATGGGGCTGGGCTGCCAGCCTGCTCAAGTGGGAGGGGCGGGCTCGCGGCCCGCCCAGATGGGACTGGGCTTGCAGCCCGCCCAGATGGGGCTGGGCTCCAGCCCGCCTATGGGCTGGGCCGCCAGACGGGCTGAAAGCCCGTCCTTCTCTCGGGCTGGACTTCCAGCCAAGACGGGCTGGAAGCCCAGTCCTTTTAGTGGTCGGGCCGGGTGCCAAACCCGGCCCAACCTGACCCGACCCGGGGAGTGAACGAATTCACTCCCCCCGCATGCAAAAACGAGGAAGATGAACAGTGATGCACCAAATTTTCGAGTGTGATGAAAGGCTTACCAGTTAACACCTTTGGGTAGAGGATTCCGAGGTGGTTCTTTTGGTCGTGGTGGCGTCGGAGATGGTGGCCTGTGGTGGCCGGAATGGGAGTCAGAAGTGACGGGTCTGTATGGCTGTCGTCGGGGCTGCTCTGTTTTCTTCACTGGAGAAGGTGGATGGGCTAATGGGGTTGATGGAGGAGGTTACCGAAGGTGACGAGGTGGTGCTGGGGGATCTAAGCTGGTGCTACCGTTGCTGACCGAGAGGGAGAGAGAGAGGACGATGGTCTGTGTTTTTTTTTAGAGAGAGAGCAGAGTAAAACGAAACAGAGGGAGGGCGAAAGAGAGCAGAGCGATGGAAAGATATATTCCAAAATCCACGTGAAATTTTCCTTGTCTTCTCTCAGTTTTCTTTTTTTCTCCTCTTGGGTTCTTCACCTGTACTGCTATTTATAGCCGTGTAGATCAACGCTGAGGAAGGTAACAGAGGAGATTTTAAGGAGAAAGAGAGGAGAATCAGGCAGGAGATCGCACGGAGATCAATTGGGAAGAAATTTCATGACTGATTTATGGACAAATTTGAACTGTTTTGCAGTTTGAAGGAAACGAAACGGGAAGAAAATTTTGGTTGACCTGTGATCACCATGAAATAGGAAGAAAATCATATTGAAAAAGGGAAGAAAATTTGATGACTGTGATCTCGCGCCTGAAAATCAATGAAATTTCATGCCGGAATAGCATACCATTTAATGCAGATTTCAAAACAAATTTAGAAGGTAAACATCTGATTTGGTCCTTTAAAAATTCTCTAAATGCACCCAATTGGATTTAAACTTGACTTTATACAATTAAATCCCATCAAAAATGCAATATCAACCCTAGCTTTGCGCGATCTCCTTATCTGGCCCTTGGCTCCTGATTTTCGCGATTTAACCCTCAATCAAACATTAAACTCTCAATTAGCTCAATTGCACCCTTGAACCAAAATCTATTTTTTTGAAACATTTTTTTTTTTCGAAACATAAAAAATAAAGAGTCTAAAATTGGGTAGCAACACTGAGCGTAAGAATCGTCATCTTTTAGATATTGTCCGTACCTTACTAATTGATTCTTCAGTACCTACTCGATTTTGGGTAGAAGCGTTGTCAACAACTGTTCATCTAATTAATCGTTTGCCTTCCCAAGTTCTAAAATTTGAATCTCTATTATTTGGTGTTATTCCTGAGTATGATTCTCTCCATGTCTTTGGGTATGTTTGTTTTGTTCACTTACCATTTACTGAACGTAATAAACTTATAGCCCAAGTTGCTCATTGTGCTTTTCTAGGATACAATAATTCTCATAAAGGGTTTTTGTGTTATGACGAAAATGCTCATAGAATTCGTATCTCTCGAAATGTGATTTTCTTAGAGAATCAAAAAAATTTCCACTCTTGTTCCTCTACAAAATCCACCTCTATCCAGCTTCCCACATTTGATGATGATTGTCTGTCTTCTCATTTTGAACGTTTTAAGCTAGGAATTGTATATCAAAGACGTCCACCATCCACATTGCCCCTTCCGAACGCGGAACCGACATCTGATCTTCATCATCAACCAAGATGATCATCTCGGATTTTACGTGCCCCAAACAAGTATGGATACCCAGCCACTGCTATTGATAGTATTGTTGTACCTAAGACTTATGCGCAGGCTTCTACCCAAGACTGTTGGGCACAAGCCATGAAAGAAAAACTTCAGGCTCTTCAGGATAATCACACATGAGATATTGTCTCTTGTCCTTGTGGAACCAAACCTATTGGCTGCAAATGGGTATACACTATCAAATTAAAACCTGATGGGTATGTGGAACGGTATAAAACACGGTTAGTTGCTCTTGGAAATTGTCAAGCATATGGTATTAATTATGAGGAGAGATTTGCACTTGTCGCTTAAATGACTACCATACGAACTATTTTGGCAATTGTTGCTTCCAAGAGAAGGTCACTTCATCAAATGGACGTAAAAAATGTTTACATGGAGATCTGAAAGACGAGATCTATATGACTCCTCCTCCTGGTATGTTTACTCACCCATCCGATAAAGTTTGCTGGTTGAAACGTTCTCTGTATGGTCTAAAACAGGCACCCCGAGCATGGTTTGAAAAGTTTCGCACTACTCTGTTGGAACTTAAATTTATTCAGAGTCAATATGATTCCTTTCTGTTTCTTCAGCAAACTGCTAATGGTATTGTTGCTCTTCTGGTATATGTGGATGATATTATTATCATAGGTTCTGATATTCCACTTATTAAGAATTTACAGCGTTCTCTTAACATTGCATTCCATTTGAAGGATTTGGGACATCTTCATTATTTTCTTGGCCTACAGGTGCACTCTATGTGTGATGGGATATTTTTACATCAGCACAAATATACCCAAGAGATACTTCTCTTGGCCGGTCTTGAATCAGGAAACAGTGTTCTTACACCTTTCGAGATTAATTTAAAAATTTGTCAGAATGATGGTGATTTATTGCCTGATCCTTCCATATACAGGTAATTGGTGGGTAGTTTGAATTATCTAACCATTACTCGGCCATATATTTCTTTTGCAATATAACAAGTCAGTCAGTTTTTACAGTCTCCTCGTCAACCTCATCTAGCTGTTGTCAAATGAATTATTCGTTATCTTAAGGGCACATTTGGGAGAGGGATATTTTTTTCTGCTGACACTTCATTACAATTAGCAGGTTATAGTGATGCAGATTGGGTGGGATGTCACGTCGGTTTGTTATGCGATAGTGCATGTTTCTTGGAAATGCTTTAATTTCATGGAAAAGCAAAACATAATCTTCCACAGAATTGGAGTATCGAGCTATGTCCGCCGCATGTTCTGAAATTGTGTGGCTCCGGGTATATTGCAAGAACATGGTTTTCCTCAGCACAATCCTACACTGCTTCATGCTGATAACACAAGTGATATTCAGATTGCTACTAATCTCGTGTTTCATGAACGCACCAAACATATTGGAGTTGATTGTCACTATATTCGTGAAGCTCTTAATCATAATGTTCTTACACTACCCCATATTTCTACTGAACATCAGACTGCTGATGTCTTTACGAAGGCTTTGCCTCGGCCACGACATCAACTGATGATTGACAAATTGATGCTTCTTGATCGACCAACATCAATTTGAGGGGGGATGTCAATAATGTATATATGGCAAGAGATCACAGCAGTTACAACATATCCATTATATATGGAAATCAAATTGTAACCACAAAATATAACATTAATATAGAATTGTAATAACAAAATATAACATTAATTGTAGACTGTAAATTAAGGTATTGTACATGTATTTAGAGGCAACAAATTCCTCTTTGGAAATCAGAAGAAATTACACATAATTTTGGTGTTTGTGACAATAGGTGTGGAGGACCAAAGTTATTCTTGATAGAAGAAGTGGAGGAGGAGGTGGAAGAGAAAATGGAAGAGGAGGTGGAAGAGAAAAGCTTTATAATTGAAGATCTGATCGACTTGGGGGACCCTTTAGAAGGAGGCAAAGAGGGAATCGACATATCCCTCCATGCCATCATTGGGAGTCTTGACCCCAAAACTATGAGGGTGGAGGTTAAAATGAGTGGTCATATCTTTATGGCCTTAATTGACACCAGAAGTACACATAATTTTATCCACTCGAGAGTAGCTAATAGGACAGGGTTGAAAGTTTTAAAACATAAGACAATTAGGGTTAATATCGCAGATGGATCCAAGCTATGGACTGAGGGAAGTTGTTTAGACATCACATTAATGATTCAGGGAGGTCAGTTTCTCACTCGAGCCTACATCATTCAGTTAGGAGGATGTGAAATTGTGTCAGGGATCCAGTGGCTCAAAAATTTAGGGTCTATTCTTTGGGACTTCTCAGCCTTAAAAATGAAATTACAAAAAGAAAGAAGGAAGGTCCTGATTCGCGGGATGAGAGTAGAAAAGTCAGAAGTAGACTGCAACCCAACTTTTTTACAGGAATTGAGAAGAGTCGAGGAAGGCCTGATTCTACAGAATTGGGAGATGGGTTTAGTCCGGAATAACATTCCAGAACAAATTGAGAATTCGTTGCTAGAATATGGGGGAGTCTTCCAAGAACCAAAAGAACTTCCACCAAATAGACCACATGATCACTCGATAATGTTAAAGGAGAGAACCTCCCCGATAAGTGTTCGTTCCTACAGGTACCCTTACTATCAAAAGTCGGAGATAGAAAAACTTATAAAAGAAATGTTGGCAATGGGGACCATAAGACCCAACCAATGTCCCTTTTCATCGCTCGTCCTACTAGGTAGGAAAGCTGATGGGTAGTGGAGAATGTGTGTGGACTACCGTGCCCTCAACAAAGAAACCTTGAAAGATAAATTTTCTATACCCGTGGTGGAAGAATTACTAGACGAGCTATATGGTTCTCAGCTTTTTTCCAAATTAGACCTCAGGTCGGGCTTTCATCAAATCAGAATGAGGGATGAAGACATCCCCAAAACAGTCTTCAGAACTCATGAGAGGCACTATAAATTTCTGGTGATGCCATTCGGCCTCCTAAACACCCCCTTCACTTTTCAAAGTTTGACGAATGATATTTTTTGACCATATCTCATAAGATTTGTGCTGGTGTTTTTTACGATATTCTGGTCTACAGTCATACTATGGAATAGCATAAGGAACACCTAAGAAAGGTATTTCAAAACACTAGTACAACATCAATTGTTTGCTAAACAGTCCAAATGTAAATTCATGAGCAGTAAAATAGAATACTTAGGGCATATCATCATAGGCCAAGGGGTACATGCCGACCCCGGTAAAGTGGATTCAATGATCAATTAGCTGAAACCAAACACAGTCAAGGCCCTAAGGGGTTCTTGGTCCTAACAAGCTACTACCGCAGGTTCATCAAGGGTTATGGGGTAATTGCAAGCCCATTGACTAGACTATTGAAGAAGAGGGCCTTTAAGTGGGATCAGGAAACAAACCAAACATTTGAGCAATTAAAAGAAGCCGTATCAACCCCCCCAGTCCTAGCACTACCAGATATCAACCAAAACTTTATAGTGGAGTATGATACCCCAGGCATTGGGCTCGGTGCTGTGCTAATGCAAGAGGCAGACCCATTTCTTATTTCAGCAAAAGCCTAAAAAGGAGGGAGCTATTATTATCCATCTATGAGAAAGAGTTTTTGGCACTAATTATTGACGTTCAGAAGCGGAGGCCTTATCTATTGGGCAAAGCTTTTAAGGTTAAGACAGATCAACAAAGCCTCAAATATCTGTTAGAACATAGGGTGGGAACACCCACCCAGCATAAATGGTTATCCAAGTTAATTGGATATGACTTTGTGGTTGAGTTTCGGGTAGGGAAGAAAAACCTAATAGCTGACGCACTCTCTAGATAGGACGACACAACAGGAAAAAAAAGCACCCTATGGGCAATTTCCTCACCATTAGTTAAGTGGGTAGAACAACTAAAAGAAAGCTATAAAGAGGACCCCAAAATACAAGATATCTTGCAGAAAATAAATCAAGAGACGATAGAGTCCTAAAATTCCAAGTGAGGGGAGAAATACTCTATTACAAACATAGAATTTATATGAGCCAAACCAGCCCCCTAAAACAAACAATCATGAACTACATTCATGATAACCCTACCTCAGGGCATACTAGGCTGGAAAGAATGTTAAAAAGAGCAAGAAGGGACTTCTTTTGGAAAAGAATGAAGTTTGAGATTCATACATATATCAAACAATGTGAAATCTGTCAAAGGGCCAAAGGTGTGAACACCAAACACGCAGGTCACTTACAACCATTACCTATACCCACCCGACCATGGTCATCCATATCAATGGATTTCATCAAAGGGCTACCCAAATCCAACCAGTACATGGTCATCATGGTGGTAGTAGACAAGTTTACTAAATATGCCCATTTCATTCCATTATCCCACCCTTACAGTGTTGATAAGATTGCAAATTTATTTTCTCAGAACATAATGAAATTGCATGGATTACCATAGAATATAATCCCAGATAGGGACCCTACATTCACTAGCAAGTTTTGGGGGGAATTATTTCAGATTCAGGGGGTAAAACTCCTATTGTCCATAGCTTACCACCCCCAAACAGATGGGCAGACCGAGGCAACTAACAAACCCAGAAGGGTATTTAAGATATGTGGGAGATAACCCAAGAGGGTGGTCAAACTGGTTGACCATGGTCGAATACTGCTACAACACTAGTTACCACATATCTATTCGAACTACCCCATTTGAAGCTACCTACGACTACCCACCCCTTAGCATTGCAGATTACATCCCAGGGTCAACAAGTAATCAAGCAGCCGAGGAGCAGTTATTACAAAGAACGGAGCAGACCATAAAAATTAAATATCATTTAGCACTAGCTCAAGCAAAATAGAAAAAAACAGGAAATTAGCATACAAAAATTTTGGACCATTTCAATATTGAAAAGAGTGGGCATAGTGGCTTACCAGATCGATCTTCCCAAGGAGTCTCAGATCCATTACACATTCCATGTTTCACTCTTAAAAAAGTGGGTCGGAAAAACACCAAACCCAAACTGTGGTTGCCCGATCTAGAGCCCTGACGAGGTACCAAACCCGAAACCGAAGAGATTTTGGACAAAAGACAACAGATCTGCCGAAGAAGGATAAAAAATGAAGTTTTACTGAAATGGAAAGGACAGCCAGCCGAAGATACTGAGTTGGTAGAGGAAGAATGGGTTAAAAGGACTTACCCGAACCTTGAGGACAAGGTTTTCGAGGGGAGGGATAGTTTGTAATAGTCTGAACTCTCTCAAAACTCTCAACAAACAAACTAAGGAAGAAAGGAGGAATGACTTATCTCCAAGCTCTCCTATGGCTCTTAACGGACAAACTGAAAGAGGAAGGAGGAAAGGCTCCTCTCTAAGCTCTCTCAAAGCTCTTAACGCATAGACCGAGGGGGAAATGAGGAATGACTCTCAACACACATACCAAGGGGGAAATGAGGCTTTTCCAACAAGCTGACTTGCAAAAGCAAAAGAAATGAGTTAGCGTGTATGGTGGAGATGCAGTAAGGTACACTAACGTGGACAACCGTGGTTAAATGGCGCTCGGTGTCGACACCTAGCAAGGAAAAAGAGAAAGGAGTGGAACGACGCCATTTCATGTGACTTAGTTGGGAAGTCAAAGTCAGACTTAACAAAGAATAAATTAATACAATTCTAACACAACTCTAATTATTATAGAGTCAGTGGAAAAAAATAATAAATAGACTGGAAGAGAACAGGTCCGAGGAAGCTAAAGAGAAATTGCTTTAAAGCAAATCAATTGTTCCAAGGAGGCCCGGGCTACCTCGAATCTGCCCAGAATATTACCTATTTAGTTCTTTAAGTTTGTTTTTAGTTTTTGATTGCATTTGTCTTTCCGCTTTCGATAAACCTAGACAAAAAAATTATTATTTCTTTTTATCAATATTAAGAAAAACCCGAGAGAAGTTTTCTCTCACAAAAAAAGGAATTTATAATTACTTGAGAAGCGTTCCGGCATTCCTCTTCAATTTGCATTTTAATTACATAGTCATTGTGCATGCTTTTATTTTACTGTTCAAGTGAATTATAATTCACTTGAAGAGTAACTAAGAAGGCATGTGTGAGGCAGCTCACACGTGCCTCTTGTTTGCCCAGAGGGGACACACTTTTTTTTGTCTTCTAAAAAAATATAAATAAAAGAAAGAGATTTATGATTTTTTGGTATATTTATTTTAAAGTTTGTATTTTTTTTATATTGTAAAAAAATATCAATCTTGTATTTAGAATACCTGATTTTTGGTACAATGCGACAAATAAACATATATATATATATAATACTTTCATGCATACTGCCAATACCCTAACATATTTTTAGCATTCCCTTTTTTAAAAAAAAATATTCAAAGTTTAAAAGAAAATGGGTTTTAGCATGGATTTTGTAAACACAAAAATTATTTTCTTACATTTTTGGATTTTACATGTTTGTAAATTCCAAAGGGTATTGGTTAATATTCCAAAAATACAAAAATCTTATTTTTGGAGAATTCATATATTATTCACTATTAATATTTGAGTAAATAAATCCCAAAAGTGGTTAATATTCAAAATATTATCGGGGATAATTTGTTATCATTCACTATTAATATTTGAATAAAGAAACCCTAAGTGGTTAATATCCAAAATACTTTTCTAGAAATAATAAGTCATTATTATTTATTTAATCAACACATCTTTGGAAAAAGCCCTAATTATAATTGGGGATATTTTAATTTTTGACTTCACGGTTTACAAGTCGTGAAAGTATGAAACACTAAGGCAAAAATAGGCTTTTAAAGTGATCTAAATTTCCTTATATTTCTATATTTTGGTTTCTCTTCCTTTTGATTTACGAGTCATGAACACATGAAAAACTAAAGGGGAAAATGAGTTTTTACGCACATTGAATCTCCTTCGATTTCTATCCTAACTGCCTCTTAATTCATAGGTTATAAATTTATTGAACATAAATTTCAAAAGATCTACATCGATTCTCCTTGGCACTGTATAGACATATCTGAAGGTATGATCCATTTGACCAAGGGTAGTTCCTTTTAGACTTTGAACCGAAGCCTATTCATCATAGCAAACTTATTCTAGAAAAAATTGATTTGATAACACCAACACCATAACATTCATAAGGCAAACCAAAACACCAAGGAACTTATCTTAGGTAGAGCGTACTAGAGGTGTTAAAACCTTCCCTTTATGCAATCAGTCTCTTGCCTTAGAATCTCTAAAAAAATAATTTGGTTTCCTAGTGACTATAATACTAGGTGGCGACTCTATTTTAAAAAAAAAACCTGACATGAATCCCCTCTCCTAGGGAGGGTGCAACACATCATATGGACAGAAACACTGATAGTTCTTTTAGCAATGCTTATAATGACTATGAGTTGTTAGGTTTGACCATGACACATGAGGCTCATCTAGCCTCTCTTGAGTGCGATGTCACTACATCAAATAAGGGCCTTTGAGAATTACATTGTCCAGTGGAAGTCTAACCACTCAATGTAAGTTTGTTTTCATTTTATGCACTACTGGAAAAAATTAAAGAACAATTAATATTTTTTGAAAAGTTAATTTTAATTAATGAATGCAATTTCAATTTTTCAAATATTGGGGTTGCTTGAAAGATAACATTGAAAATGAGATCTATAGCACCCTCCGCGAGAGCACGACGTCACGGTGACCCTCCTTCGGAGTAGGGATTCATGTTGAATTGTTTTTTGTTTTGTGAAAAAGAGAGTCGCCACCTAGTATTATGGTTACAAGGAAACCTATTTGGTCTCTTAGAGATTCTAAGACAAGGGACTGGTTGCGTAAAGGAAAGATTTTATCACCCCTACTATGCTTGGTGTTTTGATTTGCCTTATGATTGCTATAGAGTTCATGTTATCTAATCAATTTTCCAAGGATAGGTTTGCAATGAAAAGGAACAAAAATTTCGATGATAAATTTACAACCTATGAATTAAGAGACGCCTAAAATAGAAATCTAAGGAGATTCAATGGGCTTAAAAGCTCATTTTTTCCTTTAGTATTTCAAGTATTCAAGACTCATAAATCACATGGAAAAGGAATAAAAAATAGAAATTTAAGCAAATTCAAAGCTCTTAAAAAGCCTATTTTTGCCTTAATATTTCATACTTTTACAGCTCGTAAACCGTGGAGTCAAAAATTGAAATATCCCCAATCATAATTAGGGCTTCTTGCAAAGATGTGTTGATTAAATAATAATGACTTATTATTTCTGAAAAAGTATTTTTGATATTTACCACTTTAGGGTTTTTTTATCCAAATATCAACAGTGAATAATAATGAATTATCCCCATTAATGTTTTGCATATTAACCTTTTTGGGATTTCTTTACCCAAATATTAACAATGAATAATATGAATCCTCAAAAAATAAGATTTTTGTACTCTTTGGAATATTGTCAAATACCCTTTGGAATTTACAAACATGTTGTAAAATCCAAAAATGCTAGAAAAATAATTTTTGTGTTTACGAAATCCATGCTAAAACACATTTTCTTTTAAACTCTAAATATTTGTTTTTAAAAAAGAACGTTTAACATATGTTAGCGTATTGGTTGTATGCATGAAAACATTTGTTTTTGATATATATGTATATTTTCCGCATCGTGCTGAAAACCGGATATTCGAAATACGAGATTGATATTTCCAAAATACATACCTTAAACTAAATATGCCATAAAATCATAAATATTTTCCTCTTATTTTATATTTTTTAGAAAAAATAAAGAAAGAAAGAGTTGGGTCACTTGCCCAAACTAGTGACCCAGCTCGGCAAATAAGAGGCATGTGTGAGTTGCCTCAAGCATGCCTCCTTAGTTAATGTTCACGTGAATTATAATTCACTTGAACAATAAATTAAAGGCATGTACATGGTATGATTAATCTTTAAAGTGAAAAGGAATGCATGGAATACTAACCTGGCAACTGACGGGCAGAAGCGATGCTCATGGAACTCCTGGGCAACCGATGATCATTGCTTCTAGGGACTATGGAAACACTTGCAAAAATGGTGGCTGACATGGGGAAGTCTGATCATGGGTTGTTACTAGCAGTTGTTGGCTGAAGGAGAGGCTGAGGGTTGGCCTTCTGCTATGGTTTTCTTAGTTTTCCGTGGGCTGCCTCATGGCTGGTGCCCTTGTCTTTCTTTCTCTTCTACAACTTTCATGAATAACACAAAGTGATTATGAAAGAGTTATTTTCCAACCTTAAATCTAGGGTAAAAAAGTAATAGTAATAAAAAAATCGCTTGCTTTACGAAAAGAAACAAAATATAACCCTGCGCGACAGTCGAACAACATAAATTATTGTGATGTTTCCTGAACTAGCCCCCTATTTTTCAACGAGACTAATTAACTTTTACCAAATTTTAAAATTGTTCTTTGGTATCCTGAAAAATCCTTGAAACATTAAATTGGGTTTCTCAAATAAAACCTGCAAATCTCCGATTAGAATCATTCTCGTGGCAGGATTTTTTCTTTTATACTACACATTCAAACGCGAATATATTGAGATTTCGATATCCAAATCAGGCAATTCAAAACCCCATATTCTTTCACAACTTTCATGAAGGACTTAAAGTGATAAAAAATCATTTTGATGGACAAAATCTACCCATAATTTGCTTGGTCAAAATTGTTTTGAAGAAAAGGAATTTTGTGACAGTAGAAAAATCAATTTTTTAGTTCAAATTATGAGGGATTTATCCAACCTTAAACCTAGATTAAAAAAAAGAATGACTTTAGCTTTACGAAAATTTCTAATTGGTCTAAGAATTCTGACGATTTCGGCAACAAAGGAGGAGGCTAAGAAAAATAGAAAGCAAGAAAGACAGGGTTCGAAAAAAACATTTTATTCTCTATTTTTTTCAACCGTCCAAGAACCATGTGTTAAACTCTTGCATTTAGTTCCAAAAGGGTGTATGTCATTTTCAACACGTGGGGTCTAAAAATGAGTAACAACAAACTCATTGATGAATTTGTTATTGTTTTAATGGATTAAGGTTTCTGAAAATCCTAAATAGAAACACATGATTGATACAAGGTTTGGAAAGTTCAAGTTTAGTATTTTTGCAAAATAAAAATTTGATATGTTAATTCATTTGGTTTGTTAATATTAATGAACTAACTTTAAAAAAAAATTGAACTACAAGAAATGTTTTTACTAGCATAGGGCTGTTAATGCTTTTTCCATGAAGCTTTGCAACTAGGTAAGATCAAAATCAAAATAAAGATTATTTTATCCTAATATTAAAATTAATTTTTCATTTATTAACTAATAATCCATTTCTACCATATAGGTTGTGTGATTTTTTTATATGACATAACCCAAAATGGGTTATCCCCCCAATGTAAATAAAAACAAAATAACAAAATAAAATAAAAATGGCTGATGTCGGTAGAAAAAATCAAGGTGGAAATATAGACATTTTTTAGAGCCCGATCGTATCTCTTTTGTGCCAAAAAATGAAGGAAAATGCAAATTCAAGGCTAAAATAATTTATTATTGGACAAATATGCGTAAAAATTAAGTTGAAAAGCATAATTATATTTTAAATAGGCCAATTTGATTTAATCATGGGTCAATTTAGGGTATCATTATGTTTAGAAATTAATTTATGGTCCAATTGAAGGATTTAATTAAGTGCAAGGACTGAATTATACTTTAAATTTATCAAATTAATTTTATTAAGGGCTTAATCAATGAAAAATCAAGTTCTTGAACTTTATCTAGGTTCAATTCAGAAAATTAGAATTTTCGGAGACCGAATTGAATTTTTCCAAGCTAATTGTGTAAAGTCAAGGGCCAAATTTAAGAAAATCAAAAACCAAGGGCCAAAATAAAAAAGTCATGCAAAGCTAAGGTTGTTGAAATTCTGACGGGGATACAATTGCATAAAATTAAAAGTTTAAATCCAATTGAGGGTGTAATTAGAGCAACTACAAATGAAGAGACCAAATCGCATTTTTCCAAATCCTCCCAATTCTGCAAACGTGACTACAGTGTTCAGTCACCTAAACAGTGTAGGCACGCTCCTGCAGGTGCGCAGAGGCAACCCATCGCTACACGCAATGGGTAGCCACAGGGTTGCCTACTTCACCTATAAATAGCATCCAATCACACCATGCACAGGGGGGTTGGTATAGAGCACGAAGGAGAACATAAAAGAGATTAGGGGGAGTGAAAAGAGAGAAATTTACAGTTACGGGGAGATAATTGTGCAGAAAAACAGAAAAACAAAGGTGGGCAAAAGTTTAGACAACACGGAGGAGAAAATTTTACAGGGGAGAAAAAAATTGTGCAGAACATAAGGGGCAAAACATACGATAACAAAAACAAGAGCAAACACATTGGAGACACACAGACAGACAATGAGCAAATTAATTGGCAGAGACCACCATGACTAAAAAAGCTTGCACACGAGCATAACAAGCTAACAGTCCCCCTTTCCTCTTCATTGTTACCGGCAGTGTCTCACCACAGTTGAACCGTACAGCTACAGCAAGCCATGCAACAACACTCTCTCTCTAAAACTAGTCATGCCGACAACCTCTCTCTCCTCCAGCAGCCCGGCTGACCACCTAGCACCCCCTCATCATCAGCGGCTTCTCTTCCATGCCAACAGCTCCATCATGACTCTTAGCAATAGCAGCAAGCCCTGGCGACGTAATAACAACCTCTCCTACAAAGATCAACCCCTATTTTGGTGCTCTTTCTAGCCACCACAGACCACCATTTCTAATGCCACCACCATATGAAGAATCACCTTGGCCTCCTTTATTCGGCGGTAATGGTAGGTTAGCCTCCTGTCTCAGTCCAACTTTTGGCATTGTTCACTATGCAAGCAAGGGAGTGAATTAATTCACTCCCCCTATTGTTCATCTGCATGTGAACAGTGGGACGTGACTTAATTCACATCCCACTGTTCACATGGTGAATAATAGACATGGTGGCTGAGTTGGACAATATCCAGCCGGGCCACCAATGAGGTATGGGCTATCAGTCTATGGATGGGTAACCCAAACCAAAAGGGATTGGTCGTCCAACCCAGCCCAAAAAAAGAAGGGTGGTGGGCCGATCAACCTACCCAGGCTGGTAGTCCAGCTCCAAATGATGGGCTTCTCGGTCCATCACAACTAGGTAGTCAGCCCACAAAAAATAAAAAATAGAAAAAACACAATACAAAATCTACATGAAAAAAAATCCTTTTTTTACAAAAAATGTTTTGTAAACAAAAAAACATTTTGTTTTCGTGCATACGAACGAGTTCCAAGGTTTTTCCCAAGCATATTTTTCGTAGAAAACAAATATAACATATTTCTCATGTTTTGAAATGAAAATTTGATATCGTAACCGGTTTACAATTATCCATTGGAATTTGGCTAAAATATCAAAATAATCTAACAATTATTTTGTTTTAGCTATTGCGGTATAAAATTACATTGTAAAATACACTCGCAGATAGTTAAAAACGAGGTTTTCAAAATGCAATGTAAATTTTTTTTGGTTAGGTTTTCAATTCCCAATGAGGTAAAGACTCTCTTACGAAGGATCTACCTCTAGCTTTAGAAAAGATCAACGAATAAAAAAAATCAAACTTAGAAAAACAATCAAACAACAATGCAACTTGTCTTAGGTAGGGTGCACTAGGGGTGACGTGTCTTCCCCTTGCAAAACAATCCCCTTACTCAAGACTCTCGCAAACCAATAGGTTTCCTAGTGACCTTAATACTAGGTGGCGACTCCTAAGATTTATAGTCTTAATCTTATGACTATAACACTACTTCTTCCACCGCACGTCATTCTCCTGTCCGCGGATGGCGGGGCGCGAAACGTGAAAAACATATTCGTGACATTACACATGTCAGTTTGTAAGGATTTAAGACCTCTATATATCTTATAGGCTCTATAGGTAGAATATATTTAGCATATGATGTTTGAGCATTTCGTGTGACGATCACAATCTAGTGTAGAGAACCAGAACATTAGATTCACAGTTCAATTACCACGCACACCAATGAATCCATTTTATTCGTTTTGCGTCTGAAACATAAGGTAAGTTTTTTTAATTGCATCTTTTTTTTAAATATTTTTTTATATGAATACATTTAATCAACACCATTTTTCTCTTTCAAACTATGATTCTTGGACGTGTACTAAGATCAATGAAACATTTTATAGAAATGCATATTCAAAATGATGACCATCAGAAAGGGGTGCAATAACTCATGGATAGCCGAGTTAAGAGCTTAGTACTTCATGTTATGTTGGATTTCAACAATTTCTTTTGTTAAATTATTATTTTTTTAATTTGCAAAGTTTTTTTAGGAAACATATAACACTCGATTGCAGGAGAGATTTGAGAATAATCTTTTGACTTATCCTAAACTTTATTTGAAATTATGGCTGGAGGCAGGATCATTTGATGAACCCCGATAGAAATCAAGTTTACAATATTTCAAACATTATGGCCAAGGACTTGGGAATGACTCAAAATGTTTCAACTGTAGATTGTTTGCTATTAGTTCTAAGTACTCAAACTCTAGAGTTCAAGGTGATTTTAAACCATCAGGTTGAAACTAGGACAATCCATCTTGTTGCCAAGACATAATGATTTAATATTGAGACAACTAAAGCCCAACAATTGTTCATGAAGCTGAAATCATAAAGGGGTTGTACATCTACTCTTTCTTATTAGCCCCATGGTCCCAACAAAGACCTGTCTATCTCTCTTGATCTTCCAACCTCTATATTCTAGATAAATTGTATTTGAATTGATAAATTTTTTAAATCTATAATAAACATTTGATTTTAATTATTTTTTACTTAGTTTATCAGATTTTAAAAAAAACATAAATATTAATGATCTTATTGACAAATTGAGTTTGTCGATATATTCCAGAGAGTTGGAATATAATTAATAAAAATATCATTATCATTGTTTAATCACGAACATAATTAAACCATTTGTAATATTAAAAAAGTCACTAATAGAACTAAAAATATTTGTTTTTTTGTTGGTGAAATATCATGTTCATAGATTTAAATACCAACAAAATAATGCACCTAAACTGATTGGTGTGCTTTTTATGTATTTAAATCCCGAAATCACCGAGGAAACTGTAGTTCATTTATGATGGCTAATCAAAAGTTAATAATACAAAAATTAATTTTGATTATTTTCAGAATTAATTATTTAAAATTTAAATTTTCAAAATTCATTATAAAATACAAGATTTTTCTAGATTATTACACCCTTTGCAATTTTATTTTTAATGTTTTCTTCTAGTTTTTTATGCCTCATCTCAAATATAAAGCTAAAGCTAACTTTGTTGAGATATAATTGAGTGAGTCCTTTTATTTTGGTTCAAAAACCTTGTTTAGAAACGCATATAGATTATGAACAAAGAATTCATCTTTAACAACGACAAGAATCTTATAATTTTAAAGTGTTTCAACAAGTAATCCTCTTTTGTTTAATTTAAACATAAATATTTTTATTATTAGAATGCATGCTAGAAGTTTGATTTGAAATCAAGTGCACATTTGAAGATATACTTAGTATGTATGCTAAGATTCTATTATTACATTTGTGTTGAAATAATTTACATATTTATAGTTTAAAACTTGTATGAATTCCAGACTTTTTTAAATATTTTTTAAGTTTTGAATATTTTGTGATAAATCAAATATTTTTATTTACTAGTTTAATATATTTAAAATTTAAAGAAAGATAGGAAAGAAGAGACGTGACTCCGTCGAAAAATAAAAGAAAAAGATAGATGGAGAAGGAGATATTTGTCCGGGTTCGGCGATGGAAGGAAGAGGGTTAAATAAACGTTTTCCTTCATTTTTTAACTTCACGAGAAGAAAGGTGACAATGTTACGGACGTGGCTTTCTTTTTTTCAACATCAGGATGAGCAGATGAGCAAATCTAACTTTTCAATCACCTTTGGACAGATAAAAAGTTGACGATACCAGTTTTTAAACATTAAAAACTTATTTTTCTTGTTCACTTTCAAAACATCCTAATTCAAACTCTAAAAAATCTCTATAAATGCATGGCTTTAGCACATTGTAGAGAGGATATAAAGAGAGGCCATAGAAAAACCATCAGGCAATTGAAGCCAATGGAGTACCCTTTTCTTCTGCTACTAATTTCTTTTACTTGGGCATGTCTGCATGTCCTCATCGCATCCATCCAACTTCGCCGGAAGTCCGGTCGCACCGTCCTCCCACCCGGCCCTCGCCAATTGCCGATAATTGGAAACATATTAGCCCTCGGTGACAAGCCCCACCGAACCCTTGCTCACCTCTCACGAACTTATGGACCTTTAATGACCCTCAAGCTTGGTACCATAACCACAATAGTCGTATCCTCTCCGGATATTGCCAAAGAAGCATTGCAGAAACATGACCAAGCCTTTTCCAGCAGAACAGTCCCAGATGCTCTTCATGTACAACACTATAACTTCCACAAAACTTCAATGGTATGGTTGCCTGCGTCGACTCACTGGAAATTTCTCAGAAAAATCGCTGCCACACAAATGTTCACTTCGCAAAGGCTCGATGCCAGCCAAGCCCTCCGAGGAAAAAAGGTTCAGGAATTGCTAGAATATGTTCATGAAAATTGCAACAGCGGACAGGCTGTTGACATCGGTAAATCTGTTTTGACAACTGTCCTTAATTTAATTTCGAACACCTTCTTCTCTCTTGATATAGCCAGTTACAATTCTGATTTGTCTCAAGAATTCAGCGATCTTGTGTTGGGTGTCATGGAACATATTGGCAAGCCAAATATTGCCGACTATTTCCCAATACTTCGATTGGTAGATCCACAAGGTGTGAGACGAAAGATGAATAATTATTTCAAGAGATTAAATCACATTTTTGATAGTATCATCAGCGAGAGGAATCGACTACGTTCTTCTTCGGTTGCATCCAAGGCATGCCATGATGTACTTGATGCCCTGCTGATTCTTGTCGAAGAAGAAAATACTGAATTGAGCTTCGCTGACATACAGGCGTTGCTTCGGGTAAGTATTGAGATTAGATTATCTAATTGATAATTATGACCAAGTTTTTTCCGCACACTAACCTTCAATTCTGAAATTAATTATCTTACATGTTTACATCAGGATTTTTTCATGGCGGGTTCTGACACTACCTCAAGCACAGTAGAGTGGGCAATGACAGAGTTATTACTGAACCCTGATAAATTGTATTGAATAACACAGGAATGCAATGTAATGCCTTTGTGTTGTATTATTGATTTGAATGAACTTTCATACACACTTGTATCTTAGTACAGGGCCCTATATATAGATATTACATGGGTAAATTAATTCTATACCGTTACAAATATTCCTGGCCAGAGTGCAGGGATTTGATTTACACAGAGCATGTTTCACGGCTTGATTTATTTCTGCCGTTGCACATTGAAGTGTTGCTGATATTGTGCTGCTGTTATATCTGCATTTAACTCACTTTCCTTAATACGCCCCCTCAAAAATGGGCTTCCATCGGAAAGACCAATTTTGTCTCGGAGGAAAGCAGTCCGTTCACGGGAAAGAGGTTTGGTCAGCAAATCGGCCAGTTGATCTTGAGTGTGTACATGACTAACACTGAGTGTCCCTTGCTGAACATGGTCACGAACAAAATGGAGATCAACTTGAATATGCTTCATGCGAGAGTGTTGAACTGGGTTGAAGCTTAGATGGGTTGCTCCAATGTTGTCACAGAGGAGGGTGGGAGGTTGTTTCAGTGGGAATCCAAGCTCCTGAAGAAGTGCTAGCAGCCATAGTGTTTCAGATGCTCCAGAAGCAAGGGCTCTATACTCAGCCTCAGTGCTGGACCGAGCCACTGCTTTTTGCTTGTTGGATTTCCATGAAATGGGATTACCCCCCAGGAAGGTAATGTAGGCTGTCGTGGAGGTTCTGTCATCAACATCGCCTGCCCAGTCTGCATCACTGAAGGTTGTGAGGGTTGGAGCTGGATGTGCTGTGATGTTGATGCCAAAGAAGATAGTCTTCTTGAGATACCTCAGTAATCTTTTAGCAGCAGACCAATGAGTGACCGTCGGTTTATGCATGAATTGGGACAACTTGTTGACGGCGAATGAGACATCTGGTCGGGTGAGTGACAGGTATTGGAGGCTGCCAATGAGACGTCGATAGAGAGTGCAGTCCATAGCTGCTGAACCATCTGCCAAACGGAGAGTTTGAGTTGTTGACAGGGGAGTGGAAACGTCTGTGGCATCAGTCATGTTCGTGCTGGCTAGTAAGTCCCTGATGTATTTGTGTTGGGATAGGAAGATTCCAGTGGATGTTGGCACTACTTCCACACCAAGGAAGAAATGAAGAGAGCCCAGGTCTTTTAATGAAAAATGAGTCCCAAGCCGAAGCACCACCTGAGTTAGGAATCCTTGATCATTTCCTGTCAAAACCAAGTCATCAACATACACAAGCATGTAACATGTAATTGAGTCACGATGATAGATAAAGAGAGACGGGTCAGCCCTTGATGCAAAGAACCCAATTTCAATGATAGACTGTCTTAAGGCCGAATACCAAGCCCTGGGGGCTTGCTTCAGGCCGTAGATGGTCTTTTGCAATTTGCACACAGAGTTGGGATGGACATTATCTTTAAAGCCTGGGGGCTGAGTCATGTAGACAGTTTCTTGCAAGGAACCATGCAAGAACGCATTGTTGACGTCCATCTGTTTAAGGGGCCATCCATGCATAACAGCAATGCTCAGAACGGTTCGGATCGTGGCTGGTTTTACCACGGGACTGAAGGTTTCCTTGAAGTCGAGTCCAGGGCGTTGATGATAGCCTTTTGCTACCAGTCGGGCCTTGAATTTTTCCACTGAGCCATCTGCCTTGCGTTTTACCCGGAAAACCCACTTGCAGCCAATTGGGTTGCAGTCTTTTGGTGGTTGAACCAGACACCATGTGTTGTGGCGCATTAGGGCTGTTATTTCTGCAGCCATGGCAGCACGCCACTCGGGTTGAGAGAGTGCTTGACTGACATTGGAGGGTTCTAAGAGAGATGGCAGAGGATGTTTAGAAACAGAGTTGATTTGCTTGGGCTTGTATATGTTGTTCATAGATCGGGTGACCATGTGGTGAGGCCTGGTGGAAGGAGGTTCGGGTGGGGCACGTGGAGATGAATTTGAAATGGCTGTCAATGGGTGGTGTGAAGTAGCCAGAGGAACCGAGGCACTGATTTCTTCTTGATGAGCTGCAGAAGGAGAAGAAGCAGATCTAGTGGTAGTGTCAGAACAGGGAGACAAAGGAATAGAAGAGGAAGATATACCTGGAGATGACGTACCTGAGGGAGATGCTGAAACGGCACCACTTTGATCCAAACTCACGAACGGGTTAGACACAGGTGAAGGAGGTGGAAGGAGAACAGTGTGTGTGGGTACGTGATTTGAGGTTTGGATCGGTTGTGTTTGGGTGGTTTGATAGGTTTGCATCTCATCAAAAATAACATGCCGTGAGATGTAAATTCGACCCTTTAAAGGATCCAGGCACATGTAGGCATTCTGCGTCTGAGAGTATCCTATGAAAATGCAAGGTAGAGATTTTTGTTGCATTTTATGAGTATTATGTGGCCGAGTGAGTGGAAAACATAAACAACCGAATTTTTTTAATTTTAGGTAGTTCGGGCGTTGACCAAACAGAACCTCAAATGGGGATTTGTTATGGAGAAGTGGGGTGGGTTGTCTGTTAATAAGGTAGGTGGCTGTTTGGAAAGCATGGGGCCAGAAAGATAGGGACAACGAAGCATCAGAAAGTAGAGTAAGACCAGTTTCTACAAGGTGACGGTGGCGCCGCTCGGACACACCATTTTGTTGGGGTGTATATGGTGCTGTGGTGTAATGACTTATACCATGAGATGAAAGATATGGTTTTAAATGTATGAATTCTCCCCCATTATCAGAATATAGACTTCTAATTTTGGATTTAAATCTTGTTTCGACTAACATATGAAACTTTGGAAAAATGCTAGAGACAAGGGATTTTGAAGTCATGGGATAAAACCATATATACTTAGTATAATGGTCAACAAAAATCAGATAGTAGCGCGCGCCATCAGACCCTGTAATAGGAGCGGGTCCCCAAACATCAGTAAAAATAATTTCAAGTGGAGAATGACTATGAAGACTCGTTGGTCCAAAAGGTTGTTTGTGTGCTTTATTTAAACAACATGAAGTACATGAGGAGGGTTTTTTATTGGCGGTGAGTGGAAGGGAAAATAAATTGACAAGATTTTGAACGATCTTAATAGACGGGTGACCAAGACGTTTGTGCCAACCTTCAATAGAAGTTCGCTCATGAGCACACGCAATCATTTTGGACGGAGTAGGAACCATCTTAGAGTTTGGAAAAACGTAGACGCCATTTTCACATGCTCCCCTTAGTAGTGTCGCCCCCGTGTATATATCCTTCACAAGAAAATAAAATGGGTGAAGTTCAACATAAACATTATTTCTTTTGGTAAAATGATGAATTGAAATAAGGTTTTTTTCAATATTTGGAACGCAAAGTGTATTTTGTAAAAGGAAGGTTTTGAGTGGTGTGGATAAGGCTAAAGAGCCTATATGAGTAACCGGCAAACCTTTACCATCTCCAAGAAGGACTTCATCCGTGCCACCATACTCGGAGTGAATGGTCAGATTTTTAATATCACCCGTGATGTTGTGGGAAGCGGCCGAGTCAAGCAGCCATTTCTGGGCCGAATTGTTGGATATCTCGGTGTTATTGACCGAGATGTCTGAAGGCTGCAATCTGGGACAGGCCTTGGCAGTGTGACCCAAATGGTCACAATATTGGCATTTTGGCTGATTGGGCTGGTAGCGTCTGTGAGGGGCCCGGCCTTGGTTGAATGGGCGTCGCTGGTCACGGGAATGGGCTTCAGCAGCATGTCGGTGATCACTGGCTGAACCATGAGAGTAACGTGGCTGGTACTGTTGTCGTCTGTTACCCTGATTGTTATAGTTGCTTCTGGAATTGTGGTTGCCAGTGTAAGTGGGTCAATGGTGCGTGTAATTGGCAGTGGCCACTAGCTGCTGAGTGGCTGTTTCCATCCTTCTCAAATAATTCTCGTGCCCAACCAGAAGATCATGAAGTTCTTCAAAGGTGAGAGACTTCTCTCTGGTTCTTATAGGACCTGCAATGTCTCTAAACTTGGGTCCCAACCCGTTGAGTGCATATAGCGTGGTGTCATCATCAGAAATAGGATGGTCAATGAGGGCAATCTCATCAACCAGTCCTTTGATGACATGAAGGTAATCTGTAATGGAACGATTACCTCGCTGAACCAGTGTCAGCTCTTCTTTGAGCTGCATCGCCCTGGTACGCGACTTGCTGGCGTACATAGTGGATAATTTCTTCCATGCGTCAGAGGAAGTTTTTGTTGTGGCTATGAGGGGTGTGATTGTTGGAGAGGTAGAAGCAAGGATAGCACTGAGAATCAGTTTGTCTTGTCTGATCCAGTGTTGCTTCTTGATGATGGACGAAGAGGTTCCATCAGAGATGGGGCAACTTGATTCCCCATTAACATAGTCCATCAGATCATAGCCTATCAGAAGAGCTTCAAATTGGGCTCGCCACTGGGGGAAGGATGAGGGTGTGAGTTTTTCGTTGATTTGGGCTGTAATGTTGAACACAATGAGGGGTGTTTCTGATGAAGAAGAAAGCTGATTTGCGGAAGACATTTGGATATGATTCTCGCTAGAGAGACTTGGCTCTGATACCATATTGAATAACACAGGAATGCAATGTAATGCCTTTGTGTTGTATTATTGATTTGAATGAACTTTCATACACACTTGTATCTTAGTACAGGGCCCTATATATAGATATTACATGGGTAAATTAATTCTATACCGTTACAAATATTCCTGGCCAGAGTGCAGGGATTTGATTTACACAGAGCATGTTTCACGGCTTGATTTATTTCTGCCGTTGCACATTGAAGTGTTGCTGATATTGTGCTGCTGTTATATCTGCATTTAACTCACTTTCCTTAATAAATTGGTCAAGGCCAAAACTGAGCTCCAAGAAGTCGATGGACCAGTTCAAGAATCAGACATCTCCAAGTGTCCTTACCTTCAAGCAATTGTCAAGGAGACATTTCGGCTGCACCCACCAGCACCACTCCTGGTGCCCCATAAAGCCGTATCCGAAGTAGAGATGCAAGGCTTCACGGTACCCAAAAATGCACAAATTCTAATCAATATCTGGGCAATGGGAAGAGATCCAGCCATATGGCCAGATCCTGATTCGTTCAAGCCTGAAAGGTTTTTAGAATGCCAAATTGACGTGAAAGGAAGAGATTTCGAGCTCATTCCATTCGGAGCAGGAAGAAGGATTTGCCCTGGGTTGCCACTGGCCCACAAGATGGTGCATTTGACGTTGGCATCTCTCATCCACTCTTTCGACTGGAAGATAGCTGATGGCTTGACACCAGAGGATATAGACATGAGTGAAACGTTTGGGATTACATTGCATAAGAGAGAGCCTCTCCGGGCTATACCCATGAAAACGTGAACTTATTTCTTTACAGTGTTGCCATGAGATCTGGGACGAGATATTACGTTCTATACCCGTTGTTGGATTTGGACAGGGTACTCCATGAAAATAACCGGGAGAACTGTTTCCTGAGATTATAAATAGAAAATAAAAAACAGATCTGTCCAAATTACGTTTACTGTGATAATATAAGGAGAAGTTGACGCATCTTATTTTCTTGTTACCTTTGTTGCGAGTAGGTTTTGTGGGAGCTTCTGAAACATATTTAGTCTCAGCTGGAGCAAAAACATCATTTGTTGGATGAGGAACATCATCAATCTTTGAAGGAACACTTCATAGATCAACATTGTTTTCTTCAAGAAGAAAAAGGTCTTGTACTCTCCATCTAAACAATGTCATTTAATCAAATCGGAGTGATCAAGTAAAATTTAAAAGATGAAAAATTATATCATTTACAAGTGTGAATTTGAAATGTTAGACAATGGGCATAGAGTCCGATGGATTTTATGCTATATCATCAAGTTTAGGCTGTTGGAGAATATTAGAGTATAATATAATCATATTCTGGACTTCACCTATAAGTTTAAGCTTTTAGGTGAGATGGTTCATTAACATGGTATCAGAGCCTTGTTGACCCAGCGGTCACGAGTTCGAATCTCACCACCCCCATTCTATTTGATAAAAAAAAATTAGCACAAGGTGATGTGGGCCTTTGCAAGTTTCAAGCCCAAAGGGCTTTCACTTGAGGGGGTGTGTTAGAGTATAATATATTCATATTCTGAGGCTTCACCTATTAGCTTAAGCTTTTAGGTGAGATAATTTCTTAACAGAGAATAATATAAATCATATTCTGGGGCCTCACCTAAAAGCTCAAGCTTTTAGGTGAGATGGTTCCTTAACATGGTATCAGAGCCTTGTTGACTCAGCGGTCACGAGTTCGAATCTCACCACCCTCATTTTATTTGATAAAAATTAAGCACAAGGTAGTGTGGGTCTATGTGTAAGTTTCAAGCCCAAAAGCTTTCACTTGAGGGGGTGTGTTGGAGAATAATATAAATCATATTCTGGAGTCTCACCTAAAAGTTTAAGCTTTTAGGTGAGATAGTTCCTTAACATAGGTCACCAGAGTATCAATCAAATCATTTTAAAACTTTGTCAAAACTGAGAATTTACCAAACAAAAAGCTGCATAGATTCTAAGCAAAACAATGGCACTGTACTTGTCACACGGTCTTCTTCAGCAAAGCTGCGGTAGCTTACACAGTAATCAACAAAATGTTCTTGGCGCATAGCCTTGTTTCTGCGAGTCTTCACTATTTTATTCCAAAGCAGGAGGAAAATAAAAAGGAAAATAACCATACAATCAGCCATGTAGAGACGGCCTCCAAAGTAGCTTACGATAAACATAATAAATAGTTGTAAATTTGTTTTTTCTTTACTCAGTAACTACCAAGCATGGCTCATTATAGGAAATCATTTTCAAATTAAATCAGTTTTCAAGGACATTCTTTACACTCATGAAACATTTGTGAACACTTTTCTGATCTCATCACATTTAATGGCTTCCATTTCTTTCTTAAGTAACCCTCATGAAGTATGAATTATCATGATGCAAAAGATTTGTTTCCCAATTCCTTTAGTTTTTGTTCTTCCACATGCGCTGTATCGTCAATCAAGGAAAAGCTTATTCCTGGAATGCCACGAGTCTCTCACGACCAGGCACCTGCTTTCTCCATCCTTTCAAAACATACCATCAATTCCATCCTTGCCAGCCCAGAAATGATCGAAGTCCACGAAACCAACAGTTGCCTCTCCACCGAAATATCCTCAGAAAATATCCAACACTCACTATGGAACCATAGTTTGAATATGTATCTACATTCGACTTAGCAATACTTGTATCAAATACATTAAACCATGTTTTCTTTGTATATCTTTGGATCAAGCTACAAACTTGATTTTATTATAGTCGAATTTGTAGACCATCATCCATCTTCCGCTTCCTCTTCAATTATGAAGTGCCAAACCCATTTTCTTTTTACTTGAAGACAGAAGGACTGTGGTTTTTTTTTTTTTTTTCCTTTTCAAGTGTAATTGGCTTCTAGAAAAGGAAAATGGAGAACTTGGAAGAGAAGCCTATGGAGGTGGGGGCAATCAAGGCTTTAGGAAAAGGGTTTGATTTGAGTGGTGATTTCAGATTGAGATTTGAAAAAAGAATTAGCAGCAATAATAAAAGGTTGGTGTTATAAAAAGAATAAATAATTAACATAGAAGACCATAAATATCAAAATATAAGCAAACGAGTCAAGGGAGAAATACCTTGCTTAATATGAATTCTTCTATTATTCCAAAAAATATAAAGAATACAAGACAAGAGGTCTATTTATAGGAGAAGAAAATAAACTCAAGGGTAATGGAAATCCAAGATACTAAACTCAAGAGTCATGGACATTCAATATACATAAATATGAATTTATAATACTTCCCCTTGAATGACCACGTACTTTAAAATTTAATGGAGGACTTTATATAGATCCTTCAAAATCCATTTATGAATATTTCAGGATTCATTAAAACAATATCAAATTGCCTCATTAAGACCTTGCAAAGGAAAAACCAATAGGAAAGAACCTAAGCGAAGGAAAAAAAGTACAATTTGCATTGACTTCCCCTAAAAAATACATGTCTTATGACACATCCTTAAGATGATGCATAGTTGAGGCTAGTAAAGACTTTGTAAATAAGTCTGCTAAATTATCACTTGACCTGATTTGTTTGATATCAATTTCTCCCTTTTGTTGGAGCTCATGACTATAAAAGAACTTTGGTGGATATGTTTTGTTTTGTCTCCTTTAATATAGCCTCCTTTTTTGAGTTGAGTGATGCAGGCAACATTATCTTCAAATAATATTGTGGGACTATTTTCAATGGCTGACAATCCACATTTTCTCTTAATGTGCTGGATAATTGATCTAAGCCATATACATTCTCGACTTGCTTCATGTATCGTGATAATATCTGAATGATTTGATGAAGTAGCCACTAAAGTTTATTTGACAGCTCCAAGAAATTGCAGTACCGTTATAGGTAAATAAATAACATGTTTGTGATCTCTTTTTGTGGGGATTAGAGAGATAGCCTGCATCTGCATATCCAATCAATTGTAAATTTGATCCACAATAAAATAACCCTATTTTGGTTGTTCCGCGTAGATATCGAAATATATGTATGACTTCATTCCAATCTCTTTTTGTGGGAGTGGAACTATATCTTGCCAATAAATTTATTGCAAAAGATATATCTGGTCTTGTACAATTTGCAAGATACATAAGTGCTCCAATAACACTAAGATATGGTACTTCAGGACCAATAATTTCTTCATCCTCTTCTGGAGGTCGAAAATGGTCCTTTTTCGCATCAAGTGATCGAATAACCATAGGTGTACTCAAAGGATGAGCATTGTCCACATAAAAATGCTTTAGGACTTTTTCTATATACATCGATTAATGACAAATATTCCATTTGAAAAATGTTCAATCTGTAAGCCAAGACAAAATTTTGTCTTTTCGAGATCTTTCATCTCAAATTCATTTTTCAAATAGGTTGCAGTTTCTATGAGCTCTTCAAGAGTACCAATAATATTTAAATCATCAACATATACTACAATAATAGCAAATCTGAATATTGTTTTCTTAATAAAAATACACAGACAAATCTCATCATTCTCAAACCCTCTTTTTAAGAGGTATTCATTAAGATTATTATACCACATCCGACCAGATTGCTTTAACCCATATAAAGATTCTTATAATTTAATAGAATAAACACTGGTTCATTACAAAAGGCTTCAGGCATTGTAAATCCTTCAAGGGTTTTCATATGGATGTTTTTATCTAATGATCTATATAGATATGTTGCTACTATATCCATTAAATGCATATCTAATGTTTTTGAGACCACTAAACCAATTAAAAATCTAAAAGTGATTGCATCCATCACTGGAGAATAAATTTCCTCATAATCAATGTCGGGTGTGTGCAAGAAACCTTATGCAACAAGTAGTGCCTTATATTGCACAATTTCATTGTTCTCATTTTGTTTTCTAACAAATACCCATTTATATCCAATGGGTATAACACCTTTAGATGTATGGACTACAGGTCCAAATACTTCATGGTTTGCAAGTGAGTTTAACTCTGTTTGGATTGCTTCTTTCCACATTGGTCAATCATTTCTATGTCGACATTCTTCAACAGTTTATGGTTCAAATTCATCATCACTTCTGGCGATGCCAAAAGAAACCTTAAATGCAAACACATCATTTATGATAATTTTATCTCGTTCCAAAATCTCTCCTGTATGAACATAGTTTATGGAGATCTCATTATTTCCAGGTACCTAGTTCTCTTCAAGAGGTCCATCTTCAGGGGGGTCAATATTAGGAGATGATTTTGACACAAGATTTGATGTTTGTTTTATGGATGAGGACTCTCCAAGAGTACCATCATCTATTCGTTGGAGTTTTTTTTTCTAGGATTTTTGTCTTTATCTCCAATGGGTCTCTTGTGCTTCAGGCGTGGTATAGATTCATTTGCTATTATGTTGACCTTTTTTCTTCAGGAATTTCAATTCTAAATGGAGCATTTGCAGCAGGAATATGAGATTTAACCACCTTTTCACTACTGGTGAAAACATCCGATAATTGATTTGCAATATTTTGTAAATGACTTCAAGTTCACATTGATTTGTACTTGGATCAAAATGAGATAACTTTGAGTTATTCCAAGTAGTTTCTTCTCATGCTTCAGACACTGAATTTGCTTTCCCTAAGATGGGAAAATATTCTTATAAAAAATGGTAGTCTTCAAAATGTGTCTTAAAAACATCACCAGTCAAAGGTTCAAGGTATCTAATAATAGATGGAGAATTGAAACCAACATAAATTCTTATTCTTCTTTATGGACCCATTTTAGTCCTTTGTGGGGGTGCTATAGGCACATATACCACACAACCAAATGTTCGCAGATGAAATATATTTGGTGGTATACCATAAACAAGTTGTAAAGGATAATAATTATGGTAAGTACTTGGTCGAATTCTAACTAGCGATGCAACATGTAATATAGCATGTTCCTAAACAGATGTAGGCAATTTTGATTTCATAAGTAATGGTCTTGCAATTAATTTAAGTCGCTTTATAAATGATTCTGCTAGACCATTTTGAGCATGTACATGAGCAACATGATGTTCAACATCAATTCCAATAGAAGTGCAAAAACTATCAAATGCTTGGGAAGTAAATTCACCAGCATTGTTTAGTTGAGTTTTCTTGATAGGATAATTAGGAAATTGCACTCGTAGTCTGATAATCTATGCTATTAATCTAGCAAATGCAATATTTCAACTCGAAAGCAAACAAACATGTGACCATTTACTTGATGCATCAATCAATGCTATAAAATATCTAAAAGATCCACATGGTGGATGAATAGGCCCACATATATCTCCTTGAATTCTTGCAAGAAAAGATGGTGATTCTATAAGAACCTTTGATGGAGATGGTTTGGTAATTAATTTACCTTGAGAACATGAAGCACATGGATTTTCACTTGGTAAGAGAATCTTCAAGTTCTTTAAAGGATGCCCATAAGAATTCTCAATAATTCATCTCATCATTATTGATCCTGGATGTCCAAGTTGATCATGCTAAAACATAAATTGTTTGGGTCGAAACACTTCTTGTGTATCACAATGTTTAATTCAATAGATTTCATGATCGTATAATAAATTCCGAAAGAGAAAGCAGGTAGTTTCTCAAGTACAAGCTTTTGGCGTAAAATACATGCAGTAATATAAGATATTCTTTTCTATCTTCATCTGTTGGTTCAATGTGATAACAATTAGCATGTATATCCTTAAAACTAAGTAAATTTCTTCTGAACTCAGGTGAATATAATGCATCTTTGATGCTCAATCTTGTGTTATTTGGTAACACACTATTAGCTTTTCCAGAGCCTTTAATCATGTCCATTGAACCTAATATTGTAGTGACATTAGCTTTGGCTAATGTCAAATACTTAAAGTATTTATTTTCCCTTAAGAATTATGTGCGTTGTTGCATTGTCTGCCAAACATAAATCTCCATCATGAAAATCCATGTCACTATTCAAAAGATAATCAAAGTTTATTATTTAACTTAATCCAAACTGATAATGTTTATTGTAAACAAAATTACATAAAATAAGAGTTTTAACCATCTCTAATTATTCCACCACTAAGCATGTTTTTTGTCTTATCAGAGTTTTCAAGGAAATCAGAAACATCAATATAAGCATTATGATTTTCAGAAATATCTTTATGAATAAAATTAGTCTCAATTGTATATTGTTTCAAAGAGGCTTGATATAAATTTGTAAGATGTTTTGGTGTACGACAGGTACAACCAATGACCATGCATACCACGCCTATGACACTTATCTTATGGATTTATGCAAATTCTTACCTTTTCTTGTCTGAGTTCATTGTGTCTCCACTTATGGTGGTATGACGGGTTGCTTTTTTAGAAGGATCATCTCTTCTTATTTTCCTTTTTTTTTCCATACCTATATCCTTGGATTTTTCTTATCTTCTAGACAAAAGTTCCATTCACTTCAGAGAATAACTTAGAACCTTTTGAAATTATGCACTCTAGATTGTTGCTGCAGGAAAATGTTTGAGGCATGAAAAGTAGAGAATGTTTTCTCTAACATTTGATCATATGTGATATCTTTACCACACAATTTTAGCTGTGAGATAATTTTAAAAGGAGCATAATTATATTCACTAATCGATTTAAAATCTTACAACTTCAGGTGCAACCAATCATAATAACCTGAAGGAAGTATGATAAACTTTGGTGGTCATATCTTTTATTTAGAGTTTGCCAAATATTATTTCCTTCTTTGATGGTCTCTTAAAGATTCATAGCTTCCACATGAATCTCGACGTCAATATTTCATGACAAATAATTATTTCTAAAAATATCAAAAGCGATAAATTCAAGCTTTGTCATATTTGATATTATATTTATCTATAAAAACAAGAAATAACTTATTAAATATAACCATGGAGATAAAAGAAGAAGACAAAAATTCAGTCCTTTAAGACTGTTATTTATTCAACTTTAGAAATACTAGTTTGTCAGGAACTGTATTTAATTTATTTAATTCTTTAGGAAATGGTGATATTAGTTGTTCAGGAACTGTTCTTAATTTATTAATTCTTCAAGAACTTGTGATACTAGTTCTTCAGGAACTTGTGAACTAGTTCTTCAGGAACTATTTTTAATTTATTTAATTTTTCAGGAACTTGGAATACTCGTTCTTCGGGAACTATAAATCTCTTTATATGAATAATAGTGAAAGAAAATTTGCCAAAAATAAATTACAATAATGAAAAGCGAAAATATTAAAATTGATATAAGTTGTTTAGAGAATCGTGTTGATAACGTGTTATAAAAAGAATAAATAATTAACATAGAAGACCATAAACATCAAAATATAAGCAAATGAGTCAAGGGAGAAATACCTTACTTAATATCAATTCTTCTATTATTTCAAAAGGTGTAAACAATACAAGACAAGAGGTCTATTTATAGGAGAAAAAAATAAACTCAAGGGTTATGGAAATCCAAGAGACTAAACTCAAGAGTGATGGACATTCAATATACATAAATATGAATTTATAACAGTTGGTGTTTTTTGATGAGAACAACAAAAGGAAGGGTGTGTTTCTATGTGGTGTTACTGTTTTCAAGTAACCACATTTATATCGAAGCATAGCATCACCTGAAACCCCTATTTAAAAGAGTAGTTTCTACATGACACTAAGAAACCACTTTGACTGTAAGACCAAAAGAAAAATTACCAGGTGGTGGTGGTGGTGGTGGTGGAATGTCCTTTGCAAAATGCTTAAGAATGGAGGTTGAAGAAAAAAAAACAGAAAGAAAGGAGAGAAAAGAATGCAAGGCTATAGAAATGGCAATCTTTTATTACTTGATCGTCATGTTTCTTATAATTCTCACAAATACCTAGCTAACTAATAATCATGTGTGAAAATCAAAAATTCAAACAACTAGTCCTTCATTCTTCCTGCTGCATTAGCTGTGGCTGCTAGTTCTAGCATTTTGTCTTCAACGATGTCATAATACTGCCATAGCTTGTAAGCTACTGGCCCAACCGTCTGTATAATTATAAAAGGGCTATAAAACCTGGAATTCAGTTTGATGCTCCTCCTTAAAGCTAAACTTGTTTTTCTATAAGGTTAGCATAAGAAATACCTATCCTAGCATGAACCAAGTGAATTATAGACTATGAGAAGTTGCCATTGTTAGTTACTACGAGATTATTTGCCCGCGCGCGCTGCGCTGAGCTTTTTTTTAACAACAAATTGATTGATTTAGTGTATATTTTAATTGGTTATTTAAATATTAAATTTATTAAATTGTAAGCTGCTAGGATAAAAAAAAAAAAATTTTGTCTTGTTTCAACATAGATAATTTCTTGTTATTTATTTTGGTTTTTATTCTTTTATTTTTTTGGTTTAATTTCGATATCTTGATTTTTTTGGTTCTTCTAGGATAGTTTTTAAATTTTTGTTTATATTTATGTATTTATACTCTTCGTTTTGATTTTTATTGGTATTTATCTTTGTATCAAATGCAATTTACGTTAAAAAAACAGAGTAAGTTTAGCTCTAGTGGCGTGAAATGAGAGTGAAACTCTTTTTTATGCATGTATTGTGAACTTTTTGTTGTTAGTGATTTGTTATCTATGTTTTTTATTCATCTCTTTTGTTTATGTGTAGATTGATATATTTTTAGTTTAAAGTAATTTTAATTTTAGAAAAAAAATTATTTTTTTTAGATTTTTTATTCATATCATTATATTAAAAATATTTAAGAGCACTTAGATTAAATTAATTTGAGATTTCAAAGGAAAAGTTAGTTCATTTTTTTGATATATTTTAAGTTGTTAATATTAAATAAATATCACAATATATAATTAGTCTCATGTATTTTTAAGGAAAAAACCTTAAAAATAATTGTTACTATTATATTGAATGTCTTATCTATAGTAAAATGAATATTTATAAAAACAATAATTGAAAGTTCTGTAAGCTTATTATTTAGCTCAGATGTACAACAATATAAAAAAAGTTCTTGCTGCGGCAAAGTGTAGGGAAAGTATTTCGTATATTTTTTCATTGTAGATAACTTGGCTCAAATTTTACCCATTTTGTTAATGTGTGGCTTCGTATATTTTTTGTTTACGTGGTATTATATCAAAAATCATATATAAAAAAGCAACAAAAGTAAATTTTTCAAAACAATAACATCGACTAATGAATTATTGCAATTATTACTCTCATTGTTTGTATCATGATTTTTAAATGGTCAAATTATTATAGTTGTCATTATAATCATTATTGTAAATAATTAATATTTTAATTATTAGTGGCAATAACATCGCTGCCACTATCATTATTGTTATAAAAAGAAATGAAATTATTTGTTTTTATTTTTTAAGATTTTTCATATTATTATATTTTATGTGATATTAGAACAATAGGATTAAATTAATTTGATATTTTTTTTAAAAAAAGTTCAAAAAAATATATTTTAAGACATTAACATTAAACAAATATCAAAATATATAATTATTCTTAATTTTTAAGAAAAAATACCTATAAAATAATCATTATCATTATTTTAAACACATTATTCATAATAAAATGAATATGTAAAAAAACCAAATAATCCAAAGTTTTGTAAGTTGATTATTTCGCTCGGATGTATAGCATAATAAAGAAAATATAGTACCATCAATATTTTTTTAACATCTTTAAAATTTTGTTTTTGGCGAAGCGCAGGGTAAGTAACTCGTATATTTTTTCATTGTAGATAATTTGACCCAATTTTTTTTATCCATTTTGTCTACGTGTGAATTCATATATTTTTTTTACATGATATTAAATCTAAAATATCATACATAAAAAGGTGGACGAAAACTGTCGCCGCGTCCGATGGACGCGACTGCAGTATTCGACAAAAAATAACATTTAAAAAATGGTCAATTACCTAAACACCTCTACAGCTAATTCTTGATTTTTGTCATTTATGGGGGCATAGATGAATTTACACATTTATTTTACTATTCAAATTAATATTTAAAAAATAGTCAATTAGCTAAACACCCCTACAACCAATTCTTTTATTTTGTCTTTTATGTGGACATATCAGTATTTACACATTTATTTTACTCTTCATTAAGAATGTGAAATTACTAAGACACCCCCGCCGGTAAATCTTGATTTTTATTTTATTATGTGGTATTATGATTATTTTACTGTGCTCAGAAATGTAAAAAATCAAAAATACCCTTGATACAAATGCTAAAATTCACGCGCACTGAGGGGTAATTATACTATTAAAATCCACAGTAATTCCTCTTTAATGTTACAGTAAAACCTTGAGTTGCTTTAGCTTTTTGTATAATTTGTGTATGTGATGATAATAAAAAGAATGGTGAAACCACATTGCCTCTTAGGTTTTTAAAATTAATTATACATATTTAGTGCTTGTTTAGGCTTCTAGATGATTTTGTTTTTGAAAATATTTTTTATTTAGAAATACATCAAAACAATGTTTTTTAAAAAAAAATTATTTTTGACATCAACACATGAAAATGATCTAAAAGTACCATTTTTTTTAATTTAAAGTAAAAAATAAAAATATTTTTTAAAATATTTTTTCAAAAGCGCTTTTAAAACGCATTGTCAAACAGAGTCTTAAAGGGTTTTTTTTATAAAAAAATGATTGGACCAACTTATTCCTAATTAAGTTTTCATGGAGGTTTTTCTCTTTATAAATTAATAATACATTTTTATGAATTAAATGTCGGTTTGTTTTGAAAAATAATTATAAAAATTTTTCTTGGAAAATAAATTATAAAAAGAATTCTCTTGAAAAATAAATTATTTTTCATTATTTAGAGATATTAAAGAAAATATTTTTTTTCTAGTAAAATAAATTACTTTTGCTTTGATTGGTTTTGAGTGGTGATAATAAAATATGAGAGAAGTTATAATTTAATATGTTAGTGGAGACAATGGATTTTTCTTTTAGTATCCACAAATTGAAATAACTTTGCAAAACCAAGAAGAAGAAGAAGAAGAAGATTCTTGATATTGTTACAGTAATAGCTTTTGAAAAAGTTTATATGTGAAAATAAGTTAAAATATTTTTTTGTGATATTATCATATTAAAATATATGTAAAAATAATTTTAAATTAAAAACGAATGTTTTTTTTAAATACAATTAAAATAAATAAATAAAAATTTTAGAAAAACCCAAGTATATATTTTTGGGACTACCCCGTACTCCCTCCCTGTATTATTTATTGTCATTTAAAATAAATACATAGCAAAAGACACGTAGGCCAAAAAGCATCCAAAAAAAATCCAGCAAGAGCCAAGACTATCTTTTATTAGGACCAAATAAATCGATGGGGATGCAGGGGATCGAACTCTTCGCCTGCTCGCTGTTGCACCATTTTAATTAAATAATAATTTCACTATTCAAATCCACAGTAAATCTAAGTCTAGAACTACAGTAAATTGCAACAGTGAGTGACTAAATGTACAGTATTTCCGTGAGCTCATTTAGATTTATAGATAATAATAAATAATAATAACTGCTAATACATTAGTCTTTATAATAATAATAATCTTATTCCCTTAATTAAAATTTCATCAATCAAGATAATAAGATCTTTCTTTTGATAGATCCCTCTAATTATAATGGTGTTATATGCATAACTAAAATTCATCGTTTGAGAACAAAATCTTTTTTCTATGTTTTTCTTTTTATATATATAAAAAATAGGGTAATAATCCATTACTGAACCCACCCTCATCTTGCAGAGTGCTTCCCTATCCTTCGTTTAGTCGATCCACAAGGCGTACGCCGGCAGATGAATATTTATTTGAAAATGTTGGAACAACTTTTTGCAGCTATAATCCTTGAGAGAGCAGACGTAAGTGGTTTCTTAAAAATAATTATAGTGACCAATCAAAAGTTTATTATAAAGGAATCAATTTAGATTATTGTCAGACTTAATTATTTAAAATTTTAATTTTTAAAATTCACTATAAAATACAAGATTTTTCCAGATTCTTACGCTCTTTGTCATTTTATTTTTAATGTTTTCTTGTTGTTTTTATAATTTTTGTTTGTATTTTTAGTCAATTTGCATATATGAGGTGATTATTTTTACTATTGAATCTAGTTTTATCTCCTTGAACCATAAAAACATTTATTAAATCATTTACATAATTTTGTTTGTGATATATCACACGTTATGGATGTTTTTTTGGGTACCGTGACTTTTTTTTAGTTGAGAAAAAAAAATGTTGTTATTTAAGTCACTATGCTAAATGACATAATCATATCTACTCTTAATTTGTTCCATGATAGTAATCACATCCCTCAATTTTTGCTAGTCTAACTACATCAACCACTTTTGAAATTTTTTTCTTTCATTTGAGTTGTCCACTCCAATTTCTTTTTCTTTCTAAACAAGCAACTAGTCCTTGAACCATTTTTCAACTTAGTTGTCCACTCCAAATTTTCTACCACTAATTCACTTTTCTTTTCACTTTGTATGGACTATCACGACGGTTGATTTTCAGTTGGCCTCACGCACTTCCATCCCTAGAAAGGGGAGACGACGCGCGGGAGAAGGGGTTTCTAATAACCATAGAATTACGATTATAATTTTTAGGAGTCACTATCTAGTATTACGGTCACTAGGAAACCTAATAGTCTATGAGGGTTCGGGTAAGGGGATTTAATGTTCAAGGGAAAGACGCGTCAACCCCAGTGCACCCTACCTAAGATAAGCTGCATTGTTGTTTGATTTTTTTTTTAAGTTAGATTTTTTATTCATTGATCTTTTTTAAGGCTCGAAGTAGATCTCTCTTCTTGAGAGAGTCTTTACCTCATTGGGTTGAAACCTATTTGTTCTAGGGTCCCAATTTCACTGCACTTTAATATCGATGATGTACTTTACAATGTAATTTTACACTCCGATAATTAAAGTTGAAAGATTTTTGGTATTTTGGCCCAACTGTAACGAATAATCCTAAACTGGTTATGATATCCTATTTTTGTTTTAAAAAGATGAGAAAAGATATGATTTCTTTTATAAAAAATATGATTAGAAAAATTTATAAATTCAGTCGTAAGCGTGAAAACAAAATAATTTTTTTGAAACAAAAATACATTTTTGTATTTTTCATACTTTCATGCAGATTTTTATTTTATATTTTTATTATTTCATTTTATATTTTTTAAGGTTGGGCTACCAGCATGGGTGGGCCACAAAAGGCCCACCATTCTGGGTTGGGCTTCCGGCCCACCCATCTTTGGGTAGCCAGGTTGGTCACCATGTCCAGATCAGTCAACGCCCACTGTTCACCTGCAGTGAACACTGCAAGGGAGGATGAAGAAGGGAGATGGAAGACGCAGCTGTCACTGTCGTCATATAGAGGAGGCTGAGCTGATTTCACAGGTGGTAGTGACATCGAAAATGGTGGTCTAGGGAGGCACCGAAAGGGTGCTGCAAGGGAGAAGGAAGAAATAGAAATTGCCTCTGTCTGTCGCCAAAGACGATGGACACCTACTGTTGCTGTTGGAGGACACGGCGGGATGAGGAAGCTAGGGTTGTCATCTGGAAAGGAATTGAGGGTGCCAGTAATAAGGAAGGAGACGAAGATGTCCTCCCGGTGATAAAAACTGAAATTGCTCCTCTACTTTTCTTTCATTCTTTCCTTTGTTTCTCTCGTCCCCCCTTTTTTAAGTGTTCTTTCTTGCAAGTATTTATAGTGATATGGCGACCCTTTGGTTAACCATTTCATGCAGCGATGGTGTTTGCAGGTGGCTACAATGATAAAAAAAACAAAGGCAAACATGCACTGGTACACATCAGTGTACATAACATTGTATCGGCTAACTGAAAATTCTACAGGATGCCATAAGTACAAATTAGTATCTCAATTTATGATTGTTCTAATTGCACTCCTAATTGACCTTAAACTTTTAAATTTATGCAATTTTATCCGTGTCAAACTTCAATAGCAGCCTTAAATCTACGCGCCTTTTTTACTTCGGTCCTTGATCTCAGATTTATACAATTTTACCCTCAATTGACCATTAAACTTTCAAGTTTCTTCAATTTCACCCCTGATTTCATCAAATTGACTTGGTAAAAATCAAATTTGGTCTCCGAAAATTTCAAACTTCTCAATTAAATCCGAATAAGGCTTCCGAACTTGATTTTTCATAAATTAAGACCTTAATAAAAAATCATTTGACCAATTTAAAGTATAATTAAGTCTTTGCACTTCATAAAATCCTTCAATTAGACCCTTAATTAATTCTTAAGTATAATTGTATTTTAAATTGGGTCATGATTAAATCAAATCGACCTATAAAAAATATAAGTGTGCCTTTAGACTTAATTTTTATGTAGATTAATCCAATAATAAATTTATTGTTTGTGATATAACACACGTTATGGATGTGTTTATCGATATCGTGACTTTTTTTATTTGAGAAACAAAAAAATATTGTTATTTAGTCACTTTGCTTAATGGCAAAATCATATCTACTCTTAATATGTTCTATAATCGTAATCACAACCATCAATTTTTGCTAGTCTAACTACATCAACCACTTTTGAAATTTTTTCTTTCATTTGAGTTGTCCACTCCAAATTTTTTTCTTTCTAAACAAGCAACTAGTTCTTGGACCAATTTTCAACTTAGTTTTCCACTCCAATTTTTCTACCACTAATTCATTGTTCTTTTCACTTTGTATGGATTGTCGCGACGACTAATTTTTGCCTCGCACGCTGCCATCCCAAAGAGGGGAGACGACGCACAAGAGAGGGGGTTTCTTATAACCATAAAATTACAATTATAAATTTTAGGAGTCACCACCTAGTATTAAGGTTATTTGGAAACCAAATTGTCTATGATAGTTTGGGTAAGGGGACTTATTGTGCAAGGGGAAGATGCGTCAACTGCAGTGCACCCAACCTAAGATAAGCTACATTGTTGTTTGATTATTTTTTTTAAGTCATATTTTGTATTCGTTGGTTTTTTTTTAAGGCTCGAAGTAGATCTCTCTTCTTGAGAGAGTACCTCATTGGGTCGAAAACTATTTGTTCTAAGATGCCAATTTTAACACCACTCTTTAATATCGATGGTGTATTTTATAATGTAATTTTATACTCCGATAATTATAGTTTACAACTAAAAAATAAACAAAAAGATTATTGAAAGATTTTTGGTATTTTTTCCAAAATCTAACAGATAATGATAAAATGGTTATGATATCCTATTTTTGTTTTAAAAATATGAGAAAAGATGTGATTTCTTTTACGAAAAATATAATTAGAAAAGTTTTAGAATTCGATTGTAAGCTCGAAAACAAAATGTTTTTTTAAAACAAAAATACAATTTTGTATTTTTCATACTTTCATGTAGATTTTTATTTTTGTATTTTTATTAGTTTATTCTATATTTTTGGGGTTGGACTACCAACATGGGCTGGCCAAAAGGCCCATCATTTTGGGGTTGAGCTTCGCCAACCCATATTTTGGTGGTCCAGCTGGACACCACATCTAGCTAGGGCCACTGCCCAATATTCACTTGCTATGAACAATGCAAAGGAGGATGAAGTAGGGAGACAGACGGTGCACCTGTCACTACGGCCATGTGGAGGAGGCCAAGTTGGTTTTGGATGTGGTAATGTCGGGAATGGTGGTCTGGGAGGTGTTGGTAGGCTGCTGCAATGGACAAGGAAGAAATAGAAATTGTCTTTGTTTGTCGCTAGAGATGATGGACACCTACTATTGCTGTTGGAGGACACGAAAGGGTTGTTGCAAGTGCTGAAGAGCCGCTGTTGGTGCTTGTTGGACGAAGTTGTTGAAATTGCTGAGGGAGATGGGGTAAGTTGTTACTAGTTTTGAAAAGTTGTGGTTGTTGGCTGGGGGATGAAGCAGCTAAGGCTACCGACCGAAAAGGAACTGAGGTTGTTAGTGTTAAGGAAGGAGATAAAGGTGTCCTGCCCGTGATAAAAGCAGATATTGCTCCTCTGCTTTTCTTTCATTCTTTCCCTTTGTTTCTCTCGCCCCCTTTTTCAAATGTTCTTTCTTGCAAGTATTTATAGTGATACGACAACCCTTTGGTTAACCATTGCGTGTAGTGATGGTGTTTGCAGGTGGCTACAATGATGAAGGTGAAGGCAGGCGTACACTAGTACACATCAATGCACATAACATTGTATTGGCTGCCTGAAATTCTATATGATGGCAGAAGTAAAAATTGGTCCCTCAATTTATGATTGTTCTAATCATGCTTTTAATTAACCTTAAACTTTTAAATTTATGCAATTTTATCCCTGTCACAACTTCAGTAGTATCCTTAAATTTACACACCTTTTCTTCTTCGATCCTTGGTCTTGGATTTATGTAATTTGACCCTCAATTGACCATTAAACTTTAAATTTTCTTTAATATCACCCCTAATTCCATCCAATTAACTTGATAAAAATTAAATTTGGTCTCCAAAAATTCCAATCTTCTCATTTAAATCTGAATTAGGCTTCCGCACTTGATTTTTCATCAATTGTACCCTTCATAAAAATTAATTTGACCAATTCAAAGTATAATTAGGTCTTTGCACTTAATTAAATTCTTCAATTGGACCCTTAATTAATTCCTAAACATCATTATACTTTAAATTGTTCTACGATTAAATCAAATTAGCCTATAAAAAATATAATTATATCTTTTAGCTAAATTTTTATTTAGATTAATCCAATAATAAATTATTGTAGCCTGAATCTACATTTTCTTTTAATTTTGGCACAATAAAGGAACAATTGGGCTCTACAATCTATTCAAAAAATCTTCAACATGATTTTTTTCACGTCATCAACCTTTTTGTTTTTTATTTTTTATTTTTTATTTTTTAGAGAATAACCCAAAAATGGATTTTGACATGGGCAATCTATTTGAGGACTAATCGTATTACGTGGACTAATTTCTCTTAATTAACGTGTTCTCCTATGTCTTTTTCCCAATTAGTCTCTAATAAAGAAGTTTATTAATACACTTCTTGTAGCCATTTTTGTCAAATTCACTATTAATTTTTTATATGTATTTACATAAAAAATAAATAGATAAGTTTTCTAATTAATGTCATTATTTAGATATTTATAATTATATTATCAAAAGTTAGGACTTGAGACTTTTTATATTAATGAGATTAATGTTCTTTTGGATTTATTTATTTTAGTTTTTGTAATTAATTTTGAAATTTGTGATCGGTGGGATAAAATTAAATAAACAGTTTCATTAACAAATCATTGTAATGTTTCAGGTCTATAAATCTATGACAAAGAGAGAGAAATATATTTTTGGGTGAAATAAACGTTTTCCTTCATTTAAATGACTGCAATGCCTCCCCCCATCAAATGTCAGACTTGAGCTGTGGCAGGACAATTAAATTGATTCGTTTGGTAATGCTCACCTTCAACCGCCTGACAGCCTTGTCTGAAAAACAAAATGAAATTCATGTTGAGCACGTAGACAAGCCCAACTTTTCTCACCTTTGAACAGTTAAATAGTTGACGATACGAAACATTAAAAATTTATTTTTCTTGATCACTTTCAAAACATCCTAAAATTTCTAAAGATCAATCAAATCAAAGATTTTCCATTTACACCATTATAAAACTTTGCCAAAACTGAGAATTTACCAAACAAAAAGCTGCATAGATTCTAAGCAAAACAATGGCACTGTACTTTTTACACGGTCTCCTTCAGCTTTCGGAAAAGGGTTTGATTTGAGTGATGATTTCAAATTGAGATTTGAAAAAACGTTAGCGGCAATAATGAAAGGTTGGTGCTTTTTGATGAGAACAACAAAAGGAAGGATGTGTTTCTATGTGGCCTAACTGTTTTCAAGTAACCACGTTTATATCGAAGCATAGCAAAATTGTGGTGGTGGTGGAAGCTCTGTTGGTGGTGGTGGTGGTGCAATGTCCTTAGCAAAATGTTTAAGAATGCAAGGCTACAGAAATGGCAAATTTTTTATTACTTGAACGTCATGTTTCTTATAGACCTGCCTTTTTCTGTGATCTGTTTCATTCTATGTTTGGCTGCCTCTACCTGAGTCTTTAACACTTGATCCATATCAAATATTTGTTGAATCATATCTTTCATTTCAAGCAAATCATACCAAAAATCTTTGCTCAATCTTTTTTTAAGGCTCGAAGTAGATCTTTCTTCTTGAGAGAGTCTTTACCTCATTGGGTTGAAACCTATTCGTTCTAGGGTCCCAATTTCACCGCACTTTAATATCGATGGTGTACTTTACAATGTAATTTTACACTCCGATAATTAAAGTTGAAAGATTTTTGGTATTTTGGGCGAACTGTAACGAATAATCATAAACTGGTTATGATATCCTTTTTTTTAAAAAAAAATATGAGAAAAGATATGATTTCTTTTATGAAAAATATGATTAGAAAATTTTATAAATTCAGTCATAAGGTGAAAACAAAATAATTTTTTTTGAAATGAAAATACATTTTTGTATTTTTCATACTTTCATACAAATTTTTATTTTATATTTTATTATTTTATTTTATATTTTTTAAGGCTGGACTACCAGCATGGGTGGGCCAAAAAGGCCCACCATTTTGGGTTGGGCTTTCGGCCCACCCATCTTTGGGTAGCCAGGTTGGTCACCACGTCCAGCTCAGTCAACGCCCACTGTTCACCTGCAGTGAACACTGCAAGGGAGGATGAAGGAGGGAGATGGAAAGCGCACCTGTCACTGCCATCATGTAGAGGAGGTTGAGCTGATTTCACCGGTGGTAGTGACATCGGGAATTGTGGTCTGGGAAAGTGCCGAAAGGATGCTGCAATGGAGAAGGAAGAAATAGATACTGCCTCTATCTGCCGCCAAAGACGATGGACACCTACTGCTGCTGTTGGAGGACACGGTGGGATGAAGAAGCTAGGGTTGTCATCTGGAAAGGAATTGAGGGTGCCAGTAATAAGGAAGGAGACGAAGATGTCCTCCCGGTGATAAAAACTGATATTACTCCTCAACTTATCTTTCATTCTTTCCTTTGTTTCTCACGTCCCCCCTTTTTTAAGTGTTCTTTCTTGCAAGTATTTATAGTGATATGGTGACCCTTTGGTTAACCATTTCATGCAGCGATGGTGTTTGCAGGTGGCTACAATGATAAAAATGAAGGCAAACGTGCACTAGTACACATCAGTGTATAGAACATTGTATCAGCTACCTGAAAATTCCACAGGATGCCAGAAGTACAAATTGGTCTCTCAATTTATGATTGTTCTAATTGCACTCCTATTTGACCTTAAAATTTTAAATTTATGCAATTTTATCCCTATCAAAACTTCAATAGCAGCCTTAAATCTACGCGCCTTTTTTACGTCGGTCCTTGATCTCGGATTTATACAATTTTACCCTCAATTGACCATTAAACTTCCAAGTTTCTTCAATTTCATCCCTGATTTCATCTAATTGACTTGGTAAAAATCAAATTTGGTCTCCGAAAATTCCAAACTTCTCAATTAAATCCGAATTAGGCTTTCGAACTTGATTTTTCATAAATTAAGACCTTAACAAAAAATCATTTGACCAATTTAAAGTATAATTAAGTCTTTGCACTTCATAAAATCCTTCAATTGGACCCTTAATTAATTTTTAAGTATAATTGTATTTTAAATTGGGTCACGATTAAATCAAATCGACCTATAAAAAATATATGTGTGCCTTTAGACTTAATTTTTATGTAGATTAATCCAATAATAAATATTGTTTGTGATATAACACACGTTATGGATGTGTTTATCAATATCGTGACTTTTTTATTTGAGAAACAAAAAAATATTGTTATTTAGTCACTTTGCTAAATGACAAAATCATATCTACTCTTAATTTGTTCCATAATCATAATCACAACCCTCAATTTTTGCTAATCTAACTACATCAACCACTTTTGAAATTTTTTCTTTCTTTTGAGTTGTCCACTCCAATTTTTTCTTTCTAAACAAGCAACTAGTCCTTCGACCAATTTTCAACTTAGTTTTCCACTCCAATTTTTCTACCACTAATTCATTGTTCTTTTCACTTTGTATGGATTGTCATGACGGCTAATTTTCGCCTCGCACGCTGCCATCCCAAAGAGGTGACACAACGCACAAGAGAGGGGGTTTCTTATAACCATAGAATTACAATTATAAATTTTAGGAGTCACCACCTAGTATTAAGGTCAATGGGAAACCAAATTGTCAGTGATAGTCTGGGTAAGGGGACTTATTGTGCAAGGGAAAGACGCGTCAACTGCAGTGCACCCAACCTAAGGTAAGCTACATTGTTGTTTGATTATTTTTTAAGTCATATTTTTTATTCGTTGGTCTTTTTCTAAGGCTCGAAGTAGATCTCTGTTCTTGAGAGAGTCTCTACCTCATTAGGTCAAAAACTATTTGTTCTAAGATCCCAATTTTAACACCACACTTTAATATCGATGGCTTTTCAAGATCAAAGATGCTCTTATTTCATTTCACCAAGTCCATAAGTAACATAAGGCATATACAAATAGGATTGACCATACCAGATTTCATTCAAATGTGGCTTCTCATGAATGTTTTACTTTTCGCGAAGTGGGGGGGGGGGTTGTTGCCAAAGTCTAAGTCTTTGGTTCCCTGGTAGGAGTCCTGATAGCGTGAGGAATGATTCTGACAACAGCAAAAGGCTGAAAACTGGCTATTTTGAAGGTTTGAGGCAAATCCAAAAAGAGAAGTAATTTTATACCCCGATAATTAAAGTTTACAACTAAAAAATGAACAAAAAGATTATTGAAAGATTTTTGGTATTTTTGCCGAAATCTAACAGATAATGATAAAATGGTTATGATATCCCATTTTTGTTTTAAAAATATGAGAAAAGATGTGATTTCTTTTATGAAAAATATTTTTAGAAAAGTTTTAGAATTCGGTTGTAAGCTCGAAAACAAAATGTTTTTTTACAACAAAAATACAATTTTGTATTTTTCATACTTTCATGTAGATTTTTATTTTTGTATTTTTATTACTTTATTTTATATTTTTGGGCTTGGACTACCAACATGGGTTGGCCAAAAAACCCATCATTTTGGGGTTGGGCTTCGCCAACCCATATTTTGGTGGTCCAGCTGGACACCACATCTAGCTAGGGCCACTGCCCACTATTCACCTACAATGAACAATGCAAGGGAAGATGATGGAGGGAGACAGAAGGCGCACTTGTCACTGCGACCATGTGGAGGAGGCCAAGCTGGTTCTGGATGTGGTAATGTCGGGAATGGTGGTTTGGGAGGTGTTGAAAGGCTGCTGCAATGGAGAAAGAAGAAATAGAAATTGCTTTTGTATGTCGCTAGAGACGATGGACACCTACTGTTGCTGCTGGAGGACACAGAAGGGCTGTTGTAAGTGCCGAAGAGCTGTTATTGGTGCTTGTTGGACGAAGTTGCTGAAACTGCTGAGGGAGATGGGGTCAGTTGTTACTGGTTTTGAAAAGTTATGGTTGTTGGCTGGGGGATGAAGAAGCTGAGGTGGCCGGCCGAAAAGGAACTGAGGTTGTCAGTGTTGAGGAAGGAGATGAAGGTGTCCTACCAGTGATAAAAGCAGATATTGCTCCTCTACTTTTCTTTCATTCTTTTCCTTTGTTTCTCTCGCCCCCCGTTTTTCAAATGTTCTTTCTTGCAGGTATTTATAGTGATACAGCAACCCTTTGGTTAATCATTGCGTGTAGTGATGGTGTTTGCGGGTGGCTACAATGATGAAGGTGAAGGAAAGCATACACTAGTACACACCAATGCACAGAACATTGTAATGGCTGCCTGAAATTCTACATGATGACAGAAGTACAAATTGGTCCCTCAATTTATGATTGCTCTAATCATGTTTCTAATTGACCTTAAACTTTTAAATTTATGCAATTTTATCCCCATTACAACTTCAATAGTAGCCTTAAATTTACACACCTTTTCTTCTTCGATCCTTGGTCTTGGATTTATGTAATTTGACTCTCAATTGACCATTAAACTTTAAATATTATTTAATTTCATCCCTGATTTCATCCAATTAACTTGATAAAAATTAAATTTGGTCTCCGAAAGTTCCAATCTTCTCAATTAAATCCGAATTAGGCTTCTGAACTTGATTTTTCATCAATTGTACCCTTCATAAAAATTAATTTGACCAATTCAAAGTATAAATAGATCTTTGCACTTAATTAAATCCTTCAATTGGAGCCTTAATTAATTCCTAAACATCATTATACTTTAAATTGTTCTACGATTAAATCAAATTGGCCTATAAAAAATATAATTATGTCTTTCAGCTAAATTTTTATTCAGATTAATCCAATAATAAATTATTGTAGCCGGAATCTACAGTTTCTTTTAATTTTGGCACAATAAAGGAACAATTGGGATCTACAATCTATTCAAAAAATCTTCAACATTATTTTTTTCGCGTCATCAACCTTTTTTGTTTTTTATTTTTTATTTTATTATTTTTTAGAGAATAACCCAAAAATAGGTTTTGACATGGGCAATCTATTTGAGGACTAATCGTATTACGTGGACTAATTTATCTTAATTAACGTGTTCTCCTATGTCTTTTTCCCGGTTTGTCTCTATTAAAGAAGTTTATTAATATACTTCTTGTAGCCATTTTTGTCAAATTCACTATTAATGTTTTATATGTATTTACATAAAAATAAATAGATAAGTGTTATTCACTTAATACAATGATGGTTTATGAAAAAATAGAAAACGAAATAGCCATATCCAACCTTGAATAAGAAAAATCAATCAAGTTGAAAGAGTCTTTAATCAAAGAGTTATAGGGGTATTTGATAACCAAACAATAAAAAATCACGATGGATAACTAAAAAACAAAGTTCTATTCAAAACAAAAATCCTAAATAAAATAACTAATGAGATTAATGTTCTTTTGAATTTATTTATTTTAGTTTTTGTAATTAATTTTGAAATTTGTGATCGGTGGGATAAAATTAAATAAACAGTTTCATTAACAAATCATTGTAATGTTTCAGGTCGATAAATCTATGACAAAGAGAGAGAAATATATTTTTGGGTGAAATAAACGTTCTCAATGACCGCAATGCCCACCCACCCCCCCATCAAATGTCAGACTTGAGCTGAATGAAATTCACGTGTAGACACTTGATCCATATCAAATCTTTGCTGAATCATATCTTTCATTTCAAGCAAGTCATAGCCAATAAATTCATTTCTTAGGATTATGTATAGTGATGCATCTCACGTCAATGTATTTTATGTGTGTTCATCATGGAATACAACGATGATTTATGACAAAATAGAAGAAAATAGCTAAAATCAACCGTGAATAAGACTTATCAATCAAGCTAGAAGTGTCTTTAATCAAATAATAGAGTTTGAGAGGGCATTTGATAACCTAGCTATCAAAAATCATGACTCCCCAGTAAAATTTGAACATGTATGGATAGCTAAAAGATAGTTTTATTCGGTACAAAAATCCTTAATAAAATAACTAATTAGAAGTCATAAACTAACATCAGGATTTATATGAATTAATAGATGAGTTTAGCTTATTTCTTTCATGTTAAATATTGATGTAGTTTGTAAATAAATAAATAATGCAAAAAAAATTATCTTACACTAGAAAGAATCACTCATCCCTTACCTTTTAATTGCATACAGAAAAATATATAAATATTTTATTTCTGCTTTTAACTTTTAACTATGCACGTCAACCCCCCCCCCCACGGACGTGTGGCTTTCTTTTTTTCAACATCAGGATGAGCGGATAAGGAAATCTAACTTTCCAATCACCTTTGAACAGAAAAAGTTGACGATACGAGTTTTAAACATTGAAAACGTATTTCTCTTGTTCACTTTCAAAACATCCAAATTCAAACTCTAAAAATCTCTATAAATGCATGGCTGTAGCACATTGTAGAGAGGATATAAAGAGAGGCCATAGAAAAAATATCAGGCAATTGAAGCCAATGGAGTACCCTTTTGTTAAGACAGACTATAGGAAACTAGAATAGGTAGTCAGTGACTTGTCAAAAATCACATTTAATGTAAATATTACCGTTTTTATTATACAGCTCAATAGTAGGCAGTAGACTAGGACTCTAATACCTATACACTTGTATAAATCCCTATATATGAATTAATGAAACGTAACAGAGATCCCTCTCTGAATTTCTTCACATTGATTACATTCCTCTACTACTCTGAAAATCTTCATGGTATCAGAGCTGCAATCTTAACATCAAAACTCAACACAAATCAAACCCTAGCCGACTCCCATGGCAACCACAGACCAAGGAAGCACGGCCAGAGGAGCAGAATGGGACTACCCCAATCATCAACTGTACCTCCACCATTCAGACCAGCCTGGCGCCATTCTTGTGCCACAACCATTGGTGGAAGACAATTACAGTACATGGAGCCAATCCATGGTCATGGCTTTAACAGTCAAAAATAAAATTGGTTTTATCAATGGGTCAATTACTGACCTTGGAAATGGAAAGAAAGAAGAACAGCAACAGTGGAATCGATGCAATAACCTGGTGAAGACATGGCTGCTGGGTTCAATGTCCAAAGAAATTGCAGGCAGTGTCATCAATTGCAAGGATGCAAGGCAGATGTGGGTCGATCTGCAAGAACGATTCTCGCATGTAAATGTTGTTCAATTATTCAACATTGAAAGTGAAATCCATAACTGTGTTCAAGAAAACACAACAGTAGGGTCCTATTTTATGAAATTGAAAGCACTGTGGGATGAACGGGATGTACTCTGTAACCTTCCAACATGCACATGTGGATCAATCAAAGAGATGCAAGCATACCTGGACATTCAGAAAACCATGAAATTTCTCATGGGGCTTAATGATTCGTTCGCAGGTGTTCGAAGCAATACACTGCTCCAAGACCCATTACCCACACTGAACAAAGCTTACTCACTGGTTCTTCGCCATGAGAAGCAGATGGAAGTTGTCGCCGGGAAAAGCCACCATGGACAACCAGACGCGGCTGCGTTCGCCGTGAGAGATTTCAGAAACCATGAAATCGAAAAGGGGCTAAGATGCAACAAGTGTAATAAAACTAACCATTCCACTAGAGATTGCCGAGCACATCTCCGATGTACCTTTTGCCGGTGGAAGGGACACACGGCTGAGCACTGCCGCAAAAGGAAGGCGATGGCTGAGGGTGATTATAACGGGATGATTCCCAAAGGAAATCAGGCTGTATCGAGCCGAAGAGAAATGAATTTCTCCGAGAGAAGGGAGATGGGTTTTGAGAACAGAAGAGAGATGAATTTTCCAGAAAGAAGGGAAATGAATTTTGAGAGAAAAGGAATTAATTTTCCCGAGATAAGGGAAATAAATTTTCCTTTTACTGCAGATGAATGCAAGCAAATATTAGACATGTTGAAGATCAAAAATTCCTCTGTCAATCAAGTCAGTAATTGCACACTTCATGAAGAATTATCAGGTAAGGCCTTTTCACTTAATTTTGATGGGAATAAATATATATGGATATTAGATAGTGGATGCACAGATCATATGGTTTGCGATCAAAATCTGCTTACATATTCAAAACCCGTCATTGGCCGCACCGTAGAACTACCGAATGGCTCAATTACACAAGTAACTCACATTGGCAAAGTTCATTTATCTTCTGATTTAATTCTTGATAATGTTTTATGCGTACCATATTTCCGTTTAAATTTAATTTCAATTAGCAAATTAGCCTATGATTCATTATGCATAACTATTTTTCTTAGAATTTTTTGCGTAATCCAGGACCTACGTTCGGGGAAGATGATTGGGACGGGAATTGAACGGGAGGGTCTCTATCATCTCCAACAAACCAAGAAAAGATTGTGTAACCATGCTCAAACAATCAATCCAAGTCTTTGGCACCAACGTCTTGGTCATCCCTCCGACAAAGTTTCCCAATTATTTCCTTTTACTCATTTTAAGAATAAATCTTGCTATGATAACGTATGCTTAATTTGTCCATTAGCTAAACAAACAAGACTTTCATTTCCTTTAAGTTCAATTGATACAATTTATCCTTTTGAATTAATTCATGTTGACATTTGGGAAGGATATAAAGTTTCGTCTATTTCAGGTGCAAATTATTTTCTCACCATAGTAGATGATCACACTAGATGCACATGGATTTACCTTATGAAACACAAATCACAAGCTAGAGAACTCCTAGTCAATTTCATCAACATGGTTGAAAATCAATTTAGTTCTAGGGTAAGAATAATTCGTAGTGATAATGGCATTGAGTTTAAAATTCATAATTTTTATGCAACAAAAGGAATTATTCATCAAACTAGTTGCGTTAACACTCCACAACAAAATGGAGTTGCCGAACGCAAGCATCGACACTTGTTAAATATGGCATGTGCTTTACTTATTCAAGCGCATCTCCCTAAACATTTTTGGGGAGATGCCATACTTGCTTCCGCTTATCTCATAAACCGCACACCAACCCCAATCCTTAAAGGTAAATCTCCATACGAGAAATTATTTAACAAAATCCCATCATACTCACATTTACGAGTCTTCGGTTGTTTATGTTTTGTTTCTACTCATTCACAAAATAGATCAAAATTTGACCCTAGGGCATCACGATGTATTTTTATCGGATACCCATATGGCGAAAAAGGGTATCGCGTTTTCGATCTTCACAAAAGACAAGTAATTGTCTCTAGAGATGTCATTTTCTTTGAAAATATTTTTCCATTCCCAAACAATAATTTCCATGACCACACTCATACCCTATTTTTTTGGGACAACACCCATACTACTCCTCCCCAGTATGACATTGGCCTTGACTTCCCAACTAGACCATTTCCTTCTGCCCCACAAAATGACTCACATACAGACCCACACTCAACTACTACACCAACATCTTCCACCATCCAAACTATCGCACCACCCCCCACCGCACCTAACCCACCACCTCGCCGAAGCAGCCGACCCATAACCACACCCCAATATTTGCAGGATTTTCATCTCAACATGACCCTTCCATCAAGACCTGACCCAACATCATCTACGAACTCGGTATTTTCTCCAGGTACTGCTCATCCTCTTTCTAAATATTTATCTTATATTAATCTTTCTCACAATCATAAAGCATTTACTAGTAACCTCACTCTACTTAAAGAGCCGTCAAGTTTTTCACAGGCTGTCCATCATCCACAATGGCGTGAAGCAATGCAACACGAACTTGCTGCTCTACAAGAGAATAAAACTTGGAGTTTGGTACCCTTACCACCCAATAAACGACCCATTGGTTGCAAATGGGTTTATAAAGTCAAAATAAAGGCAGATGGACAGATTGAACGTTATAAGGCCCGATTGGTGGCTAAAGGCTACAATCAAATTGAAGGGCTTGATTACCAGGAAACTTTTGCCCCGGTAGCTAAATTGGTCACTGTCCGGTTACTACTAAGTGTAGCAGCTTTACGTGGTTGGCATTTATACCAGCTCGATGTCAACAATGCTTTTTTGAATGGGGATCTACATGAGGATGTCTACATGACCTTACCTCCGGGATTCGGACGAAAGGGGGAGACACGTGTCTGCAAACTTCATAAATCCCTATATGGTTTAAAACAAGCTTTTAGACAATGGTTCATCAAACTATCCACCGCATTAAAGACCGCAGGATTTCATCAATCCCTATCTGATTATTCGTTATTCGTCCGAAGTCATCAAGGTAATTTTCTAGCCCTACTTATATATGTTGATGATGTGATATTGGCTGGGAATAACTTGCAGGATATAGAAGATACTAAAATACTCTTGTCTAAGCAATTCAAGCTCAAAGACTTGGGAAAACTTAAATATTTTCTTGGAATTGAAGTTGCAAGATCACAACATGGAATTAGCTTATCACAAAGAAAATATGCATTGGAGATTTTGGAAGATTCTGGATTCTTGGGCGTCAAACCATCTCAATCTCCGTTAGAACAGAATATATCACTCACACAATCCGATGGAGAACTCCTAGAAGATGGGTCAATATACAGAAGATTAGTCGGGAGATTAATCTACCTCACCATAACCAGACCAGACTTGACATATGCCGTGCACATACTAAGCCAGTTCATGGACAAGCCACGACAACCACACCTAGAAGCAGCTCATAAAGTGCTAAAGTACATCAAACGAACCCCTGGACAAGGAATCTTGCTTCCATCCACAGGTTCACTCCAACTACATGCATTTTGTGATGCTGATTGGGCTCGATGCAGAGACACAAGGAGATCAGTCACAGGTTACTGCATTTTACTTGGAAATGCACCAGTTTCATGGAAGACCAAGAAGCAAACAACAATATCTCGTTCAAGTGCAGAAGCAGAATACAGATCCATGGCAACCACCTGTTGCGAGATCACATGGTTGAAGAACATCTTGAAAGATCTGAAGATAGACCACGGAGAGCCAGTGACCTTATTTTGTGATAATCAAGCAGCAATGCACATAGCATCCAACCCAGTCTTCCACGAGCGAACCAAACATATAGAGATCGATTGTCACCTAATTCGAGAAAAAATTCAAGAGGGAATGATTCAGACAGCTTACATTCGAACTACAGAACAACCAGCAGACTTATTTACGAAACCATTAAGCTCCACACAATTTGAAACACTACTTGGCAAGTTGGGTGTAATTAACATACATTCCAACTTGAGGGGGAGTGTTAAGACAGACTATAGGAAACTAGAATAGGTAGTCAGTGACTTGTCAAAAATCACATTTAATGTAAATATTACCGTTTTTATTATACAGCTCAATAGTAGGCAGTAGACTAGGACTCTAATACCTATACACTTGTATAAATCCCTATATATGAATTAATGAAACGTAACAGAGATCCCTCTCTGAATTTCTTCACATTGATTACATTCCTCTACTACTCTGAAAATCTTTACTTTTCTTCTGCTACTAATTTCTTTTACTTGGGCATGTCTGCATGTCCTCATCGCATCCATCCAACTTCGCCGGAAGTCCGGTCGCACCGTCCTCCCACCCGGCCCTCGCCAATTGCCGATAATTGGAAACATATTAGCCCTCGGTGACAAGCCCCACCGAACCCTTGCTCACCTCTCACGAACTTATGGACCTTTAATGACCCTCAAGCTTGGTACCATAACCACAATAGTCGTATCCTCTCCGGATATTGCCAAAGAAGCATTGCAGAAACATGACCAAGCCTTTTCCAGCAGAACAGTCCCAGATGCTCTTCATGTACAACACTATAACTTCCACAAAAACACAATGATATGGTTGCCTGCGTCGACTCATTGGAAATTTCTCAGAAAACTCGCTGCCACACAAATGTTCACTTCGCAAAGGCTTGATGCCAGCCAAGCCCTCCGTGGAAAAAAGGTTCAGGAATTGCTAGAATATGTTCATGAGAATTGCAACAGCGGACAGGCTGTTGACATTGGTAAATCTGTTTTCACAACTATCCTTAATTTAATTTCGAACACCTTCTTCTCTCTTGATATAGCCAGTTACAATTCTGATTTGTCTCAAGAATTCAGCGATCTTGTGTTTGGTGTCATGGAACATATTGGCAAGCCAAATATTGCCAACTATTTCCCAGTGCTTCGATTAGTAGATCCACAAGGTGTAAGACGAAAGATGAATAATTATTTCAAAAGATTACTTCAGATTTTTGATAGTATCATCAACGAGAGGACTCGACTACGTTCTTCTTCGGTGGCATCCAAGGCATGCCATGATGTACTTGATGCCCTGCTGATTCTTGTCGAAGAAGAAAATACTGAATTGAGCTTCACTGACATACAGGTGTTGCTTCTGGTAAGTATTGAGATTAATTGATAATTATGACCAAGTTTTTTTCTGCATACTAACCTTCAATTCTGAAATTAATTATCTTACATGTTTACATCAGGATATGTTCATTGCGGGTACTGACACTACCTCATGCACAGTAGAGTGGGCAATGACAGAGTTATTACTGAACCCAGATAAATTGGTCAAGGCCAAAAACGAGCTCCAAGAAGTCGATGGACCAGTTCAAGAATCAGACATCTCCAGGTGTCCTTACCTTCAAGCAATTGTCAAGGAGACATTTCGGCTGCACCCACCAGCACCACTCCTGCTGCCCCATAAAGCCGTATCCGAAGTAGAGATGCAAGGCTTCACAGTACCCAAAAATGCACAAATTCTAATCAATATCTGGGCAATGGGAAGAGATCCAGCCATATGGCCAGATCCTGATTCGTTCAAGCCTGAAAGGTTTTTAGAATGCCAAATTGACGTGAAAGGAAGAGATTTCGAGCTCATTCCATTCGGAGCAGGAAGAAGGATTTGCCCTGGATTGCCACTGGCCCACAAGATGGTGCATTTGACGTTGGCATCTCTCATCCACTCTTTCGACTGGAAGATAGCTGATGGCTTGACACCAGAGGATATAGACATGAGTGAGACGTTTGGGATTACATTGCATAAGAGAGAGCCTCTCCGGGCCATACCCATGAAAACTTGAACTTGTTTCTTCACCGTGTTGCCATGGGCTCTGGGACGAGGTGTGAGATATTACGTTCTATACCCATCGTTGGATTTGGACAGGGTAATCCTTGAAAATAACCCGGAGAACTGTTTTCCCGATATTAGAAATAAAAAACAAAAAACAGATGGAGCTGGTGAAATTTCATTGACTCTGATAATATAAGGAGAATTTTTTTTTTTTTTCTTGGTTGCCAGCATCCAGGGTTGCCCGATTAATCTGGTGGTCGTCCCGGGTCGCATGCCCTCTGTTTAAATAAAAAAAAATATACAATCTTCGTGCTCTAACACTACCTCTTTCGTAGAATTTCGACATCAGTCACAATTTTTCAATTAAATATAGCAAAACATCAACAACGAGAGGCAGAAATATTTCACACCCACATGCCCCGCGTCAAGGAATCTCACAACTCTCCTTCCATTTTACCGCACTCCTCGCAGGACACACCGCGTCCTTTATTAATACTTTGCAACCCTACACAAATTAAACCGCAGTGAACAGCCATGAGACCGGCCACCATTCTGCATCTAACCATCACTGCTGTCCTGATCACCGCCGCCACGGCCCAGGCTCCTCCCACTAAATATATCAACCACACCGTTGGCGACAATGCCGGCTGGTTCTTCAATTCCACCACCAACACCACTGCCAATAACTATTCCTCTTGGGCTGCCTCCCAAACCTTCAATCTCGGCGACTATCTTAGTAAGTTTCAAATGTCTTAAATCTGTTTTACGCATGTGTGAATGAATGTTGATGTTTGCTAAATCATTCTCCCATGTCAGTTTTCAGAACGAGCTCCAATCAGACAGTGATCCAGACCTACAATCTGACAACATTCAAAAACTGCTCAATCGACAACTCGTCTGATAACGATACGATTGTCTACTACGGAGGCAACTCGGTGTTCGACCAAGCGTTGGTCATACCAGTACCGTTGACCATTCAAGGTTCGAATTATTTCTTCTCTGATGCTAATGATGGCATTCAATGCCTGTATTGATTGGCCTTTGAGATCAACGTCAATCGTGGCCTTGGATTGCCTCCCAGTCTTAATCAGCCTCCTCCTCCTCAGTACAGGGAGCCTCCCGGTCCTGACTCGGCTTCTCCGCCAATTACTATTCCTGCCGGAGGAAATGATGGATTTAAAAACGGGTTAAGCGTACACGTGATTGCGGGTGCGGTTTTATTTGCTTGGCTGGCAGTCAACGGTGGGATAGGGGTGGAGTTTTTTTGACTTGTTTGTGTTGTTTCGTAATTAGATACCCGAGTCGGCAAGTGGGGATATTTTTTGGTGGATGGATGTTAATTTACGGAAGAGCTTTTTATGGATAACCTTGTAACTGTCTGATTTTACGGTGTCAAGACATTTATAAAATAATATTTTTTTATTTTAAAAAATAGTTGCTATTATAATATTAAATATATTTCTATTCTCGAATGGATAGCAGGTTATTTGTGTTGGAAATCTTGAATCTGTACAGTAACTGTTTAGAACAATTATTGTTGAGATTAAAAAATATGGAAAGACAAGAAATCCTGAAGAATTCGAAAATCATAAATATTGGAATGAATCACATTAATTCATTCAATTTATTCAATTAAAACTTGCCTATTTATAGGCTTACAAGAACTAGAAATTGAAATAAACTAGAACTCTCAATAGACTATGAGAGGTTATTGGATAAATAATAGGTTTGTTGATAAAACCTATTATGAATAATAATTTTAACTAAATAAAAAGACTACAACTAAATCTTCTTATCTTCTTATCTTCAAAGTCAATCTGATTAAAATCTAACAATTTGGATGTACTCGTTGATAGTAAAAAATAAACATATACTTTTAAGGAGCCACTGTATGATATTATAAAAAAATAAAAAAGGGAGAGAGAGAGAGATTAGTTGTTTACTATAGCATGTGGATTCAGAATTCTTTTTTTACCCCTCTCCACACAAATTAAAAGACTAAGTTATTAAGGATAGAATCGATTTTTTCAAGGAATTTATTGGCCATTACAAGATTCGTAGGGATAAATTAGTTAATATTTTTTTATATAATTAAATTATTTTGTTGCTCTTAAAAGAAAAAAGAAATTTTTGTTTCAAGGGCTTTTTTGTTTATTATTAGTATTATTTGCAAATACCTTTAAAACAAATAATCATTAAACATGCAAAGGGGTTTTATTTGTATTTTCAGTTTTTTTGCACTGTGAAGTTATGGTATTGCTATTGCCCCTTAAAATAAAAATAAAAACATTATACACATGGTTTCAAGGCTATTTTTGGTTTTTATTTATGGTTTCTTTCTTTGTTTTTTTTTTTTTTTTTTGTTCATCTAAGGTTGTTTAGTCATTTTAAAATATTAGATATTATTAAAAGAATTGATGACGCGTCACATCACAGCATAGGCATAATTGGCTTTCAGCATGACTTTTTTTTTTCTTATCTCCTAACCTAGAAAATCATGTTATCCCATCCAAAAATTAATTGTATCCTCCAAATTGTATCTTTATTAATTTTAGTTCTCATTCTTTTTTATTATATTTGTTTTGATTTTTATTTTTTTAATTTTAAATTATTTTTTAAATTTTATCTCTAATATTTTTATTTTATATTTAATTTGATACTCATTATTTTGATTTTTTTTTTTAGTTTTATCTTTTTCTTAATTTATGAGCTTTTCAATTTCATCCCATATCATTTTATTGCATATGATTTTTATCCAATTTTGATCCTTTTTTTCTTATCCTTTTTTATTTACCATTTTTTCTCAATCTTATCCTTTAATTTCTTATTTTATTTAAATATTTATTTATTTTGGACCATTATTCTTTTTATTACTATTTTCTTATCCTTTTCTTAATTTATTTGGTTTTTCAATTTAGTCCATAATTATTTTTTCATCAAGTTTTTTTATTAGATTTGCTCCATATTGTTTAGATTTTAAATTGCTTTGTAAATGGAAATTTTACTTTGTTATTTTTTCATGTTTGTCTTTTAACAGGGTAATCTCAATCTCATGACACAAGTTTGATTTGTATTTTTTGGCCTTTTATTATAAAATTAGTTGATGGTAGTAAATACACAACCTTAGGGTACCATTGTTTTTTTACAAATAGTATTGGAGCCCCCAAGGTGAATTACTCGGACAAAAAAAAACTTTTTTCCAATAATTCTTGTAATTGTATCTTTAACTTTGTTAACTCTATAGGGACCATTCAATAATGTGCTTAAGCTATTAGCGTTGTCCCCGCTGATATCTATATTGATTTTTTTGTCCTTTCGAAATTATAATTTGATTTTTTGGTTATTGAGTCTTGAACTTCATTATTTGCTCCACTTTTTTTTTGTTAGGTTATCCTAAGTAAAAGATTAGTCGAGTTAACTCAAGTTGACTTGAGTTTTTTCCTTAACTATTTTCTTATAATATATTTTGTTTTACAGTCTTGTACTTTGGTATTATATTATTGTCTCTCCAACTTTGGGATTTTTTAGCTTTTCTTTTTTAGAGGTTAGTTTAGGTGCAAATTAATCAAGTTGACCCTTGTTATCTTGGTTTTTTTATTTACAATTCTTTGTTGGCAAGTTCTTCCTTTGAAAGTCTAATTAGTTTTTATCTCAATCTCATATCATAGGTGATGGGTTAGTCAAATTAACCCTGGTTGACTCAAATTTTTTCTCTCATCCTATTTAAAATAATATTTTTTTATTTTAATTTATTATTTAATATTAGATTATTGGCCCTTGAGCCTAGTCAGTTTTTTCTTTTTGTGAGGTTATCCTAAATACAAGTTTGTCACGTTAACAAAATCTAGCTTGAGTTATTTTTAATGATTTTTTTTTATTGAATTTCAATTTTTTTTTTTGCTAGGTTCTTTTAAGAGTCTAATTTTCTTTTTTATTATGATCTCATATCGCAGTGATTGGTTGGTCAAATTAACTAGAGTTGACTCAAGTCTTTTTCTTCGATGTTATTTTAAAGAAATGATTATTTTTAATCATTTCATAGTAGGATATTGGACTTTGATTTTTTTTATATGGATTTATCTTGATCTCATATCCCTAGTCAAGTGTTAGTTAAGCTAATTCAAATCCATGACATGGTGTGTGCCACTTATCTAGTTTTTATTTTTATATACACTATAACAAGGTTTTTTCATTTAACAAAACCAAAATTAAGTAAAAAACTAAAATATGTCAAGGATTCATGTTGCATAGTTGCATTATTATTGTCACACCCTCCGCGAGAGCACGGCGTCGTGGCGACCCTCCCCGTGAGCGGGGAATTTATGTCAAGGTTTAATCTTTATTTTTGTGAAAAAAGGGAGTCGCCACCTAATATTATGGTTACTAGGAAACCTAAACAGGTCCTTCAGAGATTCTAAGGCAAGGGACTGGTTGTGTAAAGAAAAGGTTTTAACACCCCTGTACTTCCTATCTGAGGTAAGCTGCTTAGTGTTTTGGTTTATCTTATGACTGTTGTGTTATTGATTTTTCAAAAAATATATTGGTTAAATGATGATGATGTATTATTCTCGTAAAAATATTTTGGATATTTACCACTTTAAGGTTTCTTTATCCAAATATTTACGGTGAATAACAACGAATTATCCCCGCTAATACTTTGGATATTAACTCCTTTATGATTTATTTATCCAAATATCAATAGTGAATAATAACGAATTATCCTCGCCAATATTTTGGATATTAACCCCTTTAGGATTTATTTATCCAAATATCAACAGTGAATAATATGAATCCCCAAAAATAAGATTTTTATATTTTTAGAATATTGGTCAATACCTTTTGGATTTTGAAAACATGTTGTAAAATCCAAAAATGTGAGAAAACAATTTTTCGTGTTTACGAAATCCATGCTAAAACACATTTTTCTTTAAACTTTGAATATTTTTTGGGAAGGAATTTTCAAAATATATTAGCGTATTGGCCGTATGCAAGGTAGTCAAAATCGCGAGCCAACTCGCAAAATCGTACGATTTTGCGAGTTGGCTCCGAAAACCTGGTTGAACCGGAAAGAAAAATCGAAATCGGTCAAACTCGGTCAAACTCGTAGAAAAATCGTTCAAAATCGTAGAAAAATCGTAAAAAATCGTAGCAAAATCGTAGAATAATAATAATAATAAAAAATAATAATATTTAATTATATTTAAATTCATTTTTTAAATTTAAATATAATTAAAAATAATAATTTTTGTACGGACATTTTACGATCTTTCTACGATTTTACGATCCGATCTTACGATCCGATTTTTCGGAGCCCTTTCCGATCCGTGTCAAAATCTCGATTTTGACTGCCATGGCCGTATGCACAAAAACAATACATTTTTATTTTTTTTATTTTTTAAAAAAGATATATTTTTCTTATGCAAATTTGTATTTTTATATTATTATTTTTATTATTATTATTAATGGGTGGTTGCCCAACCCTAATGGGCTAGGCTGGGCTAACAGCCCACCACCACATTGGGTTGGGCTCTCGGCCCACCTTATCTCCTACTGGGATTTAGGCCCATTTAATCTCGAACTGGGCTTTCTGCCCATTTATTCTCGGGTTGGACTCTCAACCCACTATTCTCGGTCTGGGCTTCCAGGCCAGGAGGCTGGCAGCTCAGATCTCATCTAGACTAGGCTTCCAGCTCAAACGGCTGCTGGAAGCCCGCCTTCCTCAGGGGTCAGCCCGGACCCAAAGCCCTGCCCGACCAGCCCACTATCCACGCAGTGACAGTGGGGGAGGGAGTGAATCAATTCACTCCCCCTGCATGTAACTTTAATGAAGACGATGAATAGTATATTTTTGGAGTGTGATAAATGGTGTATATGTTAACACCTTGGGGTAGAGGAGATCGAAGTGGTTCTTCCTGTCATGGTGGCGTCAGAAATGGTGGCCTGTGGTGACCCGAGTAGGAGTCGGATGTTGACGTGCTTACATCGCAGCCCCTGCTGCCCTTGCTTGGGACCGTGGTTGGGTCGTCGATGGAGGGGAGGCTATCGGTGGTGATGAGGGTGAAGTTGGGTGGCCTGATATGGCGTTGGAGTTATTGACTGAGAGGGAGAGAGAGAGAGAGAGATTGGCTATTGGTTTTAGAGAGAGATTGGCTGCTGGTTTTAGAGAGAGAGAGAGGGTCAGCTGAAAGGGAGATGTTGCAGCGTGGGGAAGAGAGGGAAACGATGGTGTCAACGCTGGAGACGAGGAAGACAAAGAGAATTTCTCGTCTGTTTTTTTAAGTGCAATTGGTTACGTAAATCTCAATTTTTCCTTTGTTTTTCCTCTCCCTTTTTTTCCTCCTTTGCTCATCGTATTTTTATAGGCAGTGCAGGAGGTAACCGTTGCTTGCAACGGTGGGCTACCTCCTGCGGCAGCATGCTTGTCGGTGATGGCGTGCAGGTGGCCTGTCGGCGGTGGTGCAGGCGGTTGCTCGACAGCGGGGGGGCAGGCAATGGCGTGCGCCATGTCAGGGTTGTTGCTTTTGGGAGGTGTAATTGTAGTTTGGTCCCTCAATTTGTAATTGTTCTAATTGAACCCCCAATTGAATTTAAACTTATGATTTTGTGCAATTATACCCCTGTCAGAATTTCAAATATTAGCCTTGACTTTGTGCGCCTTTTTTATTTTGGTCCTTGATTTCTGATTTGCGCGATTTAACCCTCAATCGACCATTAACTCTCAATTTGTTCAATTTGGCCCCCGATTTCGCATAATTGGCTTGGAAAAATTCAAATCAGTCTCCGAAAATTCCAATCTCATCAATTGAACCCGAATTAAATTCAAGAACTTGATTTCTCATTGACTAAGCCCTTAATAAAATTAATTTGACCAATTTAAAGTATAATTAAGTCATTGTACTTAATTAAATCCTTCAATTGGACCTTAAATTTATTCTCAAACATAATTACACTTTTAAATTGGCCAACGATTAAATCAAACTGACCCATAAGAATATAATTATATCTTTTGACTTAATTTTCACGCAGATTTATCCGATAATAAATTATTTTAGCCTTGAATCTGCGCTTTCCTTCATTTCTGGACACGAAAGAGGTACGATCGAGCTCTCGAAAACATCCAAAATTTCCGCCTTGATTTTTCTGCCGACACCATCCCCTTTTATTTTATTTTTTCTTATTTTTGGGTAGATTTAGGGAATAACCAAAATTTGGTTGATTTTTTCATCAAATCCCACCATCTATCTATCTATATATATATATATATATTGACGTGTTTTTTTATAAATATTTTTAATTAATTTAAGTACTGATATTAAAAATAAATTTTAAGAATAAAAAATAATATAGTATTAAATAAAAAAATAAGATAACAAATTAAAAGAAATAAAAACTAAAGAATGAGTAAAAAATAAGAAAAACACAATGGCGTAACTATAAAATCCCCAATCTTGGGGTGTTTGGTAGGGTATTTGAAAAGTGTTTTTGAAAAAAATTAATTTTTTATTTTAAATTATAAAAATTTGATTTTTTTAGATTATTTTCATGTGGTGGATTTAAAAATAATTGTTTAAAAATAAAAAAATATTTTAATATATTTTTAAATAAAAAATACTTTCAAAAACAACATTAACTACATTCCAAACATGCCCTAAAGTAGAGATGTCCAAACAAGTCGCAAATGAACGGACAGATGGCGGAGGGAGAACGAGTGCAATTGAAACAAGAAACCGGATATAGTTAATATCCATAAAAAACAATCAAAGCAATGTTCCCTCCTCCCTCTGGCCTACCAGACCCTCTACCTCCCCTCCCAGCTGTTCCAGTTATTTTATTTTATTTTATTTTTCTTGTGGATTAAATGCTCACAACACCACACCCAAAAAAGAAAGGAAGGAACCGTTACTTTGAAGAAAGAGAAAAACAAACTCTCAGACATAGCAGTATCATTACCGTCTTAGCGTGTGAAGTAATAATAACTGAGTCCACTTCCTGATCCCTAAAATTCTTTCTCCAATTCCTTCACTCTCTCAACAAAATAACAATTCATGGCTGTCTGATTTGTCTTTCTGATTTTTGTTTTCTATTTTTTCGTGGACTAGGTTTAGTTGTGTCTTGGAATCGGGGGAAATGGGGCTAATTTCAGGGTTATTTTTGGGGATCGTCTTCGGGATCGGGTTGATGGCTGGATGGAAACACATGATGCAGTACCGAAGCACCAAACGAGTTGCTAAGGTTCGTTCATTTTGATGATTGAGATACATGTCGTTTTCTTTTACTGTGAATTGCGTTCGATTTGGAAAGTGAAATGCGCGGACTCGAATTTCCGTCTGCAGGCAATGGATATAAAACTCCTTGGGTCACTCAATAGAGATGATTTGAAGAAAATATGTGGTGATAATTTTCCTGATTGGATTTCTTTCCCTGCTTTTGAACAGGTTTGTAATTTTCTCTAATTACCTCCTCTGGTATTTTTTTTATAAAAAAAATAGAAAGAAGAAAACCAATTGTGTTTTAAGCTAGCTCTAATTTCTTGTTGCATTATTATTATTTTGGATCTGGTAAATATATTTTTGTGAAGCCAAAAGACATAATATCGTGTAACGTCTCCTTGTTGTATGGTGTATTGCAATGCGGTTTGCCAACAGGTTTTCTCTGTCTTGTTTCTGATTGATTTCATAATGTTGTGCTTTGGTTACATCCTGCAGGTGAAATGGCTAAATAAGCAATTGAGCAAATTATGGCCTTTTGTTGCAGAAGTAAGATTTTTTTCCCCGTCTTATAATTAGATGTAACTGCGCAAAATTTTTGAAGTATCCTTTAGTTTCTTGCGAGTTTTTTTTATCCTGTATATTGGCAAATGCTGTTCTGTTAGGCAAAAACAAGCTTTTTACCTGAAATATTAAACTTGAGATTCTCGGCTGGATGTGTTTGCAGGCGGCAACAGCGGTGGTTAAAGAATCTGTTGAACCGCTATTGGAAGACTACCGACCTGCAGGGATTACTTCTCTAAAGTTTAACAAATTTTCTCTTGGTACTGTGCCGCCTAAGATTGAAGGTATGAATCAATAGATGCTAATTTCTGTCATGTAGTTGTGTGTTGCTACTACTTGTGTCTGATGCGGTATTCTTATGTCATTGAGATTGATAGCATTCAATTACAATTTAATGCTAGGACCTGTACTTTTGAATAGGTCTTCTGAGTTCTGAAAGTCTTTCTGGCATATTTAGAGCTAAACACACGGCATGTGCACATATACCAGGAATATTTTATTTATTTAGTACATTTCTTGTCAATGTGAAATGCACTTTTGTACTCCTTTCATAAGTGCATTCACAGATTCCTTCTTTATCACTTGACCAATGCAGGAATTCGTGTCCAGAGTCTCAAGCAAGGTCAAATTACCATGGATATTGATTTGCGGTGGTGTGGTGATCCAAGCATCATTCTAGGCGTTGAAGCACTTGTTGCTTCTATACCCATTCAAGTTGGTGGATCAATGGCTTTGGCTGATAACCAAATTCTCTTGACATTTTTTTAACCCATTTGGATTTTTTTTGTGTGATGGGAGTACTTACCTTAATATTTTTGTGCTGCAAAATATTACAGCTGAAAGATCTTGAAGTTTACACTGTTATCCGTGTTATCTTTCAACTTGCTGAAGAGATTCCATGTATTTCTGCTGTTGTGATTGCTCTACTTTCTGAGGTACACCTTCAAAAGTGTTTAAAAAATCTGGTCATAATCATTCTGTGGGTGTTAATATCGGTACTCAAATAAGTGACTTTGATAGATTTTTGATAATATGAATGATTTTTATGGGTAGGAAATATGCTTATTAATTCAGGTTGTACTGAAGTAGTTATGCTCTATTTGAGTAGTTTTATCATACAACTCTTGCAAGATTTCAGAGAAACAGAAAGAGAGAGAAATAGAATTCATGTTGCATGGACATGCCTCTCTGTTCCTTCTGGTGATCTTGTGACACTAAATATTTCAACTTCTTATTTTCTTTCCCCCCTCTTAATTTCTTTTTTATGTAACTACATTTCTAGTAGACCTTCAATATGTTTCAGCTTGAAGGCTACACAAACAACAGTACACTACTAAGTCATGATAAAATCCTATATAATGAATGATTAAGCTCATCCAGATTTAAAGTTCTTTGAGTGGTTATTGTATTTAACAGTATAATGATATGCTATTCTGATATTGATTTCAAGAATTCATTTGGCATTGCAATTGGATGGGGTTTGTAGTTGAACTTGAGAGAAAAGGCTGTTCCATTATTTTATTTAACTTCTATAACGTGCTCTATTTGGCTTTAGTGATCATCATCAATTGTTACTACTTTGAGTTAGAAGGAGTTGGAAAATAATTGCATTATTACATGCACTAAGTAATTTTTTATAATATTACAGTTATAATCGTTTTGGAAATGACTAATTCTTGTATCATCAATCAGCCAAAGCCAAAGATTGAATACATTCTCAAGGCTGTTGGTGGAAGCTTAACAGCACTTCCTGGCGTCTCAGATATGATTGATGCAAGTTCCTTTCTTCCTTTTATTAAAACTTATTTTCTTATGTTTCATTGTTGGTTTGGTTTCCTTGCTCATCACTCTGCTCTTATTACATCTGGTAGGATACTGTGCAATCGATTGTTACGGATATGCTTCAGTGGCCCCACAGGATTGTTGTTCCCCTCGGTGGTATCCCTGTTGACATAAGGTAAATAGAAAATGTTTTTGCCTTATTTTCTGTTCCCTGAGAGCTGTTATAGTATTCTTAATGGATTTTGGCTGTTTTGAGTATTTAAATGTGAATGAAATGAATGTGTGTTCGTTGTTTAAGATTACAGTCACAGTATTATTAATGCATTTTGGCTGTTCTTAATGCATTCGTGTCATGAACTGTGATTGTGTTCATGATTAAGCAGGGGGTTGCTGGCGCTAGATAACTGTAATGGTCATTGTGGTCATGAGTTGCTACCAATGCTTGAAATAAAATAAAAATGATACTAAGAATTAGTTGTAAGCTTATTTTTTTTAGAAAAATAACAAAATCAACTTTATATTTATACTATTGAACAATTTGATATCATCGAACTGTAAGTGATGAAATCACATTTAATTTTATGATTATAATTTCAGTGAACAGTCAACAAAAGTAAATGTCAAAACATTGATTTATGTGAATCCATGGCTGGTTTTTCATAAATTTAACATCTTATCTTCAAGGTTACATAACTTGTGTCCATGTAACATATTTCATAATATCACCCATAAAATTTCACTAAGAATTATTTCTGAAGTTTTTTTGATACAAAAAATGACAAAGTCAACTTTACATTTATACCTATCCAACAGTTTGAGACCATAGAGTCCATACTTTATAAAAGACAACATAATCTTGTGGTTATAAGTTTCCATGAACAATCCATGAAAGCAAACGTTAAATAGTTAATATATTCGCCTTCAATCTCCATCTTAACACCTGGGTCTAAACATTAGAAGCATAATGTGGACGAATGAGACCTATCTTCCTGGAATGAGACAAATGAAATGGGATAGTGAAGAAGCAAAGGAAGTATCTTTCAGTTTGAAGGATAAAAACAAGGCATTGCAATAAGCCTGGAGTAGGGAGTTATAAATTAATTGCCATATACAACCATAAAGTTCTTTATACAATGGCTGCAATCTAAATGGTCATTTCAGCCTTAATTCTTATATGATGCTGATAACAACAGGCTGTAACTGAATTTGGAGTGTGGGATCTTCTTCTTGCTCTAAGGTTCCTTTAACATAATGCAAGGCAACAGAAATGCAAATCATCTGCTGTTCTTTCTTGTCTTTTCCTCATAATACATTTGGAAGATTAAATCTACTTAAATCTAACCACCATTATCAGTTTAGATATTTTTTTGTACTTTAATTTCAGTATATTGAACAAATTTTTCCTTTCCTTTACTTTTTTTGTGGGGGATCACATGCAGTGAATTAGAGCTTAGACCTCAAGGAAAGCTTACAGTGACCGTAGTGAAGGCAAATGACTTGAAGAACATGGAAATGATTGGAAAATCTGATCCTTATGCCATTGTATATGTTCGACCAATGTTCAAGGTTAAAACACAAGTCATTGATAATAACCTGAATCCTGTTTGGAATCAAACATTTGATTTGATTGCCGAAGACAAGGAGACGCAATCACTTACTCTTGAGGTTTAAATCTCTCATACTCATCCTTTTGCTCTTATTATTCTATTTTGCTTATTTCATAATACAACACTTGCGTAGTTTCTTATGAAGCTCTGGATCTATTTTTTCTTATGACACAATGATGATGATGATCTACCTAGAATTTTGTTTCCCCTTATCATAACTGTCATGGGAATCTAAGATGAATACATGTTATGCTAGAAATATGCACTGAATAAGTTTTCTAAATTTTGAAAACCTAAACTATGATGTCTGCCTTCTTTTCTGCTTAGAAAGGTGGGAGATGAAGCCACATGATTATCTGAGGTGTGTGCACATTTACCATTGTACTGTAATTGCATGTACAAGTGATTATGAGGTGTCCATTTTTTGTTCTCTATCAATGCAAGCGTGCATTTCTCATGTGCTGGTATTGTATGATTTCTGTGATGCTATTCCACCAAATGCTCGCCATTATCTTTGTTCAACAAGCAGTTGAAGTTGCCAACGCATATAGAGATCTCCTCCCTCGCTGTGTGATTCTATGGGAACTTAACCATGTGATTTTGATGTAGTTGATCCCTTCTGATAGAATATTGTATATATCCTTTTTACAACAATTTTATGAAACTCTTTAAACAGGTCTTTGATAAGGACATTGGGCAAGACAAGAGATTAGGAAGAGTAAAATTGGCTTTAAATGAGCTGGAAGCCGAAACTTGGAAGGAGCTGGAGTTGAGACTGTTGTCATCATTCGATACGTTGAAGGTTAAGGATAAGAATGATAGAGGAAGTATTACAATTAAGGTAAGAAAATGCTGCATGGTTGTTTATTTTCTGTCTATAACAATTGAATCACAGTTCTTAATTCTGTCTATGAATCCTCGGCGTGATGTTTTTTTCTAGTTCTTAGGACCAGTATTTTGTCCATTGTCCAACTCTGTTTTCTTCTTTTAGGGTTTTATACTTGTCATTTTTATTTCATGTGCTGCATTTACTGGCTATGTTTACATTTTGGGTTGGATTTGCAGGTTTTGTACCATGAATTGAACAAGGAAGAGCAGTTGGCTGCTCTAGAGGAAGAGAAGAAGATCATAGAGGAGCGAAAGAAACTAAAAGAAGCTGGAGTTATTGGGAGCACAATGGATGCGCTTGATGGGGCAACATCACTGGTGGGATCAGGAGTCGGGCTCGTGGGAACTGGTGTTGGTGCTGGAGTTGGGCTGGTGGGAAGTGGCCTCGGAGCTGTTGGTACTGGCCTCAGCAAAGCAGGAAGGTTCATGGGCAGGACAATCACCGGACAATCCAGCAAGAGAAGTGGCAACACAACTCCAGTCAGTAGTGTGCAAGAAAACGGCGGCGCCAAGCCCCTGTAGTGCCGCTGCTGAAGCTTGTGAATTCCGCAATGTACTCTATGAAATTTAGCTTGAGAAGTTTGTTTTGCCTCGCCTTCCTCTGCTACTACCTTGGCATGGATATATGTTATTAGTTTCAACTGTATCATCGTAGTTAAAATTTACTTGACGTGAATACATAGCAGTCTTATCTGACACCGTACAAAAATAAATTGATTGTTCATTCATGAATGCGCTTTTTTATGGTGAAGGTGACGACTCGAGTGATGGAGTTCTTGAGCGATTACCGATTTATTTTGATCATTTGGAGTTTCGGGCCTTAGTTATGGATTTTGCCGGAGTTATGGTGCGAATCCTGCTGCGTTGGAATCAATTGATCGTGATTGTTTTTGTTGTTGAAGAGCATTTTTGTAATTTATTTTTAAAAAATATTGTTTTGATTAGTTGATATAAAAATATTATTATAATATAGTTATAAGTGCAAAGTATTTTAAAAAATTATAATGTAAGGGAGTAAGCTTCTCCTTGTTGCTTGCATATTTTTTATTGTGAGGTTATTCAAGTTTATTTAAGTTCTGGATGGGATAAGTTATGTCAATGTTATGCTTACATGCATGCATACATACATACATACATACATACAGGTTTGAATATTAAAAAAAAATGCAATTGAGAAGGGGGGAATTACATTAAGCTTTCAATAGCTTGATTATATTTTTGCTTAGTTTTGTATTTGAAAAATTATATTTTATATTTTATAAGTTATATGAGACTACATCCATACAGTAAAAAATTAAATTATTTATAAAATCAAAATTTTATTTTAATTAATAACTAAAAAACCCTTATTATGTTAAAACAATAAATTTGTTACTCTTTCTTTGCAAAATATAAAACCCTAGTACCTAGCATCCACCATTCTTTTTGAACTCTGGTTACCTAAACCCAACAAAAATTTGGATCATCATCAAGAACTATACTAGTCAAGTCCCTGTGCTCCGCTATGAGTTGGACTAAATTTGAAAAAAAATATTTAGAGAATAAAGATTTTTCTACCTGTATCATTAAATTTAATGAAGTTGTTCAATCTTAAAACTTATTAATCCAACTTTATGATTGACTCAAGTTTTTAATTAAATTATATAAGAGTTCACCCAAAGTGAATCAATCAATTTAATAAATCCAAAGACAATTTGGATAGCTGATAAAAATATAACAAAACTTTTTATATAAAAAAAAAAACATATAAAGTTTGATGAGTAAAATTATCAAACCCACAAATCAAATAGTTCGAGTAAAAAAATTCAAACATAACTATGTAATGGACTCTAGTAGGATTAATAACTTATTTTTTCGAAATTATTGCTTATTTAACCATACAATAACAAAAATAGATTATCAAGTATTAAAAAAATCATAAAAAATAAATTAAAAGGCTAATATAAATAAAATAAAAATGAAGATTGAAGAATAAAATTATGCGATTTATTTTCCAACTAATTTAAAAGGTAAATTAAAATAAATTACCAAATCTAAATACTAATAATCACATAATATAAGGACTAATTTTTTTTTAAAAAAAAAAACAATAAGCTAAGGAAAAAATTAAGGATCAAAACAGAAAATTGTTGAAAAAACATTATTATAATCCACAATTAATTGTGAAAAGATGAACAATAAAAGAATTTATAGTCAAAGAGTCATGTCATTTATATGATAGGAAATTTATAACATTTTGTTTATTATTTTGTTCAATCAATTAAACGATACTAAAAAAAGATAAATACATTAAATCGAGTGAATGAAATAAAATAAAATAAAAAAGATAAATACTTATTAGAAACATTATATCAAAGTAAAAAAAATATTTTCAAAAATATAGTTTATCTACACAAAACAATATTAATATAAATATAACTTTTTTATATATAAAATGATAAAAATGAAAAAAAATATAGAAAAGGGCAAGGCGTTGTCAGGCCTAACTCATTTAAGTTGATTCCACGCTCGGACCTGCTAGACAATCCTGCATGTTTGAACCCTTTTTTTTTCATTATACATGGGGTAGACTCATCAGACAATGTCACATGTTCTTGCCTAGATTTCAGGCAGCATGGTGACCAAAAAATCAAGGTTTGAAAATTTTTAAACTAAAGACTTGTTTTTCAACCTATTTTCTTATCCAAAATATCATCAAAACACTTTATAAATCATGTTAAAACTACAAATACTGTAAAAAGACCTCTATAAAAACAAAATCAACCCGAGCTTAAATTTGTTTTTTTATAAACTATAAAGGTAAAAAAACACTTAATAAGAACCCTCCTCGTGCATTAGAACAATTTGACACAAATTTATTTGTTTTGGTGGCCTAAATTGATGTCAATCATATGTTTCTCTCTGTACTGGAAGAATCTAATGACATTTCTCTCAACACCAGGAACTAAAAGATAATAAAAATATTTTCTTATAGCAAAAATGAATTTGAAAAATATTGAAGTATCAAAATTGTATAATGTACATGATTTTTAAAGTTAAAGAATTAAATTGTATTAATTATAAACTCAAGGCACACTACACATGTTTGATATTTTTTTCATTTTGATCCTCTTTATTAAATCTCATCATTTCTTAAAAAATCAAAATCAATTGGTTCTCAATGATTAAAATGCTGGAAAAAATCAGTAACCAAATTAAAAATAAAACAAAAAATTATATGCACGTTTTAGTTTTTTACTTAATATTAGCCCCTAACAACTCATATTGGCCATTTAGGGCATTTTAGATGTTGAGATCATCCTTGTCAGCTTTGAATTGAGTCCTGAATAAAAGCGATACACACTAGTTGGCATAAAAATTTGGACCGTCAATTTACCTGATCCCACCCTCTTTACACGTGTCACATCCACACACACTTCCCTTACATGCCTAGATAGGTGGCATGTAGCGGGGTTGCTAATTCCGAAGCACGCCCAGGTAAAACCTCCCCGGACCGTTCAATTTGCATGTTAAGCCACCATGAAGTCAGCCCAGAGAGGCAGAGAGTCACAACCAAGTTAAGAGCCCTAGTGGTGGCGAAGTGTGGACTGGGAGGGAAGGAGTTGAGAAAGAGTGCGGGGGAAATAGGTACGAGGGAGTTGATTATTTTGGAATCAAATATATGTTTTCTTTTCTTTCAATTTTTTTAATATTATAATTTTTTCTAGGGTTATAACTTATAACTGGAGTTATCAGCTTAAGAATTGTAACTCCAAGGAGTTGGCTCAACGGTGGAGGCTTGGGACCTGCGGGGGGTACTCCTCCCAGGTCCTGAGTTCGAAACCTAAGGGTGCTATCAATTTCTTGGAGCCATCGGACTTGGGCGAAGCCCATGAATCAACCGTGGTGCACTTGCGGGAAACTCCTTACCGAGGGCCTGTGCACCCCCGGGATTAGTCAGGGCCCAGCGGCTCTGGAACCCGGTGCTAATTCAAAAAAAAAAAAAAAAAAAAAAGCTTAAGAATTGTTTTAATACATGGAGTCAATAAAATAAAGAAGATTAAAAAAAGGTTTTTTAAAAAAAAACAGGCTCATAGTTTCTACGTTCCCGACAAAAAAAAAAAACACAAGCTCTTTAAGACAACAAGTAATCGGGTAACATGGTATTCCACCAGTCACTTCTTATTACCAAAAAAAATAAAAAACTGAAGAATCGCATCCCGGTACCCGATACAATGAATTAACTCACATGCTAGTTAGACTAAACCATGACAACCCATCCATAAACGGACACGAGTACTTAAGAAGTCAAACCCATGGCTCTTTATCACCCCTTCCCTTCACATCCTTGTCACCCTACACTTCTGCTTATCCTACACAAAATAGAAAACCAAATCAGAACACACCTCTTCTCGCCTCTTAACAAAAAAACGAACCAGTACAGAAAGAGAAAGAGAATACGACACCACACTATATTCCTCTCCTCATGAATTTCTTAACTTAAAACAGCCTCATCATTTCCTCTCTATTTACCACAATGCCATCTCGCCACCTCCGATCTCTATCGGAACCACCACCACTCCACCACAACATCCGCCTCCTACCTCCACTCCTTGCTGGAACACTAACGCTCATTCTCATTCTCCTTATTGTACTTATAGTCTTGTTCTATCGCAAAATCACGAGAAACCGTACAGCTGCAATTACAAAATCTTCAAATCACCACCGCCATCAATGCCGCTGCTACTCCTACTCTCTCCTCCGCCGTGCAACTTCCTCATTCTCAACGTCCAACCGCCTCGGACGCGGCAGTTTCGGATCAGTCTACAAAGCTACACTTGCTAACACTAATCAACATTTAGCTGTTAAATTGATGGACCAAAACGGTTCTCTTCAAGGCGAGAGAGAGTTCCATAACGAACTCTCAATTGCTTCTTGTTTAGATTCTCCTAACATTGTGTCCCTCCTTGGCTACTCATGTTCGCGAAAGAAGAAATTAGTTTTAGTCTATGAGTTAATGGAGAACAGAAGCTTGCAAGAAGCTTTGTTTGATAGGAAATGTGAAGAGTTGATGAGTTGGAAGGTTAGATATGAGTTAGTGATTGGTGTAGCCAAGGGACTTGAGTATTTGCATCATTTTTGTAGTCCTCCGGTGATTCATGGGGATATTAAGCCTGGTAATATCTTGCTTGATTCGTGTTTTAATGCGAAAATTGGAGATTTTGGTCTAGCGAGATTGAAGATTGAGGAGAGTAATGGTTTCCTGGAGAAGAAAGATGGTTTTAGAGAGGATAATGGATCGATTTTGGAGGAGACAGAGAGTGTGGCAAGTGGGTGCGGAGAGAGTGGGATTATAGACGTTGGTGTTGTGAGATCGCCGGAGAGTTTTGGTGTTAGGGTTTTGGATTCGGATGCGTCACCTGAGATGTGCTCAGTGGTTTCTCCGGAAGTTGGGGTGGATAAGGGGAGTATATCGGAGGCGGGTTTTGATAAGATGAGTGTTGATAGTGGGAGAGATTTAAGTGGTGGAGGGAAGAAAGGTGGGTCGAGGAGGGATTGGTGGTGGAAACAGGATAACGGCGGTGGATCGGAGTCGGGGAGAGTGAAGGATTATGTGATGGAGTGGATTGGAAGTGGGATTAATAAGGAGAGACCTAAGCAAGAATGGAATTCAGCCTCTCCAATTTTCATTGATAATAAATTGTTGAGCACAAAACGTTTGAAGAGTGGGCCAAAGAAGCACAAGAAGAAATTGGAATGGTGGGCTTCTTTAGACGAGGAAAGAATGAAGAAGAATAGAAAGCCTAGAGAGTGGTGGAAGGAGGAGTTTTGTGAGGAGCTAACGAAGAAAAAGAAGAAGAGAGGACTTAGTTCGAGTAACAGTAGAGATTCATGGTGGCAAAAGGATGATGATGGGGTCCAGGAAAGGAAGAGGAAGAGGAGGAGCAAGGGTAGTAGAGGTAGTGTTGATTGGTGGATGGATGGTTTTAGTGGTGAATTTATAAACGGGAGAAGAAACAGCCAGGATTGGGCTAGCGGAGAGATCCCCAAGAGTGGTGGTATTAGCAGCACGCCTAGCATGAGAGGAACGGTGTGCTATATTGCTCCTGAATACGGTGGAGGTGGCCTGATATCGGAGAAGTGTGATGTTTATAGTTTTGGTGTCCTGCTCCTTGTGGTGGTTTCCGGGAGAAGACCACTGCAAGTAACTGCCTCACCGGTGTCAGAATTTGAGAGGGCTAATCTAATCTCTTGGGCTAGGCAACTTGCATGCAATGGGAAGCTGCTGGATCTTGTTGATACTTCAGTGCATTCGTTGGATAAGGATCAGGCATTGCTTTGCATTACAATAGGTCTGCTATGTTTGCAGAAATCGCCTAGCAAACGGCCCACATTGAAAGAAATTGTGGGGATGCTTTCTGGGGAGGCAGAGCCACCCCACTTGCCTTTTGAATTTTCACCATCACCGCCGTCCAATTTTCCATTCAAATCCCGAAGAAAGGCTCGGTGAGTTTATTAGACTTATGACATCATTCTAATTAACTGTAGAGTGTGTAGCTGTTGTAGGCCATTTCTAATTTATCATGTTTTGTAGAAACTGTTTGCTGAAATTGAAATGAATATACATATTTATCATGAAGTCAGGCTTGTTCACTTGTTTTTTCTTCTGGGCCTACACATTATGTTTCAACGTTTTTACTTTCTGGAGAGATGATTTTTAGGCACAATCACACTGACCTTTGTTTCTACAAGTTGTTGAGTTTTAGGTAGCCCGGGATTATTGGTACTGTAAAGAACAGGCAGTGGCGGAGATATCTTTTAATTTCCATGTGATGATCCCACCTTAAAATTCTTTATCAACACATTTGCCCAGGTGCCCTGGGTGCCAAAGTGAGCTGTTTTTTGCTCCTGTTTTTCTATGACTTTTTTACCTAAATGGACCCATAAGATATTATCCTCTTTTTTTTTGTTGCCTGCTACTTTTCCGAAGTTTTCTCATTAGAATTTGAACGGGATGCAATGATAAAGAGTTTAAAATTTGTACAGTAGATCTTGAATTTAAATCAGGATATATATTTTTTATAAAATTCTAAAACAACCAGGTTTTTATTTATTTATATAATTTATAAATTGCATTTTCCAGAAATATGGTTTTATTGCCTCCAAAAAAAAACATGAATTTCAGTAAAGAGGGCAAATGTTGGCCCGGTCATTCTATTTCCTTTGGAAAATGATTTTGCCGTCACATTATAATCATTGTCGTCCTTGTGTCTGCACTGTGCAATTGAGTGTACTTTTTAGCTTTGCTTAAACAACAAGCATGGCCAGAAATGAAGTGTAATGTTATTCAGAACATTCCTGTGAGGGAACTGAACCTGAGTAAATTAAGTTCAGCCATTTATAGCATCTTGAAACCAATTTTTGTGAATTTCATTTCGTTGCGATTGAAATATCTGAAATATTTTGTAGTAGTTAAAAAAATAAGATAAAATGACATCGTTTTTATCATAGTTTAAATTTTTAGCCCGTTCCGGATTTAATATTAATATAATTATTTATTAATAATAATTAACCAATACAATTTCAATACAACCTTAAACTTAAAAACAGTTTTAACCAAACACTTCAAAATTTATTTTGAACTGTAGCTAAAGTGCTTTTTATGAAACTGCTTTTTTAAAATCTCAACCACAAAAGTAAAAATAATATCAAATACACTCTAAGCCTCAAGTGTTGCTTTATGAGTCATTAGAGATGATCACATTAGGGCAACTCCAACGGGAGTGCCATTTGAGGAGCCAAAATAAAAAAATAATATTTTGGCATGTTTATTTATTTTCTACACTCCATCGAGAATACTATTTTGATAGCCAAAATGGTTTTCCTGCATGAGCTGCTATTTGTAGTGGCTCATGTAGAGAAGCCAAAATTTTGGGGCACCTTCTTCCTGCGTGTGTTCCTACGTGTGTGTGTGTGTATTAAAAAATAATGTAAATATATATAGAAAATAATGTGTATATATATATTTATATATATTAGAAAATAATGTAACTATATCAAAAATATTTATTTTTGTTTTTATTTAAAAATACTTCAACGAGAGTAAAAAATATACACAAAATTAATAATTATATTGTTGGAGGGTTTTTTAAAAATAATTATTTAATTATATAACTTATTCCTATTAATTGTATAATCAATTGTATAATTAAACTACATACAAAATAATTGCACTATATTTAAAATAATATAAAAAAATAGCTGTCCAAAATGGCTTTTACCATTTTAGCATACATCAACAAAAAAATTATACGTATATTATTCAAAAAATTATTTTAGAAATTTAAGTCCGCAAAATAACTCTTGTCACTAGAGTTGCTGTTACAGAATAAAGGAATTTACTCTTGTCACTGAGTTGCTCTTAGAGAAGAAAGGGATGAGTGCATTGTTCTGACCTCATTCACTTTCGGCGGGAATTGCAGATGCGTGAGAGAAGAAGAATGCTTTGCTAAATTTCAAAATATCTATCTTGCAATTTACAAATTTCCACTTCTGGTGCCTTTTTATTATAATCTTCTGATGCTTCTCTTTCACTTAGATTTGATTCCTTGTGATTTAATTTTGTGTCTACGGTATCCTGTCTTGTCTTTTTTCGTGTTGGTTAAGTTATTAATTTTTTTATTTAGAAATATATTAAAATGATATTTTTTTTATTTTTATTAAATTATTTTTGATATTAACACATGAAAATTATCTAAAAATATTTAATTTAAAATAAATAAATAAATTTTTATTTTTTTTCAAAAATATTTTTAAAATGCATTGAGAAACTGCATTTGCGTTTAAAAAGTTTCATGGTTAATTATAGTGATGGCCGTTATATGTTTTTTTTTCTACCTTTTTTTCAAATTTATGAGAGTCTACTGGTCATCAAACGAGCTAATAGTGCAGAAATTTTGAAGAAGCACTGTGTCAATGTGAAATCGAGTAAGACCTTGTTTGGAAGTGTCCAAACAGGGATTTATATAGTTTTATTTTCTTAAAATATATTTTGTATGAGATTTAATCAATTTAATATGTTGTTATTAAAAAGAATTATATAAAATGAATATATTTTTCTTATTTTTATCCCTTTGTTTTTTCCCTTTGTTTTTGTTTTTTTATTTTGATTTATTCTTCAAGTCAAATGATTTCTTAAGCCAATAATATTTTTTTGTCATTTATTTTATTTTTTATCTACTCTTTTGTTAAAGTTTTTAGGTTTTTTTATTTTTCGAGGGAACTATGTTTTTTCCATTATTTACACAATAATAATTTTTTTTCTTGCTTGTTCTTTGTTAAAGTTTTTGAGTTCTTTTTTATTCCCTGGGTTAATTTAATAACTTTTATTATATTAGTAGTAGTAATAATAATAATTTGAGGTGTTATAATTATAGTACTAATAGGAACATTAGTAATCATAATGATAATAACAGTTGTAATTTATTATAATAATTATAATGCTTATGGTGTTAATAATTATAACTTTGATGGTAATAATAACAATAACTCATAAAATAATAAGAATAATATAAATAACGACAAAAACAATTATAATAATGATAATACTACTACTTATAATTTGAATAATATTAATAAAAATAACGATGTTGTTTATCGCAATTATTATTGTCATAATAATGACAATGATTATAGAAATAATGATGGTTGCAACGATAATATTATCAATAATAATTAAAATATTGATTATTTACATTACAATGACAACTATAATAATTATGATAATTTAACAATTATGATAATAGCAGTGAGAATAATAATTGAAATATTCGATGTTAGTTTTGTTAAAAAGTGACTTTTACAACTTTTATATATGATATTTCAGATATAATACTACGTAAACAAAAAATATACGAAGCTACAAATAAATAAAACTAGTGGAAGAATTGGGCCAAATGATTTACAAATAAAAATTAAAAGTAAAAATTAGAGTATAAATACGAAACATAAATTAAGAACTATTCCAAAAGGACCGAAAAAAAAAATAAAGGGATAAAAACTAAAACAATAAGGACCAAAAAATATAAAAAAAAATACATATATTGAAACGAGAAGAAAAACAAATTTCCTGTAGCGAAGCTCAGGCCAATGACTTGTATATTTAAGTGTGACTTAGATTATAGATCCCAATGAATTGAATAAGTTAACTTTATTGTATCGAGATGAAAAAGATGATAGTAAATAAATCAAATTTAGAAAAAAAGTGATTAGAATAAATTGAGGATTTTTTTTCCAAAACAGAATAAACGATATATCTCAATCCATAACACATTAAATATAAAAAAATATAACTTTTCTATCCTATGTCCTAGTTAACCTGAATTAACATAATAATTTTGTAACCCTTATAATCAGGATTGAGCAAACCATAACTATCCTGCCAAAATCGCTCCACTCGATTGGAATAACATGATAATTTTTTTATATAATTTTTTCAAAATAAAAAAAAATGATATGAACTTTTAAAACCTATGACCCAAGTCCTTAGACCCCAAACACCTTATTTAGAAGCACTATGAAGTCTCACTTCCTATACAATCAAACATTGAAGGATAAAATTCAAAAGAAAAAAAAATCAATCATACAAAAAGATAAAGAAAATAAAAGAATGAGGATCAAAATTAATATACAAAATAAATTTTTTAATTTGATTGAAGGATGAAATTGAAAAAAAAATCAATTTAGAAAAAAAATCCAATAAAAAAAATGAGGATCAAAACTAATATAACAAATAAAAATAAGATTTCATTTAAAAGTGAAATTAAAAAGAATAATAACTTTTACAAAAGGAACAAGAAAAAAAATCAAAATATTGAGGTCTAAATTGAAAAACATAATACCACCAATTTAGATTGAATGATAAAATTAAAAATATCAATAAAAAATTTTCCAAGGAAAAAACAATCAAAGGAATAAGGATTAAATTGAAAAATATAATATTTGATAAAGTAAAATTAAATAATAAAATTTATATAAAAATATCAAGAAATAAAATTAGAAACAAAAAGAATAAAAATAAAAGTGGAAATACAAATAATAAATAGGGTCAATTTCTAATTTTTAGAAGATAACATATAAGAAAACTGGATCAACATGGTAATAACAAAAATATCATCGTAAAAAGATAAGAAAACCCTTGGTTTAGTTTTTTTTTTTTTAATAGCATTTTAATTACTTTATTGTGTTTTTTTAATTATTTAATAGTTTTTATATTTCTTCAAATGTTAAATTGCCACTTAATTAATTTAATAATAATAAAATATTATGTAAACAAAAATATACCCATTAAAATCAGTTTTAATTTTATATAAATAATATTTTAGTTATTTTACTGTATAATTAAAATAGAAAAAAGTTATTTTTTCCAAAGAAATATAATTATACTATTGAGAATATCCTTAAAATTGAGAAATAAAATCTTCATTACATTGAACAATATTAACGTCTTGCTTAAGAGTGTGATTAAGATTATTTTTTACAATATTTTCAGTTTAGAAAAATAACATAATGATGTTTTTTTTTATTTTTAAAAAATTATTTTTAACATTAACATATTAAAATGATTTAACACACCAAAAAAACTTAATTTAAAATAAAAATAAAATTTTTTTTTTGTAAAAAATTAAAAGAATTTTTAAATTATTTTAATATGTTAATATGAAAAATAATTTTTAAAATATATTATTAAAATTACAAATAAGCTAAAACAGGATGCATCGTTCCTGTTCATTGTGACTCATTGTCACTGTGGACTAGCAATTTGCTCCGGTGCTTCGTGCGCTGACGATTGCTTTTTTTTTTCCCCGCAAATGAATAGTGTATTAACAAAAAAAACCCTCAAAAAAGACAAAACATGCCGCCGGTTTCAGGGGCTCAACGGTAATTAACCGTTTTCGACCCGATTCGTCTGACCGGTTTTGTATTTTTTTAATATATCATTAAACAGTGTAATAACCTTTATGTCCCTCGAAAAAGACAAACAACACGCTTGGGAGGGAGGGGCGTTTCGGTAATTAGCCAATTTCTTATTTTTTTCGGCTGCTTACTGTTGGCGCGTCTCACAACGTGCCGTTCGTTTCCGCGCTCATGCGTGTTTCGGACGGCGCGTGTGGCCTACGCCGGCGTCCAAAAATACCCCATCGGCGTCTAGAATGATTTCCAGGCATGTTTTCTTCCACCCGGTGCGCGTGCGTGAGACACAATGGTGTCTGGAGACGTGTCAATGGTCGTTTGAATTTTTCCCCCCATTTCTCTCTCCTGCCTGCGCCAGATGACGTCAGCTAAGCTGTTTTTTGTCCAATTTCATTTCAGTCCCTGAACGTTGTAATTTGTGTTTGTGGCCCTTATTGCTATTATATAGGTTTTGATTTGTTTCGATTTCGTCCTTCAAATTGAAATTGATTATATATTGGAGTTGCAATTAGGTCCTCATGCTTTTAATTTTGCGAAGTGGGCTGGAATTCTGAAGATTTTTGGTATCAAAGTTTTGATTGATTTCAATTTCATCCTTACATGCAAATTTATTATAAATCCTTAATATTTTCGGTATCAAAGTTTGATTTCTTTCAATTTTATCCTTTTATGCAAGTTAATTATGGATTTCAGTTTCATTTCGGTCCCAATTCTTTTAATTTCAGGTTTTGTTTGAAATTATTTAATTTCAATGTTTGGATTTACTTCAATTTTGTCCTTTAAATTAAATATATTATTTAAAGTATGTCTACTTAATTATATATTTTTATATTTATGTCAAATTAAAGTATGTTAAACTAATTATATGTTTTAATATTTATTGAATATTATCGCCTAAGAATATATATATATAGAGAGAGAAAAAATGACCTAGGATTTTTTGAAGAAAAAAAATTAATATCAATATTCTTAAATACATTTAATATAATAATATAATGAATAAATCTTATAAAAAAAAATTGGATGCGAATTTTAATTTGTGCTCTTTTTTTTAAGTTTATTTCTAAAAAAAAATTAACAATATTTTGGTTTTTAATATTTCAGATCTAATATTACTGGGCAAAAAATACAACTCGAAAAAAAAAAGGATGACAAATTTACCTAGATTATCTATAATTAAAAAAATATACAAGCCACTTCCCGTTTTGATTACACTGTTCTTTTTAGACGACAAATAAGTAATTATAGCACGAAAAAAAATTATGTTTATTTCTAAAAACAAATAACAATATTTTTATTTATAATGTGTCAGATTTAATATTACTATTCCTTTTAGGTGGAAAAAAAAAATTTATAACATATTTTATCTATTAGAATTTTACTAATTAAATATTAAAATAACTAATTACAGCATATAGAAAATTAATTAATTTTCTACATTGAAAAAAACCTAGCACAACTTCCTTGCCAAGTTAGATCCACGTCAGACTTTGAAGAAGCATAGTCACCATCATACATATAGATAAGTATGCTCGTATCTTTCTAAATAAAAAAAACTATGAAGAATAAACTGCATTAAAGTTTCACTAATAAGCTTCGGATTCGGATGTCTTTGAAGTTGAAATACCTTTTCGCTTTTCTAACAACTTCCTTGCCAAGTTAGATCCACGTCAGACTTGAAGAAGCATAGTCACCATCCCCTCACTCTCCTTCCCCTCCACCACCAAACTACTACACTACTCCAATCAACGCCGTTCAATGAACCGCCAGTAAATCAATCCCATTCAATAGATTTGCTTTTATACATACAAGCATATACACCCAAGCCTCATCAACCATAACAGCACAACTCGATCGATTCTAGCGAGCGAGGAAATAAAAATCACCTTCTTTCTTCCACTCTTTTCAGTGTAGAAACCTTCTAGTCTACCACTACAATACAATGACCGGTGGCTTCGGCGATGCTCCACCTATCCCGCCGGCGAATAATGGCGGCGAATTTATACTCTCTTTACTCCGAAGGCCTAACCATCACACACCACCATCACAGCAACAGTCTCAGTCTCCTTCTATGATCCCACAATTACAAAATCACAATCAAAATCATCATGGTCCCCAGCCTCAGCCTCTCGGTTTTGACCCTGCAGTTGCAGCTGTTGGCCCCAGTCTACCTGTACGGTCTCATCAAGTGCTGCAACCCAACGGCCGTGATCGTGTCTCTAATTCGCCTCCTCTATGGCCCCATAATCTCGGGTTTCCGCAGAAAAAACATGCTTTTCCTCACCCCCATGGAAATCAATATTTAGCAGAGGATTCGCAAAGATTAGGTGTGGGGACTATATCTAATAATAATAATAATAATGACAATTCCATTCGACAGATACAGTTTGGCTCGTTTTCTAGTGAGATTCAAAGCCCTGCTGAGGTTTTAGTGAATGCGAATTTGGTGCGAGAAGTAGGACCAGGGGGCAGAAACTTCAACGGATTGGAAAGGAATTGGCATCTCGAGAAGCAAGCAAACACGAATAATCTGCATTCGGTTTTGGGTTCGGAGATTGGGCAATCCTTGACCAATTTGGATGGTGAAAATGGTGAAGATGAAAAGGATGATGGAGGGGAGTTGGATGATGGAGGGGAGTTGGATGATCTCGGTGAAGAGTTGGTGGATTCTTTGTTGCTCGATGGTCAATCTGAAGGCAAGAAAAACCAGAAGCAAAGCAGAAAGGTCTGTTGTTTTCTTTTCTATCCGGGCATTGACTTTTACAGTCAGTTACTTTACGTGAATCTTTGAATTGTACTTGATGTTCTAGGAGTTGAAATTTGAAGTAACTAGGAGTTCAATATAAATGTGAATCTTGCATTAGTTAGCTAAATTATATGCCTCGATGGGCATTCTCAGCTGTCGTTCTTAATGAAATCGGTACTGAGTTTAATGTAAGAAAATATAATTATTGTTAGTAGCAGTTTCAGTTTCCTTCTCTAATTTTGAATCTATTGGATTTTCTTGTGGTTTTGATAACCAGGAGTCTAGATCAGATAGCAGGGGAAAAAAGATACTTAGTCGGAGGATGAGAATGCTTAAAAGGCAAATGCGATGTCGTTTAGATATCAACAGACTAAATGCTGTTTTTCTTGCAATTTATGAGTCATTAATACCGTCAGAGGAAGAAAAGGTGAAGCAGGAGCAATTTTTCATGTTATTGGAGAAACTAGTCAACAAGGAGTGGCCTGAAGCTGGATTATACCTATATGGTTCATGTGCGAATTCATTCGGAGTTTCAAAGAGTGATATAGATGTTTGCCTCGCAATTGAGGATGCTGAGATTAATAAGTCTGAGGTCTTGTTAAAGTTGGCTGATATATTGCAGTCAGATAACCTCCAGAATGTGCAGGTAAATCAGATTGCTAACCTTTTATAGGATCAATGAATTCAGAGATAATGCAATCAATGCCATTTAACATTTTGGTTTTCATCAAACTCCCAGAATGTTTACTGGGTAAAAGAAAATGAATTCTGTTAGAGCTCCTCCCATGAGTAGCCTGACGTGTTTTTTTCAATATTATATGCAGACGTGTAAAATTAGCTTCCACGCATTCTGATGAAGTTCTATCATTCTCAAGGGCAGACCCCTGTTTTCTTGTTTTATAATATAATTTTATACACGTTAATTCATTTAGCTCATTTATCTGAATGTTAGGATTAGTTTCATGTCATGTGTACCTTCTATTAACTAGTCTTCTAAATGCAGTGCCTTAATTAATGAATTACCATTGATAGTTTCTAAGATAGAATCACTCTAGAAGATAAGAATATTATTTTTCATACCTGATATCATTTTCCTCAAATCCTGGTGGACTATATAAAAACGCATGCATGCTGCACAGACAACCGAGTGTCTTCTTAACTTTAGTGCCATATTGAAGGTGTAAATCGTGGAGCATGCAGATTAAATATCAATGCTGCAGATGCTTGACGTTACACCTGCTATGTTTGTGGATTATGTTTGATACGATAAACAGAGTCCTGAGCCATATAATCACTTTGAAATTTGAGTGCCCAACAAAGAAACCCCTGGAGAGGCCCCCATAGTGGAGCAGCATAGGGATGACAGTTCCCACCAGAATTGTTTTTGAAATGCTCCATTCCAAAACACTTTATAGTTCTACTCCATCAACCACTACCAAAAAGGCAAAAAGCTGCAAAGAAAGCTTCCTACCATAATGTCTCGATGTCTCTCCATTTGTCCAAACCCATCAAATAGATCATTAACAACTCCTCACTTGTAATGTCCCCCCATCTCATTAGTGATATGTAATACTGATACTTGAAAGATATGTAATACTAATGATTATTTTTACACTATCTTGAATTGCATAGTTTGGTCACTGGCCATCTTTTTTGGGTTTGATAAGCTGTTTGCATTGTATTTATGCCCTTAAGAGGAAATAATTGCGTGATATTACATTTTGTTGCTTCTGATGTGATAACATAAATAGATTATCATTGCAACTCCATGATGAAAGGCTAACTAATTCTGCTAAAGATCATGTTGCTGATTGCAATACTTTGCAACTAGCCAATTTAGGTGATCTATGAACTATGAGCTTATATGATGCCTACCTTAAAGTGCTTGAGAAGTAAACCTTCGCAATAAATCTAACATGTTGCTGCTTATTTTGATATTTTTCATTTTGTTGTTTGGTTGCCTATTCTATTAGACATCTTCAGAGGATTTTGCTCTTGTTGTAGTTAGGTAATGAAATGAAACTTGTTTGATAAGATGGTTGCTGCTGTGGTTTACAAATTGCTGCTTTGGTAATTTTGTTTTAGAACAATGTTATTACTACAGTTGTGTGTGTGCAAACACACATTCACACATGTGGGCCAATTAATGACCCTATTCCTCCTACCCACACATTCCAGTTGCATCTTCATTTTGTTTGTATTTGGCACGTTAATTCAGTGACTCGAGAATTGGATTACCTTGGGCAGTTTATTTTCTCAGTGTTCTGTGTACTCCATACTTTGTTTTCCCTACCTGTTCCATTTGGGCCCTTATTTTTCAGTATTTTGTTGGGAGTGAATATGTTTTTCCTCTCATTTGAGTAAAACTATCGTCAAGGTATGAATGATTTATTATTTTGTAAGCCTAGTGATATGAGGTCATGGAACTATTATGTGCCATTACATCTTCATGGCGAGTTCATGTTTCTGCATTTTTATATTAAATTTTGTTTGCAAGCGTTTTGACGACTCTAAGATGATCAATGCAATTTCTATTGACCTGTGCCGTTCATTCGGTTAGCCATCTTTTTTCAGCTATATATAATCTAGAGGTTTCTCAAAGAAATAGTTATCTTGTTTGGATAATCCATGAGGTTAAAAGTAAGAACGTGCTCTGAAAAAATAAGGTAGAATTCTTTAAGGTGAGGGCATGCTCTCAGAAAATAACTTAGAGATATGCAAGACAACATTGGATCCTTATATACCCTGTCAATCCAGTTATAACTTAATCTCTATCCATTTCTTTCTAAATTTGATGTCTTTTTTTCCACTCTAGTTGATCCTGGTTTGTTCTCCGTAAAAATTGCTGTACTATTTGGATGTCTTATGGCTCTTGCTTGATGTTATTTTCGAGTCTATAATCCCATTACTGTGCAGGCATTGACTCGGGCCAGGGTTCCCATAGTAAAGCTTATGGATCCGTTGACTGGCATCTCCTGTGACATTTGCATAAACAATGTTTTGGCTGTTGTGAATACAAAGCTTCTTCGGGATTATGCACAAATAGATGTCAGATTACGGCAATTAACTTTCATAGTGAAACACTGGGCCAAGTCAAGAGGAGTGAACGCAACTTACCAAGGGACCCTATCTAGTTATGCGTGAGTCATCATTAAGAATTATCATTTTTTCCTGAACTTGTCATGGGCCTGTATAATCCAAAGACGTTCATGTTTGCTTACTGAGTTTTTGGTGCATGATATTTCTTTCTTTTCAGGTATGTTTTAATGTGCATTCATTTCTTACAGCAGCGTAGACCTGCCATCCTTCCATGCTTACAGGTATGCATTTCTATTCTGCTTGTTTATTTCAGAATTCTAGATTGGGTCTTTTTTAGCATTTCAGTTATTTTGACATTTCAGTATGTGCTCATATCCTCTTTAATGTGATTCTTCCCGGAGGTTAAGTGAATTGAATGTTCTTTTGATTTCTTCACCCTTATTATATTGCTTCGGTTGAATAGATGAATGACCCAAAATTACTATCATGGGAATCCTGAAACTTTTGATGGTTATGTGCTCAGGATTTCAATTTTAGTTAGTGATTACATCATAGGTTGGTGTTCTCTGCTGTGTTGCCAAAACATTGTCTTTTCAGCCTTATATGGTACTTGGCATTGTTTTGAGGGAGCATCCTAGAGGATATTGAGTATCATCCTCTGCTTTGGTTTTTGAAGTGAATTCTTGTATCCGATTTCGCTTTGAAAAGCAATGTATTCTTCCTGAAATAAGTCTTACACTGAATCAGTTTGCTGATGAACATCAAATGGCTATAATTTTCTGGGAAACTCATATTGGGGAAAATATTTTGGACAATAGCATTATTAAGCTTCAAAATTATCTACCTGAACAAGCATTTCCAAGTGACATTTGTTGGTTGTTTTCTTAGTTTTTGCTGTAAATGTCTTTATTGTGATCTGCTCTCTTTCAGGAGATAGGACATACATACTCCGTCACTGTAGATGACATTCAATGTGCTTACTTTGATCAAGTTGAAAAACTCCGTGGTTTTGGATCTGGAAACAAGGAAACAATTGCTCGATTAGTATGGGGATTTTTCAACTATTGGGCATATAGTCATGATTATGCAAATGCTGTTATATCTGTTCGCACAGGAAGAATACTCAGGTGATATGTGCTTTCCAGTGTCTTTTCATAAGATTCTTATCTGCCTAATTACAAGACGTGATTAACAAGCACGTGATTCTTGATTATTTTTCAGATATTATCACCAACTTTAGTTTTATTTAATTTATTTTTCACAGCTCAACAGGTTTTCTTTACGCTTATGTGGCGTTTGACTGACTGTAATACTGTGATTATTTTTCTAAAGCAAACACGAAAAGGAATGGACAAGGAGGAGTGGGAATGATCGGCATTTGATATGCATAGAGGACCCGTTTGAGATATCTCATGACCTTGGTAGAGTTGTGGATAAATTCAGCATAAAAGTTCTGAGAGAAGAATTTGAACGTGCAGCAGATATCTTGCACAATGATCCAAATCCCTGCGCAACGCTTTTCGAACCCTATCTTCCCAGTTGACTGGTGGCCTGTACTTGGAAACGCATGATAGATGTATTTACGGACATGTTTCTTTTTTTTTTATTATTATATCTTTCTTCTGCTCTTGTCTCTGGTACAGAACTTTTAGTTTCAGTGCTCTGAAAATTGCAGGTTTAGGGTTTTAACAGCCGACCGTTGAGTTGGAATTGGAGGTAGTAGCATAACTTAGGAGGGTATCTTCCAAGGTGTCGTAAGCTTCTGCCTCCCAGGTTGGTTCGTGTGAAAAATTTGTAGGGGGGGTTCTTGCATGGTCACAAAAGGGATGGCTTGGCAAAAATTTCCATTTATCTTGGTGGACCGAGATGACAAATCCAAGGACTCTTGTGTCATTTTGATATTACGTTAAAAATATTTAAAAAATAAATAAAAAATATTATTGGAATATGTTTTAAAACTAGAAATATATTATTTCTGTCGTGTCAGTGTCTCGGTGTGTATGTTACAGAAATCATAATTTAATTATAATCACCAATCACAATTCTATACCTTTGAATCAGATTACACGGATGGATCCGTTGGATTCATATACATTGCCGTCAAGTGTTTTAGATGGCTATTTACCTGCCACGGTGGAACTCCAAGTAACACAATCACTTAAGTTCACATTACAAGGAATAGGGGAAGCAAAATTATATTTTCTTCAAATTCTCTGGAATGTTCGTATCAAGCTGCTGGAAGTTCCTTTTTTTTTTTTTGGAGATGAATCAGATTATTGGACATTAAAGTATTAGACAGTAATCACAAATTAGACAGTAATCACAAAAGATTAAAAAGTTGGAGGAACAGAGGAGAACCACGCAATGGAGGAACAGAGGAGAACCACATAAAAGGCTTCTTGTGAGTGTGATTAAGCTTTTAGTGTTTGATATTGTGTTTAAAAAGAATTTAAGAAAAAAATAATTTTTTTTATATTTTATTTTAAATTATTATTTTTAAGATTTTTAGATTATTTTATAATTTTAAAAAATAATCTCCTACTTCTAAAAGTAACTTACCCTGTAAGCCAGTAAAGAAGTGCCAGAAAAGCAGAGCACCATTAATTGAGACAAACCCTTCCTTCCTAGCTTCTGTTGTCGTTACCAAACCAGACCAACACTGAAAGATGGGAGTCAACAATACAGACTCTGACAAAACCCAGGAAGAGGAGCAGCAAGATCTACCAAAAGTAGTGCTCTTCAGACCACCTCCAGCCTTTTCACTCATTGGCGAAGAATCCTTTGCATCTAACAAATTTCACTTTTTGAAAACCTACGACTCCCAACTCCCTCTAGACCAGTTCTTGTCCACTCACTCTCATTCCATAAAAGCTATCCTTTCCTCCGCTGGTGCCCCCGTCAACGCTGACATCCTCCAGCTGCTCCCGGAGGTTGGTTTGGTTGTCACCACTAGTGCTGGTCTTAACCATGTTGACATCCCTGAGTGTCGCCGCCGTGGTATCAAAATTGCTAACGCAGGCCACGTGTATTCTGATGATGTGGCTGACTTGGCTGTTGGTTTGTTGATTGATATTTTGAGAAAGGTTTCGGCCAGTGATCGTTATGTGAGGCAAGGGCTTTGGGCTGATAAAGGGAACTATCCTCATGGTTCTAAGGTTTTGATTCGTGAATCTTCACTTTATATGTGTCAATTTTAGTTTTTAATGTCTTAAAAAAATGATGATTGGAAGGAACACTAGATTTTAAGTTAGTACTTTTGGTTTATTTAATTATTTATGTCTAATTCTTGAAATGAAAATGCTCTGAAAACATGTATTGATTGGTTTAGTGCATAACCACTCCATTTCTTGCCAATGAAACAAAACAACTACAACAGATCCTCGACATCAAACTAGATGGGGTAGGCTATATCGATCCTTTTGCGCCTTTCCACTCCACGAAACAAAATAATGATAAAAATGGATCTCTAAAAAGGAAACAAAATGGAGATAGAAAGGGCTCGACACCAGCAATTTGTCATTTAGTTGTACTAACTAGTTGTATATGATTTATATGTATTCTTTGTGTCTGGTGATTGCAGCTCGGAGGTAAGCGAACTGGGATTGTTGGATTGGGAAATATTGGATATGAAGTTGCTAAAAGGCTTGAGGCCTTCGGTTGTGTTGTTTCGTACAACTCCAGGAAGAAAAAACCATATGTTTCGTACCCATTCTATCACAATGTCTGTGAACTTGCAGCTAACTGCGATGCTCTCATCATTTGCTGTGGATTAAGTGACGAAACCCGCCACATGATCAATAAACCAGTGTTGTCAGCACTGGGGAAGGAAGGATTCATTGTAAACATTGGACGCGGGGATATTATCGATGAGAAGGAGATGGTAAGTTGTCTGATGCGAGGGGAGATTGCAGGTGCTGGCTTGGATGTGTTTGAGAACGAGCCTAATGTTCGTAAAGAGTTTTTCGCGATGGATAATGTTGTGCTGTCACCGCATAGGGCTGTTTTTACACCTGAATCTTTGAAGGATTTAAGCCAACTTGTGGTAGGGAATTTGGAAGCTTACTTGTCAAATAAGCCTTTACTCTCCGAATATGTGGACAACGAATAATTTTCAACTCGTCGGCTCGCAGGTCAGTTTGTCAAGTATCTCATGTATGATATTTGGTTATCATTAAACAAATTTCTGGAGAAAGCTCCGACAAGCAATCTCTTTTCCCAGCATTTAAGAAGTCAGACGATGTCTTACATGGTTATTATTCTGATGTTGGATAATCAAACCTATCTCCGATGTGGTTCAGCTTGGTAAATTCTGTTTGATTCCTTCTGGTGATTATTTCACTTTCTTTTGTATTAGAATGTAAAACAGGAAACTTGTGTAAAATAGGAAATTGATGAAACCTAGTAGGAAACAAATAAGGCACTATCACATGCACTACCATATATATCATTCATAGATAAACACATGGTAACACAGCACTTGCGCATTGCAAGAATATATCAAATACAATTTTGTATTATGGTATCAGAGCCTGAACAAAACCAAAACCAACAAATCAAATTCCAGAAAATCAAACAACTGTCATAAATCCAGAATCTGCCATAAACCCAGACCATCAAAACACAAAAATATTCCATCAAAATCAATCCTCATTCCTTACCTGCCCACCATACACAAACCCAAAGACCATCTCAGCAATTGGCAAGAACTACCAAGAAGATATCACAACCATCTGTGGTAACCCGAGATACACCATCTGCCAAAACAAACCAAAATTCATAAAGTCAATCAACCATCTGTCATCAAAGATCCAACCCAGAAAAACACCAGAGAACCAACCCAGAAAATCAAAAATCCAGAATTCACAAACAAGACCCAAATATTGGAAATTCAACCAATCAAGAAATCACCAAAGATCATCCACCAGAAATCATCATCTGTCATCCAGTTCCTACAAATTGAAGCACAAAACTTCAAACTGTCAAAAATCAAAAATTGACAAGAAACCAAGAACCAGAACATGGCCGAAAACACTACTGATGCCACTGCCACCAAAGAACAAAGAAAAACAATTTCACCCTATGACATAATCTCTCTTGACAACCCGGGATTCACAATTACCCAAGTGCAATTGAAAGGAGACAACTATGAAGAATGGGCACGATCAATCAGAACTGCCCTAAGAGCTAGAAAGAAATTCGAGTTTATTGATGGAACGATCAAACAACCCGATAAGAAATCAGAAGATTTGGAAGATTGGTGGACAATAAACTCACTGTTAGTATCATGGATTAAGAACACGATTGAACCATCTCTTCGGTCTTCCATCTCACATGTGGAAATTGCCCAAGAACTGTGGAAAGACTTGGAAGACAGATTCTTCATCACCAATGGACCACGAATTCAGCAATTAAAATCTGCACTGGCAGAATGCAAACAAAGAGGTATGTCAATCATGGACTACTACGGCAAACTCAAATAAATTTGGGATGAATTGGGAAATTTTGAACAAATACCCATATGCAAATGTGGAAAGTGCACCTGCAACCTTGGGTCAATCCTGGAGAAGAAGAGAGAAGAAGAAAAATTGCACCTGTTCTTGATGGGTCTCGACGAAAATATGTATGGAACGATGAGGTCTAACCTTCTGCCTCAAGACGCACTGCCAGGAATCAACAAGGCATACTCGATTCTGATTCAAGAAGAACGAGTGAAGATGATTTCACGGGGAAGAGATGACCAAAGGGAAGTCATGGCTCTAGCCGCACGAACCCGACCCAGAATGTTCGACCCGAACCGAACAAGAGAACCCGACGGGAGAGACAGAGGTAACATGTTCTGTGATCACTGTAAGAAGGTGGGTCACGAAGCTGCAACTTGCTTCGAAATGAGGGGCTACCCAGAATGGTGGGGAGAGAGACCCAGAAGCGACGGGAGACACGGGTATGGCCGTGGAAGGGGACCAATGAACGGAAGGAGAGGTGGCCGGAGTTACAGAGGCAGCGGAGATAGAGGGGGCACAACTCGGGCCAACGCAGCTCAGGCGAGCTACGCCGCCGAGAAGGACCCTTCACCCACGCTGCCTGGCTTAACCACGGAGCAGTGAGAAATTTTGAAGAAGATTCTTGAACCGAAGGAGGAAAATGAGTTAATAATGGGTAAGATGACGGGTAAGAAGTTAATTGCAACTTTGACATGAAAATTAACAGATAAAAAGTGGATTTTGGACACCGGAGCATCAAACCACATGACCGGCGATGATGAGGAATTTGATGATTTAAAAGAAATTTCCGAGTGTCACGTGGGATTACCAGACAGAAATAGCATTATTGCTACCAAAGAGGGAACAATTCCCCTCGAAACAGATCTGACCCTTCAAAAAGTCCTTTACATACTAGGACTCAGTTGCAGTTTAATTTCCGTATCACAATTAATTGACTACTATGACTGTATTGTGATGTTCGCTAAAAGTATTTGTGTCATACATGACCGCATTTCGAGGACGCTGATTGGAGCGGGTGAAAGAAGAGATGAACTCTATTACTTCAAACGGATACCGCGAGTACAGGCACTGTGAATCAATAGAAGGATATCTCTTGATCTCTGGCATAAGCGATTGGGTCATCCGTCTATGCGAATAATACAGTTGGTTCATGAAGTAGAAAAACACAGTGACAACGTAAATGAAATTTGTGATGTTTGCCAGAAAGCAAAACAAAGAAGAGATATGTTTCCTATCAGTAATGATAAAACCAAAGCTATTTTTGAACTCATTCATTGCGACTTATGGGGACCATACAGAACAAAATCCTCCTGTGGTGCCTCATATTTTTTAACAATAGCTGATGATTTTTCCCGTGCCGTATGGATTTATTTGCTTGTTGATAAGAAAGAAGCTCCTAGTATGATTAAAAGATTTTTTTCTATGGTTGAAAGACTCAATCAACAAGTTAAAATCTTTCGAAGCGACAACGGCATCGAATTTACATGTTTGAAAGAGTACTTCCTTGATCAAGGGATTATTTTTCAAACCTCATGTACAGGCACACCGCAACAAAATGGAAGAGTAGAACGGAAGCACCAACATATTTTAAATGTTGCGCGAGCACTGCGGTTTCAGGGATCACTTCCAATTCAATTTTGGGGAGAATGTATATTGACGGCAGGCTACTTGATAAATAGGACTCCATCCTTAATCCTCAACGGAAAAACCCCTTACCATGTACTTTATGGAATTTAGCCCAATTACAAACACCTGCGGGTTATGGGCTCCCTATGCTATGCACATACAAACTCAGGGGATAAGTTAGCAAGTAGAAGTCGCCGATGTGTCTTTGTCGGTTATCCTTATGGAAAAAAGGGGTGGCGTCTATATGACTTAGAAAAACAAGCTTTCTTTGTCTCGCGGGATGTTGTGTTCTCAGAAGATATTTTTCCATTTGCTACAGACAATACAGAAAATGGGCTTCCTGCTGGCAAAGAGACTGCTGATTCCTTCGCAGACTCAAATGCCCAAATATCAAGAGATATCGCAAACATTGACCACTCGACACATACGCCGAATACAGTTATTATGCCGTTAACTTCTGAAAGCTCAAAAGTCAATCACGAAGAAATTTTTGGGAGAGGTCATCAGCAGCGGCAAACCTCCGTCCGTCTTCATGACTACATTACTCACACTATTCAGAAAAAGAGTCCATCTCTCGCTTCACCACCCGCACCACAGCATTCCTCAGGTACACCTTACCCACTTTCGAACTATGTAAATTGTGAAAAAATTTCAGTGCCACATAGGCATTTTCTTGCAGCATTGACAGCTACGCAGGAACTTACATCCTACTCTGAAGCAATAAAACACACGGGTTGGCAAAATGTTATGCACCAAGAAATTACGGCACTTGAACATAATAACACGTGGCAAGTTCAAAATTTACCAGAAGGCAAAAAGGCACTGGGGTGCAAATGGGTATACAAAATCAAATATAACTCCGATGGTACAGTTGAGCGACTAAAAGCTCGCCTTGTGGTCCTTGGAAATCATCAAACTGAAGGCCTTGACTATACAGACACATTTGCGCCCATCGCCAAAATGGTAACTGTAAGGGTATTTCTCGCCCAGGCTGCTACAATGAATTGGCCGGTCCATCAAATGGACGTCCACAACGCATTTCTACATAGCGATCTCTTTGAAGAAGTCTACATGAAATTTCCGCCAAGCTTTCGGGTAGGGACATCCGGGAAAGTATGCAAGCTTCGAAAATCATTGTATGGGTTAAAACAGGCACCCAGATGTTGGTTTGCTAAACTCTCATCAGCTTTGACAAAATACGGTTTTACACAATCGTACTCCGATTACTCCTTATTTACACTGCGCCAAGGAGCAAAACAACTTACCGTTTTGATTTATGTTGATGACCTCATCATCACCGGAAGTCATCCAACCGACATACAAACATTCAAAGATTATCTCAGTGCATGCTTTCACATGAAAGATCTTGGTCCTCTAAAATACTTCTTGGGTATAGAAGTGGCACGTGTGCCTGAAGGATTTGTGCTTTGTCAACGTAAATATGCACTTGATATTATTTCTGAGGCAGGGTTACTAGGAGCTCGACCTGCTACAGTTCCAATGGAACCAAATCACCGACTTGTCTTATATACCAGTGCATTCCTCAAAGACCCGGAGCAGTATCGTCGCCTAGTGGGGCGGTTGATCTATTTGTGTTTTACTCACCCGGAATTGTCCTACAGTATTCATGTATTATCCCAATTTATGCAGTGTCCACATGATGAACACATGGAAGCAGCTTTACGCGTTGTCCGCTATCTTAAGAGTAATCCTGGTCAAGGAATACATCTTCGTCGGCAAAATAATCTACAACTGCATGCGTGGTGTGATGCTGATTGGGCGGGGTGCCCTACGACTCGGCGATCTCTTACTGGATGGATTATTTTTTTAGGTGATTCTCCAATCTCTTGGAAAACAAAGAAACAACACATTGTTTCTCGCTCGTCTGCAGAAGCAGAATATCGATCTATGGCTATGACTACATGTGAGTTGACATGGCTCAAAGCTCTATTATCCAGCCTAGGAGTGTCTCATACTCGTCCAATGACTCTCCATTGCGATAGCCAGGCGGCTATTCATATTTCTCAAAATCCGGTATTTCATGAGCGCACCAAACATATTGAGGTCGACTGCCATTTCATCCGTGACGCTATAATTGCAGGTTCCCTTACTCCTATGTTCGTCTCCTCGTCTATGCAGCTTGCTGACATCTTTACAAAGGCTTTGGGGAAACAACAATACGAATTCTTATTGCGCAAGTTGGGCATTCGAGATCTCCATGCTCCAACTTGAGGGGGGGGTATTAGAATGTAAAACAGGAAACTTGTGTAAAATAGGAAATTGATGAAACCTAGTAGGAAACAAATAGGGCACTATCACATGCACTACCATATATATCATTCATAGATAAACACATGGTAACACAGCACTTACGCATTGCAAGAATATATCAAATACAATTTTGTATTATGTTGTATGCTTGCAGATCAGAACAGAATGATATAACTGCAAAGCCATGCAGAATTATCTTATCAGAATTATTTGGATATCCTAAAACCCTAGCCATGGCTTCATGATGGAGCGATCAACCCCCCCCCCGTATTCAATGCCTGTTGCAAATACTATATACTAAAAGAAATCAGTTTTTTACTGTGCATTGTGAGTGTTTTCACTATGAATTATAATAGTGTTTTTGGGTCGGCGGTTTGATTCTGGCGGGTCATGGTTTGTTTCGATTTTATGATTTTGTTTGCACGGTAAAGTAACTTTTATACCTTCAAATAAGACAAAAAAATAGCAGTTGCTAGAGGAGGTGTCACGGTAATTTCACATTTCATTGCACAATAAGTTAACCCTTTTACCCTCCAATAAGACAAAAACCAAGGGTTACTTGCGGGGATGTTTCGGATATTTCATATTTTTTGAAATATCTAAATATTTATTTGCTCTCCAATAAGACGAAATAGAAGTGTTGACTATAAGGGTATTTACATAGAAGTGTTGATTATAGGGGTATTTACATAATTTACCAATTTCCTATTATTCTTTTCTGTCGAATACTGTTTGCGTGTCTAACACATGTGTTGACGGTATTTTAGCCTCACACACAGTTCGTGCGACGCGTGCGTAGTCGTCTGGTGGTAAAAAATGTTCATTTGGCATCTCACTCGATGTGTCGCCATATACTCTTCCTCATGGTATGGCGCATGGCCTCACACAATGGACAGGATCGTGAACTTTTTTGGCCATTTTCTCTCCCCTACATGATAAATTACAAGGCAGACCTTTATGTTTATGGTGTTTTCATTTCAGTCCCTCAACTTTTAATAGTTTTTATGGTCTTGATTTCTGTTATATAAGTTTTGATTTCATTCAATTGTGTCCTTCGATGAAAATTGACTATATATTGCGTTTTCATTTCAGTCCTTAGTCTTTTAATTTTGGGATGATTTTCAATCCCTTAATTATTTTCGGTACATAAGTTTTGATTTTTTCAATTTTGTCTCTTGATTGAAATTGATAATATATTTGGTTTTCATTTCGGTCCTTATACTTTTAATTTTTGATTTTAATTCCTTTATTTTTTTTATATTTCTGAAATAGTCTCTATTTTTGTCCGTGTTTATATATATGTGCTCTTAGCTTTGATTTTTAATTTTTATTATTTTCTTATTTGTTGAGTTGATATTTTTTTGAAAAATTTAGTTCTTAAATTTTAGTTTGTGTTTATGAACAGTTGAAAATTGATATATTTTTTTCTCTTTGTTCTTTCTTTTAGGTTTTTTATTAGTTTTTTTTTCAAGTCAAATGATTTTTTTTTCAGCTCATAATTTTTATATTTGTTTTATCATTTATTTTATTTTTTTGTTTGCTCTTTTGTTAAACTTTTTAGGCTTTTTTTATTCTTTGATTTAATTTTGTTTTTTTATTATAAACGCAATACTCTTAATACTAATAATAATTTTAGTTTTTTTCTTGCATCCTCTTTTGTTAATGTTTTTGAGTTTTTTTTCTCAGGGTAATTTAATACTTTTTATTGTTTTAGCTGTAATAGTAATTATAATTTAAATGTTAAGGCTTCAATATTACTATTATTATAATATAGAGTATTAATGTTTTCATTATATCAAACCTTGCATGTATATATGTTATATTTTTTTATATTTTTTTTATCATTTTTTTTGTTTGCTCTTTTGTTAAAGTTTTTGGGATTTTTTTATTCTTTGATTTAATTTTTTCCCATTATTAACGCAATAATAATAATAATCTAGTTTTTTTTCTTGTTTTTTTCTTGTTAATGTTTTTGAGTTTTTTTTCGGGGTAATTTAATAATTTTTATTGTTTTCACAGTAATAGTAATGATAGTTTTAGATGTTAATACTTTGATGTTGTTGCTGTTATAATTAAATGTGTTGATTTGTTTCATTATATCAAACCTTGGATGTATAGATGCTATATTTTATTTTTGAACTAGCAAATCTTATTAATTGCTTCAATCCTAACAATTATAAAAATTGTTTGTTAAGCTTGTAAAGTAGTGCGGACAATCTAACTAATGGGTACACTATGCGAGATTAGATTACACTGTTCTTGCAGATGCTTCATACTTTTAGATGGTGTTCTTGTGAATATTCTCTTGTAACATTTCACTACTAAAAAACGAGGGTGTTAGCAATGCATTTTAACCAATGTCATTGCCAATCTAGCAACGGATGAACAATGAAATGTGTTTAGCAACAAATTATCCACTGTAGATGTGGTTGTTTTAAATATGCAACGAATAATCAATTGTTGATTGAAATTTTTTAGCAATGGAATAATGTCATTGCTGATTTAGCAACGGATCAACAACGGATTTTGTTTAGCAACGAAAAATTCATTGCAAATGAGATTGTTTCAAATCTGTAACTGATTTTCCATTGCTGATTGAGAAAACATTGCAATTGATTTTCCAATGCTAATTACAAAACCTGTTTTAAATCTCATTCGTTTAAGCTATCAACATGCATAAGATCATATGTTCACACTTCACACACGCTCCCCCCCCCCAGTTATCAATTAATTGGCGAGCAATTATCCTCATTCATGCTTTACTTATAATAACAAAAACAAATCAAAGAAATTAGCCCAAGCTAGCTAAATCTCTCATTCGTCTAAATCACTCTTCATCTACTGGTCGTCGAATCCATCTTCAATCACGCCTCCGGTTAAACAATATCTCCTCATACAATCGTTGATCTGCCCTTTCCTCAAGTTCATTGGTAACTCTCAATTTTGTTTACTGATATCTTATTTCTTTGCACAAATTATATTTCATTCATAATTTTCTAGCTAATTTCTCACCAAAAATGGTGTTAAAAACAATATATTTAAACAAAAATAGTTGGAATAAAAAAAACCTTACCTTCTGTTTCACATGCAAAATGAATGAAATGGATTCGTTGGTGTGCGTAGTAATTGAACTGTGAATCTACATGTTCTGGTTCTTTACACCAGATTGTGATCATCACGCAAAATGTTCAAACATCATATGTTAAATATTTTCTACCTATATAGCCTCTAAGATATATGGAGGTCTAAAATCCTTCCATACTACAATGTATAATGTCATGATAGTATTTTTTCGTGCTTCATGCCCCGCCATTCCCGGAAGGAAGAATGACGTGCGGTGGAAGTAGTGGTGTTTTATAGTTGTAAGATAACGACTATAAATCTTAGCATTCCCTTTCTAGTATTAAGGTTACTAGGAAACCTAGTGGTTTGCGAGAGTCTAGGTAAGGGGACTTGTTGTGTAAGAGGAAGACGCATCACCCCCAGTGCACCCTACCTAAGGCAAGCTGCATTGTTGTTTGATTGTTTTTCTAAGTTTGATTTTTTTATTTGTCGGTCTTCATAAATCTCAAGGTAGACTGAGGGTGATGCGTCTTCTTCTTGCACAATAAGTCTCCTTACCCAGAATCTTCCTGATCATTAGGTTTCCTAATGACCTTAATACTAGGTGGCGACTCTTAAAGATTTATAGTCGTGATTTTATGACTATAAACCACCCTTTTTATCGCGCACCGTTCTCTCCCTCTGGGGAATGCGGGGCGCGAAGCTAAAAAAAAATTGTCGCGACAAGTTTAAAAAGCCAATGAATATTAGGGTTTATGTGAAAGGAAGTGCTATGATGATAGTGAACATGATTTCTATGGAATGCTTGAAGAAGTCATTCAACTTAAATATTTGAGTAAGTACAATTTATTTATGTTTTAGTGTCATTAGTATGATACAATACGAGGGCTTAAAGTTCATCGTTTAAAAGGTTTGATTGAAATCAAGCTTACTTCTATACTAGATGGAAATGAAGATTTTGTATTAGCGAAACAATATCAACAAGTCTACTATACATGTCCACCTGAAAATTGCTAGATCATGTTTATTTTTTTAGTTCATTCCTTATAATATTTTATTATTGTTTTTTATAACAGATATTATTGATGACAATTCATTTTTTTATTTTTAGAATGTCTTGACGTGGATCCATATTAGATTCTAGGAGTGATAAGTCTGCATCATCTAGATCAAATCACACTCTATCCAGGCTGAATAACAAAGCATCCATTTCTCACCAACCTGTGCAATATAACTTACATGAGTATTATATACCAACTTTGCGGAGTACACATCCTCATCAACATGGTTATAAGATGGTCAATGCATATGGGGGTTTTGACTTTCAAAATTTGCTTCAACTCAAGAAGGTTTCCCTAGACAAAATTAAATCACCCATTTATAAAGAATATAATTTAAATGAGGGTTATGAGAGAGTAGATGATGATGGTGATATTAATGACGAGGATATTAGAGATGAACATGAGGGAGATGGTAGTAATGTGTGAGGTAATTATGATGAGAGAGATGATAGTAATGAAAAAGTTTATGTGATGAGGGAGATGGTAGTAATGTGAGAGGTTCACAGGATCAAGATGGTGTCCCATTAAGCCATGGTTCGACCTTTTCTCCATAAAATTTTGATCAAAGGGTTAAACGAAAGAGTTTTGACACAAAAATAAATCCAATTACTAAAAAAAGAGCTTTGTTAGTATGAAACATCAGAGTAAGTTGAGTTTTTCCACAAAAAAATTATACCTATCATTATTTGTTTAATAAAAGTTTGTTATTATAATTTTTTAAGGTTCAATAACTCATCATGTGGACATGAAATCAGAGGCATATTGAGAGCTAATTTCAAGGGAGCATGACACACTTGGGAAAAAAATGTGTAAGGAGGCATGTTCAATGTGTAAGGATCAACTGTTTAAAGAGTTAAATGTACAAAAAATTTATGATTGCTCTTTTTTTTTTTTTTAAAGAATGCATGCAACTAAGTACTCGGTGATTAAAACTTTTTAAGTTAGCATTAACATTAAGATATGTGTAAGACATAGTCAACGTTGATATGGATTGTCTTGGCATAGTTGACACTTGAATATTATTAATATAGTTGCCACTTCAATTCTATGTTGCATATATTCTTATTTTTTAAAAAAAATAATGAGAATATGCTTAATGCTAATGAATAAATTCTACATTCATAGACCATGGTCAATGATTAAATATTTTTAATCATTAAGTTATATAAATCAGTTTCTCAGAATATGGTGTACTTTTTTATAGAGAAATTTTTTGATGACTTATGTAAATTGTGCAGATGTTGTAATCAATTTCCCATTTACTTATCATATTTTATTTGGTAGAAAAAATATACATTTTCTGAGAAAGATGAACAAATTGTTCGTAATATTTGGGAAGATAAAGCTAGGATTGCATTAAACCATCATTGACACGACCTCACGAGAAAAGTCATGATGATTGCCTTTATAAAGGTCCTATTTGGATAAACAATGATTATTGGAATAACATGATCAAGGATGTTTGGTCCACCCCTGAATTCCAAAGGAGATTAGAATCTTCAAAGAGAAATAGATTAACTACAACAGATGAAAAAATAAACACTCATTCTGGTGGTACAATGTCATTTGCATCATATCAAGCTAGTATGGTAAGAATTTTTTTGTTCAACATAAATAATTTTAATTATTTAATAGTTATCTTTTCTATATTTTTTTAATGTTGATAGCAAGAACAAGTAGAAGAGAAAGAACCTCAAATGGGATCATGTATTTTCAATTTTGCATCAGAGTACTAAGGAGTTTAGCACATTCATAGATAACAAGTATAAAAAAGTGGTTGTGGTTGTATGTATTTTTATTTTTTATTACAATTTAAATATCATTTAACATTCAAATGAATTTATATTACATAATTGTTTTGCAGGAAAATTATAAAAGGAGATGATTTCAAAGTATGGAATTGATTAGAAAATTCATCCTTCATTTGATGGAGTAACTTGGTATGTGGCTACATGAGGGGTTACAAAGGATAGATTATTTGGTGCACCTCGTATGCCAAAATCTATAGTTAGTACAAGTTTTTCATCACATTTCTACTTAGTGGAGTCATCATATCCTATTTCATCTTATCGGAAGTTGAAGAAAAAAGATGATGTTATTTTAGAAATAAAACAGGAGATAGATTCTATAAAAGAATTTCTTATGAACAATCATGGATGCTATGGTAGACCATCAAATATAAGCCAAAGTATGCTAACACTTGTGCCCCCATTGATGCCACCACATACAATGACATCTCTAAGTCCCATGTCTTCACCAGTATATAAACCTCGGTCTTGACTACTATATATTAATTCATCTCACTCTCATCCACAATATCCTAGTTTGTTTCCACCATAATTGTATCTTTTTATTGTATGTTGATTTATTTGCACATGTAATTTCAATTGAATTTTCAATTGTATTATGGATTTTAATTTTATTTGCACCATATTTAGTTTTAAATATTATGATATTTAAATATATTTTAGTATTTTCAAAATATCCATACGTAATTAATTAAACACTAATAAATTAGGATAATTAAATACTGATAACAAAAAAATGCTCAGCAACGGAAATCAACAACTGAATTTCCGTTGCTGAATTTGAATCAATAACAAAAATTAGTAATGAATATTTCGTTGCTAATATATGTAATGGATTTTCCGTTCATAATTTATTTTCAATGAATTATCTGTTGCATATAAATTAGTAAAGATAAATTCACATCAGATATTTTTTAATGCAAATTCTATTTTTAATATTTTTTAGCAACTAATTTACATTTAAAAAGTAACGGGTATGCAAAATCCCCACAAAATTTCACAGGGTGGGAAGTTGGAACTTGGAAGGCTATTGACTCTTCGAGCTTTCTCAATTTTATAGGCCTCATGGCCCAATGTTGCATCCATCCTGTTAAAGCCCATGTGTGGGACAAATGGCCCAAAAGAGTCACGAAACGCTAAAATCCAACCCAATTCAATAAATAAACTCTGTAGTTAATATTTATAGCAAGAAATCATTTTCTTTTAATAATCTCCTCAAAACATTGAAAATGGACTGCAATGGTTATCGTCAAGAAAACCATGATCAAAACCTTTTCCCAAAGCCAAAAGTCTTAGTTCTTGAACCACCACCAGTCTTCATATATCACGAAGACAAACTCTCCCAAAAATTCCATTTCTTGAAAGCTTGGGACTCGCCACTTCCTTTAGACCAGTTTTTGACCACCCATGCACACTCAGTCCAAGCTATTCTCTCTCATGGAAGCTGTCCAGTCACCACCAACACTATAAGGCTGTTGCCATCTCTGGGGCTTATTGTCACTACAAGTGCTGGACTGGACCAAATCGACTTGCAAGAGTGTCGTCGGAGAGGGGTATCCGTGGCTTATGCTGGAAGCCTTTTTTCTGCAGATGTTGCTGATATAGCAGTAGGGCTGTTGATTGATGCGCTGAGAAAGATATCGGCTGGCAATCGTTATGTCACCCAAGGATTGTGGGCTAACAACGGAGATTTTTCTCTTGGCTCTAAGGTGAGGGATTGGCCTTTGTCTTGCAGAAAATTTTATTGGGCACCTGAAAAAGAAATTGTTGATTCTCAACGAGACAAGTCAACTAGGTGTTGAAATTAATGGGAAAAAAGGCATATTGTTAGGAAACTCCTGGAATTCGGAATATCTTTTTTGAATCATTTTTAATTTGATTGAAAACTTGAGAATGGTTTGAGTCTTGATTGGTGATAAACAATAGAAATAATGCCTCTCAACATGTCATTTCATACAGCAATAACTCACTGTCTTGTACTGCGATTTGGGATCTTTTCAAAACACGTTTGAGTTGCTACGGCGTCAAAATGATGCCTGTTTGAGTGTTTTTCCGATGTGCGCGCCTAGAAATTATCAATCCGGTGCTTTTTTTTTGTCCCGGACAAAAAGCACTTTGAACTACATACCAAACACCCACAAATTTAAGCATTCAGATCCTAGAAGTTGGAGTGCTTCGGTTCCTCCCACCCCAAATGTCTACTCTGTCGAATCTTTTTTTTTTTTTCGTTTTCCTTTTTTTTTTTTATAAAAATAAAGACTTGCATTTATATGCTAATAATTGAACTATAAATACCCTATTTCTGTTTCATTGATGGTTGTAATTTGCTTCTCCCTAAGATGTTGATGTTTGATTTCAGCTGGGAGGGAGGAAAGTTGGGATTGTTGGACTTGGAAGCATTGGCCTAGAAGTTGGAAAAAGGCTAGAGCCCTTTGGCTGCAATATCTTGTACTGCTCAAGGAACAAGAAGTCATCTGTATCATATCCTTATTACTCCAATGTCTGTGAACTAGCAGCTAACTGCGAGGTCCTCATAATTTGTTGTGAATTGAATGAACAAACTCGACACGTGATCAACAAGGAAGTCTTGTTAGCATTGGGGAAGAAAGGATTGATTATTAATGTCGGACGCGGGGCTATTATAGATGAGCAGGAAATGGTGAGGTGCTTGATGCAAGGAGAGATTGCAGGTGCCGGACTGGATGTGTTTGAGAATGAGCCTCATGTTCCTAGTGAACTCATTTCATTAGACAATGTTGTCCTGTCACCGCATAGAGCTGTCCACACTGAGGAAACTTTGATGGCTTTGGTTGACCTTGTGATTGGGAATTTGGAAGCTTTCTTTTCAAATAAACCCTTACTTTCTCCTGTATTATTGGATAAATGAATGATACAATCTTTCTGTATGCAGCTGCTGGTTAATTTTTCATGAATTAACTCAAGTATTTAGATATGGATATTATGGTCCTTAAATGTTTGATTTCATTATTGAAGTCCTTAAATGCATCATTGTCTTGGATACATTGCTTCTTCTTGGAAATCTAGCTAGCTAGCTGCTCGCTATCAGTTGCAAAAGTCCAGCAACTGATAACTGAGCTCTGGACTATTCCTCTTGCAAGATATGTTTTAGTTAAGACATTTTTAGGTAAATCCATTAATGACCACTTCGAATTTGGATAAATTAATCAGGTGGCAACTTAAGTTTTGAAAATTACTTAAATCAGTCTTTCTACTTTAACTATGAACATGATAACCCTGATCATGTGTGCTTCCTTCATCTGTTCAAATGGGTGCATATTGTTGTGGTTGCTATCAACATAAGAGATAGAGACAATCGAAATATAAATATGTGTGGATGAAGATATATAGACATAAAAATAAATTATTTTTTAGGAATAGTTTTAGAGTTAATTTCTGTATTTCAAAACTAGAAGGTATAGAAAATATAAGTTTTCAAAACTAATATTTATTATATTTTTATCTATGAAATATCATTATTTATTTTTTTAGACTTCTCAAACTAAGACATATAAGAATAAAAATAATTATCATTGTAATATTAAAACTTGACAAGGAGGTCGGGATAATGTCCAGGTCATGGGCAAGGAGGGTTAACTCCATTTTTTTTTTAAAACGGGATCAAAATGACTTTGTTTTGATCATTTTTCTTTTTTAATTAAAAAAATCATTGAGCTTTTTACTCGAGTTTTGATCGGGGGTTTTTAGAGTTGACTGAGTTATGGGTTGACATGAATTTTTAATCGAGATAGATTTCGGCCAACCTTTCATCTATTTTTTTTAAGGTCAAACCAATTCAGGCTCTAGGTTGGTCAGGTCCCAAGTCAACCTATCCAGTCAATCTCATTAATTTCATTGCATAATCTAAACACAAAGTAAAAAAATGCCTAATTATATTTTAAAATATGCAGTTTTAACATATTAAGGGTAATGTTTTTTTTATATATTTTATTATGTATTGTTTATCATCAATCAAACAAGATATAAAAAAATTATTTTATCTTATACACCACTATTAAATACAATTTTATATTCCTATCTTGTTTTATTTTGTCTATATTATCTTCATCTTTTCTATCATAGAATAACACTACCATAATACACACATATGATGGGCATCCAATAAGCATGAATTGTATAAAAGGGATCACACATGATAATATAAATTCATATCTATATTAATAGTGTAAGAGTTGATTTAACTATCTTTTGAAATTTAAAGAGACTACATGAAGGTTTACCATTTCAAATTTTATATTGATCAATTTATACTTATCTCCTATTATAGATAAGTACTAGATTGTTTTTCGCGCTACGCTGCAGGGAGAGTTAAAGTTTTTTTTTTGGATGTAAATGAAATATTTAGGTGCTGTTGATGTGGTTTTTAATATTTTTTTAATTATATAAGGATTGAATCGATCGACTTGTTAGGTCTAAAGAAAATTTGAACAACTAATAAAAACATGGTTTAATTAAAAAAAATCAACAAGTTATTTAAAAAAAATAAATTAAAATAATAACATATTAGATTAACTAAAATCAACTTAGGTTAACCCACTAAATTCACTATATAGATCATGAGACTCTAATAACATAATTATCAATCAACTTAATGTTGAATGATAAAATTGAAAACAATCAACTTAATGTTGAATGATGAAATTGAAAACAATCAACTAAGAAAATGAGTTGAGTCAACCGAATTAACCTACTAAAGTTGAGTCATAACACTAGAATAACTCTATAAAAAACAAATCAAAATAAATTTAGATTATTGATTTTCAATCAACCTAATGTTAAAGAATAAAATTAAAAAAAAAAAATCACTTGAGTCAACCAACTAAACTCATTACCTAGCTCATAAGACTTAGAATGTAAATCAAAATAAATTATGAACTAATTTCCAATCAACTTCATAGTGAAAGGTAGATTAAAATTAAAATGAATTAAAAAACGGAAAAAAAACTCAAGTCAACTATCTAATCTACATGGTTCATAAGAATGTGATAACCACGTAAAAACTATTTTTTTTTTTTATATCAAACTCAATTTAAAAATAAAAACTTAACTACTAAAGTGAAAAAACTCTCTCGTAAGCCCAACCAAACAGATAAAAAAGCCCAACTGAGCAATATGTTCCGTAGCCCAAATCCTAAAAAACGAGGGCCAAAAAAAGTGACCCAACAACCCAAACAAATAGAAATTAAAAACAACAAAGAAGGTGACCCTATAACCCAGCAAAGGAGAAAAAAAATAAAAAACGCAAGCCTGGAGAGTCACTGTTGTAATAAATAATCAATTTTCCTCCATACATCCACAGTGATTCTACAACGTTTTTTTTTTTTAATTTTTTTAATTGTTTATTTTAATAAATAGCTACAAAATATATAGTACCACTAACTTTTATGCTAGTCCTTCCGGACAATCCTTTTCTTATTCACTATGTTTCCTTTTTTTTTTTTTTTTTCACACAGTAAGGGTATTTTGATCTCTTTCATGTGTGAATTAAGTTGTTTCATTAATTGCGTCAATTAAAATTAAAAACTATTTACACAGATTATTAAACTATGTCGTCCCACATAGTTTAATAATGTATATGTAATTTAAATTGTTAGTATTGATTTTAATGTTCAGAAAATAACTAAAAGTTTTAAGCTGTAATTAATGATATCTTATTAGTTATTTAATGAAATCTAATTTATAAAAATAAATAGATTTAAATAAGAAAAAAATAGTCAGAAATATTTTTATCATTTTCAAATTAAGTAGATCGTAAATTTTATTATATCTCGTACTTACTTTTCTTCGATCTTCTTATATGATTTAATTACTCTCTAAGAGTTTTATTTTGATTAGCAACAAAGAAAAATAAATGCAATCCTCCAACTCCCAACCAAAGAAAACAATCTTTTCCCCACGTACGATGATATTTGAAAATAAAAGGTGGAAGTTGTCCTGATTAATTAATGTTTAATTTTCATACGTGGCTATAATGCAAAACATGGAGCTCAAAGCTCAGCATCCAGCTCTTCAAATGCATGCCCTAATCTGATAACTGATAGAATATGTAAATGTATAGTACATAAGTATCTATAAATAGGGTTGAGATGTACATACAAAAAATGTGGAATATATTTTCTGTTAAGAACATTAAGTCAAGTACAAGTTTTCCTCTCTCTCTCTTTAATCTCAATTCTGTTCTTCAACTCATTTCTCACTAAATATTACAGTGATTTACATGGTATCAGAGCTTAATCAAGTGCTCGCGCAGATTAAATGATCCAAACATTTGCTTCCACAATCTGTAGCTTCAAATATTTGTTCGTGTTCTTCATTTCTTCAACAAATTTTTGATTCTCTTCGGTTCTTGTAACTCAGTGTTCATAACTGCGTCATTTCTCATCTTTAAGCTTCTTAAAGGTGTTTATCTGGAAATTTCTTCTTCATTTTCCACAAATTTGTGTTTGATTCAAAAATCTTACTGTCCCTTATACGAAAATGGTTACCGTAGCACAGCTTCAGATTTTACAATCACCCATTACACTTCTTATTTCAACAATTTCTACATCTGTGAATGTGAAATTGGATGATTCAAACTACCTGAATTGGCATTTTCAAATGCAATTATTGCTGGAGAGCAACAAAATATTTAGGTTTGTTGATGGATCCCATTCCTGTCCTTCCTCTCCTTCCACTAATGAATGCGGTACACATATCTCTCACTCTTCTTCTATTGTAGAATGTGATGAAGTTTTAGTGTGGAAAATTATAGGGCAATTATGTAGCTTATTACTGCAACACTTTCACCTGTGGCTATGTCGTGTGCTATTGACAGTAGTAGTTCTAAAGATTTATGGTTTTGTCTGAAAGAACAATTTTTTATTGTGTCAAAAACTAGTATATTCCAAATGAAATCAAATTTACAGAATATTCGAAAAGGCACAGACACCATTAGTCAGTATCTCCTAAAGATAAAAGAGGCTAGGGATTATCTGTCTGCAGTGGATGTGTATTTTGCAGATGAGGATATTGTGATTCTTGCTTTGAATGGACTGTCATCTGAATACAATACATTTAGATGTGTTGTTAGGGGAAGAGAAAGTGTTATTAGTTTGAAAGATTTTCGAGCCCAACTACTAGCAAAAGAGAAAATTGTTGAAAATCATGTATCTGACACACCTTCATTCATGTCTACCATGAACACAAACTATAGACCATCTGCTTCCTCAACTCCTTTACATCACCAATCTCGTGACACACATGGACATAATAGTTTTATACCATATGGTCATGGGGGATATAAAACTGCAAATAGGAGTCTAGGAAGAGGTAGATTTAATCTCAAATCCTTTCCTTCTAAATATTATACCTATGTCAAGCCAAATTCTATGCAACCTTCACATCCAGGAGTTATTAGTTCATACTCTGCCTCTCCTGTTTCATCTGTTCAAGTGTGTCAATTATGCAATAATGAAGGACATACTACCCTCTATTGTGGTCTAAAGAGGCAGAAGAGATTCAGGTGTACTATCTGTGGTAAACCGAATCATACCACATGGAATTGCTACTACAATGATAATGGTCCCAACTTTATTGGTGTTGTAAATTACTCTCCAGGTTATGCTTCTTCTCCACAACCTGCTATGCAAGCTATGAATACTGTCTTGCACATAGTTCCACCATTATCATCTCAGCAGTCTACTCCAGTATGGATTACTAACTCTGGAGCCACAAATCACATGATTGCTGATTTGTCAAATCTGTCATTAAGTAGTCCTTTTCCTACGGATGATACTGTCCACACAGCCAATGGTGAAGGTTTGTCTGTGTCATATATTGATAACTCTATTATTTCTACCAATATTAAGCCAATTCAACTGAAATCAGTATTACATGTTCCAAAGTTAGCTCAAAATCTGTTATCAGTTCATAAATTATGCTTAGACAATGATTGTCGAATAATCTTTGATGCTCTTCGTTTTTGGATACAGGACAAAGCCATAGGGAGGATACTTTACAGAGGAATATGCAGTAATGACCTTTATCCTCTTCCTTTTGTGTCTCTACACACTGGAAGATTAGTCCTCAATCACTCCTTCTGGTCTTATCTTGGTCAGTTAGTTCTTACTTCTACTTGATATGATATTGTAACTATGATGTTAAATAAGGCACATATTGAATATTCCAAAGATTCTAATTCAATCATGTGTCATAGATGTCTTCAAGGTAAGTTTTGTAAACTACCTTTTCAGTCTAATGTTAAAAAGTATGTAACACCATTTCATATTATACATACTGACTTGTGGGGACCTTCTCCAACTGTTTCAGTTGATGGATTTCGATATTATATGATTTTTGTTGATGAGTTTTCGAGATATTGCTGGCTGTTTCCTTTAATAAAAAAAGTTACTTATATTCTGTGTTTGCTAATGTTAAGAATGTTTTTCTGCATGACATTCTTAATGAAGAGGTTTATATGGCTCAACCCCCAGGGTTTGAAGATCCTTTCATCCGCGGTCGGTTTGCAAACTTCACAAGTCTCTTTATGGTTTTAAACAGGCCCCAAGAGCATGGAATGATAGGTTCACATCCTTCTTACCCACATCGGGTTTCAACACACCTATTCTAATTCATTTCTATTTGTGAAACCTCTTGCTGTTGGTGTTGTGATTTTGCTGGTGTATGTGGATGACATAATCATCACTGGTAGTATTTCCAGTGAGATTCATTCTATCATTCAGTCTCTTAGAACTGAGTTTTAGATTGAAGACTTAGGTGATCTTCACTATTTTTTGGGTATTCAAATTTCATCTATTCCTAATGGTTTATTTCTATCTCAGTCCAAGTACATCCATGATCTACTTGTTAAAACTGTCATGCTTGATGCCAAGGCATGTGTTACTCCCTGTCTCCCCTATCAGCGATTATTAAAGGATGATGGTATTCCCTATGATAATCCTACCTTGTATCGTAGTATTGTGGGAGCTTTACAGTACTTAATGTTTACAAGACCTGATATTGCATTCTCTGTACATCAAGTCTGTTAGTTCATGCAGAACCCCATGGTTATTCACTTCACAGCTGTCAAGAGGATTCTTAGACACCTCAAAGGCACTATCCATCTAGGGCTCAATTATCTTAAAGGCAGTTTGGATCTCAAAGCATTCAGTGATGCTGATTGGGCAGGGGATCCCAATGATAGGAGATCAACGACTGGCTTGGTTGTTTTCCTTGGCTCTAGTCCTATTTCTTGGTCTTCTAAGAAGCAGCACACTGTCTCTCGATCATCCACTGAAACCAAATACAGGGCCCTTATCAACTACCTCTGCTGAGCTTGACTGGATTAAGCAAATATTGGTTTTTCTGTGCATTCCACTTTCCCAACCTCCAGTTCTTTTCTGTGACAATTTATCAGCAATTGCTTTGTCTTTCAACCCAGTGCAACCATCAGAAGACCAAGCATATAGAGATCGATGTACACTTTGTTAGGGAAAGAGTTGCTAATAATCAACTTTGTGTGCAGTTTGTATCCTCACAGGAACAATTTGTTGATATTCTCATTAAGGGTCTCAGCTCTCCTCTGTTTCAGTCTCATTGTTCCAATCTCATGTTTAGTTTGTCTATGCATGTGATTGAGGGGGGATGATAGAGTATGTAAATATATAGTACATAAGTATGTATAAATAGGGTTGAGATGTACATACAAAAAGTGTGGAATATATTTTCTGTTAAGAACAATAAGTTAAATACAAGTTTTCCTCTCTCTCTCTCTAATCTCAATTCTGTTCTTCAGCTCATTTCTCACTGAATATTACAGTGATTAACAAGATCAGTGTCCTATGAAACACACATATTTTTATCACACAAATATACTATAATTACTACATATACTATAATTTTTATCACACAAATAGGAGGAAGGGAAACAAGACATGCAGCTCGTGGGCAGAAGAAGAATTGATTAAACAAGTTAGGTGTAATTTATCTTGATTATTTACCCTGCATGCCCTTCTTGATCTGTCCCATGAAACACACATATTTTCAAATCTCTCTCGATCTATCTCTCCACCGCTTTCAGCGACCGAAGCCAGTGGCACTCGGCAAGCCGGTCTTAGAATCTTCCTTTTGTCCAATACCGTGCTGCGTACACACGCAGAACAGCTATATATATTTGTTCATGGAATAACTATACACCCAAAGAGATCACATGCATGCATGTACCCAAAAATAAACATATATCTAAATGAAGTGTAAGGACGTAGGGCCATTACACAAAGTAATTAACAGAAAATTCTCAACTAGAGATTCTAGTTTAGTGGGAGTATCCGAGGTAGAGAACCTTTTTTTCTCATAGGACCTCAATCATTTTTTTTTCTTTTTTCTTTTAAAAAATTGGATCCTACTTATCTTATATAAATTATTGTGTATAATGTCTCAAGTATATTATATATCTTTCTATCTTTTCTATGAAAAATTTCAGTTAACTTTTATCCAAACACGGGTGCTTTCCGGGAGAAAAAAGAAGTTACAAGGGCATCGGTTCTTACATCCATAGATCACGGTTCGTCTGTGTTAATGAGATTAGAATATGAGTTGCATATTTGAAATTTTGATTAAAATTATTTTTTAAAGTGTTTTTTGTTTAAAAATATATTAAAATGATATTTTTTTTATATCATCAAATCAAAGTATCTAAAAACATCAAAAAAATTAATTTAAAATAAAAAAAAAATTTAAATTTAATTTTTTTCAAAATCATTTTTTAAAACACAGTGACAAAAAACACTGAAAACAATAAGATTCGAATATTGTTCGCTGACCTTCACAATCGACTGGCCTTGGCTTTTCCCTGATCCTCTGCCAGCTTCTAACTTCCTATTAAACTCTACTTACCTCCTCTATCCCCTCTCAATGATACACGATCTCCTCTCAATCTCTCTCATCAGCTAAACTAGAGATAAGTACCTTCTAGTTAATTCCGATGATATATATATATATATTTTTCTGAAGTAGAAATTGAAAATACATGTATATACGTGTGGGTGCGCGCGCGCATATATTTATCATTATATGCCGTTGATGTTTCGCTTCAAACATGATAATGGCTCCTCCTCTTCCTCGACAGCCATTAGTGTTTGATGTTTCAATTCTTCAACACCAAGCCAGCATACCCTCTCACTTCATTTGGCCTGACCACGAAAAACCATGCCTTGAATCCCCAGAACTTGCAATCCCCCCTGTTGATTTTGGAAGCTTCCTCGCTGGAGATCCTCTGGCGGTCTCAAAGGCTACTCAGCTAGTAAATGAGGCGTGCAGGAAGCATGGATTCTTTCTAGTTGTTAACCATGGAGTTGATTCAAAGCTTATAGCTAAAGCTCATGAGTATATGAACATGTTTTTTGGAAAACAACTCTCAGAGAAGCAAAGAGCTCAAAGAAAGATAGGAGAGCAATATGGGTATGCTAGTAGCTTCACTGGAAGATTCTCCTCCAAACTTCCATGGAAAGAAACACTTTCTCTCCGATATTGTGCTGACAATCAGTCTTCTGACATCGTCCAAGAATACTTCTCGAATGTAATGGGAGAAAATTTCAAACAATTCGGGTAAGAAACCATAATATATCTTTCATTCCAGCTAATGAGATATTACACAATGTCGTCTATATGTTATAATATTTGCAAGTGAACACACTACAATAATTTGTGATTTTGTTATGGATAGGACGGTTTACCAAGAATATTGTGAAGCCATGAACACTCTTTCCCTTGGAATTATGGAGCTATTAGGAGCAAGTCTGGGAGTTGGAAGAGAATATTTTAGAGATTTCTTCGAAGGAAACGATTCAATAATGAGACTGAATTACTACCCGCCTTGCCAAAAGCCGGATTTAACTCTTGGCACCGGGCCTCACTGTGATCCCACATCCTTAACAATCCTCCATCAAGATCATGTCGGTGGCCTTCAAGTGTTCGTCGATGAAAAATGGCACTCCGTCAGACCTGATCCGGAAGCTTTCGTCGTCAACATCGGTGACACCTTCATGGTAAGATCATAAAAAAACAGCTACGCTAGTCAGAATCCTTTCAATTGTTTCTTCCTACGTCACATAAAGAGAGTCAATCTTACTGTTCGAGGCTATCCCAAAATAGTACATGTCGAATCAAAGAATCACCGTACAGTTAATATTATTAACCAATAGACTTTGTGTTGTTTCAGGCTCTATCAAATGGCATTTTCAAGAGTTGCTTGCATAGAGCGGTGGTCAATAATGTAACAGTAAGGAAATCCCTTGCTTTCTTTCTCTGTCCAAAACTGGATAAGGTGGTGAAGCCACCAAACACCTTGATTGACTCTAAAAATCCGAGGGTATATCCTGACTTCACATGGCCAACTTTGTCGGAATTCACACAGAAACATTACAGGGCAGACATGAAAACCCTAGATGTCTTCACAATCTGGCTCCAACAAAAAAACAGTTGAGAGGGTCCCCCCCCCCCTGTTAATTAGGCAGAGGAAAGTGAAATTATAGCAGCGGACAATGCTAGTGCAGTGAAGGAGGGTCTGGGTTCTTCATGCCGTGTACTTGGAAGAAAAAGGCAGCAGAAGAACCGAAACAAGAGGCCAGCACTGTAATTAGCTGCTAGTGTGTTAGTGTTGGCGAGAATAGTATCAATGCCTGTAAGAAGCAAATTGTAGGAATAAAGATTTGAAATGGGCTCCATGCATTTCTTCCTATTGTTATGCTATTTTCATTTTGTTAACACGACATAGATTCTGTGTACTTATGTATATGGCCACCACCAAATTCTGCCAGCCTCGACTATCTATATGGAAGATAACAATATTCACTAATTAGATTCCCGGACGAAAATCTGTCGCCGGCAGTACAAATCTGAAGTACTGTTTTTTTTTTATAAGCATTGATCGGAAGTACTGTATTAATCGATGACAAGGTATACAGTGCACAGCATTCAAATTTGATGCTTTAAACCATGATCCCAGTGGTAATGGGGATTCCATTCAATACAAAATCAATGCTTTGGGGGCCCGTTTTCATAACATTCTACATTTTTCTTTGTAAAAAATGTCAAGTGTTGAGGTTTTTTTGCTAAATTTATTTTAATTTAGGGAAATAATGGGTTTTTTTTTTATTGATTTACATATCTAAGCACAAATCATGACGTATCCTGGTAGCTCGTGTGACATCCTTTAGTAACTAGAATCACCTTTTTACCATGTTGTTTGAATCCTTACGACATCATTTTTTTCTTGTTGAGGTGACACACTGCGGAGGTTGTGGGATGGATTGTCGTAGGGGCTTTTTTTTCAACCTCTCATTTTTTTCTCTCATTTTTTCTAAAAAGTATTAGTTTTCATTCAAAATCTTAGAGTTGTCTTCTTAATTATTGATATTTCAACTTTAGTTTTTATTTTTTTATTTCTAATTTTTATTCTTGACCCTTTATAAAAATGTTATTCAAAATTTAACCATTGATGATTTCAATATTATATTTGAATGGTTGGACTTCCACTAGGAAAGATACTTCCTAGTTAATGGATCCTACTATTAAGGAAGCTGTTCTCAACATGGTTACATCGCACTCGATGAGCCCGCGTTGAAAGTGGATATTTGTGCCTTATGTTTCTATTTGTGGTCAGCAACTTACAATGTGCATTTTTATCCAAGGTGAAGTTGGATTTTCCACCTGTTTCCCATTATAAACCAATTCTATATTTTTACGATGACAAAGAAAGGTATTTCTATTCTAACTTTAATGTTATCTTGTTTCTTCCCTTTAATGTTCATAATCATGTTAAAAATATTTTCAAAGATGTTTTTTTTCAATATTTAGTATCTGGAAGTAACCTTGCGATCTAGAAGTGATTGAGATGTATAAAAGTTTTCCATGTGCGACAAAAGTCCTTCCCTAACAATTTTTAGTTTATAACGAGTATGCTCATATGTTCTGTACTTGGTCAAATATGGATTTTCAAGGTAGTACAACATGTAAAAGTTTAGACACATGTCAATATTCTAAAATACTAGGTTGAGATGTTTCATCATGGATTTAATAGTATAGAAGTTTTTACAACCAATTTATTTTAGATAAAATGCTTATTTCTTTATCAAGAATTCTATCATAACCAACCTCACTCAACCCATGATTTGACTTGATGATCAACACTTGTTCAAAAATTGATGATTTACTATGATTTATCGAAATTTTTAAGATATCAAAAAATCTGATTGTGTCTGCACTTGGTTCTTCATCTATGATTGAATATTCACCTATGTAACCCTCATTTTATTCTCATCACATTCATAATCATATTCCTATAAGGATTATTGTTCTTATATACAACTTTATATATATTGCTAGAGTAAGAAGTTGACGTAACCATCATTTCTTTCATGGTGTTGTAAGGAACATATAGTTTTTCATATGCAATTCTACATAAGTATTTCTCCATGAATCCTTTTTTAGAAGATACCTCTAACAACATCTAGATCTAGAAAATAAAAATTGCACCTCTTACATGAAATTAAATACCGCCTCTATTAATATTTCTCAGACCAGATAATATGATTAATAAAACCCTCAGTTGCATTACAATAATTCATCCTATGCAATCTTTTGGATGAATCTCGATACATCCAAAAATGATCATCAGTTACTTGTATCAAATCTATATAGAATATTGATAACAACATGTATTAATCAATTATGTAAACGAATTAGATTAGTTAACATTGATTTAACCCAAACTTATTCAATCTATTTTAATAATAATCTTAAATTATTATCAGTTATTTACATAAATTCAAACTCTCAGAAATTTATCAAAATATTTGAATCAATAATAAAATTGACAAAATATAAAACATACCCATTAAATAAGCCCATATTTATTTCATTACAAAACACTTAAGTCACAAAATCAAAATCAATTTTATCAAATTACAAACATATACAATTTTTTAAAATCTCAAACAAACTTTTAGCATGTACAAACAATACATTCATACAACAATTTCCATGAGAAAAGGGTTATAAACAAGTAAGCACACAAACAAACCACATATAAGACAAAAAGATGCAATAAAAAATAATATTTTAAAATTAAGTTCAAACGAAAAAGAGGTAGTTTAGCTTTCTTGATGTGGGGAATCCTAAAAATATTCAAATGAGAACAGGGGTGCTTATAAACTTTGTTGGGGTGGTTGGATTTGTAGTGGAAGGTTGATTTGTGATAGGATAAAGGGATGAAGGTTATATATATAGAGGAAATATTCCCATTAGTGTTTACTGAGAGACATAGGAAATGACTATTTCATCGGTAAAGTTCATCATAATCTATGTAGCGTCAAAACATTATCGTTAGTATTTATGTTTGTATGTATTTGTTAATTTTATGTGAGTGGTATGTGTATTTGGGTTAAATGTGAATGGAGTTTCTATTTACTTTCTTAATATTTCATAAGATTAATGTAATTTAACCTTCAATCTAAGAATTGATATAACCATCGGTTTGAATTTAAAATTGATAAGGTGAGGAATGAAAGCTAATGTCATTATAAATTTCAATTGATATATTAATACACGAAAACTAATTATAGTTTTTGTTTTGGTACTATCGTTGTGTGATCTAAATTAGCTGACGAGTCTTAGAGTAACCGAAAGAACATAAAATTTCTCTCTTTGGAAAGATATGTCAAATGCTGTCTTTTTTTTTTCTTCTAATGCGCACGACAAAAGAACCTAACAAATCGTACGAGAATTCTAATCACTCCAGTTTACTTTCATCCAAGGTTTCATTTGAAATAAGAAAGTTGGGTGAAGCCAGTTAATTACCACATGCAAAATCGAGGGCTCGCAATTTGATAAAAAAGAAAAAGAAAGATAAAAGGTTATATTCGTTTTATCTCATTATTTAATACACAGATGACTTAATAAAGGGGTCAGCTAAATGAACAGGGTTTTGGTGAAGCAAGTAGGTGGTGTGGAACCTAGCCAGCTTTTCCTCACTTCATGGTGTGTGTGTGTCCAAATAATTGAGAGTTTCGAAGACCATTTCCGGGCTCTAATTCGCTCTTCATTTTCAACCCTAAGGATGCCAACTGTGAATCGAGCTTTAAAATATGAATCGAAACAAAACCAGCACTCAATAAGCTCGCAATCAATGTTTCCTAGCAGTAGCAGTAGAGTGGAGAAGAGCTGTACACCTAACATGTGTGTGTTGGTGTGTTTATATAGAAAGTTAGCTGGATTGGATTGCTCTCCCACACACACACACACACACACACACACACATTTATATATGGCTTGTTTGAAAGCAGCTTTAGTTTTATCCTCACTCAGTTTTGTCATCTAGGGCTCTTAATTAGTATCCACATGATCGCCTCACCTTAGAATAAGCAAGTGGGAGCCTATCTTGCCTGTCATTGGTATAATAAGCAAATATTATGCCGGGTGAATACACCAGATGCGTTACTGTTTCTTCCTCTCGTCGTAATGGCCATGCAGCTCTCTCCTGGTTTTAAACCATTTCATCTAAAATATTAAGTTATTACATGTATTCATAGAATATAATTACGATTTTTTTTTATATTTTCCATGATTCTTTCCCCCCCTTTTAATATATAATAGTATACTTTAAATTAACAATTAATTTCCAATTTCCCATTCTCTATGTTGAAAAGGGAGTCCCTTGATAATCTTCCTGGAACTAAACTGTGGAGGAGTTGAATCAAATCATAGTCAAAAACCCTTTTTAAAAGTTCATAATTAATTAAGAATATATGGATATGTTGCTCGACAAAGAGAAGTGCCGCAGTGTATAAGTGCTATGTAACCAGTAATCATCAATTCTTGGACAGCTAGTGTACATGTGAAGATCCGGCCACCAGACCACCCATTTTGGCTATACAGTGGTTTCCATAGCTAAAAGCCTAAAAGCGTGGCTTCCATATTCTTTCATGGCCATGACTTCTATACAGTGACTGTTTGGTGATGTTATTAAAATTATTTTTTAAAGTGTTTTTTATTTATAAATATATTAAAATGATATTTTTTTAATTTTTTAAAAATTATTTTTGATATCAGTACATTAAAATGATATAAAAACACTAAATTTTTTTTAATTTAAAATAAAAAATAAAATAAAAATTATTTTAAAAAAATACTTTTAAAATAAAGTATTAAATACGCACTAGTCCTTCAACATGGCCTGCTGAAACGTAGCAGAGGATACTGATAAGAGTTAGGTATTTTCAACCTCACCTAATCTCATTGAATTGGATTTTTACCTGGTTGGACAAGAACCTATTCAGTTTTATTTGGGTCAAATAGGTCAAGGGTTTATCCAATCCTATATTTTTAATGTTTTTTAGTTATTTTTATTAATGTATATAATCATTATAAAATTTATAAAAAAATATGATTATCGCTTATAAACTTAATGTATTGAATAAATAACTAAGATCCTTTTTTAAAAAAATATATAAAAATAAGTATCATCAAAATAAAAAACCTTGTCAAATCAATCTTAAGTATTTAAGTTTAGTTTAATTTTTAAATATGGATATATAATAATAATGATGATGATGATGATATAAAATTATTATATTAATGTCCTTTAATATTATATATTGAATTTCTATATTAAATATTAAGTGATATGTGATATATGTTAGATAAGTGATGTACTCTTTTTTAAATACATGATATAAGGTCATTTAATGAATGATAAAAATATAATTCAATACCAAAATGGTAAATCATTCTAGAAATGGTATAATTATAATTGTTTTTTAATTTTTTTTACAATAAGTGATGCCGATGTTGTGGGTTTTTGTTTAGAAAAAAACTATCTTGCTTAGATTTGTTTTTCCTGTTTTTATACTTGAAATATTTATAACTTTTTTTTGTTCATATCTTCATTCTTTTATAGTTTCTTTAGTGTTTCCTTTTTTTTTTTTTTTATACTTTTGTTTTGGAAAAAAATATTATTTTTATTCTTTACACCTGAAATATTTATCACTCTATACACGATTTATTTATATCATTTTTTATTCTGATCTTTATTTATTTGTTTTTGTTTTCTTTTTAGATATTAATTAATATAGCATGCAAGCCATTTTTTAAATACAATAATTTCCTGATGATAATTTTACCACAACGTTTTTAATATAATATTGGTGGAGATTCATTTCTCTTAATATTTTCTGACCATTTTTTCTTATAATATTTTGATACTCGATAAATAAAAAAATAAGTGCAGCGCAGATGTTTTTTTTATTTTATCAAATGATGTTGTCCTCAGGTAGAGAAAACAGTAATTTATCAAATGAATCTACAAAAGATCATCCAGCAAACTTCAGGATCTTATATATATAATCAACACAGTGTCTAAAAAAAAAATGAAGAAGATGGTTTGCCAAACAGGATACCCGCTAATAAAAAGTTGGAGCACATGATTCTGCAAAGCAAGGCCATATTATACACAGTAGGACCCTATGAGCATGGATTTTCTACGATACGTTCAGACAAGAAGATTCTCAAGACAAACTTGTTATAATATATTCACTTAAATTTTATCCAGAAACGTCAAACCCTTTTCACCCCACAGCTCCCTACATGGGTTGCTTAATTTGCTTATGGAAACTCGGTGGGGACGCCGGTCATTATTGAGATAATGGGGAGCAGAAAAAGATGCCAACTTTGATCGGAATTTTGGAAGATGAAGGAGAAATGGAAGTGGATTAAAAAGGCTGTTTGTGCAAGATATGGGAATTAGAATATGACAGTTAAACCTACATGGATTTGATTCGTTTAAATTGTTTTTGGGATTCCATTACAAGTTTATCTGCGACTCTTGATACCTCTCTGCTCTGAAATTCCGGCCGGTACAACACCCGTACGTACTCAGCTTTTGAAACTGTTCATGAAGAAGATCACGATTTCTCTTCCATGACTTGAGTTACCATGGTTTTGGTAAATATTAAAAATTAAAAAAAAAGAAAAAAAGAGAGGAAAATTACCTAAAACCTCTTGTATTTCAAACAGGCAACACTTTGCAACGATAGTACAGTTTACATACCAAGTGAAAGCCAGCTTGAAATAATAACAAAAAAACAAAAATGCTCCTGTATACCAAGTGAAAAAGAATAGTAGTGTTGTTCACTGTGCATCAATTGCCTTGTTGACTGCATTATTCGTGTGAATAGAACGTAAGTTTTTTCATGTCTTACATTTCCATCCTTTCTTCTATGTTAAAATAGCATGTTTTTATTCATTTAGATTTCCTTCATATTGCATGCTTTTGCATGTGCGAAGTGGAATATTCTAAATTAAAAATCAATTTGTAGAATATGACTTTAGGTTGTTGCTAAAAATAAATAAAATGAGGTTTAAATTTAATAATAAAAAAAAAACATAAAAGACCCAGTTTAGATTTTGGCGTAGAAAACTTAACTTCGCTCCTTTAAGTTTTAGTTTGTTTATTATTTGATCCATATTACCTTAGCAATTCATATTATGATTCTAAACTTTATTTATTTATTTTAGTCTTTACATGTTGAGAGAAGAAGGACTATACATGGGCTGGAAGCCCATTTCCTCTTTACATATGGGCCGACCACAAAGCTTGGCCCACCTCACACCGGCTCGGCCTGCATGAACAGTGGAACGTGAATTATGTCCCACTGCATGCAGGCGCCGAGAGGAAGAAGACGATGAACATTTGATTTTTTGACTGTGATGAAAGATGTACCTGTTAGTATCGTTGGGTAGAGGAGGTTGAGGTGGTTCTCCCTGTGGTGGTGGCGTCGTCAACGGTGGTCTGTGGTGGCCGGAGGAAGCTTCGAAAGTCGTCGGAGCTTATATTGCAGCTGCTGCAATCGTGACCTTTGCTTCGCCTGAAAGTGTGACTTGATTGCTAGTGTGTAGGGGAAGCTCACGATGGTGATAAGGGTGGTAATGGGTGGTTGAATAACCTCCAACGATGGAGAGAGAGAGAGAGCTCAATGGGGCTGTTTTTAGAGAGGGGAATGAGCTGTTGAACCAGGGGAGTGAGAGAGAAGGCTGCTGAAGGAGATAGGGACAACGACGTGATTTTTATGCTTGTTTTGCTTGTTTTTCTTTGCTAAAAAGCTCCATGAATTTCCAGAACTTCCTTTTTTTTTTTTTTTTTTTTTTTTCTGTTTTCCTCCTCTGGTCTTTTTTCTCGTCCTTCTTCCTCCCCTGTGCATGCTGCGAATAGGTACATTTATAGGGGAAAATGCAATCGTTTTGCATGCATATTGCATGAGAGGTTGTTGCCCTCTGAATTTTGCAGAGGGCTGAGGGACATGCCATGTTGCAGAGCTGTTCCTGCACTATTCAGGTGTCGGAACAGTGCAGGAACATGCAAAATTGAATTTTAGGAGGGTGTGAGAAAATACAATTTGGTTCCTCAATGTTTAATTGGTTCAATCGCACCCTTAATTAGTTTTAAACTTTTAATTTTATGCAATTGTATCCCCATCAAAATTTCAATAGCAACCTTAAATTTGCGCGCCTTTTTTATTTTGGTCTTTGGCTTTCGATTTATGCGATTCATCCCTCAATCGTTTTCAATTTGACCCCTGATTCGAGCAATTGGCTTGGAAAAATTCAATTGGGTCTCCGAAAATTCCAATCTTCTCAATTGAGCCCAAATTAAGCTCTAACATTTGATTTCTTTCCAATTAAGCCCTTAATTAACTTGATGTGACCAATTTAAAGTATAATTAAGTCCTTACACTTAATTAAAATCCTTCAATTGGACCCTAAATTAGTTTCCGATCCTAATTAAACTTTAAATTGGTTGATGATTAAATCAAATCAACCCATAAAAATATAATTGTGTCATTCAACTTAATTTTTACACAGATTTGTCCAATGATAAATTATTTTTGTTTTAAATCTGTATTTTCCTCTATTTTTGGGACAAAAAAAATACGATCGGACTTTCGAAAACAACTAGAATTTCCACATTGATTTTTCTACCAACGTCGGCCTTTATTTATTTTATTTTTGTTATTTTTGGGTAGATTTTGGGGAGTAACCCAGAATTGGGTTATGATATATATAACTAATTTTCCATTTAACTGAATTGGAAAAAGTAGATAAAGGTTCGTGAAGTTTTTTATTCATGTTGCTTTGTTTGTTTTATCCATTTATCTCTCAAAAAACCCTAGAAATCTTAGCCTCGCCTTATATTTAAAATTATTTCTTTCGTAATATATAACCAAACCTAATTTTAGATTGTTAACCAAACCATATTATTTCTTCTCTCTCCCTCTCTCTCTTTCCCTTTCCCTTCATTGGTCTTTGTGCTCTCCTCTCTTGCTTTTGTAAATAACAAAACCCAAATGCAATATAGTATGGAAACTAATCGAACTCATAAGAACTTCATTTAGATTTAGACATTTTTTTAGAATAATATTGGGTTGGAGATATAGGTGTTACTGTTAGGAAATTAGATTTACATATATTCTGTATTCAATAGCAGATTATCATTATGTATTTACTTTCTGATTGTAATGCCGATCTTGTAGGCATATTTCCTGTTTTGTATTCCCTGTCCCTAAACTACAGGAACAGAGACTAGAGTCCTTCTAGGAATGATGTAGAACTCCTCTTGTATATATACATAACCTAATGCTATTAAGGTTAATGCTTCTGCAATACAATTCTCAATTACATCTTTTCATGGTATCAGAGCTGGATTAAAATTATTGACCCATTACTACTTCACAGAACCCTCACCTTTTTACTTAAGACACCATGTCCAGTAATGAGGCTCCACCAGCTTCTTCATCAATCGGCAAAGACATTGTCAATTCTGCAGATTCCTCAAAATCAACCATCTCAAATCCTTTTTATCTCAATCATTCTGATCATCCAGGTTTGATGTTAATTTCCAAACCATTGAATGGAGACAACTACTCCACTTGGAAAAGAGCCATGACTCTAGCTCTAAATTCCAAGAACAAACTGGGATTCGTCAATGGCTCCATTGCAGCCCCTTCACCAGAAACTGATCCAGAAGGCCATGCCTCTTGGTCCCGATGCAATGATATGGTGCACTCTTGGATCATCAACACTCTCAACCCAGAAATCTCTGATAGCGTCATCTATTATTCCTCTGCAACCGAAGTCTGGGATGACTTAGGTGAACGATTCTCTCAAAGTAATGCACCCCGCATCTTTGAAATCCAAAGAGAAATCACATATCTTCGACAAGAACAACACTCTGTCTCCAACTATTACACAAAATTGAAAGGATTATGGGACGAACTCGCCTCTTACAACAGCACAGCTCAGAGCACACAGCAAGATCAACAGAAATTAATGCAATTTCTAATGGGGCTAAACGACTCTTACAGCGCTATTCGTGGCCAAATCCTTCTCATGAATCCCCTTCCTTCAGTCCGTCAAGCTTACTCATCTGTTTCCCAAGAGGAGAAACAACGACTTCTTAGTTCCACCATTGCTGCAACTGACTTGCCAAACAGCGCAGCTATGGCAGTTCGAGGTAATTTCAGTGGCAACAAATCCACTCCCATGAGGTTTGACAAACCCAATCGACCTTATGGCTCTCAGAATCATCGATCGCAAGCAAGAGTCACCGAGAATTTCAGTGAAGGATGCCAAGACAGGCGTCATGCAGCGGGCAGAGGTCGCCCACACTGTTCTCACTGTGGAGAACTTGGCCACTGGATTCAAACATGTTATGAAATCCATGGCTATCCCGTCGGACACCCAAGAGGAAAACCCAATTCAGCCCCAAACGCTTCAATCAATATGCAGCAAACCAAGTTTCAGAGATGACGCCTAAAGTGGACGGGAATCAGATGATTGGGATTTCTGAAACCCAGTTGCAACAGCTTCTGTCTTTAATTGAGAAGAAAAACGAAGGCCCCAGTACTCAGACTAATAACAGGAGCAAACCAGGTTTATCTAAAATTAATGCACATAATTGGATTATTGATAGTGGAGCAACTCACCATATTGCCTCATCATCAAAATTATTTTGCAATAATAAAAAATGTTCATTACCTCCTGTCTTGCTACCTAGTGGAGACATTGCCAATATTATTGCAAAAGGATCGGTACCTTTGAATACCATCTACTATATACATGATGTGCTACATGTGCCAAAATTCAAAGTGGATTTAATGTCAGTTAGTCGTCTGACAAAGAGCCTGAATTGTTCAATAATTTTTCTACCCTACTGGTGTATTTTGCAGGATCTAGCTACGAGGAGGATGATTGGTTTGGGTAAACAGCGTGACGGACTATATTATTTGGTGGCACTAGCGACGAAGAAACCCTTGCCCCCACTCATAAACCGACCATCATGCAATTTGATCACCACCTCCACCGACCTCTGGCATAACCGTTTAGGCCATACATCTCATTCCTGTTTAAATTTCATTGCCAAGTATTTTTTAAATTTTTCCGTTGAGTCCAATCAAGTTTGCCATGTATGTCCAATGGCTAAACAAAGTCGTCTACCTTTCCGTCCAAATATAATTTCATCCATTAAACCTTTTGAACAAATTCATTGTGACATTTTGGGTCGTTATCAACACCCTTCTCTTTCCGGTGCACATTATTTTCTTACTATAGTGGATGATTACACGTGTTTTACATGGATTTTTTTAATGCGCCACAAAAATGAGACACAACCTCTTTTGAAACAATTTTTCAGTTATGTCTCTACACAATTCGACACACGCATTAAAATTCTTCGTAGTGACAATGGTGGCGAATTTTTATCCCTTCATCCTTTCTTTCAAGACACTGGTGTTATTTTTCAGCATTCTTGTGTTTACACGCCTCAATAAAATGGGGTTGTGGAACGCAAACATCGTCACATTCTTCAGGTTGCTCGCGCATTAAAATTCCAAGCTCACCTTCCTAATCAATTTTGGGGTGAGTGTACCCTTACTGCTGTCCACATTATCAATCGTCTCCCTACTCCAGTGCTTTCTTTCAAAACACCATTTGAACTCCTTTACTCTAAACCACCTTTTTTTCTCATTTTCGTGTTTTTGGATGCCTAGCTTATGCTATGAACGTTCACCCTTCACATAAATTTGATCATCGCTCAATACGATCAATTTTTATTGGCTATCCCCTTGGCCAGAAGGCATACAGGTTATTCAATCTTTCAACAAAAAAAATCTTTACTAGTCGTGATGTTAAATTCCATTAAAATATCTTTCCATTTGCATCCGACCAGCTCATGTCAGCCCAAACACCCATACCGCACCACATCCCACCCATGTCAGCCCAATCACCCCTTCTTCACCAAGGCCCAAATCCCATACCTGCACCAATAAGCCCAATCTCTCCTGACCAACCCACCACCACACCAGCCGACATGTCACTCATCCCAAACACCACACCGACCACATCCCCCCCAAGAACACCACCACCTCTTCATCTACCGATCGGGTCCCCGACTTCAGGTAACCCATCGCAACCCATCACTACTACCCATTCGCCTTCTCCATCACCAAAATTAGCCCAGCTTCCCGATCTCTCTCTCACACCACATACTGAAACCCAACCAGAGCCTCTTCCTCTTCGTCGCTTAAATCGTCACATCAATCCACCAGTCAGGCTCTCAGATTATGTTTGTTCACACGTTTCCCTCGACCTCTCATCCTCCTTGTTTCCCGGTCCGAAGAAAGGTACACGCTATCCACTTGTGAATTTCGTTTCTTATCACAGATATAAACCTGGTCTTCGTTCTTTTATTGCTAAAATTAGTGCTACAGATGAACCTCGTTCTTACTCAGAAGCTGAGGCTTCTCCCGAGTGGCGCTCTGCCATGCATTCTGAATTATAGGCACTGCAGGCCAATGGTACATGGTCACTCACCAAACTTCCTCCTGGCAAGAAACCCATTGGGTGTCGATGGGTATACAAAGTGAAGCACCGATCAGATGGGACTGTCGAGAGATACAAAGCCAGGTTGGTGGCCAAAGGGTTCACTCAATTGGAGGGTGTGGATTACCAGGACACTTTCTCCCTCACTGATAAAATTATTACAGTCCGTTGCATATTGGCCTTGGTTGCAGCTCGTCAAAGGTCTCTACACCAATTGGACGTCAACAATGCGTTTCTACACGGTGATTTGACTGAGGAGATTTATATGTCACCACCGCCAGGCCTTCGACGACAGGGGGAGGAAGACATGGTGTGTCGTCTTCATAAGTCACTGTACGGGTTGAAGCAAGCATCCCGCCAATGGTTCGCCAAATTTACAGACGCCATTTGCTCTGCTGGTTACAAGCAATCCCGAGCCGATTACTCCTTATTCATCAGAAACCAAGGCAAGTCATTTACAGCCCTATTAATATACGTTGACGATATTTTGATTACTGGAAATGACTCTATCAGTATTGCTGAACTTAAGAAATTTCTGCATAGCCATTTTCACCTTAAAGACCTTGGTGTGTTGAAATATTTCCTTGGCATAGAAGTATCCTCATCCAGGAATGGTATTTTTATGTCCCAACGAAAATATGCATTGGAAATAATTAAAGATGCAGGATTGTTGGGTGCTGCCCCTAGTAGCACTCCTATGGAACGGGGTTTGAAATTGACGGACAAGGGTGACTTGCTCAAAGAACCAGGACAGTATAGGAGATTAGTTGGCAGATTAATCTATTTAACTGTTTCACAACCAGATATAATGTATACAGTGCATATGTTGAGTAGATTTATGCATCAGCCCCGAAAACTTCACATGGAAGCAGCACTCCAGGTTGTTCGCTATCTGAAAGGAGCACCGGGCCAAGGCTTGTTCTTTTCATCAAACAATGATTTCAAATTGAGGGCATATTGTGATTCAGATTGGGCAGGTTGTCCACTTACTAGAAGATCGACTACGGGATATTGTGTATTCCTAGGATCTTCACTGATTTCTTGGCGATCAAAGCGGCAGAAAACAGTCTCCCTTTCCTCTGCTAAAGCAAAATACCGTGCGATGACAGGAACTTGTTATGAATTGACATGGTTACGATGCCTATTGAAGGATTTGGGAATTTCACATTGTGATCCAGCCTTGCTTTATTGCGATAACAAGGCTGCATTACACATTACGGCGAATCCGGTTTTTCATGAACGAACTAGGCATATTGAGATGGACTGTCATTTCATCAGAGATAAAATACAAGACGGTTCAGTAATTGCAAGACATGTGGGAACAGCACACCATTTAGCGGATGTCTTAACCAAGCCCTTGGGAAAGGAAATCTTTGTTCCTATGATTCGCAAGTTGGGAGTACAGGATATCTACTCTCCAACTTGAGGGGGAGTGTTAGGAAATTAGATTTACATATATTCTGTATTCAATAGCAGATTATCATTATGTATTTACTTTATGATTGTAATGCCGATCTTATAGGTATATTTCCTGTTTTGTATTCCCTGTCCCTAAACTACAGGAACAGAGACTAGAGTCCTTCTAGGAATGATGTAGAACTCCTCTTGTATATATACATAACCTAATGCTATTAAGGTTAATGCTTCTGCAATACAATTCTCAATTACATCTTTTCAGTTACTTGTGAATTAATACTTTGATGCTAAATCAATATAGTGTTTAGAGCATTTGTAGATCTATAGCTGTGAATGAGATTATTACCTCCTTTCTTTTATTTACCTTGTTTATATAGTTTACCTTGAGGAAACAAATCAGGAGTAGCTCATTGCGAATTATAGATAACTAATAACTAAATGATGTAGATGAAAGTGTGGTCTACACAACATGACATATAGATAGTTGATATGAATAATGATAAATTAAAGAGGAGAAAAGAAGATGAGAAAACCAAGTTGTATAACTAAACCATGCTCAAAAGGAGTCAAATTGAGCCCAATAAAAGCTCGATTAGGTTTGAGATCACTTCAAAATCAAATCAAAAGAATTCAGACGTACAAATCTCATTCTTATATGTGATGAACTAATCTATTTTAGCCAACAAAAAATGGGTGAAAAGGAGGAGAAAAATAAAAAGATTGGATTTTTTTTTTAATTTTATTTAATATAATATAAAAACGTTGTCATCAAAGATAATATAATGATAATTTTATAATTAATTTGATTTTTTATTGACTTTTATGTGACCTATTAGAGTAAGGGTGTCAAATGTTATAAACTTGAAAATTTTAAAAAATATTAAATAAAGTATAATTTTCCCTAAAAATGCTTTAAAAAATATCTCAACACCAGCTTCCTATTCCTCGCGACCTGGCTATTTTACAAGGCAAGAACGATGATAATTAGCCTCAGCCTGTCGGCTGTGCCTGCTTTTCAACCCACCATCTGACCCTACTAATTTAATATCAGTCCTGTTATTTTTATATAAATTAAAAGTTGCCCAAACAGGAAACGAAGAACAGAAGGGAGGACAAAAGCAGACCCAGCCCACTACAATCCTCATTTTTTCATTTCACTGTGTCATTCTCCCCCATCATTTCACGTTTCCTTCAAAATACAGGGCGATATTTCACATCCTCACGTTTGGGGAGAAGGCAAGAGTAAAACATTCATACAACTTGACATTGAATATTTTAAAACTCAAAGCAATTGGAATCCACAAAACCTGAGTTTCAGTTATGCCCTTCTGCCAGTGAGAAATGAGAAATCACTCCAGGTCGCTCTAAGTCACTGACAAGAAAGCAGTCAGGTTATATTCGACCAATTTGTAGAGCTTCCTTTCTCGAGCCTTTTTTGAGCACAAATTAACAATAAATTCAAGAGTTATTGAAAGGCAAACCCAACACAAAAATTAGCCATTGTTTAACAAAATAAAGAAATTCACATCTGTATGACGGCTACTATTCCTGTCCAAAGTAAACAAAGCCACAAAGAAACAGCGAAAGAGAGACTGAGAATCAGTGCCTTGTGGGAGGGTTCACTTTACAGATCAAAAGCACATAGAGCTTTACAAATTTAATGAATTACTAGAAAAGAATAATCAATTAGGGATAGAAGACCGAAATGCAGCACAGAAAATTCAACCACATTCCTCTTGAGCTAAATCAATTAACTGTTCCTTCAACTACAGAGATGGAGGGGGGAGAACTTGACAGTACCTTCATGGCATTTAAAAGCTTACTCACTTAGGTTGCAGTTTCGAAGGTACGGATGATCATACTTGATGAACTTGGTCCAATATGATCGATATTTAGTCATTGCTAACTCCAGCCAAGGCTTCATGTTACCGTTATAGTGGACAACAGCTGCACTTTCAATTTCTGACCTATCAATGCTAGGATTGTAACCCAGTCCGAGCACATGCCACGTCTTCTCAAGAGGATGTGTCAAATTATAAAATGTAATCAGCCCTGGAGGCAATGTCCCAAGCTTCCATAGTACCCTATCTTCATTCTGCAATCAAAAATAATCAAAAACAGAGATCAGAATACTATATTGCACTGCAGTTACTTCACGATTATCTAAAACAGAGGATGTTCACCTTTTAGTCCATTCAAACAGTAACAAAACAAAAACTATACCCACATGCCCCTACTTCGATGAATGAAGAGGAAAAATAATTAATTTTGGTTGAAAATATAATTTGCTAAAGCAGTGCCAAAAATATGAAATGCAGGTTTTAAATAGACAAGTTTCTCCACAACAATTTTTTTTTAAGGATGTTATGAACAAAAACAGCATGTGTAGTAAGAGCACAACAAAGCACGCATAATACTAGGGTTTCAACTACTTACCATGTTTTGCCACTTATGGTATATTCCTGTAATATCCCTCTTTTTCCACACCTTAAGATCAAAAATATTCATTCCATATGCCCACCCACAAGCATTTGGATCAAAGTTTCTGGCAATATGAGGATTTGAAAAGTTAAGGTACTTGTCAAACCGGTGAAAACTTTCACCACAGGTTTCCACTGCCCCATTCACTTTTCCATGTAGATCCACTGACCACAATTTAGTTAAATCCTTCTGCACAACAATGTCATCATCAAGAAACAGGATCTTATCCAGCTTGGGATAGACCTCTGGGAGATAGAACCTCAAATGGTTAAGCATTGAAAGATACTTAGGGTTCCGATACTTCAGATTTGAAGAGCCAGATGAGAGAGAAGTTGGATGATTTGCTTTGAAGTAATATTCTTTCATCGCAGCAGATTCAAGCTGACGCAGAACTGGGCAGTAGGAGGAATTAAGCCACTTGAATTCATCAACATTTTCAACATGGATAGTAGCCTTTCTGGGAGGATTCAGTAGAAACCACATATTCATCGCTCCAAAGTTAAGTTTATCAGTAACAAGATGAAAGACATGTTTGGAAGAATCCTGTAGGAGCAACCAAGAAGCATATTAGCAGAACAAGCAGCTTGCATCCAAATTGCAGAAATGAATAGAGTTTGAACCAAGAATTTCTCAGAAAAAGTGTTGGTTGAGGAATAAATTCTCAGAGGAAAAATAGCCAAGCAATGATTTGATTAATATCAATCTCACAAAAAATAAATGTCTGCATCACCTTGGCATTTACAATGGTTGAGTTGACAACAACTGATGCAGCCAAGACATTGTCAGAGAAGAGAGCATAATGGTAGAGATTTGGATTTTCCAAATTCTCACTTCTAGGAAACTTTCTCTTCTCAAGAGGAAGGAGATAGTAATCAATTGTTAGGCGCATAGACAAGCAATGGATTCCATTTGGAACTGTTTTGGCGGCCAACTGACTAAGAAATGTGCTCTGTTTTTTTAAGCTCCTAACTTGTTCATCTGCAGTTTGAAGCATTGCCCTCAGCTTTCCAGTCACCAACTTGCAGTCATATAATTGCTCTCTTGCTTTTGACAGAACTTGGCCCATAGCTTTCATCTTCTCAGGTGCACTAAACATAAATCAAGCATGCAACATAATATACTTTTCAAGAGACTGACATAACCATCAACATGAAATAAGAAAGAGCTGTAGATTATAAAGCACAATATTGGACAGTAACAACCACTACTGTTCTACCTCGGATGTAGATCAGAATCAGCTGATGAGTCTGCCAGGACACGCTGACTCTCTTTGATCCGAGTCTGAAGTTCCTGTAGCAAGTCAAACTTGTTTTTCATCTTTGCAATAGTCAAATAAACCCTTGCCATTATCATCTGGTCTCGCATTAAGCGTACTGTTGAATCAGAGTTCTCATTATCCATTTCTTTCCTCCATATACTGTATTTGCCCAAAACAGCACCATCAACTAATTTTGAGCGTTCAATGGCGGCATTTTCAAGTCTAGCAATTGCTTCATCATCTTGGCGCAGTAACTCCACAGCACGCTTTTCACGTCGTTTCTCCCTCAATTGCTGCATAAACTCTCAAGGGAAACATAATTTACATCTCAGAAAGCTATCTAAGCTAAACAAAACAGTGATAACTCCAATATTCTCCTAGTTCAGGGCTATGGATCTTAAGGGAAGTGAGGAAAGGAACAATAGTAACCAGGTAATGCATCCAAGAAAGATAATTACCCTACGAGCTAGATTTGCAGGTGAGTCACCAGATTGAGAATCATCATCTGCAGGGGACAGAGAGAAGAAGTCCAGATTAGCACTTAAGCAGAACCATATGAAAATATCTGGTAAGAGAATCGTATCTACCAGAAATGTTGCCGTCTCTACCCTTAGGTGATTCATGCTTGAACACTGTAGCTTTTTGATTTGCCTTTGAAAAAGTAAGAAAACCGAAACTTACAAATAATCAGCAATCACAAGTTGACACAAAACTTACAAACAATTGTGCACACAACATAGTATTTAGCACAAGATTCAACCAAAGCATGACAGTCATGAGTCATCCTCACCTCAGAAGCAGCATTATACTCGACTGAAGTATTATCTACGCCAATAACTTTCCACGAGGCAGACAAATTGTTTTTTCTAAAAGAATCAAGACTCAAAGGTCCCAAATCAGCTGTGCTGGATGTGATCACATCAATGACCTAAAAAGAGACTTCTCTGATTAGCACATCATGTGATTGAAAAGTAAAACAAAAACCTATCGACCACATATGCGTGCGTGCGTGTGTGAATAAAAATACACGAAATCTCCGAGTAAAATATGAGCAATTTGTACTTACCTCTTTTGAGAAAATCGATTTCACATGTTGCAAGGCCAGCCGTTCTCTCCAATTCAATTGCTACACCACCAACTTGTTTTTAGATTTACACAATGTGACACAGACAAGCAGATCATCACACTAAAAATAACGATAAAGAGAGGACAACAGTATCTACCTGCTTACCAGAACCAGCTGCATTCAAATTTTGATCTGCATAGCAACATTAATGAATGCGAAAACACCGAATCCGAAGCTTAATTAATAAAGCACACTACCTAATAACTCAATGCCACTAAAGTACCTAAGAAGTAATAAACTAAAAATAATATTTCATAAGAAAAAAAAATAAAAAAATAAAGATCTGGTAAACTAACTTGTAGAAGAGCTTGTTATATAGAGTCCTCGACCGACAAAGAAAATCAACGGCGACAAAACGCAGAAGAATATCACGACTACAATCGGCAATCTAGATCCACCACGTCGGTTCTTGTTCATGCCGGAAATTGAGAGCCCCCGCTTCAACGCCATTGCCTCCTATCAAAACCTATAGAAAAAACACATAAAAAGGAAAGAGAATGGGAAAGCGTGTTATTGAATGGAAATGCAATGATTGGATATTATTTTTATTATTATTAAGGAAAATGTGAAGTCAGGGTATTAATTTTTTATATAAAAGGAAATTATCAGTACATGAGGAAGAGCAGAGGGAGAGCTTTAGATTTCTTTCTGTTCGCTGGGTATCTAATCTAATTTTCGTTTCTTAACGCGGGTGAGGAGACTGTAATTATTTCAATTTTTTCTTCTCTCCATCTCGTCTGTTGAGAAAGATTAAATAATAATAATAATAATAAGAGAGCGTGTGCGACTACGATGTCGTTTTTTCACGGCATGCTGGATCTCCCTTTTCTCTCACGCTGGGACCCAATGCCGACGCTAACAATACTATTGTTTTTCCAAAAAATAGTACTTTTTTTAATATAACTATTAATATTTATTTTATATACGTAATAAAAAATATCATATCTGATCTATCATAATATTTTTACCTAGATTTATTTTTTCTTGTATTTATCTCTTCTAGAATAAATATTACTAATTACTCTAGAAATAATCTAAGATTTTTTTTATTCTTTGTTTTTTTAACACCAATAAATAATCTAGGAAATTCATGATCATTTGGTATTTTTAAAAGATCTAGGTAGAGGGGTGGGTAAATAATTGGTTATTTAATAGAAAAAGTATAATTTTCTTATTTATTTTATCTAAAATTATATTGTTATTTATTTAAAATAACATGTGTTTGTTATTTTAAGGATTGTTTGAACCTAAGATTTTTATTTATTTTTTATATTATAAAATAGTTTTGGATTTGGGCACGAAAGTAACCCAATCCTCACTTTGATAAAAGACATACAATTAAAACTAATATAAATATGCATTTGTCAATTCAAATATCTCATCAACAATCATCAATAATTGGTGTCGAGAACAAGTCATTGAATTCTAGATTAAGTTATTGATTATATATATATATAGACCTCAATGAACAAAAATATCAAAACAATATACTAAAAAACACAAATGTCTATCCATCAATTATATTACTTGATAGTCAACATTCAAATACATGAACGAATATACCATAATGAACAAAACTACCAAGAAACACATGTGTACACACCAATTCTATCCAATAGTCAACATTCAAATATCCAAGACAATAATAGGTAGTCTAATCTTAGATTGAGTTTTTAATAAAATATAGTGAATACATTATTATTACAAGTTTTAATACAATCCCACAAATATGTCAACATGCTAAAAAGATTTGTTCACGTGTTACAAATAATTCAATACAACTCAACTAATGTGAATAAATATAATCTAAAAAAACCACGGCTTCCAAATTACTCAAAACAAAATAAATAACAACAATATTTAGCTATGTTTTCATAAATCAAACCCAATAAATATATCATATATAGTTCTAAGAAAATAAATCACATATTGGGGTTTATAATTGACATTTACGAATCACACGAGTCGGTTGAAATGGAAAGAAAATTGTTAGAAAAAATTATTTTAGTCCATGTACCCCATATACCTAACAACAAGTTTTATTTCAAGGCTTTGGTCCACATGTCATCGGGGTAGGGAGGCGCGTGCGCCACTCATAGCATGACATCTCCCCTTTACAAGCAAAAGACAAACAAGAAACATGAACATGAATTATCAATTAGTATGCAAATTTACAAGAAACTAGTAAATCAATATGAATTGACTAATGATTTTAACTTAAATATACTAATTGTGAACTTTCCATGGGAATTATTAGGTGTCTATTAACAAAAATAGATTACAACTTGTGTGGGTTTTCCCCCATCAAAACCCTACCCCCATTTAAAGTTTATATAACAAGCTCCTTTTCAAATCTTTCAATCTATGGTTTGTCCTACAAAGTTTCTCTACTGAATGGTCATAGAGAGGAAATCTATTATATTCTTTGTATAAGCAAAAACCATTTCATTTCTTGTTAGTATGAAATATGCTAGAGGGAAGAAATAACAAAATTCATAAAAAAAATTTAACAAAAAACATAATGCAAAAACATTAAATTTTAGTTTCATTATACATTCAAATTAATTAGCCTCCTACATGTTAAGATTTCATATTATTTCTCAGCTGCAAAAGTTAGTTAGGCTTAATTATCTCAGTTATTGGTAATAAGACCTATTCTTTAGGAATAATTTAGTTGATAAGATTCTGACTTAGCTATGCACCACGTCTCTAGGGTTTAAGAATGTGATCTGCACATTTCCATTTTTTGTTTTTCATTTTGAAAGGTTATTTATAACCTAGAACCAGTCTAATCATGATAAGATTTTCTTCAAGCATTCATTATTCTAGCAAACATATATTATTATTCTTAAGTTTCTCCATCTCAAACTCACAACATCTGGTATCAGAACTATGTTAAAATTATTTTTCATCATTTCCATTTTTCGTTTGTCATTTTGTAAGGCTATTTATAACCTAGAACCAGTCAGATCATGATAAGATTTTCTTTAAGCATTCATTATTCTAGCAAACATATACTATTCTTCTTGAGTTTCAAACTCACAACATCTAGTATCAGAACTATGTTAAAACTATTTTTCATCAATCAACAAACAACACCATGACAACCGAAAGTAGTTTTATGCACCTTGCAATTCCAAAATTTGATGGGCACTATGATCATTGGAGCATGCTCATGGAGAATTTCTTGCACTCCAAAGAATATTGGAGTTTGGTGGAGACTGGGATTCCTGCTGCAGCGGATGAAGAAAATCAAACAGATGAACAAAAGAAGATCATTGTTGATTAAAGGCTAAAGGATTTGAAGGCTAAGAATTACTTGTTTCAGGCCATTGATCGATCAATCTTGGAGACAATACTGGAGAAAGATACTATGAAAGACATCTAGGATTAATTGAAACAGAAGTACCAAGGCACAACATGAGTGAAACGAGCACAGTTACAAGCTCTTCGCAAAGAGTTTGAAATTTTGCATATGAAGGAAGAGGAATCCGTGAATGTTTACTTTGCACGAACCCTCACCATGGGGAAAAGATGGGAGATGTGGTGATTATCGAAAAGATCTTAAGATCAATGACTGCAAAATTTGACTATGTGGTTTGCTCCAATGAAGAGTCCAATGATCTTGACATTTTGTCTATTAATGGATTACAAAGCAGTCTATTGGTACATGAGCAAAGGATGGGAAAACACATAGTGGAAGAGCACTCTAAAGGTCACTCATGAAGTCCACCAAAATGGGAGAGGTGGTCGGAATAATTTCAGAGGAAGAGGACGAGGAAGGGGTATTTTTAACAAGTCCACCATCGAATGCTGCAATTGTCATGAATTTAGGCATTTTCAGTGGGAATGTCTTAAGAAGGAATAAACTTCAAAAGGATTTTATGCAGAAACCAGTGAAGAAATGTTGCTTCATGGCTTATGTGGATACAATAGAGGCTGATAAAAAAGAATTATGGTTCTTGGACTCTGGTTGCAGCAATCACATGTGTGGCAAGAAGATGTTCATAGATTTGGATGATACTTTCAGAAAATTTGTGAAGTTGGGGAACAATTTAAGTTTGGTTGTGTTAGGAAAGGGAAATGTCTATATGGAAGTCAATGGAATAATGAAAGTTATCACTAAAGTATTTTATGTACCATAATAACTTATTGAGCATTAGATAATTGCAAGAGAAGGGCCTCGTTTTTATTATCAAACATTGCAAGTGCAAGATTTATCATCCACATAAAGGTTTGATCTGGGAGACAAATGTCAAAACCGAATGTTTACTATATTAGCTCACACACAAGGACAAAAGTGCTTCACCACCATTACAGAAGATCATTCTCAACTATGGCATCGCAGATATGGGCATTTGGGTTGGAGTGGTCTCAAACTTCTTCAACAGAAGCATATGGTAAAAGGTTTACCAACATTCCAAGCTCTTATAAAAATTTATGCAGAATGTCTGGTGGGAAAACAACAATGCAATTCATTTCTAAACAAAAGCACATATGTGGGCCGATTACTCCAATCTCAAATAGTAAGAAAATATATCTTATCTCTTTCATTGATGATTATAGTAGAAAAAGCATGGGTGTGTTTCTTGATTGAGAAATCGCAAGCTTTTCACGTTTTCAAAAGTTCAAAGCTAAAGTTGAGTAGGAAACTGGTTAAGCATACAGGGTCAACGTACAGACCGTGCGGGTGAATTCACCTCATTAGAATTCACAAATTGTTTCAAAACAAATGGCATTCATAAGCAATTAATAGCTTCATATACACCACAATAAAATGGTGTTGCGAAGAGGAAGAATCGGACTGTTATGAACTTGCTTTGAAACATGCTTACGGAAAAAGAAATTCCAAGAAGATTCTAGCCAAAGCCGTAAACTAGACCATTCATGTTCTTAACAGAATCCCAACTTTTGCAATAAGAAACATGAAGTCAAAAGAAGTATAGAGCGGTTCTAAACCATTAGTGAGGCATTTCAGGTTTTTTAGGTGTTTAGCACACGTCCACATTCCAGACAACAAAAGGGTTAAACTTTATGACAAAAGTATGAAGTGCATTTTGCTGGGAGTCAACGAGGAATCCAAGGCCTATCATCTTTTCAATCCAACTTCTAAGATGATAGTGGTAAGTCAGGACATGATTTTTGAAGAAGATAAAGCTTGGTACTAGAATGAAACTCATCCAAAACCATTCATGGTTGATCTTAAGTGAGAAATCATTGCAAATGCAGTTCCATAAAATAATAACAATCTAGCAGAATCTGCAACTCATGAGCAATCTCAAGAATGTGAGGCATCTGCTGATGATAATGTAGCAAAATCAACATCCCATGAGCAAACTCAACAAAGTGAGGAATTTGATCCTAATTACCAGACTCACACGACTACCACTATAGGTCGTGTTTGAAGACAACCCAGTTGGATGAATGACTATGTAAGTCATGTTAATTTCTCTAAAGAAGAAGATCAAGCACATTTAGTTTTATTTGCTGAGCTTGATCCACTTACTTATGCTTAAGCTGTGCAAAGTGACAAATGGCAAAAATAAATGCATGCAAAAAATCTTGCGATAGAAAGGAATAACACATGGGAGTTGACAAAAATGCCCACAACTGGAAAAGTGATTAGGGTTAAATGGATTTACAAAATCAAACTCAATGAAAAAGGTGAAATAAACAAGTACAAGGCATGTTTGGTTGCGAAAGGGTATTACCAGCAGTAAGGGATCGATTATTCTGAAGTGTTTGCATTTGTGGCTTGTTTAGATACAATTCATTTTATTCTTTGAATTGCTGCTTAACATGGTTGGATTGTTTTCAACTCGATTTAGAATAAGCTTTTCTACATGGAGAACTAAATGAAGATGTCTTTGTTGCACAACCACTAGGCTATGAGCAAAAAGGGCATGAGCACAAGGTATACAAGCTTAAGAAGGCTCTATATGGTTTTAAACAGGCTCTTCGAGCATGGTATAGCCACATTGGGTCATATTTTCTGAAAGAAAGCTTCTTAAAGTGTCCACATGAACACACCTTGTTTGTCAAACAAAGGGATAGGGGTAAAATGCTAATTGTATGTCTGTATGTGGATGATCTCATATACATAGGAAATGATGAATTTATGTGCAAAACATTAAAGCAGTCTATGATGACTGAGTTTGAAAGGACAGATCTAGGGAAAATGAGTTATTTCCTTGGCTTAAAAGTGCTTCAAATATTGAATGACATCTCTATTAGTTAAGGAAAATATGCTTAAGAAGTGTTGGAGAGGTTTAATATGAGTCAATGTAATGCATTTCATAATCCTATTGTTCCTGGGCTTAAGATCATGAAGGATGAAAGGGGAGTCAAAGTTGACAGCACCTTGTTCAAAAGAATTGTGGGTAGCCTTATGTATTTAACGGCAACGCGACCAGACATGATGTATGTTATTAATTTAATTAGCAGGTTTATGGAACAACCTACTGAGTTGCATCATAATGCTACCAAGAGAGTGTTGCGATATTTGAAGGGCATCATGAGCTTTGGATTGTTCTATAGGAAGGGATAAGAACAAGAGCTAATTGGGTACACTGACAGTGATTACACTGGAGATCAAGATGATAGGAAGAGTATTTCTAGGTATGTTTTCATGCTAAGTGTAGGGGCAGTTTCATGGTGCTCGAAGAAACAACTTGTGGTCACTCTGTCTACTATTGAAGCTGAGTTTATAGTTGTGGCATCTTATGCATGTCAAGCAATTTGGTTAAGAAAGATCTTGCAGTAGCTCAATCATGAACCATAAAAATCCACAACCATTTATTATGATAATAGTTCCACTATTAAACTTTCAAAGAATCAAGTGTTGCATGGGCGGAGCAAGCATATAAATGTTCGGTTCCATTTTCTTCGAGAGCTCACCAAGGATGAAGTCATGGAATTAATCTAGTGTTCATCACAGGAACAGGTAGCAAATATCATGACAAGACCCTTAAAGCTGGACGTGTTTTAGAACTTTAGAAAGCTACTTGGTGTTTATCCACTTATGAATATAAACTGATTGTTTTTAGCATCCAGTTTAAGGGAGAATGTTACCATTTCTAGTTAATTCTCGACTACAAAAGTTAGTTAGGCTTAATTATCTCATTTATTATTAATAAGACCTATTCTTTAGGAATAAGTCAGTTGATAAAATTCTGACTTAGTAATGCACCACGTCTCTAAGGTTTAAGAACATGAGTTGCACATTTCCATTTTCTGTTTTTCATTTTGCAAGGCTATTTATAGCCCAGAACCAGTCTGATCATGATAAGATTTTCTTCGAGCATTCATTATTTCAGTAAACATATTATAGTCTTCTTCTTGAGGTTTTCCATCTCAAACTCACAACATACAATGATGCTAATCCATTCAGAAAACAAACTGTATTTTGAAAGATTGACCTCATGGATCAACTATTGCACTCGGAGAAGTCAAGGAACTTTTTTGTTTCAATAAGGGAAAATTGACTTGACAGAAGCTTTGATTTCACCACCATCAATTCAAAACACTCTTTGATAGATCTTTTATAGTAACTTAATAACATTTTGTTTGAAACATACAAGCTATGACTCAATCTTGTGCGTTTTCATAGTCAAAGCATCACACCCACTGCTATGACTCGATGTGGAAAGGTTGGCACTAATATCTCTGCTCCTATTAGACAACGTCGTGATGATAGGAGTATGCGGTTGTGGTGAAAGCAGAAAACTCAAGGAAATCGAATGTAGTTGAATAGGGTCAATCATAAGACTTTGGTGATTCATGAATCGGTTGAGGAAAATGCATGGATGAAGAATAGTTTGCCTGGGAAGGAGTCAACTATCAGAATATAAAGATGGTGGGTGCAATTAACTGGATTTCACTACATGGGTGCCTCTAAGGTGTTGATCTCTTTTGTTTCTAATGATTCAGTGATGTAAGGTTTTGAATTGAATACACAAGCTTGGGGTATTTATTTTCATGAATTCAGACCATGGATTGCTACGGATGGACTAGTTGGTAGGTTTGCGTGGAACACATTAACAGACCTTCCTCTTGCGGCATGTAACATATATACCTTGCATTTCTAAGATACTATTGAAGTATGGTTGTTTAGTCAGTTTTGATAAAATAAGTCTTCAATTTGGTATGCTAGACACTCTCAAATTCCTCATTAGAACATGCAGCAGAAATTTTTAATGTAGATGTTACATTACAGTTGAACAGAGTGGATTATGTCGAAAAAGTAGAGGAATTAGATCACCTACATTTCCCAGACTACGAAGCCATAGAGTACAGTCTAAACTCTTTCACTCCATTTTTTAACGATGATGTTTCCCGATACATTAGTGAGAGCCATAAGAGTATTGAAGACGTGAAAAAGATTATTACTGATAAAATTAAAGGAAGCTTTAGAAGTTAACACTAAAATTCTTGAGTGATTGAGCTGATGTTGGGTGGAAGATATTCATCATTCAGGAATTCACCATAATGTCTTACAATCTCTAGAGATTAGAGAATATTATCCACCCCCACGTTTTTATGATGTCAAAGACTCCAACCTTTTCTATTATCACTACTAGTGGAAATTATAGTGAAGATAATGCTAGTCTAGTGCATTTAAGGTAGAAGTTATAGCCAAATACCTTTAAACACACACAAATGGAAAGAATGAATGAAAAAGGAATTTATTTATTCAATGGAAAAGAGTTGATTTATATATTCAGCTGTTACAACAAAAAAATATACAACCCACGTTTAGCACTCCTACAAACATATTTTAGTAAACAAAGAATAAATCAAACATAATCTCTTAATCCTGAAGGCTAGGACCTTTATTAACTGACCCAGTTCTAACAATTTCTCCTTTAAACTGCATTGTCTTCAACAAGTAGTGCAATTTATTCATTTGATACCACACATACTCCCAGCAAATTTCTCAACTTCTCAAACATGTCCATCTTCAATGTCTTTGTCATGATATCAACAACTTTATCTCGTGTATTATAGTGCTTCAACTCAATTACACCCTATTTGCACAGCTCACGAAGGAAGTGAAACCTAATGTCTATATGATAGTTGGATTTTTTGTCATGCATAATTGGATTTTTTGTTAATTTAATCGTAGACATGTTATCAGAGTATATGATAGTAGGTGTTGCTTGTTTGCAATTTAATCTTTCAAGATCTCTTCTCATCCACACCACCTGACTAGCACAATGAGCTGGTTGTTGAAAAAGACACCACTAGTTGTTTCTTTGAACTCCAAGCAACTGTTCCCACACTAAATATAAAAACATATCCAGAAGTGCTTCTATGATCATTTTGATCATCGGCATAGTCACTATCAGAGAATGCCATTAACATTTCATCACTAACAGCTCCCCGTTTGTAGCAAATTCCCAAGTCCACTGTTCCCTTTACATACCTCAAAATTCTTTTGATGGCCTATATATGTATGTTTGTTGGTCTCTCAATATACCTACTAACCAAACTCACCACAAACATAAGGTCTAGCCTTGTAATTGATAGATACATAAGGCTACCTACCATCTTCTTAAATTGAGTCATATACACTTGTTGTTAATCTTCATTTTTCATCAGTTTAATACCTGGTACTATTGGATTACAAACTCAATTTGCATTCTCCAAGCCAATCCTCTCCAAGATCTCCAAAGCATATTTCTTTTGATTCAAGAAGATTCCTTCATCATTTTGCACAACTTTTATTTCAAGAAAGAATTTCATCTTACCTAAATCAGTTATAGCAAATTCTAGTTGCATTGAAGCTTTAAAATCTGTAAATATTTTCTCATCACTTCTTGTGAATACCAGGTCATCTACATACAGGCTCACCACTAGTATATTTCCTTCTCCTTGACGTTCTTGTTGAGTTTCTACAAATAAAGTATGCTCACTTGGACATCAAACAAACCTTTCCCTTAGAAAATATGATTCAATCCTACTAAACCAGGCTCTCAATGCCTGCTTCAATCTGTATAAAGTTTTTTTTAACTTGAGAACTTTGTATTCTTCTCCCTTCTTCTCATAACCTAGGGGTTGCTCTACATACACATCTTCATCTAATTTTTCATAGAGGAATGCACTTCTTACATCCAACTGATACACCTTCCAATTTCTCTATGCTACCATAGTAAGAACCATTCGGATTGTATCCCATCTTGTCACTGGTGCAAACACTTCAGTGTAGTCAATCCCATGTTGTTATGCATACCCGTTTGCTATAAACCTAGCTTTGTATTTGTCAACTTCCACTTTCTCATTGAGCTTTGTCTTGTAAATCCATTTTACTCCAATCTTCTTTGCATGCTTTAAGAGCACAGTTAATTCTCATGTATCATTTCTCTCAATTGCTGAAATCACAGTATCTATAGTTGCTCTCCATTTCTGACTTCTTGAGGCTTCTTGATAGGTGTATGGATCTCTGGCAGTGGTGTGGAATACCATGATTTGAATTTCTTCTTTAGACAAATATGCACCTGTGACATAATCTTGCATCCAGTATGGTGCTCTTTGTATTCTGGCAGTAGGTTGATTTGCAACAGCAGGTTGATTAAGCTCATTGTTTTTAGCAGGTTGATCAGACTCATTTTCTTTAGTTGAATTTACTGAATTTGAATTTGATGAAGAGGAACTAATTACTCCAGTTGAAGAATTAATTACTTCATATTGCTCTTGTTCTTGCTCTTCAGCTTCAGCCTGCTCTTATTCTTACTCTTTAGTTTCAGCTTCAAATTCTTCAATCACATCGATCTCCCCATTTTAGCAACACATTGTTGCCACCTTTTGTCCAGTCCCAAGCTTCATTTTCTTCAAAGATTACATCATGACTAATCACAATTTTCTTTGTGACTGGATTATACATTTTGTAGCCTTTTGTTTCTTCATTTACTCCTAGTACTACACACTTTGAGCTCCTAGAATCTAGCTTTGTCCTTTTCACATTTGGAATATGAACAGACCAATGCAACCAAACACGCAAAAGTATTCCACTCAAGGTTTAACACAACTTCATGCTTCTTCAGGTGTGAGATCTTTGACTTCCAATGTAGGACTCTTGTTTAGTACACGGACACACCATTTTACTTCCTCTGGCCAGAACTCTCTAGGAATATGTTTTTCTGACAGCATACTTCTAATTGGATTCATGATTGTCCGGTTCTTCCTCACAGCAACACCGTTTGGTTGAGTGTATGTTGCAGTTAGTTATCTTTTGATCTCATTTAATAGACAATACTAATTTAAATTTTTGGAAGTGAATTCCCTACCTCGGTCGGTTCGTAAGCATCCCCACTATAAAGAGCCAACCTCTTTCTCAACTAAAGTTTTGAATTTTTTTAACATATTAAGAGCTTCTGATTTTTCTAAGATAAAGTAAACCCAACACTTTCTACTAAAATCATCAATGAAAGTGATTAGGTACCTTTTCCACTATTGGATTCTCGATTCACAAGTCCACAGATATCTGAATGCGTAAGTTGTTGTTTGCATGCTGCTCTCCAGTAGCTTTTCTTTGGAATGGTGTTCCTGTGTTGTTTTCCAACTAAGCAATATGTACATAGTTTCATTGGAGCTACAAGTAATGGCAACCCTTCAACCATCTTCTTGAAATGCAATGTTCTAAAACCCTTGAAATTAAGATGTGCAAACTGATCGTGTTATAGTTGTGTTTTTTCCTCCTCACTATTTTGAAAGAAAGCGACTGGTTCTTTGAAGGCATTACTACAACTATGACAAACATTATGTTGGAGGTCAAGGTTGTATCCATAATGAGACCTCTGGTTGGGTGGAACAGTTTGAATGTATTGTTTTGAATAAGTATTGCTAGGCCTTTCTCTTGTAGTTGATCCATACTTAACAAATTATTTTTTATCTCAAGGATATGATAAACACCATCAATCTTTTGCATAACTCCAGTTATGTTCAACTTCACGCATCCCTTTCCCATTACAGCCATTTTTGAATTGTTGCCTAGTTTAACTAAGTGTCTAAACCATTCATCTAACTGTGTAAACCACAATTTGTTCCCACTAATATGACTGCTACAACCTGAGTCTAAGAACCATACCTCTTCTCTGGTTGAATTATTAAGTTCTATGTATGACATGAGCAACATTTCATCTTCTTCATCAAGTTTTACATAATTTGCTGCCTTTTCCCAACTAGGACATTCATAAGCAAAATGCCCTAGTTTATGATATCGAAAGCACTCAATGAGAGCTTTGTTGAGAGATTGTCTTCCCCAGCCTCTATCTCTGTCTCTGAATCCTCCACGACTTCTGATTCTGCTCCCAAATCGATCCCTTGTGTCAAACTTCTCTCCCCCAGTGACTTTGAGAACTTACTCGTCCTCTTTATGTCTCTTCATCCTTTGCCCGTGCACAAGCAAGCTGCTTTGGAGTTCAGTAATGGTCATGACAACAAGATTATTTGATTCCTCGATGGAGCATACAACATAATCAAATCTTGTTGTCATGAATCTCAGAATCTTCTCAATGATCACAGTTTGCTCCATACATTCACCTTGAGATTTTATCTTATTGGCAACAGTAAGAGTCCTACAAAAATAATCATCAACACTCTCTCCTGCTTTCATTCCAAGAAGCTCAAATTCTCTTTGCAATGTTTGTAGTTGAGCCCATTTCACCTTAGTATATTCTTGATAGTTTTGATGGATGGAATCCCATAATTCTTTTGCAGAGTCTCTCTTCAAGATCGTCTCCATAATGGTACGATAATGGCTTGAAAGAGGTAATTTTTTACTTTCAAGTCTTTTAGCCTCATGTCTTCCTTGGATCGTAGTAAATTTTCCATTAACATGGCCCAATGATCATAGTGACCATCAAACCTGGGGATAGTTGGTTAAACGAAATTTCCTTCGGATGCAATGCCTTCAATCTCACCTTATTCTTTTTCTCCGCTCTCTTTCACAAGAACACTACAAGTTCTTATATTTCTCGATCAGACCCTGATGGTAAAGCTTTGATACCACTTGTTGGAGCCAAACACCTTTAAACATACACAAATGGAAAGAATGAATGAAAAGGGAATTTATCTATTCAATGGAGCAAAGTTGATTTATAAATTCAACTGTTGCAACTGAAAACAGAAAAATATGCAACCCACGTTTAGCACCCTTATAAACATTGTTTAGTAAACAAAGAATAAATCAAACTTAATCTCTTAATCCTAAGGACTAGGACATTTATTAACTGACTCAGTTCCAACAGAAGTCTCCATTAGTAAAAATACACAAATAGCCCATGAAGATTTAGTTGTGGTTTCGGTCAAGTACTCTACAGCGCCAGCATATCCCAATAAACAAACTTCAAGTCACTTTACTCTGCAGCAACATAATGTATCAGCCTTTTCAAACTCATAGATGAACAGACAGCATATGGTTCTTAGAAGACGAAAGAGGAAGGTGTAGCTTCTAACAATAACTAGGAGTATATATTAAAAACACGATTGTTAATCAAGGGGGTGAAAGTTCAGATTCCTCGGACTCTAGAACCAAGCAAGGTAATATGTTAAATGCTCAGAATGTGGTAGCACAGATTACATCAAAATTTGACAAAGACAAAGAAGTCCAGGAAATGCGAGAAGATTGTTTCGATCCAAGAAAGTCTGGGCAGGGAGGTCGAGTACTATCATGTCTTAGGAATGTCTGTTAAGCGACATGCCATTAATCATGAGATTGACATGCGGTTCTTGTTGATTCTGTTTAGTTTCAATTAACAATTGTTTTGTTCTTATAGCAGGTAATGCAATTGAGGAATTTATGAAGAATTTGGAGAAGAAAAGATATGCAGAGAGAAAAGGTAAGTCAATTCTTTTTACTGGATTTTTCTTCTTAATAATAAAATTGCTTACAATATGTTTGAGAAAATGTCTATTTATATTACTAGAGCAATAGAGATATTTTCATTGCTTTCTTGCGTGGTTAACTGCATTAACAGCATGTTAACCACCTTGTAACTACCTAGAGAAGTTCAATTTGAACTTCTTTTCTAGAATTAATTAAATTGATCAGAATACAACTTGTCAGTTGTATTCTATTACAACAGTTTCCTATTCAGTTACAACATCTTCTACTTCACTTGTCTCCTGCTTGTAGAGTGTAAACCAGTGGGTAGCTTAGTTGTAAACAGCCTCTCCTAAGCTACTTACTAGTTTAACTCCTAGTTTCAATCTTAATTGATTGAACCTTTCCATAGGTAATGCCTTGGTGAAGATATCTTCCAATTGATCTTCACTTCGGCAGATTTTCACATCTATCACTCATTCTTGTAATGCCTCCTTTATAAAGTGAAATCTTCTTTAATATGTCTAGTCTTTTGGTGAAAGACTGAATTCCTTGTCATAGAAATTGCAGACATATTATCACACATCAACAATGTTGCTTCTGTTTGTGATTCCCCTAGGTCCTCAAGCACAAATCTTAGCCAAATGGCTTGTGCTGTGGCGTCAAAAGCTAAAACATATTCAACTTTTATTGTAGATAAGGCCACTGAATTTTGTTTCAAGGATGCCCACAAGAAAACTCCACTGCCAAAGCTAAAATTATACCCTGAGGTACTCCTACTGTCATCCTCACTTCCAGCTCAGTCTGCATCACAATAACCAATAAGTGTGGCTGATTTATCTATCTTATATTCAATCCCATAGGTAAAGGTCCCCTGGACATATCTAAGTATCCTTCTTGCAACCCCCATGTACTTCCTTGTAGGTTTACTCATAAACTTTGACAGTAAGGATGTTGAATACATTAGATTAGGCCTTGTTGAAGTTAGATATAATAGGCTGTCAACTATTTTTCTATAGAATTCTTCATCAGCAACTTCACTATCATCTTCTTTCCTTAGTTTCTCACCCATGGTTAGGGGGATTGCAACTGGTTTGCAATCTTCTAAACCAACCTTTATTAACAGGGCTTAGCATATTTGCCTTGATGAATGAATATCCCTTAATCAGTTTGTATAATTCTCATGCCAAGAAAGTAATGTAGGATTCCAAGATTAGTCATCTCATATCGTTGCATCATCTCCTTCTTGAATTTAGCAAGCATCCTCTCACTATTTCTAGTGTATATTATGTCATCAACATAGATTGAGACAATGATAATTCCTCATCCCTTCTGGTATATAGTGTAGGTTCACTAGTACTCTGATGCGACTATATTATTTGATAATTTCATTCATATTTACCTAGTGTTTTGCATATGTTTTGTGTATAAAATGCCTTGATATTCTTTGTTTTATGTTTTGAAGGCATTTTTGGATGAAAGATGCAAAAAGGAGGTAATTGGAGCTGATTGACAGATTTGACCTTCAGTCGGTGTTTTGTGCAGAGCGGAAGCTCTACAGATCGAAATGAAGTGATTCTAGTGACATTCAAAAGCTAACATCCATAAATTTATGGAAAGATAAGGAAAAAGAAATAAAATAAGGAAGATCATGGAAATCGCAGCCTTCAAAGTCAAATCTTGCAATCTACCGGTATCGACCTTTGTCTATTCAAACTTCAATATTGTGATCTATAGAAGTCCTATTGATGCAAACTCAATTTTTATGGATTCAGTACGCAAAGACCAATAAACACTCCAAATGTCATATCAAAACGATGTGATATGAAGGAGATATGAATTTTACAAGGGAAAACTAAATTCTATCAACTTAAGGAAGGACTATTTTGTAAAATAGATACTAGGGTTTCTAAGCATATATAAAAGAAGAGAGGAGCAAGAAAGTTTTGGCCAGCAGCAAAGAAAACACAAATCTTCCTCCTTCAAACCCTAAATCATGTTTTCTTCCATCTTTTTATTTAGTTGTTCAATAAACGTGCAAGGCTAGACTCTTTTGCTTGGTTGCAAGTACACGGAAACCTTCAGATTTCAAGAACTGTGAGATCTATTTTTACCTCAATTTTTCAGTTTATATGATGAATATGTCTGTTCTCCTATGCTTATTTTTCTATGATTGTTTATTTAATTGCTAAGAGCGGACTCGAAGGTATTATTGTAGACAATCGATTGCTAAGTTTGATATCAAAACCGAAGTTGTGGTATATGAACTTTTGAAGCAACTAAGTTAATAATTGTAGCAAATCCATGTTATAAATCTTAGGGAGAACATTCAATCGAACTAAACATATATTGCGGACAATTATGTTTCTTAATTGATCAATTTATCTAGATTTTAATGCTGCCATTGAATCAAATTACTAGTGCGGACACTGTGGTTGTTTGATGGTTAGGATAAGTTATACGACGGATCCGTTAATGAACCAATTTTAAGAAGAGATAAATATTCAGAATATAAATTGATGTATCCTTTCCATGGTCAGTTTTGATTTCTGTAAGTGGATGTTGATTTGCGACCAAGGTTTGCTTTATTGATAAATTTCAGTTTTATATAATTTTCACTTAGATTGCTTTAGTCTAGCCTAGACAACTTCCAACCCCCCCTAATTGCATAACATATAGCATGAAAATCTAAACTAAATCGTCCTCGTGGGATCAACCCCTTGTTTGCTCTATACTATCTTGTTTGATTTGTTTTAAGCTAGGGTAATTAATTTGTGCGACCGCGACATCGCAACATACTCCTTTTGAATTTGCAATTCATGAGATACTTATGAATCTCACTATATCAGGCTCTAGGGGCCTGCTTGAGTCCATACAAGGCCTTCCTTGGCTTATAAACCTTGTGTCCTACATTCTTCAGCTCAAGCCCTTCAGGTTGCTCAACATAGACCTCTTCATTTAGGATCCCATTTAGGAAAGCTGACTTGACATCCAACTAGAACAGCTTCCACCCTTTCTGTGATGCCAATGCAATGATAATTTGAATTGTATCAAGTCTTGCCACTGGTGCAAATGTCTCATTATAGTCAACACCAGGTTTCTATGCATAACCCTTAGCAACCAGCCTAGCCTTGTATTTTTGAATTGTTCCATCCAAGTGCTTTTGTCTTGCATTGTTGCAGCATGACATGCATAGAACATGGATGTTGTAGTTGCATCTTCTTGCTTTGCATAACTTGCTTGTAGTTTGTGTATGTTGTTGTCACAATCTCTTATACTATGGCCAAACCTATTGCACTTCATGCATTTTGGTTTACCTTTGAACTTGCACACACCAAAATGATACTTATGGTTTTACACTACCTTAGCTGTTTGCACTTGTACTGTCATTCCATCCTGCATTACTATAATTATTCAAAGGTTTGGCAGGCCAATTCATCTCTTTCTTATTCTGTGATTGCCACTTTATATTGTGTCTTCCTTGTGTAAATTTATTTGTGTTATAGCCTTGATTGTACCCAATCTTAAGGCTATTGAAAGCTCTTTCTATCCCTGCATTTATGTCCATTTCATCATGCAAATCTTCTCTTTTATCATAGACTTTAATAGAAGCTATGACTTCTTCAATTCTAAGAACATCAAGGTCTCGAGTCTCTACAATAATGGACACAATGGACTTATATCTTCTACTTAGGCTCATCAATAGTTTCTACACAATTCTTGATTCACTAACTTCTTCGCCAAGTGATTTCAAATCATTTATAGTTTCAAAGAATTTAGTTAGATAGTTATCTAAGCTTTCACCATCTAGCATTCTTATATACTCAAAAGTTGCTCTTATAGCTTGTAATTTTACTACTCTTACCTTCTTATCACCTCTGAATTCTCTTCTTAGCACATTTCATGCTCCTTTTGTTGTTTTTTCATACCTAATTTGAGGGAATAAATCATCAGTTAATACTTCTTGAATAAGGCTTAATGCCTTAGCATTTTTTATTTTATCTTCCCTGGAAACAGCATGTGTTTCCCCTGCTACTTCTTCTATTCCATTTCCTCCTCTGTCAGTTTCATCCTCTGCTGCTAAGTTTGGTTTTGTGTCAAACTCCACCACATCCCATAGATAATATGCTATGAGGATTGTTTCCATCTTTACTACCCGGAAATCATAGTTCACACCATTGAATTGAGGTGTTCTTAGATCTCTACCAACACTTGAGTTCACCATTCTTCTTTTGGTTTTAATCTCACAATTTTACACCCCTTCTGAATCAATTTAGGTGCTCTGATACCATGTTGATTCTGTTCAGTTTCAATTAACAATTGTTTTGTTCTTATTGCAGGTAATGCAATTGAGGAATTTATGAAAAATTTGGAGAATAAAAGATATGCAATGAGAAAAGGTAAGTCAATTCTTTTTACTGGATTTTTCTTCTTATTAGTAAAATTGCTTACAATATCTTTGAGAAAATATTTATTTATACTACTAGAGCAAGAGGGATATTTTCCTTGCGTTCTTGCGTGGTTAACTGCACTAACACCATGCTAACCACCTTGTAACTACCTAGAGAAGAATTAATTGCATTGATCAGAATACAACTTGTTAGTTGTATTATGTTATAGCAATTCCCTATTCTGTTACAACATCTTCTTCTCTTTTGTTATAACAGAGTTCACTTGTATCTGCTTGCAGAGTGTAAACTAGTGGGTAGCTTAGTTGTCAATAGTTCTTACTTACTTGAGACTAAAAGAGAAGTTTATTCAGGTAGTTTTGTACGAGTCTTATGGAATGAACAAAATGTTAAATGGTTTGCAATAAAATCGGAGGAGAAATTTAGAGGGGTGCTAGCTATAGGGAATGAAAATATATTTCAAGTTGAGTCGATAGAATTTTGAGGGCAAAGAATAACTCTACTTAGTGTTGATGGTCAGAGCATGTTCAGTTTTGGTTTTCTTTGTCATTTCTTAATGCTTGTGAATTGATGGAGTGTCCGCTAAATGGGCATTGATTTACTTGGTTTCGTGGAAACTCTCTGAGCCAGATAGCTTGAGCTTTTTCTGTCATGTTTTGAGTATTTTTGTGTTATTTTTATGGGTTTTATGTTTATGATTTTGGGACGAAGGTTAACGTACGTAATAAACTCTGGAATTTCAAGGATCCAATGACCTCTTTTTGCACACGACAATATTTAGGATTAAATTCCAAGATATCCTTTCATTCAACCAGATGATAATTTAAATACACTTTTAGAAAGTAACTGCTCCCTAGGTCATGGTCATAACCCCCCTCTTAACTACCCGTTATTAGTACTAATGCTAATTGAAATAACATACTGAAATACATAACTGGTTATTGAATTAAAATACATAAACTAGGGTTAATTAATAAAGTAACTATGGTTGCCACGCGTGATCCATCCAGCTGCAAACCCGTTTCCCAGTGACTGGCACGCGTCTGTCATCCCGTGTTGTCCCGTTTCCCAGTGCATCTCCACATGTCTGTCATCCTGTGCCAATGCATCGCCACGCGTCCACCATCAGGCCCGTAACAACTGCCTCTCTCTTCAAAAGAACTCGCCCACGAGTTCTGGACATTGTTTATGAAGCTCATCCACATCTACCCACATTACATCTTCTTCATTTGTCCCCTCCCACTGAACTAAAAGCTCAGTTCCTGCGAGGTTATCTTTCTTCTTCATTCTTCTGTCTAGTACCTTCTGGAGCTTGGGAGCTAATGTTTCGTCTGTCATTAAAGTAGGTAAGCTAGGGCTTGGAAGAAATCGAGCTTTGGTCTTCTTGAGGCACGAAAAGTGGAAGATCAGGTAGATCTTCGAGTTTTCAGGTAAATCGAGCTTGTAAGCCATCACTCCCACCCTCTAAGTTATCTGAAAAGGACCAAAATATTTAGTTTAGAGCTTAGGTAGGGTCTCAGTCTTAGGTAAACCTAATCTCCGACCATATATTCTATCTGTTCTATTTTTATCAGCAAAATGCTTCATCTAGGTTGGGCTTCTTACAAGTTCTCTTGGACTAATTTGAGGATGAAATCTCGGCTCCTCGTCTCATCTTCCTTTGCTTGGATAGCACTTGAACATGGTTCATAAGGTTGTAGGCGTGGAGGGGCTTTTCCATACACCACCTCAAAAGGACTGAAACCTATGGATGAATGAACAGAGGTGTTATACGACCACTCGGCTAGGGCCAACCATTTGACCCAATCTTTGAGTCGATCCCCCGTGAAGCATCTCAGGTACCCTTCTAACCATTTGTTCATGACTTTGGTCTAACCGTTTGTTTGCGGGCAATAGGCTGATCTCATCAGTAGCTTGGTGCCACTCAAGCGGAAAATTTCTTTCCAAAATGAACTGGTAAACACTGTGTCTCTGTCACTTACAATGCTCTATGGAATGCCATGCAATTTAAATATATTCTCAATAAATTGCTATGTTATGTTTACTGCTGTGTATGGGTGGGAAAGAATAATGAAATGACTATACTTAATCTGTCAATAATCACCATTATAACACTGTATTCCCTGGATGTGGGTAATCCTTCTATAAAATCCATGTTGATGTCAACCCATGCTTCCTTAGGTATGGGTAATGGCTATAGTAATCTTGTAGGTTTGAGGTTTTCGAATTTGTTGCGTTAACATACATTGCATTCCATTATGTATGTCCTAACATCCTTGCGCATCCCATTCCAGAAAAATTCCCGTTTAATTCTGACATGTGTTTTTTGAGCACCAGCGTGTCCTCCAATGGGACTCTCATGATAATGTTGTAATACCAGTTCTTGATAGCTTTTTAGAGAACCCAAATGTAACCTTCCTTTGTAAAATAGTAATTTGCCTTGATATCTGTATTTATGGGGATCAAGCTCCCCCTACTGGTTGCGGCTGATAAGTTACTGTAATTGGGAATCCTCTGTGCATGCCTGTAGGAGCCCTTCCCACCAATTGGTTTGGACCACACTAAGTGCTTGCAATTCCCTTTCTGTTGGTGTGGACTCTTGAACATCTGAATTGGGCCCCTTAATGAGTCGTCGTGATAGAGCATCAGCAACTCTATTTTCTTTCCCACATCTGTATTCAACAGTAAAATCAAACCCTAATAGTTTAGCAACCCATTTTTGTTCCCGTAGGCATTTCAATGCTTGCTGGTCTATTCGCACTTTAAATTGGTGTCCCGATAAATAATGCCTCCATTTTTTAATAGCTAGGTCTAGTGCTAAAAAAAATTTCTCATAAGTTGACAAGAGTAAGTTCTTACCCGTTAAAGCTTGGCTTAAATAAGCCAAGGATCTCCTTACTTGTATTAAAACAGCACCAATCCCTCCCCTTAAAGCATCACATTTAACTACAAAAAGTTTATTAAAATTTGGCAACCCCAAAACATGAGGAGTTACATTGCTGTCTTAGGGGATTCAAAAGCCTGAGTAGCTTCCCTTGACCAGGAAAAAGAGTTCGTCTTTAATAATGCAGTTAAAGGAGCAGCAATGCCCCCATATCCCTTCATGAATTTCCTATAGTATCTTGTGAGACCGAGAAATACCCTCAAGGCCTTAGAATTGGTGGGTGTAGGCTAGTGAATCATTGCTAAAATTTTCTTGGGATCAACCTTGACACCCTCCTTAGAAATCACATATCCTAAGTACTCCACTTCCCGACACCCAAAAACACGTTTTGAAACTTTAGCATACAATTGATGTTGTCTTAGAATATCTAACACAGTGTGTAAGTGCAGTGCATCATCTTTTAATGACTTATTGTAGATTAGTATGTCATAAAAAAAACTAACACAAACTTCCTCGGATGAGACCTAAATATCTCATTCATTAACCCTTGAATTGTAGAAGGTGTATTAGTAAGCCCAAAGGGCATGACAAGAAACTCTTAATGTCCTTCATGTGTTCTAAAGGCAGTTTTGGGCACATCCTCAAGATTCATCCTGATTTGGTGGTAGTCTGATCTCAAATCAAGCTTGGAAAATAATTCAGCCCCGTGCAATTTATCTAACAATTCATCCTGATTTGGTGGTATAGGAAACTTATCTTTAATAATATCCTTGTTGAGAGCCTGGTAATCAATACACGCATCAGCTCCCATCTGCCTTTCTCATAAGCAAAATGAGTGAAGAGTAGAGGCTTTGGCTAGTTTGAATTATCTCAACCTGCAACATTTCCTTGACCAGCTACTCAATCTCCTCATTATGATAATATGGGTATTTGTAAGGCCTCACACAAGTGGGTGTGGTTGCATCATATAATCTAATTTGATGATCATGCCCCCTGGTGGGTGGTAGACCCTTAGACTCATCAAATATGTTTTGAAAATGACCCAAAACATGTCGTATAGCCACATCAGGGTCTTTTGGGTTTTTTTGTCTCCTTTGCCTCCATGAGTTGTAACCAAAGCCCTCTGTCATCTACCAGTATGGATTTATTCAGCTTCTTCTCTTCTTCTAAGGATTTAATAGGAGGCCTTAAGTCTTGCTATGTTAGTTGCTTCCCCTTGATTATAAATTTCATGCTTAATTCCACAAAATTCCACTTAATTGTCCCTAAACTCCTAAGCCAATCAACCTCCAAGACCACATCATATCCTCCCAAGGTCAATAGGTATAAATTAGCCAACACATCACATCCCTGCATCTGAAGTAACACTGCCTTGCAGGAACCTTGGCAAGAAAAAATTATGTCATTAGCAATCTGCATTGCCAAGTGGCTATCTTTCACTGGTAGTTTCATTTTCCTTGCTATATTCTCATCCAAAAAGTTATGCGTGCTGCCAGTATCAATAAGGATGATAATTGAATGCCTCCCAATTGTCCCCTCCAACCTCATGATCTTAGGAGAAGGCACTCCTGCTAGTGCATGTAAAGAAATGACCAACAACTCTGCAGTTGGTATTTGTTGGTCTAATTCCTCAATTTCTTACTCTATCTCATCTTGTCCTCCTATTTCCACTCTCTCTAATAGGCACAATTTAGGTCGATTGCAACTGTGACCTATGTGGTATTTTTCATCATAATTGTAGCACAACCCCTTATCCTTCCTTTCTTGCATTTGGCTGGCATTAAGCCTTTTAATAAGTGGGGGGTATTTCTTTTGGAAAGTTTGGTTATACTGGGGTAAATTTGGTGGGGCTAGAAATTTGGGAATTATTGGATTTGGTGCAGGTAATCTAAGTGGGGCTTGTTTGGGGTAAGCTGGAAGATAGTTGTTGTTGTTGTGGTGGTGGTGGTGGTTTATGTTTGGGTTTCGAACAGGGTGATGTCTCCTACCGACTTCTTCCTCCTACAATCTGGCTAACCTGAAGGTAGAGGGTGTTTGGTCTAAACATGGTAACAATTATTCTTAACTTATCTCTTAATTAACCCACTAAGTACTAATACGAAATTCTTCACTTACACCAATAATTTTGTTTGACAGGACTTCGAAGGCTATTCGAATTCCTCCCAATTGGCTACTGGACTTGAGTCCATCAACCAGCATTACCATGACAACGTCTTTCCCTCCATGTGAAAAGAAGCAATCTGGTACTTATGATCTTCTGATGTCTGACAGTACACAAAAAACTGTTGCGCCTTCAAGATCCAATCATGGGGTTCACCTTCATCGAAATGAGAGAAATCCAATCTTAGAGTCCTCGCCTGAATTCCAGTAGGTCCTTCTAGTAAGGGTTTAGTGTTTCCACTAACATTGTTTGAAGTTCCTTCACCTGCATTTTGCCTGTCTGATAATTATAACAGGCTGTCATAATTTGATGTCAAGTGATGTAATTGTTGTAACACTTGCTCCATAAGAGCTCCCTATTTTCCTTGTTGTTTGAAGTTCCTTCACCTGCATTTTGCCTGTCTGATAATTGTAACAGGCTGTCATAATTTGATGTCAAGTGATGTAATTGTTGTAACACTTGCTCCATAAGAGCTCCTTATTTGCCTTGTTCTTTCCTTAAGGAATTTGTCTCACCTCGTATAAAAGAGATGGCTTCAGCTAATTGAGCTGAACGAGTACCCTCAGCCATGCTAGGAACGCATACTCTAATACCACTTGTTATGTTTTAAGTATTTTTTGTGTTATTTTTGTGGGCTTTTTGTTTATGATTTGGGGATGAAGGTTAACGTACACAATAAACTCTGGAATTTCAAGGATCTAGTGACCTCCTTTTGCACACGACAATATTTAGGATTAAATTTCAAGATGTCCTTTCATTCAACCAGATGATAATTTAAATACACTTCTAGAAAGTAACTACTCCCTAGGTCATGGCCATAATCCCCTTCTTAACTGTCCATTACTAGTAGTGAATCTAATTGAAATAACATACTAAAATACATAATTGGTTACTGAATTAAAATACATAAACTAGGGTTGATTAATAAATTAACTATGGTTGATAAAGTAACTATGGTCGCCACGTGTCATCCATCCAGCTGTTGACCTGTTTCCCAGTGACTGCCACGTGTCTTTCATCCCCCGTTGTCCCGTTTCCCAGTGCATCTCCACGCGTCTGTCATCTGTGCCAGTGCATCGCCACGCGTCCATTATCATGCCCGTAACATTTTCCTCATCGGCTTGCTTCCTTGGACATCGCTAATAATAAGGTTGGCTGTCGCCTCTCTTATGACCTAAATTTGAGATTGCCACTATGGCCATCTGAAGAAGCTGCTCGGAAAGGAATCGTGAGCATATGGAATGGAGCTGACATTATAAAGGTACGTGTTTGAAAAATATGAGACTTCGATGTGAAATATCATCTTTCATATCATGAGAGTGAATAATACAGTGGAACCGTATTCATTTAAATTTGCAGAAAAGAGAGGAGGAACTTGAATTCTTGACTGAAGGTGCTGATCGGCAGGACGACAATGTGGTGTTAGAGAAGTTTTTCCACCCCAATTTTAGTCCTTACTTGTCACTTAAGGCTCAGATGGCTGCAGATACTATACAAAGGATAGAATTTACACCGATGTTAAGGATAATTTAAGCTCTCATTTGGTCTAAAACTCTTGATTCTTGGAAATAGTGTCAGTGGGGGTGTGTAAGTTTGCTTCAGGAGACCGTGTAAATTAAGAACTAGCTCATGTTTTTCATAACATGTTTAGTCCGAGTAGAAAGACATTCCGTTCCTTTTCTCCATGCCTAGTTGCACGAACTAATTACTTCTTTTCGGAACTTTTGCAGGAATTCAAGGGAAAGGTTTCTCGTATTAAAGTTGATGCTGCTGATACAACTGGTGCTGGTAATTCCTTTGTGTGAGTGGAATACCAAATATCTTTGATTCAGACCTAGATCTGTATAAGGTACCGTAAAGCTATGGATTTCATTCTAAGCAATAGGATAGATATGTAAGAACTTTACTGTTAAAAGTCTATGGAAGTAGGTTACAACTTACAAGTAAGCTGTTTTGAAGAACTTAAACCCCTGCAATTGGTTCTAAATGCAAACATCAATACACTAGTTTGAAATATTTCAAACCCCCCCTGCATGTCTTACCGGATCAATTAGGGTTTTTGTTAAATGAGAATGACGTCAATTCAGCCATAATTCTGACACCTGCCTGGAGCTGGAAGGTCCGAAGGAGAAATGTTATGAACTTTGAATGATTCCCACCAAAATGGGATCGTCGGGTTTCATTTCATTGCTGATGATTTGTTTTTCCAAGTCATGGAGTAACTTTCTTTCCCTTTTCGTTATTTATCCTATAAAATTATATCATGTGAAACAGATGATTATAAAAATTATGAATTCTTATTGCAGGATGAAAACTAGTCAAGGGATCGCTCAACACTTTGAAAATGCATGTGGTGATATCTCGCTTGCAGAGAGAGGACCTATCCATGCACTACCCCCCATAAGCAGCAGTCCTCGAAGTTTTACCCAACTGCGCCGTTTAGTTTTGCTTTTTAAATTGTGTTTCGGTAATGGGTTCTTAGCATTTTTATCATTTATGGTGATATTAAAAAAATTAAAAACATTTTTTAATATATTTTAAAAGAAATCATGTAGTGCGCTATATCAAACACTCCAATAATAGTCGATATACAAGCATGGCACACATGTTAGCCATTGCCATGTCCGAGGTAGAACAACTGTCAAGAGAGCCATAGAATTCAATCTAATATGTTTTTGTATGTTTAGCAATGTCTCAAAAATATTTAAAAAAAAATTAAAAAATTAATTTTTACTTTAGATTAAATTTGTTTGACAATTTTAGATCATTCTTATGTGCTGATATTAAAAATAAATTATAAAAAATAAAAAAATATTATTTTGATGCATTTCTGAACGAAAAGTATTTTAAAAAGCAACAGTAACCACATTCTAAACAGGCTATACGCAGAGTATTTTTTGATTTCATGATGGACAATCCTCTTTGGAAACAGCATCTATATTTCCTAATAGTTCTGCTAATAAAATGATTTAATTGTCCTAAAATGCCCAGAATGAAATGTTATTTACTACAGGAATGAAGTCTCACCATCATCTCATCAAGTAACCAGATATTTGAACAAGATGCACACACAGCAATGATCGTGACGTGTAATAGGCATCCAGACAGTTTTGAAGAAAATGTGGCAGAAAAATGCAGGGAGAAAGTCTAATGATATATTATACCAAATTACAATTTTAGTTAATCTCCTTCATGGTAGGCTGGTAGTTTTTTTTATAGACAGCATATAAAATGCTCTTAGAATAATAGGATTGCCTTGGTTGTCGCTTGCGCAAATGCAATAAAGTTAAAGAAGTCTAAGAAAATGAAAAGGTTGGTCTCACAATACGATGGCGTTCGCCGCTAGTTAATTTCTTATAGGGAGGCGCTTGGTTCTTGTTTCCGGTAGACCGATGAACAATTCGGTCTCCACATCCGAAATTGAACTGCTCTCTCTCTGTTCTTCATAGGGCAAATTCTCTCTTCGTTCTCTTGCGACTTGACATGGCTGCCCGCCAGACTGAAAAGGAAAAGATACATCGGTATATAAACAAGTTTGTAGTTTATAAATACGTTGAAAAAGAAGATCAGCCCCCCGAGTTTGAGCTAATAACATTTTCCTGAGGAAAAACTTTCGTCAAACTTACCTGTTTCTGTTAGAAGTTGTCAATTCAAATTGATTGGACTAAATTGTAAACAAAGTTAAAAATTTGACCCTTTTTTTTCATAAAGGAGATTGATTGTTTCTCAAAGTGAGATTATGCAGATCATTTTCATGTGGAGGATGGTCATGGTTCTTGGCGAGTTTCGACTTGCTTTGCATAGCCTACTCTTCTATCATGGAATTTCTTTCATCTATGGAGGACTGGACATTATATTATCTCTAATTCAGTTCAGTTTTGTTTTTTCAAGGAACAGGTAATTTTTTTCAAATCATTTTTACATAAATAGGAGCTAGATTCTCAATTTGACACTAATATAGAGGCTAAATGGAGGGGATTTTGCAAATCATTTTCATGCGAAGGATGATCATGATTCTTGGCATGAACGTAGCCTCTCAGAAATGAAATGATAAAACGAGTAGGGTTATGCGAGCAAATCGAAAATCTTCACAACTCCCATGAAGTTCAAATTCCTATCCGTAATAGAGAGAACGATTTAGTTAACTTGAGTTTATGCTACCGAGAAAGGGTAATACGACATGCAACTGCTGACGACGATGACAAATAAATGAGAAATAATTGAAGTTGATGGCCCAAAAATAATAGAAGCGACTGCAAATATAAATTTTTTTCACCTTCTCAGACAGCTTTGCATTTTCAGCTGTCAGTAGCTTCTCCTGAAACAACATAAAATAGGACATGGAACGTAAGATATCAGCAATTCGCGGAGCAGTCTTCAAAAAATCTTATTTACCACGCCACCATATGCTCGCAAGGAATTCTTGGTAGAAGAGAAGAAAACATGCTATGAACCTTTACTGAAACATAATTTGGATTCACAGAAATTCAACTTCTCAGAGCTCACTAGTTCTTGGCACAAAAATGAAGTGATTATATATACCTTTTGTTTTAGGTGCTCAATCTGTTCTTTGTAGACCTGGGTCTGAGCACGGGCAAGGAACGACAATGTCAGCTAGGTTATCAGCTGAACAAGAATTGAAGCAAAAACAAAGTTGTAATGATGTTTTTGGCCAAACCTTTCTAGCTCGGATGGTGCTTACACTCCTCTCTAGCTGCTGTTCGATTTGTTGCAGGTCCTCAATGGTGCACGATCCCAAACATTCTCCCAGTAGCTTTCTGAGGGATTTTAAAATTTCAAACATTTACTTATAATATTTAATAACAATAGTCAATCGACTCATCAAACCATAAGCACAAAAGGTTTAAACTAGTCCTTTGAACCGTTTTGAAACTTCAAGAATCTCTATCGTCTTTATCATGCCAGCCGCTTCATCCTTCAGTTGCTGTCATTCCAGATTTATATACATACATGAGAAAATCAAGGGAAAAAAACCATTTTTGTTATTATATTAGAGCAATCATCATTAATTTGCATCACAGAGCCAAAACCAACAAGATTCATATCCTTTTTTAGAGATTCTACGCAATGAACTCTGGTCTAAAAAATGCAGAAATCCATTTTTGAACAAGACAGGTTCATATTACATCACTGATTTCATGGAAGAGAAAGGAAGGACAACCTCCATGTTCTGCCCGTTTGCCTGCTTGTTTGTGCTGCTTTCTTTCACATGCATCTGATAACGTTCGATCGTCTCCTGCACGCTGAAGTCCAATAACAGCACAAAGAATACAGATTGCATTTTTATACAGAACATCAAGAAAACGAAATAAATATAATAATCTCTATTTTTTTTAATAAAACTGGAAAGCTCTTGATTATAAAAATACAAAAGTCTAAAATCCAACGGTTGTGGAAAGATCAAAGTCCAACAAAAAGGCATATTCTTTTACTATCATCATCAATAATTATACGATTGCTATTACTGGCTGTTATCACTCTACTTGTTACTCCATCATGTTACAAAAAAAAAAAAATATTCAAGTATACAAGAAAAATTGTTGTTCATTAAGACTTCAGATATTATTCATTGTAATAGTGCAATTACATAATTATCCTTGAACTAAGAAAACAACCTTTGAATTAAACATGGGAAGCAAGTTGATTTTTTCATCATTATACAACTGTCTATTAAAAATTATAAAAGAGCAAATTAGTCTTTTTTATTTTTTTACGCGGTAAAATTACATAGTTGCCCTGTGGTTCATGTGGGTCTACTTGTTTTTTTCCTTTCTTTAAGCTCATATTATTTTTAGTTTTGTTCTTTAATATTTATTTAATTTGAGACTAAACTCTTTTATTTTTATTTATTTGTCTTCTATTGAATTTTTCATTTATTTTAAAAACGGCTCAGTTATTTCAAGGTTTTTTGTTTGTCATTTTTTTGTTGAATTTTCTTTGACTAGTTTTCTAAATTTATATTTTTTTCTTTCATCATTAAACATTAAATTGGTTGAGAATTGAGTTTATTTATTCAACTCGAGTCTAAGATGTCATTGGGTGCAAATTCGAGACATTGGTCTAAGTTTTAAAGATTCACCCAAGTTTGCTTAGTGTTTTTTTCTTTTTTAAGATTATATATTTTTAGTTTCATCCTTCAACATTTATATTAGTAATGACAAGGAGCTATTTTTTTTTTTTTATGCTTTCTATAGAAGATTTTATAAAATTTCAAAATCACCTATATTATCTCAAGTCTTTTTACTTGTTTTTTAATGAACTTACATTGATAGAGTTTTTAAATTGATATTTATTTAATTCTTTTGAAATTGAGGTTTTATTTATATCAGACATCATGGCTTTGTTTCTATTTCTTCTTCTCTATGTCATATTGTCATGAGGTCATTTTCTTCAACATATTATTCCTAGCTTTTAGTTTCTCACACTGTCACCTCAGTACAATTATTACTACATCATTGTTATAATAATAATAATAATATGTTTTTATATTTCTTACGATAATTTTAACCGACAATTTTTCCTAGAGTTATATTTTGTAAAACAAAGACTTAATTTTCAGAAAAATAGAAACAAGTTTCTGTAATTTGAAAAAAAATAAACAGCAAACTTTATCAAACGAGATTGGAGAAATTACTCTTCAACTCAATATTCTTTTATTTCGATTTTTGTGATGAACTTTGTCTTTATTACAAATTCTAGAGGTAACTGGCAGAAACTTTTTCATATTATTTTTAAAATTTGGAAACTTGTCATTTTATATTGAGGAATATGTAAAAAAAAATATGTTCGTATTATTTTTGTCATAATATTACATGTAATAAGCATATATTAATCATTCTATTAAGTATAATTTTCAGTACTTGTAAAAGTGGGATCCTATAAATTAAATGACGGAATCAATTTCATTCCACAGAAGGAAAACCAGGGGAGGCGACATTTTAAGAAAAACTTTAAATAAACTAAATGCAAAAATATTCATAATCTTGCTTTCACAACTTGATATTTCCCTATTCTATGAACTCACTGTAAGATGACATTCTAACTTAGGAAATTCACTACAGTACCACAAATGTGGATACATTGGTAAAGCCTTGCATAAATAGAATGGGAACCAAATTCTCATGGCTATAGAACTTAAAATGTGCACTTACACACACAAAAAAAAAAAAATGTGCGCATTTAAATAAAAGAAAACATAAGAAACAAGATATGATCTGAAAATTTCCAATTCATTTGACTTCATCTATATTTTTATTTTCTATATAGTTATTTGAAGAGAAAAAATTATAATATCTTTTCTTTTCAAATTACAGAATCGATTAGAAGTTCTTATATTTCATTTCATTTTTTTAATGTTTAGATTGCGTCGTGCGGTTTTGCCATTATGGTTGGAGAGCATTACGTTTCAAGAGTGTTTTCGAAAAAAATTACAAAAATTTATTTTTATTTTAAATTATTGTTTTTGGTTTTTTTAGATCATTTTCATGCGGTGATGTCAAAAATAATTTTAAAAAATAAAAAAATATCATTTTGATGTATTTTTGAACGAAAAACACTTTCAAAAACAATGCCAACCACACTCTCAAGCATGCACAAAGTTCTCCTATGCATGAAAGAAAAATTTGCAGTCGTGAAAAAGACTGAAGCATAAATAGTAATGGTAACTATACTGATCATAGACTTTATCCAAATATTCCTGAAACTTGGAAACAGGTGAATCCAAAAGGGGTTATTTCATAAGATTATCGTTACTCAACTAATTTTTCTTATAAAAAAAAAAAAGGATAACGCTTATATGGAATCATAAACCTACATTTAAGCCAGAAAATGGAAAGCCAACGGACGTGAAAGCATTAGTTGATTAAGAGAAGCCTTTTTATATATTTGAAATGAATAAAAATATACTTGTTTTAATGATCAAGGTATTTTCGGGGGATAGTTTTCATGCAACAATATTAGGTTTTCTTCAGGGGGGGAAGTGTTCATGATCAAACTTGTACGATTTAATCTATAAATTCGAATTCAAAGAGATTAATATGACTTGAAATCAGAAACTGGGGTCTATTATCCAATTAATCTCCCAATAATAAGGAATTACTTAAAAGCTAACGGGATCTAATCAAAATTTAACTTGAAATCAAACCTTTTACTTCCCTTTCCAGTAAATAACAGGATATGACTGAAAATCATAACACTTGGGAGCCCGTGCTAACTTTCTCTCAAAAGAATTTGAAACACTCATGTACACTTTTATTAGGAACATGTATTTGAGCAGTCTTTAAAAGCATCTTTGTTTTTGTTTTTGTTTTTTTAAAAGGGTTTTTGAAAAAAAATATATGTAATATTTTTCCTTGCTTCAATTTTATTTCTATACACTAATATCAAAGATAAATTTTAAAAAATAAAAAATATATTATTTTGATATATTTTTAAGCATAAATTATTCCAAAAACAAAAGCTAATAGAAATATCTAAGACTATTATCGTGAAAAAATCTATCAATGGTACACTTAGACACTAGAGGGAGGTACCTATACAGTCAATTTTTCAAGAGGCTGCTGCAATTGAGAATTTTCTTCGACAATCCCTAGATATTTTATTTCAAGCTAAACTACAAAACTTAACTTCAACCTACATCCAAGTCGGTTGATCAAGAATTGAACCTTACTGACTATAAAATCTAAATTCGCTGTTTCCCATATTCAAATGGATCATCAGCAACAGTTATCGTGAATAGTTACTACAAGGGATCGTAACCTCTTATTCTTGTTTTTTGGACAAGAGACCCTAGATAGAACAGGTGTTTGCATGCATCAGAAATATTGCACGAGTTTTTTCTTTCTTTTTTCTACGACTAATCGATAATTAGTTCTCAACCTGGCACAGGCTTTGTTCCACTATTCTAATTACCGAAATAATACCCCTCCCTTGTTTTTTTCTATTTTAAAAAAAAAAAAAAAAAAAACTTGAAAACATAAGGTTATATGGGCACGAGCTGATCGAGCTACGAACTCAACAGTCTTTGCTCACTATGCCAGTGATGAAGTCAAACTGGTAAAGTGTTTATTCTTTAGGCATTGTACCCAAATCTGATCGACAAGAAAGCCTACAGTCGTAATTATTATCTCTACAAGTATCACCACAACACTCGACCATGAGTTGGGCTAACAAGGACAGTGTAAAATTTATAATACGGATTTTCACTTAACTCAAATCCCAGAGAGAAAAATATTTAGAAAGGACAACCGTATGAGAAAAGGTATCCCTAGGATCATACAAGTCCTGCAAGGATCAAGGTCTGTGCTGCTATGTGTATACGTGTCTGACTTGTTTGTGTCTGAGAGAGAAGCACACTAGCTATAAAGATCTCGCATAGAACCCTAAGGTGCAGGAACCATCCCCGCATGGTCCATGAAAATGAAATAGAAAAACAATGCAGGAACTCAAAAGCTTCCATGGAAAGAGGAGGGTGGTCTGATCAGATCAAAAGAGCGGTACATGACATATTTATGTAGAAAACATGGAAGGAAAGCTGAAAAGTAGTGCAGAAGATGATACCTTGAGCTTCCAAATTCATAGAGCTTTCCTCTAGGAGAGAAGACGATGACGGCGACCTCAGCATCACAAAGAACTGATAATTCAAAAGCCTTCTTCAGCAGTCCATTTCTCCGCTTAGAGAAGGTGACTTGCCTGCTTGTAGCGTTCTCTATGCGCCTCATTTGGGTCTTTCCTCTCACCATTTCTCTTTACCTTCACAAGCATGTAAAGATCAATACATATTGAAGAGACTCGCTTAGTTTACAGATTTTCTTAATTCAAAACCAGAAAATAAAGTTTGTGAAGCAAAAAAAGGTTTTGATTCAAAGAGAGAGTGAGAAAAATTAAGCTTACGAAATAGACTCCACCCAGATGAAAGGGTTTCTAGGTCACGACAGCTACAAAAATCTGGACTCTGGAAGCAACGACCGGACAACCCTGTTGAAGAAGAAGCAACAGTTCTCTTGATGGATTGATTCAGGGATGCAAGAGAGTAAATGCTAGGGAAGAAATCGATTGAAAAATAGTTTCAAGAAGCGAAAGGAACTGACAGAACCTTAAAGAAAACGAGAGGAACCTTCCGAATAAGCAAAAACCCACGATAGATTTAATCATGAAGTGAACGCTAAAAGCCAGAAAAAGAAGGAAATCTGAGGATAAAAGGCAACACCCAAAAACAGCCTATAAGATTTTTACTGAGAGAAGGAATGATATTGCGGTTGAGATGTTCAAAGAACATGTGCAGGGCAAGCTGAAAGGCATGCTCTCGAATCCATATAGCACGGGAGAGGTGAAAAAATGGAGTCAGTGGGGGGGGGGAGATTTGGAAATCTTACCAAATTGGCAAAAACCCAGAGGGGCCTGTACTAGAGGAGCAACCGGAAAGAAATAAAGACAAAAACAGGAACACTACTTCTTAAACAGTAAAAAATTGAGGTCTGTGGGTAATGACCAAACCAGAAAGATTTTTGTCTGGCTATTATTTTTTAGTTTCTTTTGTGATTGATGGATACTCAAATTCCCTTTTTTAGTCACCACCCAAAGCCAGCATAGAGCTCACCTTTCCTTCTTCATTTATGTTTTATCTCGATAAAAATTCCTCAAAACCCGCCTATAAATAGTAACAAAATTTACAGGGTTAGTCTAAGAAAAAAGTTGACTCTGATATGTGGTTTAAATTGTGTTTGCCTGTCAAGTTTTGAAAAATTACAGTCTCTATCGTGGGTAAAAAATAATTCCACAAATTAAGAAAATGATCAACATACCCTCCTCGTATATATATGTATTATAAACAGCATGAATTGATCGAAAGTTAGGGTTGATTTGTGAAATGAGTTATTTATGGGATTTGAAGATTGATATGGAGTGATTTTTAAAAAGGAGAGTTGATTCTATATTTACACTTAATAATTCTGCTATTTTTTATGTTGTCGATAAAAAACCCAGATGAGAGAGGGCTGGCAAGGGCCAATTGCTTTAACTTGTCTTTTGTTGAGATATTTCGAGTTAGGTTTAGACACTTTACTTACTTTAGGGCTTGTTTGGGAGTGTGGTTGCGATAGCTTTACAAAGTGCTTATCGTGCCGAAATACATCAAAATGATGTTTTTTTATTTTTTAAAAATCATTTTTGAAATCAGCACATCAAAATGATCTACAACACACAAAAACATATTCATTTAAAATGGAAAAAAAAATTCAAATTTCGGCCAAAAACCGGTGGGATCGCAATGCAAAACGATCTAATACAATCTGCTTCATGCGTTCCATAATGCTTTCTTATCTGGTCTCCTCCATACTAGAGGTCTTAGGATTTTCACTAGTCATGACTTCTTCTTTGAAATAAATTGTGTTATGATACCATGTTAGGTGTTTTTCCTCAAGTGATCGGGACTAGAAGTAGGCAAAAAAATCAAAACACCGATTAAACTGAGAAAATCAAAAAAAAAATAACTCATAAAAGTGAACCATTAAAAAACTGATTAAAATGATTATAACTTTTTTCAAATTTCATGTTTGGTTTTTTGGTTTTTGGTTTTTTAAGGTAATCAATCTATCCAACAATACTTGTAGCTTGTAAAACCCTAACAAATAAAATCTCACTCATATATCATTATGATTCTGAAGATGATTCGACATTATACATCCTCCAACATTATACATCCTCCATTGTCTAGGCAGATTTTCATGAAATTGTAGCTCTTATTCATGCACAAAACTACATGATCTTTTTATAAGTCATGATGCATATCTATGACGTCTTGAAACTATTTCTCAACAACAGGGTTCCTTTGTAAATTACTTTAATCAGTGAAGTGATTCATTTTTTTCTTGAAAATCAACCTTTTAAAGGCTCTCATGGTCAAGTAGTTCATACAGCTATAATGGTTATCCTACACACAATAAGCAAGCAATTCACTACAGACTAAATGGTGGTTCACAAGACAATACCAAATATAAAACTTATGGTCAACGATGTTACGACCCAAAATGATAACTTTGTGACCAATTGGGCCACATTGCAAAATATTGCACTCAAGTTTAGTATACTATAACAATGGTAAATTATGTCTTAACCTCATTAGTATAAGATACAAAGTGACTTATTGACTCAGTTGCATCTCACAATATCACTAGTGATCTAGCTAACTTATTGGTCCATTTTGAATATGATGACACCAACAAGGTTATCATTAATAATAGTTCAAATCCATTGTCTCTCATATTGATTCATTAGTTCTTCAGTCACCCGCTCATAATTTTTATTTAAATGAAACCCTTTGTATTTCTAGTATTTAGAATATAATCTAATTCTTATGCATTAATTTACCACTAAAAATCATGTTTTTGTTTAACTTCACTCTTTTTTTTTCTTGTTAAACCATAGGGGAGGTTTTATCCCAAGGTACGTGTGAAAATGGTGTTTACATCTTTCTAAAATTAATGGTGGGATCTTATTAAAAAAACTTACAAATGCGCATGAAAGAATCTTTGTTGATGGATAGTACAAACATCTTTGACATCACTCCCATAAAATTATTCATCAAATCTCTTCCTATAATGAATAACAATATTTCTAAACTTTGTTTATCTTGTTCAATTAATTAAGCTTACAAATAACCATTTTGGCAAACTAGTCTTACAAGAAATGCATCATTTAACTTGATTTACATTGATATTTAAAATCCTCTTGTGTGATTAAAATTGATGGATCACATTAATATCTCATTTTAGTTGATCACTTTACGAAGTGTATTTGGTTCTACTTGATAGAAACAAAATCTTATGTTCATATAATTCTCTCTAGTTTAAAGACTTGGTTTAGACCGTTTTCCATTACAAAAAAAAAAATCAATTTATTCAAATAATGATGGTGAATTTGTGGCACTAAAAAATAATTTTCAATCTATATCATAAGCTATTACATTATTGCATCTCATATAACACAACAAAATGATGTTTCTAAGCTTCGTCATCATCATTTAGTAGAAATCAGTCTTACAATGTTATATAATGTATCGCTACCATTGACTTATTAGCCTCATGCTTTTTTCACTACCTGAGTTGAACTACGAAGAGAATTTTTAGTCATGTTGTTAAGCCTAACTAAAAATTCTAATAATTGTTATTATACATGGGTGCCTTGAATCAAATTGATATCAATAATCCATTCTTGCATGGAAAGTTAATTGAGTCAATTTATATGTTTTAAAATTCCAGAGCATACTCTTTTTTTATTTATATATCATAACAATGATATTTTATGTCAATTTACAGAATGTGTTGATGACCTAGTGATAACTAAGAGTGATTTGTTTTTTTGTCTCATGTTATTAGTCATTTATGGCATTAGTTCTCCTTGAACATAGAATCACCAAGTCAAACATCTTTATATGTTGGGTGCAAGGAATCTCTATTCCATTGTCTACAAGATTGTCTTTGAAGCTTAATGATGGCATAACCTCATTTGATAACATATAATTTTGGAGTTTCATTGGAGGTCTTTAGTATTTGTCTCTAACAAGACCACACACATGTTTTTCGGCTAAAAAAGTTGTTCCTCTTCATGCACAAACCTATAGTTACACGTTGTACAACTACTAAAAGGCTACTTCATTACTTGAAACACTATTTTACGAAGAATTGATATTAAAAAGCGATCGAAATTTTTTTTTACAAAAAAAATGTAACACCACCGAGAGAAACGTTACTTGAAATTGTTAGTCTAGGCTTGGTATATTAATCTTTGAATTTTGGTGATGCAGAGTTGAGTGGGAGTCGAGGGGCAGGTTGGTGATTTACATTTATTTTTCAGGGGAGTTTTTCTCTGACTTTTTTATTTTTCCTGTATTCTGTCAGCAACCAAAACAAGATCGAACTGTTAATAAGTGAAAGGAGGGCTTTACATAGTACAATGATAGAAACACATCAGCATCCATCCGTATGATTACGTGACCTATGAGCCAATGAGGATTCGAAAACGCATTGGAGAGAGATCATCTCTTTTACTGTTTCTCTGTCAAGCCTACACAGGCTCTGCCTGCACGTGGATTTTGGGACCAGCCCTTGTCCCTCTCTCCCCTCTCTTTTATATCTCACTCTCTTAACTTATTCGCTCTCCCCCTCTCTTTTATATCTCACTCTCTTAACTTATTCGTTTTGTGTTTTGTTTTTTTTATGTTTTCAGGTTATCCTGTAATATTAAAAATATATTATTTTAATCCTTATCTAAATTGAAAATGGCACATGTACCCCTCTTTTTTCCTTCACTATTTTGGAAAGGATCTTTGCATCTCCTCTAGGAATTTGCCATGAATAATGCCCACCTATCTCGTCTCCACATGCTGAAGCATCTCCGTCTCCACGTGTTAGAATATTTTTAATGGAAAAATTATTTTTTAAAAATCAAATTGTTTATTGTACTCTTCAATACAAAAATCATTGGAACAACTCATTTGTATCTTAATATATTTAATATTTTAATATTTTGGTTCTTTTTCATTGATGTGGGTGTTCGGATCAGTTTGCATGTATCTCGACTAATTTCACATTGATATCTTAGTTTGAGCTCTATAATTGCTAATATGATGACCTCTAAAGACTTACATGATCGTTAATTTTAGAGATATGATAACCGCTAAAAGCTTACATGATTATTAATTTCACCACTAGAGACTTATATAATCGTTAATTTTAGACCCCTTAAATTAACGATCATGTAAACCTCTAATGGTTATTATATTAGCAACTATAGAGCTCAAACTAAAACCACAATAAAAGCAAACCCATTAATCTTAAAGTTCTTACTCCGCCTAGTATCTTGGTTCTTTGATAATATGTATAAATAATTTTCTTTGACAGAAAATTAATTTTGGCTCTTTAATTGACTTTTTTATTGGAGATTTTTGCGTATTTTTTTTTATTTCTAATACATTTAGCTAGATATCTAATAGAAAATTAAAATTGTAGAGAAATTTCACAATTCAGTCAAAAATAAAAATATGTTTTGCATGTTTTAAAAGACATGAAACTCATTCATGTCTGTCTTTAATTGAAACTTTAAATTAATCTAAAATACAAACTCTAAACTACGTTCACATTCCAAAATCAGTGCTAGAAAATGGCAATCTTTCTCCATTTAGTTCTCTTATAGTTCTCCAAAGTTTATAAAAAACACGAATTTTATGTTTTCCTCGAAAAGTTATTTACTTTTATGATAATATCCAAACACTTTTAGCAATATAAACTAATTCTCTTTTTATATTTTTATATTTGCTACATGTTGTAAACTTATTTTTTGATATATTATAGAATATACGAGCTGATTTGCCCGCGCGCTGCGCTGGGCTTTTTTATATGTAGAAAAATAATTGATTTTTAACGTGTTGTAATTTTTTTTTTAATTTTTAAAAAATTATTTTTGATATTAGCACATCAAAATAATGTAGAAACACTTTTTTAAATTTAAAATTAAAAAAATTTAAAATTTGTTCAAAAGCGATTTTCAAACGCATTATCAAACACTCCTGTCATCTCTCACCAGAATCATAGTTCAATCCATCTTTTTAAATAGTAATGAACAACGAAAACCACATTTCAAATCACTGTTTATTACTGCTTGAAATTGCGATCTCCTTTGGCTATGTACAAAATAATAGTTATGGTGCACGTAAGCTAGCTTGGACATTCTAGTTAAAAAAAAATTTATAAGTTGAAAAAAAATAAAAAACAATGTCCAAGGATTATTCGTGACACGTGTAACCTACCCCGGTTATAAAAAATATATATATGTGAGGAAAAAATTGTGGTGCGTGTAAACTGACCCGGACACCGCGAGTATCAAAAAAACCAAAAAAAAAGAAGCCTGAAAAAAAGGAAGAGGAAAACACATTTTCAAACATTAATAAACAGTGAAAATTATAAAAAAAAATTAAGTTCAGAGATTTATTGTGATGCGCATAAGCTGACCCGGACACCCCAGTTTTAAAAAAAAATGACTAGAAAAAAAACATGTCAAAGACTTATGAACAGTAGAAAACACTACTTTTTACTGAAAAATCATTTTCGGTGGCGGGGGGACTCGAACTCCAGCAACCTGCCACGTGACCTATTTTGTCAGTTGTAGGATCCAAATAATTATAATATCTTATATTTTTAACTATTCCAAAAAGTCATTGTCACAGAGATTCGAGCTCCCGCGCCCCGCTTTGTTTGGGCGCCCTCCTACGACTCAGTCAAGCAACTTCTTTAGTCAGTTGTAGGATACGAATAATAATAATATAATTTTGATATTTAATTATTCCAAAAATGCCAATTTATTTAGCTATAGAGATTCGAACTCCGCGCCCCCCCTTAGGGGGGGCGTGGTCTAACCACCAGGCCAAGCAATTTATTTGTTTAGTTGTAGTGTACAAATAATAAAAATATTATTGAGTAATTTGAGTGCTCCCGTCCACTGATTTGTGTCTAGGTGAATGGTGCAAAACACTGTTATTTTAACTTATATAAGAAATTTATAAGTGGAAAAAAATTTGAAAAATGTTAAAAATGGGTCCAAGGATTATTCGTGACGCGTGTAAGCTACTCCGGTTATAAAAGAAATGTACACGCGAGAAAAAAATCGTGTTGCGCGTAAACTGGGTCAGACACCGTGATTATAAAAAAAAACCGATAAAAAAAGGGGAAAGTACATTTTAAAATGAACAATAAAAATAAAAAAAAAATTCAGAGATTTATCTTGATTTACCGGACACTTTGGTTATTAAAACAGAAAAAAAAAAGCCCGGAACAAAAAGAGACTACCCTTTCCAACAGTGATTTCACTGTTCATTGGAAAAAATTGCGCTGCTGAGGTTCGAACTCGCGCGCCCAGCGTCGTTTGGGCGCGCTGTAACCGTTCGGCCAAGGACTTGTTTGTGCAGATATTGGAAACAAATAATAATAATATTAATAAAGAAAATAAATGTTCCAAAAGTAAGTTTTTAGTGGGATTCGAACTCGCGCGCCCAGCGTCGTTTGGGCGCGCTGTAACCACTCGAGCGAGCGGCTTCTTTGATCATCTCTAGTATCCATATGATAATATTATGATTAAGTAATTAAACTGTTCAAGTCCATAGTGCTTATGAGTCTAGGTGAACAGTGAGAATTGCACAGTAATACCGCGTCCTCTTTTAGCTTTATAGATAATATATTTTTAAGCTAATAAATATAACTTGTTGGTGCTAATTAATATTTTGGTTAGATAAGCTCGAATACAAGAAATTGGAATTATAATATGAATTCAATTTTTTGTGGAAAATATCCATCATTTTGATGTGTTTTTTTTTTGTTAATGAAAAAATGTTTTTTTTTTCATCAAACCGATACATTTTTCAATTTTTTTACTTGAAAAGGAAAAATAGAAATGAAAATTATTTATGTTCCCAAACAGATTTGAACTTTTCTCAACTTGCAATTTCATTGCTTTTCTCGTAATGGGCACCTTTCAAATGCCTTTTCTTTTCAAGTGAGCAAGGGTTAAAAAAAAAATGTATTTAAAAAAAAAATGAAATTGTGACATTTTAGATAATCTTTTAAAAAATACTTAGATAATGATATATTAAATCAAGTTATGCTAATTTGAAATAATTTATCAAATCTACGATCCAAATCATGAAACTGATAGTCGTAAAGAAAGAAAATTTAAACAAATTCTGAAACTCAATTTTTAAAAAAATAAGAAAAAATATTCAAGGAAAAAATGGAAAAAAAATGTTTTTTAAAAGAAAAAGACCAGAATAAACCTAGATTAACTTCCCAAACTTTTTACTTGGATCATGGAAACAAAATAATTCCATAAAAAATGAATTAAAAAAAAACATGAGCTCAATTCCCTCATCAACCAAAATGTCGAAGGAAAAAAAACATGAATCCAAATAACAAGATCAAAATTGACACAAAATAAATGGTAGCCCACCATGATCTTTTTTAGAGACTCGTATATGGAAACCGAGGCCAAGGAGAGAGAAGATGGAGAAGAAGTAAAAGGGAAGAAAGAGTTATCAACGACAAATTGAATCTTATACAAGAGCATATGTCGCCTTTACATGAACAAAATGTTAAGACGATTCAATTAGAATTAAGAAAGGGCATTATTAAACCTTTTAGGAGGTGTCATAGTAGTATAAGCTTTGAGACTAAGAGATTTGTTCCCTTTATGATCTCAAGTTCGGGTTCTATGGTTGCTAATATGATGGTCACTGAAAGCTTATATGGTCATTAACTTCAGAACTCATGAAATTAGTAGAGATACGTGTAAACTCGCACCGAACATCATGTTAATCAAGAAAGAAAATGTATTATTAGGGTTTGATGGATGCCACGTGCCTCTTTAAGTGCAACGATATATCTCACTTATTGGCACGTATAATACACATGGCTATAAATTCTTTATCTTTGATCGAATTCATTCCTTGAACTTTTATTTCAATTTCAAATGTATTTCCTAAAGTTTTAATTACTCCAGATCAATAAAAAAATTCAAATCAAATATCAATGAAATGCTAAGATTTTTTATTGATACCTCGACAACCCAACACAAAGTCAATCAAAGTAGAAAATCAAGTCCGATAATAAATCAATTCAATTTTAAAAGATCAAATAAAAAAACCTTAGCGACAAAAAAAAAACTATCATAGTATTTCAATCTACAATATGTGAGTTGATCTATAATAAAAAATACTAAATGTTTTAGTTTTTTTCGTAATTTGTATAATATATATGACTGCAATTTAGTTATAAAATGTGTATGGCGTTCGATTCCACACATCTTGGAATTGGAATTAAACTAGTAAGAGATATTTGCTGTATAATTTAACTAGAGAGCATATTGACCTATGCAGTTGTAAGTAATTTTGCTTCTTATTTCTCCATTTCGGTTTGATTTTTTTTAAGAGCAGCTCAATGCTATGTGGAATCCAACACAATGGTGTAGTGGTGCATATTTCGTACTATAATTTAAAAGTATTTTTGAAAAAAATTAAAATTTTTATTTTTGTATTTTTTATATAATTTTGATACGATGATGTCTAAAATAAATTTTAACAATAAAAAAATATTATTTTAATATATTTCTAAATTAAAAAAACTTTGAAAAGTAATCTCTACCACGTATTAATTAATTTGTATTTCCTATTTATCATAGTATATAACACGAAAGCTATACTCCATACACATGCATCAATTAATGTGTATTTCCTACTTATCATTATTATATAATATTGTTCACTTTGGTCGCTTAATATTTTATTTTGTTTTGTAAAACCAAACATCAATTAACCGTGAGTAGAAAAAGGAGCCGCGAGTTGTTGGTTGGTGCCAAGATCTGTCAATCAACTGTCGACCACTAATTTCACTAAATTAACAAACATGGATTCAACAACCAATTATTTCATCAAATTTAATTATTGAGAGCACCAATTTTTACCAAGTCCAAGTCCAACTTCTTAATACTTTTCACATATCATACGTCGACACCTGTCAGTGTATTTGTGGATTTCTTGACAATTATTATGGTCATGGTTTTGCTTTTTGGGGGGGATGAGGTCCAGTTCAGTCTTAACTGAGGAAATTAAGGTATGGTGTGTGTTTTTGAGTGCAGTGGACCCACACGGCATTCTCCGACCCCACTCTTCTCTTTTCTTTTTTAATATATATTATAAAACTATCTAAAAAAGCTCATACTTTTACTGTAGCTATACAGATAATTGCACTGTGGACTGGACATATTTTGTCCGTGCGTCGCGCGAGTTCGTCCACCTTTTTTTCTTTTTCTTCGATGAACAGTGTTTCGACGCTTTTAGCCCCGGTAATAAGACAAAATAGCGCTCGGGCTGACGGTAAAAAGGGTTGAGGGTGAGGGTCATTCATGTAATTGCACGCGTACGGACCGGACCGGTCCGGTCCGGTCCGCCGCAGTTTTTTTTTAAATATATTTAAAATGGCTAATTACGATTCTAGCCCCGCATAAGACAAAAACATTGATTTTGGTCCAGGGGCTGTCCGGTAATTAACCATATTTTTTTATTTTTTTTCCCGGTTATTGTCAATGCGTGTGTCACACGTGCCTACCTGTTTCACGCCCCACGCCCTGTTTAGGTGGCGCGTGAGGTGTCGTACGGTGGCCGCAGACGAGCTGCCGACGTCTAGAGCGGTTCTTCTGAGCGTGGTCTTCCTCCGGCGGGGGCGCGTGTACCATAAAAATGTCCGTGGACGCGCCGGGGTCTGGTTAAAGACGCCTGCCACTTTTCTCTCTCTCTCCTGCACGTAAAAGTGCAGGAGAGTCCCCCATTTTGTGCTACTTTTTACTTCAGTCCCTTGACTTTTGATTTTGTTTTTTGTCCTGATTTTGGTTGGATAAGTTTTGATTTAGTTCGATTGGGTCCTCCGATTGGAATTGATTGGATGTCAATGTTTCAGTTCGGTCCTCCTTCTTTTAATTTTCGGATTCGGTTTAAATTATTCAATTAATACAGTACAGAAGTTTAGATTTCTTCAATTGGATCCTTTTATTGAAATTGATAATATATTGAATTTTCATTTTGGCCCTTATAGTTTTAATTTTTGATTTTAATCCCTTGATAAATTGATATTTGTGTTTTATTTTCCATTATTAACATAATAATAATAATAATAATAATGATAATAATAATAATAATTTTTTTCCTTACTCTTTTGTTAATGTGTTTATGTTTTTTCTCTCAGGATAATTTGATAATTTTTATTGTTTTAACAGTGATAACAATGATAAAAACAAATTTGTTTGATCTTTTGTTGAGGTTTTTAGGATTTTTTTGCTCTTTCATTTTTATTTATAAAAAAATCTAACAACAACAACAATAATAATAATAATAATAACAACAATAATAATAATGATGATGATGATGATGATTATGATGATGATGATGATGATGATGATTTAATCTTTCAAAATTTTCAAATAAAATTATTTTTTTATCTTTTATTTTATTTTTTATCATCTATTTTATTTTTTTATTTGCTCTTTTGTTAATGTTTTAAGCTTTTTTTTAGCCTTTGATTTAATTTCATTTTCTTCCTGTTATTAAAGCAATAATAATATTAATATTAATAATAATAATAATAGTTTTAGTATTTGTTCCGACGTGCTTTTTTATTAATATGTTTTTTTTGTTTCCCTCTGAGATTTGTTCAATAGTGTTTAATTTTTTGACAATAATAGTAATGATAATTTTAGAAGTTGAGACTTCGATATTATTGTTATTATAATAAACCATGTTGATACCTTTGAGTATACCACATTTTATATATTGAAATATTATATTTTAATCTCAACAGCTGTAAAAATAATTTTTTTCGCCTGCACTACACCCGCAACGTAGTGCGGGCATTCGACTAGTATTAACTAAGAAATAAAAGTCTTGGCGATTTTACCGTGCAAAATGCTACTGTTCATCCAGACTCAGTTCATTATTCATTGCTACAGTGTAATGACCATTTTATCCCAAGCCTGAAAAGTTTTAGCCCCCGGGACCAAGGGTATTTTTGAATTTTCCACGGGACACTGATGGTATTTCCGGATTTGTTGCACAATGTAACAACGCCAATAGCCCCCGAAAAAGACAAAATAATTCACCTGGACACAGGGGTGTTCTCGGTTTCTCCAAATATTTTGAACAGTGATACAACCGAAATAACCTCCGAACAAGACAAAAATGAGCATTGTTGCTGGGGGTAGCGTTGTATTTTCCTCTCCAGTTATTTCGCAATTCTGGATGGGGTGCAGGGGTGTTAAAGTAATTAGCTAATATTTTATTATTATTTTCTCAGACACAGCAGGGTGCGTCGTACGGACAGGCCTGCAGTGTTCAACGCAGACGCGCCTCTAAGGCGGCGCGTTCCGGGTGCTCAGGTGGCCAAAACTTCACCTATGTCGTGTCTCCTAGTTCGCCTCCCTGTACTCTGGTATCGCGCGTGTCCCTCTCTGGTGTACGGTTAATCGCAGGCGAACGATGTTGGATGTTTTTTTCCGTTTTCTCTCTCCTTCCGGCGCAACTTACACCTTGGTCCTTAATGTCTGTCGGTTGTTAATTTTGGTCCCTGAGGTTTTGATTTCGTTTTTATTCTTGATTTCCTTAATTGAAAGTTTGATTGTTTTCAATTGTGCTTTTCAATTAAAACTAATTATAAATGTTGGTTTTCATTTCAGTCCTTATACTTTTGATTTTTTATTTATTTTTTATTCCTTTAATTTTTGGTACACAGATTTTCATTTCTTTTAATTGTGTCCTCCAATTGAAATTGGTCATATATGCTACTTTTCATTTTAGTCCTCATTCTTTTAACTTTTTTAACAAAATTAAACAACAATTACCTTTAAAAATGTCATTATTTGTTTCGGTCCCAAAGTGTTTATTTGTTTCAAATTTATCCTTAAATTGATATTAATTATATATATTGTTTTAATTGTGTCCTCCAGTTGAAATTGGTAATATATGTTACTCTTCATTCCGGTCCTTATTCTTTTAATTTTTTTAACAAAATTATACTGCATGTTTTTTTTTTAAAATAGCTTTATTTGTTTCGGTCCCAATATTTCTATTTATTTTAATTTTATCCTTCGATTAGAATTAATTATATTTTTTATTTTTGGTTCTTATTCTTTGAATTTTTTATTTAATATTAATTCCTTTGATTTCTTTTTGTCATTCTTAGACAATGTTTATTTTTTTATCCGTATTTATACATCTATGCTTTTAGTTTTTATTTTTAATTTTTATTGGGGTTTTATTTTTAATTAGTTCAATCGTGAAATTTTAATTTATGTTGGTGATCATTATAAATTTAATACTGCTCAATTTTTCTCTTTGTTTGTTTTTTTGTTCTTCTTATTTGTTCTTTGGATCAGATGATTTATATGATTTTATTACTTGCGCAATAATAATTATATTTTTAGTGATTATTTTTTAAATGTTTATTTGTAAAAATGTTTTGCTTTTTTTTTTTGTTTTTCAGAACAATTGAATGAATTTATTTGTTTGAGCAGTAATGCTAATAATAATTTTAACTATTATGATAATGACGGTGATATAGAGATGAATTTGCTTTCATCTTTTTTGTGGATAGAAAATTAACTACTCATTTTTGTTATTTGATTATTGCAAGTATTTTCACAATTTATATTTTATTTTTGTGTTTGATTTAAATTTAAATTATAAAATGAACTAATCTTAATACATTGAATTCAAGAATCCAGATATTTGAAACTTCTTGCTTTTTTAATGATGATGATAATTTTATGATGGTTATTTTGTTGAAACCAGCAAACAGATAAGTTTATGTCGATTTAAAATTCATATATTTTATAGAAAACTTGCACTCGACACGAATTTTGCATTAATTTATTATTTTGACTAAATTTATATTATAATAAAAAATTTGTTACATAGTTAATATTTTTTTACATTGAAAAAAATATGGTGTCGCCCGCGACGAGGCGCGTTGGCATTGGCTAGTATACATATAACCCTGGGGGTTGCTGGAATTGGTCTCCTGAATAGTTTTATTGAGTTGATTATAACCTTCTTTTAATATAACAAAACTAATTAATTATTTCTAGCAGTTTTAGAAAGTATATTTTAATATCCATATCTTAAATATGATTATATCATAATTTCTTTTGCTAATTTGATGTCCTTTTAATTTAATCTTTTTTTTAAAAAAAAAGGAAAAGAGAAGTGGATAAAATGGAATTAAGAAAAAAACAAATTATAGCAAGTCACCTGACTTAGTGTCTACATTTCAAAAATATTTTTCAAAATATTTATTTTTATTTTTTGTTTTAAATTAATAATTTTTCTGTGTTTTTATATCATTTTGATATATTAATATCAAAAATATTTTTTTTAAAAAAGAAATCATTTTGATGTATTTCTAAACGAAAATCATTTTAAAAAAACAACATTAAATCCACTACTAAAAATAAGCCTTCAGGCTTACCACGGTATCAAGCCAGTCAACGGGACACTCAACAATACCCGAGATACATTGACAGGAACATGGGCTGGCTCAGTTCCACTAAAAAACGCTACCATCCCAAATGTCAGTTTTGTGACAATATTGGCCACACTGCTAAATTTTGTCCTCAATTACAGTCTGATGCGGCAACTGCTAATTATACTTCTACTCCACATGGTACAGATTCTAAATAGCTCATGGACTCCGTTGCCTCCCACAATATCACGGGGGATCTCAACAATCTCACCATTCATTCAGAATATGATGGTACTGATGAAGTTGTGCTCGGTGATAGTTCAGGTTGCCTGTTTCACACATAGGATCCCTTACTCTAAAGTCCAATAAGAAAATCTTTTTTTTTTAAAAATACCCTATGTGTGCCCAATCTTTCCTAAAATCTCATATCTGCACATCACTTTACATCACAAAATAATGTGTTCATTGAATTTCACCCCTACTATTTTCTTGTGAAGGATAGGTTCTCGAGTGTAATCCTGGCAAGGGGTTCGTGTGGAATGGTGTCTACATTTTTCTAGACACAATGGTGATTCCTTTTTTCCTGTGGTTGCAAATGTGCATGAGCGCATTTCACTTGACGACTGACATAAAAGACTTGGTCACCCATCCCTAAAAATTGTTCAGCATATTGTTCATGGTTTTTCACTACCCGTTGCTCAAAATAAAATTTTTTCTATGTGTTCATCCTGCTCTATTAATAAAGCTCATAGACAGCCTTTTCGGTCTACCAGTTTATCTAGCAATGCACCCCTTGACCTTATATACACAGATGTTTGGGGCCTAGCCCATTCCGTTGGTTTTGATGGCTCTCGCCACTACATTATTTTTGTTGACCATTATACTAAATATATGTGGTTCTATGCCTTGAAAACAAAATCTGATGTTAAATTTATTTTTCCCCAATTCAAGACTTTTGTCGAAACTCGTTTTCAAAGCAAAATCAAAACCATATACTCGGACAATGGGAGAGAATATGTGGGTCTCAAACACTTTCTTACTTAGCATGGCATAAGTCATTTAACTACCACTCCCTATACACCACAACAAAATGGTGTTTCTGAGCGGCGTCATTGTCACCTAGTAGAAATTGCTCTCACATTATTCCATGATTCTAAGTTGGCTCTCACATATTGACCCTATACTTCTCACATATTGGCCCTATGCTTTTCACACAACAACCTATCTGATCAACCGTCAACCCACACCATTGCTTCAAAACTTATCCCCATACCAAGCATTTTTTGGTCAAAAACCCAATTATCTCAAACTGCGCAAATTTGGCTGCCTGTGTTACCCCTTCACCAAACCCTACAACAAACACAAATTGGAGCCTAAATCCATACCTTGCATCTTTTTGGGCTACTCTCTAACCCAAAATACCTATAATTGTCTTGACCCGCAAACAAACCCAACATATATCTCTCACCATGTCATCTTTGATGAAAACCAAAGCCCTTCCCCATATCCCAGCCCATTCCCACAACTGAGCCCATACACACACCCGAGCCCATTACCTCAACCACCAACCTCTCCAGTCCATTCGTGTTTCTCCCAGCCCTTATCATTAACACCGTCAGCTCTAACTGTGTCTCCTCTAGTGTTGCCCCCTTGCCACCAGTGTCTCCGGCGGGTGCTCCACCAACGATCACTGACACTCCAGGTATGCCTTCTATTCCTCTCTCTTTACATTCTACTCCTCACTGTCATTGCCACCCATTACATCACAATCTGCACCCCCAAACCCTAGCTCTTCCCGTCCATCCTTTATCCCATCCATCACTCCCTGATTCCCCTACCTTAGAACCTTCCATCGGTGATTTACCCCTACCCCACACCCATAACTTGACCCAACCACCACATTCAAAATCATCTCGATCTCATTCCATGACCACCCGTTCCCAAAATCACATCTTTAAACCTAAACAATTGAACACAGTCACGAAACACCCTCCAGCTGAATCCATTAAACCTACTTGTGTGAGTCAAGCCCTATCTTAGCCTCACTAGTGCACTGCGATGTCCCAAAAACTTATTGCTCTCATGAGTCATGGGACATGGGACTTAGTCCCTCCTCCCAATTCTTGTAATCCCGTTGGATGTCGATGGGTTTTTCGTGTAAAACAAAACCCCGATGGGTCAATTGAACGATTCAAACCCCAACTTGTGGCCAAAGGATACCATCAATGGCCAGGGGTGGATTACAAAGAGACTTTCAGTCTTGTGGTAAATCCAACCACAATTTGGACTGTCCTCTCCATTGTTGTGATGAATGGCTGGGGGTTGAGGCAAATGGACATTAATAATGCATTCCTACATGGGGAACTCGGTGAACTTGTATATATGCATCAACCCCCTGGGTTCAAAGACGAAAGCAAACCTAATCATGTTTATCGTTTTCACAACCATTTATGGTCTTAAGCAGGCACCTAGAGTATGGTATTTAGCTCTGAAAAATGCTCTGCTTAAGGTTGGATTCATGAACTCCTTGGCTGACTCTTCATTGTTTATTTATAACCATGGTTCCATTACTTGTTATCTACTTGTCTATGTTAATGACTTGGTGCTTACTGGAAATGACTTACACTTTGTAAACTACATTGTTGATCAACTTGGCTGTCAATTTTCTCTTAAGGACATGGGGCATTTACATTTTTACTTGGAAGTAGAGGTGTTACCCACTCCGAATGGTATATTTCTATCCCAGCATCAATATGTCAGGGATCTCCTGACCACAACCAACATGCTTGGGGCCAAGGCTGTTTCTACTCCACTCTCCACAAGTACTCCCCTCAAGCTCATGGATGGAACAACCTCATTTGATAGCACAACATATCGTAAAGTTCTTGACAACCTCTAGTATTTGTCCCTCACTCGGCTAGACATTTTCTATGTTGTGAACAAGCTCTCCCAATTCATGCCCAAGCCCACTCAAACTCACTGGACAGAAGCTAAGCATCTCCTACACTATCTGAAGCATACCATCTTTTATGGTATTCATCTCATATCTAAATCACATTCTACTATAACTACTTTTTCAAATGTTGATTGGGTAAGTAACCTTGATGATCGCACATCCACCTCTACTTATATCAGCTTTCGTGGCTCAAATCCAATCTCGTGGAGCTCCAAGAAACAACGAGCTGTTGCGAGGTCATCCATAGAAGTAGAGTACATGGCCCTTTCCAATGCAGCCTCTGAGACAATGTATATATCTTCACTTCTGCAGGAACTTAGTTTTTATCTTACATCGTCTCCATCCCTACATTATGACAATCTTGGGGCCACTCATCTGAGCTTCAACCCTGTCCATCACTCCAGAATGAAACATATTCAAATTGACCTTCATTTTGTTCATGATCTGGTTCAACGAGACATCCTTCATCATGTTCACACCAATGATCAACTAGCTGACCTCCTCACTAAGCCTCTATCAAGGCGATGAACAGACATCCTAAAGAGCAAAATCTCACTTGCTGATGGCAATTCCATTTTAAGGGGGTGTATCAAGGCAGATCACAATGTGAATAACAACACCAAAATTTCAGCAGAAGATCATGACAAATATCCAGCCGAAGATCAAGATAAATATCACTGCAAATAATGTCAATAATCTCTATCATAAATGTAGCACAATTTCAGCACAATAATTATCAATCCTTCTGTAATTAGAATATCTGTCGTTACAAATTATCTCTGTATAAATTGAACTTGTTGTCAATAATACAAGTGTGAGAAAATCTTCATTCAAAGAGCCTTTGTTTTATACAAATTCATTAATGAGAGCCTCATATATAGTCAATTGAAATAAAACATCAAACTCATTCTCATGTCAACTTAATATGAAAGGATTAAATTGAAATAATAAAAGATAACTAAAAAAATATTTTTTTAAAAATATTCCAGGTAACTATTGCAACTTATAATGAATTTTATATTTCTTATATATTGCATTTCCATTGTTGTTGTTGTTTTTATTTATTCAGTCTTTTATTACTTTGCGTGTTCATAATTTCAAACATTATATCATTGTTTATCGATGGTCAATTTTGCAAAATTGAACTGCAATTGTTAAGTAAAAGAACCCCATAAAAAAGGAAGGATGTCAATGTAAAAAAAAATATTCAAGGTAGTGAAATTTTTCAGGACCTAAAACAAGAATGCAAATGAAAAACAAGATTAAAGGTGGTAAAAACATAGTTGTTAATTCTGTTCCGTTCCGTTCAACAAACCGAGACAAAACAACGTCGTTTTCGTCTCGGTTTTAATTCCGGTCTGATCCGGAAATTCCGGCCAAATTCCGGCCGGAACGCCTCGGTTCTGTTCCGGGCGTGCCGTCCCGGGTTCAAAATCTATTTTTTTTTTTTAAAAAATAATTATTTTTGACATCTATACATCAAAATAATTTAAAAACACCAAAATATTTTAAATAAAAAAGAATTCAAATTTTAACTATGCTTGTTAAATTAATATTTTATTTTTTTCATATATATATAATTAATTATATATGAACAGTACGACACCGAAACGGCACGCCGGAACGCTCCGAAACCGGAACGTTCCGTTCCAATCGAAAAACCGGAACGGCGACCGGAACGGTATTGACAACTATGGGTAAAAAGCCCCTTGAAGAACCTAATCACAAAAACAAAAGACATAGATAAAAAAAAAAATTCAGGTGATTCACTATTTATATAAGCAATGTTTCCATCTAAAGTTTCTTAATTATAATAGAATACTTGTTTATTACTTTTTTAATATAAAACAACAACAATAACAACATTTAGACTATCATAATTTTTTTACATTATCATTAAACTTGATGTAACTACTTAAATTTAAAACATCTTGATTTGATTTCATGATTAGATCATTTTTTAAAATAAATTATATAAGAGTTATTCTAATGTGATTTAATTGACTACGTAGATCTGAAAAAAAAAAAAAGCCATATCCACCTTTGTCAACCCCGGATTCATGTTATTGACTCTACCACGTGAAGTTGTTATTATTATTATTATTATATGATAAAAATAAAATTAATCTACCATTTATCCAATACTAAATGATAAAAAAATATATATTAAAGAATCATTTTAAAAAAAAAAAACCCATAGAAACCCAAATGACATAGAAAATGTCATAAGCCTGTTACAACAAAGTCCAATCACGGGGTTGGAAAACCTCATATTAAAAAAAAAAAATGGAATAATAAGACAGAAATTATTAATAAATAATCTTGTATTGTAATATATATACATATAAACAGTTAGATTAACCACATGTTTATTAGTTGAATTTATAAGAAAATCAAAAATGCATATGACTTTCCCTTTCCATTCTCAGTCGCTTTCGTTTTCAGATTATCTTCCACCCCGAACATGAAAATTTATTACAGGACGGACAGACAAATACATGAACAATGTAACCACATATCTAGGAGAAGCAGATAAAATTATAGCGGCCATCTCCATCCAGCACTCAGACTACAGCCGACAAAAAACATGTTGCCAGGCACATGCTATACAAAATTAAATCACAAGGGAATTCATTCACACAACTTCGATGACAGACGATGAAATCTAAATTAAGGGATAGTTCGATGATTTTAAAAAAATTATTTTCAACATCTTATCATGAAATAATTTAAAATTATTAAAAAAATAAAATAAAAATTAATTTTTTTTCAAAAACAATGTTAATGAAGTTTGCATCATAATCGAGGTAAATTAACGAAAATATAAAAATAGTAGAATAGGAGGAACATTTTACTATCATAATCGAGGGAACTATATATTATTCATACTATCCAACCCTTCCCAATAAAATAAGAAAAGAAACATCACCAAGAAACAAAAAAACTACTTGTCTTTTAGAGTGGTAGGCATAGGATAGATGTCTTTATTTCATCAATAGACCACCTACCTACCTCAGCTTTGCCCATCAAAATCGAACAATTGTATAATGCCTGAACAGGTAGCAGCCCATGAGTAGATTTATAAAAGTTATTTTTGTAAAGGTTGCTTTGCTTAAAAGCTATTCCTCTCTTGCAACCATCGTCGTCTTGCACCCTTTTTTTTATGCGAGTATTTCAATTTATTTTTGCTATTTTCATTCATCAACACCATATATATATCTATATATATATAATCAAGGCAATATTGTCTCGGATTAAATTTTGGTGGTTTCAATTACCTATAGGTGATCTGATGATAAAAAATTAAAATTAAAAGGTTTGCTCTTATGTGGTCTTAGTTTTGATCTATATAGTTGTTAATATGATGATCACTAGAAGTTTACACGGGCGTTAACTTCAGGATCTGTGGGATTAGTCGAGATACATGCAAGCTGATATAGATACCCATATTAATAAAAACAAATTAAAAAAATTCGGTGGTCTTGCCTAGAAAATACGAATTTACTATTATCATCTCTACGATAACAGTGAAGCTGTTACCATATTATGAGGCAGATGGAACTTGAGCTCAATTTGTCTTTACTTCTCAAAGCACCATTGGCTTTAAGGAATGAGAGGAAGATCTATTATGTATGTATTCAGACCCGCCTACCTTATTTATCAAAACATATCTATCGAGATTTACCTTCTATTATTATTATTATTTATTTGATGTTAATGTTTATGAAAACCTAATTTAACCCAAAAATTTAAGTTATTATATGATTTTCAATTAATAATTTATATAATTTTCTAGCATGTGAAGATTTGAGTTTGAGACGTACACAGGAACACCATTACCTTGAACTTAATATTATTAATTTGCTGCAGTTGGTGAAGTAAAATGTAAGAATAAATAAGGATCCGAGTTCTTACTTAGTTTTGTAATAACTAAAAACCATAACTAGTATTCAAAGTTCTAGATAAAAGTTGATTCTGCTAGAGCAAAGCCAGAAATCATCCTAAAACTTCATTCCTAAGATAAAACTATATTGTTGCTTATCTTTCATGACAAAAATACTTATATGCTTTGATAAAATTCTCCTAGACTAAGGCTTATTCTAAGACATTGATTTGAGACTTTCTCCTGACAACAAAATTCAATCCTCATTTTTGTAATATGATCATTAGACCCCAGAGGATCGTAACGAGCAATTCAGGATTTGGTCTATTTTACGTGAATGATGTTGCTTTTTAAAATACTTTTTGTTCAGATAAGCATTAGAATAATAGATTTTTTTAAACATTATTTTTGACATCAACAAATCAAAATGATATAAAACCATAAGAAAATATATTTAAAGTAAAAATAAATAATAATTATTTTACAAAAACAATTTTAAAACCAGTGCCAAACAAACACTTAATTACATAAAACAATGAGTCCAAATATCTCCACTCACACTTGGAGGGTTTTAGTGGGTCCATATAATGGTTTTTTTTTAATTATTAACATGAATATTCGGGTTAGTTTATGCTCATCTTAACTAATTTCATGAACTTTTTATAATATGACAAGATGATGGTTTATTGTATGACTGAAAAGTGAATTAGAACGATATCCTTTGATTTATAAATCAAATTCATATTATTTTAAACAAATGCAATATTAACATATGATCTCCCCAATTCCCGAGGAATATGAATCGTTTAAGAATTGTTCAATCCTTAAATTGAATAGAAATCCCATATTATTTTTTTCAATAACAGTTTTAACTGATCCATTTGAGAATCTGTCAAAGGGTCGACATTTTCATAAAAATTCATAAACACAGTAGTTTATATATATATATATATATATATATATATTGCATTAAAAGGACGCCTATAATATTTTGTTAAAATTTTAAAAATCAATCACTTCACTTTTAAAATTAGAAGATGATTTTTATAAGAGTAGTTTAATGTATATTAGTTTCCATTAAGAAAAAAAAAAAAAACATGGGAGATGATGCTTTTTTAAGATGAAAAAAATCTTAAATATTTTAAAATTAAATAACTCCAATCATTCTTGTATAATCAACTAACACTTAATGATATACTTAATAAACTTAAGGATATTAAATTATTTTATTTTAAGTTTATTAGATATTAAATTCTACGAATCTTAATTAAACTATTTAATAGTTCTATTTATTAAAAAGATATGTACTATTTTTTTTATGATACGTGTGTTTTTGTTAATCTTTTTTTTTTTTTTGAGAATTCACTTAGTTTCTTCACGAAAACGTTTAATTAATTAATTAATTAATTTTTTTTAAAAAAAAACTGCTCAAATTTAAGTTGTGTGGTAAACATGTGCAAATGTATCGTGAACTTAACAGAAACCACAATAATAGATGGTGAGGGGAGCACCGATAAGTCAGCAAAGAAGGGACTGTCATGCTAATGGCTCTCCTAAGATACGGTCGGATTCTCACCACCGGGGACCAGGTGCTCCTCCTTCCCTTATCGTGAAAAAATATATGCCAAAAAACACGTGAACGAAAATAACATCAATACCTTATATATTCTTCCACCTAAGAGAGGCCCATATACTTTTTTTATTATTAATATAAATATTACTAATTTTATAAATTTTAAAATTAATAATTATATAAATTTTTAATGATTATCTTATCGTATTAGAAACAAACAATAGGTGGTGAAGGCGGCTCTATGCTTCACGTGGTTGCCTTCTGTTCCTTTCATCTTTCCGTGCATAACATCCACAAACGGGCCGATTGGTTAAAATGCTTCCAGTTCCTTTTCAATGGAGTGTTCGAACGTCGAAAATTCTTTCGAACGAGGGCGAAGCTTCCTCTAGAATTATCAGACATGGCTTGGCTGCTAATAAATGCCAGCTCTATTTTGGAAGTTCATCATTCCAATGGCGTTCATGTCATCATTCCAATGGCGTTCGCGTTCATGTCATCATTCCAATGGCGTTCATGTCATCATTCCATTTCAAACTTAAATCTATTGATATGAAAGCTGATTCCAGATTTCTTGTCGGTGAACAGGTCAGATTGGCAGTTTAGGTTAGGAAATAGCATCTCGATCGGGATGAATTTCATTTGACTACGTTTTAACGAGGAAAGAAAAATGCAACGCTTTCATTTTTATCTTCCGCTGGTAGAGAGAGGACAGAGTTCAACCAGGTAAAATACAACAGAGGAACCTTTCTGGCTAGTCAAAAATCTTATGAGCAGAGTATACGGTGGCAGGGTTAAATAGAGTCCCCGCCATCTCTCGCCTCTTACTAACCCTGAAATCCTCTTTAGAACAAAACCAAGCCATCAATGAATTGTGCATATAACATGGAGACAGCCCAACATGAAGCCTCCTGAAACACATGCTGTCATACAATCTCCAGGATCCTATGACCAACTTGTGAGGAGTACTTGTGCACCAAACAAGGTGCAAAAAGTGCTATCAGCAAAGGATTCTGTCTTAGACGAGAAATAAAATTATTCTTGCTGACAATCCCATCACCGTCGGTATCAAATATATTGAAGAGCTCATGGATCTGCGAGTGAACAGAAATTGAATGTTTTGTTATGAAAAACTATTCCTTTTTGGTTGGAGAACAAATAAAGATATAAATTGAATGGAAGATATTATGCAAATCAAAAGCACAAGTCTCTTCGCAAAAATTTGAATCCAGCTGCCATAACAATCCGATTAATAATCCTACAAAAAAGAATTCATTTACAGCAAATTAGACAGCAGCAAACTGTTTACCTCATCGTCATCCAAGTTTGGGATTGCTAGTCTAATGGCATCTCCCAACTGATCAAAACACAACAGAAACCAAGAATGTGAGCAAGGATTCTCCTGAGTGAAAGATAAGTAAATTGACAAGTAAGGAAAGGATTAATATACTTCTTGCTCTGAAATTAAACCATGCCCTCCAGTGTCACACTCAGTAAAAGCTAGTTCACAGGCTTGCCAGAATAGTGGTCGCTTCATAACATGTGCTGATCCATACAAAAACTGCAAGGAACAAGTTATATGATCTTGTAAAGCCAGCTGCATATCATGAGACTATCAAAACATAGTTTCACACAATCCCTTTGGACAAAAATTGTTAGTCAACAGTTACCATAATATCAATGATTGCAGTCATTCCTGGCAACGGAAATCCTTGTACAGGTCTAAAAAAAGTGTTCCTTTTCCATTTGAGTAGAACATATATGTTGTGGGCCCATACCACATACCTTTTCTTATACGTTTAAGCACAGTGTGTTATCTGCTAAATATCCATTAAGTTTGCTCTTGCATCAAATGGAACTCCATTTAGTACAGGAAATATTCTAAGAAAGAAAAATAAAAAAGTCACGGATCAATACATTTGAAAATTCGAACCATTTTTATATTGACTTTGCTCTTGCACAGAGTATTTGGAAATCCAATAAATATAAGAAATTCTGGAAAAGAAGGATAAATAAAGGAGCAGATAATTATCTTTAGACCCTTTTTTCCTAGGTTTATAAACAGCAGCCAAAAGCTATCAGTTTGGAACATTTTTACATTGAGTTCACTGCAGCCAACATACAAGCTACATTGTATATTATTCTAACACCCTGGTGAGTCTAGTGGAAGAAGTTAAAGAGTACTCAAGGATCCATCAGAAGCTAGTGGTTGAGCAATTTAATCTTTTGCATCTTTTTGACAAAACCAAAAATTTTGCACCACCAAGAGTATTCAAGGATCTGTCAAAAGCTAGTGGTTGAGCACAATCATGGTCTTAAGATCATGAATTGCCAAATATTTGTAGGCAAAACTTTGTAGATCTCTAAGTTCAGTAAGATATAAGAAGCCTGGGTTTCCATTTGCCTACCAATGAGCCAAAGATTCTGTTGTGCCAGAAAAGTTAGCAAGCATCAACTCATATGGGCACACAACAGGCAGCTGATCAGGTATCTATGATTGCAAACTGATTACAATGCCCATTCTAATGATAATTTAACTTGTTAACTCAAGCAGGTGAACTGTATTCATGGCAAAGATGAAACAAATAAGGGAAAATTTACCTGCTTGAATGTAATCGATCCTTTCTTCTCTACGTCAAGGAACCCAAATAACTGCAATCCAACAAAACTTACTTTTACTCAAGAAAGCACAAAATCGTGTGCATGAGTTTAGTTTAAAAATCATGATCTGCAGCCTGTCCAATTATAAATTACATACATCAAACTTCATATATTAAGAGTTCAAGAATTTTTCAGTGATTATCCTTGTTTCTTGTCAATGATTAAATGATACAGCATTGCAACACTGTTCAATTTCCATCCCACAGTACAATACTAATCTTCAATTGGTTTACCCTTGACACTATCCAGTCAAGAGATAAAATAGAAAGCCATGAGCGAGAACATTAATTCAAATATGTCAGATAACAATTTTTTTATTTGAATGCCCTACACAAAAATCTACTTTTCAGGATAACTAACCTCTTCTGAAAGTGTACAAGTCCTCATCCTCAAAGCCCTCAAAAAGTCATGGAATTTAACACGACCACTGTAGAAACGAAGAGTCAAAGCATAAGCATTTGTTATCACAGTAAGGAAAAAACAAAAGGACTTCAATGATCATAGTCACAAATGAGAGTTTCAGTGTTTTCAATTAGAACTTTAGATGCATCGTCAAACCATTACAATGTTAAGCATAGCAGTCAGCAACATAAAAGAGCAATAAACCATAGTTTATGGACAACATAAAAGGGGAATAGAAAGAGAAAAACCCAAAGTTATGGACAGCATAACATGGAAGCATGTTCCTGCAGTACCTTGTAGGCTTGTAGTACAATTAGAATCGAGAGACAGATGAGAAGAGAAGCCTACTTACAATGCCTGGCAGGCGGGCAGGCAGTCATATATATAATCAAATAAAGGTGATATCATCCTAATAAAGAAAAATGAAAATAGCAATCACCACAAGATTACTTAACAACACAGAGAGCTAGTATGGAAAATCAAACACAACAAAGTGGGAAGCACAATTCAAACACTGCATCCAATCATCTAACAGTACAGTTTTTCCACCAAGTTCAAGAGGTGCAAGAATTCCACCCGGGGGTGCTGGACAGGGAATTTAGTCTGAGTAGTTGAACGCTAAAGTGTGGAACTGTCATCAAATTCTTCATCCCATGATCCCACTTTAGTGATCCATAACTAGACAGTAGCCTCTAAATTCAAGTTTTCTTCAATCAAAAGCTAAATCAAGCAATAAATTCCTCAGTTCAGAACACTTCAATACCTGGCATCTGGATTCATAGACAGAAACTTGTCCAGAAAGTCCACAGCTTCCAAGCTGTTTATATGAAATAACTGAAAAAACAAAATAACCACATCAGAAAAAATACAAGTTAAGCTGTGAATAGGAAAACAGAATGATGCAAAGCTCTTTTTCAAAAATCTACAGGACTTTGATTTTTACTTGTGCATGGAAAAAACCACATGCTCTGGCAACTCAATGGGTTTAAGAAAATGATAAATTAGAATGAAGCAAAGATGTGCAAATGCTACGAAGTTCGAATTGCAGAAACTCATGTTACCAAAAACATGGCCTAGCACAATTTATTTGAATAATGCGTAAGCTACTTTCATAGTAACAAGTGGCAACCAATTCATCTTGATCTCTCAAATTCACACATACAATCACCCAAAAAACACGAGTTAGCTTTTATACTACAATCCCATCCACGAAATATGAGGATCAATTTTCTTTCTTCTTTCTATTTCCCCAGCAATCTTCAAGAAAATCTGTCCTGCATTGTCAATTACTTCAAAACTACAGGTAAGAGCAATATCTGAAAATGATTTTGCTACCGTGTTATTTCTAATGCAAGCACTCCCTACTGGAAACCTCATCTAGAGGTGAGAAAGGGTCTTTAGTATCAAAACCACATGTGACTTTACCAGCTTATCAGACAAGCACACCCACAGGTGTCTTGCTACAGTTACAAGGAAGAAAAATCAAAATTAGAACATCAGCATCTTAGCATAACCAAAGGCAAAACACCCAGAGAAAAATAAATCATTCCTCTATCTAGATCAGATATAAAATTCTGGTACAATTTTCATAATTAACAAGAACTCAAATTAAAGGTATTTGAATCAGTATACTTACTGATTCCACCTTTGCCATTTCAACCATATAACTGGAGGGCTTCTCCTGTAAAACAATGTCATGAGAAAAATGAAATATCAGCACGAGTTCCACTACCTTTTAGTTCCTCTGACAACAATGTCAACTGCTTATTGTATTAAACAAATTAATCAGACTAATACACAATGATATGTAAGGCTCCATCATGCAATAACTATGGTAGCAAGAAGCGGCAAACGCATTATAGACACATGAGAAACATAGAGCCAGTTTGATGTAAAACAGAAAAGACATGATTGCCAACAGAAAAGATACAGAGTAGTAAAGGTTTTGAGATCCAGTCTCTCAGTGTCAGGAACTCAAGATAAGGCCACATTGGATCACAACAATATTTCTTTCTAATTTGTTTCTCCACCACATAAAGAAGTAATGACTTATAAGGTGTAAGCTTAGAAATCCAGACTTAAAAGCATTGTGAATTATTAAGTCCTGAAACAACAAAGCAAAATCAGATGTTCTTAAGTCAAACATTGTATCATTACTCTTTCATGCTCATTCCCTAAATACCCCAATCAAATACTTCATAATGTGGTGCAAACCCATGAGCAAGATAAATTTGAGAGGTAGATGCTGACAAAGAGATGTTATACCTGCTTCGACTTGGATGCTTTCATGAGAAGCATCACATCGCCATAAGAGTGATACGTTTGAGCAACATTAAGAGCAGATGCAATAGCATGGCTAGTCTGCATAGATTCATATTCATCAATGTAGCAGTAATAGCAAACATCAAAGGAATACAGATGCATACAGAAAAATAAAACAATACAGGTCCATAACAAGTAACAGTATACTGAGCATTTGCACGTCAAGAAAAAGAAATAAAAAAAGTCCAATCAATCAAAGAGCTGAAAGTAAACGAATTAAACCAGTTACTTACCCTCTTGGCAAAATGAGCAGGATTTTCTTTGCCATTGTCAAGGGTTGAAACAACTGGTAGATATTCTACCTGTTCAGTATTTGAATGTATAAGAGTTTAAGGTCACTATATTACATGGTAACCCAGTATCATGTTTAACAGGTAACAAGAAAGCATACCTCCATAAAATTGTGAAACTGCGTAAACATTTTAAACATGAGCATTCCCAGAGAAATATCCCCCCTGACAAAAACAGAAAATATGGTAAGTAAGGTTGACCAAACACCATTAGAGACAGGATAGACAGTCAAAAAAGAATTTCCATGTATGAAGAAAGTCCTACCAAGATTGATCAAAGTGAACATGGGGATAGCGGACAATTATGGGTTGAATTGCATAACCAGGGATGAATGCTCCGAGTTGGAATGAAATAAGAACCTTTCCATTAGTAGTCGTTCCCTCAGGAAACAAAAGCACTCGAGGAAATTTATCACATGAAGCTTTTCTCTGTATTCAGATCTTGAAAGAACATTTCTGTATCAAATAGCTTATAAATTGATAAACAATATTTAGATTTATTTTGCAAACTAAGCATGATATGCCTGCTGGATTTCCCAATTTTATAGATTTTTAGGTTTTTAAGATCTACAGGGACTACTAATAAAACAGCAGAGTGACAAGTTTAGGACATCCAGAAAGAAAAGAGCATTCACAAATTAGGTCCATTTTCATGAATCTGAGCATCAGATAATTAATGTTATTCACTAACCACTGATATTATAAATTAAATGGAGCATAAAATAATAGAATTTTTCTACCTTTATTTCATCAACAGCCTGCTTCCTTGATGATGGCAAAAACCTATTTACATATATCACCTGTGAACATAGCAAAATAAGAAAAGTGCCAATTAAAAGCATTTATTTATTTTGGGGGGAGAGTAAAAAACCCAGTAAATTGCACCTAATGTGATGGTATGCAATAAGATTACCTGCATTGCTCTAATAATAGTTCCAACAAAGGGCATAGAATCGTGTGACTCAGCCGCAACAATTGTAGGGAAGAATTCAAAAAAATAAAAAATTGGATCGATATATGATACATGATTTGACACCACGATTGGTGCTATTTCTCTTGGAGCAAGTTTTCCTTTCCTTTTAATCCAATGATAACTGCAACACCAACCAAACCAAAAACACAAATCACATCAATTACCCTCAATCAAGTATCTCATAAAAGTCAATTCTTTAAATATATAAATTCCCCATTGTTTCCCACAAGTAACGCCCACAATATTAAAAATCAAACCCCGATCACATAAAAAAGCAATTATTTTTTCCAACAACTAAACAGACCTGAAAGTTTCAAACTTCAACAAGAAACAGGTCGTTGTTTTTTTTATAAAAAAAAGTAAAATTTAATTCAACAAGCACCTAAGAAAAACACTCAATCCCCATTAACTAAATAACTACAAACTGAAAACAACAAACCCTGACAAAACGAGCGCGCGCACAAAAAATATCCTTTAAACAACCAAACAGACCCTAAAAAGAGAAATTTAACATACCCAAAAGAGAACAAAATACAGCGAGCACAACCCCTAGTGACCCACATTAACCGAGACCTCCATTTGGGCATAGGATTATGCATATCTTTCCATCCTCCCAATGCAATTTTTGTTGCAACATACCCTATAGCCAAACAAACCCCAAAAAGCACCAATCTTACAATTGCAATCGGCAAACAAACCACAATCTTAATCAATTCATATAGTCCCTCAATATAAGGCGTATAATTTTTAAACGGATCCAGGGTTGATGGCGCGGGTACGGATAATCCATCTGAGCCAAGGAATTCAAAAGGGTTGCGAGAAGTAGTGTTGTGGTTCGGGGCAGGGTTGTGTTTGTTATTGGATTGTTGGATGGAGAAGTCAGGATCAGGAACGGAGAGGATTAGATGTGGAGAATCATAAAGTTTTGAGGAGAGGAGAGGGGATTCAAGATCATGGCTTGCCATTGTTGAAGGTTGGCGAGGTGATGGGTTTGGAGGGAAGGAATTTTTGGGTGTGCTTTTTTCTTCCTTCTAATTGGAGATGGAAGGAGAGGCGGGTGGATGTTTTACTTTTATTTCTGGTTTCTAGAAAGTGAACGATTTTTTATTTTATTTTTTAATGTTATCGCCCACGTTGCCCTCACGTGCCTCTTTCTTTTTTCCTTTTCTTTTTATTTCTTGCAAAACCGAATTTTATTTAGCAAAGTGGCCCTTTGAAGGATAAAGAAAGCTATTGTCTTAAAATATTTTCCGGATTTTTTTTTAAATTTTTGATATTATTGGATATTATTACTACTTTCCCCATCAATCCATTATTACTTTCTATTCCAAGTTTTATTTTCAACAAACAAAAAAAAAAGAAATTTTTCAGAGTGTAATAAGATTTCGGAGTGACAGATTTTTTCTTACACTCAAATTAAATCTAATATTTTCATTATAAAAAAAACATTTAAATTTTTGATTTTATTCTAAGATACATATTAAAAGATTTATAAAAAAATATTTTCATGATCTAATTTAAAATTCAAATTCAGATGATTTAAGAGTATTGTGAATTTAAATATAAATTCAATGTATAGTAATCTCATCTCATAGTACATGTATTTGGTATTATATGCATGTTAATTAAAAGAATATTAAAATCATTAAAAAACAGTTTCTGAAATGGAACTTATTGAAAACCCTATTTAAAGCCCGACAACTCATCCGATTTAAAGTTTCAAACAAAGGGGACAATGAGATGAGTTGCAGAGGATCAGTTGAAGAAGACAGCACGGATGGTTATCTTCTTCAAGTGGGGTGGTGGAGATCTTGCCAGCTCAAACCCAACATATCATCGCAAACTTTGCAAAGGTAACCCCACTTATCTGTCAGGATGTCGGCTAGAAAAGCCACGTCCAATCTTGACCCGGCTCGCAAACACTAGAAGGCACCAAGAGCAGAATTACCAAAAGCTTGGCTCCTGAGCTGTTCCCACAGGTGGCCGGCTCTATATTGAGAACATGCATGAGCGATCGATCAACAAAATTTGAATAGCAAGGATTAGTTTTTTTTTTTAGAAAATATAATTTATATTATTTTTTAATATATTTTTTTAAGTGAAAGTTTTTTGGGCTTGAAACTTGCATGCATGTTCATTCTATCTTGTGCTTGATTTTTATCAAATAGAATAAAGGTGGTGAGATTCGAACTCGTGATCGCTGAGTCAACAAAAATTTGATACCATATTAAAAAATTATCTCACCTAAAAATTTAAGTTGTTAAGTATATTCCAAAATAATATATATTGTTTATTATGCAATGAAGGCTTGTAAGAAGTTGATAAACATTTCATGGTGCTGGCATATACTACTAGAAAACTGGAGAAATATTTTTTAATAACCTTGGAATATTTTGTTTGTTGTTCTATCGATATCAAGGTTTTCAATACCATTCTGGTTGTCGTTCCAGTTTTTCTATTGGTACGGAACATTTCGGTTTCCAAGCATTTCGGCTTGCCGTTTCGGGGTTATATTGTTCATATATAATTAATTATATATATATATATATATGAAAAAAATTAAAATATTAATTTAAGAAGCATAATTAAAATTCAAGATAAATTAACTTTAAATTATACAATATAAACACAAAGTCAAACAAGCATAATCTCAAAATTAGAAACACAATCACAAGTTAATCAAAATAAGGAGGATTTTAAGGCCGGAACGGCACACCCGGGACAGTACCGAGATGTTCTGGCCGGAATTTGGCCAGTATTTCCGGAACGGGCCGGAATTAAAACCAAGATGAAAATGATGTCGTTTTGTCTCTGTTTTTTTAATGGCATGGAATGTTCCGGCCAGAACGGAATGGTATTGACAATCCTGATCGATATTATTGACATGTTTAATGGCCGATAAAATTTTCATCGTTAATCTCAAAAGAAACTAAATTCCCCATTTCTTCTTCATCATCATTTAATTTAGGGTTTTCTCCGATAACCTGATACGAACAGTCCAGTTCCACTGCATGGCTTTGTGCATGACTGAGTCACGTAGGAACTCTTGGTTGATTTAGTTGAATTAGTCATTACTTTTGTTTTGTTGAATTTGTCAAGCAAATAAGTAGCTGGATAAGTGACGTGCTGAAAGCATTCCTAGTCTTCAGCTCCAGTATTGGTTTTTCCTAATTAATTGTATTACCGTTGTAATGTGTCCTATTTAGAGGCACGGGTTCTGCGAGAGAAGGAATCAATCAATAAGAATAATTCTTTCAAGCACTCTTTCTCTTCTTACTTCTTCTTCACTAAATCTCTTTTTATCAGTGGTATCAGAGCCGTTTCGATTCATGGATACCCGCGGTAAGACTCATGCAGAGTTTCGCATGGATGTCACTGAAGCCCTTGCTCGACACGATACCAACTTCGATGAACTGAACCACAACTTCAGTAGAGTCAATGACGACCTACAAAGTGTCATGGCCGAGCTGCAAGCACTCAGGATGGCCCACTCCACTCGCACCATTGAAAGGGAAGACAACCCCTTTGCGACTGGGGATCATTCCCATGACCAACCATTAACGTCAGCCCATTCTCATTCGGAAAGGAATCACACCACTCTCAAGCTGAATTTTCCAACGTATTCTGGTGAAGGAGAAGATCACACTGGGTGGATATTCAAAGCATAGCAGTACTTTGAATTCTAGAATATCGATGCTCCATGACGGGTTCAACTGGCATCATTTCACTTGTCAAATGTAGCTCTGCAATGGTATCGATGGTATACTAAAAATAGGGGACAGTTGCGATGACATGAATTTGTCACGGCACTTCTTCATCGTTTTGGCCCAACGGATTATGAGGATCCGTCAGAAGCGCTGTCGCGACTCAAACAAACCACCACTGTTAATGCATACCAGGAGGCCTTTGAAAAACTCTCCCATAAGGTGGATGGTCTTCCAGAAAACTTCTTGGTGGGCTGTTTCATTGCTGGATTAAAGGATGAAATTTGCCTTGATGTACGGGTTAAGCAACCAAAAACACTCTCTAAATCTATTAGTATGGCTCACCTAATTGAGGAGCGGAACCATTTCCAAAAGAGGGCCAGTAATCCAATCAGGCCAATGTCAACGACTTCCTATCAGTCAAAACCTCAACAGCCTTCCACGGTGGGACTTCTGGGACCTCCTCCTAGGCCATCTCAGAATGTTGGTTCCTACAGTGGGCCTGTTCGAAGACTTACAAGGCAGGAGGCAAGGGAGAGACGAGAAAAGGGACTGTGCTTCTATTGTGATGAACGGTATGTACTAGGACACCGTTGTTCCAAACCACAGTTGTTTATGATGGTAGATATGTAGCCAATGAATGAAGAGCAGGAGGTGGATATGGAGATTGAGACATCTGAGGAAGCTTTTCCTGAAATTTCGTTTCATGCAATTGCTGGTACAGATCATCCACAGACATTTCGGGTTAATGGAAGGATAGGGCATACTGGGATCATCATCCTCGTTGATGGTGGAAGCACCCATAATTTCATTGATCAGTCAGTGGCAACCAAGTTAGGACCACGGGTGGTTCGTGGAAGAACATTCAAAGTCATCGTGGGAAATAAGGAAGTGATAGAATGCACTGGTCGATGCCTTGGACTCTCCATCCCAATTCAAGGAATTACTGTGAGAGCTGATTTTTTTGTTCTACCAGTGGCAACCTGTCAAGCTGTCTTGGGGGTACAATGGTTGCGGACGTTGGGACCAATTGAGACTGACTACAAGAAACTCAGAATGTCATTCATCCAGAACGGCCAAACTCATGTATTGACAGGGTTGTCCAGTACAGACCTTGCTCCCCTAGGAGAAAAGGAATTGCTGCAATTATCAGGCATGGGGTTCTTTGTTCATGAGGTTCCAAAGCAGAATTTAACACCAGTCACTCAATGGTCCCCCGAACGCAAGCAGGTACTGACAGAATTTTCTCATGTATTTGAGGAACCGAAGGAGTTGCCCCCTACACGAAGCCACGACCATCGAGTTCCATTGTTACCAAACCAACCCCCAATTAACACCAGGCCATATCGGTACCTACACTATCAAAAAAATGAAATCGAGAGACTGGTTAAGGAATTTCTGCGGTCAGGAATTATTCGTCCGAGTCGGAGTCCATTTTCGTCACCAGTGTTGTTGATAAAGAAATCGGATGGGTCTTGGCGTTTTTACGTGGACTATCGAGCACTCAATGAGATTACGGTTAAGGATAAATTCCCTATACCTGTAATTGACGAGTTACTTGATGAGTTACATGGTGTAAAAGTCTTTTCAAAACTTGACCTGCGCTCCGGGTACCACCAGATACGGGTCCAACCTGAGGATATTCTGAAGACCGCATTTCGCACTCATGACGGTCACTATGAGTTTTTGGTCATGCCGTTTGGATTGAAAAACGCTCCCGCATCCTTTCAAAGCCTCATGAACGACCTTTTTTGGCCTCATTTGAGAAGGTTTGTTCTGGTTTTTTTATGATATTTTAGTATATAGCAGGTCTTGGGAGGATCATCTGCAACACCTATGGAAAGTGTTACATGTCCTGGCAACCAATAAGCTATATGCCAAACTGTCAAAATGCCAATTTGGGGTGTTGACGGTGGGGTATTTAGGACATCTTATTTCAGCTGAAGGGGTTGCAGTAAACCCAATGAAGATTCAAGCAGTCCAAAACTGGCCAGTACCGACATCAGCTAAGAGCGTGCGTGGGTTTTTGGGGTTGGCTGGCTACTACCAAAAGTTTGTAAAAGAATTTAGGATGTTAGCTGCTCCTTTAAACAAACTCCTCTTTAAGGAAGGGTTCTGCTGGACTGAGGAGGCTCTTTCAGCCTTTAATCTCTTAAAGAAAGCCCTCATTTCAACCCCAATTTTGCGTCTGCCCAATTTTGCCGAACCATTTGTGGTGGAGTGTGATGCTTGTGGTGATGGGTTAGGAGCAATTTTGACTCAAAACAACCAACCCATTGCATATTACAGTGAAGCTTTAAAGGGAAAGGCGAAATCCTTGTCAACCTACGACAAGGAGATGTTAGCTGTGGTGAAGGCAGTGAGGAGATGGCAATCTTATCTCTTGGGAAGAGCTTTTATGATCAAAACAGACCATCGCAGTCTCAAGTACCTCTTGGAACAGCGGCTCACCACGCCGTCGCAAGCTCGGTGGCTACCGAAAATTATAGGGTTTGATTACGAGATCCAGTACCGGAAGGGAAAGGAGAACCAAGGTGCTGATGCACTCTCTCGGGTGGCAGCACTTCAATTCAACGCCTTGTCAATGCCCATTGGAAGGTGGTGGGTTGTTCTCCAACAGGAGGTTCTCCAGTAGCCTTATTATGCTACATTGGCTGCTAATCAGTCTCTAAATTGTGTCCAGCGGGATGGCGTGTGGATGCAAAAAGGAAGGATCCACTTAAGCCCCACTTCCTCTTTATTACCTGCAGTGCTGGCCGATGGCCACTCTTCTCCAGCAGGGGGTCATTTCGGGTACTTAAAGACTCTCACACGCATTTCATCCAGTTTTTTGTGGCCTGGGATCCGCAACTCCATTAAGAAGTTTATTCGAGATTGTGAGGTGTGTCAAAGGTGTAAGCACGAGAGCCTTCGACCAGCAAGGCTGCTTCAACCTCTTCCGGTGCCCTAGCATATTTGGACCGAGTTATCTATGGACTTTATCGAAGGATTACCTCTATCATACGGTTACAACGTGATTATGGTTGTGGTAGATCGCCTCTCAAAGTATGCACACTTTATGCCGTTACGACATCCATACACGGCTATATTGGTCGCAAAATGTTTTATGAATAATATGGTGAAATTGCACGGGATGCCCTTCTCGATTGTTAGTGATCGTGACAAAAAATTTATCAGCGATGGAAATCCTTATTCAGACTGCATGACACAAAATTGTGTTACAGTTCCAGTTATCATCCTCAGACAGACGGACAAACCGAGGTGGTAAATCGCACTCTAGAGCAGTACTTACGCTGCTTCACGTCCGATCGACCGAAGAGATGGATGGAGTGGCTTGCTTGGGCTGAATATGGGTATAATACAGTTGTGCATTCTGCGAGTAAAATTTCCCCATTTAAAGCAGTTTACAGGATTCTTCCTCCGTCCTTGGTTCCATATGTTCCAGGTGTCGCACCCAAAAAAAAATTTAGTAAATGCGGCATCGTGACGACTCTTCCCCGTGAGCGGGGGGTTAAATGTCATAGGGATTCTTTATTTTTGTAAAAAAGGGGAGTCGCCACCTAGTATTATGGTTACTAGGAAACCTAAAACTGGTCTTTCAGAGATTCTAAGGTAAGGGGCTGGTTGCGTAAAGGGAAGGTTTTAACACCCCTAGTACGCCCTACCTAAGGTAAACTGCTTGACGTTTTGGTTTACTTATGATTTGTTATGGCTTTAAAAAAAACATATGTTAATTAAATGGCAAATGGGATATCATTCCCGTCGAATATTTTGGATATCAACCCCTTAGGATTTATTTATCCAAACACCGACAGTGAATAATAGCATATCATTCCCGTCGAATATTTTGGATATTAACCCCTTAGGATTTATTTACCCAAATACCAACAGTGAATAACAACATATCATTCCCGTCGAATATTTTGGATATTAACCCCTTAGGATTTATTTACCCAAATACCAACAGTGAATAACAGCATATCATTCCCGTCGAATATTTTGGATATTAACCCATTTAGGATTTATTTACCCAAATACCAACAGTGAATAATAAATTTCCCAAAAAAAGATTTTTATATTTTTTTGAATATTGGCCAATACCCTTTGGATTTTACAAACTTGTTGTAAAATCTCAAAGTGCAAGAAATGATTTTTTCTTTGCGAAATCCATGCTAAAACTCATTTTTTTCTTCAAAACCCAAGATAATATATATATATTTTTTAAAAGAAACACAATTTTTAAAATATGCTAGTGTATTGGCCTTATGCAAGAAAACAACACATTTTTTTTAGATATAAATACCTTTTTGGAAAATTTGTATTTTTTTATTTTTTATATTATTATATATATATAGGGTGGGCTGGGCTGCCACAGCCTGTGGGGCTGGGCCGCCAGCCCGCCTGTGGGGCTGGGCTGGTGGCCCCAAAGACCTTGGGTCTGAGCCGTCAGCCCAGAAAATCTTGGGTATGGGCCGTCGGCCCATAAAATCTGGGGTCTGGGCCTTCGGCCCAAAATCTTATTTCTGGGGCGGGCTTGCAGCCCGCCCTGTTCAAATGTTTGGGCCGGGCATAAAACTCGGCCCGACCCGACTCGGCAGGGAGTGAATTAAGTCACTCCCTGCATGCGAAATGAAGAAGATGAACAGTGCTATCACGAAATTTAGAGTGTGATGGAAAGCTTACCTGTTAACACCTTTATGTAGAGGACGTCGAGGTGGTTCTTTTGGTCGTGGTGGCGTCGGAGATGGTGGCCTGAGGTGGTCGGAAACTGTGTCGGAATGGAGACGGTTCACGTTGCCAGGTTGCTGCTGCCTCGGCTATCTTCGTCTCTTCCTTCGTCTGAGATGATGGAAGAGTTGCTGGGGTCGAGGGGAGACTTAAAGTGATGAGAAGGAGCAGGAATGGTGGTCGACGATGGTTGTGGTTGCCTGCCAAAAGTGAGAAAGAAAACAGGGGTCTGTTTTTTAGAGAGAGAGGCCGAGGAAAACGAAGGGATTCTCTCCGTTTTTACTCCCTTTTGCTACGTTTTTAAAACTGTCTTCTTCACGTAAAATTTTTCTCCTTTTTTCAACATGCAGACTGCTATTTATAGCAGAGAAGGCTCCAAGTCGCAGTGTTTAAGGAAAATCTTTAATGCAGATAGCAAATTGAAAAATCAGAGGAGAGTCAGGCAGACGATCCTGATTTGTCTGTTAAGGAAAACAATCACGGCTAATAAGGAAGAAAATTTGATTGACTGTTGCTGATTGATGGAGATGAAACGGAAAAAATCATGGTTGATGAAATGAAATCCTGATCTGCTTTGCTGTGAAGGAGATGAATCGGGTAATAAAAATCAACATTGATGGGAATAAATTTGAGTTGCCTTGCTGTGATGGGGAAGAAAATCGACACTGATATGGGAAGAAAATTTGGATTGATTTGCTGAAAATTCAATGCAAGGCAACGACATAGTGCATGCTTATTTTAAAAAATGCAGATTTCAAAATTGAAGGAAAAAATCTGATTTGGTCCTTTAAAAATTCTTTAATTGCACCCAATTTGATTTAAACTTGTGACTTTTGCAATTAGATCCCATCAAAAAATTCAATCTCAATCTTGGCTTTGCGCGACTTTCTAAACTGGTCCTTGGCTCCTGATTTTCGTGATTTAACCCTCAATCGGCCATTAAACTCCAAATTGCTCGATTTCGCCCTTGACCTCAAGATGTGTATTTTTTTTTTTTTTTTTTTTTTGAAATATTTCCGAAACATAAAAATAAAGAGTCAAAAATTAGGTAGCAACAGATGCCCCCTCTTTACAGTGCTTACGACTAAAGTCTTTGTAAAAGACTTTAAATAGTAAGTGTTGTAAAGAAAAAAGAATGGTGGATATGGGGTCTCGTTGTGATGGGTGACCTACCCAGATAAAAAGAATATTTAGGAGGGTCGCGATAGTGACGGATGACCTACCCGGGTCTGATTATGATGGGTGACCTGCCCGGGTTAGAAGAGTCTCGATAGTGACGGATGACTTACCCGGGTCTGATTATGACGGGTGACCTGCCCGGGTTAGTAGAGTCTCGATAGTGACGGATGACTTACCCGGGTCTGATTATGACGGGTGACCTGCCCGGGTTAGAAGAGTCTCGATAGTGACGGATGACTTACCCGGGTCTGATTATGACGGGTGACCTGCCCGGGTTAGTAGAGTCTCGATAGTGACGGATGACTTACCCGGGTCTGATTATGACGGGTGACCTGCCCGGGTTAGTAGAGTCTCGATAGTGACGGATGACTTACCCGGGTCTGATTATGACGGGCGACCTGCCCGGGTTAGTAGAGTCTCGATAGTGACGGATGACTTACCCGGGTCTGATTATGACGGGTGACCTGCCCGGGTTAGAAGAGTCTCGATAGTGACGGATGACTTACCCGGGTCTGATTATGACGGGTGACCTGCCCGGGTTAGTAGAGTCTCGATAGTGACGGATGACTTACCCGGGTCTGATTATGACGGGTGACCTGCCCGGGTTAGTAGAGTCTCGATAGTGACGGATGACTTACCCGGGTCTGATTATGACGGGTGACCTGCCCGGGTTAGTAGAGTCTCGATAGTGACGGATGACTTACCCGGGTCTGATTATGACGGGTGACCTGCCCGGGTTAGTAGAGTCTCGATAGTGACGGATGACTTACCCGGGTCTGATTATGACGGGTGACCTGCCCGGGTTAGAAGAGTCTCGATAGTGACGGATGACTTACCCGGGTCTGATTATGACGGGTGACCTGCCCGGGTTGTAATGAGTGACTTACCTGTCTTTGAGGAACAAAGCAACACTGACCCTCAATTCATAATCTCTTCTATGGTTTCGTTCACTTGAGATTCTGCTTCTCCGTATTTCAAAATTTGGGGACGACATGCTTTCACCAAACCTTTCCTGTCAGGTTAGTGTTATGACAATACAACATGCATGTTTTTGTTACCTCTTTTGGAAACATAGGTCCCCCCGGTTCATTGTAGTCTTCTTTCATAGGATGTGTTTCTCGTGCTATACTTTCAAGCTTGATGAAGAGACTTTTCTGTTCCACATAGGGCCCTTTCTAGCTCCATTGAAGTTTCCTTTTTAATATATCTTTACCGATGTCTAAAAACTCAAACCGATATATACTTTAAAGAAATATTCAAAACATGGTTTTGTTGATGCAAAATGACACTTTTAATGCAAAATCACATTTTTGTGATTTTTCTTTTTGCCCCCGGTGTGGTGCACAAAAATATGTCAAACGATAAAACATAAATAAATATTATAAAATCATGTGTTTTGAAAAAAAAAAAAATTTCTTGTAACGAGAATTCATGGCCGAATTTTATCTTATTGAGGAAGATTACAAAATATCAGGCATAATATTTCTTTACAGAGTCGGAATTCACAGGCCTGACTAGATCTTCTCCATCCATTCTAGATAATAGCAAAGCTCCTCCCGAGAACGACTTCTTCACCACATAAGGGCCTTCATAGTTCGGGGCCCATTTACTCTGATCTTGCCCTGGTACAAACAATATCTTCTTCAATACCAAATCGCCTTCTTGGAATTTTCGAGGTCGGACTTTCTTATCATATGATCTGGCCATCCTTCTTTGGTATAATTGATGATGACAGATTGCAGCTAACCTCTTTTCGCTGATCAAATTCAACTGTTCATATCTGACCTTCGCCCATTCTGCTTCATCTAGTTCAGAGTCTATCAATACTCTTAATGATGGGATTTCTACTTCTAAAGGCATTACTGCCTCCATCCCATACACCAACATGTAAGGAGTGGCTCCTGTTGAGGTCCGAACTGCGGTACGGTATGCATGAAGAGCAAATGGCAACATCTCATGCCAGTCCTTATAGGTGACTACCATTTTCTGAACAATCTTCTTGACATTCTTATTAGCAGCTTCTACAGCACCATTCATCTTTGGTCTATAAGGAGAGGAATTTGAATGCTTGATCTTCCATTTAGCACAGAGTTCTGTTATTAACTTCCCATTGAAGTTCTGTGCATTATCAGTTATAATCTTTTCTGGTGGCCCGTACCGACATATCAAATCTCTCTCAACAAACTTCTTCACCACTTTTTGCGTTACATGAGCAAATGACCCGGCCTCTACCCATTTTGTAAAGTAGTCGATTGCCACGAGAATAAACCTATGACCATTGCTGGCTTTTGGGTTGATAGGTCCAATCACATCGATTCCCCACATCGCAAAAGGCCATGGAGATAACAAGTTAAATAGAGGGGTCGGAGGGGCATTCATTTTGTCACCGTAGATCTGACACTTATGACACTTGCGAACATAGTCAATGCAATCCTTCTCCAATGTCATCCAAAAGTAACCAAATCTTTGTATTTTCCTAGCCATCATATGTCCACTAGCATGGGTCGAGCAGATCCCTTCATGAACTTCTCGCAACGCGTTTCTGGCTTCAACTCCATCTAGGCATCTCAGCAAAGTCCCGTCAGATGACCTTTTATACAAAACTTCTCCATCAAGATAAAAATCCATTGCCAGTCTCCTCAAAGTCTTCTTTTCGATGTTGGATGCCCCCATGGGATAAGCCTGATTTTGGATGAAGTTCTTGATATCGTAGTACCAAGGGTTTCCATCTATTTCTCCTTCAACTGAGCAACAATGAGCTGGGTTATTTCTGATGTCAATGTGTATCGGCTGCAAGTTTTGCCCGAAGTCTATTCTAGCCATAGAAGCTAGTGTAGCCAAGGCATCTGCAAACTGATTTCCTTCCCTTCCTAGATGTGTGAACTCTATTTCCTCAAACTCTTCAGCCAGTTTAGATATGTATTCTTGGTAGGGTATTAGCTTTTCTTCTTTGGTTTGCCATTCCCCTTTTACCTGACAAATAATTAGCATCGAGTCCCCATAAACATCTATCTTCTTTACGTTCAACTCCAACGCAGTCTCTAAACCAAGAATACATGCCTCATACTCGGCTGTGTTATTGGTGCACCCGAATTGCAATTTAGTTGAAACTGGGTATTGCTTCTTGTCAGGAGATATTATCACCGCCCCGGCTCCGTTACCACATACATTCACAGCGCCATCAAAGTACATAGTCCACCATCCTAGTTTTCCTTCCTCAACTGAAAACACATCCTCATCAGGAAAATCAAAATCTAACGGCTCATAATCTTCCATAGCATGGTCTGCCAGGTGATCAGCAATGACACTCCCTTTTACAGCTTTCCTTGTCATGTACACTATGTCATACTCGGATAACAGAACTTGCCACCTGGCAATTCGGCTGGATAAGTAGGGCTTTTCACAGATGTACTTTAACGGGTCTAATTTGGAAATTAGCCATGTGGTATGGTACAACATATACTGTCGCAACCTTTTTGCAGCCCATGCTAGCGCGCAACACAACTTCTCAATCATAGTATACCTAGACTCACACTCCATGAACTTCTTACTTAGGTAGTAAATGGCCCTTTCCTTCCTCCCGGATTCATCCTGTTGTCCAAGCACACATCCCATCGCTGTTCCCGTCACTGTTAAGTATAATATCAACGGCCTTTTTGATACAGGAGGGACGAGTAGAGGTGGTTTTAGCAAGTAATGCTTGATTTTCTCAAAAGCCTCTTCACATTCCGCGTTCCAAATCCCAGGATTCTTCTTTCTTAACAAACGAAAGATTGGGTCACAGGTTGTGGTTAATTGGGATATGAATCGAGCAATGTAATTTAACCTTCCTAAAAACCCTCTTACTTCTCTTTCAGTCTTCGGAGCTGGCATGGCTTGAATAGCCTTTACTTTTTCAGGATCCACTTCTATTCCTTTGTCACTCACCACGAATCCTAACAACTTCCCAGATTTCACCCCAAACGAACACTTTGCAGGGTTAAGCCTCAACTTATATTTCCTTAACCTTTCAAATAATTTCCTCAATACTTGGACATGATTCTCTCCTTCTCCGGATTTAGCGATCATGTCATCCACATATACTTCAATCTCCTTGTGCATCATATCGTGAAATAAAGTCACCATAGCCCTTTGGTAAGTGGCACCAGCATTCTTTAACCCAAATGGCATGACTTTGTAGCAGAACGTTCCCCATGGTGTAACAAATGTCGTTTTCTCCTTATCTTCTTGCGCCATTTTTATCTGATTATAGCCTGAGAAACCATCCATAAAGGAATATATGGAGCTACGAGCTGCATTATCGACTAACATGTCTATATGTGGTAGAGGAAAATTATCTTTAGGGCTAGCACGATTTAAATCCCTAAAGTCCACACAGACTCGAATTTTGCCCTCCTTTTTGGGTACCACTACTATGTTGGACACCCACTGCGGATACTTGACCACCTCTAGGAAACCAGCGTTCCATTGCTTTTCAATTTCCGTCTTTACTTTGATCAAAACTTCTGGATGCGTTCTTCTTAGCTTTTGCTTAATCGGTCTGCAACCTTCTTCCAATGGTACCCTATGTACTACGATATTCGTATCTAAACCAGGCATATCCTCATAAGACCAAGCAAAAACATCCACATAATCTCGAAGCAATGCAATCAAGTCTTCTCTTTCCTTCTGTGTGACCAAAGTTCCTATCTTGAGCTCTCTCTGGCTTTCTTCAGTACCCACGTTTATGGTTTCAAGTTCCTCCTTAGCGGGTTTCCAAACCTGTTCGTGTTGTTCTATTAATTTTGTGAATTCCCTAATGCCATTTTCATCCCCTTGTTCCTCTTCTACAGCTATTACGTGTTCTTTAAAATTCGGCCATTCATTCTCAGTGTAAAGTGTAGGTGGTGTTGTGGAAGTTCCGCTTTCAGGGTTCATTCTGAAAACCAATGGAGCTTCTTGGGTCACCCAATTCTGGAACTTCTCTCCCTTGGCTAGCTTCCGGATACAAGCAGAGGTCGTAGCTTCCTCCAGAGCATAGATGGTTAACTGTGGTAGCTCTTCATCCCTTTTTTCTGACTGAGTCTTCTTGCCAATGCCCTTGACTTCCTCCTCTTCCACAATATTTATACTCATAGATGACAACTTCTGAAGAGAGCTTTCATGTCCTAGATCAGGTTGTATGACATATGCTGCCTTCGGGAATGAGACTCTGATCGGAGGAATGGCTAAATTTTCTTCTTCAGGCTTCCTTCCTTCTATCCTCGCCATTCTTTTCTCTCTTCTTGCCACAGCAGCCCGTTGGTAATCCTCTTTTCTAGGTTTATATCCCAGACCAAACCTTTGCTCTGCGACCTTCAACTTCGTTATCCCAATCCACTCGACCTTCCTTTTTCTTGTGCCAAATCGGGCAGGAATCTTGTGCCTTAAAAGGCTTTTAGCGGCCATTTTAGTAGCCTCTGAGATCCCTGGTTTCCTTCTTATAGTATTCTCAGGCACCCACTCAGTATTCACAACCTCGAACGCATGCAGGTTTCCGTCCACACAATCTTCAGCTTCAATGAAAGGGACCGCCACATTTTTCATCATCGATATAGTTTCTTCGGCTTTAACGGTAACCAGGACACCGTCGGCAATGTACTTCAAACATTGATGCAGTGAGGAAGTAACCGCTCCTGCGGCATGTATCCATGGTCTTCCTAATAACATGCTATAGGAAGGATGGATGTCCATCACCTGAAGGGTTACCAAAAAGACTTTTGGACCTATAACTAGTTCAACTTCGATCGACCCTAACACTTGCCTTGGTGAACCATCATATGCTCTAGCCATTATCACACTTGGCTGCATATGGGAAGGATCTACTGGCATCTCATTCAACATATGTCTTGGCAACACATTAAGAGCTGAGCCATTGTCAATGAGAACTTTACCAATGAGGCAATCCTTGCATCGGACTGTGATATACAGAGGTTTGTTGTGGCCTGTTCCTTCAGCGTCAAGTTCATCCTCAGTGAAATACAGGTAGTTTGAGGCGTGAATCCTCCCTACTAGATGCTCCATAGTCCTTTGCTCGATATCTTGAGGTACATAAGCCTCATTCAGTACCTTCTGTAAAGCATTACGATGCGGCTCAGAACTGAGTATTAAAGACATGATGGAGATCTTGGCAGGGGTCTTTTTCAACTGGTCCACCACACAGTACTCACTATGCTTCATCAGCTTCAAGAACTCGTTCGTTTCCTCCTCTGTCACGGGTTTGTTTACCTCCAACTCTTTTTCGAAACCCATTACCTCTTTACCCTTAGCCTTTCTTTGTTTTTCCAACTCCTCGGGCGTGAAACAACGACCGCTCCGGGTCAAACCACCTATCTCGGTTTGGAGAAAAGGAGCTTCGATATTTGCGGCGGAAACATAATTGCCTGGCATTGCCCTATAGTCTGCCTCCTTTGCATATGAGGGCTTATATAATACCAATTTTGAGGGCCCACTAGCTGTTGATTGTATCCTACACTTCTCTATCCCTGCTATCTCTCCACTACCTTCCATATTCTCGATCCTTAGCTCTCCCAGAGTCAACATCCTCGTGACCTTTTGATGAAACTCGGTACATTCATCAATGTGATGCCCTTTCTCGTCATGGAATGGGCAAAAGTCGTTTTTGCCCATGTCGTGCTTGGTCGACCCCATTAAATATCCCGATTGCACCAACATCTCGTATAATCTGGTCATGGTCACCTTTAGAGTCGCTTCTTTCCTATCAACTTCCACCGCATTTACACCACTACTTCCCGCAGCATGCTTGGGCAAGGGATTCAGATTCACATTGGGTGGATCCTCAAAAGTGACCCATCCGATCTTGATCAACTGCAATACCTTTCTCTTAAAAGCTACACAAGTTTCAATGCTATGACCTGCATTACCAGCATGGTATTCACAAGTCAAATTGGGGTTGTGCCAGGCAGGGAAAGGTGGGCGTATAGGTGGTACTGGTAGGGGAGCAATATGTCCAATGTTTAGCAACTGCGCATATAACTCTTTTAAGGTCATGGGCAAAGGGGGTAGTTGTTCTTCCGGTTGTTGATAATCTCTCCTTTGGAAATTATTTTGGTTATGTGCGGGGAATTTTGGGTAAAAAGGCTGGTTTGGAGTGGTGGGTTTGGAAAAGTTGACGCTGGTGGTTTGGGGTGCAGGTGTTTGGTAGCTTCTGTAATTTTTGTCTTTCCCCTTGTACTTGTCCTCCAGATTATTCACCTCAACTTCCTTTCTTTTTCCAACAAAACCCCTCTTCTCTACGGGTTCCATAATTCTCCCGCTCCGGATTCCTTGCTCAATCCTCTCAGCGATTCGTACTGCATCATAAAAATGCTGGGCGGAGCTTCCCATCAGGTGCTCGTAGTACGGGGCCCTAAACGTATTGGCAAATAGAGTCACCATTTCTGTCTCTATTAACGGAGGTTGTACATTGACAGCTTGGTCCCGCCATCTTTGAGCATAAGTCCTTACGGACTCCTGAGCTCCTTTCTCCATGGTCATCAAGCTGGTCCTATCAGGAGCAATCTCCATATTAAACTTGTACTGCTTTAAGAAAGCATCTGCCAAGTCTGCCCACTTTCTAATCCTGATGTTATCTAACCTCATATACCAGCTAAGGGCTGACCCCATCAAACTGTCCTGGAAGAAATAAATCAACAATTTATCATCGTGTATGACCTCCGCCATCTTGTTATAGTAGGAACGAAGATGAGTTTTGGGGCATTCTGTCCCAGTATACTTGATAAATTCTGGAACCCGGAACTTCCGCGGTATCACGATGTTAGGCACCAAACATGCTTCGGCTGCCCTAACTAGGTCAGATAGATCATTCCCTTCAACTACTCTTATCCTTTCTTCTAGTGCTGACCACTTGTCATATCCTGCGTGGTCAGAGAATCTAGCATCTTGTGGTTCCTCATCTGTCAAATCCAATGTAATAGGGATCTGGATGGGCCGAGTGGATTCGGGTTGCTTCTTCGGTGAGCTTGTCCTTAAAATGTGAGGTGCCCCCGGGCTTTGAACTGCCGGTGGTGCTTCCTCCGTCTGAGCTGACGTTCCCTCTCCATCTCTTGTTCTTAACGCCTTCTCGAGCATGCTGGCTAAACGTGCCACATCGTTTCGGACAGCTTCGAGCTCTTTTTGGTATGGAGATTCTGGCTCGGCCCTTTCTTCGTTTTCCATTCTTCTTCTTAAACGAGTGTTGTGGACTTTCGCAGGGGGACCTATGTTTCGTAGTTGAGCTGTTTGCATGAATGTATAAGAGAATGTAAAATGTATGTGGTATGATGAACATGCTTGTATGAATGTATATGTAATGCGAATGGATTTCTCTTGTGAACAATTAATGGCTAAACACTTCATAGAATATGGGTTTCTTGTCACATTGCCGCTAGGAGTACTGCTTTTCGGGTCGATGCTTGAGTCATATTCACCAAGAGACAGGATTTGCATAAGAGATGGGTCAACGCCCTTTTTATTGAATGGATAAGTTTGCTACATTTTCGAAAACATAAAGAGGAAAAATAAATTAAAATCCTTCTTCTGCCACATCTTTAGCCAAGGGTAGGAAAGCGGATCCGCGGTTCTCGATTGTCTCCAAGAAAGCATCGGTCTCAGCTAGACTTCGCTGATAACGGATGATGTCTCTCCCCACATTTCTCGTATTGGCTCTAACAACCCGAGCGTGCGCAGCAGCTTCATCCATTTGTTCATCCATCTTGGATATTTTTTCAATAAGCAACATGTTGGTTCTGTTCAATGAAGTATTATTAGCATCGATTTGATCCTTGTGTTTTTCTATCAATGCTAGTTTCTCGTCCAGATGCTTCACCTTTTCTCTCTCCTTATCGAGTTTAGTCCTCAGAGTTCTTATTTCACTTTCCTTGATTGCTAATTCTGCTTCCACAACTTCATCTTCCATGGATTCCGCCAAACGACTTTCCGACATTACATACTTCTTATGCAATTCTTCATACTTTTCAATTCTATCCATCAGCTCACACTGAACTTCTGCAAATTTCTCTTGGTAGTATTCTATGCTTTCTTGGCATTCATTATGTTCGATCTTCAATGCGTCGAGTTCAGAGCAACTTTGCATCCACTTCAAATTCACCTCCGTTAATTCTCTCTCAATTCCCAACCTAGCATTCTCCTCTTCAGCCATCTTCAGCTCGAGCTTAGTTATTCTTGCATCTCTAGACTGTAGTTGCTCATCTAAAAATGTTCTTCTTTTATCTCCTTCCAACACCATTTCTTCCATCATCAACTTGTCTCTTCGGGTCTTGTTCATTTCCATCTGAAGCTTTTCAATTTGCCTCCTCAATTCTCCTTCACTGTCAACTCTTTTCCTCTTAACAGACTTTTCTTCAGTTTGTGGAGACTTTACTTCTTCATTGGTTGTGGCTGAGGCAACTAAGTCTCTCCATTTTGCATACCCTTCACTTGCACTGGGATCTCCCAAACCTTTTATTTCTAACAAAACTAGATGTTTCCAATCTTGTTTGATGGCTCTTACGACTTCTTGTGCAACAGGATCTTTAAACAAACCAAAAAATTTAGCAATCCCTTTGGTCCTTGGAACGAATTGCATGCCCCCATGCTGTCTTACCACGAGAGCAGGAGCATAACTCACATAACCGGTAATCCCTACCAACGGAACCCAACACCTTTGTCCGCAACTCATTAGAACATTCACCGCTTTGGCCCAAGGGGCCTTCCATTTCATACCACCACTAGGTATAGCTCTTAGTTTTTCTACCCAACCTTGGTTGTCTAGATTCCCCCATTCTTCTTCCTCCACTATCCTCAATGGTTTCTGGTTGAACCACCAGAAATTATTAAAGACAGGTTTTTTGGTTTCAATGTGACTAACCATCCAGATATATAGCAGCTGCGTGCAACATCTCACTGCTCCTTTCCCGGCTCTTCGACAATGGTTAAGTGTTATGATGGTTTCGGCCAACACAGAGGCCACGGGGTTGATTTGTGTATTCTCATATTCCACATAAGCAGCAGCAGCTTCTAAGCTTACTATACCCGTTCGGCTTGGGAATAACACGAGGCCAAATATGCCTAATGCAATCAATCTTTCTTTCTCTGACCCAGACTTCTGTTCTAGTTCCAACTCCAGCATCTTCCATCTCAGGCCATCAGCCTTCTTTTCTAATGACCTTTCCAAGTTGGGGATCCTGAGCAGCTTTGACAGTTCAGGAATGACCTTGTCAGATCTCAAAGGGAAATAAATTCTGTATAGGTCATTCGGAAACTCAGTCAGCATCCCGTATTCCTCCATAGTAGGACATAGATCTATGCTCCCAAAAGAAAAACAACGGTAGTCAGGGTCCCAGAAATGAACTAGGGCTCGCACCGCTGGGCTTAAAACGTCTACCTTCGCAATCTCCATCAAGCGCCCATATTTTCTGAAAAATGCGTCCTTATCCATATTCTGAAAATGAGTCGTTAACTTGTTCACCTCATTTATAACGCAATCCAGATTCTTGAGTGGTAATAGCCTCATAGCATCGCCCTTAAGGCAGTCTCCTTCAGTCAATTGTGACAATTCAGAACTTTTCCCATACTCCATGACGGAAAGTTTAGTGATTGTGGCCATTTCGTTCACAAGACCTGTAAAGCAAAAATGCTTTTTTAGGTTTTTCCATTTTATGTAAAAGATATTATGGAGCATACATCCTAACGATAGGTTCTAATTCCTTTACGTGAGACATAAGGTAGGTTTACTACTTGGTCTCTAAAGAGGGTCTCTTGCTGTCCCAGTGATCACCCTCGTAAAGGTGATATGGGGGTTCAGCAGATAATGATATGGCACGTATACCAATCACCACCAGTCTAAACACTCAGCAAAGAGTTGGGGTTTACACAAACTTCAACCTTGACTCAAGTCATAGGTAAGCTGCTAGTCCCCCACTTAACTTAAAGTTTAGTGTGTGCTCTCAAAATAATAAAAAGTGATGTATGATGACAGGATGTAAAGATGCATGATAAAGCTTATAAACAAATATATAAATAAACCATAGCAACAATAAAATAAATGAATAAATAAAATAAAAACATATCATAAACAAATAAAACAGTCAAGCTTAGCCCAAGTCCCCAGTGGAGTCGCCATTCTGTCGCACCCAAAAAAAAATTTAGTAAATGCGGCATCGTGACGACTCTTCCCCGTGAGCGGGGGGTTAAATGTCATAGGGATTCTTTATTTTTGTAAAAAAGGGGAGTCGCCACCTAGTATTATGGTTACTAGGAAACCTAAAACTGGTCTTTCAGAGATTCTAAGGTAAGGGGCTGGTTGCGTAAAGGGAAGGTTTTAACACCCCTAGTACGCCCTACCTAAGGTAAACTGCTTGACGTTTTGGTTTACTTATGATTTGTTATGGCTTTAAAAAAAACATATGTTAATTAAATGGCAAATGGGATATCATTCCCGTCGAATATTTTGGATATCAACCCCTTAGGATTTATTTATCCAAACACCGACAGTGAATAATAGCATATCATTCCCGTCGAATATTTTGGATATTAACCCCTTAGGATTTATTTACCCAAATACCAACAGTGAATAACAACATATCATTCCCGTCAAATATTTTGGATATTAACCCCTTAGGATTTATTTACCCAAATACCAACAGTGAATAACAGCATATCATTCCCGTCGAATATTTTGGATATTAACCCATTTAGGATTTATTTACCCAAATACCAACAGTGAATAATAAATTTCCCAAAAAAAGATTTTTATATTTTTTTGAATATTGGCCAATACCCTTTGGATTTTACAAACTTGTTGTAAAATCTCAAAGTGCAAGAAATGATTTTTTCTTTGCGAAATCCATGCTAAAACTCATTTTTTTCTTCAAAACCCAAGATAATATATATATATTTTTTAAAAGAAACACAATTTTTAAAATATGCTAGTGTATTGGCCTTATGCAAGAAAACAACACATTTTTTTTAGATATAAATACCTTTTTGGAAAATTTGTATTTTTTTATTTTTTATATTATTATATATATATAGGGTGGGCTGGGCTGCCACAGCCTGTGGGGCTGGGCCGCCAGCCCGCCTGTGGGGCTGGGCCGCCAGCCCGCCTGTGGGGCTGGGCTGGTGGCCCCAAAGACCTTGGGTCTGAGCCGTCAGCCCAGAAAATCTTGGGTATGGGCCGTCGGCCCATAAAATCTGGGGTCTGGGCCTTCGGCCCAAAATCTTATTTCTGGGGCGGGCTTGCAGCCCGCCCTGTTCAAATGTTTGGGCCGGGCATAAAACTCGGCCCGACCCGACTCGGCAGGGAGTGAATTAAGTCACTCCCTGCATGCGAAATGAAGAAGATGAACAGTGCTATCACGAAATTTAGAGTGTGATGGAAAGCTTACCTGTTAACACCTTTATGTAGAGGACGTCGAGGTGGTTCTTTTGGTCGTGGTGGCGTCGGAGATGGTGGCCTGAGGTGGTCGGAAACTGTGTCGGAATGGAGACGGTTCACGTTGCCAGGTTGCTGCTGCCTCGGCTATCTTCGTCTCTTCCTTCGTCTGAGATGATGGAAGAGTTGCTGGGGTCGAGGGGAGACTTAAAGTGATGAGAAGGAGCAGGAATGGTGGTCGACGATGGTTGTGGTTGCCTGCCAAAAGTGAGAAAGAAAACAGGGGTCTGTTTTTTAGAGAGAGAGGCCGAGGAAAACGAAGGGATTCTCTCCGTTTTTACTCCCTTTTGCTACGTTTTTAAAACTGTCTTCTTCACGTAAAATTTTTCTCCTTTTTTCAACATGCAGACTGCTATTTATAGCAGAGAAGGCTCCAAGTCGCAGTGTTTAAGGAAAATCTTTAATGCAGATAGCAAATTGAAAAATCAGAGGAGAGTCAGGCAGACGATCCTGATTTGTCTGTTAAGGAAAACAATCACGGCTAATAAGGAAGAAAATTTGATTGACTGTTGCTGATTGATGGAGATGAAACGGAAAAAATCATGGTTGATGAAATGAAATCCTGATCTGCTTTGCTGTGAAGGAGATGAATCGGGTAATAAAAATCAACATTGATGGGAATAAATTTGAGTTGCCTTGCTGTGATGGGGAAGAAAATCGACACTGATATGGGAAGAAAATTTGGATTGATTTGCTGAAAATTCAATGCAAGGCAACGACATAGTGCATGCTTATTTTAAAAAATGCAGATTTCAAAATTGAAGGAAAAAATCTGATTTGGTCCTTTAAAAATTCTTTAATTGCACCCAATTTGATTTAAACTTGTGACTTTTGCAATTAGATCCCATCAAAAAATTCAATCTCAATCTTGGCTTTGCGCGACTTTCTAAACTGGTCCTTGGCTCCTGATTTTCGTGATTTAACCCTCAATCGGCCATTAAACTCCAAATTGCTCGATTTCGCCCTTGACCTCAAGATGTGTATTTTTTTTTTTTTTTTTTTTTTGAAATATTTCCGAAACATAAAAATAAAGAGTCAAAAATTAGGTAGCAACACCAGGTACCATAAAACTCCAGGCAGTGGACGACATTCTGAAAACAAGGGAGGTGATATTACGCGACCTTCGACGTAACCTGTTGCTGGCCCAAGATCGCTTGAAGTCTCGTGCTGATTTGCATCGTCGTGAGGTCTCCTTCCAAGTAGGGGATTATGTGTTTTTGAAACTGCAACCTTATCGCCAGAAATCAGTATCTTTTTGGAGTTCCTTGAAATTATCACCAAGATTTTTTGGGCCATTTAAGATTCTTGCTCGAATCGGGCCTGTGGCTTACAAATTAGACCTGCCTGCCGACGCAAGGATACATGATGTTTTTCATGTGAGTTTACTCAAAAAGAAATGGGGACCTATTGTGGAAGACACGATGGTAACCCTGCCGCCCACTTCAGTAGAGGAAGTTTTGTTACCAGAACCAGAGGCCATCTTGGACCGGCAGGTGATTCAGAAAGGAAAATACCGTCAAAAAACGGAAATTCTGGTTCAATGGAAGGGAGCTCTACCTGAGGATGCATCGTGGGATAACTTATGGCGTTTCACTAAGACTTATCCCCAATTCAACCTTACGGACAAGGACATTCAAAGGGGGATGGATTGATATGAACAGTCCAGTTCCACTGCATGGCTTTGTGCATGATTGAGTCACGTAGGAACTCTTGGTTGATTTAGTTGAATTAGTCATTACTTTTGTTTTGTTGAATTTGTCAAGCAAATAAATAGCTGGATAAGTGACGTACTGAAAGCATTCCTAGTCTTCAGCTCCAATACTGGTTTTTCCTAATTAATTATATTACCGTTGTAATGTGTCCTATTTAGAGGCACGGGTTCTGCGAGAGAAGGAATCAATCAATAAGAATAATTCTTTCAAGCACTCTTTCTCTTCTTACTTCTTCTTCACTAAATCTCTTCTTATCCCCCTCATAAATCCCACGTCGACTTCTCTCCTAGTCATTATCCCAGGTTTGATTCCTTGTTCAATAACTTCAGCGTTTGATTTTCTGGATAATTAATTACTCGCCAATTATTAATTTTTTGCCGGTTAATACTACTTGTTGTATAGTTGATAGTGGTTTGACGATTTTTTGAGTGAGTGTGTAATTTAGTTGTGAAAAAAAGATTAGATTTAGTTACACTTTTATTTACATGTTGCTTTACTAGTGTAATTATTGCTGGTGTTGAGAATTTATAATTAGAATTTAGTTACAGTGCTTATTTTTCTAATTCTACCCTAATCACACAAAGTAAGCGTAGATCTTATTTTTCCATTTCCTCTAGAGGTTGTGACACCAAGGGACGAGAGTGATCACGATATTTTAGTTCTCAACCCATATGTACACCAGTTCCGCTGATGAATATGGTTGTTAAGAAATTATTTTATCTAAAAATTTAAGCTATTAATTGAGATATCAAAATATAATTTATATTATTTTTTAATATATATCTTTAAATGAAAGCTTTTAGGTTTGAAACTTACACAAATTCATATTATCTTGTATTTGATTTTTATCAGATAAAATGGAGATGATGAGATTCAAACTCATGATCGTTGGGTAAATAAGGTTCAGATACCATGTCAAGAAACTATCTCACCAAAAAACCTAAGTTGATAAGTGATATCCTATAATATGATTTATATTATTATATAACACGGTAACGGTAAAGACCTTTCACATTCTTAATATCGCAGATTGGAGAGCAGAAGCAAAAGAAGAAATGGTAGGCAGAGATATAATATGCAGCAAGGCGCGCTACCTGGTACTGGCTGAGTGCTTAGCTGGCTACCATAATAACCATTTCAGGGTGTAGTTGAACTTCCACTGTAGGTGTTTGAATCAGAAATCGGGAGGGCATTTACAAGGTTTGGTTGAAGCTGGAACTTAAAGTCCTCTCCCTGTCATTTCGTCTGTCTCCTCAATGCTTAAGCTAGCCATCAATGGTGGTTTTGATGATGAGCCTGCTGGGATATATATATATATATATATATGTATATGTATATGTATATGTATATGTATATGTATATGTATATGTATATGTATAAATGCAGGCTTGTGATGTTCCCACAAGATTAATGGAATTTCAGCCTTGTTCCTTGGATGATATTTCCTGCCTCCTATAGATCAAGTGGTGTGAAACTTTTCTTTCAAGGAAAGTTGTATTTTAGATTTCCACGAGCGATGTGCCCGCGCGATGCGTCGAGGCTTTTTTATCTATGTAATTGATTATTTTTATATGTATTGTATTTTGTTATTTTAATATTGAATTAGTAAAATTATAATTGATAAAATCTGTATAATCGAAATGGAAAGTGGTTTCTATATTTTTTAATCGCAGATAATGTAGGTAAATTTTTTTTTTATGAGTTGCATTTTCCCCAGTATTATTAGATCCGACACAATATAAATAAAAATATTATAATTTTTTTTCCAGAAATAAACTTACATTTTTTGCATGCTATAATTAGTTATTTCAATGTTTAATTGCTAAAATTGCAATAGATAAAATATGTTAGGAATGAGTTTTTTGCGTGGTATAATTAGTATGCTTGCCCGCGCATCGCGCCAGGGTTTTTTCTATGTAGAAAACTAATTGATTTTTTACATGCTGTAATTAGTTGTTTAAATATTTAATCAGTAACATTATAATAGATAAAATATGTAACAACTAATTTTTTTCCCCGCCTAGAAGGAATAGTGTAATCGAAATGGAAAGTGGTTCGTATATTTTTTAATTGGAGATAACTTAGGTAATTTGTAAAAAAAAAAAAAATTAGTTGTCTTTTTTCCCCAGTAATATTAGATCTGACACATTATAAATAATTTTTTTTTAATTTTTTTAAGAAATAAATTTATTTTTTTGCGTCCTATAATGACTTATTTATCGTCTAAAAGGAACAGTGTAATCGAAACGGGAAGTGGTTCGCATATTTTTTTAAGTGTAGATAATCTAGGTAAATTTGTCAAAAGAAAAAAATTTGAGTTGATAATGTAGGTAAATTTGTCTACCTTTTGTTTTTTAAAGTTGTATTTTTTTCCCACTAATATTAGATTTGAAATATTAAAAATGAAAATATTGGGAAAAAAATTTAAAGAAATAAACTTAAACAGAAGTATAAAATTTAAATTCAAAGACAATAATTTTTTTTATAAGATTTATTAATCATATTATTATATTAAATGTATTTAAGCATATTGATATTAATTTTTTTTTTAAATATCTTAGGTCATTTTCTCTCTCTCTCTCTATATATATATATTTAGACAATAATATTTCATAAATATCAAAATATATAATTAGTCCCACATACTTTAATTCGTTGAATATATATATATATATATATATATATATAATTAACTTGACATATTCTCAATAACATCTTTAATTTAAATGACAAAATTGAAGTAAATCCAAACATTGGAATTAAATAATTTAACACAAAACCGGAAATTAAAAGATTCGGGACCGAAATGAAACTGAAATCCATAATCAACTTGCATAGAAGGATAAAATTGAAAGAAATCAAACTTTGATACCGAAAATATTAAGGATTTATAATAAATTTGCATGGAAGGATGAAATTGAAGTCAATGAAAACTTTGATACCAAAAATATCAAGGATTCCAGCCCAATCCGCAAAATTAAAAGACTAGGGACCTAATTGAAACTACAATATATTATCAATTTCAATTGAAGGATGAAATTGAAACAAATCAAAACCTATATAATAGCAATAAGGGCCGGAAAAACAAATTACAAAGAGCAAGGACCGAAATGAAATTCGTCAAAAAACAGTTGCGCTGACGTCAGCCTGCGCAGGAGGAGAGAGAAATGGGGGGTGAAATTTCAAACGACCATTGACACGCCTACGAACACCGTATAGGAACACGCGCCGCACCATGTGCAAGAGAACAGGCCTGGAAATCATTCTAGACGCCGGTTGGGCGTTTTTTGACGCCGAAGTAAGCCGCACGCGCCGGCCGAAAGACACGGGGTCACGGAAACGGACGGCGCGTACAGAGACACGCCAACAGTATTGCGCTGATAAAATTAAAAAAAGGCTAATTATCGTACTGCCCCTCACTGCAACGCCTGTTTTTTGTCCTTTTCGAGGGACAAAATGATTATTGCACTGTGCAAGTAATTATAAAAAAATAAAAAAACTGGCCGACCGAACCGGACCGAAAATGATCAATTACCACGGAGCCCCCGAAATCGGCGGCGTTTTTTGTCTTTTTCGAGGGTTTTTTTTGTTAATACACTGTTCATAAAGTAAAAAAAAAAGAAGGTGGAGGTGCACCCGCGAAGCATCGGGACAAATGTCCAATGAACAGTGCGTATGAGTGTGTGTGCACAGTGAATGAACAGTAAAACACCGATGTGTTTTAGTGTTTTTGTTAATGCGTACGTAGTACTTCATTTCAATTTCAATTCACATCATGGGTATAGAAAACCATGTCGATCGCATATAAACCTATGAAAAACAAAAGAAGATGATGCAATTTAAAACATAAACAAGGAAAAGGGAACAATTCCTAGGGAAATTGTATAAAGACAATTGCCATATTAGAGCAAAGAAGATACCTTAAGCTGGGTGCAAACATTTTTAATGCCAGCACGGTCAGAACAGTTCCCATGCATCTTTTTTTTTGTATTTGAGGAAATCCATCCTCGAAAAACATACTTTATGAACCTAGATAAATAAATAAAACTCTAGATGTCCCAGACTTTTACAAGAAATACTCATGCACTTGCTTTAATTTCCAGTAATTGTGAATATTATTCAGCATGTTGTGAGTTACACTACAAGAAAATGGTCATGTTTGCAACGGAGGCATCTGTTGCAAACAATGAAGGAAGCCATCCATTGCAAATAGGCCCTTTCAAATTTCACTTGCAACGAATTGTCCGTTGCAAGTTAAATTTCAACGGCTTTGCAACGGATGTTCCGTTGCAATATCAAGCTTTGCAACGGCTGTTCCGTTGTTCATTGCAACAGATTATCCGTTGCTACTTGCAACGGAAATGTCGTTGCATAGCTGATGCAAATTAAGTAATTGCAATAGCAGTTGCAACAAATTTTCCATTGCAACTGCTAATTAATTTTTGAAATCCAATTGAAATATATTTATTTTTTAATTAGTTATGAATAAATATTTTCATAAATATTATTGATACATTATTAATATTGAGAACTAAATAAATATAGTTGAAATAAAAATTTCATAAATTAAAATTTATAATACAATAGAGATTCGGTTACATTTACATGTAGAAGTAAATCAACATGGAATAAAAAAATAGATATTTTCGATCATATACAAAGAAGAAAAAACTAAGCAAGTATTCACAACATCCCCGAAGTTCATGATAGGAGAAGCAAAACAGAAGTCTGGTTAAACTACATTTTGGAAAGCATAAATTCAGTCTTGGAGATTAGTAGTACTGAAGCAGGCTGTTCTTGACTCTTTTCAGGAAACCCTCTGCTTCCATTGTCTCCAGAAATGAAGCGTGGCAATGAATATCCTGCTGAGAAGAGGCTATTAGAAAACCAAATCGCATAAAGAAAGGGTAGGAAGTTTGAATGAAATCATCATCACCTGAACTTGAAGCAACACACTTATTGAAAAGGATTGCTGCTCCTGATGCCATTATGGAACAAGACGAAAGGGGAATAACAGAAATAGACACGTAAGTTGTCAATTCTTGGTTTGGCAAAAACAGGAGAACAGCTAGCAGAAAGGATAGAATCTCCTCATAAACAAAGTTGAACATGATGTACTCCTGTGATATGGTCGAATTGCTAATTATTTAGCACACAACAACAAACTACTACTTCATCAAGGCATAAAGAAACTATTGCACAGCACAGGAAACAAGAACATACTCTATTAAACCCCTTGCAAGATGTCGAATCTGCAACCTTTCCAATCTCAGTTTCCTGGTGATAGACAAGCTCCATTAGTACAAAAACACAAGGAAATAAAAAATTAGACCGAGAAAAAAATTGTAATGCCAAAAAATACTAATCCAACTCAGACACTAAAAGAAAGAAGGAATCCAACCTTCAGAGTATCCACAGTCAAAGCCATCAATCTAAGCTTCCTCAATGATTCAAGCAAAACAGAATCAGACTGTCATAAAACAAACTTATTAAATAAATCAGAGGCCCGGTCAGGTTCAGTATGTTCATTGCAATGGCAATGGTTGTGCAGATTATTTAGCAAATTGGGGTGAGGAAAGTTCAAGCCTTCTGGGCCGTCTCAGTTTATGTTCAAGCCTCCTACTGTGATTGGGTTGCATATTATTATTATTTTATTATTATTACATTGGTGGCTCTATGCCCAGGAGGAGTGTAGTGTAGTTCCTTTGCTTGTTTTGGCCTCTGGCCACGTTTCTTTCTAATACACAAACAAGTAATTTTAGATTTAAATTAACTAATTTAAAGTGAAATTCATGAAACATATAGTTTTTGGTTGCAAAAATGATCAGTAATACTGAACCTTAATTATTTATGAAACTAACATTCATAATTGCACAATAACAAGTGACAGCACATACAAGTTGTGCTGACAATCAGAAATCAGAAAACTCGAAAACTCAAAAAACAAGTTTCAATATTCTCCAACCAAACAACAACAATTCTCAAAACTCTTCACACACCCCATTTTAAAGGATTCATAAAATCACACAATTCAACAATCCAATCATCCAAATAAGCTAAAACAACTAAAATGCTGTTAAGATAAAATAAAATACCTCATCTTGGCTGTTATAAAGAATGTCTTTGATCCTCAAACCTCATCAACAATCTGAGACACCTCCTCAATCTCATCATTTAAAGCTTCAGCTTCTCCAAAACTAAAATTACTAACCAGCTGATCATTCACATTCACTTCTCCATTATCAATATCATTATCCATAATACTACTATTCACCTTGTTCTCTTTACTACCACCTCCCTCGTACTCAAACCCACCATCATCAATATCTATATCAACTTCTTCTTCTTCATCATCATCACTACCAGAACTATTACCATCCCTTCTCTTGCTACAACAACCTCTATCATGAATCAAGTTCAAAGACTGAAATTATGTTACTAAGTAACTATGTCATGATTCGAACCCATCATACAGCTCATGAAAATTTTATTTCTTGGTCCAGTAGAGGAATATTATAGATCAAATTTGAAAGACTAAGCATTTGAAACACTATATGACCGACCCAGAGTGCAAAAAAAAAAAACAGAGGTTGAGTGAGCTTTGTTTTTTTTTTGGTTACCTTTTGTAAACAGAGGTTCAAACTCCAAACTTCAAACACTCAAACTTCAAACTTCAAATTTCTCCGTTTAAAGCCGAGGGAGATGGGAGGCGAGAGGCCGAGCGAGAGGCCGAGCGAGAGGCCAGAGGGAGGGAGAGGCGAGTGGCGAGAGCGAGAGTGAGAGGCGAGAGGGGGGCGACTGCAGTGCTTTGCTAGGGTTAGAGAAATTTTGTGTAACCGAGAAATGGGACAAAGTTTACATTTATATTAATGTTTTAAACCGAACCGGTTCGGTTGGGGTCAATCGGTTTTTTCCGTACAAAACTGAAACCGAACCGAACCGGATTGTTTTTCAAAAATTTTAATCGGTTTAATCGGTTTTTTTATTCGGTTTGGTTTTCTCGGTTATTTTTTTTCCGGTTTTCTCGGTTTAATCGGTTGGACGGTTTTTTTGCTCACCCCTACTCATGAATCAAAACTCAAACCTGGGTCAGCCCACGGGTAATTCTATGACCCATTAACCTTGTGGCTTCAAAAAAAACATTATTTTTTTCTATTGCAAATGAGGGAAGATAATTAATTTCAAAGTTAAAACGGTGCGTTGTAAGAAAGCTAAAATTGCAACGACGAATCCATTGCAATTCAAATCCATTTGCAACGAAAATCCATTGCAAATGGATTAGAATTGCAACAGATTCGCCGTTGCAACACATACTTTTTTTTTTCAGAACAGATTTTGCAACGGAAAATCCGTTGCAAAACATATTCCGTGACTAATCTGTTTCCAATTTTTGCAACGGATTGTTTCAGTTGCAAAAATCCACTGCAAACACCCTCTTTTTCTTGTAGTGTTAAACAATCAAAAGAACAGGCAAGAAAGCCACATATAACAGGCAAGAACAGACCAAACCAATCCTTCATTTGTTTTTTTTGAACCTAAATTAGTTTCGTTAGCCATACTGCAAATCAATCCGCAAGCTGGTATAGATTTATAACTACCTTTATGTGACTTGTGCTTGATAAGTTGGTGGAACACCTGCAATATCCTTTTCACTTATACCAAACCACATTACTTTAAATCTAAGCATATTTTATTTTTATTGAAGAATCATATTTTATTTTCATTGAAATATTGATCAATAAAGAAAGGAGAAAAATATTTTAATTATAAAATTACAAATGATAGTCTTAACATGGAATTAGGAATTCATCAATTCCAAATCCCTTTTCTTTGCTTAGTTTTACCCCCTCCTGAGATCAACTATTTGCTAAGATTTTCAAGTAAATCAATCAGGCTTATTCTTTAATTTAATTCTCTTCAAGGTTATTTCAAGTACTAGTAAGGGTTTTTTTTTTTTTAAGTTCAAGTGTGTATTTGTTTAAATCAAAACCAAATCTTGGCTATGAATCTAAGCATCAACTTCTTTTAGTCCTAGCTAGGCATAGCTTGATGGGGAGGGATGTCGTTGTAAAGATAAACTAAAGCCACTTGAATTACCGTCAGAAAAAAAACTAAGAGCCATCCCATAAAAGTAAACTGTCTCTTAAGGAAACTCCACGCCAATATCCTAAATTCTATTCTCAAATGTGAAAAAGTTGACTTGCTTGAATTGGAATCTAAGGAGGGTCTAGATGTTATTGGCACTTTGTTTTCAAGCAACTTCTCCTTTGACAACGATCTTTTAAGGTTAAATATCATTTCTGTCCGGAGATTTCTGGTTTCAAAAATTATCTGTCCTTTCCACTGTCTCGTTATGTTTAAACAAATGGTGTGGCAGAGGCAGCTTAACCAAGACACTCTAAAAACATTTGAGATGTTATGCCTCATATCGACTAATCAGGATGGCAATCAATGCTGCAACTATTTTTTTTTAATTTTTTTATCAATCAACGCTACCATTTGATTTCTTCCTTAATAATTTTTAATGCAATCTCTGTGTATTTAATCAGTTCCGAAATTTAGGCCAGGAATCCTATTAGGTAACTATATTTTAATTTATTCACTTTCCATGTGTAGTAGTCGTATTAGGGTTTCTTCATTTTCTACTTAAGCAGATGTAATAGCCCAATTTGTAGGAACTCTGCTACGTACGTTTCTGAGGGTTTTGGGAATTTACAGCATACGAAAAGGAAATGGTGGACGAAGTTCCTCCGAAAGAAGCAATCCCAAACTGAGCTATCTATGACATTGATTAATCGATTTGAAGAGGGAATAAGGGCACCATAATTTAGTTTTCTTTCTTTGAAGGTTTCCCATCCTAATCAACACCTCATCAGACAGACCTGAAGAAGAGGTGCACGTTTCTGGTTCTTATCATCTTTGAAGTGCTGCTATTAATACACTACATTAGAAGTCCTGACGAGAGGTAGTGGAGGATAAAACTTGCACCAAGACCCTAAACAATCCTTCCAGCAACAGCATGTCGAAGAAGAAATTGATTGTTCCTTCCACTCTTCTTTCAAATGTTCTAATCTTCATCTTGCTACGTTTTTCTTCTGCAACTGAAGATGAACATGAGGTTAATTTAGATTTATCTCTTGCTAAATAGCCATCTCTATGTTTCCACTTTGTAATGTGTCATTCATTTTCCAGTGCAATAGTTCTGAATCTTGTTAAATGAACAGGAATTCTTTATTGTTTATCTCGGAGATCAACCGGTGAGCAAAGTCTCTGCAGTGCAAGCACATATTAATGTTCTGCTGTCCATCAAGAGAAGGTAAGTCCACTTTCAAGCTCTTGATTGTGCAGTTTACACATGCCCGTAACTGTCTGTTATTCGATTTGAGGGTGTGGAACAGCCATGCCTGCAGATGATAATTCTGTTTATGTGAACCAGTGATCTAGAAGCTAAGGAGTCCATCGTATATAGCTACACAAAGATCTTCAATGCATTTGCTGCAAAGCTATCTAAAGCGGAAGCTAGAAATCTGTCACGTATGTGAAACGCTCCATTCGTGTATGTTTCCTTGTTAATATTTTAGATTCCATTTTTGGATTTTGATCCAATTTATTCCTGGTGTACTGGATGATATTGTTCAGTCCTGGACGAAGTTCTTTCCGTGTTTCCAAATCGGTATCACAAACTCCACACAACCAAATCATGGGATTTTATCGGGCTTCCTAGCACTGCAAAAAGAAACCTGAAAATGGAGAGGAACATAGTTGTGGGTCTACTGGATACAGGTTTTTGAATCTTCTTGATGACTGAAGTAACTTCTGCTTTAAGTTTCTTTTCACAGCAGCAAAAACAATTATATTACTATATATATAAAAAAAATCGTTTCTTGGTGTGTTAACAGGGATCACTCCGCAGTCTGAGAGCTTCAAGGATGATGGTTTTGGTCCTCCACCTAGAAAATGGAGAGGCACTTGCGGCCACTATGCTAATTTCTCAGGATGCAACAAGTAATTTCTGCACTTGTAAATGAAACAGAACTGTTATATCTCCCCCCTCCCATTCGGATACTACTTGTTTCAATCTTTTTTGATGATCACTAATTGATAGGAGTTGTTGCAATGGTCTAATCTCCGAGTTCTTTCTTTCTTGTTTTCCCCCACCTCATCTCGGGTCTTAAAGTAAGCTTGTAGGAGCTAGATTTTTCAAGCTCGACGGCACTCGGGATCCCAGTGACATCTTATCTCCGGTAGATGTGGATGGCCATGGGACACACACATCATCCACGCTAGCAGGGAACCTAGTTCCAGATGCCAGCCTGTTCGGGCTAGCAAGAGGGGCTGCTCGTGGTGCGGTGCCAAATGCTAGGGTAGCCATGTACAAAGTGTGCTGGATCAGCTCTGGTTGCTCAGATATGGACTTACTTGCTGCATTCGAAGCTGCTATACATGATGGAGTCGATGTTCTATCAATATCTATCGGTGGAGTGGGTGGCAAGTATGTTTCAGATGCATTAGCCATAGGTGCATTTCATGCCATGAAGAATGGGATCGTCACGGTGACCTCTGGTGGAAATGATGGACCATCTTCAAGTTCCGTGGCAAACCACGCGCCCTGGCTCTTGACCGTTGCCGCTAGCGGCATTGACCGGGAGTTCAGGAGCAGAGTAGAGTTAGGCAATGGGAAGATTGTCTCGGTAATGTTCAGCATTAAATTCAGATTAAATATATTTCAGACATGCACCAGATTATAATGATGTTTTTTGTTTTCATTTAATGTGACGTAGGGTGTTGGGGTGAACACATTCGAACCAAAACAGAAATTATATCCAATTCTCAGCGGGGCAGATGCTGGTTACTCTGGGAGCGATGATGGTGCAAGGTACTGTTGGGGAAAAAAATGTTTTAATATGTTATTTATCAATCAAGAGTTTTTTTTTGTCTAAACATAAGTAATTTAAAATATATCAATGTTTTATGTTAAATTAAATACTTATATCAGAGAATAATTTCCAACAAATACTTCAACAAATGTGAATGTTCCTCGAACAACCATGTTGTAAACCAATTTCTACAGGCACTGCTAGTTCGTTTGTCAAGCAATATGCAGTGAGAAATTTATGAGGTAATGGTTCTTCCCTTCATCACAGGTTCTGTGCCGATGGCTCGTTGGACCCTAGCAAGGTGAGAGGGAAGCTCGTCTTGTGTGAGTTAGGAGGATGGGGTGCTGACTCTGTTGTTAAAGGAATTGGAGGAAAAGGCACTATTCTTGAGAGCGCGCAATATCTTGATGCTGCACAAATTTTTATGGCTCCGGCAACCATGATCAATGCCACCGTCAGCGACGCCGTCAATAATTATATACATTCCACCAAGTAATTCGTATTTGGAATTCTCAGTTTGATTCCCAGTTTCTGCTATATTGTCCTCAGCCTGACTAACTTGGATAAAAAAAAAAAACAGATCTCCATCGGCAGTGATATACAGATCCCAAGAAGTAAAGGTCCCTGCTCCTTTTATCGCTTCCTTTTCATCTCGGGGTCCGAATCCAGGATCAGAACGCATTCTCAAGGTATATTATAAGGGGAAAAAAACTCAAAATAGATTGATTTCTATAAATACCTGACGCCTAAACTTACTGTTTGATTTTCTGTGACACAGCCCGACATTGCAGCACCAGGAATTGACATTCTGGCATCCTACACTCCCTTGAGGTCGCTCACCGGGTTGAAAGGTGATACACAGTACTCAAAATTTTCCCTTATGTCAGGAACTTCCATGGCTTGCCCTCATGTTGCTGGTGTAGCTGCCTATATAAAGTCATTCCATCCAAATTGGACCGCAGCCGCAATCAAATCCGCCATCCTGACAACAGGTAAAAATAAATTCCTGCTTCAGTAGCTCCCAATTGAATCATAATCAGCTGTCCAGCTTACTCTTCCATCCAATCTTTTTCCAGCAAAACCTATGAGCTCAAGAGTGAACAAAGATGCAGAATTTGCCTATGGTGCCGGTCAAGTGAATCCTGATAGAGCTAGGAACCCTGGCCTGGTCTATGACATGGATGAGATGTCTTACATTCAGTTCCTATGTCACGAAGGCTATAGCGGATCCTCCCTGGCTGTTTTAGTCGGTTCAAAATCCATAAACTGCTCCTCATTGCTCCCTGGAATTGGCTACGATGCTCTTAACTATCCGACCATGCAACTTAGAGTAAAAAACGAGCAGGAACCGACCATAGGTGTTTTTAGAAGGACAGTTACCAATGTAGGTCCCTCTCCTTCCATCTACAACGCAACCATCAGGTCTCCTACAGGAGTAGATATCGCGGTAAAACCTACGAGCCTCTCCTTCTCTCGTTCCGGGCAGAAGCGAAGTTTTGAGGTTGTCGTCAGGGCAAAACCGATGCCAAGCCCTCAAATATTGTCAGGCTCACTTGTCTGGAAAAGCAATCGTCACGTTGTGAGGAGCCCTGTCGTTATTTTTAAGCCACTGGACTGATACTGAAATACAAATCTGATTGTGGGAAAGAAGTACTCTGTATTACAAACAACCAAACGAGTTTGTGTGTGTGTGTGTACTCAATACTTGGTAAATTATGTCAAGCTGATATAGTTTGTTGATGATTGCCTTGGTAAATTTTGGTTATTTAAAGAACAAGGTTAACCGTCCCTTAAAAAAAACACAGAATTATTTGATTTGGAAAACTCAACAAGTGATATGAACTTCATCAACAATTGTGATAAAACCCAATAAGAATGATGGTTTAGAACTCAAGATCGTGTAGACAAGATTGGTTGAGCCTTGACCCGTCACCTAACAAGATGAAAACTAAGACTACGAAAAATTGAAACGTCACACCTAGAAAACCTGAGAATCTCTCAACAATCAAGGTGATAAGTTTGGTTGTTTGAACGCGCACAAGATTAACTTGATAAGTTCTAGTAGTTCTTTTAAGAACGAAGAGGAACACAAGACCTCACAAATATGATAATTTTCTGAAAACATAATTTGTTTATTCATTTCGAAATACTCATTTATATACTTGGAACAACCCTCCAAGAATAAGAAAAGTCATAACTAAAGCTTTAAAAGAGCTCAAACAGTAACATAAATAAGTCCCCATGTTTTTAGATCTCTTGGACTTCTAGAGACTACAATAAATAGCTAAATGACTAAATTCAATGTATTTAATATAACCATTCAAGACCAATTTCATTCTTCTATTTAATACCCTTGGAACTCATCAAATTCATGCTCTTTAATGGTTAGACCATGCTGAAACGTTTTTGCATAATTATTACCCTCTTCAATTGCTTTGATGATGTGGACTAAGCCTTGATTATTATTTAATCTCATCTTGGTCTTTTTAGAATCAACCCAAATCTTTTGGATTAGCCCATTTAGTGTTTCCTTGAAACGTTTAGCTCTAAGTCTTGTAATTGGATCACTTGAAAGTAACAAGGGGTCTTGTGCAAATTCAGATACATTCCCGAGTGTATGATCAACATGTCCAGCTCCTTGGTTTGCATTAACCAGGCTTCGTGTCTCGAAGCCTTGAAATAAAGAAATATTTTGGTAAACAAAATAGTTGGCACCGTACTCTAAATTAAGAACTCTCTGAACCTGTTGTCACGTTCCAGGCTGGCCCTTCATAACAAAAGCCACACACAGACTAATTTTAAAAAAAAATAATCAAGAGAATAAAAAATCAGGGCATGATCTTCATAGAGCCTCAACTACGATATTTCGCAGATTTGGTTATATTTGATATGTTGTCTATCACATGCGGGTCAGCTCATAGAGAGGAAAACAGTGTTTTGCAAACGATCATAAGGAATTCAGCCGTTAATTGTGGGTTTATGGTGGGATCTGTTTTGATATTTTTTAGCATTATGAACTTCAAGAAGATCTTGGAACAAGCCAAATCCCCACAACGACATGCCTCAGCTACCTTCTTCCTGGTAGTTTTCGCCTTTTATTTTGCCACTTTTGTGGTTTTTGCAATCGTGCAATGTGTAGATTCCATCAGACTTATCTTTACTTCTCACAAGATCACACCCTCCGAAACTGCGGCGCCGGAGACCGGGGCTCAGCCCCAGCCCCAGCCTCGACCATGATCATCATGATTAAACCCTGCTTTATCTAATCCTGCATGCTGCAGAACTTTTCTTCTTGTTTTTTCCTTGTAAGAAAAGCATAGTTAAAGCTGCTCGTTTGTTGCTTAATTTTCAAAATAAGCAATGATTTAGGTTTAACTTGTCTAAAATGAGACTCCTCATGGGGAGATTGTCTCTTTTACAGTGGTTTCCATTGATGTAGCCTTGTCTCCTGCTTGTATTTGTTCCTCTCTTCTTCTTTTTTGTGAGCGTCAATCCACAAAGCTACAATGTGATCATATGTCGATTTAAGAGATAATCCATCCTCAAAAAGCTATCGGCATAGCCCTGATAATTCAAATGGTTTTTTTTTTCCTTGGCAAACGAGAGAAATAAATTTAGATTAAGCAGCAGGCCAGCAAGAGCATGACCTGCAGCAGCAATCAAAGAAACATTCTTTGTCAATCTAAATCTCGAGGATACATTCATAGCTCCTATACAATCCATCCCATCCCTGAATAAAAAAAGTTCATATCAGAAGATTTAACCTGCAACAAAATAGAACAGTTTCAGCATAGAAATGTCCCAGTCCACCTGCACTCCTCCAAGATTAACCTGTTCTTTGACTCCCAGATAATCCAAATGATGCAGACCACCCTGAACTCTCCTATGGAACTGAGAAGAACCGAGTAGGAATATAGCTTTTCCAGGCAACAAACAAGCTGTCAGATCCCCAGTATACATGTTACGGTTCCAGAAATTCAAAATGAAAAATGGATTTTCGAGGAATCCAAAACCTCCAATATTTAATTTTAGGAAATTGTTCATTGATGACTCCTGACTTTAAATAATAACAAAGAATAACTAATTACCGATTTCCTAGGACCCAGTAACACACATCCTAATATTTAACTTATCTCCAGCTAACAATCTTATTGATTTATTCAATTGCCACGATCTGGCAATTACTGATACGTAACCCAGCACTCTAATATTAACCCGTTGCCCTTAAATTACCCGACCAACTAGAAACCCGACTAATTTATTCAGCTAGCATTATGGCCCAACTAATCCCATTACAACTTGACTGACACCGGCTCCATCTTCAATTCGACGTGATCAGCCCATGCTGCTAGCAGGTGGCTGAATGTGACTCTTCTCTGAATGATGTGGACACGGTAGAGCCAGCTTACCACACAATGTCTTTCACGGCATGTGACAATGTCCCTCCTTTCACATGGGCACGTAACAATACACCATTTCAGATCAAACCATGTATTATCAAGGAATAGAGGCCGAGTATTCCCCATCTTTGCCAAACCCACAGAAACTACTATCATCTCTAAATTGGGTTAGAGAAGTTGTTGACAATAGAATCTTCAATTCCTCAAACTGAGCTTCCTATCCCACCCTTAAATTCCTATTCCACATAACATTCCAATTCCATACTCCATCACACCAAGAACCCATTGAACTGATGAGCTCATCCTTCGTAGTTGAAGCTCGGAAAAACCTAGGAGACTGCTACTAATGTGGAATTGTATAATTTCCATTGCCCACTAAAAAGTCCATTGGTGGTTATCAATTCTATGATTTTTCTAAATTTCTGTCCACTTATCTATTAGTATGCTCATCTCCAATATGTATAGTTGGATTTCTTTGTTTCCCAACGAGCATAAAGTATTCTAAATTGGAAAATAAAAAGAAGGCTTGAAACACACAGGAAACAAAAGCTTGTGGCAAATAAAAAGCTCTGTATTCTAAATTGGCCAAACCCATCAGCAGCAGCACTCCACCAAGCACATGTCCTGGAGGGCATTATTGCAAGCTTCGTGTTTTCTGAGAGATTTGTTTCCTATTTTATCATTTTTGCTCGCATTTCCAAAGCGTTTGCACATGTGAGCATGAGGGCATATGAGTTGTAAATTGTTTTCATGATGCTAAATCTAATAAATGTTGTAGATTTTTCAAGAACAATGCTCTGGTTGTTAGAAAGGTACATCTCCTCTTGTGATTATATGATTTAGAGTTCAAACTTGTTGATTTCGCCATGGTACACCGAAATCTTGTAACCCAAGAATTGAACTCATGACTAAAACGGGACTTGAAACGAACAACTATCCTCCATTGATCCATCTATACTCTCTCCGTACAAAGCAGGAGAGGATTTGGACTGGAATTTGAATTTGCCTCTCCTGCTGGAGAAAAAACTAGAAAGAAACAGTCAGTGTTACAGAATAATATAAACTGGAACGTCATTTAAAAATTTAAGTTTTTAGATGAGATGGTTTCTTAACATGGTATCAGAGTCTTGCTGACCTAGCGGTCATGAGTTCGAATCTTATCATCCTCATTTTATTTGATAAAAATCAAGCATAAAATAGTGTAGGTCTGCAAGTTTCAAGTCTAAAGGGCTTTCATTTGAGGGATATGTTAGAGAATAATATAAATCATATTCTAAGACCTCATTTAACAACTTAAATTTTTAGATGAAATGGTTACTTAATAACACGGTGTTTGATTAATGTAATTTTGTATAATTCAACACCATTGAACTAAGGTGTGAAGTTTTTATTTTAATCATGAAAGTTGGAGGCCCATCATCTCAATCACCATATCATCATGTTTTCTATTTCCTAATTATCCATCTAAACTAGTTAATACAATTTTTTCAAGGATTGTATACTGAATTTATCAGATTAATCATGCAAACACTGATCAGGTCAATCTCACAACTCATATTTATGTAGTTAATGAAAGCGTACACTAGCTAAATCACTTAGCTATTAAAAATCATTGTGAAAACATTCTAAATCCACAATATTTTTCTAATTTTTTAGATTTTATTTAATACTTTAAATCATTGGGTTTTTTAGATTTTTTCACTTAGCTTTAATTGAGTTTTAACTGACATGATGGAAAAATCAGCCCTTAATTAGTGATGACCTCAACTCCACTTAGCAAGACTAAAATAAGAAGCCAGCAGGGTCTTGGCCTGGTGGTCAAGAAGGGCTTCTCCCTTCCTCTCACCCCAGTTTCAAGCCTTGCCAGGAATACCTGTCACCCTCGCGGTGCCTTACATGCTCATTGGGTTTGCAAGATGTTCAGTGGGCCCGGAGATTTAGTTGTGGTGCGCGCAAGCTGACCCGGACACCCCAGTTATATAAAAAAAAAGAGACTAAAATAGGAAAAATGACCTACTGCCCTGCTACTGAATTTTAATTAACCAATTAACACTAGCTCCTTTGGCTAAAAAAATATAACATATAATCTTTATTGTTTCATATCTATTTATGATTTTATCCTTCTATTCAAAGGATAAGGCTTGTGATTTTCGACACTGAATGCTTATCGTAGTTTGTTAGAAACGAGTATTAACCTCATAATTTACTCTAAGCTTGCTGAAAACTTAAAGTAAATCGTACGTTTTAATCAAAGTCATAATAAATAAATAAATAAATAAAATCTATAAAATATTTTTGAAATGAAGAAAAAAGAGAGAGACTGCTAATGTAATATCACCCAATGTAAATTTCCCACGTGGAATTGGAAAGCACCAAACTCTCTCTCTGATTTGTATTCCCACCTTGAAAACCGACAGCGTCTTGCAACCTGAAAAACGCCGGTGGCTGACCGTACAGTACACGCGGTCACTTTAATAAAAGTTTATTTTATTACATCCGCTTCTTCCTGGTTCTTTCTTTCTTGCTCTCCTCAAGGTTTCAAGAAACTGACATTTCACCTTCTGTTCCTTCACAAATTCTAAGAAGAAGGTAATTCCTTCTCTTTTTGGCTCACTGTTCCTTGATTTTTGGAGACCTTTCCCCTTCCCTTCTCTTGTTCAGTGAATTCTGATCAAGAAAAAGGGAAAACGCTTGAATCTTTGAGATCTGTTTTGCATGTTTGGCTATCAGCAAACTTTCCCGTTTTAGAGAATCACGCGGTTTTTTTCTTTTGATGTTTGATTGTTGAAAAAATGGATAATGATCACGGGTCTCCATACCCTTATAACAATCCATATCCATACCCCCACCATCCTCCTCCTCCAAATTATGAGTATCCACCTTCAGATCCACACTATCCTCCTCCTCCAAATTATGGTTATCCACCTTCAGATCCACACTACCCTCCTCATCCCTATCCTTATGGGCCATACCCTCCACACGGTGCTTACGACTATCCACCACCACCACCACTAACCCACTCAGGCCCTTTAGATTGTTCTTATCATAAACCTTCAGCTCCATATCCAACAAGCCATTCAGGGCCTTTACACTATTCACACAGTCCATCAAAACAACAATCAACTAGCCATTTGGGTTCCTTAGACTATTCTCAACACCAACCACCATCACCACGTCCAACAACGAATTCGGGACCTTTAGATTTTAATCGCCACTATCCTGATCCTTTGACTTATTCACCACCATATGCTGCATATCCTCCAGTACCTCATGTTTCAAATTCAGTCCTTCAAAATAGTGGAAGTTTTCATAATTACCCTTCTGCTCCACCTCAGTCGGGCCAATATCCCTCTCTTGATAGCATTTCACAGGTGCCTTATAGGGCTAATAGCTTTCCCAGTATTCATAGACAAGATAGTTCTTCATCGTCAGGAATTGGATCATCTTCATCAAACCCCGATAAAGTCGATGCTGCTATTGCCGGTACTTCTGCATATCCACCTTTGGATGATTTAATAAGTAATTTGCATATAAATGATACGAATAGCCATCCTACTGCCCCTGCTTCACTATCAGCTCCTCCAGTGCCTGATTCCAGTTTTGGACATGCCCCCCCGCACGAATTATATGGTTATCCTAATGACTCATTTTCAAGCAACTGGGAGGAGGGTTATGTGGGCAGAGTTGATTCGTCTGGTCACAATCCTGCTTCTCCTTATTCGCATTCATCCTCCTTTAATGGATCAAAGCATGACCAAGGTATGGAGGTTGTGCCAGTGTCGAGTGGTAAAGGGTCGTCTTTGAGGGTTTTGCTATTACATGGGAATTTGGATATTTGTGTTTATGATGCAAAGAATCTCCCAAACATGGACATATTCCACAAGACTTTGGGTGATATGTTCAACAAATTACCTGGAAATATAAGTAGGAAGATTGAAGGACAAGTGTACACCAAGATTACCAGTGACCCTTATGTTTCAATTTCAGTGAAGGGTGCTGTGATTGGGAGGACTTTTGTGATTAGCAATAGTGAAAATCCTGTATGGATGCAACGTTTTCATGTTCCTGTTGCACATTATGCTGCAGAAGTGCATTTTGTTGTTAAAGACAGTGATGTTGTGGGGTCGCAGTTGATAGGAGTTGTGGCAATTCCAGTTGAACAGATATGGTCGGGGGCAAGTATTGAGGGAGTTTACCCTATATTGAATAACAACGGAAAACAATGTAAGCCTGGTGCTGCTTTGAGAATTTCAATTCAGTACATACCCATGGAGAAACTGAGCATTTATCAACATGGTGTTGGTGCTGGTCCTAATTATCATGGTGTGCCTGGCACCTATTTTCCTCTTAGGAAAGGTGGAACGGTCACTCTTTATCAAGATGCCCATGTTCCGGACGGGAGCCTTCCAAATGTGCAACTTGATAACGGGGTGCCTTTTCTCCACGGAAAGTGCTGGCAAGATATCTTTGATGCTATACGCCAAGCTCGTCGTTTAATTTACATTACAGGGTGGTCTGTGTGGCACAAAGTTACTCTGGTCCGGGATGGTGAACAGCATCCAGGCGTCACCCTTGGGGATCTTCTGAGGTCCAAGTCCCAAGAAGGTGTAAGAGTTCTGCTTCTTGTTTGGGATGATCCTACTTCAAGGAATGTCTTGGGATATAAAACAGTGAGAATCTTACCTAAATTTAATTGTATAATTGTAGTTCTCTGATGTAGTTTGTGGTCAAATACATGTTCTTGGATCTACTACTGATTGTTACAATCCTTACCAAATGATTGACCTATCCGTGATTGACTTCGCAAATAGGATCTATGCTTGCATCTATGATTATTGCTATTATAAAAAAAAAAAATGTTGCTTTTGCTGTCTGTAGTATCAACTTGGGTTCATTGTGATCTATGTATGTTCTGTCTGAGCTCTCGAGTAAGCATGAGCACTCTGTCCTGCTAGATCCGCAAACTGTATTCTTAAATCATGCCACCTGTTATCATGTACTTTCTCTTTCAACTGGAAAGCTTCTTAACTCTTCCACTAAACCTCTTTACAATGCAGGATGGAATTATGGCAACCCATGATGAGGAAACTCGCCACTTTTTCAAGCACTCATCAGTTCAAGTGCTGCTTTGTCCTCGCATTGCTGGGAAAAGACATAGCTGGATCAAGCAAAGGGTTAGTTATCCCATAATACTACTGTTCTTGGTGCTTTATTATTGCTTAAAGCAGTGCTAGTGCCTGGCAAGTGGCAATCATTCTTGATATGTTGAGCATGTCAGTTTACCAGCCATAACAAAAAGCATTTGCTACAATTGTCATTAAGTGCTAAAAGTATTCAGTCAGTTATACATAATTCTGTCTTCAGAGATTGCAATTGCTAAGTATATAAACCTATACTGAATTGAGTTTACTTTGGTACAACAGCCCTGCTATGATTAACTCAGTATCACAAGCTGACCATTGCTTGCTCTTTTTGGCAATTGTAGTTAGGAAATTTGTAGCATATATATTCTTTTCTTCATGCTGCTCCATGGTTTCAAAAGGGATTTTTGAGAAATTTATTGTCATGTTAGTTTTTTTTCTTGGCACAGTAAGGTGAAGCAGGATACTTCATATCAACCAGCAATACCTGAGAGCTGTCTCATTCCAGCAAGTTTTATTTTTTTTATTTTTGTAGCAATGGAGTAGAAATTATAACTGAATCTCCTCTGCTGTTTCAAATTATCAGGAGGTCGAAACGATTTATACACATCATCAGAAAACTGTAATTGTTGATGCTGATGCCAGCAATAATAGACGAAAAATCATAGCTTTTGTTGGTGGACTTGATTTATGTGATGGCCGATATGATACTCCTGATCACTCTCTCTTTAGGACACTACAAACTGTGCACAAAGATGACTATCACAACCCTACTTTCACTGTAAGTCTTAAATTTTACCTCTGCAATTGCACATTTATGATTGGCTACATGATTCAGTTGTCGAAGTGTTATTTGGCATGCTATTGATGATATAAAAGATAAGCTGGCATGATCTTGTTGTTTAGAGTTGAGTTTTAGAAGTGATGAAATCAACTTCTTCTTTCCTTAATTATGAATTTGTTTGAATACTGAGCAGGGTAGTGTTGCAAATTGCCAAAGAGAACCATGGCATGACATGCACAGCAGAATAGATGGTCCAGCAGCATATGATGTGCTAGCTAACTTTGAGGAGCGTTGGATGAAGGCTGCAAAACCTAAGGGCCTTAGAAAACTAAAAACATCATACGATGATGCTTTACTCAGGATAGACAGAATTCCAGACATTATAGGTGTTTTTGATACTCCTTCCATTGGTGAGGATGACCCTGAAGCTTGGCATGTTCAGGTAATTTGTCCAAGCCTTGGCTCAAGTGATCATGCACTGAGGCGTGATTCTTGTGAAGGGGTTGTTTTGGTCTTGATCTGAATCTAGTTTTGCTGTAATGAAACATGGGGTCCTATCTAAACTGCAGATTTTCCGATCAATTGATTCAAACTCTGTGAAAGACTTCCCAAAGGATCCAAAGGATGCCACGAAAACGGTGAGTTGTTGTTGTTGTTGTTGTTCTTTAGACAATTACAAACAAGGTAAGAGAATATCTTGCAATTCATTGCCTGTTGCTTCTCTTTTGAGTCTGTGCAAGTGTGAATGTGTTTGTGTGTCCATGGCTGCATGTGGAAGTTGACTGAATATTCTGCCTGTAACAGAACCTGATGTGTGGAAAGAATGTGCTCATTGACATGAGCATACATACAGCATACGTGAAGGCCATTCGTGCTGCCCAACATTTTATTTACATAGAGAACCAGTATTTTATTGGGTCCTCATACAACTGGAGTTCATATAAAGATTTAGGTGAGGAGCCTTTTTTTATTGTATGGAAAAAATCATGTTAAGAGAAGCTGCCTCCAAAACTGCATTTCATTGCCTTCCCTGCTTTCTAGCCAACATGGAAATCATTGCAGTTTAGTAACAAAGATTGTAGTCAGTTTTGATGGCATAAAAATGTGGTGGTACCTGATTCCTCTCTCCTTTTTTATTAATTAGTCATTCCCTTCGTTTACTATAATGTGGCAAAATAGATGGGCATGTAGTTTAACAGGGCTCAGTTGTGAAGGATGGAGAATTGAAGATACTAAAAAACATAAGTGAAGGCTAGAGATAAAGTAACATGCAAGAGTATTAGCACAATTAAGGAACAGAAAGAATTAAATAAAATATGAATGGTGGAAATCTCATTAAACAATGCTGAAGGGGGATAGATTAATTAAAAGGCAAAACAATATTTATACAGAAATCTCTATCAAATAAGATACTAAATAGAAAGAACGCAACTAAATGAGAAATAACAGAATAATTAGGATATACACACCAAGAGAGTCAAGCCCTAAGACAGGCCAGCAACCTGATGAATTTTCCAGTCTTTCTGCACCGTCTATGTTAGCAATCATGATTGTAGATCCATGTTGCTATGCTTCTCAAAATGTGCACTGTCAACACTCAACACCCTCAACTCCTGGAGTGAACACTGCTGAATATATTCTGTTACGTTTTTGTCCTCTAAGATAAATCATTGAACATCAGTTACTTATACTGGATCTTTCTGGCACTGCCAGAAGAAAAGTTCTACATTTTATGCTTTCAATGAGTGTCCTGTACGACTTTAAGGTAGATAATTGACCCTTTTGCACTGTTTATGAAATGCAACATGCTGTTAGCAGACTTCACACTTGCTACTTTTTCCAACAAAAAATTCCCACATCTGAAACATCAGCTCACCAATTTTCATTTATATTGGTTTGTTCTTGTCTATCTCAACTAGATGGAGTAATGCTGTAAATATCTGATTTCTATGGTTCCAGCAACATTTTTACCTAGATGCTGAACTCTTGTCTTTCTGCCTTCTTGCAGGGGCTAATAATTTGATTCCTATGGAAATTGCACTAAAGATTGCCAATAAAATCAGAGCTCATGAGAGATTTGCTGCCTACATTATTGTTCCGATGTGGCCAGAGGGCGTTCCAACTGGTGCTGCCACACAAAGGATTTTGTTTTGGCAGGTAGGCTCCAACTACAGATCTGGCAACAGAAACTCATATTGTTTTTACGATGAAAGATGACAAGCAAGTGATATCAATGATAAAATACTATTTCCCTTTGTAAAAACAGAAAAATCTTTATAGAAAAAATTTGTTTGTTAAAAAAAGCCATTGTTAACTGTGATTCAGGGGATTGCATCATGTGATAACATGACCTACAAAACTTTCTACTCAAACTTGGTGGATATAATTAGTTAACTGCTGACATCACAGTTGACACCAGAACTTATTTGCCTAATTTCTTTCTGTCGCAACTTTTTCTACTTAGACAAGCTTAACTTGTAGTATCATATTTATTCCTTTGAGTTTCTAGACCCAAGAACTGGACAGCCAAATGCACAGCTTAGATCTGTCATGAAATAGAAAATGTTTGCGTGATATGGTGGTACTGTACTTTGTTAATCTGGAAATGTTGATAATTGCTGCAGCATAAAACTATGCAAATGATGTATGAGACAATTTACAAGGCCTTAGTGGAGGTTGGGCTTGAGGATGCATTTTCACCACAGGACTTTTTGAACTTCTTCTGTCTTGGTAATCGTGAAGCTGTAGATGAATTTAACTCTTCAGGCATGCCAAGTCCTTCAAATTCTCACATTCCTCAGGTATCTTCATTCTTGGAATCAGTTGTTTCATTCATGCAATGTATTTTGCAGTACTTGGTACTTTGGGAAGTGAGAAACGTCCTAGAAAATCACATCCTTTACAAATGCTATTATCCTACTGGCGTAGTGAAAATTTGAATTTCAAACTTAGATACCTTGCCTCTTTACATGATGGCTTCCAATGCACAGCATGAGAATTTGCAGCAATTTGATGATTTTGCCACTTTTTATTTTTATTTCCCTATCTGCTTCTGTATGAATAGGGTCTGATGTTGGTTCACTTGTGACCATCTAAATTTTTTAAGATTCTCTCTGCCTTTTCTCTCCTTAATAACGTGCTGTATTGTGGCATTTCCAGGCACTTAGTCAGAAAAGCCGGCGGTTCATGATTTATGTTCATTCGAAAGGGATGATAGTTGATGATGAGTATGTAATACTGGGATCTGCAAATATAAATCAGCGTTCCATGGACGGCACTAGAGACACTGAGATTGCAATGGGAGCCTACCAACCTCAACATACCTGGGCAAGAAAACAATGCAATCCACTTGGACAGGTAACCTTCAGTTAGATAATACAAAAACCACATTTGTTTGTCACGGTTGAAAACAGAAACTCAATATTTGATAATTGATAATTGATTCACTGGGAAAAGGAGTTGCTGCTGGAAAATGGAGAATTACACAAAATAGCCAAAAGATTTAGCTTAAAAGAACAATAATAATTAATGATTTAGTGGCATGATAGTGAATGGTAGTATTGAAATAGTTAACCAATGCACTCAGTTGCATAAAAGCTAAAGAAGAAGAATTGTTTATGGTACTTGAAGTATTGTTTTTATCTGTGTATGTTTGCATGAACAAATTAAATATAAAAAATAAAAATTAGTATAAGAAAGAAAAAAATCTCAAAGAAATTGAACTGTTGTGCTGTTCAACAGCAGGAGTCTACAATACATGCATGAAAAGATGACAGGAGAGATGGAATTTTTTTTATTTATCCTTCATCCTTGCCTTGGGGTGTAGTTGCCAAGAAAGATTACTGTCCTAAAACAAAGATGAATTTGTTGTTGATTTCTCTGGAAATTACAAAGGCATATTTACATTATTGACAACTTGTTTAAAAATATCCAAAAGAATATGCTCATTTTATTTTATAATTGAAACTCTGAAATTTCTGGTATTTACTGACTTGCTGTTTCTTGAACAAAATGCATCTTTTATAGATCCATGGATATCGGATGTCTCTCTGGGCAGAGCATACTGGAGTTATTGAGGACATCTTTACAGAACCCGAGAGTCTTGAATGTGTTAGGAGAATTAGAACAATGGGGGAGATGAACTGGAAACAATTTGCTGCTGAGGAGGTATCGGAGATGAGAGGGCACTTGCTAAAGTACCCTGTTGAAGTTGATCGAAAGGGCAAGGTGAGGCCTATCCCTGGATCTGAAACTTTCCCAGATGTCGGAGGAAATATAACAGGTTCGTTTCTCGCAATTCAGGAGAATCTGACTATCTAAATAAATCTTTAACATGGAGTTTCTACTGCCTATCAAATCAAAAAAGGATGAATATACTATTGGATAGTGATTCGAGCACACAGTTTTGAAATATACACATCTTTACTTGTACAAAGCGCCAATAATATTTGTATGTTCACCCTCACTCTGTTTTGTGGGCGGGCATGATAAATTTACATTGCCTAGTATGGAGTATGGTACATCTTCAAGAACATTTTTTTTTTCTTGTGGCGTAGTCCCGAATGATAGAGAATGAAGAGCTTGTTTTATGTATATTTGTGTAAATACAGCTGCCTACATAAATATTTTACCTCGAATGTTTCACCTTTAGATTATCTGTTTCTCTTAACTGATGTTTGTGAGCATGGATAGGCTGTGATTGCTGTTTGTGAATGAAGGAACATTCATACATTACCATATGCCATTTTACTGGGACAATGTAATATCTATCTGTTATTACAGGAGGGTTAAAAATTTAATGGAAAAGGGCAGTTATCATTTCCAGAAATGTTTTTCTTGCCCGACACAAAATCTTGAATTATGCGGAAACGCATCGCTTTGTTCATGAACACAAACCTGCAAAAAGAATTTCTGTTCAAATAAGACAGCCCAGCTTCACATGCTATGATTATTGAAAAGGAAAACACCAGCTCTTCTAGCGTGAAGCACCGGCAGGCAAACATGTCTAGATAAATTTGTGAAGGGTTGTGTTGAAGTTTGATATAAGATAATAAGATTTAGAGTTTATAAGAGTCTTAATATTTTTAGAAGTTATAATAATTTAGTAATGTTAAATAAAATTCAGTTAAAGGAGAAATTCTAGTTGATGTAAGAATCTTTACTAAAAAGTAGTTTGTAATAAACTAAGCTATTAATATTCTAGTTAAATTATGATTTCCTCAAGTAGTTTTAATTTCTTAATTGTCTTACTTTAGATCTATTAATAAAAATGTAATCTAATATAATACACAATTATAAAATAAAAAAAAAAACAGTTTTTAAATACCTTTATAAGTGTGGCTAAAGTGATTTAATCATCGATTTTAAGTTGTGTTGAATAATTAATTATGCAAAATAAAAAACAATTTATTTACTAATAATGAAAACACTCCGGTATAGGGAACTATCTCGTCTAATAACTTAAGCAGTTATATGAGTTCCTAGAATATGATTTATATTACTCTCTAACACATACACTTCAAGTGAAAGCTTTTTGAGCTTGAAACTTGCATGAACTCACACTATCTTGTACTTGATTTTTATCAAATAAAATGAAGGTAGTGAGATTTGAACTCATGACCGTTAGGTTAACAAGGTTCTGATATCATATCAAATAATAACTTAAATTGTTAAGTGAAACCTCAAAACATAATTTATATTATTCTCAAACATCTATAACTTAATTTTTGTTAAGATTAAACCTCCATAAAATGTTATTAAACCTTCATCGAATCTTTGATTCCTTGAAGTGATACTTCATAAATTAAGAGATAAAGAAATCATAAAGTGCATCCCTTTCCCTCCTTACAAAATTTAAAGGATTCACCACCACAAATATTTTTAATCTCATTTCTTACGTTAATGGATAAGCACCATCGTTACTATTTGGAAACTCTATTTCACCAGCAAGACCTCATGACGTGGCACTTGGACTCTTCCAGTTCTTTTATACTGAAACTCAAACGTGGACGTACATGTCGGGCCCCACCACTTGATTGGCCCAGAAAATAACGAGCCGCTAAAATGGGGGGAGCCCGCAAAATACTATCTCTTTATATTTTCTGCGAGGACCCAAGAGTCCGCACCAGAGTCGGTTAAGAGTTATGGTTATTCTTTTATTTAAAATATGTCTTTTTTTATTTTTAAAATTTTAATTTTGAATATTAGCATATTAAAACATAAAATAAAATAAATATTTTTTTATTTTTCAATGCCCTAATTTAAAAGATAAAACAGGAGAACATTGAAGCGTTTTTAATGGGTGATAAGCATTCCAGCATGAAAAACACATGTCAGGGAAACTCTCATACTACAAGTACCATGTTCTACTTTTTTATATATATTGTTATCATGGATGTTTAAATCAGTTTGCATGTATCTCGATTAATTTCAACCTCTAGTAATTATCATATAAACAATCATAGGGCTCTAACCTGAGACTACAAGAGGACCAAACCCTTTAGTTCCGAACTTGTAACACTGTATCATATATCAGATGGTTATGCTCTACTTTTATCAATACTCTACGTTGTTAGCACAAACTTTTGGTTTTAATAAATGGCTTTTAAGATTATATTAAATTTGAAATAATAACTCTTATTCAAATATCTTATTTCATATTTTTTTTGTATTTATTGCTGAACTTTATATTGAGAAAATATCCAAACCTATTTATTGTTGGTAAGATTCTTAGCAATTATTTGCTGAAATAAATCCATTCCGAAATAAATTTCAAGTTTAAAAAATGATAATATTATTTATTTAATTACAAATTTTTTTATCCTGGTCGCTTTTGTTATCCTAAGGAAATTTCTAAGACATAAGCATATGTGGGATATTTCTTCAAATCTCAATTGTCCCTTTCATTACATATTTAATGCTTCGGTTCTTCATTAATGCATGTGTAGTTCTAAGAGCATCTCCAAATGTGAGAGCTATTTTAGAGAGTCAAATCTTTAAAATGACTCTTTGAATAATATATATATATGATTTTTTTGGTGATGTCTGCTCCAATGGTAAAAACCATTTTGGAGAGCCATTTTTTTTATATTATTTTAAATATAGTGCAATTATTTTGTATGTAATTTAATTATATAATTAATTATACAATTAATAGGAGTAAGTTATATAATTAAATAATTACTTTTGAAAAATCCTCCAACAATAAAATTATTATTTTTTAATTATATTTAAATAAACAAGAATTTAAATATAATTAAAAGACCCGCAATATTTGAAATTTAAAATTTAAGCTACTTATTGTATGTTTTTCAAATAATTTGTATGTTTTTTTTATGGTTGTTATATTTGAAGTTAATTAATGTTATTTATTGTTTTTGAGTGTTAGAAAAACTTAAAAAAATAAAATGCACACATTAATAAATAACAATAAGTTCAAACATAATTAATCAAAATACATTCTATTACAGATAATTCAATCAAATTAATACCTCTATTTTTTTATACTAACTATTATTATAATAATATAATAATATAATAATATTATTATTATTATATAATAAATAATATTATAATTAATAATAATTATTATTATAATTAAAACCCACCCCACCCGTCCATTCCCTCACTCAAAGTTAAAAAAACCCTACAACCCCTTTCTTTATCTTCTTCCCCCGCCCCCCCACTCCTCTCCATTTTGAGCCATTTTCCACTTTCTTCGACTCTTTCACCCAAATCCATATTCATCAAATACCTCTTTTTCTCCATTTGCAAGTCTTTGACTTGTCTTTTCACATTCCAATCTCAATTAAGTATCTTTGACACCCGGATCAAAATGCCCCATCTTTTCCCATTCCAATCTCAACTCGGTAGCGCCTCCTCTTTGTATTTTTGGCCAAACAAATATCTCTTAATTTCTATTTCTGGTAATTAGCTCATTCTTAAAAATTTATTCAACTTACTGCATTTCTTCTCTGCCCCCCCCCCCCCCTCCATCTCCCTCTGCTGCTGCTGTTGTTGTGTTTTTATTGTTGTTGTTCTGCAATGGTAAAATCTTGGCTGGAAAATATACTGTGTTTCTTCAATTGTTGAATTCATTGTGTTGCTGTGTGTTTTAATTTGGACAATGGCAACGGTAACATTACAACGGTCGGATTTTGTTTTTGCCTCTGCAGGAGAGATATTTAGGAATGCCTCCGGAAGCCATTTTGGCTCTGCATTTAGCTCTCCCCGTTGGAGACGAAAATTTAACAAAAATAGCTAAAATTTTAAAATTTTGGCTTTGCCTGCCCTGATGGCCCTGGAGATGCCCTAATAGCCTGGACCACTTGGTGAGGAACCCAGAAAGTGCTCAGTACGCGCCACTTCTCTCTTGGGGGGGGGGGGTTCAAACCGCCACAAACAAGATATTTTTTTGACGCATGGCATTCACATCACGCCTAAAATTCAACATAAAACGTACACGTGGACCACCTACTCTAGGGTGTCTAGCTAGTGTCACAGGGACCTAACTTCTGATAGAGAATAGAGCATACCCCACAATAAGCCCATTTCTGCATTTGAAACATTTACTCGCTATTAATTTCTTCTTCGATCAATCTTACCTTTGAATCAATGACTATCACTAGTAATGAAGGTTGATGTTTTTGACACTTGAAAGTAGAAAATCAATTTGTCAGAAAACATTAGCTGGTTTTATTTTCATTTTATATGAGAGTTGTGAGCTCACAAACATATCCATCCAAGAAATTATTAGTAAAAAGATTAATTTAATACTAGAAAAAGAATAGCACTTATAGTTTGATTTCTTGTGCCTTTATCCAATCTTTACCTATATAATATTAGTAAGTTATTTGCAAAATTGTGTGTGTCAATCTATATCTATCAAACCACTTGTTTTATATTGATGAGTTAGTTTTTTTTAGCTCAATATTATTGTAGCTTAATCTAGAACAATACGAGTCTGGCAAGTTATTAGATTTAATATATTTAGGCTCCATTGTTAACTAAATTCAAGACAATATGGGCCTTGGAAGTGATATATCATGTCTGGTTAATGAACATTGTTATAGACTAAAAGAGTAACGGCAAGTGGCAGATGTGTGTGGACTTCATTGAGGCGAACCAAGTTTTCCAAAAGATAATTATTCATTTCAAAATAGAAATCAATTGGTAAATAATACCATATATTTTGATTTCCTAAGCTCCTTAGATGCTCTTATTCTCCAAGGTTTGAAACCTCTTGAGGACTCCTATGACCTTCTAGTGGATGAAGGTGAGCTAACCTCAATTCCAAATCTTGGACCAATCTTAATAGCCATAAATCTTTAGAGAGCAGCACCAATTTTGGACCTAAAGCTAAACCCCCCCTAAAAAATATTATATTCTTCCCTTTTCTGGAAGATATTCTTAAAATTATTCAAGAAATTATGAATAAACAAGAAAAAGATGAGGGTTTCTTTTTCCCTAAAGGAAAACTCTGTTACGAGGATATTTGCTCTCGTTTTTAAAACTCAAGATTCTTAATCCAAATAATACTAAGGAATTTTTTGGCAAAAGTTAAAAGCAAAAATAAAGAGAAAAAGGATCTCACAGGTAAATGATACCCCATACATTTGGGTTCAACTGTTAGTTGAATCAAAAGTAACATGAATCTGACAATATATAAAGCTCAATACAATTAGATTCAATTATCAAGTGAACTATATACGACAAGTAGCTAGGCTCAATACGCTTGAGTTTAGTCATCAGCTAATCCAATGTAACACGAGTTTGACAGTATAAATCAGAATGGAAAAATACATTTGTTTTACAAAATTGGGAATTTGAATGATATGTGGAGTATAATCACATAACAACCATATGAGTATATAGTTTTCTCCATATGTTAGGCAATCCGTCCCAATATATAATTATATTTTGAAAGAAACAAATCATCTGTATTGTTATTAAAACTTATTAAGTTGTGGGAGTTGGAAAAGGAAGCTTGTGCAAATCAAATATTGAATGCTTGTCGGGTAGGCATTTCATGGAGTCAATTGGACGGGGCAACGGCAAGAGAGCTGAATAAATTTAAAAGTTATAATTCGATTATTTGTCGAACCAAGCAGAAAAATAGGGAAATTGATCCAAAAGCACAGTCCAATCTTGCCCCAGCCATGAATCATGCTTTATTGTTTCCTACAGCTACAATACAATCGGAAAAACCACCTTTCAGGTGGGCCCAGTTATTCAATGTGGGAATAAACCGTGGGTGGACTCGTGGTGGAATTTGGGCTCCACCATCCCATTTAAATTCCATGCCGTCGACCACGACCCTCCTCCAGTGAAAACCCCAACCGGCGAGATACAGAATCAGTCAATGAGAAAATACTAGCGTGTTAATCGGTCTATTTACCATCTCGTGTAACCAAACTTCATCAGATGCCATCACCAGAGCAAAGGGGGCCGGTGTTAAAAATAGAGAGGGGCCCACGTGTCAGTCGCAAAAGTAGCGGGCCCCACAATACAGATAAGAGAGGACACGTGTCGTCCATTCCAGTCTAATCATTTGCTTCCCCACTCTCGATCAGACCACCAAACCGAGGGACCACAAGTGGCCGCCTTGAAAACAGTGCGAAAAAAGAAACGGTCCCGTTTGGAGCCCACGAACCTGTTGGGGGGCGATCATGCTGGCCCCACTTAACAAAAACAAATGCGCTTCTCTTTTCGCCTTGCACGGTCCAGGGTGCCCGTCCCTTTTATTTTAAGAAAAAAAAAAAAGTTTGAACTGGATGGAGTTAAGAATTTGCCTTCTTTCTAACAATGGCTGGCCATGGAAGAACAATTAATGGGGTTAACCTCTGAGGGCAGAGTCACCACCTCTTTTCTAGCTGTGAGTGTTGACCCACCATAAATGTGGACCCCGTTCTCCGCCTGCTTCGACCCACTTTACACGTGAGCATGTGCTCTCTCCTCCATCCACGAATCAAAACAACTTTTTTTTCAAGAAAAAAAAAATCTTAAGAAAGGCGTAATCCCAAGCTCGAATAAACTTGTTAATGGCGGACGCACCAAAAACAATTAGAACCCAAAAACAGTGACCAATGAAAACCATCAATTTTTGTCATTGCTTTCAAGATCGAGGCATGAACTGTAACTCTTGTTTGTCATAAATCTCTAAAGAGAAGTCTCTAAGCATTTGAGGAGTTCTATTAGTAGTTGTGCTTGAGGTACTGAGAGTACAGGCAGAACTTGAACTTGGTGCCATCATTGAAATACCTTTCGCAGTCATAGAACCAGAAGCAGTAGAGCCTGAAACTGGCATAGCCACTGCTATATTGGATTGCATGGAAGACACAAAAGATGAAATTGGCCTTGCCGAAATATTTATCAGAGGGGTAGCTGCAGCTGGGAACGTAAAAATCTGGGGCTGGTTAGACGGTCCTGCAAGGGATGGTAGCATAAAAAACGCCCCTGGAACGACAGCATTGGATGGTATGGCCCACATGGGCACTAAGCTCTGTGGCACTGCCTCGACTGTTTGTTGCGGCTGCGGCGGTAACCGTGGCTTCGGCTGCGGCGTTTGCGTCGTCATGAGAGCGAGAGAAGAAGAGACAGAAACGGTGTCGTTGGCATCCACGTACTCGCTATTAGCGGGTCGTTTGCGTTTCTTTGTCGCGTCCAGTTCGCCAGGTTCGGAGCTGGAGTTGGTTGTTGTTGGGATTTTGAGGGTTCCGTTAACAGACATGGCAATAGCAGGGACGGTGCCGGTTCCTGTTGCTGCAATTACGGCAGGCTCAGCACGTTCAAGCAACCACCTGATCGTTTCACCGTCTGATTTATGGCCTAATTCCCGGGTTAGTTGAAAGATCCGGGCAGCACAAGCTGCGGGCATTCGGATCCTCCTGCCTCGACCCTCCACCTTGGTGTGCCGGTCTTTTGTTGATGCTCGTTTTGGTGGGGCTACTGTGGTTAATGGCATGGGAACTGCTGCCAACGGCATGTCACCTAATGGTGGTGTAGGTGATCTCTCCTCTGTGCACGGCTCTTCCTTGAGTGCTACCGACATGTCGTTGCAGTTCTTTTTGTTAGTGGGGCTTGCTCGAATGTTTGGCAATTCTCTGCTGTTGATTCTAAGATCAACGGTTCTCATGTCTTCGTCTTCCTCTTGCCTCTGTATCGATGCCATTCCGAGAGGCGGATCACCGTGAAAAATAAGAAAAAGGGAGCGGCGGAGGAGAAGATGGGAGCATTGAAACAGAGGGGTTTGTGTTTGCAATAACACATTCAGACGGCAGAGCCGAGAAACGGGCTATATATAGAGGAAATCTACAGTTACGTGCCCATCATTAAAAGAAATTAAAAAAGAAACAGGACGCACAGGATGATAACACGTGGTGGTCCCGTCCAGAAAATACTGTGATGCTTTCTGTTTGGTAGGGTCAAATGGGAAGTGATCATGCGGTGCCTCTGATGAGGTCAGGTTGCAATCCTTGAAACCCCGTCGTACTATGGGTGTTGAATTTTATTTCGTGGCCGTCTTTCAAACTGTTTCAAGTGGGAAGTCTTTCCTTTTCCTTTTTCTTTTTCTTTTTATCCAAGCAATGGTGGCTGCCAATCTATGATCACTTGTAATTACTTGTGATTTTTTTTCATTACCCAATTCGATCGCTATATAGGTGTTTTGAGTGAATTAGATAAAGAACAATATGGTATGGAAATCAATAACAAATTCATATTTTTTTACCATTCATTTAATGAAGATGGTATGAATTATAGCTTTTATAAAGTTTAATAACTTGTTTAACTATTTTTTTATTTAATTATATAGAAATAAAAATAGTTGTTTATAAAATTCAACACCAACTCAAAATAAGAACGTTTGTTTGAGACTACAATAACTTCATAGAAAATAAATTACAAAAAAACAAACTCAATTCTCATTTAAGTCAAAACTGATGACCCAAGCTATGAACTCCACTGGATTTAATATTTTTTTCTCAAACTATTTTTATGTAGTTATATGATAACAAAATAGACATTAGTAAAATCAAGCACCAACTCAATACAGGGACATTTGCTTAAGACTGCAAAAAAGAGAGTATAAAGCTTAATTCTCAACTAATTTACTACTGAAGCAAGTCATGAACTCCATTGTGTTTAATAATATATTTTTTCTAAAACTATTTTTCTGTTTAATTATATAAAAAAAATAGATACTCATAAAATCAAACACCAATCAAATATTAAGATATTTATTTGAGTGTGTGATATACTTTTAAAAAATAAATTATAAAACTCAATCCAAAATCAAACAAATATTGAAGAATGAAGTTAAAAAAAAATCCACATTAAAAAAATCAACAACAAAAAAAAAAAGGCAAACATGTTGGCCTTAAAAAAATCAAGTGGCCCAACAGGCCTATCTAAACCTTAAAAAAATCATATAGGAGCTTAGGTCTTTCTTATTTTCTTTGATTTTGAAGGGACTATAACCACCTTTTTTTTATGTAACATATAAATATAACAGCCAAAGAGTCATTTGGTAATTTGAATTCAAGTAACTATAAATAGCTTTAAAGTTGAGTTGTTGACTTTTAAGCCTAAAGAAAACTCATTCACCTATTTATCAATAAAAAAACAACCTTAATAAACTCATTTGTGGTATTAATTAGCATTTGATTCATTAAAAATAAATATCAACCAAAAACCATGTTTTTTTCAAGGTATGATTTATGTTTTTCGTCAAGATACTTGATAAGAATCTTATATGTTATCAATTTAATTTTATTACTTGGGTTTATATGAAACAAAAAAAAATCATTTGCACTTGAAAAAATAAATGACTTGATATTTTTAATGTGCAATATAAAATTAAATCAAAAAGTTGGTGAAGTTTTTTCTCATCTTGATGATGATTGGATAACTTAAGGAGAACAACATGAGGTTTGTCAAATTTTAATATGTTTGATTTCATTGACAGTGCAACAACACGAGGAAAAAATAGTGAAGAAGATGAAAGTGATGATGAAAAATTCTTAATGATGATGAAAGAGGGAATCATGGTATTAAAGATGTCTCATAGATTTAAATTGATGTCAAAACTAAATCGTCCGAATAGTCTTGATGGTAATGATCTTGATGAATGTCTTAGGAATAACAGGAAGGACAAAGACAATGCAACTAATTTTAGTTTACATTACACACTAATTGATTGTTTGATTTAGGTTTGTTATTTTTTAGTTAATGCAATTACACGGAGATAATTGTATTGTATTGTGTTTTTAAGTTGCTTAAACTATATATGAGTTTTTGTTTGAACTATATATTTTAAGGTGCTTGAACTTTTGTGATGCATATTTCATTTTTGTTTTAACTGTCTTATATTGATATTAATTAGTTGGATGAAATTGTTGCTATATAATTAGTTAAAAATACTTACTCATGATTTCACAATCCAAATTTACAATGTATATTACATGTCTTGTCAAAAAGGTGTTTTTGACAACAATATCTACTACCAATTCAATTCTAAATCCTTTTATTAAATTCATATAATCATATAAAAAATAAATTAGAACAAATTATCAATTTTCAATTATAAATAAACATAATATGGAATGATCGAATTGAAAAGAAAGACAAATCAATGACCAAAGGTAAAATCAAAGAAAGAGGACAACACCATAGTATTTTTAAAATTAAAAGTCCTGCTATTTGTTTTTCAATTTTACTGTTTTCAATCTCTTGCAAGCAATAAAATCAATTTTTTTATGATGATATTTTTCAATACTAAATGTATAAAAATTAAATCAACCATAAATTTCAAACAATATATAATATTAAAGAATAAAACTATATATATATATAGGACAAACAAAAAAAAAACATTGCCCGGATTCACAATATTTTACCTACAACATATAGAGTTCCATTATATTTTTTTAGGTTTTTGTAAGTGTATCAAGTCACACCAATCATTTAGAAGACAACATCCCATCTTGTATTTTTTTTTTATAAATAAACTCAACTGCTTTATTTAATTCATATAAATTATTTGCAAGATCTAGGATTCATAACCTTTTCTTCTGGCTTCTTGAATCAAAATTTCGAGACTTTAAAATTATGCTAACTTGAAGGCTCTGTAAGAATCCTGCTCCCAATCCATTTGTAAGTCACCCATCCCGTGCATTCACATCGACACGGATGGTGTACTTAAAATCAAAGTTATCACAAGTTTTGTTTTGTTTCGGTCGAAATGGCTTAAATATATTGGAAGTATGTTGGATGTGCTGTTTCAGCCATGAAAAAAAATGATTTATATTTTTTTATTATAAATCTGTTTTCTAATTATTAATTTTAATCAAATCTATAATTCAATCAAACCTATTATATTTATTTTATTTTACTTAAGAAATTATAAACAAATATAATTGATTTATATTTCTTTTATTCTAGAACATTTTACTTTCACAATATTTTGAAATTTTAGAAATGTTTCTAATTTCGAGATTATGTTTGTTTAACTTTGAGTTTGTGTTGTATAATTTAAAGTTAATTTATCTTGAATTTTAATTATGTTTGTTAAATTAATATTTTAATTTTTCATATATATAATTAATTAATTATATATGAACAATACAACTCCGAAACGGCACACCAAAACACTTTGAAACCACAAATATATAATTAAAATTGTGTTCTATCTTGTTAATAATTTTAAAAGTTATTGAATAATTAATATACACTGTAATTTTGCATGTTCCAATTTAAAAAAAAATCTTGAAAAAATTATTGTAATTTATATTTTTTTTAAATAATTTTTCAAGCCCACAACCACAAATACTATATAAGCAGGATGCAGTACGGAATTCCCTAGGGTGGGTATAGCCTGTTGTGTTTTTCATAATTGAAATTTTTTATTTTAAATTAAATATTTTTATATTTTTAAATTAAAACTAATTTTTTTTAAAAAAATATCATTTTAAATAAAAATTATTTTCAAAAACAAACTCGAACACATTATCATGAGAGACGGCCGGGCTTGTTGCAATTGAAAGTTGAAACAACGATTGATTGGAATTAACTATAATTTAGTACGTGTAGTTTATAAAAATAATAATAATTAACTTAGTCCTCGTGATTTCAAAAACAATATTTTTAACATCTATGTTTTTGGACTCGTCTGTAATATAATCTTTCTAATCCATTCCATTTTCTTAAATTTATTTTTATTTTGAAAAACAAAAACGGCTAAGAAAGAAAAGTATAAAAATAATAATATTTTTTCCAACCTATTTTCAGTGAAATTAGGGCATGGGTTAACATCTAAATGACTATAAATTGATAAAACAACATTGTTAATTATAAAATACTTCGTTATAAAGCACCTCAATTCATATGCTATAGGAATTAATTATATCATTTGTTTTCTTCATGTTAAGAGCTTGATCTAACCATGAAAGTATGGTTTTCTTCCATGGCTGGAATGCAATGACTTCTTTGATGATAATCATTTGCATAATTAAAGAAAGTCTCTATTAAGGAAAATTTGTCGGCAAAATGAAAGTTATAACCAACACCACAAGCACTATCCTCCCCTCCCTCCCTCCCTCGTTTCCTCTTATTCTTTATTTCTCTCTATGCAAAACACAACACCCCTCTATTTTGTCACAAATCTACTTCTTATCATTACAAACTCAATCATCCCAACACTAAGTGTATCAATATCCTTGTCATTGTTCAATTTCTTTTAAGGATTTTTCGCACCAAGTAAGAAAACCTATCTATTTTTTATTATTATGATCTTTCCCATGTTACTTTTTGGTATTTTTGTGAAGTATATATAGTTTCTTTGTGTGTGTACCAGTTTTATGACTTTTTTCCTAGAAACAATTATTGTATGAATGTATGATTTATACATATTAGGATTTATTTGGAATTTTGAAATATCATATTTGTTTATCATTTGATAAAATTGAGTTTGATTTTGTAATTTATAATAAAAGAAATAATGGGTAAATTTTTCATTTTGTCAATTTTATTGTTAAGTTGAAAATTTCACTAAATTTGGAGAAAATTGAATGTTTGGTGAAATTTAATAATGATTAAGGGGTGATATTAGAATAGCTTGAATAAGTTTTAATTGAACTAATAACAACTAATTAGTTTGGTACCGATAATTTATTTAGTTTACATTATTAACGAATGCATGTTATCATCAATATGTTATATGGTTTCCATATAAGTAATGAATCATCCTTCTTTGATGTATCGACTTTCACTTAAAAGGTTAGTTTGGTACCGATAATTTATTTAGTTCACATTATTATTCAACACATGTTATCTTCAATATTTTATATAGTTTCCATATAAGTAATGAATCATCCTTCTTTGATGTATCGAGTTTCATCTAAAGAGTTGTGCATGATGGATTATTATAAAAGGGTTACAGGTTTTATTAATTTTACACTAACTAATTTGAAAATATTAATGGAGGATATATTAAATATCCATATAAGAGGAGTAAAAATAAAAATAAAAATAAAATCAATCAAATTATTTTGTTATGATGCATTAATGAGAATGAAATATCAAACCCCATCCTGGTTCACAAATATAAAATTTGATTAAATACTCTTTGTAGGAACAATCCCTGCTCCTAGTACTATATATATTTTTAAGATTTTAGGTTTTATTTTAGTTGCATAAAAAAGAACATTATACATATTCTATAAAAAGGTTTCATGAAAAAAATATCTGTGTTGATTTGTATACAGAGAACCCTATGTTTCTTACAAGACCATGGTAGAAAGAATAGTTGACTCCACTTCTGGTTCTCGCAACATACATGAAATTATAGATGATAATAGTAATTCTTATAAGAGATTGCATATGGATGCAATGAGAATGACTTAGAGTTATGCAAATGAGTTTCAATTATAAATGAAGAATCAAATATAAATTCAACAAAGTTTTTGAGCTTTTCAATATTCCAATGAACCATAATAAAATTGGTTCACAAATCACAAAAATCATCATTTATTGCACAAGTGTTCAGTATTGAGTTAGGTAATGGACTGAGTGAGACTAGTTATAAAATAATCATCGAATGAATGAGAAGAATTTTTCTTGGAAGGAATAGAATGAAGACAAATTTTTATACTGCAAAATTCATAACAAAATCCTTTTGGTCTAAGATACTAAACATGAGTCAAAACTATTACATGTTGTAATATTATATTAGAACATAAATTTTATCGAGTGTAGCTTGTAAGCATGCTCGATATAAACTCAAAACTGGTAGGGAAATGACTCTTATCAATGGTTTTATTGTTATTAAAGAGACATAAGAGTAACAAACTTGAGAAAATTATATAAAAAACATTTATTAAAAATAGTAAAATAGATGTTTTATTTTGTTTAATATTCACGAGCAATTTATTTTAAAAAACTTTTTCATACTAGGTTCGTGTATAATAATTAATAAATTGATTGTTAAAATAACAACAGAAGAAACTCTCATATTGTTTGAAAACTATGATACAATCAGATAATTATTCAAATATTATATAAAAAAAATATAATTATAAAAAAAATCAAAATAATATATCCATTTTAAAAAATGCTAAGCATGAATGAGAATGGGAAGCTACGACAAATACACACGAGTCTAGAAGGTTTGACCCGCGTATTTGGTTTATTATCAAATAGTAGATGACGAGCGAATTTCCCCGCGCGATGCGCTGAGCTTTTTTTTATCTATGTAGAAAACTGATTGAATTTATAAATGTTGTATTTTGTTAATTTAATATTTAAATAGTAAAATTGTAATTGATAAAATCTGTTAGAAATGGTTTTTTCCAACCAAAAACTGACTGAATGTTGCTATTGTTAAAAAACTTTTGATAAAATTTGTTAGAAAATTTGCTAAGAAGGTGAAATGATTTATTAGAAATTTTTTGTCACGGATACTCTGGTTAAAAAAAACACAAAAAAAGAAACCCGGTTAAAAAAGAACAACTGACTTGGACACCACGGTTACTAAAAAATTAAAAAAATGTGAAAAAAATGTCACCGTTTATTAAAAGAACAAAAAAAAGAGTCTAAAATATAAATTTAAATTCAAAGCCAAAGTTTTTTTTTTATAAGATTTATTCATCATATTATTATATTAAATATATTTAAGAATACCGATATTAATTTTTTTTTGCAAGAAATCGTAGGTCAATTTTTTTTCTCTCTCTATATATTTTTAGGCGATAATATTCAATAAATATCAAAACATATAAGTAGTCTCACATACTTTATAGTGTAATCGAAATGGGAAGTGGTTCGTATAATTTTTAATTGTAGATAATTCAGCTAAATTTGTCAAAATTTTTAATGAGTTGCCTTTTTCCCCTTCTAATATTAGACATGACACATTATAAATAAAAATATTGTAATTTGTTTTTAGAAATAAACCTAAGTTTTTTGCGTGCTATAATTGCTTATCTGCCGTCTAAAAAGAACAGTGTAATCGAAATGGGAAGTGACTCGCATATTTTTTAATTGTAGATAATCTAGGTAAATTTGTCAAAAAAAAATTTGAGTTGTATTTTTTGCCCAGTAATATTAGATATGAAATATTAAAAACCAAAATACTATAAATATTTTTTAAGAAATAAACTTTAAAAAATAGAGCACAAAAAAATAATAAAAAAATAATAAAAGATTTATTCATCATATTATTATATTAAATGTATTTAAGAATGCTGATATTAATTTTTTTCCTACATAAAATCCGAGGTCATTTTTTTTATCTCTTTATATATTTTTAGGCGATAATATGCAATAAATATTAAAACATATAATAATGACTTATTTGCCGTTGAAAAGGAACAGTGTAATCGAGACAAAAGTGACTTGTATCGTTTTTTAATTGTAGATAACCTAGGTAAATTTGTCTATTTTTTGTTCTTGAGTTGTCTTTTATCCCTAGTAATATTAGATACAAAATGACTATTGCTATTATTGCAAAAACAATTAAAATTATCAAATTATCCCGAAAGAAAAAACACTCAAAAACATTAACAAAAGAGTAAGCAAGAAAAAGAATATATTATTATTATTATTATTATTATTATTATTATTATTATTATTATTATTATTATTATTATTATTATTATTATTATTATTGTGTTAATGATGAATAAAGAATAGAAATAAATAAAACACTAAAAAAATCATAATAACTTTAACAAAAGACCAAAAAAAAATCAAAATTACCAGGAAAAAAAAATTCATCTAACTTGAAAATAATAACAATAAAACCAATAAAAAAACTAAAAGAAAGAGCACATAAAAAAATATAATAGATGATAAAACAAAAAAAATTATTAGCTGAAAAAATCATTTAATTTGAAAATTTAAAAAAATATATGTTCTACGTTGCGGGCTGAGTAAACAATTTTTATAGGATTTGCTGGATTAAAATAAAAATATAATATTTATATATGCGAAATTTCATATAATAAAATAGGTCAACACACCCTACTATAACAATAGCAAAATCGAAGTCTGAAAATCTAAAATTATCATTGCTCTTACTATTAAAACAATAAAAATTATCAAATTATCCTGAAAAAAAAAACTCAAAAACATTAACAAAAGAGTAAGTAAGAGAACCAATTAAATTATTATTATTATTATTATTATTATTATGTTAATAATATAAGAAACAAAAATAAATGAAAGACTAAAAAAATGCTAGAAACTTTAACAAAAGATAAAACAAAGAAATAAAATAAAAATGAAAGAAACAAAAATAAATGAAAGACTTAAAAAATGCTAGAAACTTGAACAAAAGATAAAACAAAGAAATAAAATAGAAATAAAAATAAAAATTATCATTGCTATTACTGCCAAAAAAAATAAAAATTATCAAATTATCCGAAGAAAAAAAAAATTATCAAAAAAGCAAGTAAGAAAAACAATTAAATTATTATTATTATTATTATTATTATTATTATTATTATTATTATTATTATTATTGTGTTAAACACACTTATATATACATGGACAAAAGTAGGGGTTATTTTAGAAATTTTAAACAATAAAAGTATAAGGGCTGAAATGAAAATCAAATATAAAGGGATTAAAATCAAAAATTAAAAGTTTAAGGGCTGAAATGAAAATCATATTTATTAACATTTTCAATTAAAGGACAAATTTGCAAAAATGAAAACTTATGTACCGAATATATTAAGCTTTTTCAGCCCAATCCGGAAATTAAAAGAAGGAGGACCGAAGTGAACCAATAACATTTAATTAATTGCAATCGAAGGACCCAATCGAACAAAATCAAAACTTATATAACTGAAATCAGGACCATAGACACAATTAAAAGTAAAGGGACCGAAGTGAAAGTATACAAACACCGGGGGGCTCTTCTGCACTTTTACGTGCAGGAGAGAGAGAAACGGTGAAAACGGCTTTAACCGGCCACCGCCGCGTCCACGGCTACCGTGTGAGAAAACGCGCCGCACCGGGAGGAAAACCAAGAGGAGGCGCACCGGAATAGACGCCGGTAGGACATTTCCGGCCACCATATAAGCCTTCACGCGCCACATGAAAGGGGCGTGAGACGGAATACTGTCGGTCGCGTGGACCGCACGCGCCGACAGTATTTCGAAAAATAAATAAATAATAGTGGTCAATTACTGTTATACCCCTGTTCGTAATTAATAAATTTTGTCTTATTAGGGGCTATAACCGTATTTAGCCATTTTAAAAATATTAAAAAAAAAAGGTTGCGGCGGACCAGACCGAACCGGACCGGTCCGTACGCGTGCAATTACAACCGTAGCCCTCAGCCTAAACCGTTTTTTGTCTTATTAGCGGGGCTAAAATCGTTAAATCACTGTTCACATCCGGAAAAAACAAAAAAAAAAGGGTGGACGAACTCGCGCGATGCACGGACGAAAAATGTCCAGTCCACAGTGCCAATGAGTCTGAGTGTACAGTAGGAGTCCGAGCTCTTTTAGCTCTTTTACTAATAACATGTCTTCCATTAAGTTAGATAATTTGTCATTCATCGTGAAAAAAAGGAAAGAATATATATATATACACAGACAATAAAACGTGTCTCGGTTTTATTGTGCGAATCCACAGTAAACTTACAATTAATATATATTATCGTGAAAGAAGAACCAGATGTTGAGGTAGCCGAGTTGGTCTAAGAGGCGCAAGTTTAAAGTACTGCTTCGAGAGGACGTGGGTTCAAATCCCATTCTCAATAAATTTCTACTTTACTTTGAAATGTGATTGATTTTTTAAAAATCATATTTTTTGTTTAGAAATATATTAAAATGATAATTGTTTTTTTTATATTATTTTTAACCTCAGCACATAAAAATGATCTAAAAACAATAAAAAATACAATGTTTGGACAATGTTTGTTTTCTGTCCGTATTTATTCATTTACGCTTTTGAATTATTATTTTTTCGCTTCATTTTTTGTCGAGGTTTTATTTTTATTAGGTTTCGTATTGAAATTTTAATTTATATTGGTGATAATTTTAAAATTAATATTGTTCATTTTTTCCTTTTCTTCTGTTTTCTGTTATTTTATCTATTTTTTGGATCAAATAATTTTATGATTTTATTGTTTGTGCAAATAATAATGATAATTTTAGTGATTCTTTTTTTTTATTAATTTTTTTGTTAAAATGTTTTTTTTTTCCGGAGCAATTTAATAATTTTAATTGTTTGGGCAATAATATTGATAAAATATTTAACTGTTATAGTAATGAAAATGAAGGTAACGTAGGGATGAATTTTCAATTTATGTTTTCGTCTTTTTCTGGATAAAAAATTAATTACTTATTTTTGTTATTTGATTATTGCAAGTCTTTTCACAATTTATATTTTGTTTTAAATGTGATTTAAATTGAATTATAAAATGAACTAATCTTAATACAATGAATTCAATAATTCAAATATCCACATCTTCTTGCTTTTTTAATGATGATGATAATTTTATCCTGGTAATTTTGTTGAAACCTAATAAACAAATAAATTTATATCGATTTAAAATTCATATATTTTATAGAAAACTTGCACTTCATAGGAATTATGCACAAATTAATTATTTTGACTAAATTTATATTATAATAAAAAAAAAACACAACTAATATTTTTTTGCGTTAAAAAATATATGGTGTAACCCACAACGAGGCGCAGGGCATTGGCTTTATAATTTGTTTTTAAATGTGATTTAAATTGAATTATAAAATAAACTAATCTTAATACAATGAATTCAATAATTCAAATATCCAAATCCTCTTGTTTTTTTAATGATGATGATAATTTTATGCTGGTTATCTCGTTGAAACTTAATAAACAAATAAATTTATATCGATTTAAAATTCATATATTTTATAGAAAACTTGCACTTCACAGGAATTTTGCACAAATTTATTATTTTGACTAAATTTATATTATAACAAAAAACACACACAATTAATATTTTTTTGCGTTGAAAAAAATATGGTGTCACCCTCGACGAGGCGCGGGGGCATTGGCTTGTGTGTGTGTATATATATATATATATACATATAAGTTGTCTTTGATGATCGAAAAAACATAGCTTTAATTTTTAAGCTCCAAAAATTAAAATTTCAACTTTTTTTAAACCCAAGAACATTAAAAAAATGTTATATGAATTTCTAAAACCCAATTTATAACCAAAAAGATATTTTAATCAGATAAAAAACTAAAAATAAAATAAAATTTAAAATATTTTTCTACCCGCAATATATTTTCTGAACATCATTGAAGGTGGATGTCAACTCCATAAAGTTATCTTCTTAAAGATGAATTCATAGACATCAAAATATATAATATTAAAAGAGCATTATTTTGAAACTACTTTTTAAATAATTTAAACCATTGAATTTTAAAATTATTTCTGATTCAATGTTGCAACGATTGTTTTCACATGCGACCATTCTCGGAGACAAGGGTGCGTGGAAAAAAAAAATTTATAATCATAAAATTATGATTATAATTCTCAAGAGACTCGATCTACTATTAAGGTGACTAGAAAACTTAATGGTAAAGTCCAGGTAAGAGGACTTGTTGTGCACGAAAAAGACACACCACCTCCAGTGCACCATTATCTAAGGTAAGCTGCAATTTGTTTGATTATTTTTAGGCCAGATTTCTATTTGTTAGTATTTTCAAATGTTTGAAGTAGATCTCTCTTTGTGAGGGAGTCTACCTTATTTAGTAAAAAAAACTAATGGTTCTAAGATCTGAATTTTAACATTGCATTGTTGTATTTTAATATCTAAGGTTGTATTTTACAATATAGTTTTACACCCCCATATATTAAAAAGTCTATAGCTAAATAAAATCAACAAAATAGTTATCAATTTTTTTTTGATATTTTGGCTGAACTCTAACGAATAATCATAAACTGGTTATGATATCTATTTTGCATTTTGAAACATGAGAAAAAAAATGCATTTATTCTTGTCTTTAGTGAAAATATGCTTGGAAATATCTTAGGATTCGGTCTTATGCATGAAAAGAACACAATTTTTTATATATATATTTCAAATAAAGATTTATTTATTTTGAAATTTTGGAGAAAAATAAGATTTTTATACCAAATCCGTATGCTTCAACGTAGATCTATAAACTAATATTGAACAAATATTGATGAAAAAACATACGATGAAATCATCAAAATTTTGAAATTTCAATTATTAGTTTTTTTGATTTTTTTGCCACCTGGCCTAGCCAACAGGGCGGGGTTGAAACAAGTTCAGCCCTACAAAAGAATAGTCAAGTGAACACTGCATAGTAAATTAATTTATTTTGCACTGTTCACATGTTACATGAACACTAAAGGTGGAGTTGCTGAGTTAGTGATTATGGATGGAGAAAAAGAGGGTATACCTTAACTTTTGTAGGCTAGCGGTAGCCGAAATTGTTGTTGGTGTTGCAGAGAAGAATTTAGATGGTTGAAAGAGTTGTTGAAGTCGACGAAGATGGTGCACATGAGGAACTGAAGTGGCTGCAAGAAGGAGAGGAAAACATATATGGGGGTTTGAATGGTTTCTAACTTTGGCTTTTGATTTCTCCTCCATTGGGCCATAAATTTCACTTTTATTTATATATGGTGAAATAGGGTGATTTTTTTTTTTAATAGGGTAAGATTTTAGCTATTGGTTCAATGAAGAAGCATCACAACCATCGGCTCAAAGTAGGTGTCCAAAACTGTCAAATTTGACAAATATAGTAGGCTGGATGAGTTGTCAATTTTGGGGCTAAACCACCGCATGTGTAGTGTCAATCGGCCAAAACTTATCATACTCTAGTATAGGTAAGAATCAAGGGATCATTTTTATGCACATGTTATCAAATTCGATGAAGGATAAAGGCATTAATTGCACCTGCAAAGTTGGTATCAAAGCAGGGTTTCCAGCAAAAAAATAGGGAAGAAAATGAGCAATTGGATGACACGTCGTCTGGACACTTTTGCAGGACTGATCCTCTTTTTTTTCTCTCTATTAAGTTCAATTTAGTGTTTTTTTTATGATTGCTTTGATTTTATCCCTAATTGACCCAAAACTATTAGTTTATACAATTGAACTCATGTCAAATTTCAATAGAACCTCTGAATGTACGAGCCTTTTCACTTTGGTCTTTGGTCTTAGATATCTTCAATTTGGCTCATAATTGACCCTGAAACTCTGTTTTTCTTGCAATTTTACCCCTAATATCAGCTAATTGACTTGGTAAAAATTAAATTTAATCTTTAAAAATTTTAATCTTCTCAATTAAACACGAATTAGACCCACAAACTTAAATTTAGCCATTAATAAAATTAATTTGATTAATTTAAAGTATAATTAAGTTCTTGCACTTAATTAAATCCTTCAATTGGACCTCAATTAATTATTAAACTAAAATTTGACCCATAATTATATTAAATTAAATTAAATTGGCCTATTAAAAATATAATTATACCTTTTGACATGATTTTTATAGAAATTTATCCGATAATTATTTATTTTAGTCTTAAGTCTGTGTTTTTTTTTGCTTTTTAGCACAATAGAGGTACAATCGAGCTTTGAATCCGTCCAAAATTTTCAACTTTTTTTTTTCATCGCATCAGACTTTTTTTTTATTTCAAGTAAACTTTAGGAAAAATAACCACTTGAAGTTTATATATAAGCTTTCTTTATGACATTCAACATATGAGATTTCTTTTTAAAAAATAAAACGATTTCTTTAAAAAAAAAACAGGAAAAATTGTGGTAGACGATGTTCACTAATCCTCTCCGCATTGCCACAAAATGGAGACGGTGGGTTTTAATTGAAGTGTGGTTTTGGAGCGCACCAAACCAAACTGAAAACAAGCTTGGCGTTATGAATGATCCACAAGCATGTATGCAATCAGCAGCATAACCGAGAGGAAGGCACAGTTAGTGGTCGAGAATGATCTGAGATCGTGCAGCTGATGTCGATGGTTTTAGGGCTTCACGCAGGAACAGAGGCACCAGCTGTAGAGGGAGTTAGGTCCCTAAAATTGAGAAATGGTGGTTCTACTCGTGCAGGTAGCTCCAGATGGACCCTACCAGAAATGAGTCCTCGGGGTTTGGATTCTTCCACCAGTGGAACCCACCATTTCCGCCGGTTTAACGGAGGAGAACTGTCCGTGGGGGAGGGGAGCCTCATTTCCGCCACTTCGAGTAGCCCACAAGGGGGTATGCTCACAGACCCACCTGCCCTCACTGGTCCCTCGTTTCACTGTTCAGTTTAGGGACCCCTACCACGCCAGCGATGGGCGTGGATCCCTTTGTGTGTGGTACACGGACCCCATTACAGAACTTTACACCTGCACACCTTTTGCATCTGCCACTACAAACCAATACTATAGTGACACGTCATTGTATTATAGTAAAGTTGGCTCTTTCCCGTGGGGCAAATGCGGGGTTTAGCCCAATGTCGGTTTGTTACTGTGTTTTAAAGATAATTGTGAAATACTTTTATTTTTTATTGTTATTTTTAAATTAATTTAATGGGGTAGCATTAAAATTAATTTTTTAAAAATAAAAAATATTATTTAAATATATTTTTAATTAAAAATCATTTTAAAAAAACAACTTCATCCAAACAAACTCCAAAAACTTATCATCCTTTGTCTTATACTATTAAGCTCGCATCAAGCTTTACCACGTGATTCAACTAATGCCAATATTTTTTTACACGGCATGATCAAGGTTAGCTCCTAAGATAGAATCCTTGTCATGTCCTGGGATTGGAGGGAACAAACTTGTCTATCGTCATAGAAAAAATCATTATTTTCTTATTTTTTATGCTATTTATTATTTGTTTACCACTCATTTATTTATTTGGTATACAAATATTTGACTAATTTATTACAATAAATATTTAAATGCAAGGGCTTAATTGCAATTTTTTAATATAAGGACTTAGTAGTAAGTTTCATAAAATATGAGGATAAAAAAATTCCAATAAGGACTCAAATATAATAAGTAAAAAAATATAGAGATTAAAATCAATTGCTGAATGTTGTTCCAGAGGTAGATGACTCTTAATTAGATAGTGAATTAAGAACTGCATGGCACAGACGTATTGTAACAAAATCACAGCATGTTCGGAGGTGCTTCAACTAAAATCTAAGAGACCTGGGAAATTCAACTTCGAGTGCTGTTCATCAGGATCCAGACATGTAGGTGTACCGAGTCTGAGCACCAACAACAAGCTCAACAATTTTCGCTGCATGTTCAAATGACATTGTAAGAAAAATAAGAAAGTTTCAGAGACAAGCGCCATCATCAAGGTAGAAATATGATGCAGCCAGATTGTAAGAAATAAACACCACGCACCTGTTAAGAACCCAATAACAGGAACAGGTTCCAGTTGCTTTTCAGTGCTTTCAAGTCTCTGCCTGAAAGGATTAACAAATACAGTGTTGAATCTTAGATCACTTTATCTTGCGGAGATAGCAACTATGAAATACCATAGCCTAGCAAGAAATTTAGGAAATAGGGCCTTACCTGGTGTACTTGGTAAAGAAAGGATCTCTCATAAGGTAAAGCGCCCACAACAATTTTCTTCTTTTCAGCTGATTCAAACAACATCACTTTAGCATCAAACCCATCAGTTAATCAATATTGCATTCACAAAAAGGACAGGGGGCGGGGGGATTGTTAGAACCATCCTTGAAGTAGATGAGCTGGAAGCATATACAAATTTGAACAGTAAAATTCTGTAAAGCTCCAACCTCATCTTGTTCAGAAGCAGTAAGGTGATAGTGTTGCTCTTTTCCACCATCCCTCGATTTAGCAACCTGTGTTAAAAAGCCGATGCCAACAGCATCTACAGCCAGAGAAAGAGACCAAGGAATCCATGACCGAATTCCATACTTTCTGATGAACAACACGTACATAAGGGGTCTTATAATAAAAAGGACCTCTCCCATGAGAAATAATGCCCCCTGAACACCTTTTTCAGATAAAATCATGGAAATTGTCGGCCCCTTACTTGCTGAAGATGTCAAGACATAATTGCAAATATTAGTTGAGTTGAATTATAGTTGTATATTAGTGATCTGACCCTGAAATGAAATTATTAAGAACAAAACTATACATGGAGGCTCCATAATAGCTTGCTGATGTTGAACCCTGCGCAGCCATACCGTGTCAGAACTCATCCTGGCATTTTCCCCAAACCTGCTCAGTGCAGACAATGCCCTTCCTTCTAGATTCCACGGGTTAAGTCCATTAGGACCATGGCCAGATCCAGGTCTTGGGAAACCCCCATCACTATGCTGTGAGCTTGAGAAATCCGAATGCTTTTCAATATTTGGTGTGTCTCCTCCATGAAGAAGCATCTTATATCCACTATTCCGGAATGAAATGAGCCTAACTAGCACCCTGAGTAATTATAGGAATGCAGAGTAATCAGGTAAATTTTAACAAATCAGTACAATTCTAAAAAGCCCAACTGAAAGAAATAGTGGCAAACAAGACAAATTCTGCTTACTTAGTAGCTTCTGTAACAGCAATGAAATTCCATTTCTTATCGTCACCAAAATAATGTTGTGCTGCAACTTCAACCACAGTTTCCAAATCCTTTATAGCAGATATGCACAATGAATACGGGAAAGAATTAGGCTCCACAGGACCAACATGCATCTGGGTTGGAGTAGTATCGATGATATGCTCGTTCATAGCAGTGATAATGCCCAAGATTGCAGTTACTGCAGATAATTACTAACTTTCTCAATATATCAGCATTTTTAACTTTTGAATGTATATGAATACAAGAGAAAAGGAAAAGGAATCTGTGCAGCTAGATAAAAATTCCCATCATATCGTTCGTGAGATAAAGACTAGGGCTAAAAAACTCAAATTTTAACACTTTAATATATTATCATGAAGCCTGAAAAAACAATAAAACTCCAAACTGAACCTAAAACAACTGTGTTATTGTGACTTACTAGTACTCATTACTTCAGGATGGAAACATCGGAAAACATAAATTTTGATGTCTAAAATTCGTTTCCTCCCTCTCCCACCATTTCCCATGATTACTTAATAAGGAAAAAGAAATCCCAAGCTAACAAGAAGTAGCCAAAAGTTACCAAAGTTTCACAAAACCTGCTTCTGGCCCTATCTCTGATGCGGAAAACCGTTCGGGAAGAAGCCATGTCAATCCCTGTGCAACAATTTTGAATACTGGATCAGACAAAATTTTTGAAATAGAGTCACATCCGAACCCAATCATCATGAATTCCAACATTCTGATGCCATTGCCCAGTGCCACCAGAATAAACTATCCCTACGATGAAAACAATCAACATGGCTAAACATATTCATCTAGCAGTCAAAGACTCTTAAATGGAATAGCTAAGACAAAAACCATATACATTACATACGAAAAACAAAAACCACCTCTGTATCTTATCATACTTCCTGTCCATGATCAATGTTTTTCTCAAATCTTCATTTTTTTCACATCCACAAAGGATGGTATAAGCAAGTCTAAAAATATGCAAGCATTTTCAAAAGGAGCGCTCCTTTAATCAATTTTCTCCGAGTAAATAACGGTACACTACTTAACATTCATAAGAAAATGCAATAACCTTAAACTCATATCCAAAAACAGCTCAACGCCACCTTTTTCCCAAGATATTCTTCACTTGTAAGCTACAATGGATGATAAAAGGAGCAAAAAAGAGAGCCCAGAAAGCCAAAACAATCAAGTATAAGGATTAGACTTACATTGGCAAGAGACTCCAATGAGTGAACATAATCTTTATTCCTTCTAACCCATTTCTTATAAGCCTCCATGGCTTCAGAATCTCAAAGGAAAACAAGATAATAACAAACAGAGAGACTCAGCTCCCCAAATAACCGAATCTAAACGTTGACCCAACCTCACTCGAATCTAACTCTCTCTCCCTGGTGTTTTAGGGCAAGACCCAGGTGGGAAATACAGAGAAAATGTAAGCCTTTTAATAATTCGATCTCAAGAGTCAAGAGGTGTGGACACGACCAAGAATATTTGGAAAAGAGAGTGTTACAGACTAGTTGCTGTCAAGGAAGACGAAACAATCAATAGGAAGTGATGGACTTGTTGATATATGGTCATTTGTTTGGTGTAAAAAACGGTTTTAATCCTCACCGTTGATCTGAATAGAATTTGATGTGTCTTGGCCATCCGATGCAAGACTGGGTTTAATGCGGGGGTGTAGTGTAATATATAATATTTTTAAAAAGTAATTTTCAACTGTAAATATAATAAAATGATTTATTTTTTTGATAGTATTTATCAATAATAATTTAAAAAAAATTAAAAAACAGAAGTTACAACTTTGCTAACAGACACGAAGGTTAAAATGTTGCCGTAATATATGATTAGATAATTATTCAATTTTATATTATATTAAGTTAATATAGCAAAAAATTAAAGGAACCTAATATAATTTTTTATTAAAAAATTATAAATTAAATATAAAACCCTTATATATATTATTGGAATTTAAAATAAAAAATAATATCAGTGTAAGCATAAAACTCTTGCTTGTATGTTAACAATAGAAAAATAAACAAATATTAACTTGCTATTATTAATGATTAATCATTTACCTTTTTCAAAATATTATTTCTCACTTGATGCAAATAAAACACTCTCTCTTCAGTGCGGAAACAAATGCCATATTTAAATACTCACACCTTACTTCACTGTATTTTCTTAGTTTTTTTAATTATTTTATTTGCTGAATTAAAAAAATATATTACACCCTATAATTCAAAAAACATCCATGGGCAGAAATAAAAGAAATGTTGAGAGTGGGATTTGAACCCACGCCCTTCTTTCGGACCAAAACCTTAATCTGGGGCCTTAGACCAACTCGGCCATCTCAACATCTTTTGACTTGACTTGACTACATTTTATGCAAATGATGGATGGCTCTGAAATTCTCTGTCGTGAAACAACTGATGATTCAACAGAGGAAGCTGATTTGTTACTAAGATCAAGTAAGAAGGTCAAGATTGGGGATATCAATGGACAGAGTTACGTGGATAAACTTATGGGGGAAACCTTGGTAACACAGACAGTGGATGAAGACATTCAATTAAATGACTGCATATCTGATGATGATGACGACGACTCTGATGAAGATGATTGTCCGGTGATTAAACTCACTGTGGAGGAGAAGCAACGAATTCGGGCACCTTGGAAACAAACTCTCATAATCAAACTCATGGGTCGGAAGGTGGGCTACATGTTTTTCATGCAACGTCTGAAAAATATTTGGAAACTCCGAGGTGATTTTACGTTAACAAACTTGGGCAACAATTTTTATTTGACGAAATTTGCCGATACTGATGATAGGGAACATGTGCTATTTGGAGGTCCTTGGATGGTGACTGATCATTATCTAACGGTAAGAACATGGCACCCCAACTTTGATCCCGCTGAAGCAACAATCGACAAGGTAGCAGTGTGGGTTAGGCTGCCAGACTTGGCCTTAGAATATTATGACAGTTCGGTACTGTGGAAGATAGGGAATAAAATTGGAAAAACATTAAAGGTGGACAGAACTACTTCAGTAGGCACGAGGGGGAATTTTGCAAGGCTATGCGTGGAGGTGGATCTCACAAAACCATTACTGGCTAAGTTTAAACTACGCCGGAGAGTTAGGCGCATAATGTACGAGGGCTTCCATCTAATTTGCTTTCACTGTGGCCAATACGGACATAAGCAGGAAATATGCCCTCATGCACCTCATGGGTCTCAAGATGAAACAAGTGTAAGGGAAATGACTGGTGATCCATTAGTCCCTCTTGTCAGACCGGAAATTATGGAGTCCTTTGGTTCATGGATGATTGCTGACCGGAGACACCGTTGGCCTAGTAAGAGGATGGTGATGGAGGAGAAGAAAGGGAATGGCAAGGGAGGAGATCTAGCCGTTAATTTAGGAAAAAATGTAAAGAGTGTAACGGATAGCCAATTAATTGTGTCTGCACGTTATGATGCGTTAATGGCGAGGGATGGAGATTTTGAAGATTTCGGAGCTGGTGAAAGCAGAGGAGTGCAAATTAAGGAAAGAGGGGCTGGAGGCAGTGAAGATAATACACAAATCGGAAGGCCTTTGGGCCAAAAGAAACAACGGGCCACCAGTGGCCCAAGGGATCAAAAGAGAGGGCAGAGTCCACATGACATTAACCCACAGGTTGAGAAGAGGCCTGTAACCGAGAGAAATACAACTGCAAATCCAGTCCTGCTTCAAACAATTCCGGGGGTTTCTGCAAAAGGCAAAGAGAAAACAGCAGGACTTGACACGGGGACAAGGTGGAAAGAAATCAACAGTTCAAGGGCGAATTCTAGCCTCATGCCTCAGCGAGAAGAAATAATGCATCATGGGTGTCGAACGGAGCATGAATTTTACAGGAGGGAAACAACTCAATCTCAACAAACAGTGAAGCAGAATCACGTGATGGAACCACCAGATAAGGGAATTTTAATGGAAGGGAATGCTGATCTAGGAGATGAAGGAGATTTTATGATGGATTCACACAACCCTGAAGAGGAGATGATGGTGGATGAGGGAGATGCCCTCACGGAAAGCACAAGATGAAGATGAATTTCTTCCCAGCTAGTAAGTATCATTGTATCATTTATTTTATGAAGTTCTTCTTTTGGAATTGTAGAGGTGCTGGAAGTGGAGAGTTTTGTGCGGTGATGCAGGATTTTAGGAAAAATCATAATTTTCAAATAATGGCAGTTGTAGAGCCGAGAGTTAGTGGGGTTAGAGCTGATAAAATTATTGAACAATTGAAATTTGAGTCTAGTTTTAGAGTTGAGGCTCAAGGGAGGTCTGGTGGTTTATGGTTGCTGTGGAATAATTCAAGTATTAATGTTAAGATTTTGAATTCTACTCGGCATTTCATACATGGTACAGTTGATGAAGGGAGAGCTGAGCCTTGGTTATTTACTGTGGTTTATGCTAATCCAAATGCGATTTTAAAAAAGCAGTGCTTTGAAGAAATTGCGAAATTGTCTAGAAATGTTAGACTACCATGGATGGTTATAGGTGATTTTAATGAGATCATGATGGCTAACGAAAAATTGGGAGGAGCTGCCGTGGATAATCAACGATGTTATCGTTTTGCTAGATGGGTGCAGGAGTGTCAGTTGATAGATTTGGGGAGTAAGGGACCAAAATTCACGTGGAGAGGGGGTTATAGGAATGGATATGGAAGAGTTTATGAAAGGCTGGATAGGTGTTTTGGGAATGATCAGTGGAGACACTTATTTTGTAATGCAAGTTTGTTTGTTCTTCCAAGGTTTAAATCGGATCACCATCCTATACTTGTAGAACTGAAAGAAATGAGAGGCAGTCTTTACAGGTTAGAAAGACCATTTCGTTTTGAGGCAGCTTGGATTCATCATAATGAATTTACAGGGTTCATGAAGGATAATTGGGAGCCCACCACAGAGCTACCGATATCATTGGGAGATTTGACAATAAAATTAAGGATATGGAATAAACTTGTTTTTGGCAACATTTTCTGGAGGAAGAAAAGGGTTTTGGCAAGACTGGGGGTGTGCAGAAAGCGATAGAAAGTAGAGGTAATCAGTCTTTATATCAGTTGGAGGAGGAGCTATCAGCTGAATATGGCCAAATTATTCATCAGGAGGAGATTCACTGGTACCAGAAATTAAGATGTCAATGGATTTCGTATGGAGATACGAACACTTCCTACTTTCACACAAAAACCATTATTAGAAGACAACGAAACAAAATAAAGGCTTTAAGGAATGAGAATCATGTTTGGGTGTGGGAAGAGAATAAGCTGAAGGAAATGGCAAGGGACTTCTTTCAAAGATTATTCATGAACGAAGTTGAGAATCATCAGGGAACTAGAAGACTAGAAGGGCAGTTTCCTATGATTGAATCCCAATACATGGATCAATTAGTAGTTCCAGTTTTAGATGGGGAGATTAAAGCTGTTATGTTCGACATGAAGCCTTACAAAGCTCCAGGGCTGGATGGCTATCAACCAATATTTTATCAGTCTCAGTGGCATGTAGTCGGCCGGTCAGTTTGCAGGTATGTCAGGGATATTTTTGAGGGCAAGATTGATGTTTCTAATATTAACCATTCATATTTAGTCCTCATTCCAAAAATTCAGATGCCGGAGTATCTTCACCAGTTTAGACCAATTAGTTTATGCAATGTGATTTTTAAAGTAGTGACTAAGGTGATAGTTGGGAGACTGAAAGAATTGATGCCGAAACTGATCAGTGAAGTTCAAAGTAGCTTTGTTCCAGGAAGACATGTTACAGATAACATCATTGTCGCCCAGGAAATTATCCATTCAATGCGAAGAATGAAAGGTAAAAGAGGAGTTATGGCTATTAAGGTTGATCTTGAAAAGGCCTATGATAGACTACGCTGGAGTTTTATCCGAGATACTCTTATTGATGCTAGATTACCTAGTGAAATGGTAAGAATCATCATGCAATGTATAGAATCCCCATCTCTTAGTGTTTTGTGGAATGGTTGTGCATCACAGGATTTTGTCCCAAGCAGAGGTATAAGACAGGGGGATCCACTATCGCCATACATATTTGTCTTGTGTTTAGAAAGACTATCTCAACTGATAAATAAGAGTGTGGAAGATGACAGCTGGAAGCCTTTTACAGTGAGAAGGAATGGTTTGAAGATTTCACACTTATGCTTTGCGGATGACATGTTATTGTTTGCAGAGGCCAGTTTGGAACAAATGAATAGAGTTAATCAATCTCTTAATGAGTTTTGTGCAGCATCGGGTCAGCGAGTTAGTGTTGCAAAGACAAAAAATTTCTTCTCCAATAATGTTTCAAACTCATTGGCAAATACTATTAGCAGAAATAGTGGTTTCATGGTCACGAAAGATTTGGAAAAATACCTTGGAGTCCCTTTGTTACATCAACGAGTAACTAAGCAAACTTACAGTTATTTACTGGAAAATTTGCAACACAAGTTAGCTGGTTGGAAGTCTAGTAATCTATCACTAGCAGGGAAAATCACTTTGTGTAAATCTGTGCTCTCAACTATTCCATTATACTCAATGCAAGCTGCTGTAATTCCAAAGCATACTTGTAAGGAGATAGAGAGGATATGCAGAAGGTTCATATGGGGCCATCGGGAAGGAATAGATAAGATTCATCTTGTCAATTGGACAAAGATGTGTCAGCCGAAAGAAGAGGGTGGGATGGGAATAAAGAAAATGGAGATAATGAATAAGGCCTTTATAATGAAGTTAGCATGGGGAGTAGCTCAAGGGAATAGTCTGTGAGTGCGACTTCTAAAGGAAAAGTATATGAAGTTTAATAGAGGAGATGACTACCCGAATGCTGCCTCGAGGAATTCAGTGTTGTGGAAAGCAATTTGTCAGGTATGACATAAGGTGCACCAGAATATCAGCTGGAATCTTGGGAATGGAAAACAGATTTTGTTTTGGAAGGATAGTTGGTTGGATAATTATGGTCGGCTTATTAATCACATAAGTGGGGAGGTTCCGGAGGATAAACTTAGTTCCACAGTGGCTGATATGGTGGATGCTGGGGCGAGTGGAAATGGGAAGAGTTTGCTCACCTAATCCCCATGCAAGTTATGATGGGAATTGCTGGTAATATTCCTCCGGCGCATGATATGGTTGCCGACACAGTAATATGGGATCAATCCAAAAACGGCTGCTTCACGACAAAAACAACGTATAGGTTACAGGAGGACAGGAGACTAATGGATCACGACCCCATTTGGAGGGTTATCTAGCAGTGGAAGGGAATGGAGCGCATCAAGATTTTTCTTTGGACTGTGGCTCATAATTCAGTTATGACGAATGAAGTGCGATGGAGAAGACGACTTACAGAAAATCGATGTTGCAGCCTTTGCGTTCATGAAGTCGAAACAATAGCTCATGCTTTAAGAGATTGTCCTAGAGCCCGTAAGATATGGGAGGCCTTTGTCAAGGTAGAGGAGAGACAACTTTTCTTCAGCCAAAATTGGTATACATGGATGATATCAAATCTGGCTATCAGAAGAAAAGATGCAGGCAGTGTGAATTGGCCTTTGGAATTTGGCATAGTTTTATGGTATATATGGAAAGAGAGATGCAATAGAGTGTTTGGCTCAACTCAGGGTAATTGGTATGGAACTCTTCAAGCAATAAGAAGAATGGTTTCAGATAGTAAAAATATACAGATGAATGGATTGGGAGAGGGAAGTCATATTAAGGTGATTCAACAGGTCGGGTGGACTTTTCCAGCAAATGATTGGATTAAGTTAAATGTGGATGGGTGCAGTAAAGGAAATCCACGTGCGGCAGGAGCTGGAGGAGTAATTCGGGATAATATGGGGTATTGGATAGTGGGATTTGCGAGGAATAATGGGATTTGTTCTTCGGTTACAGCTGAATTATGGGCTGTTTATGTTGGTTTACAACTTACTTGGGATAGGGGATATAGAAAAGTTATTTTAGAGTCTGATTCCCGGGTTGTAATTGGGCTTATTAATAGGGATACAATGAGCATGGACAGAAATTTCACTTTAGCCATGCAAATTAAGGGTATATTGGGTAGAGATTGGGAGGTTAAAAGCTTCCATGTCTATAGAGAGGCCAATTGTGTGGCTGATTGGTTAGCTAATTATGGGATAACTAGGGATTTGTTAGATAGAGAGTCTGATGTGCTAGAGGATCCTCCGTCAGGAGTTTACACTTTGTTGTATTATGACCTGATTAGATCTACTATTCTCCGTTTAATTTAGTAGGGCTTAAACACCCTGATTTTTACCAAAAAAAAAAAAACATCTTTTGACTGGGGAGATGCATAAACATATATTAAACTTATCATTACAGCACCTTTTGCGCTGCTCAGTTTCTTCTTCTTCTTCTTCTTCTTCTTCTTCTAAAAATAGATACTATTGAATAACTAAAATAAAACCATTGTTTTCATTAAAGTTTCTGGGTTTGAGGACTGATACTGTCTCCTATAAAAGTAAAAACGAAATTCCATCCCGTGGAATATCACAAGGAGGAGTTATTCCTAAAGACGCTTGAAATCGATGACATTTCTGTGGAGAAGATAGCAAATTTCTCATATTTAAGGCTCATGAGACTGTCCCAGAAGCTTTATTTACATTCCCAGAAATTTGATGGTCGCCCAGCATCAACCACCCTATCGTCTCCGCACCACCACAATTTCCAGACGTAGAGAACGCTAACAAAAAACCTCCATCGCTCCAACTGATAACAATTATATTTTAAAATGTTTTATTATTTAAAAATATATTAAAATAATATATTTTTTTTATAAAATAAAAAATTATTGACGACATCTATGCATCATGATCATAGTGCGAACTTTTATTTTCCCCTGAAGTCATTATCATCCATCGGAAAAGTTTTCTTCATTATCACCCATCAAATCTAAGTGAAGGAAAAGTCACCGTATTGTTGGTTCATGGAAGCATAAATTATAAAGTATTAATCGCTGCTGCATTACAATTCTGTTTCGCCTTCTGAATAAACTACTCATCAGGGATCAAAAAGCATAAAAAGACACGGAAACAACAGGGCTGGCTGCAAAAATATTTTTCAATCATAAACATCATTCAAAATCATCTAAATGACAGAAAAAGAAAACGCCTTCCAGTAGTTGAAATCATCTAAAGCATGAATATTATAAATGAAAAGGCAAACTTATTGCACGGTAAAGGGACATTAAAATAAGAACATAAATAAATAACCTACCCAAAACATCATACAGAGCTTACATAAAAGCATGACTTCTATTCCTATCAGCCCAATATGAACTGAATGGACGCAATCTAATTGTGCACCTCTTACAAAATGGTTGACCACGCAACATTTAGACCTTTTGCTTTCCCTTTTGAAGTCTGTCTAGTTCTGCTTCAGCATGTTCCAGCTGCAGCTTTAGGGTAGATACCCGTCGTTCTAAATCTTCCACAGCACTTCTGCTGGTGGAAGGTTGATATGGTGATGTAAAGTGACATGAGAAAGCTTTGAGAGCTTCAACTCCAGTAACCTATTAATTACGAAAGCTAGTCAAATGCATGGTTTACTAATAAAACTAAAATAATAATAAAAATAAAAATAAAAAAAAAAAAGGGTATCAGGGAGGCAAGAAGCCCAAGTGAAAGACAGAAATTCACCCCTTCATCTCAAGAATACCCCGAGGTAGAAAATAACACAAACAAATTGCATGCAATGAAAAATATGATCCTTTGGAAAACATTGGCATGTGCTCATCCTAGAATATTTAGAAGGTGATAAAAAAAAAAATGGGAACACAATTGCGACCTTGTTTTTAAAACAGTTTACATTGCTTTAAAAACACGAAAGAAGCAAGAAGTTCCTTGGCAAGTCCTACAAACTATGGCACGAGCAGCTTACCTCTTGTGGCAACAAGGGAAGTTTCGTAATATTGAAGTCATCATACAGCATATAGAACTGATCGAGGTACTTCTGTTGCATCTGCATTCTCGCTCTGAGTAATTTGGATTCAACATCTACAATAACAACAACAACCAATAATGGTTAGCATATTTATCTATGCAAGAATATATACATACATATATATAAAGAGGGGAGTATGGGACATGTTAGTAACACCTTCTTCATCGTAAAGGACTTGATTAATGATAATATTATGCGTATCAATCTCAAACTTGGTAAGCTCCTGAACCAGTCTCTCAGTTTCATAAAGGGATAGGAACTCAGGAATGCAGACACAAACAAAGGTTGTCAAGTCCTGGAAACAAGAAATACAAGTGCATTAAATAACTAATTATAGTCAGATGAAAAGAAAAGAAAAGAGAAGTGATAAAGTAACTAGAATGTTCAATAGGAAAACAAAAGTACCATCTATATGATGAGAATTTTCAGTGAGAATCAGCCCATCAAGAAAAATTGCAAGTCATAGCTTCCAAACATACAAGTCTACTGTATCTCAGGCCATCAAAGTAAGAAATTATTCAAGTAGATGACCATTTCAAAGACAAAATACACATCGTTACACCAGACCTTAATAGGAAAGTGTCAAAAAATATAACGTAGTTACACCCTCAAAACTATATGCAAGACACCCATGTTATGAAAAAATAGATAACTTCAATCCAACTTAATAACCATACACCACTGCATGTCATTATTACTGTAATTCCAGACTCATGAAGAGATAATCCAGCAACAATGAGAACTTATTAAACCCATACTTATTTAATTACCATTACCACAATTCATGCACCTTCATCGAATACGCTACGAGAGGCTCAATCCTCTAAACAAACTCTGGCATAAAAGCAATCAAACAAAAAACCTCCACAACTGAAACATAGCATAATTAACACTTAATGTATGCAAAAACAATCACATGGATGAAAGGTCTTACGGGGTCTTTGAATTGCTTATTGACTTGTTCGATCACATCTTTCATCCCTTCAAGCCTTCCCAAGATTGCATCCTCACCAAACTCATCATCAATGCCGAAGAGACGAGTCATCTGTCACAAACAATTCCAAGAATAACCAAAAGACATGAGAATTAAGGAAACAGAGGTGTGAAATTTAACATCACTAAAATGTATGGGAACAGGAATCCACTACTCAAAGGCTAAACTTTATTCTCAGTCATCAATGGGTCAAAATGGCATGAGTAATACATTCTGCACTTCTTCCAAATGACTAGTAGTTGACTACAGAAAGCAGGCAGAATCTTCAAATCTACAGCAAGAGGAACATGCACTGTAATCCCTGGTATTATTATATCATCTTCTTTTTTTCTCAGATAAAAAAACCCTAGTATTTCTGGATTGTAACCCCTAGTATTATTATCTTCTTTTTTTTCTCAGATAAAAAAACCTAGTATTTCTGGATTCAGCTCTTTAATCAGAAGCTTCTAGCATACAAATACCACGTAGAGAATATGGGAAAAGTGAAAAGAGTACTACCATCGGAGGTCAATCCTATAAATGGCCCACCAATCATGTGTGGTTTAGTGTGTTTTTGGTCTCACTATTCATGCCTAATGTATGAATAACCACTTGAACTAAGATAACCTGGGAAATGAAGGACAGCAATGAAAGATAAATAAAATTGCAGTCATGCACGGGCAAAAGGCTCGATTATTGAACTGGAGCACATTTGAGATTGCATGATCATTCCACAGCCTAAACTCCTAACTTGATCATTTGATAAAAGGAGAAGGAACAGAGTTGATTAATTTTCATGCTATGGTGGAAGTCAGAAAAGGTGCACCAGACTGACAATGCCCTGTGAGTACAAAACTGTATAACAAGTCACAGCTAAAGAGCCAAACAACAACCGATCAATGTGAACTGCATTGATTAATTTTTTTCCAAAATAGAACAGAACAAATCGTAGTGCACCATATTTTTATCTCCGAGCCATTAAGCTAAGGTAGTTAGATGTTCGAAGGAAAGGAAATATGACTGTTCAATTCATAGAACATGCTAAAATAGGAATCGAAAAAAGAAGTTAAACCAGGCATCTGAACATTTAGAAATAACTTATTACATAAGCATCACTTGACAAGAAAAGAAAAGGATAAAATTTATTTATTAAAGAGTTGTTTCAACTTTCATATAGTCAAACACAAGCCAACAACATGACCCCCGTTAGAATTGAAAGGCTAATACTTGATAACAATGAAAGACATACCTGACCAATTAAGCCGCCAAATTTACTTTTCAAAGACATCACCTTCTGAAGCCCCTTCTCCAAAGTTGATGGGAATTGTAATAGCCGGAGTGTATGACCAGTTGGAGCAGTATCAAATACAATACAGGAATAATCCATTGTTTGTACCAGTCTGAAGAAAAATAAGTTGAGCAGAGAGCATCAGATTCTTGTTGATTAAAAAATCAAGTTGATTCTACTTGGTCAAGCAAAAGCAAGAAGGAAATCACCATGTATCTCTCGGCAAAGCTTTGGCAAGGGGGGGGATAAGATGTCGGTTTAGGTAAAACAGAAAAAGCACTTCACATAAAACAGCACAATTCATTCAATTATATTTATTGAAATATTACAAGAGCTGAATATGGTAAAAGAACATGTCAAGGACATGCTCAAAACTGTTTGATCAAGATTCAAATGATGGAAACAAATATGTAACACCCACCAGCTCAAAATATGTTGCATAGCTCGAATAACATGCAAGAAGCCCAGTTTATCCGTAGGAGTAGTCTACTAACTATAGCTACTTGACAAATAAATTCACTTAAGGTTAACCCCTTACCAGTGCTTGTCATTGAAACAAAAGAACAATCCTGAAACTAATAATACGTTAAATCTCAACTTCTTGCCGCTTCGTGAATTTTGAAGAACCACAGAAATACCCTCAATAAAGAAAAGGAAAAAAAGCATAGCATCCACACCCATAGAGTCAATAAAAAATTATGCCATTAGATCATAATATTTATTGATCCACTAAATGCTTTTCAACATTGCAATGTAAATAAGATGGTGGAAACATAGTTCTTACTTCAACATCTCCGCAAAACTCATGGCCTCATCAATACCAGGAATTGCATTCGCCAGCTCAGAAAACAAACTATCCATTCCTTCGTTTCCTCCAATATCATCGTTTTCAACGTTAGGATCCACCTCCTGCAAATCAGCATTACCCAAACAATGCCACAATTATATACTAAAAAAACAATATTATCTACCAATATAACAACTCCCCGATACAGTTCACATAGAGAACTCAAAATCAACCTCCTCAAAGAATAAAAGAACAAAACTTTATCAAACTTTACACATATGTTTCACACAACAAACTCAATTACTGAATTCTTCAAAAAACAGCAATCAAATACTTCAAAAGAACTAAATTCACCAACTGGGTATTCTCAAAATCAATTAAAAAAAACGAAAATTCCCTTGAAATCCAACAAACCCAAAACCAAAAAAGATCCAAACTTTTACCATAGCATATAAATTGCTGAAGCCATTAACCAAAGTAGGAGCCTTTGTAAATCGTTGTTGGAACGCATCACTAAGGTTATGAGCTGGATCAGTAGATATGATTAAGACGGAAGATCTGACTTGAGCCAGAAGAATTGAGAGAATCGAGCTGCAAGTCGTTTTGCCTACACCACCTTTGCCTCCAACAAAAACCCACTTGAGAGTGTCTTGGTCTAGAATGTTCCTTACCGTTCCATCTGGTATATCTGTTGTTGCCATGTTTTTACAATGTTTCTTGCTTTTCGTGTGTCTTTGTTTTGTTTTGTTTCAGTTTTGGGTTTTCTTTTCTGTTCTCTAAATAGAGAACAAATCGAAGCAGAGAATGGGGAGGCTGGTCGTTACGGTGGCGCTTCTGGATCTCTCGTTATATATCTTAAGCACGTAAAGTGTATCATGGGCCGAGCCATACTGTTTCTTGGGCTATAGATGAGTTTTCCGATTATTATATGTCAGGATTCCTAAGCTGCCATGAACCGCAGATCCTCCTCCCTTTTCCTATAATTTTGTAATGGAAAATGATGTAGAAAACTACATAAAAAAATAACTAAAAATTCATTTTTTATTTAAAATTTAATTTTTCTCTTCTTGTAACATGTCTTTTCCCCGATCTGGCTGGTTGCTTTGACCAAGGGATTCATCCTACCAAGCTACAAAACTTTGCCCTTCTTTAACTTTGTTGGGCTGCCCGTGATGTGGTAATAAAGGCCCTATCTCTCTGAGAACTTCGATTTGGCATTCGGTGTAGATAGGCTTCAGAACCATGTGGCCAAAAATTGGCATTTAATTTGGTCATTGCCACAACGTTTGAAACTATAAATTATTTTTTTTATTCAATGAAACTCCATTTTCTAAAAATTGCAATTTATAGTTTGGTGAGCTAGTAAAATTTGTCTGTTCCATAATTTTACAAAAAATACATGTTCTAACTCGAACTCGAGATTTACGGTGAATATTGAAACTATAAATTAAACTAATCTCTTCAAAATATCATACAAATATATATACACACACAATATATATATATATATATATATATTAAAGAAATCAGATCTATTTTTCAGGCATGTTTATAAACAAAAAAAATCACTATCGTCAAGCTTCTCTCATAAAAAATGCCTTTTGACACGAAAAAACATTGAGTTTCATTACTAAAAAGTAATCACTCTCCAACTTCTTCTTTTTCCACTGTTTTCGGGTGATTTTTTCTTTATTATTTCGAACTTAGTGATTTAAATGGCCAAAAAAAAAACTTTAAATAAAAAAAAAAGAATTGGTGGTAAAAAAGGGGGGGGGGATAATTATGAAAACTTTGGATTGCTATAATATTATTATATCCAAATAATCTTTTAACATATTTAGTAATATAATTGTAATATCAATATTCATTTTAGAAATTCAATCGAATTATCCTTAAAGAATGCAGCTTGTAATCTACGATTCTACATGATTAATCTTAAATTCAATTAAAATATACATGTCTTATAAGAACCTCAAACAATTAAAATTTTATTTACTTATCTATACCTATAAAATGCTTTTTACATATATGGGATTTACTCGAATCCTAATAAAAAATTCAACCGAGTTGTTTGACCTTTCGCACCCGGCAAAGGCACTTGTTTTAAAAATCCATGCACTGCATCTATACCGGCAACCTTGTTTCCGGGTCATGTATTGCTTTTTTTTCCACAACTTTCATCATTAAAAACACAGAAAAGACCGCCAGCCCCAGTCAAAGAAAGGTAGCTCAGTACATCGGCGACCTTGTTTCTGTGTCTATCTCCTGTGCATGACCACTGAACCCACCAAATCTCGGACTCTAAACAACATCCATGGACATCCTCACTCACCATTCATCTTGCTTTTAACTCATGGATGGGGATGTTTGTTCGAGATTATGGTTAATTTTATTTTTTAAAAGTTTTTCTGTTTAGAAAATTATTATTATAATAATATTTTTTATTTAAAAAAAATTAATGTTAATATCAATAAATTAAAAATCTAAAAAAATAAAAAAATAATTTAAAATAAAAATAAAAACATTTTTAAAAAACAAGGTCAAACAGGCATTTAATGTCACCTTACTTGGGATGCCACTTTCCAACTTGACTACTAGGAACCACTTAAGGTTATTGTTCTCGGTTGATTTTACTTTTTAAAATGCTTTTTTATTTTTAAAAAAATTATTTTTTTTTTAATATCAACAGTGATAAAAAAAATCCAGTGATCTATTGAGAAGGTGCAGGCAATGTACCAATTATAATAACATCAAACATTGACTTTCGATGCCAAAAGCTTTTTTTTATGGCGTGTACTTACTGGGTACGTAGTGAGTAGATATTTCTTGTATGAAGTGCGTTGACCATTTCATATAAGCTCAAGGAATGTTTATTATAACCCATTTTAATTTGGAGATTTGATGTTAAATTAATGTTTTTGCATTGATGGGGAAAAAATGTTGGTTCTGGCTTTTCTTCAGGTATTATAAAAATCAGAATAAATTTAGTGTTAAACCAAGAGTTATATCCTTTTTTTATATATTAAATTAAGCTGACTTAATTTGATTTAATATATTATTATATTAATATTTTTTATAAAAACATGTAAATAATATCTAGGTATTTTTTTTAATATATATTTTCTTAAAATATCTAATCTCCAACATATCACAGGTAGATCTTGGAGTGTGATCCTAGCTACTAGCTGTGACGTGTTCCATTTAATGACCTATCTCTCTCTACCGTATTATTTTACTAGACATATTAATTTTAACAGAAATTAAAAGGCAGGCTCGAGCTCTACTTTTTTCTTGTACATATATTAAAAATTAATAATTTTGCAGGCCAAAAAATGATGGGTACTTCGTGCTCTTTCCATCTCGAGTTCTCGACACGGCCTTTCCTTTCTCGTACTTTACCTACGATTTTGTGCGGGCGAGAAAGAAAGAAAAAGGCTGTTTCAGGCTTTCTGCAACACTTTTGTTTCTGATCAGCTAATTAGCTGACAAATGGCCATGGCGGCTCCTTCCTTTAATGCCGAGCCGCTTTTGTAGAAAGAATGCTGTGTCAACTTGTTGATCCGATTCATGACTACTTCCTTCTTCTTTTCTTTTTTTTCTCTGCAGAATCATGATTAATCCCTCTGAATTGCATGCAGCTACAATAATAATCGCGTGTTGTGTTTGGTAATATTATAAAGCTCTACTCTTAGATCTTCCCTGCCAATCGAAAAAAAAAAAAATCAACTTCAGATATGTTGAAATCAGGGTTGTCAATACTGTTTTATTCTGGCTTAAATGTTCCGTGTCATTAAAAAAATCAAGACAAAATAGTGTCATTTTCGTCTCAGTTTTAATTCCAGCCCGTTCAGAAAATACCGGCCAAATTCCGGCCGGAACGTCTTGGTACCGTTCCGACCTTAAAATCCTTCTTATTTTAATTAACTTGTGATTGTGTTTCTAATTTTGAGATTATGGGCCTGTTTGGCACAGCTGTTGCAGCTGTTGCTGTTGTGGTTGTGGTTGAAAAAAAGCTGGTTTCTGAAAAGCGCTTTTAGCTGCGGTTCATAACTGAAATTTGTGTTTGGTTAAAACTGTGGTTGAGATTGAGTTTAATGAAAAGCAGTTTTGTGTGTTTGGTTACCATGCTTTTCATATTGCTGTCAACTTATAAAATTAATTAAAAATACACACACGTATATTTTTTAAATATTGTAGATTTAATTATCATAATAATGAAATGTAATTAATAATTAAAGTAAATTAGACACTCATTTTTATTCTCCCATCAAATTTCCTAAAATGGAAAAAATGATGATTTCGGGGCCTAAACGATGGAATTCGGCCAAAAAAAGGCATGCATCAGCAGCAAAGCTGCTGTCTTCCTCCGGAAACGCCGAGACACATCAACTGGGTGAGTTTTTGCGTCATTCCGACCTCAACGCCCGAACTGCGGAAATTCAGTTGCCTTTGAATTTTGGATACTCTCTCTTGAGCATATACGTCTCTGCCACTTGTTCTACATCACTTTCATCAGAATTGATCTCTATATACACAATTTTTAATTTTTTTAAAACATGATTTTTATATATTTTTTAAAAATTGGACTGGGCTTGTCCCAAACTAAATGGGCCGGTACAACCAAGTTGGGCCAAAAGGGCCCACCTATGCTGGACTTGGGCTGGGCCGAGAGCAGCCCAGCCCAACCCAAGAGTTAAAAACAGGCGCAGGCAAAAACGCACAAAACGGTGCGTTTTTGCCTTCGTTTTTGCATGAATTTCTCAGGGCCATGTTACTGTTCATGAAATGGCCGACTGTGACTAGAGAGTGAACGACCGGTACCTACGGGTAGAGGAGGCCGAGGTAGTTCTCCCTGTCGTGGTGGCGTCGAAAATGGAGACCTGTGGTGGCCGGACGGGGCGTTGGAAGTTGTCGGGCACAACTGTCGTTCGCCTTTGCTGCTTCCCGGAGCTGGAGAAGAAGGCTTGGGTGGTGGCGTGAGCTCACGGTGGAGCTGGTGTTGCTTTTCGCCGGGAGCTGTTGCAGGAGTTGGCAAGGAGAGAGACCTGGAGGGGAGAGAGAGCTTGCTGTGCTGCAATGGCGAAGGAAGGAAGAGAGAGAGAGGGGCTGCTGTTGGGGGAGAGACAAGGATGAACTGGCGCTGTCAACCTTGGTGGCCGGTGTTGTTGTCGCCGGAGTTGGGGAAGACGATGGGTTCTCTGCATTTTATTTTTCATTTATTATTTTTCTTTATTATTGTTTTTGTTTTGTAACGCAGTGGGTGTATGTGTCGCGGCTGCAAAAGCAGCTCTCAGTAGCTTTTGCAGTCGCGACGTGTTTTTAATTTTAGTGGTGGCCCCCCAGCCAAACGCTGCTATCCTGTTTGGTAAAAAGCATTGTTGGGGCAGCGGTTCAACGCAACGCGCGTTGAACCGCCGCCCCAAACACCCACTATGTTTGTTTTACTTTGTGTTTATATTGTATAATTTAAAGTTAATTTATCTTGAATTTTAATTATGCTTGTTAAATTAATATTATAATTTTTTTCTTATATATATATATATAATTAATTATATATGAACACTACAACCCCAAAACAGCATACCAAAATATTCCAAAACCAAAACGTTCCGTACCAATTAAAAAACCGGAACGACGACCGGAACAATATTAACAATATTGGTTGAAATCATTTAAATGATAAATAATTTGTCTGTTGCTCCTTGTTTGGTCTGCAAGTTCAAGGAAGAATGATTTATTTTTTACCAAAATAATGGTGACAGTGTGCAGTTACCCAAAAAAAATTATTTTGTAGAGAAAACTGTAGCCAATTTTCTAAACCCCATAGGATTACATGGAAATATAACTTATAATTATTTTAATAAATTAAAAACCTCTCCCTTTACAGAAGAATAGCAATAACATGAACACAACCCTATAATAGCTCGAAAAATAGAAACTTTACTTCTGGTTTAATAGAAATATCTGTAGAAATATCGAAAATGTCAAACTATACTCCTCACGAAATAGAAATTTCACAGAAGATTTCCCTTCCTTCGAATTCTCCACGTAAACCTTCAAACATCGATCCATGGAAGCCCAGCAAAACAAACTAATCAAAAGCAGACTTCAATGATGGCTATTTTTTACATGACAACATTTCTGAAAAGATAGAGAAAAGATTAACAAAGAAGCCAAGAAGATCAACGAAAACTACCGCGACAATTTCCTAGACCTTGAAGGAGTAATCTTGATAACAAGACCAGGAAAAACATCATCAGGATCTTGAATATGAGGGTTCTCCTCCACTATAAAAGGGTCGCCGCACTTATCACTGATGGTGTTAAGGGTCTCTCCTTCTTTTACAACATAAATTTCATCGCACGGTCTGTAAGACACTCGATTGCCTCCGACGACATCATGTTGTTGACGATCACCATCGTACGTGGGAGATGCCTCTCTCAGAAAAGTAAAAAGAATCAGAGAAAGAAAGACAAGGGCGCAGTACCATGAAGCTGCATCAGCTACGGCCTTGGATGTAAACAGAGGCTTGTTTGAGACCTTGAAAGCCATGAGAGGTGTGGAGGAAGACGACGGGGATGCTTGGGATTTTATAGAAACATGGGAAGTCGAGCTGATGTGGCACGAGGGAGATGTGAGGAAGAGGGGGTAGTCAGTTCTGGCGGTTTTTTAATGATGAGGTGTGTATTGTGGGGAAGCTAAGACAAAATGGTCACGCTTGTGTTACTCTCTATCTAGGTATTTTCTGTCCTTGCATTACAATCATAATGGTTTTGATTTTTTTTTTATTTTAAAATTATAATTTTATATATTAATATTAAAAATAATTTCTAAAAATTAAAAAAATTATTTAACACCACACTTTTAAACAGGCAACTAGTCACCTTGATGAGACAAGGAACGGCGCCCCCAAAAGGTTTTTTCTCTATGTAAAATGCCTTTCATGCTTTTGCTTCGCTATCGGTAGGGTACTGTCATCAAACACGAGATAGAAAGATAATAAAGACATAATAGACAGAGATAAAATTAATTTAGGTGATCTCATATAAGATAAAGTAACATTTTTAATATATAGTTTAATTATAAGGGATAAAAATGAATTCAATGTATTATTAAATTATATAATTAACACAAATTATAATACCTGAAAATGCTTATCAGAGGAGTGTACCGTTTCTATCGTGTCTGCACCAAAAGGGGTGATGAGACTTGACATAAACTTGTCCATGGCTTCAATGGTCTTCGTTTAAATCTTTGGTTAACCACTACATTAAAGATGAATTAATTAATACACACTAGTTCAGTTCAGTATGAATAACATTTTTTTTACCTGGGTAAGAAATCATGGACCAACCGTCAAGGTGGAAAAACCGAAAAAGAAAACGAGAGAAAGAGAGCTGTTAGATATTTTAATTATCTACGACCATGAATCCCATGCTTTGAATAGTTTTCCTGTTCAAACCATGGGAAGGACCTAGAAAACTAAACCTTCCCTACCTACCATAAATAAATTAATTGTATTTTTTAAAACAATTAAAAAATTTATTTTTTATTTTTATTTTAAATTAATTTTTTTTAATATTTTTATATCATTTTAACATTACGATGTCAGAAATATATAGATAGCTTGCCATGAGTTATTGACTCTCAAGGGAATAGATACTTGACTTACTTTGAATGACGAGTAAAATTAGTTGAAGTACCAACGGGGCAACCATATACATAAACATCTTGTATTTTTCAAAAAGCATTCGTGACCAGAGCACCAGATATCATCGAGACACCAATGAAACTGAGATTAGGTGAAGCTTTTGCACGTGCTAAAGTGAAAAGGATCGAACCCACAACCAAAAGCAGCACAGATTCATGTTCATGAGCTCCATATTTTCGTCTCAGACCGGCCCGGCCGGTATAAAAGCAGCCATCATCATCACCGGAAGAACACGAGGGACCGGAATATTTAGTCATTTTCTTGCCTTTATTTATTAATCCTTGTTGAAAATTCAAGTGGTTGATTATATATAGTAAAGATTCAATATAGAGACAACGGGCCTGGTGCTTTTTTATTATAATATCAAATGAGAACCAATTCTCAGACTCCTTCGACAAAGAACACTGCATTTCAGAGGCTCTTTTTCGTAGGCGGAATCAAACTCTTAACACTCTTACAAAATGTTCAACTTCATTTAACTCTACTCTTTTGCTATAAGGGATTACAGAACTATGATTCTGTTGTAGTGGCGTGAGCCAGTCTTGTCGGAGCAATCAAAGAAAATGGAATTTTAAACATGTTCTGAGCAGGGGAATTAAGAAAAGCCAAAGATCTTTTGGCCAGTGCCCATGAGAACTGCAGAGAGCTTTGCATAAGTCTTCCATGGATTCAACATTTGCTTGGGAGTGAAGCCCTGGATATAAATCAGGAAAACATGCACAAAGATTTGGACAAATGCTAAGTACCAACCATAGCTGCAAGGATGGAAGACCATCCTGTTAAGAATTGAGACTGTAAAGTGAAGAATACTCGATGCATCTTTATTGAATGAAAATGGGTTTATAAATACCCTTACAAGCTTAACAGAAAGCAAGAGAAAATAGCTCATCAATCGAGCTGGAGATACAATTGACAGAATAATAAAGCATTAAATGATTTTCCCTCAAGACTCGGGCTAATACTAAAGACTAGGACTTTACTGGACTTGTTCAAGCTGAGCTGGACTAACTGGACTTATTTAGGCTGACTAGGACTATGGGACCCATACTTTCTCTTCATTCCTTCCCTTAAACTAGTTCCCTGGCTTTAACTAGTTTAATTCAGGAACCTGGCAGACTCCTAGCTGACTTCGGGACTTCTGAAATGCTTCCGTTGTGAGAGGTTTTGTCATCACATCGGCCAGTTGTTCTAGAGTTCCACAATAAATCAATTCGATTGTTCCTTCTCGTGTGAGATCACGAAGAAAATGGAAACGCACATCAATATGCTTGCTTCGACCGTGTAGCACTGGATTTTTTGATAGTTTAATTGTAGAGCTGTTATCACAAAAAATTGTAGTGCAGCAATTCTCCTCCAGGCTGAGTTTTTCGATGATTCGTTTCATCCAAATAGCTTGACTAGCACAAGCAGCTGCAGCCACGAATTCTGCTTCAGTGGTTGATAGAGTGACAATGGGTTGTTTTCTTGAGGACCAAGCAACAGCTCCAGACCCTATCATGAAGACATATCCTGATGTGCTTTTTCGGTCTTCTATATCTCCTGCGTAGTCACTATCTGCATACCCAACTAGACTTTTGCTCCCTCCCTTCTTGTAGAAAATTCCAAGTCCAGTGGTTCCCTTCAAGTACCTCATTATCCTCTTGGCTGCTAGCAAGTGCAACTCGGTTGGTTTTGCCATGTACCTGCTAATCAAGCTTACTGCAAACATCAAATCTGGCCTCGTAGCAGTCAAGTACATAAGGCATCCTACCATTTGTTTAAACAAAGTTTCATCAACACCAATTCCATTTTCATCTTTACTGAGTTTGCTACCTGGCACAATAGGGTTATGGACCGAATTGCTATTCTCCATTCTAAATCTTTTTAACACCTCCAAAGCATACTTTCTTTGGCAAATATAAATTCCTTCTGTCCTTTGCAATACTTCTATGCCCAGAAAAAATCTCATTCTCCCCAAATCAGTCATATCGAATTCCCTCATCATGGAATTTTTAAATTCAACAAACATTGATTCATCATTGCCAGTAAATATTAAATCGTCAACATATAAACTGACAATAAGAATTTTACCTTCCTTATTTGTTTTAATGAACAAGGTGTGTTCACTATAACATTTCTCAAAGCCTTCATTGATAAAATGTGCTTCAATACGGCTAAACCAAGCTCGTGGTGCTTGTTTTAGTCCGTAGAGAGCTTTCATCAATCTATATACCTTTTGAGGGCTGTTCTTCAATTCATATCCCTTAGGCTGCTCCACATAAACTTCCTCAAGAAGCTCCCCATGCAAGAAAGCAGATTTCACATCAAGTTGATAGAGAATCCAGCCTTTTTGAGCTGCTAGAGCTACTATCATTCTCACTGTGTCCATCCTCGCCACTGGTGCAAAAACTTCTGTATAATCTACTCCTTGTTGTTGCACATACCCCTTTGCTACTAGACGAGCTTTAAACTTGTCCACTTCTCCATTTTCTTTGAATTTAGTCTTGTACACCCATTTCAGTCCAATCTTTTTAGCTCCTGTGGGCAAGTCAGTAAGTCTCCATGTTTTGTTTTTCTCGATAGCCTTCATTTCCATGTCCATAGCTTCTCTCCAGTTTTCATGCTTCACTGCCTCCTCAAAATACATGGGGTCTGCTAGAGCAAATAAAGCTAGATTAGTATAAAAATCTTCTTCTTCTGACAGATTTTCTCCACTGATGTAGTCTTTTGTCCACCCCGGGGGCCTCCTAGTTCTTCTTCCATCAACAATGACTGGTGTTTGAGAATTGTCATTGACTGCTGCTGCTGCTTCTCCATCATTGACTGCTGCTATTGCTTCTTCCCCATTCACTTCATTGACTTCTACTTCTTCTTCCTCATTTGCTGCCGTGTTAGCTTCCCTATTTACTGCTCTGTCAACTTCTGTGCTCACTGCCTTATTGTCCTCCTTGGCTTCCCACATTAGATCAGCCAGTATATGTTCTTCATAATTTTTATCCCAGTTCCAGGATTTGTCCTCTTCAAACACTACATCCCTGCTGATTACTACCCTTTTTGCAGCTGGATCATAGAGTCTATACGCCTTAGACTCCTCACTTACTCCCAGTAATACGCAGGTAAAACTCTTAGCATCCAACTTTGTTCTTTTCACATCAGGAATATGCACATGTGCTATGCATCCAAAAATCCTAAAGTGATCAACAGATGGTTTGTTTCCACTCCATGCTTCCTCAGGTGTTTGATTCATTACAGCTAGTGTAGGACTTCGATTCAAAACATAAGTTGTCCAGTTTACTGCCTCTGGCCAAAAAATCTTGGGGAGGTATTTTTCAGACAACATACTCCTAACCATATTCATCATTGTACGATTTTTCCTTTCAGCTACCCCATTTTGTTGTGGGGTATATGCAGCAGTCAATTGTCTTTTAATGCCATTTTCCATGCAAAACTCATTAAATTCGGATGATGTAAACTCTCCTCCTCGGTCTGATCTTAAACATTTAATAAGCCCTCCTACTTCTTTCTCAACATAATTCTTAAATTGTTTGAACATGTTCAATGCCTCAGATTTTTCTACTAAGAAATAGGTCCATGCTTTTCTAGTAAAATCATCTATAAAGCATATTATGTACCTCTTCTTGCTGTTTGAAGCTGGCGAAATTGGTCCACAGAGGTCTGTGTGGACAAGTTGGAGCTTCTCCGTGGCCCTCCAATTGCTCCTTTTTGGAATTGACTCTCTGTGTTGTTTCCCGATCATGCAGTTTGTGCACACAGTTGATGGACTTTTAAACTGAGGTATGCCATGCACCATCTTCTTGAATTGAAGTGTCCTCAATCCCTTGTATCCCAAATGTCCATAGCGACAGTGCCAAAGGTATCCCAAATCCTGTGTTGAAGTATAGAGACAAGCTGTTTTTGGATGCACAGAATTGGCAAACAGCATGAACATTCGATTTGTTGTCATCTCAGTTTGAATTATTAGACCTTTCTCCGGGTGATAGATTTTGAGCTTTCCATTTTGAATGAGAATCGCCAGCCCACGTTCCTGCAATTGACCAATGCTCAAAAGATTGGTTTTTAGTGCAGGTACAAGAAATACTCCACAGACCACATGTATGCACCCATTTATTTCCAATCTCACATTGCCTTTTCCCAACACCTCCATTTTTGTGTTGTTTCCCAGCTTCACTGTCTGCCTGAAATCCTCATTTAGGTCATGGAACATGTTTTTGTCACCACACATGTGGTTGCTGCACCCAGAATCTAAGTACCAAGCATCCTTCTTTCGAACATCATCCTCCTCCATATATGACATGAGTAACATTTCTTCTTTGTTTCCACTTATAACGAAATTTGCCTCTTTGTCCCAGTTTGAATGCCCAGAATTCAAATACCAAACATCACCCGTCTCCACCACAGACATGAGTAACATTTCTTCTTCATCTCCTCCTAATTCAGCGAAATTTGCCTCTTTATCCCAGTTTGGACACTCGGATTGGAAGTGTCCAAGCCTGTGACACTTATAGCATTCCACTGTTGCTTTGTTGTATGACAAACGACCTCTTCCTCTGCCTCTGTATGCATTTCGACCCCGTCCTCTTCCACCAAATCTGTCTTCATAGGTGATCTTGAGAGCCTGCTCCTCTCTTGCATACCGTTGAAATTTTTGCTCGTGCACAATCAAAGAACTCTGCAGTTCATCAATAGAGAGTTGATCGATGTCTTTGGATTCTTCTATCGAACACACAACATAATTAAATTTCTCACTCAGAGATCGAAGAATCTTCTCCACAACTGTGACATCTTGCATCTTTTCTCCATGCGTTCTCATTTTGTTAGCTACTGTCAGTACTCGTGAAAAGTACTCAGTAACTCTTTCCCCAGCCTTCATCTCTAAGGTCTCAAAGTCTCTGCGGAGAGCTTGTAAATGTGACCTCTTAACCCTTGCACTTCCCTCAAATTTCTTTTTCATGGACTCCCAAATCTGCTTGGAAGTGTCTTTCACCAGAATTGTCTCCAATATCGTTCGATCGATGGCCTGAAAAAGATAATTTTTTACCTTCAGGTCCTTCAGCTTCAATTCATCAAGTCCCCGTCGTTGAGCTTCTGTCTGCACCACCCCACTTGCTGGCTCAACAAACCCAGTCTCCACCAGCCCCCAATACTCCTTGGATCGCAGGAAATTTTCCATCAACATGCTCCAATGATCGTAGTGACCATCGAAGCGAGGAATGGCTGGTTGCACGAAATGCCCTTCGGTTGTCATTCTTCTTTTGCTGCTGCAAGAAAAAATCAAAGATTGCTACTTTGATTGAAATGGACAGACTCACTTCCCTGTGTTTCCCTGAACTCACACTTCGAATTTTTCACTCTCACACTTCCCCTTTTCACACTCTCACACTTTGATAACCAGGCTCTGATACCAAAACTGTTAAGAATTGAGACTGTAAAGTGAAGAATACTCGATGCATCTTTATTGAATGAAAATGGGTTTATAAATACCCTTACAAGCTTAACAGAAAGCGAGAGAAAATAGCTCATCAATCGAGCTGGAGATACAATTGACAGAATAATAAAGCATTAAATGATTTTCCCTCAAGACTCGGGCTAATACTAAAGACTAGGACTTTACTGGACTTGTTCAAGCTGAGCTGGACTAACTGGACTTATTCAAAGCTGAGCTGGACTTATTTAGGCTGACTAGGACTATGGGACCCATACTTTCTCTTCACATCCGTCATTTATAATCACAAAACAAACAAATCATTGACAAATCAAAAACATTATTGAAGAAAAAACAGTACAAGAAAGGTAAAAGCTCAGCTGAACAAGCTAAGAGCCTGCTGTACACATATTCCGGAAATTTAGAAGGTGAGTTGAAAAGAAGAAGAGCAATCTCATACACAAAGAGATGCCAATTTTAACCTCAGCTTGGCTGCTGATTAACGAAGGAAACCACACAGAAAAAAAGAATTTGGAACTCCAAGTTTTCTTTTCTTCTCTCCATCAACCTCGCTCCCCAGAAACCAAAAAGATCAGTATAAATGCACTGTAACGAGGCAGGTACCTCACATATGCCATTAACAAGATAGCAAAAGAAAAACCCTGAAGAGCAAATGAGCCTATCAGTTAGATCAGATATTCCAAACAAAGACCGTAACCAAACTAAGCAGAGGCTTGAAAATAGAGTGTTCATCATCAACTTGCTTCCATAAATATTTACGTGTTGAAGTTACTGTAAGTTTAAAAATATAGGAAATAAGCATATTTAAAGATAAATTATATATGGAGCAAGTAATTTAACATATAACACTAATATATCTAAAACCAATTGAATATAGAATTGTAAGAATTCGAAATGTGATTAATTTCTATATATTCAATACTTCCTCTTACAATTGAGTATGGATTTATAGACAAATACAAAGACTAAATTAGTTAAATAAAAGTTGTTTTATTTGCCTACTTTACAATACAAAGACTATATTAGCTATATAAAAGTTGTCTTATCTGCCTACTTTACATAGTCTCCATAATAGGAAATAAACGGCTATATATTTTAACACTTCCCCTCAAGTTGGAGCGTAGATTATCATGTCCAACTTGTTAATTGCATCATAGAACATCCTTCTAGAGACTACCTTTGTGAGAATATCGGCTAGCTGGTCTTCAGATCGAACGAATAGAAATTTTATGATTTTCCGATCAAGATTTTTCTTAATAAAGTGTCGGTCGACTTCAACGTGTATGGCATGATCATGTTGAACAGGATTATGGGCAATTTCAATAGCTTCCTTATTGTCATAGTATAGGCCCATAGATGTCTCATACTCAATTCTGAGGTCTTGTAATACCTGTTTAATCCATAGTAATTCATACACACCATGAGCCATACATCGGTATTCTGCTTCTGCACTTGACCTTGTGACCACTTTCTGCTTCTTACTTCTCCAAGTGATAAGGTTGCCTTCCACGAATGTAAAATATTCTGATGTCGATCTCCTATCGGTCTGATTTTCTGCTCAATCCGAGTCTGTATACCCTTTAATATCTTGGACTTCCTTTTTAGAAAATAGAAGTCCTCTTCCTGATGCACTCTTTAGATACCTTAAGATCTGATATACAGCTTCCATATGTTCTTCTCCTAGTGAATGCATGAACTGACTTACCACATTTGTTGCATAGGCGATGTCTGGCCTAGTATGTGATAAGTATATTAGTTTTCCAACTAACCGTTGATAACATCCTTTGTCCGCTGGCGTCTGATTTTCTGTTTGTCCCAGTTTGTGATTCATTTCCATAGGTGTATCTACTGGTTTACATGCAAGCATTCCAATTTCAGCCAATAAATCTAACACATATTTTCATTGTGATAGACATATCCCTGTTTTTGACCTTGAGACCTCAATCCCTAAGAAGTACTTCAGTTGTCCGAGATCTTTCATTTCGAATTTCGATGCCAGAAACTGTTTTAATGCATTTCTCTTTTTTGGATCATCTCCTGTTAGTACCATATCATCCACATACACAATTAATGCCGCAATTCTGCCTTCTCTGTGTTTTATAAACAAGGTGTGATCCAAGTTGCTTTGCTTATAGCCAAATTCCTTCATCGTAGATGTGAACCTTCCGAACCAAGCCCGGGGTGACTGTTTAAGACTGTATAATGCCTTCTTCAATTTGCAAACTTCAGTCAAGGACTTGTGTTTAGCTCCAGGTGGTAACTCCATGTATACTTCTTCTTCAAGATCTCCATTAAGGAAGACATTCTTGACATCAAATTGTTGCAAGACCCAGTCTCGATTCACTGCTAGAGATATAAGGATACGTATAGTATTGATCTTTGCAATCGGAGAGAAAGTCTCTTGATAATCGACCCCATACTTCTGTGTATACCCCTTCGTAACCAACTTTGTTTTGTACCTGTCAATACTATCATCTGCCTTGAGTTTATTATCTTGTCTTTATTTATCAATCCTAGTTAAAAATTCAAGTGGTTGATTATATATAGTAAAGATTCAACATAGAGACAACAGGTTTGGTGCTTTTTTTTATTATAATATCAAATGAGCACCAATTCTCAGACTCCTTCTACAAAGAACATTTTAAAGGTTTTTTTTTGTAGGCAGAATCAAACTCTTAACACTCTGACAAAATGTTCAACTTCATTTAATTGTCTTTGCTATTAGGGATATGATTCTATTGTATTGGCGCGAACCAGTCTTGTCCGAGCAATCAAAGAAAATGGATTTTTAAACATGTTCCGGGCAGGGTAATTAAGAAAAGCAAAAGATCTTTTGATCAGTACCCATGAGAACTGCAAAGATCAGCTTGGCATAAGTCTTCCATGGATTCAACATTTGCTTGGGAGTGAAGCCCTGGATATAAATCAGGAAAACATGCACAAAAATTTGGACAAATGTTGTAGATTCGATAAGGAAAACTTACTTGTGATATTCTATTTTCTTGTTCCTGGATCAATTGCTTCAAGGCCACTTCGATTACTAGAACCAAAACGATGTTTCACAGCATAAACGTCTTTACAGATCGTAGCAAGTTTAATGTAGAGTATTGAGAGAAAGAACTATCTTCAAATATCAAAAGACTTAACTTAACATAGAGAGGGAAGTTCATATTTATACTAGAGAGGAGCGGTTACCTTGCGGTTACCAATAAGTAACACCTCTAGATAAATAGACCGGGTTCATCCCTCATGTGCGAACCAAGTCAAACCCAATAACCAACATCTCCCACTCGCCCATGAAGGGCTAGATTTATCTAATACATTACAGAAATTTCATACTTGACGAACGGACCGTACGACCTGAAGCACACAGAGAAAGGAGCTCCAATCTATATAAACCTAATATAAGCCATATAAGAGACATCTATTTTATGATTAATTATTCCTTAGAGTGTACTCATATACCCCAAGCACTTTTAGTTACACATGAATAAGTATAATTCAATCCCTCAAGAATTTTGTACTCAATCCATCATGACAATTACATGTATTCTAAATCATATCAAATTTATTCAAATGATATGATCCAGGCCGGTGAATACAAGTAACATGTGTAGAACTAAAATTACCTTTTCTTTCGCTCTCATATCACTTAGTTCTGAATTAACTCGCTTTCTTAATAGTATTCCTTCAAGTCGAACCATTTCATGACCATGGGATATACTCCTAAAGTAGCGATCATTTATTCATCACCTTATGATATAGTCAAAAGTCGCAAAGGGTAAGATTTTGAGATCTTAGGTATGATCTCCAAGACTCACATAATAAAGAAGCAGGGATCCATTCTTTATTCCTGCAATGGTCGTCAACACATGTAGTATGAAGTACATGTTATAGTGGAGCGTGCTCTTTTCCTTTTCCAAAGATAAAGAGTGTATGTTGTTGCTCTCCTTGTTAGAGGAAATACACTATACGAGTCTTAGTCTTGTCGCTAAAAACAAAGACTTCAAATAAAAAATTCTCATTTGCTCATCATCATTAATGACAGATGAATAATTTCATACTCTTTTTCAATCATAATAGACACATGAATGGTGGGAATTCATTCATGTTGATTCTTTTATTTAAGAACCTCATCTTGGTTCCAACCAAGGCGACTCTTTAATAATCATTTTGAGTTAAAATCGCTCCCACTATGCCTAGTCTCTTTTTGAACATTAAAACTCAATTAGTCTCATCTCTACACACCTTACAAATGCTAGAGGTGATTACTCATGTGAGTGAGCCAATCTTAGTCTATCGACATACTTTACAAATTGTACTATACAATACTCAATATATCCATAAACAAATAATAAATAAAATGATATCCAAATAACATCTATTCATTACTTAATTACATTCTATTTTTATGAGTGGATCTGCAACCATAAAATTTGCATAAATGTGTTTTAGGATCATATCATGGTCATTAATCGCTTCTCTAATGTAGTGATATCTCATCTTGATGTGTTTGGTCTTTTTATGGTATTTTGGATCTTTGGCCACAGCTATTGCAACAGTGTTATCATAATAAATTGTCACTGGATCTGATGTTGATTTCATAATTTTCAAATGATCCAAGAATTTGTTTAACCAAACAATATCTTGTGTTGCTGCGGAACAAGCTACTCAACTTCCATGGTAGATAAGGCTATGCATGATTGTTTCTTACTCCTCCATAGTATTACACTATCATTAAGCAAGAAATCACATCCTAAAGTTGATTTAGATTGGTCAATATCTCCTCCCCAATCAGCATCAGAGTAACCAATCAATCGTAAATGTTTCTTTCCTTGGTAACATAGCATGTAATTTGAAGTTTCTTTCAAATATCGTAGAATCCTTTTGACTGCCATCCAATATTTCTGACCAGGATTTGATTGATATCGGCTAACCAATCCAATAACATAACCTATATTGGGATGTGTGCACACCATTGCATACATCAAACTACCGACAGCTCTGACATAAGGTACTCTGGACATTCTATTTTTCTTTTAGAGTCTTGCTTAGTCTCAAACATTTATCAACAAGGGTGTCTATTGGTTTACTGTCTTGCATGTGATAGCGCTCTAACATATTTTTGATACTTAAACCCAAAAGCCTTTTAACGTGATCTGTAATGATCTTCACACCAAGAACAAAGTTGGCCTCACCCATATCTTTCATGTCAAAGTTTGATGATAACCACCTTTTGGTAGTATCAATCATCTCTTTGTTGTTTCCAGCTATTAAAATGTCGTCAACATATAAGGACAATATTACAAAAATATTGTTAGAACGTTTTAAATATACACAATGATCTTTTTCCATCATTGCAAAACCATCCTTCAGGATAGCTTGATGAAACTTGATGTTCCATTGTCTGGAGGCTTGTTTAAGACCATATATAGATCTATTAAGCTTGAAAACTTTACGCTCTTGTCCTTTAGTCTCGAATCCTAAAGGTTGATCCATATAGATCTCCTCCTCTAGTTCTCCATTGAGAAACACAGTTCTAACATCCATTTGGTATAACTCTAAGTCCATATATGTGACTCTAGCTAAAATAAGACAAACTGAAGTAATTCTCATAACTGGTGAGAATGTATCTTCATAATCAATCCCTCTTATTGAGTATAGCCTTTTGCTATTAGTCAAGCCTTATAGCATTCTATTGACCCATCCACCTTATGTTTAATTTTAAGAACCATTTATTTCCAATGGATTTTTGTCCTGACGGTAAATCAACCAAGTCCCAGACTTGATTAGTTTTCATCGACTCTATTTCTTCTTCCATAGCTTGAATCCATTCTTTGGCTTTGTGACCAGATAAAGCATCACTTAATGTTTGTGGCTCTTCATCATCTTGTGGAGAAATCATGAACGTTTCCCCTTCAATCTCAAATCGACAACGAGGAATTGGTTCACAAATGCTTCTACGAGGTTGAGATTGCTCATGATTGTGCTCCATGAGAGTAGGAATAGACAAAATATCACTCCCACTATTACTATGAGGATTGCTAGTTTCATTTAAATCCTCTACTAGATGGCTTGTTGTGTCATAGTCGAGATTTTCAATTTCATATAATTGAAAATCTTGTTTAACCTCACCTGTTTCGAAAAAACCTCTTCTAAGAATACAACATCACGTGACTCATTTTGTCACTCTTCCATCAATTTTTTCACCAATAAATACAAATCCTTTGGAATATTCAGAATAGTGTATAAAACACACTTCTTCCCCCTAGGACCAAGTTTCCTATATTCATGAGAAGTATTGTGAATATAAGTTGCACACCCCCCCATGGATGGAAATAACCTAGATTAGGTTTGATGCCATTCCATAATTCATATGGGGTGGATGGGACAGATTTAGAGGGCACACGATTAAGAATATAAGCAGCAGTTAACAATGCATCTCCCCAAAAGGAAACTTGTAAGTTAGCTTGCGTCATCATTGACTTAACCATGTCAAACAAGATTATATTCCTTCTTTCTACCACACCATTTTGTTGTGGAGTATAAGGAATAGTTAGTTGTCTAGCTATACCTTTTTCATCACAAAAACTTTTGAACTATTCAGACAAGTATTCACGTCCTCGATCTGTTCTTAAAGTTTTGATCTTAGTGCTTAGTTTATTCTCCACCATCTTTGTGTATCGAATGAAGAAATCCAATGCTTTAGACTTATGGGAGATCAAATAAACATGACAAAACCATGTGAAATCATCTATAAATGTGATGGAGTAATTTCTCCATGTCTTGCCCTCACATTCATTGGGCCACAAATGTCCGAATGAATAAGTTGTAATGGACTACTAGCTCTTTTAGCTTTGCTAAATGGTAATCTATTTGCTTTTCCAGCAAGGCAATGCTCACACAAAGGCAATTCCACTTTGGAAAGTGATCCTAAAATACTAGCTCGTGCTAATCTATTTAATCGATCTTGCCCAATGTGTCCCAATCTAGCATGCCAAGTTATGATATTACTATCTTTAATAGTGCTGGAATTTTGAACAATATAAATTGAAGTATCGTTATTAATAGATATATTAACTAAGTCTATCACCATAAAACCATTTAATACAAAGCCAAAACCATAGAAAATATTATCCATATATATTTTTACACAACAATCAACAAATATAATTTTAAATTCCAATTGGAGTAAAGCAAGAACATATACAAGATTTATAGGTATTGATCCCAAGCACGCAGTGGAAGCATTATTCCCCATGTATATGTATCTACTTCCATTTGAAATTCAACGAAATTCCACAAAGACAATTCGATCCCTTGCTATGTGATCGGTTGCTCTTGAATCTACAGTCCAAAAAGGAATAGAATCAACAAGCATTAAACAACTGCTAACATACAAGTTAGAGTGATGATCGTGATTAAATAGTACCTTTGACTTAGTGCAATCATGAGCAAAATGACTAGGTTTACCACAATTGAAACAATTCATTTTCTTGTCTTTCTTACTGCCACATTTTCCACGTTTGCGTTTATATTCATTATTACTTGCTTCTTTTCCTCTCTTACCTTATTTTGGGCCTTTAGCCTTACCCATCTTATACTTGGAGCCATATGTTCCATGCATTTTTGTCTCTGACATAAAAACCTCATTTATAGGCTTCTCAGCGTGAAGTCGATCTTTTTCAAGCTCGATATGATGAGCAACATCGTCAATTTTTTTGATGTTATCATTATGGGTAAGGTTAACACGCATGTGTTCCTAATTGCTTGGCAAAGAGTGGATAACTGCCTGGACTTGTTGTTCATCAGTCATTTCATGCCCAGCACCCCATAATTCACTAATCATGTTAAACATGATTGTAAGATGCTGCTCATCGTCTGATTTTGGTGCTTCTTGTGGCCATCGAACTTCAGGGTTAACTGACAAAGTCTAGTATTGGAGGTTCCTCCATACTTAATTTTTACTGCGTCCCAAACATATTGAGTTGAATGATGCCTTTCAAAACACAACATTATATCATTTTGCATGCTACTCAACATCAAAATGAAGCTACATGATCCTTGTGTTTATAGGTTTGATATGCTTCCATATCAAGCTTATGCTGAGCAGTGTCTCCTTGCTCAGGTTCAACCATTGGTTATGTAAATGTTTCCAGCATTTCTTGCTCTTCCAGGATATATTTAATCTGATGATGCCAAACATCGTAATTCTTTTCATTTAGTTTGTCTCCATGGTTCAAATCAGCAATAATGCTCTTAGATGCAACCATATTACGCGCTATTGACATCAATAATAAATATTAGAGTATAGTACAATTTAAATGACATATATTGTTACTCCATTCTAAATTAAACAAATAATAATTGAACACATACTATAGGAATAAAAAAATGTTAAACACTTAATCAATTCCCATGTGTATGGTCTAATTATTATTGAAAATTTAAATGAGTGCATCATTATAGTTATTAGTTTCAACTAACAACTCCCATTGATTTGGTTGCAGATATTATCTATGAATTATTATCAATTCATTGTTGATATTATATTATCAAATACATGCATACAATGTAATAAAACTTAAATTAAATAATTTATGCAATACAAAATAAACAACCAATTGTCTTAAAAAAATAAAATATTAATAATGATAAACTTCTTAGAATTATCTTATATTGTTGGAACATAAGTGGGGTCTCCAATTACATCATCTATTTCATCGAAGTCATCTTCTCAAGTTCAGTTTGCTCAAACAATGGAATGAATTTAGCAGCAACATCTAAATGACTTGCGCTTCTTCCAATGCGTCGTATCCCTTTTCAGTATACTAACGTTCCCTCTCAAGCAGCATTTCATCAGCAAGATTATTGAAATCTATGGAGTTCAACCTATATTCCAAAGATTGTCGCACCGGATAACATTCTGCAGGCAGAGAATTGAGAATGATCAACATTTGATGTTCAATGTAGAATTCATAAACACCACTCATGGCCAGTCTAAGTATCCAATGATACATATAATCAATGTGCTCTCGGATTTTGTGAACATGATTAATCACATAACTCCATAAATGATCAATTTGTTGTTGTCTATCCACTACAACAAAATATTCAAGAAACACATAGATATTACAATCAATATGTAATGAAGGTATGTATCATCATTGTTAAAAAGACATTACTAACAAAATTAAGCAATTTAGTTTAACGATAAATAAACTAACATCATAATTTAAATAATTTATATTAATTATTTATTATTATTATTATTATAATAAATTGCCTTTGGCATTCTTCTACTACCCATTTTGGCAGTTAAATAACTGCCATTTGATGCAGTTAATTTGCATTTTTGGTAGACATTCGGCAGCCTGTAAATACCCTTTCAAGCTCTGCATTTTTATAGAGTTGGCCGAGAATTTTCCTGGGTCATTTGGACGACTCATTTAATTTGAGTCACAGTGATTTATACATGGCATATACTAATTATTGAATTATAAAAATTTATGATCTAGGCTCTGATACCAATGTAGATTCGATAAGGAAAACTTACTTGTGATATTCCGTTTCCTTGGTCCTGGATCAATTGTTTCAAGGCTACTTCGATTACTAGAACCAAAGCGATGTTTCATAACACGAACATCTTTATAGATCGTAGCAAGTTTAATGTAGAGTGTTGAGAGAAAAAACTATCTTCTAATATTAAAAAACTTAATTTAATGAGGCAGGTACCTCACATATGCCATTAACAATATTGCTAAAGAAAAACCTTGAAGAGCAAATAAGTCTATCAGTAAGATCAAACATTCCAACAAAGACCGAGCTTGCCCCTCATTCTTCATTACTATCTTAATTTCTCTCTCTATGACATCTCTCTCTCTTGGAACTCAATAAAAGTCATAACCAAACCAAGTAGAGGCTTGAAAATGTTCGATTCTTTGCTTTTTAAGTTCTAATTTGCTGTTCTCATTGCTTTTGAAGTTCTAATTAATTTGTTGTTCTTATTGCATTTTAAGTTCTAACTTGTTGTTCTTGTTGCAGGGAATGATGATTGATTTGTTCATGGAATATTTATGAAGAGAAGATACACAGAGAGGTAATTTGATTTCTTTCACAAATTTTTCATATATGGAAAAAATGCATACAAGTTATTTGACAGAATGCCTTTTTATACTGTCATTCGAAGAAAGACATTTTTTTATATATTTAACAACTTGTAACTGTATTTGAAGTACTTCATAACTACCTAAGAGAGTTCAATTTGATCTTTTTGTCCTAGGCTAGAGTTAGTTACATTTAACATAATACAACTGGTAGTTGTATTCTATTACAACAATTTCTTCATTTTCTTCTTCTTTTTCTTCTTCTTTTCCTTTAATTTCAACAATCATTCTTCTGCATTGTATTTATCAGTAAGTGGCTTAATTGCCAACAACCTCTTCTAAGCAACTTATTGATTTAACTCTAAGTTTCAATCTTAATTGACAGAATCTTTTCTTAGGTAGTGTCTTGGTGAATATATTTGTTAATTGATCTTTGCTCCTGCATAATTGCATATCTATCCTTTCTTTCCATCAACCTCCCTAGAACCAAACAGATCAGTATTAATGCACTATAATGAGGCAGGTACCTCACATATGCTATTAACAAGATTGCTAAAGAAAAATTCTAAAGAGCAAATAAGTCTATCAGTAAGATCAAACATTCCAACAAAAATCGAGCTTGCCCCTCATTCTTTGTTGCTATCTTAATTTCTCTCTCTATGACATCTCTCTCTCTTGGAACTCAATAAAAGTCATAACCAAACCAAGTAGAGGCTTGAAAATGTTCGATTCTTTGCTTTTTAAGTTTTAATTTGTTGTTCTCATTGCTTTTGAAGCTCTAATTAATTTGTTGTTCTTATTGCATTTTAAGTTCTAACTTCTTGTTCTTGTTGCAGGGAATGATGATTGATTTGTTCATGGAATATTTATGAAGAGAAGATACACAGAAAGATAGAGAGCTAATTTGATTTCTTTCACAGATTTTTCATATATGTAAAAATTGCATACAAGTTATTTGACACAATGCCTTTTTATACTGTCATTAGAAGAAAGATATTTTTTATATATATTTAACAACTTGTAACTGTATTTGAAGTACTTCATGATGCGACCATATTATTTGATAGTTTCATCCATATTTACCTAGTGTTTTGCATATGTTTTGTTTATAAAATGCCTTGATATTCTTTGTTTTATGTTTTGAAGGCATTTTTGGATGAAAGATGCAAAAGGGAGGTAATTGGAGCTGATTGACAAATTTGACCTTCAGTCAGTGTTTTGTGCAGAGCGGAAGCTCTAGAGATTGAAATGAAGTGATTCCAGTGACATTCAAAATCTAACATCCATAAATTTATGGAAAGCTAAGGAAAAAGAAATAAAAGAAGGAAGATCATGGAAATCACAGCCTTCAAAGTCAAATCTTGCAATCTACCGATATCAACCTTTGACCATTCCACCTTCAATATCTTGAGCTACAGAAGTTTGATTGATGCAAACTCAATTGTCATGGATTCATTACTAAAAGACCTATAAACACTCCAAATGTCATCTCAAAAAGATGTGATATGAAGGAGATATGAATTTTACAAGGGACAACTAAATTCTATCAACTTAAGGAAAGACTATTTTGTAAAATAGATATTAGAGTTTCTAAGCATATATAAAAGAAGAGAGGAGCAAGGAAGTTTCGGCCAGCAGCAAACAAAACACAAATCTTCCTCCTCCAAACCCTAAATCATGTTTTCTTCCATCTTTTTATTTAGTTGTTCAATAAACATGCAAGGCTAGACTCTTTTGCTTGGTTGCAAGGACACAGAAACCTTTAGATTTCAAGAACTGTGAGATCTATTTTTACCTCAATTTTTCAGTTTATATGATGAATATGTTTGTTCTCCTATGCTTATTTTCTATGATCGTTTATTTAATTGCTAAGAGCGGACTCGAAGTTATTATTATAGACAATCGATTGCTAAGTTTGATATCAAAACCAGAGTTGTGGTATATGAACTTATGAAGCAACTAAGTTAATAATTGTAGTGGATCTATGTTATTAATCTTAGGGAGAACATTCAATCGAACTAAACATATATTGCGGACAATTATGTTTCTTAATTGATCAATTTATCTAGATTTTAATGCTACCATTGAATCAAATTACTAGTGCAGACACTGTGGTTATTTGATGGTTATGGTAAGTTATACTGCGGATCCATTAATGAAGAAGAGATAAATATTCAGAATATAAATTGATGTGTCCTTTCCATGATCAGTTCTGATTTCTGTAGGTGGATGTTGATTTTCGACCAAGGTTTGCTTTATTGATAAATTTCAGTTTTATATAATTTTTGCTTAGTTTGCTTTAGCCTAGCCTAGACAACTTTCACCCCCCCCCCCCCAATTGCATAACATATAGCACGAAAATCTAAACTAAATCGTCCTCGTGGGATCGACCCCTTCCTTGCTCTATACTATCTTTTTTTATTTGTTTTAAGCTAGGATAATTAAATTGTGTGATCGCGACATCGCAACACTTCATAACTACCTAAGAGAGTTCAATTTGATCTTTTTGTCCTAGGCTAGAGTTAGTTACATTTAACATAATACAACTGGTAGTTGTATTCTGTTACAACAATTTCTTCTTTCTTCTTCTTCTATTCCTTTAATTTCAACAATCCTTCTTTTGCATTGTATTTATCAGTAAGTGGCTTAATTAACAACCTCTTCTAAGCTACTTATTGATTTAACTCTAAGTTTCAATCTTAATTGATTGAATTTTTTCTTAGGTAGTGTGTTGGTAAATATATCTGTTAAATGATCTTCGCTCCTGTATAATTGCATATCTATCACCCCTTCTTGTAATGCTTCTCTTATAAAATGAAACTTTCTATTTACATGCATGGTCTTTTGATGAAAAACTTGATTTCTAGTCATCAAAATTGCAGACATATTATCACTCAACAAAGGTGTTGCTTCTGTTTGTGTTTCACCAAGGTCTTCAAGCATAAATCTCATCCAAATGGCTTATGCTGTGGGTTCAGAGGCTAAAACATATTCAACTTCCGTGTAGACAAAGCTACCATGTTTTGTTTCATAGATGCCCACGAAAACACTCCACTGTCAAAGCTGAATGCATACCCCGAGGTGCTCCAACATCATCCTCACTACCTGCCCAGTCTGCATCACAAAACCCACAAAGGATTGGTGACTTATCTCTTTTGTATTTAATTCCATAGGTGAGAGTCCCTTGAACATATCTTAGAACCCTCTTTGCGACTCCCATATGCCTTTTTATAGGATTTCTTATAAACCTTAACAACAAACTAGCTAAATACATTAAATCAGGTCTAATTATTGTTAGATATAGCAAGCTTCCCACGATCTTTCTATAGAGTTCTTCATCAACAACTTCACTTTCATCTTCTTTTCTTAATTTCTCACCAACAGACAAGGAAATTATAACTGGTTTGCAATCTTCTAACCCAAACTTCATTAATAAGGATTTTGCATACTTGCCCTAATGAATGAATATCCCTTGATCTATTTGTAGTATTCCCATACTAAGGAAATGATATAGAAGTCCAAGGTCTGTCATCTCATATCTCTACATCATTTCCTTCTTGAATTCAGCAAGCATTCTTTCAGTATTTCCAATGTAGACAATGTCATCAATATAGATTGAAACAATTATCATTTCTCCTTCAGTCTCCCCTAATATATAGAGTAGCTTCACTAGTGTTTCTTTTAAATTTGCACTTTGCAAGATACTTGTCAATCTTACTATTCCAGGCTCTAAAAACTTGCCTGAGCCCATATAAAGCTTTCCTTAATTTGTAAACTTTATTTCCTGCATTCCCTATCTCAAATCCTTTAGGTTGCTCAACATATACCTCTTCCTCTAGAACACCATTCAAAAATGATGACTTCATATCTAGTTGAAACAACATCCAACCCTTCCGTGTTGCAAGTGCTATAAGTGTTCGAATTGTATCTAACTTTACTACTAAAGCAAATTTTTCATTATAATCAATACCAGATTTTTATGCATATCTTTTAGCCACAGGCCTAAGCTTGTGTTTTTGAATTGTTCCATCCAAGTTGAGCTTGGTTTTGTACATCCACTTCACCCCTATAACAGGTTTGTCAATAGGTCTTTCTATCAACTCCCAAGTATCATTCTTGTCTATGATTTCTAATTCTGCATTCATAGCTTCTTGCCAAGCTATATCCCTTGCAGCTTTTTGATAGTTCTCTGGTTTTATGATGCACATGTGGCATCTTGCATATATGTCTTCTAGAGTTTTCAATTTCACTAGAGTTGAACTGGGAATAGGGTCTTGACTTCTGTTTTCATTTCCATTCTCATTTAATTCAGTGGCTGGAGATACTAAATGAAAACCTTCACCACTGTTGAATTGGTTTTAGTTGTCTGTTCTACATTATTATTCTCTCCTTCAGTGTCTTCGAAAGGAATATATCTGTGAACAGATTCCATTTTGTTTTTCCTCCAATTCCAAGACTTATCCTCATAAACAATAATATTTCTTGACAATACAATCTTCTTGGTCTGTAAGGCACACACCCTGTAACCTTTTTCACAACATCCATAACCTATAAACACTTTTTCCAGTCTTTCCATCAATTTTTTGCCTCAATACTAATGGAACATGAGTGTAATATATGCAACCAAATATTCTTAGGTGTTTGAACCTGGCTTCTTTCCTGTGAATGCCTCAAATGTTGTTTTCCTTTTCACAAATGTTCATAACTTTTATTTTGAAGGTATAAGACTACATTAATAGCTTCTACCCAAAAGTCAAATGGCATTTCTCTCTTAGCCATCATGGACCTTGCCATTTCACAAATTGTTATGTTCCTCCTCTTTGCTACTCCATTCTGCTGTGGAGTATAGGCAATGGTTAGTTGCCTCTCCATTCCCATAGTTGCATAAAATTCTTGAAATTCATTTGAGGTGTATTTTCCACCTCTTTCACTCATTAACCACTTTATTATATATTCACTTTGCAGCTCAACAAATGTCTTGAATTTCTTGAATACATTGAATGCATCAGATTTGTTTATAAGAAAGTATACTCAACACATTCTTGAAAAATCATCAATGAATGTGATGAAATACTTATCTCCCCTGATTAATTCACATTGTATTGGTCCACATAAGTCTGTGTGCATCAATTCTAGTGTACAACTTGCTCTCCATGCTTCCTTTTTATCAATTTTTTTCTCTATGTTGCTTACTTGTGATATATCCTCCATACACACCCCTCATTTCTGTTAACTCAGGCAGAGCACACACCATCTCCATTTGCTTCATCTTTTTCATACTCATAAAGTTTAAATGCCCAAATCTCCTGTGCCATATTCATGAATCTTCACTAACTATTGCTTTCATTAATGCAGGTGCCATGGACTCAAGTAAGAGAGGGAAACATCTATTTCCCCCATTACTATTTTTGCAACCACATTTGTTATGCTTCCATCATCAAATATTATTGCAATGTTGTCTCCAAACAAGACATAATATCCATGCTCCATCATTTGACCTAAACTTAAAAAAATTTCATCCAACCCTGAAACTAATAGCACTTCATGTATATATCTCTTCTCATGCTTAGTTTTCACCACACGTGTTCCTTTTCTAGTTGATTGCACTAGATCTCCAAAACCTAATTTGACTTTGCATGTCATAATTTGTCAATGTTGATCAGTTTAGACTCTTGTGATGTCATGTGATTGTTGCATGCACTGTCCACAAACCAAATGCTTTTGTCTTGCACACTTGCAGTATGACATGCATAGAACATAGTCCCTGTATCTGCCTCTTCTTTCTTTGCATAGTTTGCATGTTACTGTCACAATCTTTTGCAATATGACCAAATCTATTGCACCTCACACATTTGCCTTTTATTTTGTATCTGCACACACCAAAATGATATTTTTAGCACACATGACACTGAGGCTTTATACTACCTTGATTGTTCCCACTAGAATTGCCATTCTAGTTGAATTACTATAGTTATTCAAGTGTTTGGTTGGCCAGTTTCTTTCTCTCTTATTTTGTGGTTGCCATCTTGGATTAGTTCTCCCTTGTGTGAACCTATTTGTGCCATAGCCTTGATTGTTTCCAACCTTAAGGGTGCTAAAAGCTCTCTCTATCCCTGTGATTTTATCCCTTTCATCATGCAAATCTTCCCTTTTATCATACACTTTGACAGAGGCTATGACCTTTTCAACCCTAAGAACATCAAGGTCTCGAGTTTCTTCAATGATGGATACAATGGATTTATATCTTCTACTTAAGCTCATCAATAGTTTCTGTACAATTGTTGTTTCAATGACTCTTCACCAAGTGATTCAAGTCATTCACAGTTTCAAAGAACTTAGCTAAGTAGTTATCTAAACTTTCACCATCTGGCATTCTTATATACTCAAAAACTGGTCTTACTGCTTGTAATTTCACTGCTCCTATCTTCTTATCTCCTATGAATTCTCTTTTTAATAGATTCCATGCTCTTTTTGCAGTTTTTTCATTCCTAATTTGAGGGAATAATTCATCAGATAATGCTCCTTAACATTTTTATTTTATTTTCTCTAGAAACGGCACGTGCCTCCCCTGGTGAGTCTTCTGTTCCATCTCCTTTTCTAGAATCATTAATAACTTCTAAGTTTGATTGTATGCCAACCTCCAATATATCCATAGATCATATGCTATGAGAATTGTTTCCATTTTGACTGTCCAGAAATCATAGTTTATACCATTGAATTGTGGTGTTCTTAGATCTCCAACAGTACTTGAACCCACCATTCTTCTTTTGGTTTAGTCTCACAGTTTATGCTCCTTTTGAATCAATTTTAGTGCACTGATACCATGTTTGATTCTTTGCTTTTTAAGTTCTAATTTGTTGTTCTTGTTACAAGTAATGATGATTGATATGTTTATGGAATATTTATGAAGAGAAGATACATAGAGAGATAGAGAGGTAATCTAATTTCTTCATAGATTTTTCATATATGTAAAAAATGATACAAGGTGTTTGACAAAATGCCTTTTTATATTGTCATTCGAAGATAGACATTTTTCTTTCTTTTGTATTTAACAACTTGTAATTGTATTTGAACTACTTCATAACTACCTAAGAGAGTTCAATTTGATCTTCTCCTCGTAGGCTAGAGTTGGTTACATTTAACAGAATAAACCTACTACAGTTTCTTCTTTGTCTTTTTCTTCGTCCTCTTCTTTTTCTTCTTAGCACTTTCTTCTTTTCCTTTAATTTCAACAATCTTTCTTCTACATTGTATTTATCAGTAAGTGGCTTAATTGCCAACAGAAAATAGAGTCTGTTCACCATCAACTTGCTTCCATAAATATTTAAGTGTTGAACTTACTGTAAGTTAAAAAATATGGTTAATAAGCATATTTAAAGATAAATAATTTAACATATAACACTAATATATCTAAAACCAATTAAATATGAAATGAAAAATTGATTTCAAATAATTAATTCTTATTAGCAAATTCTCTCAAATTCAAAAAACTCCAGTCTCAAAATCACAAGATCTTCTTATAACTTGTGTCACGATAGTGACTGATCGAGAAATTAAAACTGGACATGCAAATCTCCAGCTTCTAGAAAGAGAAGCTCTATGCCATCTGAGCCTTGGGTTTGGACATGTGGCTCGATCGGTTGCAAACACAGTAAAGTCTACTATCCTTGGAGTGAAATTAATGAAAGTAAGGAAAAATAAATTATACGCCGACACTGTGAACTATGTTTGAGCTTGTTTCGAGGGATACAAAAATTCCTGGCCGCTCAAGGATACATCCAAATCAATTACATGCATTTGTGTCAGGCACATAGGAAAACTTGCACGGGAACCAAGCACAGAACTTTTGAGTTTGATGTAAGAAACAACCATGCATGCCTGGCTGCATTACAGGCTAGCCGCTTTGGCCTTGGCTTCTGGTGTTTAAACACGAAACTTGGACTTCGTATTGCGGTCGAAATGGAAATTTGCTAGAAAAAAATAATTTTATGCTTATATAATCACTGTTAATGATTGTCCTGGCCTAAATATATTTTGGAAAGGTGGAATTTCTAGGCCCGTACTGATTCTTGTGACTGCTGCACTTCACCATTTTTCAAGCTGCTGATAAGCTTTTAGCCATGGCCGCCTTCTAAAGGTCTCGGCGATGAGCCCTGTCTTTATAGCTGGCAATATTGAACGGGCAATATTCTCTAACGTCTTGGTCCTTGTTGAGAAAAATAAGTACTAGCTAACACAACTTTTTTTATTTTATTTTATTTCCTCCTACAAAATTTCATTACAGGCTAACGCCAGAAATATCCCAAGACAATGAGCATGAGTTATGTCATTTAAGGGATAATTTCAGTGCACTTTCAATATAAAGGGTGATTGGTCTAATCAATATATATTAGCTAGATATTTTCTTCCAATCAATCATGATCATCAGCAAGAGATGAGATCAAGCAGTAATTCATCAACCAAAAGACGAAGAACACCATTCTCAATTTCCAAACCAAGCTCTTGTTGATCTTCCTCAAACTTTTTCCATCTGCCTTCCCTGTCCATTTCTCTAACACAATCCTCCCTTTTATTCTCCATCTCCCATCCAACCCATAAGCTGTCTTCCCCATTTATCCAAGCTTTTGCTTTAGTAAGTAATTCCAAATCAATCCCATTTTTTCTAGTTTCATATGTCCCTGCAGCCAGTTCATCTCTAAAGAAGTTCAATAGTAGGTCCAAGTTGACGTCATTGCAGCATTCCACGCCTGTTTCTTTGGCCTGGTTCAATAGATTCCATGCCTTTTCTTCGACTTTGTTAATATCTTCCTCTTCGTCGTCCTTGATCATGTTTGTTTCTCTAATTCCTTCAAGATCATATCTGTATTCTTCATCGCCATCATCTTCTCCAGAGCTGATGTTTTCGTCCATTGACATCCATTTATCTAGGTTGACAGGGTCCAGGTTGGCTAGACTCTCAAATCTTCGGATCTTTTCCATAATCTTTTCTCTAGTCCCTGCAATTCGTGGATGTCTTAGAAACATTCTACCATCATATATAGGAAAAGAACCATTAGTTAGCCCTAATTAATTAATGAAACGTCGTATTTTTTTCCTCATTTATGCTTGCAGTGCTGAAAAATTGTGCACTATGGAGTAGGAACTAAGGCGGAAGGGAACATACTATCCACAGTGGCAAGGCATTGGTGAAAAGACGAGCTTGACTCTTCATCTTCTTCAAATTGGAACTCAATTACTGATGCAGGACTATGCTGTTGTTCCTCCTCGTCCTCCTGTCGTTTCACATCGCTCCAAATTAGATCAATTTATACAGTCAAAACAAACACAGGATATATATATATATCAATTTATACCATAGACATCATTAGTTATATAGACATCTGAAACACATTTCCACTTTATGGTAAATCTTAAGCACAACGAACATTTTTCTAGCTTAAACAATCACCTAATTTTTTTTTTCATACAACCCGAGTGATTACATGCAAGATTAATCAGTGATCTCACGTATTGTCAACCCGTGTCCAATAAAGCATTGATTAAACATCCAATCACATAATATAGTAAAGTAATAAATAATATTTTTTTATTAACTTTAAACCACTTTACATATATTTCAACTAATCTTAATAATCTTACAAGTTTTTAGTAATCATTATCAACAAATATATATAAAAACAGTAAAATGTTTGATTCCCAGCCAACCTTAGCAGCTTCTGATAAAAAAAATTGCGCCGATGTGCCCTTAACTAGAGGTCTCGATCCATTAATCTCATTGTTCAAAGGGACAGTGAACAGACTTCTCTTTTGTCCTATGTGATTCCAACACTAAATTACATGCTCCTAGGCCTAGTATCTAAAGGAAACCGACAAAGTCAAACTCAAGTCACTAAAAGACACATTCTCACCGCTGATAAAATAAAAACTAGGACATCTAAGGACCCTCAACAGCAGACACAGATTGTTTTAAAGATGCGATACTGCACTATATAATCTTACCTTGAGACCCACTTCTGTATATTTTTTTGTCTCTGTTGTCAGTTCCAAAGAATCCTCGCCGACACATGGTGAGAATTTCTTACCCGCCTCCTCCTCCGCCTCCGCCTCATTTTCAACACACTCGTCAGAATTACCGTTCCAACACGGCAAATAATCCGAGGTAAAATCGCTATCGCACCAACTTGACCCGCTACGCGGGGTGGTAGAGGTGGACCTGGTTGTGGTAGTGGTGCAATGATGGGGTGATGGTGGTAAATCCGATGGTGGAGCTTTCTCCTCGACAATGTCCCGAAACGATCTCCACCTCATAATGTCTTTTACCGTGACTGTAATTTTGACTTCACTCTCCTCGTTTTGACACTTCTTTTTCGATAGTCTCCGGGAGAGACTCCTTGGAAAAAGTGAGGGGGACTTAACGGCAATGAAATGTAAGTTCTTGACGGCGTTCATCATGGCTTGAAATGCTGAGACTGTCGTTGAGGCTGCTGCTTTCGAACGACTTTTAAGCAGCTTATAACTTGCAGTATTGTTGCTAGGTTTAGCAGTGTTTCTTGGATTATAAAAATCAACTTCGACAAGGGTTTTCATGGCGGAATCGCATGGTTTTCCTGAAAATGGTTTGGACCCACTTGATGAACATGATTTTGAATCATCATTGAGAAACTCTTTGAGCATCTTAGGCCTGCGCTCCACTGAAAAATGGCTTCTTTGATTACAGCTTGTGTCTGAATATGAATTATAGAAAGAACCCATGTTTTGGAAAGCACAAGAGAGACGAAATCAATGAGCTAGAAAAATAGATTTCAAGAGCAAGCTAGGTGGTGAGATAGAGTGAGTTAAGTGGAAAGTGAGTGGCCGGGGGAGAGGGTTTTAAAGGGAAAAAACAAGAAAGAGGGAGGTAACTTCTGGCCGGGGATCTCAAGGAAGGAAGCCCGTGCAAGTTAATTATTGATGATAAAATGGGTGAAGGTGACAAAATAAAATAAAATAAAATGTAGAAGCGTGGACACTTCTGGTTAATGTTTTTTTTAAAGTCTCTAAATATTGTAGACTGTTGTGGTAATAAAAATTGTGAGAGGGTATATAGGAATAACCGATGAATTTCCAGTATCTTGTCCTAAAAGGTATGTCGTTGGTTAGGGGGATGCGTGTGATTTAACTCGAATATCAGATTGTGATTAAGGAGAATCATTTTCGTAATTATTCCTGCTGTCAATACCAGTGTTGTAGGTTCCGTTCTGTTCCGGCCAGAACGGCCGGAACGCCCCGTTCCAGAAGCAAATCCGGAATAAAACGGCGACGTTTTTGTTCCGGTAAAAATTCCGGTCAGATCCGGAAAATCCGGCCAAATTCCGGCCGGAACGCCCCGGTTCCGTACCGGGCGTTCCGTTCCGGGTCCAGCCAAAACGACGTCGTTTCAAGCAAAGCCAACTTTACTTCGACAAGAACTGCGCGCAATTCAAACGGAACCAAGAAAAAAAAGGAGAAGAGGATGAGAAGGAAGAGAGTAAAGGAGAAGAGGAGATGATGAGGAAGAAAAGAAAATGGAGAAGAGGAGATGAGGGCAGTGGCCGTTTAGTCCATGGTCCATTTGATGGTGAAAAGTTCCGGGAAGAAATCCACGCTCCGGACAAGCTGACTGACCGGCCTGGCTCTTTGGCATCTTCTTTCGCAAAGAGCCAACAACTGGGACAACAGAAAGAGCTGCTAGTGGGTGGCGGCGGCGTGGGAGAAGGAAATTCAAAATTGGGATTTAGGGTTATGTTAGGGTTAGGGGCTTTTATAGTTAGTTATTATAATAATAATAATTAAAAAAAAAGAAGAAGAAGGTAGGTTTCTAGTTCTACGGGGGGTATATAAATTATTATTATTAATAATAATAATAATAATAAAAAAAGTAGGTTTATACGGGGGAGGGGTAATAATAATAATAATAATAATAATAATAATAATAATATGGGGGTTTATAATAATAATAAAAATAATAATAATAATAATAATAATAATAATTAGCATAAAAAATATTTTTTAAAAAATATTTTTTAAAAAATCCTATTAATTTAAGATAATAAATAACATTAATTAATTTATATTTCACATCAACAAAATATTTATTTTTAGTTTGTTAATTTTTACCTAATGAAATTCTATAAACATAATTGTTTTGTAATGTATTTTTCAATTATTTTGAATCATGCATGAACCTTAATATTTTATTTTTTTCATATATATAATTAAATAAATATGAACAGTACAAAACCGGAACGGAACGCCGGAATGCACCGAAACCGGAACGTTCCGTTCCAAACAAAAAACCGGAACGGTACCCAGAACGGATTTTTTGGTCAATACTGTGTTTCTTCTCTGCTTTCTTCTTACCTCCATCACATGCATGCAGCCATTGTAGCGCTCGATCCCGTGAGCTACGTCTACCATTTTTTTTATTTTCTTTTTTAAATTAGCATGTTGAAATTTAAAATAGCACATTTTTTTTTTATGGTGGAATGGTACAAGTAGATATAATCTTCAACACCTGAAATTAAACAAACAAACATATATATATATATATATATATATATATATATATATATATATATATATATTTGATTTTATTATATATATATATATATATATATTTGATTTTATTATATATATATATATATATATATATATATTTGATTTTATTAATATATGATGTGATATAATTTCTATTTAAAATACTCTTACACTTTTTATAAAAAAAAATGATTTTTAGTGACTTGATTTATTTGTAAAATCAAACATTTGTGCCTTATATGAACATGAATTTGAATGTGTTCTGTGAAGCGAGATTTTATGATTTTTTGCTTTGAAAAATACCTCAGCTTATCTTCAAAGTGTTGTTGAAAACCTCTATTTATAAAAGTTTGTAAAAGATCTTATATTTTTTTTTCGATGCCACATGATATTATTTTATTGGATGATCTTTATTTATTTATTAGATCTTTTATTTTTAATAAAATATCTTAAATATCTCACCTTATGGGTTAAACTTTCATTGACTAAGAAATATATAAAGGGTCATTTATTTTTCATATTATTTATTTCAATTTTTTATGTAAAAATAAAATACAAATAACAAGTGACAAATTTTAATTGATAGAAAACTATTGTTCTCTACTCCCTCTTAAGAGAAAATATATGTCTCGAGAAGAAAGAAAAAATCTTCTAATGCAACTTTTAGTAGAGCATATTCATTCCTCAACCTTTACCCTCAACATTCTTCATGTTTGGAAAGAGGTGGCAATCACTCAAATATACCAAAATAAAGTGTTTTAAAATCTTCGAAAGTGTTCTACCATTTAGCTTAGCTGAGTCTTTTTATCCTTTGTTGTCTTGATATCCTTAATGCTAATCAAGTTTATTATTTGATCTACTTCTTGCTTCAAATAATTCTCTCTAATATTATTGTAAAATATATATAGGCTTGAGACTTGACTTATGTTTTGCAATCAATTCAAATGACTTAACAAACTTGATGTTTTCCACATAGCTAAATAGAGTCGTACTAGTGTAGAAAAAAATTATAATTTGTTAACATGCTTCTTTTCTAATATCCTTTTTAGCAGTTAATTCATGGCAATTCGTGTATTTCCATTTCTATTTGTTAGAGCAACTCTAATGCAAAAAGTTGTTTTAGAAAGCTAAATTGATAACATGGTTTTTTAAATAGTGTAAATATAGTTTTTTTTATGTGTATTCCAATGGTAAAAGTCATTTAGAAGAGCCATATTTTGTATATCATTTTAAATATAATGCAATTATTTTATATATAATACAATTATGCAATTAATTATACAATTAAATAATTTGTTTTAAAAAACACTCCAACATTATAATCAGTTTTGTTGCAGAGCAAATAAATTAGCAATAGATATTCTGGTTTTTCCATTTATTTTTGGTTGTTTTTATGTGCTCTTCTGTTAGAGTTTTTTCTTTGTTTTTTATTTTGTTTTTCAATATAATTTTTTTATTTTTTTTTATTTTTCAATCACTCAAAACTTTGTTTTTTTTAAAGCCCATGAAAATAGCCAAACCCAAAACCACAAAAACAAGAGCAAAATCGAAATAGAGAAGGAAAAAACCGTCATCGTCATCCATGAACAATTATATTGTATCTATATATATGATAGATCAAATCAATTAGAGCACAAAAATCCTAATTTCAAATAAATCTTAAACACCATGAAATGAAACATTTTTCTCTATCTTGTTCATTCTCTTCCATCAACTCCCCCCTCACCAGACAATCCATTTCACCCCTCATGAAGACCCTCCTCTCCTAGGAGAGCTCCACCATTGCCTCCTCCAGTGTCTCCTCCTTCTCTACTTTTGCTTATCCTGTCTCCACAACCAACAGTGCAGCCTCCTGTAGTCCTATCACCACCACCTGTTGCTACAGCGTCACAATCCCCTTCTCCACCACTACCATTGGTTCCTTCTCCACCACCACCAATACCATCTCATTTTGACTGAACAATGACATGATGAGGACTATAGCTTGCCTTTATTATTAACAACAGTAATATGTACTATGGCTTTTCTATTTCAAGTTATTACAAATAGCAGATGATGAAGAGAACAATTATTTTAATAGTTAAAAATAGTTGTTTTGTTGGAGATGAGAAACAAAAATGCTAAAAGGAAACTTTTATGCTTTTATCTTTTCTGATAGTGGAAGTGTTGAAGTTGCTCTTACTCTCTTTCATATAGCTATGGAGCTATTTTTTTCCACCCCTCCTTATTTTCATCTCTTTCAATATATCGAACAATCTTTACTTTCTTCTCAATTGCTTCTTGATTTTTCACCAAAACACCAAAAATCATCTTCTCTACATCTTCTAGTGCTTGTCGGCATCACTCGATATCTTTATGAGTGCTTGCTAAATGATGTTTAAAACAGTAAATTTCACTAAAAATTTTCTATCAATACTTGCATTTAACTTTTCTTCAACTCTTATCAATATCTATACGATTTTGTTAACCCTGTCAATTTTATTGTCAATGATATTTTTTTAGATGCCATGTATTTAATACTTCAAGAATTAATTCAAACCAACCATCAATTCAAAGAAGATTTTTATTCATGTATATAATGATAACGGGGTTCACCTCAAAAAAATCCTTACAAGAATCAGACTGACTAATTATATAACGCAAAGAATTGTAATATTTTCCTATCAATTTGCAAAAATGTAATCGTTAGGCCAATCCTTAGGAAACCCAAAACCAGTAGACTAGTTTTTGGGAAACCCAAGACTGGTAATTGAGAAGTAATTAGGAGGCTTAACCTAATAGTTAGCCACTCCTTTCTATATATATGTGTAGGGCAACATACAATAGTAATGGTGGAGATTACCACATAGGAATGAGATTATAATATTTCCTATTTAGTTACATGCTATAATACGCCCCCTCAAGCTGAGGGTGGAGAGTCAACCCGAAGCTTGAACCTGAAAGCCGTAAATGAAGGAGCCGGAAGTGGCTTAGTGAAAACATCGGCAAGTTGATCCTTGGAGGAAATAAACTGGATCTGAATCTCTTTCTTCGCAACTCTATCTCGTACAAAATGATAATCAATCTCAATATGTTTTGTGCGAGCATGAAAGACAGGGTTTGCCGCCAAGTATGTGGCGCCAAGGTTATCACACCAAATGATAGGAGCATAGGTGGTCGGAATCTGAAGGTCTGTTAATAAGTATTGAAGCCAAATAACTTCAGCCGTGCCATCTGCTAAGGCCTTATATTCAGCTTCCGTCGAAGACCGAGCAACAGTGCGTTGCTTACCCGATTTCCATGAAATCGGCGTCTGACCAAAGAACACAAGGTAACCACCCGTAGATTTCTTGTCCTCAATACTACCTGCCCAATCTGCATCAGTAAATCCATGTAAAGAAAAAGAAGAGTTGCGAGTAATGTGTAAACCATGTGATGCTGTACCACGAAGATAACGCAAGATGCGTTTTACTGCAGCCCAATGAGATTCTGTAGGAGCATGCATAAACTGACATACCCGGTTAACAGCAAAGCAAATATCCGGACGTGTGAAAGTGAGATATTGAAGAGCACCAACCAATTGCCAAAAACGAGTAGCATCAGGAAATAAAGAATCAGGCATAATGGTGGCTTTGGATGCCGAAATAGGGGTGTCAACAGGTTTACAAGATAACATACCAGCGCGCGTGAGAATGTCAAGTGTATACTTATGTTGACAAAGCATAAGTCCCATACTAGTAGTCTGAACTTCAACCCCCAAGAAATAATGAATATCACCCAAGTCTCGAAGTTTAAATTCTGAGCTCAATAACCGAATTAGGCGTTGCAGCAAAACAACATTATTACCCGTAAGCAGGATATCATCAACATAAACCAAGAGATAGCAAATGTCGCTACCAACTGAGAAGATAAACAATGAGGTGTCCACTTTAGAAGCACGAAAACCAATGGACAATAAGAAGTCATTCAGACGCGTGTACCATGCTCGCGGAGCCTGTTTTAAGCCATATAAAGACTTATGCAATCGACATACATGACCTGGGAGAGCAGAATCAACAAAACCTGGAGGTTGTTTCATGTAAACCTCTTCATCAAGTACGCCATTAAGGAAGGCATTATGAATGTCAAGCTGATAAATTTTCCAACCACTCGAAACTGCAATGGAGAATACCAAGCGTACCATTGCCTGTTTGATAACAGGACTAAAAGTTTCTGAGTAATCAATACCTTCCTGCTGAGTGAAGCCCCTTGCCACCAGGCGTGCCTTATACCTCTCAATACTACCATCAGATTTGCGTTTAATTTTGTAGACCCATCGGCTACCAACAACATTCATGGATGGATGAAACGGCACCAAAGTCCATGTGTTGTTTGTGCGGAGCGCTTGAATTTCCTCACGCATTGCATTATACCAAGCCTCATATTTGTTTGCATCATTAAAAACAAGTGGCTCATGTGAGGGAGGAGTATCTACCCGACGGAAGGAGGCAGAAGGGGAGGCTGCCGTGGTGATTAAAGCTGTCTTTGGCTGTCTCGGACGAAGAACCATGGGGTGTTTGGAAACAGCGGGACAAGGAGCAGCAGCACCTGTACCTGGAGTGTGCTGAAGAGGATAAGAGGAGAGATCAACACAAAGCTAGGAAACCTAGAATTGCTTTATTGCTTATTCATGCTAAAAAAAGGAAACCACTGACCGGGTAGCACAAAAAAAATGAAATGAAAACCTAGAATAACATTTCTTACAAGCCAGTTTTAGACAATAAAATTGGTAGTTCAGAATTAACAGCAAGATTATTCCTTTATATTCTTTAATAAACCATAAATTGAACAAATAATTAATTTTAAAAAAAAGAATAAAAAATCATTCATTCATTCTTTTTAATTGAGTTTATAGGGTGAGCATAGGAAGCTAACCTAGTCAGATGTGCATTTTTTTACCCCTTCATCACTTCACTTTCTTGCCTAGTAGCCCTTTTTTAGAATCACTGACTTTGAGGAGGAGAGTAGGAGACGATCAATACAGCAAGAAGTTTAAGAAACAATAACCTTATTGATGTGAAAAACAAGAAGTTTAACATAAAGGAAAGGCAATGATTTTGAAAGATTAACTAGGAGAAAAGTAAAATGATTGATGTCAATGTTAGAAATTACCATTATGCCTCTCATCCATGTTCTTGTTTATTCAAATCCATGATTATGAAGATAAATCATGAGGATTAATCATGAGGATCAATTGCCTAATTTTCTATTTGATGGGAGGAGAAAATTAGTTAATAAATTAATAAGAAGAGATCCCTGATCTATCTATAAATAATAGCCTGTGTACTTCATCTATGGCTACTGGTAGACATAGATCAGAAGATTTCTCTCGGAAAACTTTTATTATTTTGAAGCTATGAAGTTGCTACTACTGCATTGAGAATTCATTCGAAGCTTGAGTAAAAATAGTTGGAGGTATTTATAATCTAAATTTTGTTGCTATATGAATGTAGCATTCAATTATATAAAGTGTGTATAACAGTCAAAACACTAAATCGCTGGTTTGTTTAGAACTATTTATACTTTATACAAAATCGCTAACGTTGGATCATTTTGGCCAAGTAAAGTATGAATTCAGTGAATTTCAAGTTTTGAATTTAATTTTACAAGTATATACATGCTAACTAATAAAATGATATAATTTTACAAGTCAATCTGCGATCTTGACAATAATGGTGATAAACAATGTATTCATGACCTTTTTTAGATCATTATAATGTAATGTAATTGTACACCATAACTATAACAATGTTAACAAAATCATATTCAAATTTACATATTTATAAAAACTTAATTATCCATTATTTTTCTTGGAGCTGTTGGGAATCAATTGATATACACTCGTGAGGATTGAAGACCAAATCAATCTGAATTTTGTTTGTGAAAAATTAAAATAAACAATACGTAAAAAAGAAGGATTACGTGCTGGCTGCCACTTCATGCTTGATAAGAAGTGGTGATTTCCCAAGATAATCCTAGTAATTTCATCTTAGAAGCTTGCAAATCCAGTCGAATTCAATTCTAAGAAGGCTCTCCGTCGGCCTTTTCAACGAACAAAACACAAAAGGATGGGTTATTCCTGGCCAGACTGATCACCACCCAATATTGTGTATATTTTACTTCTTACCTTCGATGTGCTGCTGCCTGCTGGTGTAACCACACAACCTAACTCGGAAAGTAGCCAGATGAACTGGTGGTCTGTGGTGGCTGCCTTGGAAATTGGCACAGATTTGCAGAGAGTGGGAGATCTAGCATGGCCTTGTTTGAGATGTTTTTCAGAACAAAACAACCTTATGATAAGGGAAATCTTCAGATGTTTCAGGCATCTGAATTGTCGATTTGCACAAATTGCCAGGTCATGGAGGACATGTGCATGAGGCCATCTGCTACGAGCCATGAAAACATGCAAAACCTAATTAACTCCTAAATGAGACGTGGACACCAGTAAAGGAAGGATCCGATGTTGTTCTATTGATTCCGAGTGATGGAGTCAGTGTGCTGAGTGTCGGTTCAGCCCCTCTTGATCCAAACATTCTCGTCAACAACCATAACATTGCTTCATATATCCTACCTACTTGATAAAGGAGAAAGTATATTAGGGTTCTTTTTCCTTTTCCCTTCTTGTTTTTTTTATTATATATATATTATACACGAATCATGTTTGAAATAAGAATATGAATATATCTACTTGGCTGTTTGAAATAAGAATATGCATGCATCATGTTTGGTGTGAGTGTTTCAGCTTACTGTTTTTTTAATCAAATGTTAAAAGTGGAAACTTCTAATTGTTCCATACTAAAATTATAGCATGGATACACCTTGTCTGAAGACTTTTATTTTTCTTTTTTGTTTTCTTTTTATGATTCAATGTCGATTTAAAATCATGATTTTGGTTTCTCTTTAGCCTGTTTGAGACAACATTCGTCCCCAAAAGACGTAGCATGATGATAAAGTATTTACAATTTACACAGTAAGTATCGAGTTCGAGTCAAGCGTGCATTTCTTATAAGAGTCTAGAACAATCGGGATTTTTCTCTTTCATGGACTTATAAAATGCACTTTTCAGAAGATAAGATTTTCTCATATAAAAAAAAGTTTGGGACTAGATTCTCTTTAAAAAAAGGTTACTTTTTTTGAAATTCCAAGATTTTCATCTTCAATTATATGTTTGTGGTGTGAAGGACAGATCACACGAAAATTCTTTCAATGTCGAATATATTTATTAATTTAACCTCAGATCTCTTCCAGTTTTTTTAACCATGATAAATCTTTTCCAACTTAACACCTCGCTGATAATTTCTTTTAGAAATTCAATAGCTATGCCGATCATTAAAAAAATAAATCATATCGAACACACGTCACCTGAGGCATAGCTTGTCGACACTGGACGAAATATTTTTCAATGTCATGACATAAAGGGTAAATGTGGGCCGGCTTCACCATTATTTAATCTAAGGCCAGGCCTACTTCGAACATTCTAAACTCACACGGACTTAAAAGACCCCGTGAAAGTCCACACACGCCCTCATATTAAAAAAAAAAAACACGATGATTTTTCAATGTATTTCTAGATATAAATTACTATGGATTTCAACAAAGAATTACTGTTTTGCTCTTCGAGCCATAAAATTGAACTCTCAAAACAGGGGGTATTTTAGACATTTTCACTGACATGTGCATCATTTCTAGGTTGTTTGGGGTGTTTACGTCTTTTCTATTTTTATTTGAACCAAAAATAAGCATATCATCTACATATAAACTAATGATCACATATTCATTATCACTGATCTTAGTATAAACACATTAATCCACACTAACGGATGAAAAACCATCACTTAAAATTACTTGATCAAATTTATCGTGCCATTGTTTAGGAGCTTGCTTTAAGCCATATAAGGATTTTCTCAATTTACAACTTTATTTTTTTTATATAAGTAATTGTAAAGCTTTCAGGTTGTAACAAATATATCTCTTTTTCTAAATCACCATTTAAAAAGGCAGTTTTAACATCCATTTGATGTATAAAGAGATTATGAATAGAAGCTAAAATAATCAAAACTTGAATTGAAGTAATTCTAGCTACGGGTGAAAATGTATCAAAATAATCCACATTTTCTTTTTGAGTGAAACCTTTTGCTACCAATCTTGCTTTATATTTATCTATAGAACCATTAGAAAGATATTTTCTTTTAAATATCCATTTACGACCAATAGGTTTTGCACCGGGAGGCAAATCAACAATCTCCCAAGTTTGATTTTGTAAAAGCGAATCAATTTCAACTTTAATTGTTTCTTTCCAAAATAAAGAATTAGAGGAAGAGATAGCTTCAATATAGGTTACTAGATCATTATTTACTAAATAAGTTAAAAATTCATTTTCGAATGAAGTTCCTTTTCTTTGTCTCTTACTCGTTCTTATTTTCTCAATATGAGTTTCATCAATCCTATTATTATTAATAGGTGCGTTATTAATAATAGGTGTGTGAGAAATCTTTTCCTTTAATGGATAGATATGTTCAAAGAATTTAATATTTTTTGTTTCTATAATAGTGTTGTGATCTAACACATCACTTTTTAAAACTAGAAACCTATATGCAACACTATTTTTGGCATAACCAATAAACATACAATCATTAGTTTTTGAACCTATCTTTTTTCTTTTTGGTTCAGGTAGCATAACTTTAGCTAGACACCCCCACACTTTTTGATACTTTAAATTTGGAGGATAACTTTTCCAAAGTTTATATGGTGTTAAACCAGTTTTCTTATAAGGAATTCTATTTTGTAAATGACATGCAAATAAAATAGCCTCACCCATAAATTATCAAGTGCGGAAGAACTAACTAGCATGGCATTCATCATTTATTTTAAAGTTCTATTTTTCGTTTTAGCTATCCCATTTGACTCGGGTGAATAAGGTGGAGTAACTTCATGTATTATGCCTTCCTTTTCACAATAACCGTTCATTAGAACATACTCACCTCCTCTATCTGATCTAACTCTTTTGATTTTTTTGTTTAGTTGATTTTCTACTTCTGCTTTATATAATAAAAACATGTTATAAGCTTCATCTTTACTTCTAAGTAGGTAAAGTTTTGTATATCTTGAAAAGTCATCTATAAAGGTCACATAATATTTCTTACCTCCTCTAGTTATAGTTTGTTTTAAATCTCTTAAATCCGTGTGTATTAAGCTAAGTAAATCAGTTTCTCTTTTAACTGATGTACATGTTTTCTTAGTAATTTTAGCTTCAACACATACTTCATATTTATTCATAGATGAATAATTTGAACTAGAGATAAAAAACCAAAAACTCCTAGGACATGTTAGTCTACTCATTGTTTTACGTACATTGAACATGTCAATTCTCTATGTTTATGACTGTTTCATTTTAATTCCTGATCTTTTGATTTGTTTTTTCTTCCTGATGTCTTCTATACAAGTTTTGGTTTGTTTCAATTTCGTCATTCAATTAAAATTGATCATATATGCTATTTTTCATTTCAACTCATATTCTTTTAATTTCTGGTTTGTTTTTGGTTCTTGATTTTTTTTGGTTTGCAAATTTTAATTTGTTTGAATTTTGTCCTCCAATGGAAATTGATCATTTATGCTATTTTTCATTTCGACCCTTATTCTTTTAAAAAAAAATTTGTTTTAAGTCCTTTTAATTTTTTCTCTCAAAGTTTTGATTTGTTGCAGTTTTGTCCCCAATTAAAATAAATTATATATATTTTATTTTAGTCCTTATTCTTTTTTTTTAACTCCTTTGATTTTGTAGTCCTTCTTGGATAGTTTTTATTTTTGTCCGTATTTATGTATCTATGCTTTTAGTTTTGGTTTTCAATTTTTGTCATTTTCTTACTATGGTCTTATTTTTGTCTAGTTTAGTTCTGAAATTTCAATTTATGTTGATGATCATTTTAGAATTGATATTTCTTTTTTTTTCTTTGTTTTTAATATTTTCTATTATTTTTATTTGTTTTTCAGATAGATGATATTTTTTGTGCTCATAATATTTATTTGGTTTTGTTTTTTCTTTTGTTGTTTCTGGTTGCTTTTTTGTTAATTTTTTTTTATTCTTCAAGATAATTTTATGGTTTTTATTGTTTATGCAATAATAATGATAAGTTTAGTGATTTTTTTTTAATTGTTTCTTTGTTTGCTCTTTTGTAAAAGTGTTTTGCTGTTTTTTTATTATTCGAGTTAATTTAATAATTTTTATTGTTTTAACTGTAATGATGATGATAATGTTAATTGTTATAGTCATGATAATAATAGTGGCACAATAATTGATTTTAAATGATGTTTTCTTCTTTTTATAGGTGGAAAATCAACGACTCATTTTTGCTGTTTAGTTATTGTAGGTGTTTACATAATTTATATTTTATTATTATATTTAATTTACATTAAAATATTAAATAACCTGATCCTAATACGATAAATTCAATGATTTAGATATCCAAATCTTCTTATTTTTTAATAACAATAATAATTTTATGCTGGTGATTTCGTTAAAATTTGTTAAATAAATAAATTTATTTTGGAAACTTGTATGTTATAGAAATCCTGGATAAATATATTATTTTGTTTAAATTTATAAATAGTATTATAGAAAAAATCTAGCATTTTTAAAAAAAATTGTGTTGAAAAGAATATTAGTCCCGGGTACGGAGAATGATACTGTGTGTATAAAATATACAGAACGCGAAGACTCACGTAATGGGGAAAAAAAAAAGTGGATAAAAACTACAAACTTTCTGCTTCTTCCAAAACATGCAAACATTAAAAAATCTTAACACATTGTCCATTTAATGAAACCGAACTCCCAATTTTAGTATTGCTTTGCAACTACTTACATCATCCAAGTAATAATAATTGTTGCTGGTGGCGGCGGCAAATTATGGGATTTACTAAACCTTATGCAAGACATGATGAACCCGGTTTCTTGAGAGAAAAAGGGTCACAGTGGATCTTTCTTGATGGATAGTCCAACATGAAGCACCTATCGAGGAAACCCATTTCCGTCAACCTCATCTCGTCTCACTTTCTTCCGTACCATCAATCCCTGCTACAAGGTTTGAGCTTTTTTAGAAACCCTTTTGATATTTTTTTTGTGGGGTTTAGTAATGGCCTTAAGAATCATTCTTTAGTGTGATATTTATTATTATTTTTTTTATTATTATTATTATTATTATTATTATTATTTATTTTGTAGTTATAGGTTTTATGAGTACCCTCTTGGTTAATGATGTGGGGGATTGAGGTGAAATTGTGAAAAAAGTTGAAGATTTTGAAAGAAGGTTGCTTTCATGCGGATATAATGAGAAAGCTTGAAACGTTTTTTTTTTTTTTTTTTTTTTTTTTTTTTTTTGTGGCAGTTTGGAGTGTTTCTTGTTTTTGTTGTTGATGAGGCACCGTCGCCAATGAAGTCTCAACCGAGAGTAGCGAGTTTTTTTCTGTTTTCGGGGGTTGATATTTCGGGTTTGCTGGTGGCTAAAAAGGATTTTTGGTAGAGAGGAACAAGGCTTTTCTGAATTGTGTTCGAGAGGGTGTGGTTAGTCGCTGTTAATTTTAAAAATGTGTTTTCCTTTTATATTTATTATGGAATATATTAAGATTGTAATATTTCCTATTATGGAATGTGAATAGCCTTAGGCATGTAATTAGGCATTTAGCATTTATTATGGGATCAAATTGTATACTCATAGGATTATAATAATATTCATTAGTGAACCTGCATGTGGTTTCTGAGAATTGCATTTTTTGTAGAATTTCTTTGGACATATATGAATTTGATTTTACTTCTGATGGGGGAATGCTTGTAATTAACTGATTCCCTGAACTGGTTTTTGTAGGAACTTCTTCAACTATTTGGTATACCTGTTTTAAAAAACCAATGGTGAAGCTGAAGCACTGTGTGGTCAGTTAAATGCCAAAGGCCATGTGGATACATGTATAACAGCTGGTAGTGATGCTTTCCTTTTTGGGGCTAAGTTAGTGATAAAATGCCTCAAGCCTAATACCAAAGTAAGCCTTAAGTGTCTTGTATTCAGTTTTCTGATTATTTGTGAGATTTAGGTAAACTTGGAAGTAGTGCCTGAATCATAATTTCTACAACTTACTGCAATGCAGGGTAGTCTTCTATATATTTTTATTGTTCTGAATGTAATGGGCAATTCAAATTGCTTTCTCAATTGCTTCTTCCTTTTGAAACACAACAATGTCATTGTGTGCAGGAACCATATGAATGCTACTACCATATATCATATATAGAAGCTGGTCTTGGGTTGGAAAGGAAACACCTGATAGCTATCTCTCTTTTGGTTGGAAGTGACCATTATTCAAATGGCATGAAAGGGGTTGGGCTTGAGAAAGCTCGTCATTGTCCCGCAGTTCCAGTAAAGACAAGATATTGGATTCGTTTGTTTCTATGCCTGTCTCCATTTTAGTTTCTTTCGTGTTCTTGAAAATAGTGCTTTGTGATTGAGCTCTATTCAGGTTACATGAAATTGGCAATGGGAACACTCCATCTCAAATTATGTTGTATGGGCAGTGTGTATTTGTTTCTATCCAGCCTGTGAAAATAAGACGGACACCAATCTTATGTGATCAAGTGGAGAAAAGCCACAGGTACAGCAAGCAGTCTTATCCATACCAACTGTATTGAGGAGTCTGACAGGCCTCAACAAGAGATCACTGAAATTGATAAACTCATTGATCAATTAGACGAGGACACCACCCCCAGATTCATATCAATGATAGGTCTTGTTGACAGATGAAAATATGGAGCTCACTTGTCGTTGCTTTTTCAGAAGAAGTTGAAAGATTTTTGCATGAGAAGGTATGTTTTTCCCCCCATTATACTTCTCTCCTTCTCCCTTTGTCAACTTGCCTTTTCTTTTCTTTGTTTTTGTTATAAAATCGTGGATACCCTATTTTCTTGTTTTCCCTTGTGATTTAGCAAACTTGATGAAGTAGAGGCATGTCTCAAAATGTAATTATAATAACTTAATATATGCAGCTTAATTGGAATGTAGGAATCTCCAAGCACCAATTATCTTAAATGTTTAAGATTGATGGCCTAAGGAGAGAAGCAAGTAGGAAAGGAGAATTGGTTTCATGTACCCTTTGATCCTGATTTCTTTTTTTGTATTAGCTTAAAGAAATTTCATCGTATTCCATGCTTTATTAGTCCAAAATGCTGAAAAGTGCAAATCGGAATGTTGAATGGATGATTGACAAGACAAGGACTGGTTTATTCAGAGGTGATTGTATATATGAGAAGTAAACAATAACATGAGATACAAAGAAAAAGGTGGAGATGGATTTTCTGGATAGAAGAAGGATAGCAAAACAATGATATTGGTTTCAGTTGAAAAGGTAATGTGCTCTGTGGTTGCCCAAGTTCATTAGGGGTGCTCTGTCCTTCTCTTCATGTGATTTATGGTTTAAACTTGAAGACTTTGCATCGTTGAAATTGTTTAGTTTGTTATCATGCTGCCTTTTATATATAAGGATCTTGGCAATGAGATAGCCTCTGGGCCTTCCAGATTATTTACTTTTTGGTGATTTGTATAGAAGCCTGCTCTTCGTAGGAAATATAGCGGTGTATCTTCATAGTCCATTTACACCAGGTAGCTTTGCTGCTTAACAACCTTTAACTGGTGCACATTTAAACTACAGAGTGACCAATTCCAGGCTCAAATATAATATGTTTGAGAACAAATCAGTAATATTGGTGGGAAGATCTGTGTAGGAAACAAGGGTCAATTGGGTAATCAACCAATAGTGAATTGGCTTCTTCTCTCTAGACCGAGTCTGTTATGGTCAGTATTTTCTTCAAACACTCAACCTACACCTGATTTCCTTTTTATCTTGCATCAATCACTAGAAATGTCATATTGTTATCCTTATCTAATGTTTGGTAGTTTCCCCTGCTCTTATTATCAAATACCTTCCTATGGATTGTCCTGTTAAGAAGTCTCATTGGTGGTTTTATTTGAAATATAGACAAAAAAGAACCTGAATATTTGAAAGATAGGCAAACAAAAACCTGGATATTAGGGGAAGTGAATAGTTTGTTACTGATTTCTGATGGCTCTGAATTCTTCTAAAACAGTTCTGAAACTTAATTTGTTAATTTTTTAAGAAGCCTGAGCTTGTTTACTAATATAGGAAATGAAATAAATGTAAATATTGTTGATATGATTTTGAATTACACCCTCTTTTTTTTTTTATCTAAATACTAAATATACTAGCCTCAACTTGAATGTTAAAATCATGTTAGATGTATTTTATATTTTATCTTGCATCCAAGCTATAATAAAATATTGTTTTTATTTACTCTTTTAGATAATCATCTAAGATATATTTTATGTTTACGAACATTTTGAATTGAGTATTTAAATGTTGTAACTTTTCATAAAAATAATTGAACTTTGAAATTGTGATCAAACTTGGTGAATGAGTATTTTATCAAATCTAACAAGAGTCAAGCTCAATTAGTTTGGTTCATTATAGAGCATTGCAAGATATTAAATAAGCTTTAAAACACTCCCTTCTATTATATGTCCTGTATGAGAAGTAATAGCATTGGTTATCATCCCAAACACCATTGAGTTGAACATTTATGCGTGGGTACTGTCATCACAGGTTTGTTTACATTCATGTGATGACAGTACGACAACACAAAAGTTCATGCATAAGGTTTTTCTTATGTATTCAAATATGGAAATTCCATATTTTGCATTCTTCCTAGAGAGGAAACTCATCAATCGACCTGGAGTTCTGTATATATATGGAAGTCTTGGGGGTTTACTGGCAAGCTAATTAAAATGTGTTGACTATCATCAATTTTCAATTGACAGTTACAAGGCTAATGCTGCCATTTTAGAATGCTCTGCACATCATCTCAAGTGATTGTCAAATATTTTCTTTGATCATTTTGTTTTATCACACTTGAACTTAAATTCCAGATACGCTTTAATAGTTTTGTAGAGTAATTTATTGAGGAGCCTCCAGGTTTGGATTCGACATCCAGGCAAAATTTGTCGCTATCGGTGAATGCTTTAAATAACCGTCTATGCTTGTGTGAAGTGATTTTGTCCGTCCACAATGTGGGGTCCACACGCCATTAACGGACAGGATCATCTCACTTTGCGTGAAGAACTGTAAATCTTTTCTCAAAGATTCTTTCCTTGGGCAGCTACCATATGTACTAGATTATTGGTTATATATAGGCACCTCAAAATAAATGCACACATCCTATATTTTAGAGCCCAAGCATATCTATCTAAGCGTCCCCCTCTGTGCCTGTCAAATTCTCCCTCTCTACCCTGTAGGTTCTGTTCCAGACATGACTAGTGAGCAGTTTCTCTCAGTTGAAGTTTCAAAAAATAATGCTAGCACATTTGCTATGAGTGTTAGAATCTTGGTTGTGGAAAGTGATCCCACTTGCCTCAGAATTGTGTCAAAAATGCTTCAGGCGCTTGGATATGAAGGTATGTGCCAGAGATTCGTCGGTTATCTTTTTATATCTGATTCTGTTAAGACTCTTGAGCTACTATTGTTTCACTAGCACCCTTGATCACTAGATGCAATATTGCTTTACTGATTAGTTACACTCACCTTTAGCATTTAGGAATGTGGTGGAGCGATTTGATGCATCCTTTGCCTCTGGGTAGGGAAGGTTTTGGTTGATGCCTCGTGTACCATGTTCTCAATTAGACCCTAGGTTCAATAATAAGTATGCTATGATATAGAGTTGTACAAAGTGTAAGAGAAAAAAAGAGAGGGGTTTGTTGCATCGGGGGGTGGGTTGGAGGGTGTTGGGGCTGTTGCATGTAATCCCTTCCTCAGATTCCAGGTAGAGTTTGTGAACCTGTTCTCAGATGTTGAAATTTAATTGCTCCTTGTAGATAACAACACATTTCCAAACATGCTAGTTTTTGGATCTGTGTTCCTGCTTAGGAAAAAAGACCATTAAGAGCAAAATCTGGTAATTTTTATTGAAACTGTTATGATCTATTTGGTCTAAAAAAGTTAAAACGAATCTCTTATCACCTCCGGCCACTTGCTTTTAGGTATTGACAGACACTTAGCTTTTCTTCTTTCTTCTTTATGATGGAATGGTCAAATTTGAGTATCTTTGACTTTTTCGTTGATAAATCTTATACATAAAACTTTTTATACTGTTGTACCTGTAGTTACAACGGCTACACGAGCCACTGATGCGTTGCACATTTTACGGGAGAAAGAAGATGAAATTAACCTTATTCTGACAGAAACTCACTTGCCTGATATGGATCAATATAAGATCCTTGAGACAGTGAGAGTAATGTCTTCCTTGCCTATTGTCGGTAAGTACTTGATTCAACCTCAGCCATGCATTTTTTTTTCATAAGATGCCTGTTATTTAGTAATAAAACTTTAACATTTGATTTTGGCGGTTTTATTTCTATCACAGTTTTTTCAGCTGATAACAATGTGAGTGCCATGATAGGCTGGCTGTATAAAGGGGCCGCACTTTATCTTATGAAGCCAATAATCAAGAATGATGTAAAAAACCTCTGGCAGTTAGCATATAGAAAGAAAAAAAGGACAACTGTATCTAGCGCAGGATCAAACAGCTTTCATGCTGGGTTTTCAGAGGAGAATGCATCGAGTGTGACTGCAGGGATGCCATCACTCTCAAGTACCATGGGACAGAGTGACCAAATGGGAAAAAGAAAGGAGCTAGAAGTGACAGATAAGGATGATGAAGATAATGACAATTTGACTGTTCTAAAGAAGCCAAAGCTTGTTTGGACTAATGAGCTGCATAACAGATTCTTGGAGGCTATCGGGATATTAGGCATTGATGGTAAAAAGTTCTCAACAGAAGTTGTATGATAATATTTTTCTGTTCCCATCTTTTCTGTTGACAATAATGGTACAATATCGCTTAAATCTCATGATCAATGCAGGTGCCCATCCAAAGAAAATACTTCAGCACATGAATGTCCCAGGACTAAAGAAAGAAAATGTTTCAAGCCATTTACAGGTTTGTTCTCTGTAAATGGTTTGAGGGCTAGGTATATTTGTTGGTAATATTTGAAGCCTGATATGTCAAACATGAGTGATTAATTGGCCTGAGGATTTTACTGTCTCAAACTACCAACTTGTAAATAGTAGAAGCATATATTTCATCATCTTTTTTTTTGAAATCTCTACAGGACACAATTGCATTGTTGATTTTTCAGAGTAATTGAACAATGTTATGTTGCTGTATAATTACTCCTTATACATTGTAGGATTATAAAAGGGCATCATTTGCATATAATTATTACAAATGTTATGTTTTCAGAAATATCGTCTTTCCTTGAAGCGGAAACAGGATGCAACACAGAAGACCATGATTAGAGATCGCCATCCTTCAATGACTTTGAATTTACAAGGAGGGTTTTCTCAATTCACAAACCCGCAATTCTTCAAGACAATGTCTCAATCAGAATACAGAAACAATGTCCAGAATAATCTCTGTAGCCCTGTGTCTATGCATTCCCTTGGTTCTGTGCATTCTCTTACTCAAGTGAACTCAAACCATGATAGCATGTTGATTCCTAGCTATGGGCAACAAAGCAAACAGCTATACCCTACTTACCCCAATTGCAGTCATACTGGAATTGGGACTACTGATGATGGAAACTTTGCAACTTTTGGACAGAAGGGAAATCATAATGTGGAAGAACATCTCAATCAAGGAACCAATTTCTCCAATGTCGGAACTCATGGCCCAATATTTCTTGGCAACTCTCAGCAGCAGCTGCAGTTTCCACTGCTACAGCCTCAACCACTTCTAGAGAAGGAAGATGAATTTGACATTACCGATATTGTAACAGAGGCAAGGAATGAGTTGTTGGTGATGACAAAAGAGTTCCTTGACGATCCTAATAATGATCTCTGGTAGGTTAATGATTTTTATGCACTAGTTTTTAAATACTTGCTTCGTGCATTAAGTTTCTGTAGGGTAATTATAATTATCTTTATATTGTATTTCCAGTATCTTTATTTTTATTTTTAAGCTTCATGCATTAAGTTACTGGATATTTGTAGCTCTTTTATGGTGTGGTCAAGAGAGTGATATGCCACCTTCTTTATGATAACTGGTCCAACTTCATAGTACTAAAGTGCATAAAACTGAAGAGGATGGGTTTATTTTTCCATTCTGTTCTCAACAGGAAAGGAGGATGAAATCATGCCTGTTTCATTGGCATGAAAACTATACGTTGGCAAAAAAAACCTAAGCTTTTCCATGTGGAATTTCTCAAAGCGAAGTTCAATGAAATCCGGGAGGGGGAGGGGGAGAGTTGAATGAATCACTCCCCTCAAAACACACGTGACTACCAGGTCATTTATACGCTAGATTACCAATCTCAAAAGGCTTTTTACTTGTGCTCTATGGCTGGTATTTAATTGATGCTGAATGAAATTACAAGCCTTGTATACATACACAGATTTGGTAACAAGCATTTTGCTGCTATCCGTGATTTCAAGTGTGTGATCTGGGAAGACCCCAGCTTTCATATCTTCGAAATGCATCGAAATTTGAAGCAACCCCACAGAGAAAAACCATTGACTTCAATTTTGGAGCTGGAATACATGGTTTCCATTTTGACCAATTAGGTAACAACGACAAGATTGATTGCAGTGGTTAGCATTCTGGTGATGCTCAGATGCATTTAAGGCTCCAATTCTAGAACCCCATATAATGAAATCACGATAACTACTAATGGGAATTCAGTTGGTCATGGGAAAACGGTACAACAATGAAATCACGTCCGAAAACTCTGGTCACAGTGAGACATCATATCAGGGTCCAGAAGTTGTGATCATCTATATGCTAGAGGAATTACTTCACTGCCTGTTCCTCTGGTGCAACAGCATGAATTTATTTCATGATTCTGACCCATAGACCTTGAGGTTCCATATGAAGCTCAAGAACTAACTAGGATGGTCGGATTATAAGATCAATCTTTAATTCAGACAAGTCTCTTGATAATCAAGAGAGAAAATCACATTTGGTCCTACCAAGAAGTGACAAGAATTTCTCTCCTGTTTCTCTTATTTTTATGTCATTCTGTTGGGAATAAAACAAAGAGTATACAATATTGAATTGAATGAATGAATTAATTAATTGAATGAAAGTGGCTAATAAATAGCCTTACAAGAATAACAAATCAACTGGAAAGTAGCTCACGTTTATAGTAACGTGGCACATACAATGACTAAAAATAAGCAACTGAAATCCTTAACTTATGCTTGACCATGAATGTCTTCCTGAAGACTAGTGACTCAATGGACTTATTCAAATACTAAAATAAACCCCTTCATTCCTTCCCTTAAACTTACTGCAGTATGCAGTATGTTTACATCAGTAATTTCTTGGACTCCCAGCAGTGTTCTTAGTTTCAGAAATGCATCAAGCTTTAAAGGCTTGGTCATTAAATCTGTCACCTGATCCTGACTTCCACAATGAACTAATGCAAGTGTACCTTCTTTAGTAAGATTTCTCAGAAAATGATATCTCACATCAATATGTTTACTGCGTCCATGCATCACCGGATTTTTAGACAATTTAATAGTTGAGCTGTTATCACATTTCACTTGTGTGCACTCTTCATTGGAATGTCCCAATTCCTTCAAGACTCTTTTTATCCAAAGAGCTTGACATACACACATCGCGGCTGCTACAAATTCTGCTTCAGTTGTTGAAAGAGTCACTATTGGTTGCTTCTTCGAACTCCATGAGACTGCTCCTGAGCTTAACACAAAAACATATCCACTTGTACTCTTTCTATCCTCCATATCTCCGGCATAATCACTATCTGTAAATGCGAGTAGTTCATTACTTCCCCCTTTTTTGTAATGGATTCCAAAATTTATCGTCCCTCTCAGATATCTAAGTGCCCTTTTTGCTATTTGTAGATGAAGTTCCGTAGGTTTAGCCATATATCTGCTGATGAGACAGGTAACAAACATCATGTCTGGTCTTGTTGCTGTGAGATACATTAAGCTGCCCACTAACTGTTTATAATATGTTTCATCTACTTTAACTCAATCTTCATCTTTGTTGACTCTGTATCCGGGAACTATTGGATTATTCACCGCGTTGCACTCCATCATACCAAACCTCTTCAACACCTCTAGTGCATATTTCTTTTGACATATGTAGATTCCACCTGAATTCTGTAATACTTCGATTCCCAGAAAATACCGCATCTTCCCCAAATCTGACATGTCAAACTCTCTCATCATGGAGTTTTTAAATTCGGACAACATATGTGCATCATCTCTAGTAAATATTAAATCATCAACGTAAACACTTACAATGATGATCTTTCCTTCCCTGCTTCTCTTGGTAAATAACGTTTGCTCACTTTCACACCTGAAAAAACCTTCATTGATGAAGTGAGTCTCAATTCGGCTGAACCAAGCTCTTGGAGCTTGTTTTAATCCGTACAACGCTTTATGCATCTTGTGAACTAGATGTTCGCTTCCCCTCTTTTCATACCCTTTTGGTTGGTCAACATAAACATCTTCCTGCAACTCCCCATGGAGAAAAGCCGATTTGACATCCAACTGGTAAATAGTCCAGTTTTTTTGAGCTGCGAGAGCAATGATCATCCTTACTGTGTCCATTCTTGCCACTAGTGCAAAGACTTCTGTATAGTCTATTCCATGTTGTTGTGAGTACCCTTTGGCAACTAGCCTTGCCTTGTATTTGTCAATATCCCCATGCTCGTTGTATTTTGTTTTGTAGACCCATTTGACTCTAATTTTTTTGGCTCCCACCGGCAACTCGTTGAGCGTCCAGGTATTATTCTTCTCAATGGCATTAATTTCACTATCCATAGCAAGTCTCCAGTGTTTAATCTTCACAGCATCTTCAAAATGAATGGGATCAGATGACATAATTAATGCCATATTTGACTCATAATCAGACAAGTCTTCCCCTGTAACATAATCTTGCATCCAAATTGAGGACCTGTCACATGTCAGCAGATCCCTCTCTCTTACCCCACCTGTCAGTATCTCTGTCGTTGGATTGACAGTGATTTGACTGTCATCCAAGTAGACACCTGGACGTGTCCCAGCCGTAGGATCGACATTGTCATCCAAGCAGACACCTGGACGTGTCCCAGCCGTAGGATCGACATCCTCTGTAACTGCATCTACACTGCCACTTGGTTGTCTTCTTGCCGTCAGATCTGCATTCTCACCTACTCTTCCAGCTGTCATCACACACACCGTAGGATGGTTTGCATTTCTGCCCACTTCATCTGCAGCTCCATCTCTCTCGTTATTTTCAACACCATGCCTACAGCTCCTCTCTTCTTCCACAGAGACATCATCTTCTTCACCTTCTTCCTCACAGATTTCGACACCATCATCACCAGTCTCCCTCCTGTGTTCATCGTCACCTTCCCTCGCACTAGTTTCTCCACTGTCAGTTTCACCCCAGACTAAATCAAACACAATTTGGTCCTCATACGAAACATCCTAGTCCCACTGTTTATCTTCCTCAAAAATGACATCCTTGCTCACCACAATCCATTTGTTTATAGGGTCAAATAACCTATACCCCTTTGACTCCTCGCTCATGCCCAACAACACACAAGGAAAACTTTTGTTGTTAAGCTTGCTTCGTTTTACATCGGGGATGTGAACATGAGCTAAACACCCGAAGACTCGAAAATGATCCACTAATGGTTTGATTCCACTCCATGCCTCTTGAGGGGTCAAATCTGTCAAGGCGAAGGTCGGGCACCGATTGAGAACATAAAAGGCCCAATTCACAGCTTCTGGCCAGAAAGTCTTCGGAATCCCTTTGGCAGAGAGGATTGATCGTACCATGTTCATTAAGGTTTGATTTTTTCTCTCTGCTACCCCATTTTGTTGTGGGGTGAAGGCTGTGGTAAGCTGGCATTTGATTCTTTCATTGCTGCAGAACTCATTGAAATCATTAGAGGTAAACTCTCCTCCCCTGTCAGTACTTAGACATTTTATACTCAATGAAATTTCCTTTTCGACCATAATCTTGAACTTCTTAAAATAAGTGAATGCCTCTGATTTTGTAGTCAAAAGAAATACCCATGATTTGCGGCTGAAATAATCAATAAAACATAGGATATACCTTTTACCACTGTTGGACACAGGGAGAATAGGACCACAGATATCAACATGAATGAGTTCTAGTTGCATATTTGCTCTCCATGTGCTGTTTTTGGACATAACTTCTCTGTGTTGCTTGCCATTGAGGCAATCTGTGCAGGTCACGGTGGGGGCAGAGAAATTTGGCAGTCCATGCACCATTTATTTCCATTGCAGTGTTCTTAAGCCTTTATAGCTTAAGTGCCCGAAGCGTATGTGCCAAAGGTATGAGGGATTTTGAGAAGTAGTGTTGAGACAACGTTCATGATTCTGAATTTGTGCAGGTACTGGAGCTTGTGTCTGTGCCAGTAGGATAAACATCCTGTTTGCACTTATCTGGGTTTGAATGATCAAGCCCTTCTCAGGATGGTAAATTTTACAAACTCCATCCTTAATTAATATTGCTAAACCCCTCTCTTGAAGTTGGCCTATGCTTAAAAGATTATTTTTAAGCTTAGGGACATAGTATACATCATTGACAATGTGCTTAACACCATTTAGCAATAGCTTCACTTTACCCTTGCCGACAACAACCATTCTACTATTGTTACCAAGCTTAACTGAATGTTGAAAGCTTTCATCCAAATAGGAAAACATACCTCTGTAACCGCACATATGATTAGAACATCCTGAGTCCAGGAACCATGCATCATTTCGAAAATCAACATATGACATTAGCAGCATCTCATCCTCTTCATCTTGCTCCATTGCCTTGTTCATGGTTGGACATTCATACTGAAAATCAACATATGACATTAGCAGCATCTCATCCTCTTCATTTAGCTCCACATAGTGAGCTGATTTGTTCATGGTTGGACACTCATACTGAAAGTGTCCAAGTTTGTGACACTTGAAACATTCCATCATGGCTCTATTGAATGATGATCCTCTTCCACCTCGACCCCTTCCTCTATAATTGTTTCTGCCACGACCTCTGCCACTGAATCTATCATCATAGATTCTCAGTGCATGATCACCAGTGTCATTTCGTTTGAATTTTTGTGCATGAACAAGTAATGAACTCTGCAGTTCATCAACTAAAAGATGATTGATATCTTTAGACTCCTCAATTGAACAAACGATGTAGTTATATTTTTCAGTAAGTGTGCGCAGAATCTTCTCTACAATCTTCTCATCAGGTATATTTTCTCCTAAATTTCTCATGTCATTTGCTACCAGCATCACTCTTCCAAAATAATTTGTGACAGATTCCCCAGGTTTCATTTCCAGCACTTCAAAATTCCTGTGAAAGATTTGAAGTTGAGCTCGCTGAACCCTTGCATTGCCTTGGTATTTTATCTTCATGGAATCCCATAGCTGCTTTGCTGTGTCCTTTTAAGTAATTGTCTTCAGAATGGATTTGTCGATGGACTGAAAGAGGTAATTTTTAACCTTTAAGTCTTTCAACTTTGTCTCCTCTAATGCTTTCTTTTGTGCATTAGTTGAAATTTCTCTAGATGCAGGTTCAACGAACCCGGTCTCAATAACACTCCAATACTCTTTTGATCGTAAGAGATTTTCCATGAGCATGTTCCAATGCTCATAATCACCATCAAATTTCGGGATGCAAGGAGTTGCAAAATTGCTAGACTCTACTGCCATTTGTTGATTGCTGACTCTCACAAACTCACTTATCACTCGGTGTTTAAAATCACTCAAGAACTCACTCTCTCTGTTGAAATCACTCAAGACTCAAGAACTCACTTTTCACTCTGTGTTTGAACTCACTTCACTCTGTGTTTGAACCCACTCTCTGTGTGTTTGAAATCACTCAAGATGAATGTGTTTGCCCTTTGTTTTTATTTTCCACAGGCCAGTATAAAGGCTCTGATACCAATTGTTGAGAATAAAACAAAGAGTATACAATATTGAATTGAATGAATTAATTAATTGAATGAAAATGGCTAATAAATAGTCTTACAAGAATAACAAATCAATTGGAAAATAGCTCACGTTTATAGTAACGTGGCACATCCAATGACTAAAAATAAGCAACTGAAATCCTTAACTTATGCTTGACCATGAATGTCTTCCTGAAGACCAGGGACTCAATGGACTTATTCAAATACTAAAATAAACTCCTTCACATTCTGTTTTCTAATTATGTAAGTGTTGCAAGTTGCAACCCAAAATTTCTTACTGTCCTTGGAACCTTATTTCAACTTTGGTCAATGAAACATGAGGTTTTAGATGCTATAATTTGTCGAGACATTGTCTCGCATATTAATCAAAACCCGTTTGGGATACAAGTGAATTCTGCCTTCAATGGGAAACGTAAGATGCTTTGAAAATCACTTCAGCACATATGCGCACCCGTTGAGATTGAAGTTGCTCATAAAAATGGTGGTTGCTCAGCCACTGAGAGTGCTACGAATGATGTATGTTTCAGTGCATTTCTTTTCACTTCTTTCCAATAATTGTCATGTCATTTGAGCTTGTGATATGTACAACAGGTTTCAAGTTCAAGTTAGAACATACATCCTCTGTAAGAATCTGAGACAACCAAAATTTTACTTATTCACCTAGACCTATAAAATATGTTTTCTGAAAATGAAGTTTCCTCCCCTCCACAAAAAAACAGTCATGTTATCTGGCAATTTGTGTTTTTTTTTTCACTTGCCTATACCAATCCTCCCAAATTAATTCATGTCCAGTCAAGACTGGAGGAGCTTGCCTTCGCTGATTTTGGTATTTTGCAAAAATCGATTGTGAGAATGCAAGGGTTTATGACAGTGGAAGAGTTATCGAAGACGCCACAAAACAAGATCGCCGGACACCGTGTCATCGCCTCTGGAGTTGAAGCACATCAATGTCATCGAACAGGATGGGGACACTCAACGGTGAAAACCACAGTTGGGAATTTCGATACTGGGATCTTCATTGTTAGAATGAAGGGAATTGATGAATCATCAGCCCAGTCACCACCTGTCATTATCACAAACTGTTAGAATGCAAAACAAACTTTGTCAGCTATGGCAGGCTCTCCGTAACACACAGCTATCTTATGGCCTGCACATAACAAGAAATATTCCCATTGTACAACAAGCCAATGAGCTGCTGCCAGTGCAGCAGCCATGGCTCTATAAATTCACTAAAGAATGTGATATGCACAGTGAGTAGAAATTCAAGTAAATACAAGTAAGATTCAAACTTACAGTAATACCAAGTTTCAATTTTCATGGTAGATGGTGAATTCAAGTGAGTTTGGTTGGGTTGCAGATGTTAGCAATTTAGCAATTAAGTCCCTGCCGAATAAAGTTCATATTAGTCCTTATTCTTTTATGTCAATTGCTTAGCTGGAGTTAGTTAATTTCTGTTTAATTCTTGTAACAGATTGATTCAGTTTTGCTTGATTCCAAACTCTTCAGTATGTGAAGATAGAATTGGGTCAGGTGTTGTAATTGGCTATATAAAGCCAAGAACTCATTTTACATAATTGAGTGAGATAACCATTGTGAATGTTTTGGGAATACAACAATTGGTATCAGAGCCTTTTAAAGGCACAATAGCGAGTGTAAAGAAGAAAAGAAAAGAGAGAGAGAAACGGATTTTTTCTTCAACGAAAGAGAAAGAGAGAGGGAGAATCAGATTTCTTCAAAGAAGAGAGAAAGGGAGAAACTGCGTTTCTTGAAAATGGCAGAGGGACAAAGCACTGGATATGTACCGAAGTTCACGGGACACTATGATCACTGGGCTGAGATGATGGAAAATCTACTCCGATCCAAGGAGTATTGGATTGTCGTAGATGAAGGAGTTGGGAAAAAAATTACAGGAGAAACCCGAACTTTATCATCAATTGTGGCAGAAACCCAGCTACCCACAGAGGCGCAGAAGAAGACACATGAAGAAAACAAATTGAAAGATTTGAAGGCCAAGAATCTACTGTATCAAGCAATTGAACGGGAGGTGTTAGAAACGATTCTTGATAGAAGCTCTGCAAAGGCAATTTGGACCTCCATGAAACAGAAATTTCAAGGTTCCACACGAGTCAAGAGAGCCCAATTACAGTCCTTACGATATGATTTTGAAGTGCTGCGCATGAAAGAGGGAGAGACTGTTAATGCCTACTTTTCTAGGGTTCTATCCATAGCAAATAGAATGAAAGCTCACGGAGAAGATTTGAGTGAGACGATGATCACAGAAAAAATTCTTCGTTCTATGACTCCCAAATTCAATTATGTGGTGTGTTCGATTGAAGAATCAAACAACATGACCACAATGTCCATAGACGAACTTCAGAGCAGCCTTTTTGTACATGAACAGAGAATGAAAAATCAAGTGGAAGATGAACAAGTTCTCAAAGTCACTTATGAAGAAAGAACTGGAAGAGGTAGGGGACGAGTGAACTGGAGAGGTGGTCGCGGCAGAGGCAGGCAAAGCTTCAATAAGGCAACTGTGGAGTGCTATAAATGCCACAAGCTAGGACATTTTCAGTATGAATGTCCTAGCTGGGAAAAAGGTGCAAACTACGCTGAAGTGGAAGAGGTGGAAGAACTGTTGTTGATGGTGTATGTGCAGGACAAAATTTTGCCTCAAGAAGATGCGTGGTTCTTAGATTCTGGGTGTTCGAATCACATGACAGGAAACAGGAGTTGGTTTATTGAGATGGATGATCAGTTCAGGCGTGCTGTAAAATTGGGAAATGGTGAGAAAATCATGGTGATGGGGAAGGGAAGCATCAGACTCAAGATTGAAGGTTTGACTCAAAGAATAAGAGATGTGTTCTTCATTCCTGAGCTCAAGAACAACCTGCTGAGCATTGGACAATTGCAAGAAAGAGGTTTGGCAATTGTTATAAAAGATATGCACTGCAAAATATATCATCCCGAGAGGGGATTGATTATGCAAACAACCATGTCAGCCAACAGGATGTTTGTTCTTCAAGCCTCTATGTGCAACCAAAGCATTATATGCCTGAAAACAAGTGAAGAAGAATCGGCAGAGCTGTGGCACAAGCGCTATGGACATGTAAACAACACAAGTCTTAAAGTCTTGGGGAATAAGCAATTAGTGAAGGGGCTACCTGCACTGCAAGCCACAGAAGGAGTATGCACAGTGTGTCACCGTGGCAAACAACACAGAACAAGCATCCCCAAGAAGAGTCAATGGAGAGCCACAAGGAGATTGCAACTCATACATGCAGATTTGTGTGGCCCTATCAACCCCACCTCGAGCAGCTACAAGAGGTATATTCTATGCCTAATAGATGACTTTAGCAGAAAAGGTTGGATTTACTTTCTAGCTGAGAAGAGTGAGACCTTTGCCATGTTTAAAGTGTTTAAAAAGCATGTAGAGAAAGAAGTAGAGGCTGATATATGTTGCTTGAGAACAGACCGAGGAGGTGAATTCACCTCCAAGGAGTTCAATGAATATTGTGGTGAGAATGGTATCAAAAGGCAACTCACTACTGCCTTCACTCCCCAACAAAATGGAGTGGCAGAGCGCAAGAATCGAACCCTATTGAATATGGTTCGATGCTTGCTATCAGAAATGGAAATGCCAAAGTTGTTTTGGACTGAGGCAGTAAGATGGGGAATCCATATTCTGAACAGAAGCCCGACTGTGGCAGTGGAAGAGATGACTCCTGAAGAGTGTTGGAGTGGTATTAAGCCCAATGTGGACTATTTTAGAGTATTTGGTTGCATTGCTCACGTGCATGTGTGTGACAAAGGAAGAAAAAAACTTGATGAACGAAGTCATAAGTGTGTGTTTGTAGGGGTAAGTGAAGAGTCTAAGGCCTATAGACTTTATGACCCGAAAACTAACAAAGTAATTGTGAGTAGGGATGTGGTATTTGATGAGAGTGTGGGTTGGGACTGGAAAAGGAGTGATGATGAAGTCAAAAATGATGAATTCAGTTGGGCAGATATTGAGAATGGAGAGATTAGTGACTATGAGGAGAAATCAGTGGGAGATGACAGTGGGCTGGAAAGTGAAATTGAAGGGATACATGAGGGGAATGCCTGTGACCGAGAGACAGCAGAAGGAGAAAATGAAGGCCTGATTCCTGGAACAAACCGAAATGCAAGTGATGAAGAAGGGGAGAGTGACACTGCTACTGGTTTAACTGGGAACAAGGCAGATAATGTTAATGTTGAGGATGAAACAAGAGGAAGAATGAAAAGAAAGCCTAAGTGGATGGATGACTATGTGCAAGAAGCAGAAATTGATGAAGAACCAACATGCTTCATGGTGACTGATGACCCAATCTGCTATGAAGAAGCTGCAACTCAACAGAAGTGGAGAGATGCAATGGACCTAGAAATAGAGGCCATTGAAAGGAACAAAACATGGGAACTTGTAAATCCACCAAATGGGGTCAAGAGAATTGGTGTGAAGTGGATTTATAAGACAAAGTTAAATGAGAAGGGAGAGGTGGATAAATGCAAAGCAAGGCTGGTTGTAAAAGGCTATGCTCAGCGTTATGGAATTGACTATAGTGAAGTATTCGCACCCGTGGCTCGGTGGGACACCATAAGGATACTCTTGGCAGTAGCAGCACAGAAGGGATGGAATGTATTCCAACTAGATGTCAAGAGTGCGTTCCTAAATGGGGAGTTGACAGAGACAGTTTATGTGGAACAACCAGAAGGGTATGTTCAAAAGGAAGAAGAACATAAGGTCTTGAGGCTGAAGAAAGCTCTCTATGGGCTGAAACAGGCCCCAAGAGCCTGGTATAGTAGAATAGAGAGTTTCTTTGCTAAAAATGGATTTGAGAAATGCAGCCATGAACACACATTATTTCTCAAACATGTTGGGGAAGGCAAATGTTTGATAATAAGTCTCTATGTAGATGATCTGATCTACACAGGAAATGATATGGAAATGTGTGAAGATTTCAAGCAATCAATGATGAGGGAGTTCGACATGAGTGATTTGGGGAAGATGAAGTACTTCCTAGGAGTGGAAGTGCAGCAGAGCAGTGAAGGAATTCATTTGTGCCAATCTAAATATGCTGGGGAAATACTGGACAGATTTGGAATGGGGGCATGTAATCCAGTTAAGAATCCCATAGTGCCAGGCACGAAATTAATCAAATATGGAGAAGAAGCCAGTGAAAACTCAACCATGTTCAAGCAAATAATAGGCAGCTTAATGTACCTATCAGTCACTAGGCCAGACATAGTATTTGTTGTGTGTTTACTAAGCAAGTTCATGGCTGCCCCAAAGACTTCACATATGGCAGCAGCAAAGAGAGTGCTAAGATATGTGATGGGAACTAAGAACTTGGGAATTTTCTACAAGAGAAATGCACGGGATGTGGAGGATGAACTAGAAGTGTACACTGATAGTGACTATGCGGGGGACGTTGAAGATCGAAGAAGCACTTTAGGGTACGTATTTTTGTTAAGTGGTGGGGCTGTGGCATGGAGCTCGAAAAAACAGCCAATTGTAACACTATCTACCACTGAGGCAGAATATGTGGCAGCTGCTGCATGTGCCTGTCACAGTGTGTGGGTGAAGAGGGTACTGGACAACATAGGTTTATCTTTCTGCAAGTGCGTTAAAATTCATTGTGACAACAGCTCCACAATAAAGATGTCAAAGAATCCTATACTACATGGAAGAATTAAACACATAGATGTGAGATTTCATTTCCTAAGAGAGCTAGTAAAGGAAGGGGCTGTGGAGCTGATTTTCTGTGGAACCAATGAGCAGATAGCAGACATAATGACAAAACCCTTGAAATTGGACTCATTTATGAAGATGCGAACATTACTGGGATTACTCAGCACTGAAGATTTAAACTGAAATGTGTTACCAAGTTCAGTTTAGGGGAGGCTTTGTTAGCAATTTAGCAATTAAGTCCCTGCCGAATAAAGTTCATATTAGTCCTTATTCTTTTATGTCAATTGCTTAGCTGGAGTTAGTTAATTTCTGTTTAATTCTTGTAACAGATTGATTCAGTTTTGCTTGATTCCAAACTCTTCAGTATGTGAAGATAGAATTGGGTCAGGTTGTTGTAATTGGCTATATAAAGCCAAGAACTCATTTTACATAATTGAGTGAGATAACCATTGTGAATGTTCTGGGAATACAACAGCAGACCCATTTGCAGTGTTTAAAGAGTAGAATCAGCGTACTCAACTCGCAAAACATACAATTTCCGAAATCCCAGAGTATGATGGGGATGTATTGTTAATGAACAGGCATTAACTATATAACATTGATCAGAGTGTGACGTTGATAAGATTGTGTATAAGAAGATTATTTGATGTAACAATTCAATGTGATTTCATGGGTTTTTCCCTGAACAAAAAGTGATGTTCTTGAGAATTCATATCACAGTAACAGAGGCTAAAAAGCAATCTTTTTTTCCTGAGAAAATGCTAAGGCAATCTAAAGATATATAGCATGTCAAATCCCAGAATAGGGATAAAAACATGAGTCACTCATAATGCAATACATCATCTCTGAAATCCAATTTCAATTGCATCATGTTTTGCCATGCTGCCATGGCATTCTCAAAATAAAGTAAAAGATGAAACTCAACCATCCATCCCATTCCAAAAGCTCACTTCATCAAATAGACAACGCAAGCGAAATTACCCTGCTCCGCCCTCTGTTTCCTCTGTTCTATTTCTTCCCCAATAATAATTAGCCATGAAACTGGTAAATAAGATCCAAAGCCCTCAACTTGGTTTCACGGGGATCAAAACCCATAATTCCTCCCCCAGACCCATCATCATGCAACCTCCTCTCCTCCGCCACCGCCACCGCTGACGGAGAAAGAGGCCTTTTAGGCCTCTTATTCTTAATAAAGCAATCTCTCATCATCTCCTCAACCTTCTCAATAGATACCACCTTACTGGAATTCTCTTCATCATCATCTCCAACTTGCATATGCTCGTCTCCATTCTCATAAGCTCCAGTAGCTGAGGAGAGAGAGTTCTCTTGTGGTGGAGGTTGAAGAGGGAAAGAAGGGAGTTGGTGGTTTAGGGAGAGGAAGGAGGAGAGGTGATGGTGGGCTTGGTGGAGAGAGGAATAGATTTGGAGGAGGTGGGTTGAGTCAGTTGTTGATGGGAGTTGTTTAGCCATTAGTGTTGCTTGCTCTAAAGATAGTATCAGGTCTGGCAGTGGCGGTGGTGTGGTGTTCATGTTTTGCTGCCTCTCTTTCTCTTCTCAGCAAAGATTCTTTTTTTTATTATTATTATTTCAGTTTGCTGCTGAGACGGACTGGACAGAAAGTAGGTTTTTTCTTGGATTTTGTTTTGAGGAATCTTTGTAAGGTGTTGGGGATGTCAGAATTCGAAGCCAGTTCTTGAAGATGCCCATGTACTTCTGTATCTGGAAAATTTTGGGGGCGGGGGGTCGCTTTTCTTCTAAAAATCAAAAGCACAAGGCGCTTTCCGGGTAAACAGATGATTGATTGGTTATATTTCAGTAAAGTAATGCTACTGTAAGTGCTGCTTTTAAAAATATATATTTCTTAAAATATATAATAAATAATAAACAATTTAAAAATAAATATAAAATTATTTACAATAAAAAAAACTTATTTTTTTTATAAAAAAAACTTATTTTTTTTATAAAAAAAATCGCAGTAACTTGCAATATCCTGAAAGCCCGAGAGAACATAACATCCAACCAAAATACCTGGAGACGTGGATTGATATCTAAATTAGCCAATTCATCGGCACAATTATTGAAAATAAATCTTTTTATCTAAAAATTTAAAATATTAAATAAAATCATAAAATATAATTTATATTATTCTTTAACATATCTCCTCAAATAAAAACTTATTAAGCTTAAAATTTACACACGATTATACACTATTTTATGCTTATTTTTTATCAAATATAATAAAAATAATAAACTACTAGATCAATAAATACCATATAAAAAAATGATTTTGAAAACTATTAGCCTCTCTACAGCTACAGGTATGAAGAACTTCAATCCGGCATTCTCCGAAACATTATTGATTATTCTACTGGTTTCGGGTTCTTTTAAGCAATAAACGCACCCTCCAACCACGGTTTACAGTCTTGAATTTCATTCTATTGCTTTAGAGTTCAGACCAGAATTCACTTTACAAATTCAATACGGCCCGTAAGATATCGTTTTCCAGTTTCCCTTTTCATTTCTTCAGTCAAAAAATTTGCTATACATAATGAGAAAAGGAAATTGCACTCTGGCAAGCCATAACATATACTTTCAGGTATTTTTCAAATCATACAAAACGAAACTTCAGTGAAAACTTGCATGCATGTAATACCGTCCTTACACTCCTAACATCAGCAGATAATCATCTATTATTGACATTGCTGATGACCGATAACTGGAACCAAACAGATTGTAATGATTCAGGTAGTGATACAGCAAATAGATCTCTCTCCTCTTCTCAAAGCCTGGTTGTTTGGGCATCACCTGGTGAACACAAGAATGTCATCAGATCCTGCATAAGACTGCGGTGGTACAACCCCTTGAACATTTGAGTAGGCCAGCACGCTTCTAAGCATTTTTTTTAGTTTCAAAACATAGTTGATGCAACTTTTCGCTTATCTTATGTGATCAATATAGGACTAGTCTGGATTGCATGGTAGTGTCAGGGTATGGCACCTATTGCATTGACATTGGCATGGATGTATACATGACCATAACATGCCAAGGTTGATGGGTATCAACATGACAAATTCGATGGTTAACGAGCCCCGTGTTTAGGTGGATGATTTTTTGGATATGAAAGAAAACCATAGTTTTGTACTCATAAAGCTCGTATCTCTATGGAAGAATCGATACCTCAAAATAAGCATTGTAAAATGATCCTCCAAAACCAGCACACCATGACATCCCAAATTCTGCTTCATTGTGTCCATCTGAAATAAAACTCGACAAATAACATGCAATTAGTGGATTAAAAAATTAATCTCTACATGAACTTCATGCATTTAGCTAGATAATGAAAGACTTGAGCAAGCCATAAACTTCAATTCTCAAAATTCTCAGGTTGGAACTTGAAGCCATTAGTCATCTAAACAGGTGTTTTCTTTCTTTACATACAGTCTGCAGCAGAAATAATTCGGTCATATATACAGGTGCAAGATGTTTTCACAGAATATGAGCCCTGCTTCTACACAATGATATAGCAATCAGATTAATTTTAACTTACAATAACATGCTGGGTCCAGTATAACAGGCTCGCCATTCTTGTCAGAGCTAATATTCCCACTCCACAAGTCTCCATGGAGTAAGCATGGCTCTATGACAATGTTTTGAAAGAGAGGTGCCATGTTCTTCACCAATTGTTTTCCTGTGAATCAGGTGTCAGACAAGTATCCCAAAAATATGTCACTTGCACGGGCTACTTGGTAACAATTGACATTTAAAGTTTCATAGATCAAAGTCTTTGTTTGTCTATGAGTACTGAAACCAAATAACAATAAGCATGATGAGAAGCACTCAAGCACAGGGCAGGTTCTGGAACGGAGCACCCAAACTGGACGACTTTCTTTCTGGGATTATCAGTCTTCAATTTGGATGGAGCTGCTATTGGTACTCTGGCCGGTACTGATTTTGCATATGATATCTGAGTTATTCAACATTAGTGATTTAATATGATGAGGTTCTCCTTAGAAAAGAGTGGTCAGGCAGTCTTCCCATGAAATATCCTTTCAAATCCAAAGTTCATAGGTTGGAAAACGGAATTAAGATCAGAATGACTTGATGCAACAAGGAACATGGAAATAATGCTGCAGACAAGAAGCATGAGAAGAAGCGTTTAGCTACTGTGGTTCTAGTGATGCAAACTGGATAGCAGTTTCAACATTACACAACTATACCAAATGCATTCATGGTTATATAGCCCAGCATCATGTTTTCCAGTAAATTTGCTAGTTTTTTCATCTCTTAAATTTGCATTATCACAAGCAAGCGAAGACATGGAATGGATAGAATAGATTATCACAAGGGTGAGATATGTAGATAACCTTTTTGATAAATGGTTGAATCACCATATTGATCTAATATCAGCTTAAGTTGGTAGCCCAATCTGTGCTTTCCGTAAAACTCTATCCAGTCTGATGTCCAAGAGTTTATCTGTGGAGTACTACAAATTTGCACATGAATTTCTTAGAAATGAGCTAGAGCCTGGATTTATTATCAATTTAAAATCAGTGTGCATATGACATTTGCATCAGAAAATAGAGGACAAAGTCGACAACAACAGTTTCCTGATGGTTGCACCTGCCAATGGTATTATCAACATCGAAACCAAAGCCTTGTTCAGATTTCCCAGCTTTATGCATTTCAGCAAGCTTTCTCCCTAGAACAGACTGAAGATTGGTAAACCATTCAGAACTGTAAAGAGTTATTGCCAAGATCAAATTATCCAAATTCTTGCACCCTCACCTGATTGCCTCTAGATGCCCCGAAATCGATAAACTCCATAATGATGTATGATCCACCTGTTGGTAGGGGTCCAACCTACAATGGTTAGTAAATAGTTACAATCCAATCACAATGCCATGTGAAAACCTATACAAGTTGAGATTTTCCATCAATAATAAGCAACTAATAGAAAAATAAGCTTAGCCTTCTCACCTTAAATGGCCTAGGTACCCGGATTGTTCTGGTTTCATACATAGCACCCAGGCCAAGAGCCTCTCCCTCAAACATGGACGGTCCAATACTCCTAATCCAGTATTTAGACAGTAAAAATCTTTAATCCCTTTAGACATGTTAAAATAGAAAAGCATAAGCCTTTGAAGTTATTTCACTGATCTAGAGTCAAGTTTCTTTGTTACCTGTTTGTTTTTACAAAGAAAGAACCAGCATCAGTGTCATAACGCCTTGCATTGTTGATACAACCACCGCCAATGGGACTAGTTCGTGTAATCTGGGTTGCATTTCCTTCAGACAAAATCCAATCACTGATTGGATCGTCGCTCATTGCTGCTGAAACTGGTAGATAACCATACCTCAGCCACAATCAACAAATTCAAGTAAACCCCTACCAACAGGAGCTTGTGGCATAAAGAAATTTTTAAGGCAAATGAATTTCCCATAACGACAAACATCATAATTTCTTGAAATAAAGGCTCATAATCTCCCAGACAAAAAAAGAGTTTCTCCACTGTTGCAATAAAAAAAGCTCCAGTCTTTTAACTATATCTACATATCTAATGGACCAATTCTATAAATGCAAAGATAATGATATTCTACTTGCATTCAACTAAAAGCAAGAAACGGACAACAGTAACAACAAAATAAAATAATAATAAAAAAATTAAAAAAAACTCCAAGGGATTACCATTAAAAGTATGTTAAAAATGGTTGATGGCAAAACCAATGCTCATGAAGGTATGAGAATGAACCATCCCAAATCTCTTAAAACCCTTTCACTACTCAGTTATAAATCAACATTGGTGCAGATAATCTTTTTTAATATAAGAAAAAAGGTACTTTTACAGTGTAAATGATACATATGAACATTACCAAAGACTCCACAAAAAATGTCAGATCAATGACTTAAAACTGGAATTGAAATTGTCGCAGGTCAACCAAAGTAAAGCTGAGACAGAAGAAGTGAATTTCTTGTTCCAAGAACATTAAATGGAAAGGGGTATCTCTCAAATAACTAGTTTATGTCGAAGGACTACAAGGACTCGTAGTCATACCCCAGAAAACTGAAACTTTACAACGGTTTAGAAACAGAAGGGTAATCACAAAAAGAGACAGAAGAAACTCAATTAATTAAAAGTAATTGTCAAGTAGAAATCTACTTGACAGCACAAATACTACTGCTATAAGCATCATCAGAATTCAAAGCAATATGCCATTAAATAATCGATACCTTACCCGCAGATTGTTTGCGTTTAGCAAAGCAAAGTCGAGGAGGAAAACAAGAACAATTGAGAGATGAAATACCAATGTATGACACCACCATTTTTTTATCTCCCTTTCCTTGTGCTCGTCTGTTCTTTGTTTGCTTTCCCACCCTGTGTTTTAGTGTGTATCCTGTTTCTACTGGCTATGCATCTGGTGACCACTAGACATGGCACCGTGCTGCGTCACATGTCCGTATTTTTTATTATAAAAAATAATAAATATTTTAGAGAAATAAAGGGAAACAATGACCAGAGTATGGACTTATTTTAATTAGATAATAAAAAAAATAGACATTATTCTCTTATAAAAAAATCATAATATCTTGGAAATTGATATGTAAAAGTATGAATTGGGATTAAAAAAAATAGTTCGAGTAAACCTAAGATAATGATGAACATAAAATTAAGGTAATAAAAAGGCAAATCAACATAGATTAACTTGCAAAACTTGCAATTCAAATTATAAAATTGAAATAACTCAACATAAAAAAGTAGAGAAACCTAATAATATCTAATGATAATATAAGAAAAGAAGAAAAAAACAATCTATATAAACTTTTTAAACTCCTGATCTTAATCATTAAATTAGAAGTATCATACATAAAAAGATTATAAAGCATAATTCTTATAAAAAAAAACGATGAAGAATGAAACATGAGAAAAATTAACTACACACAAAAGGATCTTAAATTAAAAATAGAAATTAAAAAATGAGAGTAGAAATCAAAACAAAAGATAAATCAATACGCAAAAAAATATTAATTAAAGGTCTGAATTAAACCAATAATTTTTTTATAAAATGAAAGAATAAAAATCAAATTCAAACTGAAGGCCCAAATTAAAAGAGCTAAAACTTCCACAAAAGGACAGTTTTTTGTTTTTATTGGAGGGTTAAATTGCAAAGAAAACTAACACTAATAAGAAAATAAGGACCCCATTAAAAAAAACTTAAAATTGATATTTTTATTTAAAAAATAAATTAAGAAATATATGAATTAATAAATTATAAAATTAGGTGTTGATGTGAATTACAGATTAAAATTAAAAAGTTAATTTTCATTATAAAAAAAAAAAAAAAAGATATACATGCAGAATATTTTACTTGTGTAACTTTACACGCTTCCAATTCTTCACTTGATTATATTGCAATTAAAATGGTTCTTGAAAAAAAATGGTTTAAAGTTTAGAGAAAAAACAATCTTTTTAGTATAAATCATATCTTTTTTATCCATGTTTTTTTCTTCTCAAATCATGTATTTTTTATTAGCGGTATGATTTGCTGAATAAAAAATAAAAGGAGACTAGAATAATAATTAAAAAAATGAAATAAAAGGGGAAAATGTATCTCCTTAATTGAAATGATCTTTTCTTAATCACGTGTTTCTTTTTTCTTTTGATAAAAAAATGTTCTTTTATCAAAAATATTGTTTTTAAATAAAATCTATCATAATTTTAAAAATAACATAAAAAATAATAATAATAATTACGAATCAATAATTTCACATAGATATTTGTATTTGTATTTTTAAATACGAACAATATGCTGTCTGTTTGAGAAAAGAGATGTTGTCCACCTACATTTAATATCGAAGAGAATTTGTTTTTAAAAAAAATAATGCATATTATATCTTTATATAACTTAATTTTGATATAATTTCTATGAAAATATCTAATACCATTTAAACTATCGTATAATCAAATTATTTAAACATCATTTTAATAAATTTAATTAAAAATAAAAATCTTATAATAAAAAATAAAAAAACATTATAAGTCACTTTAAAGATGAGGCCATGCATGCTGGACCCTAATCTAAAAAGTTCAGCTGAGTTTGGAAGGGCAAAACTTTTGTATTTGTATTTTTAAATACGAACATCACAAAATGCTGTCTGTTTGAGAAACGAGATGTTGTCCACCTACAACATTTCTGAAAAACCGAGATCAAAATTTTAGGAATCCAAAAACTCATTTTCAGCAATTTTTTATTTGGAATATGAAGAAAACCCCCCTCTAAAACCCCATTTTTAATTGCACAACACAGTTTTTTGGGATTAAAATATTTAAAAAAATAAAATGAGGAGTTCCAATCTATTTTTTTTATGAATCATTGAATATAAAAATCATGCTTTTGAAAAAAATTAAAACCTTTTTATTTTTTGTTTTAAATTAAAAAATTGGTGTATTTAAAATATTTTGATGTGCTATTATCAAAAATAATTTTTTAAAAATATAGATATATTATTTTAATATATTTCAAATAAAAAACAATTTGAAAAATAATTCCAAATAATATTTTTCGTTGGCTGAAAACCGGATTCTTCCAAGTCTTTTAACAAGCTTAAATCCTCCTAGGAGAAATGCTGTAAAAAGAGAGAGTAAAGTGCACAACAGGTTGTTATTAATCATGATATTTTGGATTTAATAAATCGCTCATGTCTAGATGAGTAAGGATAGCCTTACAGAGTGTTTAGCATAATGGTTACTATTGTGGTTGAGATTGAAAAAAAATAATTTTATAAAAAATATTTTTAACTGTGGTTTATAGCTAAAATTGAAGTGTTTGGTTAAAATTGTGGTTGAGTTTGATGTTTAATAAAAAAAACAGTTTTGTGTGTTTGGTTATCATGTTTTTCATATTGTTGTCAACTTGTGAAATTACTTTAAAAAACACACACATATATCAATATTTTTTTTAAATATTGTTGATTAATAATCATAACAATATTTTTTTTTAAATATTGTTGATTAATAATCATAACAAAAATATTGTTGCAAGTTTCTGATTCATAATCAATTGAAAACCAATAGGGTTGTGGAGTGAAACGAAGTCATGCGTTTTTCCCTTTCATCAGGACTGATCTTTATTTACATTTTTTATTTTATTTTTTTCAAATATATTTTAAAAAAAAAAATTGGACTGGGCCGACCCAACTAAATGGGTCGACCTAGCCAAATTGGGCCAAAGCCCAACTATCCTGGACTTGGGCTGGGCCGAGAGCAGACTAGCTCAACCCCAAAGAGTGTAAAAAAAACACAACGCACAAAATGGTGCGCTGCGTTCATCGTTATTATTTCATACGTGGACAGTAACTTGGCCGATTGTGACGAGAGGGTCACCGGCGGATACCAACGTGTAGAGGAGGCTGAGGTGTTTATTCTTGTGATGATGGCGTCGCAAATGGTGCCCTATGGTGACCGATATGATCGTCAGAAGGTTGCAACTAGTGCTGCTGACGCCGAAGCTATGGGAGAAGACCGGGCGGTGAAGGTGATGACGGTGAAGAGGAGAGGTTGTCGATGCCAAAAGAGCAGCTGGTGGTGCTCACTGGTGACTGCTGAGGAGAGAGAGGGCTGCATCTTGAGAGAGAAAGTTGCAAGTCTGCAACCGAGAGAGAGAGAGGGCGCTGCCAGTTGTTTGTCGGAGCCAAGGGTGGTAGGGTGATCGGTGGTTATGTCATCGTCTTCTTCCTCCATCTCTGTCATGTTATTTTCTGCATAATCATCGTCTTCGTCTTCTTCCAGTGACTGTTATTTGTGTGTTTTGTGTATTTAGCGTTTTTGGTGAAACAGATGCTTTTCAAAACGCAGCGCAACAGTTGTTTTTTAGTGGAACCCACAATCAAAAACTAGAATCCTGTTTGGTAATACCTGTGTTTGGGGTTGCGGTTCAACGCAACCACAGGTTAAACCGCCGCCCCAAGCATCTTAAAATCTTTGAAGTTGATAATAGATTCAAGCCTCCGCGCATCAGCTATATCTTGAAGGCAAGTCTGTTGCATCATAAATGAAGGGCAGGATTCTGGTCACCGTAGCCAGGAATGGCAGCCGGAAGATTGCACTTCTGCATGGAACAAACATACAGTATTAAAGATCGGCGCAATGAATACCGGCGGGAAGAAATCTCTGTAACAGTCCAGCTCTGCCAAGCCACCACCTGCTGATGCAAATCAGGAGGAAAACACAAGTCAACTAGCCGTTGCAGATCAAGATGGAATCAGCATGGATGCGGGGGATAATTCAATTGAGCCAAATTTGGAAAGGGACCCGTAATTAGCACACATTCGGAGTCTGGAGATTCAGCAAGCCTAGAATTCTAATTGCTCAAATCCCCTTGATTGTTCAGACCCGTTACCACCTCAACTATTTGTTTAATTTCCTATTTTATTGCTTTCATATTTTAGATTGAAGTCTTGTGAGAAGTTAGACTATTTAAGAAGAAGTTTGTAAGGAGACAAGCAGTTGATTATTTTCCAATTAAATTAATTCAGTGTGTTTTTGGAGAGATTCCAATAAATTGCAGAGTGATTCTGCACAAGCCTGATTACATTTTCATTGAGATTTTGAATCTGTAATTCATGGCACCAATTTGGTATCAGAGCATTCGATCTACCTATGCCTGTAACCCGCAGTGGCACTTCTTACGCCATGGCAACCACCCAAAATTTTAAAAACCCACACCCAGCCACCCACAACCCAGGCAACCAGCAACCAAAACCAAATCAACCCACAACCAACCATACAAAACCCAAACAGCCCAGGACCTACCAGCTACAACCCAAATAACCCGAACCCAAACAGCCCGAATCCAAACCACACAAACCAATCCAGCTCTAGTCACCAAAACACAAACCACCAACCAAATAACCATGAGACAGAGCCAACCCAATTGCATTTTCAAGTCGATCAAATCGCCACAGTTATGGCACAAATCATGCGTCGACTGGACGTCATGGAGGAACGCAGAATTAGAGAGGGATATGGCACTCCTGTTCAACAAAGGCGCAGAGCAGCGTATGCGGGGAGGCTGCAAGATGATGAAGATGAAGTTGTTTACCAGAACGAGGAGGAGAATCAGGATTTTGAAGAACATGAAATTCGAAATAGACATCAAAGACATAATGCAAACCGACGGTATGATACTCATGGTGCAGACTACCAACCTCTCGACGAATTAACCAAGAGGATGAAGGTTGATATTCCAGATTTTTTTGGGAAGCTAGAGCCTAATGCCTTCGAGGACTGGTTAACAGCCATTGAAGATTACTTTGACTGGTTCTCGGTTTCAGAGGACAGGAAGGTGCGCTATATTCGGATGAAGCTGAAGGGACACGCACGAGCATGGTGGGGGAGTGTCGAGGAACAATTGCGACGCACTAGACGTCCAGCAGTTGCGAATTGGGAAGAAATGAAAGAACGTCTCAAAGAAAAATACTTGCCCATTGATTATGAGCAGATGATGTTTGAAGAGATGCTTCAGCTTAGGCAGGGATCAATGAGTGTCGATCAGTTCACGGATCGATTTCATGAGCTAACTATCCGCAGCAAGATCGTGGAGACTGAACAACAGACTTTGGCCCGTTATCGGACGGGATTAAGGGATGACTTACACAGGGAATTGTGGACTGCTCGGTTGATCAATGTTGAGGAGGCTTATCAATTGGCCCTCCGCCTTGAAAAACAGACATTGCATCCTACTGGAAGGAGATTTACAGTGACGGAGGCGAAGCATGATTACACAACTACGAATCAATCTCAGAGGGCTGCAGCTCCACGGGAGCAATTTAGGAGCATGAACAATGGTGGTTCAAGAGGGACAAGGCCTGCCAATGATGGCCCACAATGCTACAAATGTAAAGGAATTGGTCACTATGTTGTAGTATGTCCAACGAAAGATAAAAGGCTAGCCTTTATTTGCGAGAAGGAGTTGGCTGCGATAGAAGGGGAGGAGGGCGCAGAAGTGGAGGAAACGTGTGAGGATTTTGAATATGAAAGTGAGCACCTAGGTGCCTCAAATCTGCCCAGTTGCGTCATCAGCAGAGTGCTAACAGGTTCAAGGAAAGAATTGCAAGCCAATCCCGAATGGCTGCGCACTAATATTTTCCACACCCGTATGGAGCATAACGGTCGAGCAATGAATGTTATTATCGACAATGGAAGTGGCATGAATGTGATCTCAGAAACAGCCATCGAGCGTTTGGGATTGAAGACGGAAAAACATCCCAGCCCGTATAAAATTAATTGGGTGAATGACACCAATTCAATCCTTGTGAAGCGGCGTTGCTTGATTACATTTTCCTTGGGGAAGACATATGTAGACAAAGCTTGGTGTGATGTGATCCCCATGACTATTTGCCACATGTTATTGGGAAGACCTTGGCTGTATGATCGAAGGGTGATCTATGATGGATATGCTAACACATATTCATTCAATTTTAAGGGAAAGAAGCTGGTTCTGGATCCCTTGCAAATCACTGATTTCGAAACTAAACAGGAGGTTGCGCCAGTATTGACAATGAGTCAATTTACACAAGCCATGCAAGAAAAAAAGATGGTGCTCATGTTAATTACGCGAGAGAAGAAACAAGGTGACAGCAATTCACCAATGGAACTCTCGGATTTGCTGAGTGAATTTCAGGACATCATGCCAGCCGAGATGCCCAATCAGCTCCCTCCAATGAGAGAAATTCAACATGCTATCGACTTAATTCCGGGGTCTACTTTACCAAATGTTCCACACTACCGAATGAGCCCTACAGAAAATGAAGAGCTCAGTCGACAGATTCAGGAGTTACTGGACAAAGGGTTCATCCGAGAAAGTTTCAGCCCTTGCGCCGTCCCTATTTTACTAACGCCAAAAAAAGACGGCAGCTGGAGAATGTGTGTTGACAGTCGCGCAATCAACAAGATCACCGTGAAATACCGATTCCCCATACCGCGGCTTGATGACATGTTGGACCTACTAAGTGGCTCCTCCATTTTTACTAAGATTGATCTCCGGAGTGGATATCACCAAGTTCGAATTCGGTTAGGCGATGAGTGGAAAACCGCGTTCAAATCAAAGGATGGCTTATTTGAATGGTTAGTCATGCCTTTCGGATTGACTAACGCACCTAGTTCATGCGTGTTATGACTCAAGTGCTCAAACCATTCTTGGGAAAGTTTGTCGTCGTCTACTTTGACGATATCTTAATTTTCAGTCACAACATACAGGACCACCTTCATCACGTTCAGCAGATTTTAACAGTATTGCGCACGGAGAAGCTATTTATCAATAGGGAGAAGTGTTCATTCATGAAGGAAAGTGTCAATTTTCTGGGGTTTATTGTTTCCAGCCAAGGCGTCAAGGCTGACCCCTCCAAAATTCAGGCTGTTCAGTCGTGGCCTACACCTCAGAATTTTTCAGAAATCAGGAGCTTTCATGGTTTGGCCACTTTCTATCGACGATTCATTCGCAACTTCAGTACTATTATGGCCCCAATCATTGAAAGCCTCAAAAGCAAAACATTTTTGTGGAGCACCGCAACTGACAAAGCTTTCCAGGAGATCAAGAAGAGGATGGGACAGACGCCGGTGCTCAGGTTACCTGATTTTTCTAAAGTTTTCGAAGTGGCGTGTGATGCATCCCATGTAGGGATTGGAGGTGTTTTGAGCCAAGAAGGTCATCCCATTGCCTTTTTTAGCGAGAAACTTAATGAAACTCGCAGGCGATACTCAGCCTATGATATGGAGTTTTATGCTCTAATACAAGCGTTGAAGCATTGGAGGCCCTACTTGATACATAGAGAGTTTATCCTTTATACTGACCATGACTCTTTGAAACACTTGAATTCACAGAATAAGATGAATGCACGCCATGCTCGTTGGATGGATTATATCCAACAATTCGACTTTGTCATTAAGCACAAAGCAGGGGTGGAGAACAAGGTGGCAGACGCACTGAGCAGGAGACCCCATTTGCTGCACTTATCATCGGTGAAGGTAACTGAATTTGAATGCCTGAAAAATGAATATGCTATAGATGAGGACTTTGGCGAAATCTGGACTAGCTTATCAGCACAGGAACGACAACCTCAAGGCAACTACATGTTGCGTGAAGGGTTCTTATTTTTCAAATCACGTTTATGTGTCCCACGCGGATCCTTCCGTGAGTTTTTAATTTCAGAACTCCATGGTGGTGGCTTAGCTGGTCATTTCGGCTATGACAAGACCTATGCTATAGTGGCTGATCGGTTCTATTGGCCAAGGCTACGGAGAGATGTGCACACAGTGGTGGATAGGTGCAGGAATTGCCAAATAAATAAGGGCACAAAACATCAAGCAGGACTCTACACTCCACTACCGATTCCAGACAAACCATGGCAGCATGTGAGCATGGACTTTGTACTAGGACTACCAAGAACTCAGAGGCAACACGACTCCATCATGGTAGTAGTGGATCGATTTTCAAAAATGGCTCATTTCATTCCCTGTCACAAGACGTTTGATGCATCTAAGGTGGCAGCCTTGTTCATCCAAGAAGTTGTCCGCTTACACGGCATCCCAACTTCAATAGTCTCGGATAGAGATGTCAAATTCGTAAGCTATTTTTGGAAGACACTTTGGGCAAAGATGGGAACAAAACTGATGTTCTCTAGTGCGTTTCATCCCCAGACGGATGGCCAAACTGAAGTGACGAACCGAAGTCTCGGCAATTTACTACGCTGCCTTATGGAGGATCATGCTACAAGCTGGGACATGGTAATTCCTCATGCTGAATTTTCTTTTAACAATTCTGTGAACAGGTCCACAGGTTGCACTCCCTTTGAAATCGTCTACGGCTCTCGCCCCAGCACTCCCGTAGACATCAACTCACTACCATTGCCACCACGACCAAGTGAAGCTGCACTGGATTTCTCCAGTTATATGCAAGAGCTCCATGACGAATGCAAGCGAAGACTGACGATTAGCGCCAACTCCTACGCAACAGCCGCCAATTCTCATAGGAGGGATCGACAATTCAGTGAAGGAGATATGGTCCTGGTTTGCTTAAAACCAGAGCGTTTCCCTCCAAGAAGCTTCACCAAGCTACATGCCCGTCGAGCAGGTCCCTTCAAAGTCCTTAAGAAGATGGGCCGAAATGCATATGTCATTGAACTACCACCTGATTTTATGATCAGCCATGTGTTCAACATTGAAGACCTCACTGCTTTCAAAGGGGAAATCCCGTCCCCCACAAATCCAGAATAATCACCAATCGTGTCCTTGCCTGCACAAACAACACCGCGTGATGAAATTGCTTCAATTATTGATCATCAATTTGTGTCCACTCGACGAGGGGGATATTACAAGTTCTTAGTCCAATGGAAAAATCGTCCAAATTCAGAATCGGTTTGGTTACAAGCATCAGAATTGAACCGCCTACACCCACAACTATTCACTGCCTATCGTCAGCATAACTTGTCGGAGTCAAGTTCTTCAGGAGGGGCGACAATTGATGCAAATCAGGAGGAAAACACAAGTCAACTAGCCGTTACAGATCAAGATGGAATCAGCATGGATGCGGGGGATAATTCAATTGAGCCAAATTTGGAAAGGGACCCGTAATCAGCACACATTCGGAGTCTGGAGATTCAGCAAGCCTAGAATTCTAATTGCTCAAATCCCCTTGATTGTTCAGACCCGTTACCACCTCAACTATTTGTTTAATTTCCTATTTTATTGCTTTCCTATTTTAGATTGAAGTCTTGTGAGAAGTTAGACTATTTAAGAAGAAGTTTGTAAGGAGACAAGCAGTTGATTATTTTCCATTGAATAAATTCAGTGTGTTTTTGGAGAGATTCCAATAAATTGCAGAGTGATTCTGCACAAGCCTGATTACATTTTCATTGAGATTTTGAATCTGTAATTCATGGCACCACCTGCCATTTTCTAAGCAGCAAAATCATCCATCAGGAACGCCATCACACTTATTTATACACTTAAACCCATGATATGCTTCAAACTAGATAGTTTAACTTCTGCTAGAATCTTAAGGGAAAATTGTGTTTGCATAATCAATCCAATTGGTCTTTTGTATGAATTCAATTTACTCAGATGTTCTTCCATGACAGCACGATCAATTCTAAGGGTAAGCAGTCTTCATTTCTTCACTTGCTTTTGTTTCAGTCAAACCAACCTGAGAAAGAACTGTAAATCGTATGTGGCTCCTAAATTTTGGAAGTTGGGAAATTTTCAAGATCCATTTTTTACTACTTTTAACTCCATAAAAAGCATTGACAGCTTAAGCTTCTTGTTTACGATTGTGCTATAGATTGATTAGATTCTGCTTTCGCTGACAAAAGCTCATAAAGCCCACTTTAGTTCGTAGAACTGATCTCGTGTCTTATTTTACTATTTAAATTATATCCTTGTGATTTATTTGTGAAACGAAAAGAAAAATTACACAAAGTCGTGTGAGATGAACATTTAAATATATTAACTAGATAATATATTTATGTTTTATTAACAAAATCTTGTATTCTTCATGGTTGTTTTACATTTTTGTTCTTCAAAAAATAATAATACAAGAAGCTATTTGTTTTTTTATATACGATTAAAGGAGCATATAAATAATATGTGAAATAAAAAAAAAACATTATTCATTAGTCTTGATGTAGTTGCATTTATTTTTGAAATTTGATTTTAGATTTATACTTCAATTATAGATTTATAGACCATTAAATTTTGATAGTTGTAATATTTCCATATTAAAAAACAAAACGTGCCTTATTATTGGGATTCATTGTAAAACATAACATTCTATTTGATTTTTTTACTTGCTTTAAAAATATTTTCTATTTCTAATAATTAATTCTAAAGGTCTTCGACAATAATTAGGTATAGGAGTCATATGAAATAATACATTAATTCTAAAAATAAAGAGCCAAATTGTAACCATCTATATCTTAGACTAAAATGAAATTCAAGAGAATACAGAAGGATAAGCACTTGAAGTCTGTGTATTTAGAAGGATAGACGCTTTATATAAAAAAAAATTGTTTTAATTTGAGTTTTTAGATTTTTTTAATATATTAATGCTAAAAATAAAAATAAATATTTTAATAATTATTATTATGATATCAAACCAGCTTTTAATATCCTACATTCTTATTTTAACTTGTTTGGTATTGCGTTTCCTACGTTTTACAAGTGTATTTACTTGATAAAATATAACATTAATTTTTTATATTCTTTAATTATTTTAATATGATAATATGAAAAATAAAATATAAATTTCTTTAAAAAGTAATTTTATATATTTCTTCTAAAAAAAACATACCGAACACACTCTACCTAGCACCTTCCGGCTCGCGCTCCAGTCTCTGACCTTTATTTTTCATTTCCAAGAAAAAAGAAATGGCGGATCCAGCAATCCACCACGAGACCCAGCCCATTAACCAAATCGCCATAGACTACACCCCAGAGGCATGCACTCACTGCCCGGAGTCCAATTCCATCACTCTCACATACGATCACCGTGGAGGAGCACGGTGGCGCAGTACCACCCGCTTTCTTTACGGCACTTTCAGCTCTCTTATCCAATGTCCCAAAGGTAACACGAGTGGCCTTAACTTCAACATCTATCTCTCTTCTCTTGAAGGTGACAGGTCGCAAGATGAGATCGACTTTGAGTTTCTTGGTAAAGACAAGTCCATCGTACAAACTAATTACTACGCTTCAGGTAATAATGATTGTTTATGACAAGACTGGTTCTTTCTGTGGTTGTTTTTCAAAGGAGACCTGATGATTGTGTGCAGGGACAGGGAACAGAGAAGAAATTCATGATCTGGGGTTTGATTGTTCTGATGCGTTTCATGAGTATGTAATAAAGTGGTGTCCAAATTTCATAGAGTGGTTGACTGATGGAAAGCTTGTGAGGAAAGAGGAGAAAAGGGAAGGGATGGGATTCCCTGAGAAACCCATGTTTTTGTATGCTTCAATTTGGGATGCAAGCTCCATCGGTGAAGCAACTTGGACTGGACCTTATATAGGATGCGATGCACCTTACGTTTGTCTCTACAAGGACATTTGTGTGCCTTCTGGGACTGCGGTGGAATGTTCTTGTGATTCTTGATCCTGGTTCTTCATTTTCTGGATTGGCTTTTGCAGGGCATCACCTTGCCAACTGTGACCAAATGCTGGAAAATGGTCATTCTTCATGATATCATGGTCATTCTTCTTCTTCTTCTTGTGCTCTCTGTGGTTGAGTATTTGTTATCGTATATTTAAGCTGTAACGATCCTTTTCATTGTTTTTTTGACAATTTAATTTGATTAAAAGCTAATTGATTGTGATTTTTTAGAGAAAGATGGGGTTGAATGTTAGAGATGGGAATGGAAAAGATGTCAAATAAGTTTTACCTACAAATGCATTTTGTTCTTTAAATTTCAAAAATAATATATTTTTCAAGTTTAATTTTGGTATAAATTTCTGTTTTTTCTTCTTCTAGTTTTAGGCTAGAAAGAGAAGAGAGAGGCAACAAAATTTAATCGGTAAAGAGAAAAAAATATTATTAAAATCTTGATCCAGTTTTTTTCCCTTAGGCATCTCCAGCGGGAGGAGCTATCTCGGGAGCCAAAAGGAAAATTTCAAAAATTTAGCTTTTTTTGGTAAATTTCCGTCTCCAGCGGGAGGAGCAAAATGAAGAGCCAAAATGGCTTCTTCATCATCTTCGGGAGCCATTCGGGAGCCACTACATGTGTATCCTGAGGAGGCAAAAAAAAAAAAAAATGACCGTTGCATATATTACCGTTGCAATCTCCACCACTACCTCGCTCTCCATTTCCAGATTCTTCCTCTCCTCTCCAACCCAAAAACAAAAATCCAGCAGAAAAACAACAAATCAAAAGCAAGAAAAAAAAGCAACAAGTCAAAAGAATTAATCACCTCAGTTTGTTCACCACTGTCTCCAGGACTGACTCTCCTTCGCTCTTGATGGCAGTTAGATTGCCTAGTTCAATGGTTGATATCTTGCTATATAGACATCCAATATATTCGTTTAGACTTTAGAGATATGATGGAAGTGAAGCTTAGCCATAGACTGGAGAGGAGTGGACGGTGGGTGGGTGGGGGGGAGACGACTGGAGGTGGGTAGGTGGGGGGTCGACGGCGGCTGGAGGGAGAAGAGAAAGATGGGTAGGGTTTTTTTAATTTGTGATGAAGGGGAACAAGCGGGGGGTGGGGTGGGTTTTTATACTAATTATTATTATATTATAATAATTATTATATATAATAATTATTATTATTATTATTATTATTAATTATTATAATAATATTTAGCATAAAAAATAGGGGTATTAATTTGTAATTAATTTGATTCAATTATTTGTAATGGAATGTATTTTAATTAATTATGTTTGAACTTATTGGTTATTTGTTAATATGTTCATTTTGTTTTTCTAAATTTTATTAACACTTAAAGACAATAAGTAACATTAATTAACTTCAAATATAATAGCCATAAAAAAACATATAATTACTTGAAAAACATAAAATAAGCAGCTTAAATTTCAAATATTGCGGGTCTTATTTAAATTCATTTTTTTAATTTAAATATAATTAAAAAAATAATAATTTTATTGTTGGAGGGTTTTCAAAAGCAATTATTTAATTATATAACTTACTCCTATTAATTGTATAATTACTTGTATAATTAAACTATATACAAAATAATTGAACTTTATTTAAAATAATATATAAAAAAAATAGCTATCCAAAATGGCTCTTTATTATTAGAGCACACATCACCAAAAAAGTCATTTATATACTATTCAAAGAGCCATTTTACATTGGAGATGCTCTTAGGAGCAGATCATCCCTATCCATTCATTCTATAGAGATTGGACGGTGCTTGAAAGACTAGAAAAGAACCTTTTGCTTTTCTCTCTCTTTGCTGGTTTATCATCTAGCTATTTTCAACCGGAGAATCATATGATTGATTAGTATGGTGGTGCTCTTTGCTGCTACCACCGTATAGTGTTGAGTCTTGAGGGAATGGATCGCATACTTGTCCTTGACTATACGCTAGTGATCGGGAGAAGTTTGAATTTATCAGAGAAATTGGTGGTTACGTATGAAATCTGCCAACGAAGGCCAATGGCATAATCAAAAGCCTCAACGAGGAGGTTTCTCGGAAATCATTCCAGCGAAGGTGTTTGTCTCCAAAATCATCGACAACTCCTCATGCAAAGGAGTCACTCTCATGTTTTTTTTTTGGTTGCCAGCCTCTAGTATCCGGGTTGCCCCGACTAATCTGGTGGTCGCCCCGGGTCGCATGCCTGACAGTGGCAGGTGAGGCTACCAATGGGTGTTGCTGCGTACACAGAGACTCGAAACCGAGACCTTGCTTAAGCGGAACAAGCTGCTTGCCACTTGAACCAACCCCCGTTGGTGAGTCACTCTCATGTTGACAATTCCTCATCGACACTTGCCAGCGTTCCATAAGTGGGCCGTGATGACCAAGCAACTCCAGATTATTTTTAACATCATATCTAAAAATACTAAAATAAAGTAATGTAATATAAAAAATAAAAATAATTTTTTTTTATTAATGCAAAACAAAACCTTAAGAGTAAAGTATAAGTCAAGAAGACCATGTCCTTGTCGCATTTCTTTCTATTTAATGACAGGACTCGAACCGACCCCAAATTCAAGCAATTTCCTCTTGCTTGCAGGGTGGAATTTAGCACTATGCTGTTGGAAAAATTTATTATTATAAATGAAAGTTTATTCGAGACAGAAGCATCAATTTCATGGAACAAGTGGCTTTGATGGCACCGCAACCATCAACCCTTTTTGTTAATCCTAGATGATTCAAGTTTTTTTAATGCTGTTTTTTTTTAAATAATTTTTTTATTTAATAGTAGATTAATTGAGAATTAAATTTTATAATTATTTACTTTTTAACAGGTTATCATAATTTCATAGGAATAATCATAGATTATAACCTAAATTAATTCAAGTTAATTTAATATTATATAATTTAAAAACTGTTTTAGTAAAACTATGTTTTCATGGATCATATAAATTGTTTTTCAGGCGCACAAAGTTAACTGAGATAAACAAAAACAGGGTTTCATTTTCATTGAAAAAATATTAGTAATAATTTCTTTTTTTTTAAATCAGCCTATAGCAGGTAAATCATCTTTTACCCACTAATTACCGTTGAAGGGCCCCATTTGCCGGCAAAAGAATGACCCTCCTCCTGGATCACAGCCGCCGGATGTAAACAATAAAAAACGACCGAGGGTCCCCAGCTCCCCATGATCCCACACTAAAGCAAATAAGCAATTGCTAGGAGCAAGAAAACGAAGTGTCTCCTTTTTTCCAAAGTCTGTTCAAATCATCTTCATCAAATAGCTAGTGCCTCCTCTCCTCCTCTGCTAGTCTGATAGAATCAACTTTGAGTCCACCTAAAGCGATAATTATTCCAGATGGATGGTTTTTATTTTTCTACTTTGGTTTGTTTTTCCATCTTGGCATTGGATTATTCAACTCGTGCCATTTCTTGAAGAATCGTGATCCGGGATCATTGTTACTCTCCTTGTTTATATTGTTTCTTGCCATCTTCTCTTTAATTTTACTTTAGCTTTTGGGTCTATCTTATTTTCCTTTTTTTTTGATGAACTTAAGTGGTAAGTTCTCCAACTTTGATTGAAGGCTCTTGAATATTTGGTGTTGGCCTTGGTGTTTTTTTTTAGTTTTGAGGAGCTGGGTTCCAAAAGTCAAAAACTTTAGAGGCGGTGCAGCTGGGAGATTTTTGGTGCAGTTATGAATTTAATCACAACAGTTATTGGTTTTGGTATGAGTGCTACTTTTATCGTGTTTGTCTGTACAAGAATTATATGCGGGAGGATAAGAGGGGCTGAGTCCAGGCAAATGTTTGAAATGGAGTCCAGAATTGATCTTGAACAGGTATTTTTAACTCTCTGTAGCATGTTCATGTTTGGTGAGAGTTGTTTTTCTGGATATAGACATCACTACGATTCTAGGTGACATTCTATCTTTCTTTTGATTTAGTAATTTTTTCTTTCCCTTGTTATTTGGTACAGTGATTTTGTCATCATGTATTGAGTTTCTCCGCATAGCATCTTTTCACATGGTCACATGGCAACTGGGATGGAAGGGTGGGCTGGCATTTTATTTGTGGCATAAGTTCTGGTTCATGCTTATAGCCATTTATTCACTCAAGTTTTTTAATATTTATATGCATTCGATTGTGAAAATATTCTGCTCAAACTGGGATGCCTTAGATTGGTAGAAGAAAGAAATGAAAAGATGGAGCAGCACAAATTTGGAGATTTCTCGTTTGGTATCAACTTGCAGTTGTCACTAAATCGGGAACAGAAATAAATAAATCATTAAAAAAAAAGAACTTTGAATGAATAGCGATTTTCATTTATTTCCCCCCTAGAACAGGCTAGCCATAACATCAGGGAATTCAGAAGACACGCACCCAACACGTTATGAATTAGTATTTGCCCTTTACTTTTTGAGAGTTAATTAAAAAACTTTGAAATCGGAGCATTGAATTTTTTACCTTCTATTTTTGGCAGCCAGAGCATCGTGATAGTGGCCTTGAGCCAGTTCTGGTTGCTGCAATCCCCACTCTACGGTTCACCGAGGAGGCATTCAGCTCTGCAGAAGATGCACAGTAAGTTTTGGCAAATTAAAATGGCCTATCTTTATAGAGTTTTTGCCATATTTTGCAGAACATGCAGCTAGTTTGAGATTGAACCTTTCTTCTTCTTGTTATTCCATGACTAGCAAAAAAAATAATTTCCCCTCTAACGATCAAGAAAATTTTGGTTCTTTGTTATCCTCATGTAAACGGAAAACGTACCTCCTATTATACTGTTGAAAGCTCAAAATTTGGTAAGATCAGCACGAAAGCTCCTGGTTTTCATATATGTGATGAAAATCAACAGACTTGAGGCTCTCCGCTTCCGCTTCCTTTTTCCTTCTGTTGTTTCCCTTTAGATTAAGATTCAATAATATCCATGTGCTGTATTCTCTTTACTTAGAGGCTGTTTGGGATGGCGGTTGTACCGCCGTTTCCTCAAAACTTGATTTTTTTTTTTTCATTTTAAATGAATTTTTTTGGTGTTTTTAAATCATTTTGATGTGCTGATATCAAAAATGATTTTTAAAAAATAAAAAAAATATCATTTTGATGTATTTCTAAATGAAAAACACTTTCAAAAGCAACCGCAACCGCCCTCCTAAACAGGCCCCTGGTGGTGGACGACGTACAAATTGTTGTCGTTATCAAAGTTTGTGCTGCTAACTCTACGGCTTAAAACTTGAGATTATTATCAAAGTTGGTTTTGTGCTTTGAAATCCCTCCACCGATAGAGCCATGGAGATCTTTTCATCAATTGAATACTGTGTTTTCTTCCTTGCCATATTTCTCTTCACATTGAAGCTCAATCTTAGGCGGTCATTACTGTTGCTATTGAATCTGTTTAATAATCTGCTTCTCTCGTGTTCAGTCAAACCTATAAAGAAAGTGAAGTCCTGATGCTCTTGACCTCAGTGTACCATCTGATATTCTCCGAGTTAATCACAGAAAAGACTCAATATTTTTTCTTTCAACAGGTGCTCCATATGTTTGGAGGAATACCAAGAAAAGGAAGAATTAAGAATCATGCCCGGATGCGGCCACAACTTCCATCTCTCTTGCATTGATGTATGGCTAAGAAAACAGTCTACATGCCCGGTCTGTCGGTTCCCAGTACAAGATTCTTTTGAAGCAAAGCACATGAGACAGACAGCAATCAGTATGTTCCAATCAATTGCTAGTCCTGATACTCCAAGTGAACATTCTCAGCAATGGCTGCGGCCCAGCTATCAGAGTTCAGCAGCGAACCACAGTAATCAAAGTCATCTTGACCCTGTTCCTGGAAACCCAGAAATTACTCCTGGAGAATCACAAACAAGCCGCTGATGAACCAAACAAATTGGTGCTGTCAAGACAGTAACTTGTACCATTCATTTTTGCGAGGAATGCTTACATGTGTGCCTTGAGACAACTTATACACTTCGAGACATTGAATTACATGGTGGAACAGGTATATACGCCTTGATATTTGTATATTTCTTTGGTACATAGCACTTGTGTACTTCGCGGTGGAGTTACTTAGACCAAGTCAAATTCGTTGTAAAAGAATTTCAATAATCTTAGAAGTTCAAAAAAGAAGCCCGAATCATCTTTAGCTTTTTTTCTGCACTTACTTTAGCAGATTTCAACACGTAAAGTTTAGGAACTCCATATATATATATATATATAGACATCGATGACTTCATACATTAGCAATTTTATTTCTGAACTCCCACCATCGTTCAGGTTTGTTTCTGAACTCTCCTTTACTGGTTTGACTCATCATGTTAAAATGTTGCTTTATTAGCTAGTATTCTAATTATTAAACATAAATAAATAATAATACTAATAAGTATTAGCATCCTCATAGGATTTATCGGCACAGAGATTCTTTAGTGAAACGCAGAAACCTACGCCAATCACTTGCCGCAGTTACAGGCACGAGATTTCTTTACAGTCTGAGTTGCAAAAAGCACGGGGAACTACTGGTTAATGCAAAACGAACCAATTTTCACTGTGCAATAAAAGAGGATTCTCTTCTCTTCCCCTTCCATGTCGAAGAAGCTACCTGTCAGCCTGGAACATTGCTTCAATCCAATTTGATGTGCCGTACAATCACAGCACAAATCTATTCACGAGGCTCAACTCAACATCGCATTCAACGTAAAATTATCGATCATTACATTTTCATGCTGCGTTATCAAGTAATTACAATGCATGACAATGTACAAGCATCACAATCCGTGTGAGAACATATTGGACCCCAATTCTATTGCTTCCGAGCACTTGAGTTTGGATTTTTAATATATGAGTATTCGGGTCAGTTTATATGCATTTCGATTAATCTTACAGGTTTTAAAATTAACGACTAATTAAAACCTTCAATGAGATATACCCATCAGGATTCAAGCTCTTGAGTTGTTATATAGAAACCAGTTGAGCTACACCCTCGGTTTTGCTCTTGGGTTGTTAAATAGAAAGCTCCACATTGAACGAACATGTCAACCAGAACTGTGTAAAGCACAGCATGACTGCCACATGTCAATATAACATACGTTACTATCATAAGAACATGAATGTACCTGCCCTGGTCTGAAGGCTCCCGACCAAGTACGAGGCACAAGTAATTCTTAATGTGAAAGATAAGTTTTCTTTCAAGGCTGATGGATGGAATATATAGCAGGTTAAGAATGCAAGACTTGGGTAGCAAGAACACTTGAAAACAACTCTCATGTTGGGTTTGAGAGGACCCCCTAATACTTATATTAATATTGGCGAGGAAGAAAATAAGCTGTAGAGGCTATGCTGTGTGTATATTTATATTGCTTAAAGAAGATGAAGATTAATATTTAGATGAAGATAACCTACCTTAAGGTTTAAGGCAATTTATAAAGCCTTGAATTGATATATATATATATATATATATATATATATATATATATATATATATATATATTCAAATGTAGACGATTAATTTATAAGAGGGTTACAGAGTATTTATTAACTAGTAGAAGCAACAAGCAAGACTTGATATGATCATAAGATAACACAGTTTTGATGCAGAGGAAGAAGAAGAAGAAGAAACAACAGAAAGTATAAATTTAATAAAAATAATGATTTCCCTTTCCACTTTTAGTTTTTTTTTCAATAAAAAGTTAAAAAAATGTGCTCATTTGTTAAGAATGAAGATAAAAAAAAATCGAAACTATAATTTATAGTATGCATCTTAATATTTTATATTCATGATAATCTAATTGTATAATATTAATTTTATTTCATTCAAATTAAAAATTATCATGAAAAAGTTACATTGTTAACTCCAAAAAAATTGTATTGTATTTAAAATACAAATTAAATTTATGACATTATATGATTTATTTTTACTTTTTTACATTTTTAAGAAGTGCTTATATATAATTGAATTGTTGATTATTTTTATTTGAAAAATAATAGAAAACTTGTAAAACAAAATCATAGATAACCTCTGAAATGTATTTTCTAAACTAATATAAATTTACAAGCCTGAAAAATTAGTTTTTTAAATGAAGAAATATTGCAATAAGTTTAATTTTTTTTTTCTCTCTAATTCAAACTTTAAAAAAAGAAGAGAAAAGATTATTAGTCTGTTTTTGAACATATAATGTTCCACGGATTTTCAGCAAATAAGCTCGATATAAAAAAATAATTTTTACAAATTAAAATAATCTAAAAATATATATATAAATAATTATTTTTTATTTTGCAAAATTCACTTTTCAACCTCAAGAAAAAAAGTGATATTTCAGTATCCAGTTTGAAAGACTTTTATTCGATTGGATTTTGACATCCAAAAACAACGCCAACTATAAGATAAGATTGTTAAATAGAGAAGATGGACTTATGAAAACATTGGATTTAAGCCCAATGAATAATTGTCATCTCCACCTTTGGGATTGGGTCGGCCATAGTCAAATTAGTTTATTTAGTGCCCTGTGATCCCACCGGAGATTGGGGCAAGAAGCAGGTTCATGGTATTTGGTAATGCACAAAAGTAGATTAATTTACTATGGGGCCCACCTAAAAAAATCACCAAAACGCCGATTGAAGTTATGAGGTGCTTTTCATGCATCTCGGGTCGAGATGAATTACTCCGATTGTGTTCAAAGGAACAACAATATTACCGTTAACAATGTTTCCCAAATAAACCCTCACCATAATCTCCTTCCCCTTCACCCAATAAACCCATTGAATAAGCTGTTAGAGAATAATATAAATCATATTATGGGGCCTCACCTAAAAGCTTGAGCTTTTAGGTGAGATGGTTCCTTAACATGGTATCAGAGCCTTGTTGACCCAGCGGTCACGAGTTCGAATCTCACCACCTCCATTCTATTTAATAAAAATCAAGCACAAGGTGATGTGGGTCTGTGCAAGTTTCAAGCCCAAAAGGCTTTCACTTGAGGGGGTGTGTTAGAGAATAATATAAATCATATTATGGGGCCTCACCTAACAGCTTGAGCTTTTAGGTGAGATGGTTCCTTAACACAAGCTTCTCACCTTCACCAAATAAAACCATTGAGCTCATACCAGTGATGTCTGTGTTGGGTTGCGAGAGGGGAGGGTGAGGGGTCTGGGGGGTGGGCTGAACGGAGAGAGAAGCAGAGGAGAGGGAGGAGGGGTCTCGAGGAGGAGAGGAATGGGGAGATAGTTGGGTCTGTGGCGAGAGAGTCTAGAGGGGAAGGCGATGGGTTTGTGGTGGAGGAGGAGAGGACAGAGAAGGTGTTTTGAAAGTGGAGACTCTGGAGAGGCGTTGAAAGAGGGAAGAAGATGAATCAAGGAAAAAAACAAGAAAAGAAATCAAAGCAATATATGTACATCGTAGAACTTTTGAATTTTTTAATTGAATAAAATAAATAAATAATGTAAAACTAATGATATTAAAAGATAATGATAAATAAATAAATAAATCCCTGACCATTTCTCACAAAATTTAATATAAATAAATATTAAAAGATATTTAATTAAAATCTAAAAATAATGTAAAAATCTAAAAACTTAATAAAAATATATATATAATAATAATTAATAATAATAATAATAATAATTAGCATAAAAAATAGTTAGCATAAAAAAATAATTTTAAAAAAATTCACAAGTAATTTTGGTAACCCTAAAAAATTATATATATATATATATATACCCTTTAAAGTAATTTTACAAGTTAAAAGCAATATGAAAAGTTTGGTAACCAAACACCCAAAACTGCTTTTTTTTCAACCTCCAATTCAACCACAGTTTTAATCAAACACTTCACAACTTATTTTGAACCGCAGTAAAAACGCTTTTTTTTAAACTGTTTTTTTTCAACTTCAATCACAAAAGCAAAAGCAATGTCAAACACACTCTTAGAGTTTGTTTGACTTTGTGGTTGCTGTTGTGGTCGAGGTTGAAAAAAATCAGTTTCATAAAAAATATTTTTAGTTGCGGTTCATAACTGAAATTTTAGTGTTTTGTTAAAATTGTGGTTGAGTTTGAGTTTAATGAAAAACAGTTTCATGTTTGGTTACCATGTTGCTTTTCATATTGTTGTCAACTTTTGAAATTAATTTAAAGAACACACACACACACACACACATATATATATATATATATGTCCCTCCCCTCATCCCCCCCCCACCCACAGACTGCACGCCCCCAGCTCTTCCCGTTCCCAGCACCCCCCGCTCCCTTCAGCTCTTCTCGTTCCCATACAACACACCCAGCCCCCCTCCCCTCAGCTCTTCCAGTTCCCATTACCCCCCCTCCCTTTAGCTCTTCTCGTTCCCATACAACACACTCAGCTCCCCCTCCCCTCAGCTCTTCTTGTTCCCAGCACCCCCAGACAGCATGCCCAACCAACACTTCACCCCCACACACACAGAGACAACCCCAACTAACACTTCACCATTCTCGATTGCTACTTTTTTTGAAAGAATTAATTTACGTCGTAGTTGCAAAAGTATTTCTCAGCTGTTTTTGCAGCTGCAACCCAATGATTATTTTTTGGTGGGACCCACAGTAAAAATTTGGGGTCCCGTTTGATAATTACTGTGTTTGGCTCTGCGGTTCAACACAAATGCAGCCTGAACCATGGAGCCAAACGACATCTTGGTGGTTGGAGTGTGATTGATTTTTAAAATATTTTTTTTATTTAGATTTGTATTAAAATAATATATATATATATATATATATATATATATATTTAAAATATTTTTGATACTTAGTATATTAAAATAATTTAAAAATATTTATAATTGTTTTCAAAAACATTTTTGAAATTTAATGAAAAACAACCGGTCACCATCCGAAGGAGAAAAACCTCTCTTGGAGCACAAAGAAAGAAACTTTCAAGTTTCAAAACGCCATACTAAACGCTGTCGTATTGTTACCTCTTTATTCCCTTGACCGTCCTGTCTGCCTGTCTGGCTGGCTAGTGTGTCTATGCTGCCTATCTTCGATTGCTGATCTGTAGTTCGTCCAGTTACGCTGCCTATCCTAGGTTTCTCTTCTGTGATTCTGCCTCACAAAGACAACCAGGTACTCGCTTGCTGCGTTTCTTTGATCCAGTTTCATTTGCCTGGTTCTGTATTTCTATGTATTATTTTCTTTTTGGCCTTGGACGTTATGCTTTACTCGAATTGCCAGGGAGAATGAAGGCTATATTTTGCGGCAATCTTGATTATGACGCGCGCCAGTCTGATGTGGAGCGTCTTTTTAGAAGATATGGGAAGATTGATAGGGTGGATATGAAGTCTGGTTAGTCATTTTTTTTAATTTTAGTGTAATGTTTCTGTCTGAGAATAGATCAAAAAATTAAAGATACTGGTACATTTTGCTGGATGTTGTTTGGTATGTTATTTACTTGTCTTGATGATGGAATGGAGTCTTTGTAAGGGGTGATGATCCTCTCGCCTGCCCACTTGAGTCATTGAACTTTGCAAATTCAGAAACTAGGGCAAAAGTATTTACTTGTGTTTCCCACTCTGGACGTCGCAAAGTTGCTACAGCGGACGTGAGGTGCAATGATCCTTTCAACTGGCCACTCGAGGCATTGGGCAACATGGGTTGCACCCGATTTCTAGATAGATGCCTATCTTGGCCAAATTGAAAGATCTCCAGGGCATTTGGATTTCTGAAACTCTAATTGGAAGACGGATCCGGGGCATGTTAGTGTTTTGAGTTTTTGTAGATCAACCTATGTCATATTCTGTGTTTATCACAAGCACTTTAAACTAAAGCTACCACTATGAGTGTGGCACACTAATTAGTCTGCTGCTTTGCTGCATTTGGAGATGGAAGAACAATTATGGTAGAGCTTATGAGCCTTCATGTTGATGTTCTGTTGGGAATTTAGTGTTTATTTTCCTTGTATAAATAGTCTAGAAGATGTGAGCTACAACTGTGAATTCTAGGTGGGGAATGAGGGGTGCTGATATTTTGAACTTGTAGTTGGCCCTTTGGCAGTTGGAATTCTGGCACCAAGAAAAATTTCCTATTGGCTGAAAGTTTGAATACACAAGAAAATAAGGTCTTACCTTTTCTTTTTTCATGCCATTCACTCTTCCCATAGCTGTTAGGGAAAGGCCTTGAACTGATGTCTTAAGGGTCAAATTGTTCTTTGGAAATAATTATTTTTGGATGCATATTAGTTTTTTCAATGGAGAACACAACACTTTTTTCTTCAGCGTTTGAACCTATATACTCAAAGATTTCTTTGACGCAGGATTACTTGGAATGTCCATGCTCTTCTTGGTTGGATTTGCTCCTCTGCATTTCTTTTTGTGGCATGTTTTCAAGCATCACCTTCTTCCTGTCTTTTTTCCACAAGAACCAACCTGATCCACCATGGAACTGTCTTCCTTCATCCATGAGACACCATTGCCTTAATTTCATGAGTTTTGGTCAATGTTCTAATTTTGGAATCATTCAGCATAGAAATCATGATGATCTCAAAGCCACAGCTGTCATATTACCTCCCAACAGGTCTTCTTTTGGATCTATTTTCAAAAACTAAATTTTGTTGAAATTTTCTCATGGTGTATAATGTCTACATTAAAGATGCTTGACTCAGGATGATCTTCCTTCTGGGTTGTAACTGTTTTTTTCCTGGTCATTTGACACTCTGGTTTTCTAGGGTTTGCTTTTGTCTATATGGAGGATGAAAGAGATGCTGAGGATGCCATCCGTAGGCTTGACCGAACAGAATTTGGGAGAAAAGGACGTCGTCTACGTGTTGAGTGGACTAAGGTAGGTTTGGTAATTACTTAAGATGTGTAAGCCATGGAGTCTAATTGTTTCGTAGTATTTTGCATTCCATATCTTGGTGTGGTGGGGACACCAAACCCGAGACACTATTTACGCACTTATAGATGATGGAGGATAGACCAAACTGTTGAGAGATTGGATTCTAGCTCATGTTTTGGTTTAAATTATTTGGAACTTTTAGTTGATGTTTATTAATTAGGCAATATTTTGTTGAGCTTAATTTAATTATTGTTGGGTATTTTATTCAGTGGGCTATAAGCCCAATTATTTGTTCTAGTTAGGGTTTGAGTATTTATATCCTGTTCTTATAAATGTTAGACTGTTTTGATAAATTGAATAAAGTTCCTACCACTATTCTTCTCTTTCTTTGGCCTTTTCTTCTTAGCTTCTTCTTTTCTCTGTTCTTTTAGCTTTAAATCTCTTTTGTCCCACATCATGGTATATACTGGCTCCATACATAGGTATGCATATGTGTGTTCATACAGAAACTGTATCTATATGTGTGTTAAAAACGTGACCTTCATATGTAAGTTTGCAAGTATGTGCTGTTTAAAATCTCTGTATCCTGGCTTCCAAGTTTCTCCTTGCTTTCTCAAGGATTGGTTTCAATGTTAATTGGGAAAAATGTACTTCATGTATACATGGTTGTATGCCTTTTTCTATAATTAATCAAATCAACCAAAACTGTTTATCGCAGCAAGAACGTGACAGTAGGCCTGCTGGTTCGAGAAGATCATCGGCTAATATGACTCCCTCAAAAACTTTGTTTGTCATTAATTTTGATCCAACTCATACCCGAACTAGGGATCTGGAGAGGCACTTTGATCCTTATGGAAAAATAGTGAGCACAAGGATTAGGAGGAATTTTGCGTTCGTTCAGTATGAGTTACAGGAAGATGCTACTAAGGCATTGGATGCAACTAATATGAGGTCAATTTTTTCTTGTTAAATTTTCTAGCTGCTTACAATCTCATTTATTAACCCTATTCAATCTTTGTCTTAGTAATTATCAATAAAAGATGTGATTAAGTTGTTATGTTAGTGATTGTGCTTTCTAGGCTAAAACAAGATACTCTAACCAAGTTTAATATGCTTCAGTGCAATAACTGATTGTTCAATGTGTGAGAGAGTCCCAAGAACCCCATTAAGTGACCGTGTTAAGTGTTTTCATTTAAAAGTTTTTCCAAACTCCCATTGGCATTTTCACTTTTGCTGCTTTTGAAAGTTTTTTTCAGAAACTTGTGCTTATTTTAGTGCTTTCTATTTTGATACCGTGCTGCAGCAAGTTGATGGATAGGGTCATTTCAGTGGAATATGCTGCTCAAGATGATGATGAAAGAAGGAACGGTTACAGTCCTGAGAGAAGAGGCCGTGACAGATCTCCTGGCAGAAATTATGATCATGAACGATCCCCAAGTCCATATCGTAGAGATAGGGGTAGCCCAGACTACAGCCATGGACCAAATACAAATTCCAGACCTGAAAGAGGAAATCACACTTATGATAAAGCTGAAGGTCGTGAAAATGAAAGATACCGCAGGTTCATATATTATCCTCTACTTGCAATTCTCAGTTATTTTTGCTTTGTGCGCATTTTCTAAATTTTCATTGCTATACCATGATGTGAACACACTGTGTTTACTAGCATTTTGACCATATTTTTACAATGCAGCCGTTCCTCTCCATCTCGAGAAAGGTCCCGCTCTTGAGAAAAAGCAGAAGGTTTAATGGTCTGTTTGTCTGTCTCTCCTTTTATATCTTTCAAATAGTCAATTCAAGTAGCTGAGTTACTCCGGTTGTATCAGTGATTTTCGTTCTTTCTTTTTGAAGAGAGTGATTCTGACATTGATATGTTGTTGAGTTGGTTAGCTCTAGAGGCATCTTGTGTATTGACTTGGTTTGTGATGTTTCATATTTAATAATCTCGTAGCTGGGACTTAGAATGTTGAATAGAAGTTGGAGAGCAATTGCTTGTAATTATAATTGTGTACCATTGTTGTTGTCATTCCATCCCTTTTCTTGGAGAAGAACAGTTTCTACTTTTGGAGTTGAGAAATCGATTGTTTAGGCAATTAACACTGAAATCACTGGGCCTTTGTTCAATGACAACAGTGTCATTATGTGTTTTTGTGGACATCTTTTTGCATGCATGCAAATATTTGAATGTGTGAGCTTGCTATGTTTTTGTTTTCGCGAGTGAAATTGCCTCCTTTTCTCGTGGTGAATGTGGAAATGATAGATTAGGTTTCCGGTGGCAACTTGCATGAATTAGTTTTTGTCAATTTGGGTCAAACCCGGTCAGCCAAAGTTCCACCTTGATGAGGAAGTCAAACCTACCTTGATTCTTTTATGTTGTTGGTGGTATGTTTCCTTGCATTTGCATGTAGGAGTTTATCTGTCCAGAGCATCATCACTTAGAATTATTCATGTCGTAGCTCCCTTTCTATTTTTGTGAAAAAAATAACTTTCTAACCACTATTTAATTGAAGGGGCTCCACTGGCACTCTATGAACAGCCAAGAATCTTTCTCTTAAATGCATGCACCAGGAGCTGTTAGCATTAGGACTTGTGTGCTCTAAAAATATTTATTTTTATTTTTAAATTAATGTAGATGCCATTGTTACACATAAAGTGACATCGTTGTGTTCATTACATTACTTATTCCATTACCATGACCCCTGTTTTTATATATTGAAATCACATCCTTCTTGGCTCTTAAAAATATTTTACTTTACATGATCTAAATTAAATTAAAAATATTTTAAAAAACAGTCATAACCCCACATATTGTATAAAGCCGACACAGAGCGGTTATGCATCCACGCGTCTCGGTAGACGACAAGGTCCTCTGCTTATCTACTGCTGCCAGTTGTGAATGACCACTGTTTCTTTTACAGTCATTTCACTTCCTCTAACGTCCATTTTTAACACACACACACACACACTTTGTGAATACGTTGTGCTGGTCTGGTTATAATAAAGTTGAATGGTAAATATGCGAAGAAGAGACTATTAGATAATTTGATATTATATTGCCGGTTATTTATTTGAAATTTTTTTTAAAAATTTATTTTTTATATTAAAATTATTGAACACATAAAAATATTAATACAAAATAAATAAATAATTTTAAAACATAGAGATAAACAAGTTAGAGGTATTGTGTTGGAGTCTATTACTTCAGAGATAAATCCTAGAAACTTGCCTTTTTCTCACGGTAAGAAATTTGTGGATCGGATTCGTCAGGTGTGACGACACTTTTCACTTCCATGTTTGCCCTTAATATCAGATTATTTGTTTTTTTTAAAAGAAAAGTAAAGATTGTGATATTTTGAGATACTAATCTCTATTTGAGATTTTGCAGAAAGGTGTACGGCTGTGGAATTGAATAAGAAGATGCGCTAGGCTTGCTTGTCGGTGCTAATAATCTTTTATATATATATATATATATATATATATATAGTGCAATTGTATTTATTTTATGATTTAATTAAGATGCAGTCATCAAGCTTATGATAACTTGTTTTGATTGGCCAATATTAAAAAAATAAAAATGTATTATTTGAATATTTTTTTAAAATAAAGTACACTTGAAAACCCTAAACATCCCATTAATATACACAGGAAACACTCCCAGCAGGAAATTTGAATGCAGCTGTCAATATGTTTTTAGTGATCATTGGGCTGGGTTTAAAATCATCGAGACTTTTTGTACGGGTAGTGATATACTTCAATTGAACGAGAACGAAAGAATTTTCCACCCACAATCCAGCACTTTAACTAAAATATAGGCTATGGTGTAGTTTTTCTCTCTCTTACCATATATGGTTCTTAGAGCATCTCCAATGGGAGTGCCATTTTGGAGAGATAAATCTCTAAAATGACACTTTAAATAGTGTATTTATGGTTTTTTTATTGATGTGTGCTCTAGTGGTAAAAGTCATTTTGGAGAGCCATTTATTTTTATATTATTTTAAATATAGTGTAATTATTTTGTATGTAGTTTAATTATGCAATTAATAAGAGTAAGTTATATAATTAAATAATTGCTTTTAAAAAACCCTTCAACAATATAATTATTAATTTTATATATAATTTTTTACTCTCTTATTAAAGTATTTTTAATTAAAAATAAAAATAAATATTTTTGATATAATTACATTATTTTCTAATATATATATATATATATATATTATATTATTTTATATATATATATTATAATATATAAAGAAGGTCGGCCCAAGATGGGGCCACAATTTTACCTTCCTCTCCTGAGCTGCTACAAATAGCAGCTCATGGAGAGGAAGGTATTTTTACATATCCATATACCTATCCTGTTGGAGCATGAACAGGAACACAATAATGCTAAAAAAAATTAATATTTTAATTTTGCCTCTCTATATACCTTCTCCGCTAGAGATGCTCTTATAGTCTTAGAAATTTATATGTTTGTCATAAATTCTCATATTAAGGGATGAGAATGGAAATTGTTAAAACAAGGGAGGAGAGAATAAGGTTTTGCAAAGAATTCAATGCATGGACAGTCTTGCAAAGAATATTACATTAAGATTAGTCCTCCCTCCTTTAAGCAGGCCTGACTGAAGGATGAGGTTATAATTTACAAAACTAGAGGGGTCAAGTTATAACTTCTTAAAATACAGGATCTTGACTACACTGTGAAAGTGCACTCTGCAGTGAAATAATGTTTTTTTAGCAGACAGGAAGGCCTGACAAATTATTTACAAGTAGCCGAGAGAGAGAAAGAGAGGGGGAGTTTGATTTTTGAATGTGATAACTACTGCTATTATTTATCATGCTCTCTTGTGTCTGCTAGTGCTTACATTCAGACTTGACCTGCTAGTTTTTTAGATTTTCTTTTTCTTACAATGATTTCGACTGTTTGTGTCAGTTTCTCTATTTTCAAACGAAAGCAGCTTCTGGGCATTCCTCATTCTCAGTGATTGCTTTTGAAGATCAAACTGGTTCTAATCGTTCATTTTGGAGGCAGAACTTCATTCTAGCTTTGCTCGAAGTTTGAGTCTTGAAGGCAAAGTCGTTGTTCCTGCTAGTGACTTTCTGGATTCGATCGAGAGAGAAACAGTTCTGGATTCGATAAAGTTTGAGTCTTGAAGACAAGAGTTTTGAGTAATTGAACTTTAGAAGCAGTCCAGGTCTCAACTGAGAGAGAAAAAGGAGAGAGAAGTTTGAAGATCAAGCTATACAGTTGGCTGTTACTTTCTGGAGAGATGACAAATTCTGATTCCTGGGGCGTAAAGGTTGGTTCTTGGAGTTGATTTCTTTTGCCTTTTATGATCCTATTTGGAAAAAAAGAAGTGATCTTTTTTTCCCCTTTTGCGTTTCTTCTTCTTCTTATTGGGTTATCTTATCTGGTTTTGAAAGATCAGCCAGTTCACATATTTAATGGTTCCGTTCTCTTACTGTATCATTTTCTTCCCGAAGAAACAGGAGGGGCTTTGAATTGTGGAGGTCTTTGAATGTTGAGGAAGGTCAAATCTATTGAGGTGTGTGTATATTGCATTTATTGATTTGAATTTTCTTCTGAATAAAAATGAATTTGTAGTGGGGCTGGTCTACTGAATCAATCTTGAAGAATTTAAATACACTTAATGTATATAACAACTGTAGATAGAGACCTGTAACTTCTCTTCAAAGGAAAGTCACTCTCTCTCTCTCTCTCTCTCTCTGAACCAGCTACCTCTCTTTTTACGGGGATAAAAATGGCAATACACGGCATAGAATCCAGCTTTTTATCCAAAAATGAAATCTTGACCATCGGATAGATCACCTTAACAAAGCTTTCGAAGATAAATCTGATACCCATGTTCTACCTTCTTCATGGTTGAAAAGTGAAGTTTCAGAAAAAAATTCTTTCACTTCCCATTGTACCCTTGACATTGGTATAAAATACTCTGACACAATGTGGTAGTATTTGCAAGCTGAAGATGGTATTGGAAAGGGTGTTTTGGAATTTGCATAATGTTATGTCTTAATAGGACGGCAATATTTTTTAGTATATAAAAAGGTAGTTCTTTCAATTTCACGATTCGGTCCATAATAAATTGCAACAGTTTCGTGTTTTGCTGGACATGCACTCTTTTAGGTTTAATTTTGGTTGGCATTTAATGATCACTTAAAAAGCCATGGAAATGATTTGTGGGAGCATCTTTAAGGGCACTTAGATTCGGTTGGTCAAGTCTTGTTTTCAGTGAAACAAGCTTTCTGTGATCATACAAGATTCTCGACGCCCTTGATGTTATCGTATTTGTTTTTTATTTTAAAGAGCCAGTAGCCTTAGTTTATAATTTATGTATGATGACTGTAACTGCTCCACTACCTTTGAATTTTCTAAGCAAATATCATTTCCTTTCTCGTTCCTTCGTACCCAGGTCATCACTTTGAGGTTGCTTTTCTTCGCAATTCAGCTGTACCAGCTCTGGCGGCCACTTTGATCCATACGCATTAGAAATCATGGTGGAAGATAGAGGGAAAGAAGTTGTGGTTGATATCCAGTCAGTTGAAGACTGGTTATGTCATGCACAAGAGCTTGTTCCTGTAGCCGTTGACAGGGCCAGGGAAGTTAAGGGCTTTCCCGGCAGATGGAAGATGATAATTTCCAAGTTGGAGCAGATCCCATCGTGTTTATCAGACTTGTCAAGCCACCCTTGCTTCTCCAAGAACTCTCTTTGCAAGGAGCAATTGCAGGCTGTATCAAAAACACTCAAAGAAGCAATTGAATTGGCAGTCTTATGTATGGGTGAGAATTATTGGGGCAAGCTTAGGACACAGAGTGATCTTGATGCTTTATCTGGTAATCTTGATTTGAATTTACGAGATTGTGGACTTTTGATCAAGACTAGGATGCTTGGCGAGGCTACTATGCCTTTAGCTGTGGCTGGCTCATCAACAGAACCCGAGGCTGGTATTCACAGCAATACAAGGGAATTGCTTGCCCGGCTTCAGATTGGGCACTTGGAGGCGAAGCATAGAGCTCTCGATACACTTGTCGAGGTCATGAAAGAGGATGAAAAGACTGTTTTGGCTGTTTTGGGGCGGAGCAACGTTGCTGCTTTAGTCCAGTTGTTAACAGCAACTTCTCCTTGCATTCGAGAAAAGACTGTTACTGCAATCTGCTCACTTGCAGAATCTGGAAGCTGTGAGAATTGGCTCGTTTCAGAGGGTGTTCTGCCACCTCTCATAAGGCTTGTTGAGTCAGGCAGCACGGTGGGCAGAGAGAAGGCTACAATTTCTCTCCAGAGATTGTCAATGTCAGCAGAAACAGCCAGGGCAATTGTTGGGCATGGTGGTGCTCGACCACTGATTGAGATCTGTCGAACTGGTGATTCTGTTTCACAGGCCGCGGCTGCTTGCACGTTGAAGAATATCTCAGCTGTCCCTGAGGTTCGACAAGATCTAGCTGAAGAAGGAATTGTGAAGGTAATGATCAATCTCATAGGTTGCGGAATTTTATTGGGATCAAAAGAATATGCAGCAGAATGCTTGCAGAATCTCACTGCCAGCAATGACAATCTGAAAAGAGCTGTTATTTCGGAAGGTGGAATTAGAAGTCTATTGGTATATCTTGATGGTCCACTGCCCCAAGAATCTGCAGTTGGGGCATTAAGGAATTTGGTTAGCTCAGTTTCTATGGAAATGCTGGTATCTTATGGTTTTCTACCCCGTTTGGTTCATGTGCTCAGGTCTGGATCACTGGGTGCCCAACAGGCTGCTGCATCTGCAATTTGCAGGGTTTGCACATCAGCAGATGTGAAAAAACTGGTGGGTGAAGCCGGGTGCATCCCTCTTCTTGTGAAATTGCTCGAGGCTAAATCAAACAGTGCTAGAGAGGTTTCTGCGCAAGCAATTTCGAGTTTGGTATCCCTTTCCCAGAATCGAAGAAAAGTTATAAGGGATGATGGAAGTGTGCCAAATCTAGTGCAATTGCTTGATCCAAGTCCACAGAACACTGCAAAGAAATATGCTGTAGCATCCCTTGCATCACTCGCTTCGTGCAGGAAATGTAAGAGGTTGATGATTTCATATGGAGCGATTGGTTATCTCATGAAGCTTACTGAGATGGACATCCCGGGCGCCAAAAAGCTACTCGAGCGACTAGAAAGTGGGAAATTAAGAAGTTTGTTTGGTAAGAAATAGAGACATGAAAATCTACTTTTGTATAATAAGTTATCTTCCCTTTTCCTTCATGTATTCACCGTTTAATTCTCTGTACGAAACAAAGTAGCCAATGGCAAGCCGGAGCACTCAAAAGTGTACTAATCTGCAATCGATGTTCTATTTATAAAAATATATAAGAAACCTCTTATGCAGCCATGTTTCCTTTATTCTTCTTCTAGCTTTCCCAATTCCGCACGCAGACAGCGCTGCAGCCATCATATTTCTGGCCCCATGCATTGCATTTCTTTCTGTCACTCCACTTCTCTACATGTTTGGACTTTGGATAGATCGAAGATCTTCATGCCAGTCTGCAGAACATTGTAACTGTCATATTTTAGCTGTGGAATTGTCACGAACTGGAAAAGGAGTTGAAGATTAACAGGGGGACTGAAACTAGATTTGAGAATTTAAATTCATTAGAGTAAACGACTGCGTTTGTGCAGCCTATTTGTTTTAAATTTCCTTAACCAAGCTGGCAATGTCACGCGAGTGAGGCCACGCTGGAGTTTGTTATCCTGCCTTTAAATTCCCTACTGCTAGTGACAGAGAACACATGAAAAAATATAACAAGAATTCCTGAAATCTCTCCCCTGTCCTTTCTGTCACACGCAGAAAGCATTTCTTCTTCTTGCCTTCTTCCCCACCTCATCTTCTTCCCCTGAGTTTATCTCCATTCCTTGGAGATTTCTGTTAACTTGCAGCAAAGTTCCCTGAAGAATTTCTAACACGCAGCAAAGTGGTATCAGAGCCTCACGTCTTTGGACTCAATAGATAGCGTCAGAAACCAGGTCCCAAGACATCAAAAGAATGGATGAATTCCTAGAAGCTGCTAATCAGAGGATCAATGGAATTGAAATCAAGCTACATGCTCAATCGGATGACTTAGCACAACTTAAGGCCATGATGAAAGAAATGACGACTCAACAAATCTCCATTAACCAAGCCCTGCAAACCTTAACGGGAGAGGTAAGTTCTTCTTAGAACACTCGCACTACCCAACTCCTTACTCCTGCCAACAACTCAGAATGGATGGGTGAAGGATCCCACTCTACTTACAAGTCACACCGACCCCGGAGGGACTTCCCTATCTTTGAGGGGGAAGAAGTGCACAAATGGTTGTACAAATGCAACCAATACTTTGACCTAGAAGAAATACCAGAAGCTGATAAACTGAAGCTGGCCTCATATTATCTGGATGGTATGGCTCTGTACTGGCACCAGAATTACATAAGGAATTTAGAGGGAAATGAGGTTACCTGGGCAGAGTATGTCGACGCCTTGTGTTGTAGGTTTGGGGGTCAAAAGGATCCCTTAGAGGAACTCACAGAACACAAGCAGGAGGGGGACCTTGAAGAATACATCAGAGACTTTGATGTATTATGGAACAGGGCACAAATCTCCGAGAAGCAAGCCCTGGTGTTTTTCCTGGGAGGCCTGGAGGTAGAAATCAAGAACTTGGTAAAAATGTTTGAACCGAAATCCCTTAAGCAAGCATACAACCTAGCTAGGCTGCAGAATAATACACTTACCGAAAAATAAACCCTCATTACCCAAGATCACAGAGTCAGGCGAACCCCAACCCACAGCCTGCGAAACAGAATTATCCTGCAAACTTCCACGAAACAAACCCCACTCTTTTTAAGACCCATACACAAGCCTTACTGCCTACACCTACAACCCCTATTCCCGACCACCACAATACATCTTCCAGCCACATCCCATTGAGATCTATCAGAACCAAGGAAATGGATGAGAGGAGGGCCAATGGCCTCTGTTTTTGGTGTGATGAGAGGTTTGTTCCTGGGCATAGGTGCAGAAACCGAAGGCTATACTCCTTATGCATAGTAGATGATGATGGAGACGATATGGAGGAGGAGACAATGGAGGTTCCCTCACTTTCACCTTGTGGACAAGGTTGATTTCATGGACGGGGCATTGTCACGAACTGGAAAAGGAGTTGAAGATTAACAGGGGGACTGAAACTAGATTTGAGAATTTAAATTCATTAGAGTAAACGACTGCGTTTGTGCAGCCTATTTGTTTTAAATTTCCTTAACCAAGCTGGCAATGTCACGCGAGTGAGGCCACGCTGGAGTTTGTTATCCTGCCTTTAAATTCCCTACTGCTAGTGACAGAGAACACATGAAAAAATATAACAAGAATTCCTGAAATCTCTCCCCTGTCCTTTCTGTCACACGCAGAAAGCATTTCTTCTACTTGCCTTCTTCCCCACCTCATCTTCTTCCCCTGAGTTTATCTCCATTCCTTGGAGATTTCTGTTAACTTGCAGCAAAGTTCCCTGAAGAATTTCTAACACGCAGCAGGAATCAAAGGTAGATTTTCCATGCAGATTCACTAGGGTCTCGTCCATCACTTCAAAAGATGCAAAGAAAACCTCCTGAATCTTGGTAACCTTTCGTGAATACACCAAGTAGTGTACTAATTGTCGTTTTATCAGATCATGATTTTGATTCAAGGGCAACCGGTGATTTAAGCCTGCAAGGCAATGCAGCTGGTCAGCTTCAGGGTTCTCTGTTGAAAACTCTTCTGGGATGCCATCCTTAACTGGGGTGCTAAAGATTCCCCAAGAACACATGTTGCACAACCATTATCATCTTCAATAGTAAGGAAATGATTGTGTCATCCCACTATTGTGCCTGTTTGGGACGGCGGTTGTACCGCTGTTTCCTCAAAATTTGTTTTTTTTCTTTTTCATTTTAAATGATTTTTTTTTGGTGTTTTTAAATCATTTTGATGTGCTGATGTCAAAAATGATTTTTAAAAAAAAATAAAAAAACATTTTGATGTATTTCTAAATGAAAAGCACTTTCAAAAGCAACCACAACCGCTCTCCCAAACAGGCCCATTGTGCTTAATGTACAGTGATGTAAAGACTAATAACATCGATGCTTCGATCAAGGCCCAGTTGCGCCAAAAAGAAACGTCAATCATTTCAATCGTACATGAAGCAAAAAGGCGAAACTTCATTTTTTGTGATTTAAATTTGTATTCGCATCCTAAACTTAGAGCCTGTTTGGGACGGCGGTTGTACCGCCGTTCCCTCAAAATTTGAATTTTTTTTCATTTTAAATGAATTTTTTTTTATTTTAAAAAATTTTGGTGTTTTTAAATCATTTTGATGTGCTGATGTCAAAAATAATTTTTAAAAAATAAAAAAAATATTATTTTGATGTATTTCTAAATGAAAAGCAAAAGCAACAGTAACCGCCCTCCCAAACAGGCCTTTAGAAGATAAAATTCAGCCAAAGATCCCACCTTTCGAGAAAAATTTCCTAGACTTCATTTATGTTCCGTTTGAATTAGCTGTGCCCCAGTAAAATTGAAGATATAAATATGACCTTAAGAATATATGTTGCCGGTTAGTTTGAGTTTGAGAGTGAGCTTTAACATGCTTTTTTAGTTTTTTTTGATCAATTTTAATGTATTAATATCAAAAATAAAATTTTAAAATATATATATATATATATATATATATTTTAATTATTTTTTTAAAAATCTTTTTTTATTGCACATTCTGTAATCCAACCTAAAATACAATATAAGATTCCATAAATATTAATCGGAGCTGATTTAAATAAATGAATTTTTATATCATATATTGAGTAATAATACTCATAATAATATAAATATTTGAAATCCAATAAAAAAGATATAAATATTTTATTTTTAAAATAATAAATAATATATAAATATGGTAAAAACATGAGTCAACATAACATCTCTAATTATTACCATAATTATCTAAAGCAGCCCAACCATGATCTATAATTGAATGGGCTTATGTATTGTCCACGAAGTCGCAGAGGCTGGAACTTTTTGGGCCCACCCTATTCCTAGAAGAAAAAAGAAACAAGGCTAATTTTATACTAGTGTGATCATGTTTTTTATAGTAGAGATGACAATTATTACTCTATTCTAAACCGTAATAATTTTGCATTTTTTTTTTTTTTCTTGTTTGATTATGCTTCTAAAACTATTCCAATCTCATAACTCATGTAATAAATAAATAGATAAATAAATAAATGTAATTTTGCTTGCCTTTTCCTACCTATTAAGGCAAACTTAAAAGTGATTTTTTATTTATTTATTTTTACAAGGAGGAGAAAATACAATTACAGGGGGGGTTAAGAAGGGATGCTTAACATAAAGGGGTTACACACCAGCTTGGCATAAAGGACTTGCAAGGTTTCCAACTTGTTACTAAGCCCAGAAGGGCTGGTAAAATAAACAAACAGAGGTTATAATTATCATAGATGACATGCTATCTCATCATACTCTGAATTCCAATCATATTCGAGGCCTCCATCTCCCATCTACATATTCGCAATCTGCTCCAAATCAACACCCCCATGCACATGTTCACCATGATATGTGTCGTCGTCGTCGTCAGGTAAGAAGCTTGTCGGGTCCCAACTCAGGCTTTTCAATACAAACTTTCCTGAAGGCCCAAGCATTTCAGCACCAAATGCTGGTGATAATGGCCTGCCTTTAACTTGAACATGCGCCACGCTGCAAGACAACAGGAAAGTGCTTTAAAAACAGAAACCATACATGATAGTCAGCAGTCCTGATCCCAACACACTGCAAACTGGTGGTACAGGGTAACAATTGCAATAGCTCCGCATTGAGGAATAGTTTCTTTTGATTTTCAGATATTTGTAGGCTGACAAGAATTTTGAAAAATTTATCAATCTGCAACGTCAACCAACACAGTTTCTATTTTTATTCCCACAACAAAGATTTTCGCTAGCACTTAACCTCATCATTTTTTACGCACGTGCAGGGAATCAACCCTGGTCACTTGAATCAACACTATTATTTGAGCATATTCAAGGAGACTAGCACACCGTGAAAAGCCTCTCTCTCCACAAGGTTGTGTGTTAAGAGAGAGGACTTCCTAGAGTAGTGATCCTCCTTGAATAAAGCTGAGATCCACCATGATAACTATCCATAAATCTCTCTATTATGCGGGTGGGGCAGCATGATATATATTTGCTGAAAAAAAGTGGGTTGAACAAACCATATATAGAACAAGCCATCCATTTCCTGCCTCTGAACCCTTCCCGACAGCTCAATCTGCAAAATCCCACCAATGCAAACAACTGGTTCTGGAAGCTTGAAGTTCTGCAAGCTGTTCTCCTGTTCATGTAGAAGGCTTTGACAAATTAGGAATTTTGTTGAGAATTCAATCATAGAAAGTTGTAATTACTCAAAAGCAAATGAATAGGAGCTCATGCCCCAAGCAAGAACACATATAGACACAGACACAGACACAGACACAGAAACAAACACAGACACAGACACAGAAATAAACACAGACACAGAGTAGCTGACAAAGGAGATATTTAGGATAGAAATCATACAAGCCATTAAATTAGAGATAAAAGAAAATATTGCTCTCTTTACAGAAAATTCTAAAATGCAAAAACTTCTCCTGCTACATGAAGACAGCTCTATGGGGTTTAAGTTACCATTCAGTGTTCTCAGAGAGTTAGTAATTCCAATCACTGATCCTGTTCTTTTATCAAACAGACTACAAAAAGAGACAAATCAATCACAGTATATGGTTTATAATCATTACTTGGGATTTAAGAGCATCCTTTAGGATTGCAAATGAAAGGTCACTATTTGCATTTGTTTGTGAAAAACTTGGCTACTAGTTGCTTAATTTACTCCCCAAGATTTCCGGCAATAATTAACCAGCACAGATGCATGCTGCTGTGTCTACAATTGGATCCCAACTCCATGTCTACAAGTCTTAGATTGCCACAATTTCCCACAAAAGGATCCATCTACTCTGCCTGAACATAGAATGTCACACCTGTGCCAGTGTCAATCAATATTTCACTATGATCTTTTACATAAGCTCCACTTATTGAATTGATAAAGAAACCGTATTTAATAGTAAAGCAGTTCTGTGGCTACATTGATATAGGTAGTATTTTAGTTAAGAAAAGAAAACAAATCACACCACCTTCATCATGACAGAAATAAAGGAAGAAATAGTGACATACCTGGGCCATTGGAAACTCGGGTGAAGAGTAAGTCCATATGAACTTGTCATCAGCAGTGTCATCCAGTGGTTCACCCAAGGGATCACCCATTGGGCATTTGGGATGACCCATAAAAAACCGCACAGATATGGCCGAATATATAGGTGAACCCTGCTGAAAATAAGCTGAACATAAAACCATATGATATCTCAGTAAATGACTACTAGAAGATCAAAACAAATTGAGAGAGTGAATGAAATACATGAGGCGTATCAGAAGAATAACCTTGGAAAGGTTGTATATCGATTTCAGTAATAAGACAAATATCAGCAGCCAGTTTATAAACAAGTGTCTCAGGCACTGCAGTGTCGTGCTGTCCTTTACTCGACCAGTATGAAGGTCTACCTTCACTATGGTCTCCTTGTCGCAGAGTGTTACGGATGCTTTCCACTGGATAATTATCAGTGCTAGACGCACTTATTGCATCCAAAATGCACTCTTTGAAAGGAAATAACAAGCACCCTTGAGCTAAAAAGGCATACGCTTTATGCTCCCTCTTCAGAGTTTCCCATTCCACAAATTTGCTATGTCCAACTTCCAAAGCTTTTTCAATGCCACAAGTGGGTTCAATGACACAATAAACTCTACGAAAGTGAGGAAACATTCTCAAGCACAGCTGCTTACATAGACCATTTGCGATCACTGTGAAGCAAACCAGGACCTATTAAAACATTTCCATAACCATAGCAAAATTCAATGTTAAAGGGAAACTTCCTCTAGCCAAACCCTGCAGCCATCACTGAAATTTCAATGATGATTGTAGTTGAGAAGGCAGCCAAGACATCTTTTCAAAGACTGACACAATAAATTCATTATATGTAGCAAGGTTGAAAGCAACTAGGATCAATCTTGTTAAGAAATAATTGGAAACTGCACGGGCAACAGCAACAGATGGTTGATCCCATAAAATAGAGCTTGGGAAAATTACATAAACAAACCTAGAGGAGAATCCAAATAAATTGCAGCTTCGCAAATTGAATTTAATATATATTTCTACATTAAAGAGATAACTATTGTTTAAACTTAAAATGACTAGAAAAACAGACCAGCAACCAGCCAACATTCATTGCAACAAATGCCGTTACTTCTTTCCTTTGGCAGAAACTAATCGATCGGTTAAAGAGCACAAACATTCTTGCAATGAGTTTCTGTAGATACCAAGACAGATGCAAAATGCTTAAAGAGTTTAGTCTAAACAAAATAATACTGAATACTCACCAAAATGTCGCCAAGAACGAGAGACAGAACTAACACGGACAAGATCAGCCGGATCTTGTAAGCACCCAAGAATCTTCATCGATGTTTCATGGTCAGCCCAGTTCAAGAAATCCATACGGATCTCCATTTTGAACGACTTCAACCAATTCACTAACAGCGACGTGCTTCCTTTTTTTGAACCTCAAAAGCTGATTCAAAGGGGAAAAAATAAAGAGGCATTACTAAAAAACTTCATTCAATAAAATCAACAGTTCAAGTGGATTCCAATATTGAAAAACCAGATGCTTATACTTAAAGCTTCAGATCACTCTCATCTAACCCTCCTATAACAGCACAAATGCCAAAAACCCTTATGTCAAATTCAAAGTCAAACAAAATCATGGAAACCACAAACTTCCAAGAAGCTATCAAGGAACTGGGACCTTGTACAAGCTGAATAGCTAGAATTTATTCCCTAATCACTCACGTATTAATTTAGATGATGATGGCAATGATCACTAAACATAACACAAGAGCAAAAAAAACAAAATTCAAATAAATTAATGCTATTGGCCATTTCAGGAAGAAATGGATGAATCCATGAAAAATATATATTTCCAAAATCAATTAGAAATGGGATGATTTTTTGCAAATTGATGGGAGAAAAACAGTGAATAGAGTGAGAGAGGAGAGTAAAGAGAGAGTAAAGAAGTAACCTTTGTGGATGATGAAGAGAAGTATGCATCTGTGTCACAAACCCTAGAGAGAAAGCGATATAAACTTTTGTTTAGAGACAGAGATGGTGGTGGGGATTATGGTAACAGGAAGGATGGTTGTGTTTTTTCTTTCAAATTAAAGATATCTATGCACTAATTTGTCTTCTTTTTACTCTTCGGAACAAGGATGTCAATTCCAATTCCGTTTCTATTGATATTTTGTTTTTTCAATTAAAATATAATATTTTGATTTCAAAACGTTTCGGTATGTGCATGGTTGTCAAAATCGCGATTTTGACACGACACGGAAGGGGTTTCTGAAACTCGGATCGTAAAATCGTACGATCGTACTCGAATTTGTCCGTACAAAAATCGTAAAATCAAGCTAAAATCGTATGAGTAGAAAAATTGTAAAATCGTTCGTAAAATATTTTCGAATACAATACATCATAATTATGGACATAAAACTTCATTAGTTAAGGTTCATGCATGATTTAAAATAACTTCAAAATACATTACAAAACAATCATGTCCCTAAAATTTCATAAGATAAAAACTAACAAATTTAAAACAAATCTTCAGCTGGCGTGCAATATAAACTAAAACCAGCCTCAGTTTCATCCCCTCACTGTGTCCATGTTAAGTTTCGTGAAGCTCAATTAAGTTGAAGCAGAATACGGAAACCACAAGAGCAACAAGTTCATGCTACTATCTAAGAAAGAAATCCAGAATATAAAGGCTACTTGAACTAAGACCGGCTATTATCTAAAACCCATTTTCCTTTTGCATAGTTACAGCCTGGAGTTACGATAAGATGATATGAGAATCGGCAACTGGTAATATGCATACTATGACAAAGATATGTTTGAAGTCTACCTCAAATCTATCACCAACCAATGTCCTGATAAAAGGCTATTTACAATACAAAAACAATAGGTAGACATGGAAAATCAGATTTGACTCCCAGAATATCCAGGGTAACAGGCAAGCACCTGATGCTTGATCCACCAATTACCAATTCCATGGCAAAAAAGAGGGTCCTGAGTTAGAGCTGTACAACAGTATATATGGAGCCTGCAGTCTCTGGGTTCAGTTCCTGTCTACAATCTCTGCTGGCAAGTTCAGATCAAAATAAAAAAATGTTTTTGTCAAAATTAGCTCTGCATCGGCACTCAAGCCTCCCATGAGTTCACCATGGAACCACCATCAATCTGCTCTATGAATGATGACAAACCCAACGAAAACATACATCCCTTTAAAATTAAATTCAAACCCATACCAAATAAAAACAAACCCAACGAAAACATAAATCCCTTCAAAATTATAATCAAACCCATACATAATATATGAGCTCTATGCCTCTATCTCTTCCCATAAACCATCTTTTTTTATTATTTCCAATCCTACAGAATATATCAGCTCTATCTCTTCCCATACAGAATATATCAGCCCGACACTTCACTACATGCATTGAGGCAATGAAAATACTAATAATAAATTCATTATTATATGATGAACTGATGACACCGAGAAGAATATTACAGTCAAAAATTTCAATTGAGATTTATAAATCAATGAAAATCACTAACCTTTAATGGCGACGATGGCAACGCCAACAAAGATAGATGACCACCTCTGACGAATTGAAGTCCGACAGCTCTTAGCCTCTTACTGGAGAAGACGATTCAAGCGATGAGAGGAGAGGACGATTTGGGGAAGACTGAAGAGAAGGATGAGAAGAACAGCTGGGGTCCTGGGGAGGAGATCGGCCGAACTGAGAACTGACGATTTGGGGGATTTTGTGCTGAGAAGAGAAGAGAAGATTTTGGGAGTGAGAGCTGATGATTTGGGGGTTTTGTGCTGAGAAGAGAAGAGAAGATTTTGATTTGAGCTGCAAATGTAAATGAAAGAATGAAAATGAAAGCCCCGAAATCCAAACATCTTAATCGTAAAATCAGACCGGATCGGCTTGATTTTAAACGAGTTTGATCGAATTCGAGTTTTCTTCTCGAGTTAACCAGTTTTAATGAGTTGACAACAAATCTTGATTTCGAACGGGATGAATGGATGGGCTCTAGTAGGGGTGAGCAAACCGAACCGAAAAACCGATTTAACCGAGAAAACCGAAAGAAAAAAAACCGAAAAAACCGAACCGAAAAAAAAACCGATTACAAAATTTAAAAAAAAATTCCGGTTCGGTTCGGTTCCGGTTTTGCAAGGCAAAAACCGGATAAACCGAACCAAACCGAACCGGTCACAATTAAGCGCTGTACTATAAAATGAAAAGTTTCTAACTTTCAACGTATTTCCTAAACCTAGCCGTCGCCCCCCTCCTTTCCTCTGCACTTTGTAAAGCATCCTTACCAGTCATCCCTTACCCTTACCTCTACAATCCACTTGCCTCTTTTATTTCTACTCGTCAGTCATCCCCTCCCTCTACAAGTAACCAACCTCTCTTTTTTAGTGTTTTTTTCTTGTTTTTTTTTCAAGTTTTTTTCTTCTCTTAACTTGTCTTCTCAATCCAATGTTTTTGGGGTTGCCACACCATTTGAGTTCGACTTCGCTTCTATTGTTCCTGAAATTCCTCTCCTAACCTATGGTGAAGAGGTAAATTTGATTGTTCTGATTTCACTTTTCAATTTGTATCTTTTGCATATTAAAACTGTAATCCTAACTTATTTGGTGTTTTCATGGCGAGACTGGGTTTTTGGTGTAGGATGTTGGAATCTCTTCTGATAAGCATGCCCTTAATATACCCCCATTTTGTGGAAAACAGGTTCACCCAGTGCTATTTCTTGATTCTTCCATGTCCTGTAAGTTCATTAAATTGAAGATTTATAGCTTTTTTGAAATACATTATGACTTAAATGGTTGGTTGTTTTGATTTTTGCCTGATCTTAGCCTGGTGTGTATGGGTATGGATCTCTAGACTCTATCCTGTTAAGTGCGAAGCAAGATGTTGTTGTCTTTGGTATTTATTAAGTTTGCTGATTTTTTATACTTAATTAGAATTTGCGATTTGTATCCCTGATAAATATACAACAATTGATTTTTTCACATTTTACTTCACGAGGGCTCCTTAAAGATGGTGATTTTAGCTGTAAAATGGATTGAGGTTTCTGTTTCATTTTTGTGCCTGTGACTGAAAGAGGATGAATTTAGTGAGAAAAAATCCCAGAAGCTTGGTTTTAAAGATTTGTTTTGTTTGACTTTTAATAAATTTTATTGCTTGATAGAAGTGACTGGAAAGAAAAAGTCTTATGCATGGCCTTTTGGATTCTTGTATACTTAAATAGGATTTTGTCTTGTTGCAGGGAAAGCAATGATGTCTATCAAGGAATCATTTAGCAATGAGGCAAATGTGCTAAATGATTTTAAGAATCCGTTTATTCAGTATTTTTAAGACCATGTTTCAGCTTGGGATTTTCTAGATCATGAAGTGAGTAATGTCTGATGTAGGAATTTGAAGAGCAACCAGCTTACCGGTCCTATTCCTTCAACTTTGACCCAGCTTCCAAATCTGAAGACACTGTGAGTCTTCCTGACTAATATTTTGATATGGTACCTATGAATAACCGGATTCTTCAATTCGTTACTGATTATTGAAATTCTTTAACTCGGCTAGTGAGATAAATGATTGCAGGTCACATATGGAGCTCCAGTGTATCGCTTACTTAGACTCATGTTCGTGGATGTTCTTGGAGGATAAAGCTCCATGTTATAGGTTTATTAACCCATATCTGGTGGTCAAGCACAGTGATAAACTTCTGGTGGTCAAGCACCAAGCTCAAAGCAGAGTGATAAGCTGCCTTGAACATTTTGTAATTTAAATTTTAAATTGTTAACGTATGTAATTTTAATTATTGTGACTCATGTCCAATTAAACAAAACAAAAGAATACTATTAGAAAGGTAAAAAAAACATAATAAAAATCAATATGAACACTGACAATTTAATACAACTAATTACTTAGTCGAAAAAAGCCCATTAGAAAGCGCAGCCCATCAGAAAAGCCCGGCCCATCAGAAGGCCCAATAAACAAATCCGGTTTTACCAATTTTTTTATCATAAAAACCGAACCGGACCAGACCAAAAATGGTCGGTTTTCTAATAGGTTCGGTTCGGTTCGGTTTTTTTTTTTAAAAAATAATAATTTCGGTTTGGTTACTTTTTTTGATGAAAACCGAACCGAACCGAAAATGCTCACCCCTAACAATGGGTATGTGATTTTAAGATTGTACTGTTTTTATATATATATTAATTAATTAATTAAAAAATTAAATAAAAAAATAAAATTATTTAGAATTGTGCAATTTAATCTAAAAATACATAATAAAATGATTATATGAATAAAATTATAAACATGAATAATATTATAAGAATGTCATCATCAATCTCGCAAGGTCATTATATTCATTGATTGGTCTGAAATTTTAACATAATATATACAAATATGTCAATAGACTCCTCGTAAAATTTTATCTCAATCTACTGGTCGAATTAAAAAATATGATTGATATTGTAAAATTATTCATTATTTAAAAAAAATTATTTGGCCGAAATGAAACCGGCGGAACGAAACGGAACATTCCGGCTGAAATTTGAGTAGAATTTCTAAGACGCGCAGAAATCTTAAGCGAGATAAAAACTGCCTCATTTTATCTGGTTTATTTAACTTGTATAAAACTTTAAGCCATTTTGATCAAAACAAAACTAAGGAAACCAAACCTTGCTAGCATGGTTGCCTCTTTGGGTATTTCAACCCATAAATTCTTCAGTTTTTTTCCATATAAACATAAGCAAGCTAACTCTTTATCTTTTCTTTTTTTCTCGATTATGCTTTGAATTTGTTTTTTTTTTTTTTTGGCTCAAATGGAATATTGGCTCCATCACACCTTTAGTATATATTACTTGCTAACCGCTACCCTTGTGTTTGTCCAAATATAATTTGGTTGAATTATATTTTTTTCAACATAAAAAATATATTATAAATTTAGATAAAATAATAAATTTATATAGAATTTTTGTGAAGTGTAAGTTTCTAATAAAATATATTTATTTTCAATTGATATAAATTTATCTGTTTAATAAGTTTCAGCGAAATTATCAGCATAAAATTATCATCATCAGTAAAAAATAAGAAGATTCGAATACCTAAATTATCAAATTCACTGTGTTAGGATTAGTTTATTTTATAATCTAATTTAAATTAAACACAATAATAAAATATAAATTGTGGAAACACCTACAATAACTAAACAACAAAAATAAGTCATTAATTTTCTATCTATAATTGAAGAAAACATAATTGAAAATTCATTGTTACATTACCATCATTATCATTACTATCACAGTTAGAATTACTATCATCGTTATTTCCCAAACAATGAAAAACATTAAATTGTCACGAAGAAAAAAAAAAGAAAAACACTTTTATAAAAAAAAGCAAGTAAGAAAACAAAAAAAAAACAATAACTAAAATTATCATTTTGCCGTTGCAGGAGAGAGAAAAGGGAGGAAGAAAAACTGACCACCGGCGATCCTCTGCTAGTCGGAATACGACACGCTCCCACCATGAGGAAAAGGACATGGTTGCGCACTTATAAACACGGTGATTGGATATTTTCCATCGTCGCCTAACACTGACCGTGCTGCTTGAAAGGTGCATTCGACAGAAAACTACCGGCACGTCCAGAAGACGTGCCTGCAATAACCTCGAGATTTTTTTTAAAATATAGAATTACCGAAACTCTTCTGGACCCAACAATAACCATGAAAAAACCTCCAACGCGCTGCTGCTCGTGTTCCATCCGAGGGCAAACCAATATTTCATTGTTAAAGATCTGGCAAAAAAACAAAAAATACCCCTAATCAACCTTCTTCCTCTTGTCAGCACCTAGGGGTAAACAAGTAGTTTCATTGTTCAAATAAAAATGGAAAAGACAAAAAAAAAAAACCCAAATTATTTGCAGTGACAAGCATCGATACCAAGAGTTAATTTTTTTGGTATGAGGGGTAAAAATGTCATTTCACTATTGAAATCCAAATTGATATGTATTTAAGGACACAGTAAAACATCAACGCCTTTTATTTTTGGTTAAATTTAGCATCGGTTTGCAATTACAACACCATCAGACATATTTGCTCCACAAGCCTATGACAGAGCGCATGCATGCCATCTAGTAAGAAAAACAAGTTATACCATGTAGATTATTCGATGTAGCTCTATACACAGTTTTATTGTGGATTGTGATAGTGTAATTATTGTTTTATCATTCATTTAAAAAAATAATTGTTAGTTTTTTTAGGATATTTTCGACTTTTTTATTGAACAAGTTGTCATTAGCTAATTGTTTGGGGGTGTTTGTGTCTTTTTCTGGTTTTTCTTGCACAGTAAGACTATGTTTTAGCCCTTGAAAGTAGACAAAAAAAACATTGAATGGATAAGGATATTTTTTATTTTTCACATTTTTTATGAACAATGAAATAACCATCATGGTCTTGAATAAGATAAAAACTTAGAGTTATCGATGACAATATTTCTGTTTTTTCAAGTTTCTATGAAGAGTAAAAATATTGATATGCCCTTAGAAAAGACAAAAGCAAGTCATTTTGTTTCCTCGCTTCACTATTTTTTGGGACATTCTTATTTCATGTCTTGTGTCATGTATTTGATCTGTCAACCCAAATTGGTTGCCTAATTTACTCAAGGAATTTTTTTATTATCTTTATATATATATATGTGTGTGTGTGTGTTTGTGTGTGTTTCATTTTCTTACATTTTAATTTCGATTTAAGTAATTTAAAATTGCTCAACCCAATTGGCTCAATGCTTAGTTAATTATCTTGAGTTTTTTAAATTCATCATTTTTTCTCAAATTTATGCCTTTTTGAAAATAAGTTTGATCTTGAATTAAATTAAATTAGTTTCTATTTTTTTTTAAATAATTGTCCAACATCACATCTCCTTCATATTTGTTTTTAATAATTTTTAAAGTTTATAACAAAATAAGCTCATTTATACTACGGGTCAGACAAAAAAAAAATCCAACTTAAAAAAATATTCACAAGTTAAAAACTATTCACAAGTTAAAAACTTTGGATTTTGATGCATATGGGACAAAAATATTTTTTAAATTCTAAAGTCAAAATATATTAAATGATATAATAGGACGATGACACATTTAATTTACCTATACCAACTATGATTAATTTGTAAAACTTGAAAATTTAATTAAATTAAATTAATCAATATTATATAGGCATGTGATTTTAACTTCATTATATCTTGGTTGTGAGGCATAATTTCATCTTCCATGATTATTTTTTGTGCTTTTTATAAATTAACTTTATTTCTAGGGATAAAAAAATTATTTTGTGCCAATAAAAGATAAGCTTTGGGACAAAGAAAAACACATTTGCATTTGACAAAAATCTTAGCATTGGTTTTCAAGCTTGTCTATATTTTATTTTTTCCGTATTATTTTCTTTTTATTTTTCATCACTTTATCAGTGCAAATGTTTGCCTATAGTGGAGCAAGTCAAATTGGAAATCCACTATTATGCTTTACAACCCTTAATAAAGCACAAGTTAATGATATATTTAGTTAGATACATGCATGGTATTTTTAATTTATTACTCGATTTTTTCTCAAAAAACAATTAAGAACACCCATTTTCATTTGTTTTTTTGCTATTTTTTTTGGTTCCATGCTTCAAAAGCATGGGTTACATGACTATTTTATAGTTATTTTACTTATAAATAATGAATAATGCATGAATATTATCAATTCTTATTTTAAAACTGCTTGAACTTAATTTTAAAAATATATTTATATTACACAAATATATTTGTAGGACATTATATATACATATCTCAGCATTAATATAAACACACACATATATTAACAATTTTATTTTTTAATTAAATAATATATAAAATCTAACCTGACCTTTTTGGATAACATTCCCCTCGAATCTTCATGTAAAGTTATTGAAGTGTTAATTATTGTTTTTTAAAATATTTTTTTATTTAAAAAAATATTTTTTATTTTTTTAAACTTTATTTTTGACATTATTACATTAAAATATTATAGAAACACTAAAAAGTAATTTAAAACAAAAAAAAAGAGTTTAATTTTAACAAACACCATGTGAAACCTCAATTACAAACACTTTCAAAATCAGCCTATTTATACACATCATCATCGCTCCTCACAATAAAAACACTCATGTCATGACACGTACATGTGATCAGAGCCGTAGATGTTGACAAACCAGTTTGAGAGATCGTACATGTGATCAATGGCTACGATCTGATCGTGAGTGGGTGGTCAGGCATCGAATTTCATGCACAGCAAGGAAGTAAATAAAAATTAATTTATATATTTTATTACTACTGGGAGAGAGCGCACCAAACATGGCCTTGTCATGATCTATCATTAGCTGATATAGAAATTTAAAAAACACTGGTTGCTGACACATTTGCCTATTCTATCTCTCTAAGAATCAGTGTTTTTGTAGAGAGAGACAGCAAAGGAGAAATTGTGAATTTCGAGTCCATATCCATCTGGGCACTTCCTTCGGTATTGCATACTCTCTATTCACTTTCTCCTTAGAAATAGTGAATTTGCAAGCCCTTGTGTTTGATTCTTGATCTGTGCTTTTTCTGAGGTCAAGCTTTGGTCTTTTTTTATTAGAGCATATTCATGTTTGTTATTTTTAATCATTGCAACTTTATTGTAGGTGAATTTGGGGTTGCTATCTGTCTTTACTTTTATCTGGGTGTTCTAAAGTTGATTTCTTTTTGTTGGATTCTTGATGTGAAATACTGATTGTCAGGTTCAGAAGGCAATATTATTTCTTTCTTTAACTTCTACTGTTACTGTCATTTTTTTATACGGGCTCAGATAGATGTGATATTTTTGTTTGATCAGGCCAGTAACATTATTCAGCTTGAATTTTGATTTGCCGTTTTCCTCTTGCTCTTTTCTTCCCTCTATACTAGGAAGGCAAAAGACATACAATCTTTGACTTCCCTAGATTCCTAGAATCTTCAATTTCGAAAGAGTTTGGGAACCTGGTAAGTTTTAAATTGAGAATTGTTTCATTAAGACTTACGTGTGTTTGGTGATTCAACAAGAAACTATGACATGAACATATGACAGAAACTGGTGAAAATCTACTGGAATTGGTTTTTTTGGCTGCTAAGGAAGATTGCATGGGTTGCTTGTCTATGATTTATCAAGGAGAGTAACTTTGAGGTGCTACATGTATACAGGCCAATTGCTCTCTATTGTGCGGATTAGGCTTAAAAGATTGTGATTTGAAATTATAGTCAAGGAATGAGTGTGCCTAATCAGATACCTGCAATGATTTTTATCTATGTTTGTTGGGTTTAGACAATTTCTTATAGTTTTCTTTTTTGTAATAGACAGCCATTGACAGAATCTAAGAAAGGATCCCGAGAATCACTTTCCCTAAAGATGATTTTTCTGAGTTGTGTTTTTGTGTTTCTCTTCATTTTTTCAAGATGGAATGTTTGCCTTGTCTATGTTTAATTATGTTAAACTCTATTACTTCTTGAGTTCTAAGGATAGGCCATTGATTGGTTTTGCAGGTTTGATCAGGATAAAAGATGAGTACACTCGATGCAACAAGAGCAGAACTCGCTCTTATAGTTCTGTATCTGAATAAGGCTGAAGCCAGGGACAAGATTTGCCGGGCAATTCAATATGGTTCAAAATTCTTGAGTGATGGGCAGCCTGGTACAGCCCAAAATGTTGACAAATCAACCAGCTTAGCTAGGAAAGTTTTTCGTCTTTTTAAGGTAGAGTTATATGATATAACATTAGATACAATGAAGTGGAATTACATCCGGCTTTGTTTATATCCCTTCAAATCTAGGAAATATTTTCTGTAACCAAAAACATGTGTAATTGTTCAGTAAATGGAAGCTGAAAAGGTGCTTTAAATTGGTTGTCAATTTTGTTCCTAGAAAGAACTAGTGGAATGAATGAAAATGCTGAAGGACCTACATTTGGCAGTGTTTCATGTGGTCACTCTATGAAGAGGAATTAAAGCTAATCTTCTTATATTCATGTTTTGGCAAATTTCACCATGCTTCTTGATCTTGTCCAATTGCAGTTTGTCAATGATCTGCATGGTCTTATTAGTCCAGTTCCTCAGGGGACCCCCGTGCCTCTTGTTTTATTGGGAAAGGTAAGAATGATTTGTTAATAAAATGTTTTTGTTACAGTATCACTGTCTTCATGGTGGTGACTTTAGCAATTGGATGCTTATTTCAGTCCAAAAATGCGTTGTTGTCAACTTTCTTGTTTCTTGATCAAATTGTTTGGCTCGGAAGAAGTGGCATTTACAAGGTATGAAATGCTCCACTCTAATTTAATCTTTTAATGTTTCAGAACGAAATTCTATGAGAAACATTTGTTAGAAACCTGAGAAATCTTGATTTTAACAGAACAAAGAACGTGTTGAGCTAGTTGGCCGAATATCCCTTTTCTGTTGGATAGGAGCGTCAGTTTGTACTACATTGGTTGAGGTTTGTAGCTTTTCACTTCCCTTTCTTCTCTTAGAAATTGAGGGAATGAGCATCTTTTTTAAGCTGAAGATGGGTATCAATGACATCTTCCACCATTTCTACTTCAGGTTGGGGAGATTGGGAGGCTTTCTGCATCAATGAAGAAGTTAGAGAAGGAGCTTAAGGATGGTGAAAAATATCATGTATGTACATCATTGTTGTATCAGGCTGATTGTTTAAATGGTTTCATGTAATAAGGCCTTATTATTGGTGGTCCTTTATGAGCGCAGGATGAGCAATACCGTGCCAAACTTAAAAAATCAAATGAAAGGTCTCTTGCCCTTGTCAAATCAGCCATGGACATTGTAGTTGCTGTGGGGCTACTTCAATTGGCACCCAAGAAAGTCACTCCTCGCACTACAGGAGCTTTTGGATTTGTTTCCTCTCTAATCTCTTGCTACCAGGTATCCATTCTTCTCATGCACTGCTTTCATTGGTAACCAGGAAATCATCAGTTTACTTAACTTTTTTGAGATCGGTTATGGATTGCCCACTGAAGCATATCTCCTGCCCAATCCTAGATTCATTATTGACTCTTCATCCCCTTTGCTTCCTCCCATTGCATCTCCAAATAGTGTCAGTGTAAATTTGATACTTTTAGTGTTTAGAGAGTACATTTTGCTATTACTGAACAACCAAAAAAAACTGTTTTGCTCTCGATAAACTATATTTAATTGGAATTTTGTAAGTTAATTATTTTATCAGTCATCATTTCAACATAGTAAACTGGTTTGAGAGCACACATCAAATATATTCTTCAAAACAACATTTTCCCCTGACGTATGATAAGATGCAGTAATATTGGGATTCAAACCAGTCTAACCAAATGAAGGAGAAGGGTGCTGTGCTGTGAGTGCGCTCATCTGAGTGTCTGAGAGATAGAGCCAGTTTTACCATGAATTTGAATTTGCATGCATTGTATGAAGCACTGCTGGATTGTTTTTTAAATTGAAGTTCCCTGAGATTTTGGATGGTGATGCGCACGCAATCTTTACTGATGGATATTCTTTCTGCCATGCAGTTGCTTCCATCACCACAAAAGCCAAAGACAAATTGAAGACACGAGCCTGTTCTGCTCAAGAAGTCAAAAATGTCATCGCAATAATTATTTGAACTCTCTGATAAACCAGTGCTGGTGTAAAGCTTCCTGGCTACTTGCCGTCTTGTGTGTGTGACCTGGAAGGTTATTTACATATTTAGTTCGCACTATTATTCAGCACAGTTCACAGTTCTCTCTGTTTATTTCTTTGAACATGATTGAGAGTAAAAACTTTAACAGCACGACCTGTCTTCTTATATTAGCACATTCCCATGGCGACAATAAACAGAGATGGACGTAACAAGATCTTTCACTCGGAAGAATAAAAATAAAAATCAAACGGAAAAACCATATTCTTTTCCGGTAAGGAGATGATACAATTAGAAGAGGGGGCTTTAAGATGGGATGCTTAACATTAGGGTTATACACCACCAGCTTAGCTTAGCGTAGAGGACCTGCAAGATTTCCAGCATGGTCGCTCTGGCGTAGAAAGATCAGGATACCAATTTGTTACTCAGCCCGGAAGGTAGGTTATAATTATTATAGATAGGTGACAGGTTAAAATGCTGCTAACTCATCATCCACTTCATCCTCCGAATCCCAATCATATTCAAGGTCTCCTTCTCCCCTCCACGCATTCATAATCAGCTCCAAATCAACTCGCCCATGCAAATGTCCACCATGATATGAGGAGTCATCATCAGGTAAGCTTGGTGGGTCACAACTCAGGGCTTTCAACACAAACTTTCCTGAAGGCCCAAGCATTTCAACACCAAATGCTGGTGATAATGGCCTACCTTTAACTTGAACATGCGCCACGCTGCAATACAGCAGAAAAGTGCATTAAAAACAGAAACCATACATGATAGCCAGCAGTCTTGATCCCAACACACTGCCAACTGGTGATAAAGGTAACAATTGCAATAGCTCCGCATTGAGGAATAAATTCTTTTTATTTTCAGATATTTTGTAGGCTGACAAAATTTTGAAAACATTATCAATCTGCAAAGTCACCAACACAGTTTCTATTTTTATTCCAGCAACATAGATTTGGCCAACACTTAGCCTCATCAAATTTTACTCGCATGCAGGGAATCAACCCTGGTAACTGGAATGAACGCTAATATTTGAACATATTCAAGGAGACTAGCACACCCCTAAAAGCCTCTCACACACGCAAGGTTGCGAGAAGAGAGAGCGAGACTTCCTAGTGTAGTGATCCTACTCACATAAAAGTGAGATCCACCATGATAACTAACCATAAATCCCTCTATTATGTGGGTGGGGCAGCATGATATATATCAACACCAAAATAAGACTGCTTAAGATGAGTGGGTTGAACAAACCATATATAGAACAAGTCATCCATTTCCTGCCTCTGAACCCTTCCCAACAGCTCAATCTGCAAAATCCCACCAATGCAAACAACTGGTTCTGGAAGCTTGAAGTTCTGCAAGCTGTTCTCCTGTTCATGTAGAAGGCTTTGACAAATTAGGAATTCTGTTGAGAATTCAATCATAGAAAGTTGTAATTACTCAAAAGCTAGTGAATAGGAGCTCATGCCCCAAGCAAGAACACATATAGACACAGACACAGAAACAAACACAGACACAGAGTAGCTGACAAAGGAGATATTTAGGATAGAAACCATACAAGCCATTAAATTAAAGATAAAAGAAAATATTGCTCTCTTTACAGAAAATTCTAAAATGCAAAAACTTCTCCTGCTACATGAAGACAGCTCTATGGGGTTTAAGTTACCATTCAGTGTTCTCAGATTTTGTAATTCCAATCACTGTTCCCGTTCTTTTATCACAAAGACTACAAAAGGAGACAAAATCAATCACAGTATATGGTTTATGATCATGTTACTTGGGATTTAGGAACATCCTTTCAGATTGCAAATGAAAGATCACTACATTGCTTAATTTACTCCCCAAGGTTTCCTGCAATAAGTAGCCAATACAGATGCATGCTGCCGTGTCTACATATTAAATCCCAACTCCATGTCTACATGTCTTAGATTGCCACAAATCACCACAATAAGAATCATCTACTATGCCTGAACATAGAATGCCACACCTGTGCCAATGTTAATCAATATTCAATATGGTCTTTTACATAAGCTCCGCTTATTGAATTGATAAAGAAACTGTATTTTATAGTAAAGCAGTTCCGTGGCAACATTTATATAGGTAGTATTTTAGTTAAGAAAAGAAAACAAATCACACCACCTTCATCATGACAAAAATAAAGGAAGAAATAGTGACATACCTGGGCCATTGGAAACTCGGGTGAAGAGTAAGTCCATATGAACTTGTCATGGGCAGTGTCATCCAGTGGTTCACCCAAGGGATCACCCATTGGGCATTTGGGATGACCCATCAAAAACCGCACAGATATGGCCGAATATATAGGTGAACCCCGCTGAAAATAAGCTGAACATAAAACCATATGATATCTCAATAAATGACTATTAGAAGATCAAAACAAATTGAGAGAGTGAATGAAATATATGAGGCGTATCAGAAGAATAACCTTGGAAAGGTTGTATATCGATTTCAGTAATAACACAAATATCAGCAACCAATTTATAAACAAGTGTCTCAGGCACTGCAGCATCATGTTGTCCTTTACTCGACCAGTATGAAGGTCTACCTTCACTATTGTCTCCTTGTCGCAGAGTGTTACGGATGCTTTCCACTGGATAATTATCAGTGCTAGACGCACTTATTGCATCAAGAATGCACTCTTTGAAAGGAAATAACAAGCACCCTTGAGCTAAAAAGGCATACGCTTTATGCTCCCTCTTCAGAGTTTCCCATTCCACAAATTTGCTACATCCAACTTCCGAAGCTTTTTCATTACCACAACTGGGTTCAATGACGCAATCAACTCTAAGAAAGTGAGGAAACATTCTCAAGCAAAGCCGCTTACAAAGACCATTTGCGATCACTGTGAAGCAAACAAAAGCCTATTAAAACATTTCCATAACCATAGCAAAATTCAATGTTAAAGGGAAACTTCCACTAGCCAAACCCTGGAACCATCTCTAAAATTTCAATGAAGATTGTAGTTGAGAAGGTAGCCAAGACATCTTTTCAAAAACTATGAAACAATCAGTTCATTATATGTAGCAAGGTTGAAAGCAACTAGGATCAATCTTGTTAAGAATTAATTGAAAACTGCATGGGCAACAACAGCAGATGATTGATCCCATAAAATAGAGCTTGGGGAAAATTGCATAAACAAACCTCGAGGAGAATCTAACTAAATTGCAGCTTCGCAAATTTAATTTAATATAAATTTCTACATGAAAGAGATAACTATTGTTTAAACCTAAAATGAATAGAAAAACAGACCAGCAACCAGCCAACATTCATTGCAGCAGCATATGCCGTCTACTTTTTTCCTTTGGCAGAAACTAGACGATCACTTAAAGAGCACAATCATTCTTGCAATGAGTTTCTGTAGATACCAAGACAGATGCAAAAATACTTAAAGAGTTTAGTCTAAACAAAATAACACTAAATACTCACCAAAATGTCGCCAAGAACGAGAGACAGAACTAACACGGACAAGATCAGCCGGATCTTGTAAACACCCAAGAATCTTCATCGATGTGTCATGGTCAAGCCAGTGCAAGAAATCCATACGGATCTCCATTTTGAACGACTTCAACCAATTTCCTAACAGCGACGTGCTTCCTTTTTTTTGAACCTCAAAAGCTGATTCAAAGGGGAAAAAATAAAGAGGCGTTACTAAAAAACTTCATTCAATAACATCAACAGTTCATGTAGTTTCCAATATTGATGCTTATATTTAAAGCTTCAGTTCACTCTCGTCTAACCCTCCTATAACAACACAAATACCAGAAATGGATGAACCCATCAATTTTTTCTCTCCGAAATCAATTAGAAAAAAAAGGTGTTTTTTTTTGCCGAATTTTTGAAAAGAGTGTGAGAGAGGAGAGGAGAGTAGGGAGAGGACAAAGAAGGAACCTTTGTTGATGAAGAAAAGAATGCACCTGTCACAAAACCTAGAGAGAGAGCGATAGAAATTTTTTGTTTAGAGACAGAGAGATAGTTGGTGGGGACAATGGTAACAGAACGAATGGTTGTGTTGACACCCATAATTCGATGCTTCTTTCTGTAATTATTATTATTAATTGAAATTCTATTGGCAAGAAAATCGAGTCCAAGGTTCTTATTTAAAACACCTAGAAAATAATTTAGAAAACGTGATAAATTTTCAACATCTAAGAATTAAAATCAACCCCAACTTAAAAATGTTCAAATATGTTTTTCAAGACCTTTAAATGTAAAAATAAATTTAATATAAACTCCTCTAGTTAAATAAAACTATTTAAATAAAACTATTTAAATAAATATATAATTACTTCAAAAATTGTTTAAATGCTTACTCGAAATATTGATTGAATGATGAAATTGACTCGATCAAATATTGAAAAATAAAATCAAAAAATAAATTTAATTATACAAAAGGATTCAAAACAAAACTTTAAGTTAAAAGAACATGAAAATAAATAAATTAGAGGATAAATATTTTTTTATTGAAGGGTGTAATTGAAAAAAGAATTAAAAAAAAATAAGAATCAAAATCAAAATAAATTAGAGGACAACTATAAGTTTTTTTAATGAAAGGTGAAATCTTATATGAACCTTGTGAATACAAAGATCTAGAATTGATCACATATCCTAAAAAAGAATAAGATTAAGTTTGAAGCTAAGCTTGACATAACGAAAAATCTACATCGATATACTAAGGCTATAATAATCAGACCCCCACCCAGCAATTAAAATTGTAAGGAATAACAAATGAGAAATAAAAAGACACTACAAATATTGATTAATTCTTTGATAAATGAACTGTTACAAATATTTTATCTATTTGTGTTGAAATTGATGATGATGATCAAGTCTTGCTATTTCTATATCTTTCATCATCTCTTGCATGTCAGAACTTTAGAGTTAAGTTTTTTTTTTTTAATTTTTAAAGATCTTATAGAGAGACTTGAGTGAAAATCTTGATAGTAACCATAAAAATACATTTATAGTAAAGGAAAAATCATAAAAATGAGATTTAAGTAACAATAATGATTGCAAAATTATAGCATAAGAATTTGATTTTTTTTTCACTATAAGAATAAAAGGCATATTAGGATCGATTGTCCTAAATAGATCAAGAAAATTAAAATTCTACTTAGGATAGGCATGGTAAGAGAGAAAAAAAAGACAATAACTAGAAAAATTGAGACTAATTATCAAAGACAATTCTGACAAGTTAAAGTGTGTTCATACTATATCTAGTGTTTGGTTTTGAAGAATAATTAGGTGATAGGTATTAGTTGTTTGCTTCATATTACTTTTAATAAAAAATGGTTATCATTAAACTAGGTTGTAAACAATGAAGTTGTTTTAATATATAATAATTACCATATTAAAGTTGTTAGAATTAAGAGTGTTTGACTTAAATGCATAATGGAGCTATTAAGACACATGCTAATACTAGACACATTCATGATATGAAGAAGAATTTGATTTGTTTAGGTATTCTTAACGATAATGGATACATGTACTTCCTAAAGGTGAAGTGATATGGTTTAGTAAATATAAACTTGTTATTGTGAAGGTGAAAATAGTTTCACCTAACCTGTATATTGTATGGTGATAAAGTGACCGGAGATGTTGCAATTCCCTGTACTTCCATGTCAAATCTTGATGTAACCAAGCTATGAAATATAAGACTACAATATATGAGTAAGTGGAGGAATAAATATGTTAAGAAAATAGAACTAAAGTTTATGACTATATTATATGCTTTGAATACATGTTTATTGGATTTTTATAAGCATTGTGTGTTAGGTAAACAAAAACAGGTTAGCTTGGTGGTTTGTTAAACAAAAGCAAAAGCAAAAGCAAAAGCAAAAGCAAAAGCACTTTGGATTATATTCACTATGATCTTTGAAGACCTCTGTGATCAATATATAATGATTTTATTAATGATTATTCTAGGAAGACTTGAGTTTATTTTTTAAAATATAATTATCATAACTCAAACATGACCCCTCTACAAAATACGAAACAAAATCATATAGAACAAAAATAGAAAAAAATATTTCAAAAAACTAAATAATATTTAGAAAAAAAACATTTAATTAAAATAGTGTTTCAAAAAATAGAAAAGAAAAGATGAAAAAAAAATAACTGAAAAAAATACAGGTGAAATTAAAATAAAAAAAAGTTAAAATTTGTTAAAGATGGAAAATTAAAAAGTCAAGGATAAAATTAGAAGAAAAAAATCAATATTAAGAGTTGCTTTAAGATATTGGCTAATAATTAAAAACCAAAAAGCTAGGGATAAAATTAGAAAAGGTACCAATGTCAAGGAGCCAATTTAACACAATTAGGGGTAAGATTTAGAAGGAGCTAGGAGAGAAAAAGGCTAAAATTAACTAAAAATTGAAAATAAAAGACAATGACCAAATTGAAAAATATACCAATATTCAATGACTTATTTTAATACAATCATGGATGAAATTGAAAGAAAAAAAGAGAAAAAAATAAAATAGGTTGAAAAGAGAAGAATTAAAAAAATAATACTTAATTGGTAAAAAAACATCAAACTTGAAATACTGTTTAAGAAAACAAAATCTCCATTTTAAAATCAAAACTACATCATTTCAATGCATGACTTAAAAAAATGATATTCTCTTCCCTCATCATTTGTACATGATTATTGTTTTCTTTATTTTAATATTATCTTGGACACACTTTAACATCTTGTTTCTCTCACTTATGTCACCCAAAAATACTTCTATATACTCACATAAATACATACATACATACATACATACATATATATATATATATATACACAAAACTTGGAGTTTTTAAAAGGAAGAATGATATTCCTAAAATAGAATATTCAAATCTTGGGTGGTGAGAAAGGATACGATTAGGAGTTGATGTTCCCAGTAGTTAGACATAGTTCTATCAGAAAATCTCGTTGTCTTTGGTTACTATATAAGACTTATATCTTGATTGATACTGTGTTATAAAAATATTTTTGAAAAAAATTAAATTTTTAGATGTTTTTAGATAATTTTCAAGTGCTTAGTAAAAATAATAATTATTTTAATACATTTCTAAATAAAAAAACATTTTTAACTATACCAGACAGTGACTTAGAGTTGGATACTTAAAATCAAGATTTAAGTGGAGGAAGATAAATACTTGCAACAGCTACCGGTTTTATGATCGATGGATGGCAGAGGGGATGGTGTGTGCCTGGTAGTGTTTTTCACTGGTTTTATGATCGGTGGATTTCCGCCTTCCCAATCATTGCACGACCCACCTGCGCTGTAGAGACAGTCATGGCTAGGGTTTGATCCACGGTTGAATAACTATGCTAGGAAAAAAAATACCGTTGTAATGGCAGTTGATTCATCGTACATCTTGCGCAGGAATGACAACCTACTTGATGAAGAGCATAGAATCTCACCGTTGATTTCATCTATGAGCTAGTTTATGAATCTATTCCCTGGGATCTCATGGTCATTCAAGAATCTAATCTCATTAAAGTTGCTAAGAGTCGGTGCTTTCAAGTGGCGATCCACTGAGCTGGACCTTTCATTTTCCAGAACTCCAAGCATGAAGGAATTTATTAAGAAATCCCAAGACGTGAAATTGAAAAATATTGTAGGGGTGAAATTGAAAGAATATATACTAGAAGCACTTGTTTAATCCGCAGCAATTTCTCTAAAAGGGGAGATGATATTTGAAAGGCATAAGCTTTATGCTCCCTCTTCGGAGATTAATTGGAAAATAAGTCTAATCACCCGAAGCGATAAAAAAGAAATGTGGATAATTGTCCACTCAAATAATCGGAATGCTCCCTCCTGTTATCAATTAGTGGGTGCGCCCTGTAGTGGTCACTAGCGACAGCTTGGGAAGGAAGGAAGGAAGGAAGCTTACTATTTTGCCCCATCAATTCCGGACAGAAAATAATATATTTTGTTCCAATTTAAAAAATAAAATAAATTAAAACAAATTTTATATCGCTTAGAAATTTTGATCGTTTCGGAAATTTCATTTAAATTTAACTCAGATTGTTATGTTCGTTCCATTCCAACCAAATAATATTTAAAAAAAATAATACTTAGTTTTACAATCTCAATTATATTTCTTAATCTAACCATTAGATTGAAATGAAATTCTATGAGGAGTCTCTTGATATATTTATATATATTACATTAAAATTTCAGAGCAATCAGAGAATGTATCGGTCTTGCGAGATTGATGATAACACTCGCATAATATTATTCAGGCTCATAATTTTGTTCGGAAAAATCATTTTATTATATCTTTTTTTAGATTATTTTTTTTCAATTTTATTATTCAACAACGAGTTTTTTATAAATTAAACTTTATAATTTGCTTTATTTAAAGTTATCATGGTCTCATAACACAGGTCACACATTTGAGAGGTTAACCTAGGTTGATCCAAAATATCATCAAATTAATATTTTTTAAGATGTCAATTTGATTTTTTAAATTGCACCGTTTTAAATAAGTTTATTTTTGAAATTTAACTATTTTTTTATTAAATTAATATATTTAATTATTATACATAAACATTAAAATCTGGAAATAAAAAATCAAAACAATTCAAAACTAAAATATTCCATTTGAATTGAAAAAAACTAGACATTATCACAACCTTAATTTTGACTGTGGAAAATGCTTCTAACAGAAGTAATAAAAAGGAACCTGTCCCCTTGTTTCCTCCAGCTTCTTCTGAAAGGACTGAGCAGTGACCATTTCCATTTGCACCAATCAGTGCCCCACATCAGTACAGCGCTGGACTCTCCATGGATTCCATTGGTCAATAGAGAAAGTGATAGAAATTATTAATAGGGCAGGGATCGAGACAAGCACATGCACACACTCTCCTCTGCTAACCATCCACCTCCTCTGTTTTTGAACCAGTTGGCCTCTTCTTCCTTCCTGCTTTAGGGAGACGAGTGGATTACAATTTCTCATCAGGTGGGTCAGATTTTCACTCTTGAAAAACTTTGTTAGCAGGTGTGAATTACAATTCCTGTTTTATTCTCTTTCTCATTTTGTTTTTTTTTTTTGTTCTGGTTAGTCATGACTAATCCGATAAGCTCAGACCAGTTCCAGTTGTTCCAGTTAATGAAACCAGTTGGATTCAGATTTCGTCCAACCCATGAAGAATTAATAAGTGATTATTTGGAGCCCAAAACGCGTGGTGATAATGTGGAGGACTTGCGACTCATGGCAGAGGTTATCCTTTGCAAGCATGAACCATGGGATCTACCAGGTAATAAAAACAGACATCTGTATATCTTGTATATGTTAATGTCAGAATATTTTATTAATGTCGCTAGCTCTTATGTCTGCGTAGATAAATCGATTATTAAGTCAGATGACCAAGAGTGGTATTTCTTTTGCCCTCGCGATCTCAAGTATTCGAGCAGAAAATGTTCTAACAGAAGAACGAAGGCGGGATTTTGGAAATCAACCTGCCTGGGAAAGCCCATAAAGACCAAGCGTACCAAGAAAGTGATCGGTATAAGAAAGACCTTGGTTTTCCATGAAAAAGCTGGGTCGAAAGCTAGGAGGACTGGATGGATCATATACGAATATGATAATATCACCAATTCTAGCCAGTCTAACAAGGTAAATGCAAACTTTAATTTCCATGGTTGAAGTAACACTGTGTTTGATGGATCATTTGGGAAATTGTGGTCTGGATAGTTGGTTCAATTTTGTGTATTGACATTTTCAGGGGCAATATGTTCTTTGTAAATTGATGAAAAAACCAGATGAGAAGACCAAGAAAGGTGAACAAAATCACCATATGACTGCAGTCTCAGGTTCTGATGCTGAACCAGGTCAGAGTATGGCTTCTAGTTTTGAAAATCAAGATGGAAGTGAGATGACGGTGAATTCAGCTTTTGATGCAAGTGAACCAAGCCACCATGTGGCTTCTGATAGTTCTGAAGCTCAAAACTCAAATGAGCTGATGAATAACTCAGCTCGTCAAGGTAGTGTATTAAACCACTACATGACTTCTGATTTTAGAAATCAGAACGCTAATAAGCTACAGTCTAATTCAGCTTATGCTGGGAGTGGGTCGTTCCACTCCATATCTTCTAATTCTGAAACTCAAATCTGGAATCAGCAGATTGTTGGTTCAGATTATAAAGGAGGCAAAAGCCACTATAAGGCTTCTGATTCCGAAACTCAAATTTCAAACAACATGATTACCATGCCACTTGATGAGAATTGGCTAATGGCTTTTGAAAAATGGTTAATGGATCCTGATTTGAAGAATCAAGAACCGCCCTCTCAACCTGAAGGTGATTGCGGTCCTTCCGTGGTGATACCTTGTGTGTTTATAAATCAATCAACTAATGATTGTGAACCCAGAAGCCTAATGGCTTCTGAGTTTAGAAATCAAAATGTAGACGACGAAATCGATATATCAGCCTTCGATGTAGGTGGATGGAGTTGCCTCACAGAAACTCCTCTGGATTTTGGAAATCAAAATCAGAAGACTGATATGTCAACCCTTGAAGAAGGTTATTCTAGTACCTCGACGACTTCTATTTCAGACAATAATCTAGCTGATGCTGCACTTCCAGATGTGAGTTTTAACTAACATGCCTTGCCGATTATTTTTAATTCTTCTTATGTGGTTTGAGTAGCAAGCTATTATTCTTACCTTACAAGATACTTCCTGCAGGAAAGCCTTATGACACTGGAAGAGCTGGAAAAAATTCTTGAGCTGTAGAAAACAGCCTGGACACGCTGCACTTCAGCTGCCAGTATGCGTGGAATGCAGCCACTACATGCGCTTTGATACCAGTGCATCTACTTTAAAAATATCAGTTCTCTAGGTCTATGCCCCCTTAATTTCCTATCTGCTATTTAACAAACCAGAAAACAAAATCCATACCGACCAGTCAAAAAGAGTCTATTAGTTAAGGATTAAGAGGGCAACTACTAATGCTCCTCTAATCAGCTAATGAGGGTAACTTGTGTCGCTCTACTTGTCTGGATCCTTGAATGCTTGCTGATCTATATATTCCGCTTGCTTAAATGTTGATCCTGCTTAGTTCGGCTTCATCCAGCCCGTGCAGCTTCAGGCCGCAATCCTTTAAAATATAGCCTTGCTGTCCCAAATCTGCAGCTATATCTATACAAAGTTTTACTGCTATTAGCAGACAATTCAGCTTTCTTCTATGATCCTGATGAGATTGCTGTTCCTAAGTCCTAAAGACATTATACTTGCAAGTAGTGTGCAAGTTCTATATCAGTACATTTACTTTCTTGTTATTATGGGTGTGTGAAGGTGAAATTGTATCTAGAGCAAACATCTATTTATGGATTTTGTATCTTTGTATCAGTGTGTTTCAAAGATGTTGAACAACATTTATGTTTAATTGATATGTTCTAGCTCTCTTTTCTTATCTTTGTTGAATGTTGGGTTACTGATGTAAAGTGAAGGCAGATTGACGCTAGAATATGGGGATAATGTCACTGAAAGTTTAGAATGACGTTACTGTGCTGGTCAACATTGGATAGATGTGATGCAACTTTCTGTCCTGGTGAATGGCTATGATCCTATTACGATTGAATGTTAAATGCTAGCTGGTTAGATGAACTAGTAGCGTAACAGAAGGATTTGAAAGCCTCTTGCTATCATGTTACTGGTTGAGATCTGCATCTCAGAAGCCAGTGGCATTGTGTATTTTCCTGTATCAAACTGTGGAGCTTGTCATTAATCTCAAAACAAGACCATTTTCCTGTATTATTGAAACCCAACATCAAGCACAACATCCAGGACAGAAGCACCAAATCACTGGAAATATCCAGCCCTGAGAGCGTGTGATGAATGAAAGAGATGGCAGCGTTGTCAGCATTTAGCACAATAACCAGGGAACAAGCAAACAGAACCGGAGCTCTGCTGTGTCATTTTAAGCAATCGAATTAGATTTGTAGTAAGATAACTAAGATGTGAAAGTTAAGGGACCGATGGAAACAAAAAAATGCTCGGGGGACCGAAGTGCCGAGATCGGAGAGAAGAACATCGGAAACAAGTTTGAAAATAAATCTCTAATTAATAATCGCATATCAAATTCCCAACAAACATTGCATATGACTGATCCGTTCTGTCTCATAACTAACTAATTATAAGGTTTCCACTTTCCAGCATGTCCGAGAAAGAAAGTCCTCCCATGCCCGGGGATCGGATAATCTTGTAGCAAGATCCAAGGCCTTATGCTTTGTAAATTAACTTGATATTGCAAGTTGTAGAAAACGGGAAGTCAAATGTTTAGTACTATTACAACCATGTAGAAGAATATAATAAAATGAAATACTTTGTATAGTACAAGGTATTCTGTAGTCTTCGTAGAGCTTCAAAGATGTCGATGAGTGAGCCAGTGAACATTCCAGATTATTGTAGAAGAGTTCTCCATATAGGGTTGGGACAGTGGCTAAAGAACTTGAGTATAGTGATTGCCCTGTGGAAAATGCTTTTCATAAAGTGTCAAGAGAGAACGCGTTTTCTGTAGAAAATTTCAAACGTGGAATTCCGGAGTCCAATGCCTTCAACTTCTTCTCGACGAAGTAGTTGGTACAGAGTTGATGGACTTGTTTTTTACCAATCAATGGCCCACATCACGACATTAGTGGACTCACCATTGATTTTATTGGTCAATTACTCATACGAAGAGAATCTCTAGCACTTGGAGCATATATTTATGTTGAAAGCTTACTCACACTGTCCATCCACTACTTTCTCTTGTTTCCTACGTACTCCCAACTGGGGCGAGTACTTCTGCAAATAAATTTTAAGATAAAGAGTCCTGTTTTAGGAAGAGTAATGAATTGCGATTTCTCATCAGGTCAGTCGAATTCACCCTTTCAACACTAATCATCGCCATCTCCAGCACTGCTTGGTTTTGTTTACTATTTCTAATCAGTTGGTGTTGATTTTGGTTATGGCAGTCATGGCGAATCCTATAAGCTTAATGCAATTGATGAAAGCTGGATTTAAGTTTCAACCATCCCCTGAGGAATTGATAATCAACTATTTGGTGCCGAAATCACGTGGTCGTATGGTGGAAGGCGTGCCCATGGCAGAGGTTAACCTTTGCGAGCATGAACCATGGGATCTACCCAGTAATAACTTGTCTCTATCTATCTATGTATATGTCAGAATAGTTTGTTAATTAAGGTGGATGGATGGATTTCTTTCTTTGCAGATAAATCGATTCTAAATTTAGCTGATCAAGAGTGGTACTTCTTTTGCCGTCGCGATCTTAAGTACCGGAAGAAGAGCAAACTTTGTAATAGAAAAACAAAGGCCGGATACTGGAAGTTAACCTGCAAGAAAAAGCCAATCATGGCCGAGCATACTATGAAAAACATTGGTGTCATGAAGACTTTGACTTTCTATAGAACAGCTCGGCCGAAAGCTGTGAGGACTGGATGGATGATATACGAATTCGATATGGTCACCAATTCTAGCCTCTCTAAAAAGGTAAATCCATGGCTGAAGTAACACTGTGTTTGATGGATGAGTTGGGAAATTGTGATCTAAAGAACTCGTTCACTTTTGTGTTTTGACATTTGCAGGGTCAATATGTTCTCTGTAGGTTGGAGAACAAAACAGATGAGAGGATCAAGAAAGGTGAACAGAATCACCTCATGGCTCCAGTCTCTGTTTCTGAAGCTGTACCAGGTCAGAGTATTATGACTTCTGATTTTGAAAATCAAAATTCAAGTGAGATGGTTGTAGATTTAGCTTGTGGTGATAGGGGATTAAGCCACCATGAGGGCTCTGATTTTGGAAACCAAAACTCGAGCGAGCTGATCCCAGCTCGCCAAGTTAATGAATTAAGCCACGCCATGGCTTCTGATTTTAGAAATCAGAGCTCATATAAGTTAAGGTCTAATTTAGCTTTTGATGGAAGTGGTTCGTGCCACTCCACGGACTTTAACTCTGAAACTCAATACCGGAATCGGCCAACAGCTGATTCAGTTTTTGCTGTTAGCAAAAACCATTATTTGGCTTTTGATTCGGAAAATCAAAACCCAAATGAACTGCTGACAGTTGATTCCGTTTATACTATCGGCGAAAACCATTATATGGATTTTGATTCGGAGTATCAAAAACCAAATGAGCTGCTGACAGTTGATTCAGTTTATACTGTCAGCAAAAACCACTATCAAAACCCAAATGAGCTGCTGACAGTTGATTCAGCTTATACTGTCAGCAAAAACCATTGTATGGCTTTTGATTCGGAGTATCAAAAACCAAATGAGCTGCTGACTTTTAATTCAACTTACATTGTCGGCAAAAACCATTTTGATTCACATTATCCAAACCCAAATGCGCTGCTGACAGCTGATTCAGCATATGATGTCAGTGAAAGTCAGCATATGCCATTTGACTCAGACAATCAAATTTTAAACAATACAAATTCTACATCAGCCTGTGAGAACTCGTTAATGGCTTCTCATGGTTTTGAAAATACAAAATCACCCTTTCCACCTGAAGGTGAATATGGTACTTCCTTGGTGATACCCTGTAAATTTACAAACCAGTCAACCTATGATAAAAGCGAACCAAGTAGCCTTTTGGCTTCTGGTTTTACAAACCAAAATCTACAAAAGGAGATTAATTTATCAGCCTTCGATGAGGGTGGATGGAGTTCTCTACCAGCAACAACTTCGGATATCCGAAATCAAAGTCCTTCTAGGAAGGCTGACATATCAACCTATGAAGAAGGTTACTCGAGTTACTTGACGGCCCCTTTTTCAGAAAATATCCTAGCTGATCTTGCGTTTCCAGAGGTGAGAATTAATTAGCATGCCTTACAGATTCTTTATGCTTTTTCTCATGTGATTAGACTAACAGACCCATGTTCTTACTTTACATGATACTTTCTACAGGTAAGCCTTGAACTCCTAGAGAGCTGGAAGCAGTTTTTGAGCAAAAACACAGCCCCGACACAGCACTTCAGCCCTGTGTGCGTGGAGGGAAGTCACTCCTGCATGGACTATAACACCTCCACGTGTACTTGAGCATATCTGTTCTGTGGACCTCTACATCAGCCGCTCGTTCCTATTCTGCTATTTCAATTTATCATAAACATCCATCCTAAACAATCGATGCAGTTTATTATTCCATGGCTTAAGAGGGCAAATACTAATTAATGCTCCTCTGATACGCTAATGCGAATAACTGATGTCGATCTAGCTGTTAGCATGGTTTCTGATCTGCTTATTCTGCTTCTTTTATGGTAAATGCTGCTTCGCTCGACTGCGTCCAGCCCATGCAGCCTCAAGCTGCAAATATCTAGAATATAGCCCGTGCTGTCCCGAATCCGCATGCTATATTCATAGAAAGATTTTATAGACCTTGTATCTAAGTATCAGTTATGTTTAAAAAATGTTATAATTGATAGTTCTTCGTATCTTTGTTAATTGTTGCTTAGTTTGCTAATGTGTAGATGCAGAATAATACCAGTACTGGAACATCTTGATTATGTTGTAGACAGTTTGTGATGATGATGAGAAATCTACGTCCATTAATTAGAATTATGTTCATCAACTTTGGATCAATTTGTCCCAAATTTCAGTCCTGGTAAATGGTCATTATCCATCCTCTCTTGATTAATTGTCGAATGCTAGCTGGCTAGCTGTACCATTAGCTTAACAGCAGCAGGGACTTGGAGCCTGTTGCTAACATGTTAGTGATTCAAAGTTGCATCTCATTTTTATTTTTATCATTGAAATCCTGCATCAAGCTCGACATCCAGGAGAGAAGAACTAAAGCATGGGAAACAACCACCTCTATCTGGAGCAAGTAATCACATGAAAGCAATAGCAGCGCTGTTAGCATTTAGCACAAAAACCAGGGAACGAGCAAGAGAACCAGCGTCGTCGGTTTCGTTCTGTTTCGGCCGAAACATTTCGTACCAGATAAAAAACGAGATAAAACGGCGCTGTTTTTACCTTGGTTTAAATTCCGGCTCATTCCAGTTTTTTCGGCCAAATACCGGCCGAAACGTTCCGGTTTCGTTCCGCCCGTTCCGTTTCGACCAACCAGTGTTTTTTCTTAAATAATGAATAATTTTACAATATCAATCATATACTTTAATCAGACCGTTAGATTGAGATGAAATTTTACGAGGGGTCTCTTGACATATTTATATATAATATGTTAAAATTTCAAAGCAAGTAAAAAATGTAATGACCTTGAGAGATTGATGATGACATTCTCGTAATATTATTATACATGTTCATAATTTTGTTCAGAAAAATCATTTTATTGTGTCTTTTTTAAATTAAATTGCACAATTCTAAATAATTTATTTTTGGATTGGAATTAAAAAAATTTGAATTAATATATATTTAATTATATACATATATACATAAACAATACAACCCTGAAATAGCAAGTCATAACGTTCCGAAACCAAATCATTATTCAGTTTTCAATTGAAAAATCAAAATACCCTGAAGGAGATCAGGAGTTCTGCCGTGTCATTTTAAGCAATCAAATCAAAACTTGCAGTCAGGTGACTAGTTGAAGGCGGATGTGAGAATGAAGCGATCAATGGATGCCCTCGAAGCAAAATTGGAGGGAAAAAGTGGTATGATCGGAAAGAACTTGGGAAACAAGCCTGAGAATCTCTTTGCAGTTTGTGCTCTTTAACTTCTCCAGGAAGTGATTGTGACTTCGCGCATCTTGTTTCCTGTCGTTCATTTTATTTAAAAATATAATTTTGCCTACTTTTTTATTAATGTTCTTGCCTTAGGGCATCTTCTATAGGAAAAATAAAATAATATATATATATATATATATATATATATATTTTTATCTTTTCTGCCATGATTTTGCAGCTTCGAATGAAAGGCTAAAATAGTTTTTCTATCAAAGAAAAATCATTTCTACATGTCTATTAAAAAAAGCCAGAACATTAAAATAGATTATTTAAATTATTTTCACCATCACATACATTTTATATTTACGAGTAAAATTTTAAATGTTCCAAACTCTTATAAAAAATGTATATCCTTACTCGAACTCGAGATACACTTTGCAGATCCAATCTCTTGCCATCACATACACATTCACACTAGTCCTGTACCTATGAGTTGTCGCAGGTTAATTTCTAAGACCTATTTTTATTTAATTCCAAAGGAATTGATCTTCGATTTGGGGCTGGGGAAAGAAGGGTTCAGTAGAAAAGAAAAGAAAAGAAAACTTTCTAACTGGGAAAAAAAAAAAACAAAAGTGAATAATATCTACAATGATTTCGAGGTATATTTTAGTTTTGTTTGGTACATATGAAAAAGTCAAGGGAAAAATAGAGTGAATTATAGACATTGGACACATCATCAACTCCAAACAATGTCACATCTCTCTAACCAATAAAAACATAGCTAAAATATAATATTTATATTTTTAATTAATGAGAACGAACAGTTAGAATAAATTTAAAGAAAACAAAAATAGAATATTTATTATAATTGTGATTCACATCCATATTACTTTTTAAAAAAAATAAAAATCCGAACATAACGAGTGAAAAAATAAATAAAACATATATCAAACAAATAAAGCATTTGCAAGCGTAACACAGTAAAACACTAATTCGATTTAATAATCATAATAATATAATATAATTAATAATTCAAGTAAAATTGATTTTCATTTTATCTATGATATTTCAAATTTAATATTATATAAATAAAAAATATAGAAAGTCACACATAAACAAAAACAGATTGAAAAAATTGAGCCAATTATTTACAATCAATTCTATACCTATTTTTATCCTCCCGACCCATGTATAATTTCATATGACTTGCAAGTTGAGCGGATCCTACCACTATATCGTTGAAACGTGGATTTTTTTAATTTGTGCGTGGTAGTGGATTATTCATTCTTGCAATTTACACGAGAGATTATTATTGTAAAAAATATTTTTTTATATAATTAAAAATTCATTCACTTCACTTTAGGTTTCCATCTACAAAGGAGGAGGGGGAAGAGCATCTTTATTCTCCCCATAGCTTCTTTCGCGCACGGAGAGGCAGAGAGATGGCTCAAGCTATACACTTTTTATTAACCGGTGGTGTATGCATAGAATTTGCGGGCCCCACACAGCTGCTTTAATTTTATTTTCCTGCATGACCAAACACTATTTCATCGGCTTATTTCCAAAAATCACATGAAACAAACACCCACGTAAGCGATTTTTCTGGGAAGGGAACGAGCAAGTTCATTGGTGGAACCCAGGAACCTTGAGCTGGAAGTTGTGGGATGAACAAGTTAAATAATTTCTCCTTTTATTTTATTTTCTGTAATATTTTATTGCTGATTTAAGCATAGTTTACTCTTACATTGGAGATCGTGGTTGAATATTTTTTGCTCTCAAAGAGATATTAAATTGTTTTTTTAATATACTAATATCAAATATAAAGACATCATCTAATACATTTTTAAAACTAAAAACACTGTTCAAACCACATGGCCATCGCACGGAAGGCCACTCACGCATCGATCAGCTCACGAACAAAGGGTGAAGTCGGCCCCACTTAGATTGGAAATCAACGCCTTCGAGACGACGAACTTCTCGGTGAAGTAGAGACTTTTAGGAATTAGGGCAGAAGCACAAGAATTAATATTGCCTATATATACACACACGAACATGCTCCGGCTTCTTGTGCTCACTCATCACAGATAGCTAGAGAGACTGATCTTAAACATTGTCACTGCTCCATCGCTTCCTTTTCTTGATTACTTGCCTCCACCTTCATTTTCGATTGCAGAATATTGAGTTTCTTCTATAAAAGTGGTGAAAATCTCTCTGATTAGGTCAGATAATGTGATCCTGTGGCCTTGCTCTAAGTTGTGAAACGGGTTGTAACTCTTTTGTTTATTTATTTCAGGTACAAGCGAAGCGAGTGACAGATAGATGACAAGCTCGACAACATCTTTCCGAACAGCTTCCCCGGTGGGTTATGGATTCCATCCGTCCGATGAGGAGTTGGTAAACCATTTCCTCAGGTTGAAAATGAGAGGTGGCTCTGACCACGTAGTCAGCACAATCGCCGAGGTTAACGTGTGCGATTTTGAACCTTGGGAACTACCTGGTACGTGCTAGCATATGTGCATGCATGTTTGTTCAATCTTTTTTCTAATTTGTGATTTGCGAGGAACAAATTTCATGTTGATTGTGTAGGGAAATCAGCAATTCAGTCAAATGATCCAGAGTGTTATTTCTTCTCTCCTCGCAATTACAAGTACGCCAAAAGTCAGAGGGCTAACAGGACTACTAAGACTGGATACTGGAAAGGCACCGGTAAGGATCGTACAGTCACGGCTGAGAGCACAGGGAAGCAAATTGCAACAAAGAGAACTTTGGTTTTCTACAACGGTCGTGTTCCTAATGGAGTCAAGACCAATTGGATCATGCACGAGTACAATCCAACTTTCGACTTCCCTAACAAGGTATGCTAGCCCTCTTTCAAAGTAATTTTCTAGCTAGGGTTTAATTTTCTTCGATCATTTGATAAAAAGCTTATTGATATCAGCAGCTCTTTTGATCAGATTATACATCCTGCCTTGTGTTCTCTAGTTGCTGTTGTTTTTCTTATACATTGAAATGCTGCTACCAACTTTTTTTTGGTCAACTTTGTGTAGAGGGACTTCATTCTCTACAAACTCAAGAAAAGTCCAGATGATACGCCAGCATTTGACGGGGGTGAATCAAGTACTTCCAACGTGACTGAGGTGAGAAATAGCACGAATTACAGGCAGTTTTTAATTTCAAATTGTTTCTTAATTATTAGCATATCAAGAACTTAATTACCATGATCACCTCTAGGAAGACGTTCAACTACGAACACAACTGGAATCCTTCAACGGAATTGACGAGGGAGATTATAACCTCAACTTTGCCCTAAACTTCACAAATGGGAACATGTAGTGAGAAAAATCCCCTCCTAAAATGGGTTTTCTATCATCTCGGCGTCAATCTTAATTCTCTATTGTGCTGTAGCCAACTTTATTTACTAAGTTCGTGTGATGGTACTGTACGTACTTTATCAGCATATATATTAATTTGTCCTAGAATTCTTATCTATTAATTAGTGTAGCTGAGAGATCTCTAGTTGTATTCATGGTGTTTCTCCTTGTTTGTTTTCCTAGAGTGTGATTGATGCATTTCAAGTATTTTCAGCTTTATGATAAAACTGTGAGAGATGATTACACTTTAGATATAGAGATTCAACGGGAAAAGCGCATGATTCAGTGCAGGTTAAACAAAAATATACATGCAAGCACGAAATGATTCTTAAGGATACGGCCATGGGTGTGGAGAGATTCAACAGAAATACCAGGAGAGATCATCTCTAACTCTGTAACCCGGTTACCCAAAATCCAACTCACCTTGTTCCTGAAACAAAACATGAACCGTAATGGCAACAGAACCACATGAACACACGTAAAGTATAAAAATCTCAAGTCAGATGCAAAAAATATTTGTACAAAAACACGGGATGCCGTTCCCAGGAAAGGAATTCCTTTATCAAACGAAAAGAATCGTACGGATAAACTCAAATCTAACTCGTATAAAACACTCCTTGAAGATTCCAGTTTTTTTTTCATGGGTATTGTGGTCTTGACACACAGCAATATCACTGGCGTAGTCTTGAAAAAGAGCCAAGATGTTCTAGGCTCAGTCTATAGAAAGACTCCCATGTTTGTGGGCTTAGTCTAGAATAAAGAGTCCTGCCTTTGTGGGCTCAGCTCAAGAAAAACATTTAGTACATTATGAATTCTCTTGAAACATCATCACAAATGAAGGTCGTTCTGTTTTGGTTTTAAGGAAAATTGACTAGAACGTGAGTACCGGCAATACAGCAAAGTAGAGGGATCATAATGTAAAAGTCCTACAAATCAGAAGACCTGCAAGATTAGAAGGACCGAAGATGTACAACGAACGACCGGGTGAAACTCTGTAAACCCCAACGACAAATCAGCCTCAACTCTCTTCTTCAATGCTGACCACCATGCTTCTTCATTCTACATATCTCACCGGGAATTGCAGTGTCAACACAGAGAACTCGTTCTGTACGTGTGAGTGCAGTCAATCTGAGTCATTGAAAATTTGGCCTTCATTAACTCGTCCGACAACAAAATCTCCATGGATTTTCCGGAAAGCATTTGGATGGAGCCATGCTGAATGCTTGGGTAATTAAGCTACCAAATAATTGTTATAATTGTTCGTGAGTATTCGAGATTATTTTTAAAAATATTTTTAGTTTAGAAAATATATTAAAATAATATTTTTTAATTTTTTTAAAAAATTATTTTTAATATCAAATGATATAAAATCATTAAAAAAATTAATTTATAGTAAAAAAATAATATTTTTTTAATAATGTAATAAAGATTAATTTGTGTCATTCCGGACCTAATTTTTTGTAATAAATAAATATAATTATAATAATGTTTATTTTCTTCTCCTCGGACAAAACAAAAGCCAACAAGTTTCCTTGTCTTTTGCATGACTCTGATTTCCAAAATCTTCTCTCCACTCTTTTTTGTTAGCCTTTTTGTTTCCCTTTTACTTGCAACTCTCCTTAACTTTCTCATTTTAACTCTCTTAAATAAAACCCCTGAAGTTCAATTCCCGACAAATAAAAATAAAACATTATCCAAATCTAACTTGTCACCACCATTCTCTCGTCCCTAAATTGTTATTTAAATTAATTACTCTTTTAGTTTCGCATAAAAATAATTTAATTATTTTATAAAATAATTTAACAATAATAGTAACGATAAGTTGTTAACTATGTTTTTTATTAAAAAGAAAAACATGTTGGCGTGAAAAAACATAATGAGCAATAAAAGAAAAGTCTTTATTTAAAAAATAAAGTTTCTTATTAAATTTAAATCATTTGAGTTTTATATTTATTTATTTTAGATGCTTTTAATGTTTTAAGGAAAGAAAAAAAACAGTGAAATATCCAAAAATGGATGCGACGGGTTTAAAAAATGGACGAAATAGGAATACGGGCCTTTTCCGAAACGCAAGAACCCAAATTCTATTAATTATTACAGACTTTAGCAGCAGAATGGTGTCTAGTAACAACCTTTAAACTACTCTCGGGGGGAGCGCGTACGCGCGTTGTCCTCAATCTCCCTCCTCCATATACTCCTTCCCAGGTCCTAAATAGACCTCCCCATAATCCCACCTCTTGAACGTCACTCGTCGTCACTCTCACGTTGAGTCTTCCTCTCTCCCACACACACGCACGCGCATATATAAATATATATACACACACACAGACACACCTCTTGATGATATCTTGGAATTGAGAGGCTAGCTGGTTTTGTTCTGTCTGGTTGCAGTTTCAATGGCAATATTATCTCCTTCTTTTCTCACGTTCAAAGCCAAGAAACTCAATCTCTACAAAATCACAATCACCATAATCCTATCTACAATCTCTTATTTGGCAGGTTTTCAAAACTTTCGTGGCACTATCTCCATCGACACAACATCATCATCATCCAACACGGTTTTCAGATGCGCCCCTGCAAATCACAAAACCACAAAGCTAGATTTTGGGGCACACCACTTTGCTCCGATCCCACCGTCTCCAGTGGCTCGTGAGCATCACTTCCCTCCATGTGACCCTAAGTACAGCGAGTACACCCCCTGTGAGGACGCTAAACGTTCGTTGAGATTTGATAGGAGTAGACTCATATACAGAGAGAGACACTGCCCGGAGAGCCATCATGAGATTTTGAAGTGTCGCGTACCGGCTCCGCATGGTTATAAGGTGCCTTTTAAGTGGCCGGAGAGTAGAGAATCGGCATGGTATGCTAATGTGCCTCATAAAGATTTGACGGTTGAGAAAAAGAATCAGAATTGGGTTCTTGTAGAAGGAGAGCGGCTCAGGTTCCCGGGTGGTGGAACCATGTTTCCTCGTGGTGCTGATGCTTATATTGACGATATAGGGAAGTTGATCAATCTCAAAGATGGGTCAATAAGGACAGCCATCGATACTGGTTGCGGGGTACGTAGCATCTTCACTCTCGTCTATCTTTTTTTCCAGTTTCTTGAAGAGATGGATGAATCGGCCAGTTTTCTGAAAATATCATACTGTGTCAACAATCCTTGAACAAGAAAATGTGATTTGGGTTAACCCGTGGCTAGGCAGCCCACCAAAATGTGATTCGGGTTAACCCGTAGATAGACGGCCAACAAAATAATGTTTTTTTATATATACATATTATAAAGCCTAAAATAGACTTGAGCTTTCTGTGGGTCAAGTCAAAGAGAGCAACAGCGTGGAACTGGACAGGCTTCATTTTATTTTATAATTTCAGGCACTTAGTTTTGTAGGAGATCGAGTTGACAAATAGATGAGAAGTTCGTGTTCGTGTTTTTTTTTAATAATTAAAAAAAAAACTTCAATTTCAAGCAAAGTGGTTAGTTAGCAAGGGATAATAATTTGTTTGATTTCTGAGAAATGCCTTTTGCATATCCAAGCTACCCCCGTAAACAATCATCAATTAACGAGTCTCTAAAACTCAAAGTCTAATTTGACGACATCAATCTTCTTTTCTTACACGCCATATGTAATTGAGTTTGGCTTTTAAGAACTAAGGACAATTAAGACAGCTCAAAAACAATTATTGCAGGTATAATGATGTTTTCATGTAGAAATGATATAATTATAGATTTTGTTAATTATTTTTACTGCGGTGGTTGTATATATTGTAAAAATGACATGAAGCTTGTATATTTATTTATTTATTTATTTTTGTTGAAGAAATTAGTTGACATGTAACGAAACACAAGAGTTAAATAACTATTTTCACCTAATGCATGAACCTTCCTCCTGTAATAGAACCGTCCTCTCCTCTCCTTTCATTTTTTATTAGCTGTACCAGAATATTTTTAACTAATTAATCTGGTCTCTACATAATCAAAATTATTTTAATATGTATTTATGCTGCCCATGATGATTCCCTTGTCCAGTTATTTGACATTTCTGTTTGATTAATCCAATCCCTTTAATTAATTATCTAAACGCGATCATGTAATCCTTTTCTTATTATAATTCATCGGCACCCAATGTTGCAGGTTGCAAGCTGGGGAGCTTACCTTCTCTCAAGGAACATTCTGACAGTTTCATTTGCACCAAGAGACACTCATGTGTCTCAGGTGCAATTTGCTCTTGAACGTGGCGTCCCTGCATTGATCGGAATTCTTGCCTCCATCAGGCTACCTTACCCTTCAAGATCTTTTGACATGGCTCATTGCTCTCGCTGCCTCATTCCCTGGGGTCAATATGGTATAGCACAGATGATACAGTTGACTTGTAATTTATCTGATGCTGTGTAATTATGATTTGATTTAGTTCTTAAGAAATATTCTGAGCAGATGGACAGTACCTGATCGAGATAGATAGAATTCTACGTCCGGGTGGATACTGGATTCTGTCAGGGCCACCAATCAACTGGGGAACTCATTGGAGAGGCTGGAATAGAACACGCGAAGATCTTCAAGCAGAGCTATCTCAGATTGAGAAAGTAGCCAAAAGCCTGTGCTGGAGAAAACTGGTTCAAAGGAAAGATATTGCTATTTGGCAAAAACCCACCAATCACGTTCATTGCAAAGCTAACAGGAAGGTGTTCAAACGCCCCCTCTTCTGCAACTCGCAGAATCCTGATATGGCATGGTAAGTGCCTTTCGATTTGAGTTGACATTTGTTTGAAAAATCGCCCTCTGATTTCCTGAAATGCTTATTTGCTTTTGCACTGTTTGATTGGCTTTTTCGATGATCTATCCTCGTTTTATAGGTACACAAAAATGGAGACTTGTTTGACGCCGCTGCCGGAAGTGGCTAGCATTGGAGATATAGCTGGTGGGCAGTTAGCAAAATGGCCTGAGAGGCTGGAAGCGATCCCTTCTAGGATTAGCGGTGGAAGTTTGGAGGGAGTTGCAGCAAATAATTTCGTAGAAAATTCGAGGTTATGGAAAAAAAGAGTGGCATATTACAAGAATGTTGACTTCCAGCTAGCAAAGACCGGGCGGTACCGTAACTTGCTTGATATGAACGCACATTTAGGAGGCTTTGCAGCTGCTCTTGTTGATGATCCAGTGTGGGTCATGAATGTTGTCCCTGTCCAGGCAAAGATGAATACTCTGGGGGTCATTTTCCAACGTGGCCTGATCGGAACGTATCAAAATTGGTATGCTTTTAAATCTCCTTCCAATTTAGGCACAGATATTTTGATCAGGGGACCTGTAATTTAACGTAATTAAGGTGGTTTCACTGTTCAAAAACAAGCCATCATAATAATAAGAAAAAAAAACAAGGTAGCAGCTCCCTCAGAGAAAAGCAGCAGGTAAAAACCACCCAGACCCGCCACCGCTTTTCGGTGGCTGCTTTTGCAGATTGTATTAAACTTGCAGGTCAATCTGGTTTTGGCAAGACTTATGATTTTGATTTATTATTATCAGTCCATATATAATTTGTCCGACTGCTCATTCAATCATGTTGAGGTTGTTGCTGACTGCTTTACTGATCTCGATCTCTTTCCAGGTGCGAGGCCATGTCTACTTACCCGAGGACTTACGATTTTGTCCATGCTGATTCTCTTTTCAGCCTCTACAAGAACAGGTGAAATTTCTGTGCTCCTTACGCGGCTATCTGTGCTAATGTTCTTGATGAAGATACTGATCCACTGATGCTTGGCACTGCAGATGTGACATGGAAGATATTCTGCTAGAGATGGATAGGATTTTGAGGCCAGAAGGTAGTGTTATCATCAGAGATGACGTCGATATCCTGCTGAATGTCAAGGCTATCATAGATGTGATGCAATGGGATGGCAGAATTGCTGACCATGAAGATGGCCCTCACGAGAGGGAGAAGATTCTTTTTGCAACCAAAAAGTACTGGACAGCACCAAATCCAGACCAAGATCAAGGAAGGGTGGCTGATTAGAGATGGATTTTATGTTTATTTTTTTGGAACACCTTTTTAATTTTTAAAATTCAGTGCTGTTTATATGACGTGAAGTATATTTTCAATAATAGTTAGGGTTTTCAAGCTCTGACATTAAAATTTTGTAATTATAATATTCCTGGTTACCAAACAAATTGAAATCTGCTGGCAGAATCTCATGATCAATGATCGTAGCTACGAGTGGATTGAATTTCTACGATCCTCGTATCTAAATTCTAGACTTTTAATTCCTCATTTTTTCCCCGTGGTTTTTGAAACTGATATTATTTTATTTTTATTTTTATTTTTATTCGAAACCATGTTGTTTTGATTTGAAAAAATAATAACAGTGGGAGTTGGATTTACTTCAAAGAAGCAACTGACAAATAGGGTTTACCATATTTAATTGCTCAAAGCTTTTCAATTGCATTTCATGATTCTTTGAAGTAAAGTGTGGGAAAGGAAATGACTACGAGAGAAACGGTTAAAAGTAGACGTTGGGGGAAAAAACCGAGAAAACTGGAAAAAAAAATAACTAAGAAAAAACAAACTATTAAAAAAACCGATTAGAATTTCTTAAAAATCTTCTTGTCTGGTATTGGTTTTTTAAAGCTTTAACTGGTAAACCAAACTAAACCAGTTCAAATTCAAAAAAAATACAATAAAATTTTTTATATTCTTCCAGTTCGGTTCAAATTTTTTGGTTTGATCCTATTTTGGTGAAATGGAAGAATAGAAAACTTGGTTAAAGTAAAAAAAAAAAACCTTAAAAAACTGAAAACTATTTTTAGGTTTTTTAGTTAAAAATTGAAACCAGCCGGTTTAAACTGGTTTTGGTTCGGTTTTGTTTGTTTTCTTAGAAAAAGAATTTTGATTTAGTTGTTCTTATAGATAAAAACTGAACTAAAATTGATTACCCCTAGTTGGAAAGCATGAGTAGTGATCATAATAGAAACTAAAATAATACGATATGAAAAGTCTGCTTGGAAATATGATAAAAATTATTTTTTGTATAAAAATATTTTAAACTAATTTTTCAGGTTAAATTCGAGTGAATTTAAAGTTGAATTTGATAATATTATAATCTATTTATTATCCATTAGATAAGATAATTTTCCAAAATATAATCACTCATTTGGCTCAGGTAGTATCTATCAGTTTTGAATTAAATTAACATAATATTCCCCCAGTTAGGTCTAAAATATATGTGATAGATAATTTTTAAAAAATGGAAACATCTTATATTAAAAAATAAAAAAAATTTCATCCTCAACAAATCAAATGATACATGATTTCGGAGGATGAAATCAAGGGAAAGTCAATTATACAAAAAGATTTAAAAAAAAAAAAAAGCGATTAAAAAAATTAAGGTTTAAATCAAATTAAAAAATAAATTAGAGAGCAAGAACATTTTTTTGATTGGAGAGTTAAATTGATTTTTTTTCTGACAAAATAACAAAAAAATAAATAATAATAACTAAATTATAGCCTGCATCGGGTTTGAACAAACCAAAATTATTTTGATGATAGAATAAAAAACACAAAGGGATTTGAATCAAGAATTAGTCGCCACAGGCCCCGGGTGAGTCAGGAGGTGTGACAATTTTTAGCACTTTGACCATAGCCTTTCTTCTGGCACCCCCACATGATTGAATTTAAAAGTAATTTTATTTATAAAAACTTTAGAATTATAGCTACACGTGGCACGCAACCTGCAGCTAGTTGTGTGCCGTATCTCATGGGCCTGCCTGTGAGTTTATTTTTATATTCTTATATGTTAAAAATAAAAAAATATATATATTTTAATGCATCCTAGATTAATTATATTTTTTAAAAACAAGTACCAAGTATAAAATGATGATTGATTCAGTCAAAAAAAGAGGTGGACCTATAAAACAACTAGCAATGAAAAAACCTTTAAAAACTATTTGACCTTTTTTAAAAAAATAAATTAAATAATTTTATTTTTATATTTTTATGGAATAAAAATATAGGTTAACCCGATGCAACCCACTTGACCTATAACTTAAGACTGGCCTCACGCTAACCTTGTGTCAAGTTTGAAAGCTAATGCTATTGATAGTTTTCAAAACTTGTGAAATTGGTCATTATATTAGAAGAATCCTATATGAGAAAACAGAGAAGTCCAATCCTTAACAAAATAAAATGTACAAAAAGATTTAAAACAAAAATAGCAATTAAAATAATGAAGGTGAAATCAAATCAAAAATAAAATAAATTAGAGGGAAAAAACAATTATTTGATCGAAGGGTTAAATTGAAAAAAAACAATAAACTAAACTAAAGGAAAAAAATCAAAAGAACATGGATTAAATTATATATATATATAACACCATAAACTTGGATTTAATGATGAAATTAAGAGCCATAAAAAATTGAAAAAGGGGAAAAAATCAAGAATCAAAACAATAAGGACCAAAGCGAAAAACTAAAATATGTCAAATTGGAATTGAAGAACTATATTGAAAATAAAAATAAAATTCTAATAAAAAGGTAAAAAAAGAAAAAGAATAAGAGTTGAAATTGAAATAACAAATAAAAGATAAACACTCTATTTTTAGGATGAAAGAGAAAAAATAAAAATAAATAAAGGTCAACCATTGATAATCCACCACACCAAGAACAATATGCACAACATCTAGTGAAAAAAGAAGTGATGACACATTTAAGAGCAACTCCAACGCAAAATGCTATTTTGAAAAGCTAAATTGATAAAAATAGCTTTTTGAATAGTGTAAATATAGATTTTTTTATTTATGTATATTCTAACGGTAAAAATCATTTAGAAGCACCACATATACAGTAACAGTTGAAACACAATACAATAACAGTTGAAACAAAATATAATAACAATTGAATAGTGAAAACACAATACAGTAACAATTGAACTAGTAAGAGTAAGATATCAACTGATAAACATTGATTTTAAACAATATATTACTCCAAAATATTATAACAGGTAAAATAAAATACAATAACAGTTAGAACAAATACAGTACCAATTGAACTAGTAAGATATCAACTGCTAGACAATGATTTTAAACAATATATTACTCTAAAATACAACAATATTTGAAATAAAATACAGTAACCGTTAGAACAAAATACAATAACAATTAAACTAATGAGATATCAACCGATAAATATTGATTTTAAGCAATATATTAGTCCAAAATACATTAACAGTTAAAACAATATACAATAACAATTGAACTAGTGAGATATCAACTGATAAATATTAATTTAGAGCTTTCGTCAAATCAATTGTTGAAGTTTTTAGGGATTGGTATCAATTTTATAGCATGATAAAATATTATCAATTAATAAAAAATATCTTGTTCGGCTTTGGTTTCCAACTGAAGCAACATTTCTGCTTTCTTTGTGTTTTAATTAGCTTGAGCAGTGTTTCAACATGAATATTTTTTTTTTATGTTTTGGCTTTTCTGTTCAGAGCATCTAGAAATATCAGTTGAAGAACAAAACAACTATTTTAGTTATTCAAATAGTAGTTTCATTGGAGATGTTAAAATTAAACACAAAAACTAAAAATATATTTTTTTAGCTTTGCTTCTTCTAATGCCTATTACGTTGGAGATTCTCTAATAATAACCAAAAAAATTATTAAATCACCAATAGACCCTTTATGTGTTGCCCAAAAGACGTGATGCCTCCCACGTGCTAATGAGTGGTAAAAACATGTCAGCAACTTTACTGATAAAAAATAATACCAGGGGAGAAAATATCAAGATTACTCTTTATATGTATGTTTGAAAGTGTAGTTGAAATTGTTTTTGAAAATGTTTTTTGTTTAGAAAAGCATCAAAACAATTTTTTTTTAAAATAATTTTGCTATTAGCATATGAAAATGATCTAAAACCCCAATTTTTTTTAATTTAAAGTAAAAAATAAAATTTTTTTTTCTCAAAACATTTTCGAAACACATTATCAAGCAACCCCTATGTTTATTACCATGAAAACTATTTAAGAAGACCATAAGGCCCTTGGGTCCACAATTCATTTCTCCTTGTAAGGGCAAAATTGATCTTTTATTATATTTTAGAGAAATAAAAAGATCATTTAATGAGGTTTAGTTTTAGTTTTTTTTTTACTTTATCTTTTGTTAATGTTTTTGATTTTTTTTTCTCGAGATAATTTAATAATTTTTATTGTTTTAGTAAAAATAATAATGATATTTTTAGATATTAAGTCTTTGATATTATTATTGTTATAATATGATATATTGATGTGTTTTATTATATCAAACCTTACAATATAGATTTTTTTTTTTTTGAACTAAAAAAATATACTAATTGTTTAAATTCTAATTATAAAAATTATTTACTTAACCCGTGACAATTTAACTAGTTAAGGACTGAAGAGAAACGACGCCGACTTTAGTTAACCTTAGACTAGACAAACGACCATATAAAAGCCATCGTCCAGGACGAAAGCAGAAGGTTAACCAGGCAATAGGAATTCACCTCCCCAAAAAAACCACGAAAAACCCTAACCCACAAATTTCTTAATCAATGGAACCCGACGACGAGATCTACGCCAACGGCGAACCCGACAGCTCAAACAACAGAAACAGACCAATCATAAGCAGCGAACAACTCGACATCGAAGCATACGCTGGACTGTACACAGGAAGAACGAAAATCACGCGGTTACTGTTTATCGCGGACCAGTGTGGTCAGAATAACAATACGGCGATGCAGATGGAAGCGCTTCGAATGGCTTACGAAGAGATCAAGAAAGGAGAGAACACGCAATTGTTTAGAGACGTGGTGCATAAGATTGATGGGAGGTTGGGAGATAAGTATGGAATGGATAGTGCTTGGTGTGAGGCGGTGGATAGGAGAGCTGTTCAGAAGAAAGAGAAGCTTGAGAATGAACTTAATGCTTACAGGGTAAAAAACACTTATTTTTTTTAATAAATAAATAAATTATGAGCATCTTTCAGTGATTATTATTCTTTTGGTGATGTTCGGAATTCACATTTTATCTACATTTACGCTGTAATCGGAATTCACATTTTATCTACATTTACGCTGTAATGCAAGTATTAGTCATTGGTTATGTTTTTTGTCGTGGGTTTGTTTTAGTGATGATTATTTTGTTAATTGAATGTTGGTTACTTTTTTTTTTTTTTTTTCAAGATAGAGCGATGTTTGTATTGTTGGCTTACCGTGGCATGGTGGACATGTATTTACTATAAAAGGAGATTATATAGCTGAATATCTGCCACTTTTTTATGATTATCCTTCTGATTATGATAGTTGAGACTATGATGTAGGATTTAGTAAATTTCTCCCTTCTGTTCACTATTATGATGACTGTATTTTCTGGTGTGTTTTACTCCTTTTTTTTAAATTTATTGTGCAGACAAATTTGATCAAAGAAAGCATAAGAATGGGATATAATGATTTTGGAGATTACCATTACACTCATGGTTCCCTTGCGGATGCCTTTAAAAGTTATGTTCGTACTCGTGATTATTGCACTACATCAAAGCACGTTATTCATATGTGCATGAGTGCAATTCTTGTAAGCATTGAGACGGGTCAATTTACTCATGTCACAAGCTATATCAGCAAAGCAGAACAAACAGTGGATGCCCTTGACCCCAATACAGTCTCAAAATTACATTGTGCTGCGGGATTGGCTCATTTGGATTCTAAAAAATACAAACTCGCTGCTCGGAAGGTTTGTGCTGTGTACGTCCAATGTATTCTGTTTAGTATCAATATGGTCTCTCTGTTTTTTCTCTCTCTTTCCTTTTAACCCATGCAGTATTGGTAATTCTGCATTTTTAGCATTATAATTACTTGGGATGCAGTTAAGATAAGTAAGAATTGGACTACACAGCTGATATTTGCTTTCTCTCTGGGTGTGTTTTCATTATCTGAATGACTGGTTGTGCTCAAGTGCCTTTGGTTGCATAGTATGAGTTGTGCTCCCTGTGATTTTTCAGGCTGTAAAGAACTCGCATTTGCCACATTTGCATTTTATAAGTATCTTTCAAAATTATTAAGTTTATAATTATGCTTTCAGCTACCGAAGAATCTGTTTTTTTCTGTTTACTGATGGAATTTTGTCACTTATTGCTGATAGAGATACAGTATCTTCCTTGCATTTTTAGCAGGCATTGGTCAACATTCCATTTAACTGTTGAAAACTTGAAGTTGAAGGGTGCTTGTTATTTTACTGAAATTCAGCTGCTCAGTCATTTTGATGAACCAGTACCCCTTTTTTGTGCTCATTTCTGATATTGTTTACCTTGGATGGGCTATATTATGGGGGCATTTAGAAGCAACTCACATCTTTCTTGTAATTATGATCTTACTTTGTGCATGTTATCTTTCTATGGGTGCAGTTCCTGGAAGTTGCTCCTGAATTGGGAAATTCATACAATGAAGTTATTGCTCCTCAAGATGTTGCAACATATGGAGGACTTTGTGCACTTGCAAGTTTTGACCGGATGGAGCTGAAGGTGTATCTTCTTCTCCTTCTCAATTTCTCCCTGTTATCTTGTTTTTCACTGGCTGTTAATGTACTTTAGAGATAGTTTCTAATCAATGCTTTTGTCTGGCAGAACAAAGTCATAGACAGTATCAACTTTCGTAATTTCTTGGAGTTGGTACCTGAAGTGAGAGAGCTTATTCATGATTTCTACTCAAGGTAATTCTTTATGGTGGTAGACAATTTGATTTGCTTTTTTAGTTCTTTGACTTCATGATGATATATTCTTGCAACTTGGCAATGAGCCATTCTGCTCTATATTGTAAAATTCAAGAAATTATGTGTTGGTTTAGTTAGGAGCAGATGTTGGATCTTTTCTTTTTCTTGAATTAAAGTCTGGATATTGATTTTGAGCAAATAGGTTCTTTAACACTGGGAAGATTTTTCAATACTTGCTCATTTTTTCCAAGAGTTTTTCTCCATTAGTAGATCTATAATCTCTGGGATCAACCTTTCCAAGTTCCAAAAGAAATCATTTTGGGTTAAGCTTTCTGTTTTCCTGTAACTGTCTTTTTTCTGCTTAAAGCACGAAAACTGGAAAAAGAAGGAAAATACAGTTCCTTCTCATTTCATCTTGGTAGTGTCAAATTATTGAATTGTACAAGGCTACTTGTAGAGTTTGCATTATAATGTCAACATCTTGATATTTAACACCAATTGGTAGCCTGAGACATTAGTTGCCTTCTTATTTTAGCATTAGCTTGCCATCAGCTGAGCTTAATTCATATTTTTATATCTATCACTGCTCAACTCTAATTGATGTCCTGGTGTTTAGTTGAGTGCTCTTTTCTTTTTCATAGCCTTTTCTCATATGTTTGCCAGCAGTTATACCTTCACTGCTGGGCATGAAGCCTGTTATTTAAACAAAATTTTCTTTTCTACTCTGTTTTCTGTTTCAGCCATTACGCTTCATGTCTGGATTATCTGGGAAATCTCAAAGCAAACCTGATGCTTGACATCCATTTGCATGACCATGTCCAGACACTGTACGATCAAATCCGCAACAAAGCTCTCATTCAGTATACACACCCATTTGTGTCTGTTGATCTGCACGTGATGGCTAATGCTTTCAAAACGACTGTTGCGGGCTTAGAGAAAGAACTTGAAGCTTTGATTACTGATAATCAAATACAGGTCTGCCTTGAAATTTGCATTGCTATTTTTTCCTCTTTTGTCGAGCTTAAACAACAGTCTGAATCCTTCATTTTTTCCCAAAAAAAGAAGGAAATGTCCCGTCACATGACTGGAATTTCTCGACCTTCATGATGGGGTTTGACCTGATCTCTTTTCAGTATTATTGGGCATATTCAATGATTGTTTTCAGGTCTCACTGCCAAAGCTTTCACCCCATTGTGCATTTTATTTCAATATCTTACTGATAAGAACATCATTCCTCTGCAGGCACGAATTGACTCACACAACCAAATTCTATATGCACGGCATGCAGATCAAAGGAATGCCACTTTCCAGCGGGTACTGCAGACAGGCAATGAGTTTGATAGGGATGTTCGAGCAATGTTGCTGAGGGCAAATCTTATCAAACTTGAATACAAGGCATCTAGGAAACTTTAAATGAATTTCCAGTCAACTGGGACAATGAGAGACCTGGTCAACCTTGTCTCTATTTGTTTCTGGGAAATCCGGAACTTGGGTCTCCCAGTGCAGTGATTTGGGGCTTTAAATCTTCAATCAAAATTGGTTTCTCTGGAGGAAAATCTCATTTTGGAGGATTGCATGATTCGATTTCACCTTGCTAATTTATGGCTGATGTTTTTTTGTATATACTCGGATTTATTTAAGAAGTTGCGGTCACTAATTTTTTGTTGCACTCCCATCTTTTGTAACCTTTTGGCCGTTGTTTGTTGTTTTACACAATCACACGACTACATTTGGAAATATGAATTGAATGTGGGAAATCAAATTTGAGTTTTCGTATGGTGATGATGAGTGGATGAAACGAATGGGAGCGCAATTGAATAGCGGGCAAGGTAACAAGTCCCGTGAAAGTCAGGAGTTGGATAATGTGGTTTATTTGCAAGTGAGCTGCAGCAGCAATGTGATTGGCCTAACTGTACTTGAGTGATCTTGTACTGCCTGTTTCTTCATGCAATCAAAATGTTTCAGCAGTTACAGAAAATTTTCTATCACGGAAAGTAAATTCATTCATCACCACAACAGCACTGTTCTCTGAAGATTTAAAATATTTTACACCTTGTTATCTTGGTCGAATAAATAGATTTAATATATTTTTTAATAAAAGATAAATATCTCTGCTACATCAACGATAGGTTACCCAGCACAAAATCTCTAGGATATTGGTGTTTTTCGTAATGGATGTGATTCGTGTTGAGTACATGGCTTTTGTTGCTATGTTTGGCGCCCGCAGACTCCCGTTTACCGCATTTTCATTTGACATGGTGCACTGCTCCTGACGTTCGATCACTTTTACGGCACACAGTAAGCTCTTTATGACTTGTATTCTTCCAGTATGTTTTTGTTTTACTCATATACAGCCTGCCAGGCCAGCAGATCTTTCATCGACGAGTTCTGCTTTTGCAGATGCAACTTATTTTATTGAAGTAAATGATCCGCTACTTCGTCTTGGAGTATGATATCCTCTCATTTCTGGCAACAGCACTGTACAGTGGGCTAAACAGGAAAAGGAATGGGCTGATCTCCAGGCTGTGGCAAGAGCGTTGTGTAATGGGCTGATTGCTGTGGATGGAAACACTGTCGTATGGAAAAAGCTCGCTGGAGATTCATGCTTGCCCAACCAATATGAATTTGGTCTTCAATTATGTGATGAATCAGATAACTCGAGTGATGTTTGGTAACTGTCTACTAACTCATCCCCAGCTTCTACAAGTTACACAAGAGTTTTTGCAGCAACATGGATTATGGCAATGCTGCCATTATTCTTTCCTTTCGACCATTGGCATCTAATGCACTCGGTTTAATTAGGTGCAAATTTGATAAACTTTCCTTTAATTTTCAACCTAATCAATTGAGCTCTAGGCTCAAGATGATATTCATTTACTTGCAAGGGAATATCGTGATTTTGAAGCGAAGCTCAATTATGTAGCACGTACTTCAAGTTAAAGAATTGTGTGAGCAGGGAGGGAGCCTGCTGTGGAGGGGGATTATGTTGTTGGGAAAATTCCTAGGTGGTCCGAGAGGCTAACAAAAGCTCCTTCCAGGGCCGAGCACGTGAAAAATGGGATAGATTTGTCTGAGACTGACACGAGGCGCTTGGTAAGGAAGGTGGCTTACTATAAGAATTCTTTGAATGTGAAGCTAGGAAGTCCAGCAATACGCAAATGAATACATTTTTTGGGAGTTTCGCAGCGGCCCTCACATTGGATGCTGAGTGTTGTTCCTGCTCGCAAGCCATCTACTCTTGGAGTAATATATGACTGGCGCCTTAATGGAGTCTACCATGATTGGTGAGTTACTCCCAGTTTTTCTGTACGAACCAGAAATTTATATACAGCAGGCTACTTGTATTGGCCATGTTATTGATGACCTCACCTTCCTCGCCTTCATATATAACTAAGTTAATAGATATACGATGTGTTATCATATAAACATGGTTGTTAAAATCACGAGTTGACTCGCAAAATCGTATGGGATCTCTCAGTTTGTTAAATGCATGCAACCATGCACACATCATTTTTACACAATAAAAATTTCTTGATTCTCATGTGTTTATTTAAATATTAACTTTAAAATTTCTAATTGAATTTTTTATTGTTATTTTTTACTTTAAATTACATTTTTTTAGTATTTTTAGATCATTTTTATGTGCTAATGTTAAAATAATTTGTTGGAGTTGGAGCTAGTACTATCAATATCGGTGTTGGGGTGTTGGTACCAGTAGTAATACTAATAATATTTTCAATAGTAATACTTTGGATGAATGTATTAAAAATAGCGAGGAAGATGACGGTAATGACTAATGAGACTGATTTTAGTTTACACAGCATGGCAGCAGAATATTTGTTTTAAATTTGTTAGTTTTTACCTAATAAAATTCTATGGACATAATTGTTTTGTACTCTATTTTTAAGTTATTTTAAATTATATATGAACCTTAACTAATGAAGTTTTATGGCTATAATTATGATGTATTGTATTCGAAAATATTTTACTTACAATTTTATGATTTTTCTACTTACACGATTTTAGCTGTGATTTTACAATTTTTGTACGGAAAAATTCAAGTACGATTTTACGATCCGAGTTTCAGAAACTCCTTCCGTGTCATGTCAAAATCGTGATTTTGACAACCATGCATAAAATATTGTTCTTTCTTTCTGTTTTTATTCAATTTAAACACTTGCCTGTTACTCGTTTTGTGAGGTAATTTTAATCTGGTGATTTTTTTTTACTTGAAATCACCTTTTTTTCTTTTCAATTTATGTGTTTTCCTTCCACTCCTGGCTGAACCATAACATGGTAGCACATTTATCCCACATTTCCTGAAAACTAATCATTTAAGGTGTTTCAAATGCTGGAAAAAAAAAGATTTTTATTTTATTTTAAATTAAAGTTTTTTAGTGTTTTTTAGGTTATTTTTATGTGCTGATTTCAAAAATGATTTTGAAAAAAAACATTATTTTATTACATTTCTCAATAAAAAACACTTTCAAAATCAAACATTTCAACATTCTCTCAAACAATTAAAAAACATGAAAACAAAAATTAATATTTTTTTTGTAGAGCATGCCCTGCTGTCGGAGGGATAGGTGTTGTTTTCACGTGTATGCCCATGCAAGAGGCTACCCACCCACGGTCAAGAAGATCCGCACCTCTCCTTAGGGGTGGTAAGGTATCAAAATTCAGTCGGCATTCCTTCTAGCCATGCTGCTATGAGATCAGCTCAAGCTGATACGGCTGAGTTGTTAGTATTGAATTTTTACGCACAGTTTCATCAGGTGAAAATTTAATAAATTTCATGTAAAAATGAATCATGTTATCATCATCATCATCATCAAATTGATAATCACCTAAATGATCTTGTAAATATCCAACTAAAATCAAAATAAACAATTTTGAACGGATGAGTAAATTTCAGATGTTGGTAGATAGATATTCTATCATATTCCCAAACCAATTTATTTATATTGTCTATTTAAGAAACAAAAAGAAAATCTCTTCATCCTTGAATACTTCAACGGGCTGGAAACGTCAACCCAAATCCTTAAATGTTGCTGGTGGCTTGGGTAGCTGACAGGAAGATGATATTTTGTCACTCCATCTTAACTCCTCCACATGTTCCCATCACACGGGACATCGATGAAATGAAGAGGGTAAGCTGTCCCCACACCTCATGGGCGATCTTTTCAAACAGACAGTTCTAATCAACCATGGACATGATTTACAGATATGACAAGTACGATCTTATCTTCATCAGAAGAAAATTAATTAATAAATCCCTTGGGATGAAATACATCTATTCTCTAAGCACCAAAAGCAGGAGCTTCTTCTGTGTTTGATATGGAGTTGGTTTGCGTTGGTGTAAAATCCTTTTCTTTCTTTTCCCCCGGTCCGATGGGCGAGCTTGAAAGTGATATGGTGGAAGGAAAAAGAGAAATAAATAGTGGTCTCATAAAGTCTTGAAATAGCTCCTCATTGCAAGACCTTATTCGCTGGCCATCTTCAAGAACAGCAAAAGGAGAGGTGTCGAGCTTTAATGTGAGCAGGCAAGGAAGGTGACGAGGCTTGAAATATGGCAAATGGGTTATAAATGCAACAGCAAAGGGTTGTGTGGGCCTGACTTCTCCCGGTAGAAACTACTGTCTCACTGCCTGGATTGATAGAACTAAGTCTTTGCATGGACAGGAAAATTAGAAAGTTTTTACATTATTACAACCGCGATGAGAGTGAAAGGTCATGTGGGGCTGTGGATGGGAACAGAACCCCCAACCCACCTCTGCTGGGTCTACAATCCTTACATTTACATGAAAATAAGTAAATTCTGACATTTGGACTTGGTTTTTAGTTGCGACTTTCAAGCCTTCAAAAAAGTAGAGAAGTTCGTGACAAATTTGAGTAAATACAGCCTCCTCCATTGACTTTATGATCTTTGCCTACTCATGGAGCACGTTCCTTGTGATTTCCCAAATTTATGAATCATGCATTTGCTTTTTGCTGTATCTAGAAAAAGGCTACCTATTTCTTCAGCATGCTTTGGGCATGTAAAGAAAAGACATCCATGTTGACAATAAAAGATTTGGTGTACCTATGGTTTTGGTGGGTTAAAATTATATGGTTACTAATATGATGACTATTAAAAGTTTATACGGTCGTTAACTTCAGACTTGTGGGATTCGTTGAGGTGCGTGCAAGCTGATCCGTACACTCACATTAATAAAAAACACATCTAAAATTGACTTGTCGACCATGAACATGGTGTAAGAATTAAGCAAGTTACTGGTATAAAAATAGCTGCCTTGCATAGCTATATTAGTGTTTAATTGAACTATACTTTTAATGCCGACATTTGGTGTTGTTTATTCATGGTTTTGGAATTATTTGATTTCAGAATGTGTTGAGTTTCTATGGCCTCTTCATTCTACGATTGAGAAGGTTTTTCTTGTGTCCTGGGTTGATCTTGTGACTAAGCTAGCCTCTAATTGATATGTTGACCGGGTGACTAGTTGCTCACTTGAAAAAGTTAGTCTCTCGAGGAGTAGAGAACTCTCAAATGTTCAATTTAGCAAATGTAAAAGGAGAAAATAATACACATGTTGAAAAATAAAATAAAATAAAATGAAGTTATACGGAGTGCATATATAGTTGTCATTACCTTTGTGATCATGCTCGCATGAAAATGAATGTGTATTTTGCAAGAGAGGCATTGCTTTAATTAGTTTATGCGTGTGTTTTTTTTATAATAAAGAATAGTATTGCTGGGAAAAATTAAAAAGTTTTACAATCATGGATGTGGTGTTAAAGTATTGTGTAAGGAGGTATTGTGTATAGAGATTTCAATAGATCCTATTATGAGATTTCTGTTGGAAATATAGTGAGGACAAACAAATAGATCTCGGCATGAATATTTTTCATGGAGTCATGGGGATCTCGCCCAAAATATTTTCATGGTCGTGAAGACTTCAATGGAGATATGGAGATCTTGTCATGAAGGTACATTTAAGATCTTATCGTGAGGACTTTTCATCAAGTCATAAAGAGTTCAATGGTGAATGGAGATAGGGAGAAATTGTTACCACTTTTATTTACAAGTTAAAAAGATAATTAAGATATAATATCTAAGACTAATATGATCTTTAAGTAATGTACCATATGGATTTTTTTTTAAATCTTTTTCTTGTAATCATGGTGAAAGTGATAAAACTTGTTAAGGTTTCTCGTGTCTGTCTCATTTTCGTATGAGATGGGTATCACACAAATATTTTTCTCCTGGTGGGAGCTAACATCTCTTCATGCATAATGGTATGGTTAAAAGCTCAAGGAATTTCAGACAATTTTTTAATGCCTTAAGATTGAAGACATTGTGGAGATTCTATTTTCTAAAAATAAAGATGTCATGCATAGTCACACTCGTTTTCTCTACCTGAACTTGGTTCTCTATTATTTAGTTCTCATTGTAAAGAGTTCTTTCATAGAAATTATACAATTGTTATGATGATAAAAAAAGCTATAAATTCCAATTATCGTGGCTTTAATGACAACATGTTCAAGTAGATTCTTTATGTTGTGAATTTTCTCATTGAATCTTTAAAGATATGTTATGGTGTTTTCATATTCTTATTGAGTAATGATGAGCAACTTAATCATGCCCTTTTTAACTAGAATACCTGTGTTGAAATGAGAGATGAATTTTATATAAATATTATAAAAACCAAGGATATATCTAGAATCATAGGAGTGATACCACCTAGAGATACTTATGCTTATATCTAGGACCTGTAAAAGAATGATCTTCATAATAAGGAAGGCTTTTTTTATTGAGTTGGAGTATCATGCAAACTTTATTATTTTTTCATGTTTCTTTGTGAAGCTAGAGTTATCGCAGTGCATCAGATGCTTATGATAAAATTGTATGCTGTATTTTCTATTGATAAAATGAAAGAATATGAAGTTTTTCTTGTATAACTAGAAAAAACATCATTGGGCACTTGAACCTAATGGGAAAGTTGCCGGGGAGTTGAAGTTTTTATGGTAGGGAGATCAATTACTCTTTCATATCTTGGAGTTTTATTATCCATAGGAAATGCCTTTGATGAGAGATGAAAGAAAACGGACTAGTTTTTCTCCAGTTTCTCACTCATAGCATCACTAATAAAGTCATGGAAAACTTTATATAGGAATTAGATTTCTTATGGTTGCTTCTTGAGTTATTGGTGTGGCAACGCTAGCCTCTGATCTAATAAGCTTGAACAAGTGGTTAGGTGCTCACTTGAAAAAGCAAAACCCATGAGAAATAGGAGACTCTTCAATGATTAAGTCAATAAATATATGAGAATAAAATAATATAAAAAAATAAAGTTATAAGGAGTTTGAATATGAGTGTAGCTTTTATATGGCATTGGCTTGGAAATTATACCTGGATAAGTTATAACATGTATAATAGACTCATTTATTGCCTTGTTTGAACTTTAATGTATGAGATGGAAATAGATGCATGAAAAACTTTTTCATGCATAAACAACATTATCCTACCCATTTAGGCTTAACCTAAGCATCTGGATTTCTTTTTTTTAAAAAAAGCATTTATTGTATTATAAACTTCTAAAACTAATATATATATATATAATTTGTGCATGTGAACAAGTGGACACATGATCAACCAATAATGTTAGTGAAAGTGATTGATTTGACCATCATTAAGAATCAAACAGTTATATCACAACTCAAGACATAAGATCTTGATATGTCAAATCTCCATATAGAAAGATTAAAACCTAGACCAAAACAAATGAGAGTTCTACTTAGTGGACTAGTAAAAATAAAGATTTCCCTTTTTTCTCAATCTTAGTCCAACATTTTACAACTTGGTCTTATCTTCACTATTGTTTGATATTTTTTTATGTTCACCAAAACTAAGAGAACTTTGAATTAATCATACAAATGTTCTTATTATGAAAAAAAACAAGTTTTTATATATAATTTATATTTTAGAGGAGGGGGGTTGTAATGAAAATTGCAACCCTACTGATTATAATAAAAACTATGAGCTTACTATGACAAGCCTTCCATCACAAGCGTACTGCTATCAGTTTATAATTACAAGCATAGTATCACTAATCTATAATTACACACCTCGTTGATAGAAGCATATCAAATATCTTGTGAACTTGATTGAAATGCAAAGCAGATGTCGTATTGTTGTTGATTATTCGTTCCTGTCTAGGATCCTCTTTTAAATAGGAAATTTAAAGGTAACTGTTATTTTAATCTATGACATCTCTTGATTTAAGGATCTTGCAATACATGGGCCGTTTTTGTCTTCCATTCACTCATCTTGATTCATTCACTATTTAAAGGATCTTGTAGTTACACAAGTATGGACTACTACCAAGTTTGATCCACAATTAAGTACAATATGTTTTTCATGTTCTATATTTCATCTCTTGTTGGTTAATTTTATTAGTAATAGCTAAAAGGGGACAAGGATGACCAGAGGGATGTTGTTGGTAATACCTTAGTTAAATAGCTACACGCAATCTAAAGTTTCATCGACCATACTAGTTTTGGTTATTACAATGTACTAATTTCTACGCTTCTCTCCTTGAATAGGTAGTGCTAAACTCAATGCCCGTTCTTTGTCGGAGCCAAACAAATTTTTTTTGCTTAATTTTTTTTTTTTCATTATAAAACATGAAAATGAGAAGAATAATCAACTGCCTTAACAAGATTGCTTCTTAGAATTCCAGCGATTTCACAAGGCATGATGCAGTAGAGCATATGAGTCATGCAATGCAAGCAGCCAAGCATGCTCGATTATCTTCCAAACAGTTACGTTTATCTTCCTTTGACTTTTTATGAACACGTAAGTGCACTAACAAGCCAAAATAATTTGAGGGAAACAATTAGATAAATCTTTCGTCTGTTACATCAAATTTGGGATCCAACAAATACTGCATGGAAATGTTACAGACTGGGGTGGGAATAGTAATCACTCTTATCATCGCCTACTCCTTCCCTTTGATTTTGAATCAAAGTGGTGTGCCTTCAATTTCTTCTTGCGAGGCTGACCGGCGGCGGCACCACCACCACCACCACCACCTTCTCTAAATGGCATACCCATGAGAGCCAAGAGTCTTTGTGCTTCTTGATCGGTGTTAGCTGTGGTTGTAATGCAAACATCCATTCCCCTGGCTTTACCAATTGCATCAAACCTAATCTCTGGGAACACACTCTGGTCACGAATTCCAATGCTGTAGTTGCCATGTCCATCAAAGCTGTTTGGGGTCACACCTTGGAAATCCCTTGTCCTAGGCAGCCCCAAGTTAACAAGTCGGTCTAAGAACGAGTACATCAGCTGAAAAATATAATCCAACAATACAAATTACAAAATTTCCATGTGAGATTAAAAGGAATGCAACCATCAAAATGCACCAGGATACAAATTTGGTAATGGGATGCACCTGTTATGATCTGATCTAAACAACAAGTAAAATCAGGATATGAGCAACAAGATCGATAGACAAATGTGTTTATTCAAGATCAAAGTGGCATGGGAGTGTGTACAGGTATAAGAATGCCCTACTCAAGCACGGATCATTGTGATAAAAGACAGAAGACAGAAAACAAGTTCTAACTTGGGCTGGAAAGGAACAAATTCCCCGCAGTAGATAAGTGGCGATCATCTCAGGACTAAAACTATGGACCATAGCAATCATCTCTACCGTGTTTCATCTAAAATTTCAGTGAGGAGCATTGTCATCATTGAAGTGAGAGATCATACTCAAGGAATCATCATCTTGAGCAATCACTATATCTCCCACATGCAGAAGCGAACACCAAAATAAATACAAAAATTCATACATCATCATTCAAAACTTGACAGTAAGCCTCAAATCCTGTATAGAATTGGAGTTTAAAAGCATTTTTTTTGCAAGATCAAACAAGAGAAATCCGTCATCTAATCTAAGTGAGAAGCTCAATTCCAAAAATCAATAACTTTTCCTTCCCTGATAGCCAGTATCATCGGCTAAGCTAAACTAATGATCTGCATGCTGAGCACCCATCATCGAGTCAACCATTACAGTAATTATCAGAAAAATATGCATCCTGGCATTTCTTCTCCATCTAGAAGGAAGCTGGACATGCAGTATTTTTCACTCTTGCACCTGTAACTTCAACTATACCGAAGCAGCTTTTCCTGACAGATCCATCATTAAAATCATTTTCCTCAAAACCCCTTCAAAAACTAACACCCTTCCAAAGCACAAAAGAATAAATCTTGCGCTATGATGGCCAAACAATATATAGCCTCTAAAGTTTAGACTCCTAGCTAACTTTATCATGAAATATGTAGCCACAGCCATGAATATAAACAAGAAAAATCGATGAAGAGAAAAAACACGAATGCTCACATTTCCTCTCAGTGTAACAGCAATGCCAAGTGGTTGGCCTTCCCTAATCTTGAAGGTAGCAACCGAATTCCTGGCCCGCGTCTTTACGGGTCTTTGGCCTGTGATAAGAGCCAAATCATTTATCGCTGCGTCCAGCCCCTTTGCATTCTGCGCAGCATCTCCAATCCCACAATTTACCACAACCTTCTGAATTTTTGGAACCTAAAGAAATGAGAAATCCGAATTTTAGCAAATTGCAAAGTGCAATAAATTTATCGGTAAATTGGAAGAATTATAACGAGTCACCTGGTGAATGTTAGAGTAGCTGAACTCTTCTACCAGTAAAGGGACGATTTTTTCAAGGAATGTGGTCTTGAGCCGATTGCTTTTCTCTGCTTCTGATTTGTCCACCAAGACAATATCTCCAGAGGCTCTCACTGACAGCACCCCATTCCGGCTCCCGTAATTTACACGTGCGGTTAAGGGTGGTGGGAGAGTGGGGAGCCGGCCGTAAAACGCCGCCGCAGAGGAGGGTAAGAGCGAGGTAGTGGCCATTTTTCTGGTGATTTTTTTTGAAGGGAGGGGATTGGACACAGCTCTTCTGTTGATGGGGTTTAGCGCGAGGGATTGTGAAATGGGTTCGGAAGACGAACTTATTTACGTAAGTGCCAGTAAAAGGGATACGGGGTTGTGGGCTTGTTGTGAATTTAGGGAGTTGTTGGTGGCGGATTGTGAAGGAGAAAGGATAAGTGCGATGGCAAATTACTATTTTGCCTTTTTCTTCAGGGAAAATAAATAAAACCTTGACGTGATAAAAGAACTTATCCAGTTTTTCGGGGTGATTTTAATAACATATTAATGTAAAAAATAAGTGTGTTTGAGGTTGTTTTTTAAAATATTTTTTGTTCAAAAATATATTAAAATAATATTTTTATTTTTTTAATATCATCACATGAAATCAATTTAAAACCACTTATTTTTTTATTTAATGTAAAGAATAAAAATAAAAAGTTTTTAGATTTTTTCAAATGCGTTTTTAAAACGCAATGTCGACCAGGGTCTATATAAATATTTAATAATTTTGATGTAATAATATTAATAATAATGAAGTTTTTTTTTTAGTTGTATTAACAACAACAACAATAATAAGAATAATAATAAAGGGAAGACATGTGATTGATAATTAAACGATGATCATGATTAAAAGTTTTTTTATGTGGAGGAAACTCCACCCTATAGAAAGTATACTTTGTCGATTTAAATGAGTGAGTAAAACTGTGGTTGTCTCAGGCTTTTATAAAAAATACAAATTCTAACTCAAAGTCAAAATTTACTATATAAATCACAAATCCTTTATTGTCAAACTCCTTGAAAACAATGATCATGATTATAAGTCAATTGTCATGAAACTAAGAAAGAAATGTAGAGAGCAAACAAGTTTTTGTTCTATAAAATCATGTGCTCGCAATTTATCTTAGAAAAAAGTAATTAAATATATATATTTTTTAAAAATAAAATAAAAACAATTCTTGATTTGGAAATAGAGATTTAAAAAAAGTATTTGAAACCAAATACAACTTTGAAAGTATAATATATTATTAATTTTGCTTAAATAATGTTTGAATGTAGCCATGAAGCTCGTGCTTGTATGTCCTGGTCATTGAGGTTTTGAAACTATGTTTCAAAAATATTTTTAAAAAATAATAATAAAAATTTATTTTTTGTTTTTTGATTATTTTTATAGGCTAATGTTAAAAATAATTTCTAAGAAAACAAAAAACAAACATTATTTTTGATGATTTTTAGGTAAAAAAAATATTTTCAAAAACAATTTACAACGGATGCTCGCATTAAACTTAAAACTAAGCATTATTAATTAGATGTAATTTTCAAGGGGAGGAACTCTCGTCAATTAAAGTTTAAAGCAAGTATAAACTTAAAACTAAGCATTATTAATTAGATGTAATTTTCAAGGGGAGGAACTCTCGTCAATTAAAGTTTAAGGCAAGTATAAATTAATTAAATGATTATTGTTTTTTTTCCATTTTTAATTTTCAATCTTCCACCCACCCTCATTTTCGCTCCTTTATCCCCCCTTTCTTTTTCAGGGTGGGTATGCCTGTGATGTATTGTCTGGTTAAATGTTTCGACACTTATTGGTTGTATGTTAACTAATTAATCTATTTATTTGAAGTGCTTTCATTTTGAATAAAAAATCATGTTTTGTTGATATAGATGATTTGGGTATTGAAGACGATGATGATGGTCATGCAAAATTTGTTAGAGTGTGATTGAAGTTGTTTTTAAAAGTGTTTTTTGTTGAGAAATGCATCAAAATAATGTTTTTTTTGTTTTTTTTAAATTATTTTTGACATTAGCACATCTAAATGATCTAAAATCACAATTTTTTTAATTTAAAATAATAATAAAAAATTTATTTCAAAAACACTTTTCAAACACAGTGTCAAATACCCGAAGTAATTCGAACACAACCATCCAACAGTATATTGAATGATAATCTACTGGAGAGTCATGATCTTTTAACATTTGCTATTTTTTTTTTTTTTTAATTTAGATTCGGAAACTCTTGTCAAAACTTGTATTATTTCACTTATTTGCGTATTCTAACATTAGAAATTTGATGTTTGAAAAAGGACTTGGAAACTTGATGGTTAGGTTAAATTTAGCTGTTGCTGTTGAAAATATATTTTAGATCTTTGAAAAACTAAATAGGGCGCAGCAATTGCATAAAAGCAACAAAGAATCGTGGGTGAATAATTTGTTCAACCAATGAAAACATTTACAATAAACATGCACCCTCTTAAATTTAAGCAATTTGGTGCATGTAGTTAATAAAAGGTAATCTGATCGCAAAATGTTAATTACTTGTACGCCTAAAGAATGAAGGGTAAAAATCGAACGTGCAGCATGTCTATACAAAACCTCAAACCATCGACTTCTTGGGTTCGAATCTAAAGCTTATATCTGAAGAAATTTATAAAAACTGAGGATTGACAGTCTAACTAGGAGATATTTCTTGTAGTCAAGCGGGAATAAAAGAATGAACGCGCGCGCGCGCACACACACACACACACATATATATATATATATATATATATATATATATATCAAAGAATGAGCCCCTGCTGCACTTTCAATTCTGTGGAGCTCACTGGCACTGTAAATTGATTGTCAAAAGAGCATGGTGATGAGCACAGCGAACAAATATTCAAATCCCTGCAATGAGAGAAGAACATGTATGTATATAGAGAAAGTGGTGTTAGATATATTTTACACAAACACTGTTATAAAACTATACACACACACCATGGTGGTGTGAAATCCAGGCACCAGCTAGGTTTCCTGTGCTCGGAATTGTACAGATGTTCAGCTTTTGCGCTATTCACCAGTAAACGAAACATACAGTCAGCGGCCGCATAAGGTTTTGGTCAGTTTCTTCCCCTCCTATACATCTATGAACAGATCCCCATGTCCGAATAGAATAGAAAGAACAAAAAGAGAAGAAAAAATCTCCAGAAGGGCAACACCGAATCTGAGTACTTTGTGAAAGTAAATTTGCTTTTACTCTTTGACTCTTACACTGTCATCTAAAAAGGGTTAGAATCTAAACCAGAAAAATGCTTATTCGCAGACTTTTAAGAGAAAAAGAGGGTGAAGAGTCAACCGACTCCTTTGGAGGTTTGCGTTTGTAAGGCTTCCAATAGTCCACATAATTTCAATTTATCTTAGGCTTATTTATTTATTCATGTGGGGTTTACTTGCTTCTTCTCTCTCCTCTTTCTTGTCTGTACAAAATCCTTTTTAGGACCGTTCGTCTTCTTCCTTCTTCCTTATTTTTTAATCTTTTCTCTTGTTGGTTCTCCTTTTGAAGCCGTTCTCTCTCAGCGTCAGTCAAGCATGCAAAGAACGAGATACTAATACTTTTTTCCCCATAAAAACTAGGGTTTCCCAGTTTTCTCAACGCCAATTTAAGGCCTTTTGAATGTTAGAGTGTCGGACATAAAACTTAAAAGGGTTTTTAGAAAGGGGAGAGAGGGATAGAGAAGGAAGCGTAAGCAGCGAAGAAGAGAACAAAAAGGGTTTGCTTGCCTTCGTTCTCTTTCTTTCTCTGAGTCTTAAGCAGAGAGAGGGAGTTTGAGACATTTGGATGGATACATGTTATCCCTGTGTCTCCTCTACCTCTCTATCTTCTTCCCTTCTGTTTTCTGTTTTCTTATGATTGCTGTAATTTTGTAAAAGTTTTATTTTACTTTTCATTATTTTTTTCAAAAAAACCCAATTCAGGATTTCTTGTTTGACTATCTGTGTTTTGTTTTTTGAATGATAATTTCAAGATTCAAACTTGGTTATGCATGGTTTCTTGTGAATCTAGAAAGAGCGGTTAAGTCTAGTGTAAAAATAGAGTAAAAAAAAGGAAGGCTTGAGCTTTAATGAGTTTTGGGGGTTTCCTTGAAAACACTAGTCCTGGTGGTGGCGGCGGCGCAAGATTTGTGGCCGATATACCTTATAACAATAACAACAACATGTCCACTGGTGCAATAGCTCAGACTCGCCTTGTCTCTCCTTCTATCACTAAATCCATGTTCAACTCTCCTGGGCTCTCTCTAGCCCTTGTACATACCTTCATCTTTCTCTTTGTTTTTTTTTGGTTTGGCTTCTAAGTGACTTGGGTTGTTTTTTTGGTGAAGTCGTTAACTTTTACGTTCTCGTTTGTGTTTGTTTGATTCTTGATCAGCAACAGCCAAACATAGATGGTCAAGGAGATATTTCTAGAATGGCTGAGAACATTGAGGCAAGTGTGGGAAGGAGGAGCAGAGAAGAGGAACATGAGAGCAGATCTGGTAGTGATAACATGGATGGTGCGTCTGGTGATGATCAAGATGATAATCCTCCAAGAAAAAAGAGATACCACCGACACACTCCACAACAAATCCAAGAACTTGAAGCGTATGATATGTACAACTAATTTGCATTTTCAACAAGATTTGTTGAGTGATATTGAGAGAGTGTTGCTGTTGTTTGTTTTACAGTCTGTTTAAGGAATGTCCTCATCCTGACGAAAAACAAAGATTGGAGCTTAGTAGAAGGCTGTGCCTGGAGACTAGGCAAGTCAAGTTCTGGTTTCAAAATCGTAGAACCCAAATGAAGGTGAGGAATGATAATTAACAAACCATAGATGTTTTCCCCTTTTGGGCTGGATTTTTATGGATAGAAAGTTAAAGTGTGTTTGAATTTTTGCTGCAACAGACTCAACTGGAGCGCCATGAGAACTCATTACTCAGGCAAGATAACGACAAGCTTCGAGCAGAAAACATGTCCATTAGAGATGCCATGAGAAATCCATCGTGCTCAAACTGTGGTGGTCCTGCGATAATCGGTGATATTTCACTTGAAGAACAGCATTTGAGGATTGAGAATGCTAGATTAAAAGATGAACTAGATCGAGTTTGTGCCCTCGCTGGCAAGTTCTTGGGTCGCCCCATATCTTCGTTAGCTTCTCCCCTTGGCCCTCCAATGCCGAATTCAAGCCTGGAACTTGCAGTGGGTAGTAATGGTTTTGCTGGTATGAGCACCGTGGCTACAACATTGCCTCTGGGACCTCATTTTGAAGGTGGGATTTCTGGTGCTTTGCCCATGGTAACTCAAACTAGACTAGCAACAGCTGGTGTTCCTGGTACTGATAGATCACTAGAGAGATCCATGTTCCTAGAGTTGGCTTTAGCTGCCATGGATGAACTGGTGAAGATGGCACAGGCGGATGAGCCTCTTTGGATCGGGAGCTTTGAGGGTGGTAGGGAGATATTGAACCATGAGGAGCACTTGAGAAGCTTCACTCCTTGCATTGGAATGAAGCCTAGTGGCTTTGTTAGGGAGGCTTCTAGAGAGACCGGTATGGTAATCATAAACAGCTTGGCCTTAGTTGAGACACTGATGGATTCGGTGAGTTGTTCAAAATCTCTCCTTTTTGGTGTATTTTTCATGAATTAAAGCATGTATTTTTGGACTGTGTAATACATGTTTTTTTTCTTAATTTCATTGGAATTACCTTTTGTGTTCTTTCTCGTTCCCAGGACCGATGGGCAGAAATGTTTCCTTGTATGATTGCAAGGACCTCCACCACTGATGTGATAGCCAGTGGAATGGGGGGGACTAGAAATGGTTCTCTGCAGTTGGTAAGCTACTCATCTTTTGCTCACTCTTGTTAGGAAGATCTCTACTGTTTTTGACGGTGCTTGTTTTGCAGTTTGTTTAACTCTAAATATTTTCTTAATTAATCATTTTTAGATGCATGCCGAGCTCCAAGTCTTAACCCCGTTGGTTCCGGTGCGTGAGGTCAATTTTCTCCGATTTTGCAAGCAGCATGCAGAGGGGGTTTGGGCTGTTGTTGATGTATCCATTGATGCCATCCGAGAAACTTCAGCACCACCGACATTTTTGAACTGCAGGAGGCTTCCTTCCGGTTGCGTGGTGCAAGATATGCCCAATGGCTACTCCAAGGTAATAATTTAGAAACTTGTGTACATTTTGGTCTGTGGCATGCCCGGTCGGTACCCTTCTCTTCACATTTATTGTGTTTCACTTGAGAACATTTGGTGTTTTGTACGTAGTTAAAAGTCTTTTTGAAAGAATTTAAAAAAAAATATTTTTTTATTTTTTATTTTAGATTAAATTTTTTCTGTTGTTTTTAGATATTTTAATGTGAATGTTAAAAATATTTTTTTTTTAAAAAAAAAACATCATACAAAAAAACATTTTAAAAAACAATCTTCACCCACTTCCAAATAGTAATTAATCTTGAGGTAAAACACTAGGTCAAAAATCGCGAGCATTTGCACTCCCAAGCCACTTGGAGAGCTCATGCATCCAGGAGTCTTGTTTGTCAAGTGATTACTTGCTGTTTCCCCCCTGTCACAGTCTGAACCTTCCGAGAGAGTCTCTCATAATATTGTCTTCAAAACACTGTTTATATTTCGAGTTTCAAGAACTAGAGTAGTTGTTTTCTTAAAAAATAAAATAAAAATTGCATGGTACAGCAGCAAATCGAGATCACACCATATATTTTATCAAATAGAAGTCTCCATTACTTGAATCGCGGTGCCTTAAACGCATTGATTTCATATCCTTCATTAGTAAATGCCTAGTTATCCTCGATCTTTGGTTGAATAAACAATGTATTTGATGCTTCTATTCCAATGATCCAATCTTTGATGCAATCGTGTTTATCTTCATTATCTTATATTTAATCATGCTACAGCTTATGACCTGGTTCCAGCCTTGTGATTTTTATTAGTTTTTTCTCTCAACTCGATGAAGAGACCTGATTGTCGAAGTCCGAGACTGATTACTTTGTTTCCGTTTGAGTACCCAAGTTTATATATATGTAGACCATAGTACACATCTCGATGTCACCCTCTACTGTGTACTTTGTTCCCTCAAATCTCGCAAAATCTTTTACCATTTCATTATTTTATGCAGGACTGTTTGATTCCATTTCTTTCTTTGAGCCCAACCTTGAGCCCTTTCCCTAGATTTTCCTTGTATATTAATACGGAAACTTGCTCTGAAAGTGTGAAACATGGACACGATATGTGTAAAATATTATAAAATGACACCGAAGAAGGTTGATACTTGCAGTCATAAAATATGAACCTCTTGCATCTTTTTTGCTGTTTGTTTAAACTTTGACTGCAATTTGGCCTTGCATGGAACTGGCATTCGATCTCTTATGCTGTGTGGCTTTAGTTTCCAATCATTAGCCAAGTAAAAACATTTAATCTTTTTGCTCAATAACAGAAGCAAATCAATAAACAATGATGAATATATCATTTTCCCATCTGAGCTGTTGGTCCAATCAACCATGTCATAACTATCAAAACCATTGAAATGCAGGTCACATGGGTTGAGCATGCAGAATATGATGAAAGCCAGATACACCAGCTATATCGGCCGTTGATAAGCTCCGGCATGGGCTTCGGTGCCCAGCGATGGATAGCTACCCTACAACGTCAATGCGAGTGTTTAGCCATCCTCATGTCCTCCAATGTACCTAGTAGAGATCACACAGGTTAATACCAATGTTAATTTCCTGAGCAGTGTGGCTTTCTTTAACCTGACAAAACAACATTTGTTTTGACATTGTGAGGTGTTTTGTGTAGCGATAACTACAAGTGGTCGCCGAAGCATGCTGAAGCTGGCGCAAAGAATGACCGGTAACTTCTGTGCTGGGGTTTGTGCCTCCACGGTGCACAAATGGAACAAACTGAATGCAGGAAATGTTGATGAAGATGTTAGGGTTATGACCCGAAAGAGCGTTGACGATCCTGGTGAGCCACCCGGCATTGTTTTGAGCGCTGCGACCTCTGTTTGGCTACCTGTTTCTCCACAAAGGCTCTTTGATTTTCTGCGCAATGAACGGCTCAGAAGCGAGTGGGACATACTCTCCAACGGTGGACCAATGCAGGAAATGGCCCACATTGCTAAAGGCCAGGATCACGGCAACTGTGTCTCTCTCCTACGTGCTAGCGTAATCTCTCTCTCCTCTTCATAGTTATTTAATATTATAAACTGTTTCCATGTCTCCTCTCTTTCATTTCTGCAGTGGATGAGATAAAATTGTTTTGGGCCACGAGAATGATTGGCTGTTTTTAAAATTCACTATCTAGCACATCATGGAAAAAAAAACATAAATCTAATACTTTTTCAGGTAAAAAATACTATTCAAAAGAGGTTGAACCAATAAAAACAAACACAAGTTTTCAGGCATGCTAATAATAATATTATCTAAAAGAATTGTTGCAGGCCATTAGATTCAACTTGCATGGTAATTATATAAGGGTTTCTCAGCTGGATATGACGTTTTTTTCTGTGCAATAATGTCATGTGTGGGGGTATGCTCTGAATTTCTGGCGTGTATCTTGGTGGGTGGGTGAGGTCGATTCGTCTTTGTCGTGGTTAGAGAAAAGGTAAAACATAAAGGACGAGTTTGGAATTTGGAAGTATCATGTGTTAGACAGGATCAGATTTCAGGCACAGTTTCTATCTTTCGTAAGCTTCAAAAGTCAAATTATAAAAAAAACGCCTGCCACCTTTTATGTAAAAAATCTGATCTGCTTTGACTTTCATGTACACGTTAAAGAAAAGGCATGAACGTCATCTAATCTAATGTAAACTCGAGTCAAATTCAGGGACCATTTTTGTGATTCACCTTTTTCTCTTTTTTCATTTTATTTTTCTCCTGGCAGGCTATGAATGCAAGCCAGAGCAGCATGCTGATACTGCAAGAGACATGCATAGATGCAGCAGGCTCCCTTGTAGTGTACGCTCCCGTTGACACTCCGGCGATGCACGTAGTGATGAACGGTGGTGACTCGGCTTACGTGGCCCTTCTTCCGTCAGGGTTTGCTATCGTACCGGATGGGCCCCAGACGACCAGTGGCGACCCAACTGCTCATAATAATGGCGGGGGGCAGGAGAGGGTAAGTGGGTCCCTTTTGACGGTGGCGTTCCAAATATTGGTGAATAGTCTCCCTACGGCCAAGCTCACTGTAGAATCCGTGGAGACCGTCAAGAACCTTATTTCGTGCACAGTCCAAAAGATCAAGGCTGCTCTACAGTGTGAAAGCTGATTGGCTATTCAATGATGATTGAGCTGTCCTATTAGTGAGTATTTATCAATCAGTCTTAAAATTTTAACGCGGGTAGAGCTTGGTAAATGAGTGGCGATACTGGAAAGAAAAAAAAAAGAGTGGTGTTCTTGCTGATGTTTGTGGGTGTTGAGTCAAGAACGAACCGCGCGTGGAGACTCCTTGCAGGGTGGTGAGGATTTATGGGTCGGTGACTGCTACCCGGGTTGTAGTTTGCATGCATGCTGCAAAGAGTGTTCTTTTAACACGAGGCAAGGGTGGTGGTTCGGGTATTGACTCAGGGTCGACCCTGCATCAATTACTAGTAGTAAAACAAAAACAAAACGAGTTAAAACCAAGTGTTTCAAGAAAGAAAAAATGGGTCATTTTGATATTTAAATTAATATCCTTTTCTTTTTATAAGCTTTTCTTTCTTTCTTTATATATATATATATATATATATATATATATATATATATGTTTTTGTTGAACTTGAAATGACTTGTTTATGGGGTTTTGTATTGTCATGATATTCTAAGTTTACTAATAATAACCCCCTTTTATCTTGTCAATTATTATACTAATTAATCTTTCCCCTGTCATCACACTTCTTACATCACTTAGGTCAGCATGATCAGGCTTTAGGGTTTTTTTTTTTTTTTTTTTGCTGGTGCTGCAATAATTGTTTGGCCATAAATATTAAGGATGTTTTATTCGTATCTAAACTCTTAAAGCGACACTGATTATATGCTTTTGTCAACGGGGATTTTCCGATCAACCCTTGTCGATCGAGGAGCCCTAGTTTGGCTGCCGTGCCGCGGTGTTAAGGACCGCGTAAGGTGGTGACTTGGGATAATGTATTAAATATTATTTGTGTATTTATATATATGTGTAGAAAATAGGCATTGAAGGTGAGAAGCTGCCGAGGCAATAAATGAGAGCAGAAGCTGCTGGTAGAAAGTGTTGCCGTCATTTAACGTTATAGGGGTCTTAGCGCTTTTGTCTGTAGCCTGCATGTACGGCCCAGTGAGAAATTGACACGTATCATGGAGGCTCTAGGAGAGAGTGGGCAGGATGAGAGAGCCTCAAATGAAAGTAACCTCGTTACGGTCTTTTGATGCTAAAGACATGGATTTGGTCTGTCCTTTTTTTAATACATGGATCCGTTGCATAGGTTTAAAATTAGGTAGCAAATGCTTTCTAAATAATATTAATATTTTAAAATGATCCGGAAATATTAATTTGAATAAAAAAAATCTCAAGTTTTTTCAAAACTATTTTTAAAATGGAAGAGAAGTGGCTCTGAAAGCTAAATCTATTCGAGTGCGAGAAAAGGGAATGCGGTCATGGAGGTTAAAGCTATGATGTCACTTGTGGACTATACAGGGTTGTTTCACAGTGTATTTTAAAAGTATGATTTTTTTTAATTATTTTAAATTAAAAAAATTTAATAATTTTAATATCAAAATTAATTTATATTTTTAAAAAATATTATTTTATTATATTTTTAAACAAAAAAAAATACTTTTAAAAATATGCACTCAACTATTTTTGGAATGAAAGAAGTCTCTGTTTGTAATAGTAATCCAATTGAGCTCACCTAATTTTCCCTGTAAGAATAAAATTACGTGTGGTAATTATTATACCGAATGATAAATTTAATTTATTTTTAACTAGATTAGATATTAGATTTAATAGATATTCTTGTGAGGTCCATTAATAGATCATTTTTCTTTCATATGTTTAAAGCTCAACAAATAATTAAATTACAAGAGAATTATCTTACGCCCTCTATAGTTTTTTATTTTATTTATCTATATTATAAAAAAATATATATACTTCCATTTTCATAGTGAGTTCTAATGTTTTTCTCTAGGATTTCCCGTTGAGGTCACGGGTATACTTGATGTATTCACGTGAACACTTTTTTTTGGTAGATAATTTATTTTGGCCAGCAGATTTTTTGAAGAAATCATTGAGGGTGAAAAAGAAGTTTAAATGGATAAATTGAAGTGTAAATTACTGATTAAATCAGGGGGCAATAGTTTTGCTTTGCTTTGCATGCTCTCTCACATATGTGATATATAAAAAAGTATCCTGATATTAAAGATTGATATTGCAAAATAAAATCTTATGTTATAGTTAAAATAAGAAGTATCATAAATAAATAAATAAATAGTTAGTTAACTTAGATATATTAACTTGATTGACCAAGTTTTTTTTGCTTTTTTTTGGTAGTTATAATTTGTTTCTTAATTTTATCTATCTATATTGGATTGATAAGAATTTTACTTCATGAATTATCTTGATTTTTTATGTGGTTGTTCCCTTTTCATGACTTAGTCACAAGTTAACTGATGTTGATTCAAATTGGTTTTTTATATTTTTTAATTGATCCTTTCAATCTTAATCCAGTCATTAAACATTAGATTAATCAGCGATTGAAATTTGATTTTTTAAAATTTATTTTTGTCCTCATCTTTTGATTTAGACCACGAGATTGATGAGTTAGCTTAGTTAACCCAAGTTCCCCCCTCTCCTTTCTAATTGTTTATTTTTATCATTTTATGTTGAGTTGATTGAGAATTTAGATCCATGTTTTATTTTAATTTTTTTTTTATGTGAGGTTATCCTAGTCTCATGAATTATGATATAAATTTGTCATATCAACTCAAGTTCACTCAGATTATTTTTCGTGTCCTTTCCTAATTGATTTTTTTTCAATTTATTCCTTAACATTTGTATTAATTATGAATTAAATTATATAATTTACTTCTCATTGACCCGGTTTAACTAGGGTCATTTTTCATATTTTTTTGTTGGTTTTTATTTTTTATTTTTATTATTTAACATTAGCTTTATTGGAAATTAGATTTTACAATTTTATTTTATTTGTTTTATATATATTTATCATTATCTCATAACTCGTCATGCAAATTGACATATTAACTTAGGTTAGCCTATCATTATATCATAATATTACTTTTATGCTAAATGTTATTTTTTATTTAACCGATATTAGAGTGCGGGCAAATGATATCGCGAGGAATGGGAAGGAAGGAATGAAACAAACTAAGGACCTATGATGTGGAACTGGTGCAGGCCCGAGGCCTGCCACCAGCCAGAAAGGCCCACAATGATGGCGAAAAGGCAAGAGCAAATTGGGCCATTAGTTCTGTAACTTAATTGCTTTCTATTAAAGCTTTTCTTTTTTCTTCTTACGTTTTAAAAATAATTTTTTAAAGAAAATAATTTTTTTCACCAGCCATGACCAATGTCCAGTACCATTGATTTGAATGGACATGTATACGACTACTTGCCAGCAGCACCCTACTTGGAAGATTGCAGAAATGACACGTCATGTGATGGCTGTGAGGATGATTAATCCTAACTATGAAATAGAATCAAACAGATGAGTTTGATGATCTTGCAATGCAACGCAAACTGATGCGTGCAAGGGAGAGAAGAAAGAAAAAGGCGCGGAAAGCAAATTTTGAAAATGTAGTATGCTCTGTATATTTTCTCACACACATCACATGAGTACCAGTCTCTATTTATAGGTACAGTTGTGATTCCACGTACTCATATATTTATACTATACGTATACTCTAACATCCCCCCTCAATCCCATGCCTTGGTAAGCCAAGCATGAGATTGTTACAATGCATTCTAAACAGAGGAGCACTTAAACCCTTCGTTAGTATGTCAGCAAACTGCTCTTTGGAAGACACAAATTGAACAGACAGATGTTTATCAACCACCCTTTCACGCACAAAATGGATGTCAATTTCAATATGCTTTGTCCTCTGGTGTTGAACAGGATTGAAGGCCAATGAAATTGCGGAGATATTGTCACAGAATATAACTGGTGGCAGATCAATCAAAATGTGAAGAAACACTAGCAGTTGCTTGATCCAATCAAGCTCAGCTGCTATGGAGGACAAGGCACGATACTCTGCCTCTGTAGAAGAACGAGACACAATTTGTTGTTTCTTAGAAGACCAGGAGATTGGATTTGAGCCAAGGAATACCACTAATCCAGTGGTTGATCTTCTGTCATTAGGGTCACCCGCCCAATCAGCATCACTAAATGCTTTAACATCCAAACAAACACACTGATAGGTAATGCCATGAGTAACAGTACCCTTCAAGTACCTCAAAATACGTTTGACTGCAGTGTAATGAATCACCATAGGGCTCTGCATAAATTGGCAAACTTGGTGAACTGAAAATGCAATATTTGGACGGGTGAAAGTCAAGTATTGCAATGCACCAACAATGCTGCGATATAGAGTGAGATTGTCAAATGGCTGCCCATCATCTTTACACATCCTCTGATATGGCAGACAAGGCGTCTCACAAGGTTTGGAATCAAGCATTTCAGTTTTGAGCAAAAGATCTCTAACATATTGAGATTGTGATAAGAAAAGCCCATCCTGATTACGGGTAATCTGAACCCCCAAAAAATAGTGAATGTCACCCAAGTCTTTAATATCAAACTCAGAAGATAAAGATTGTATAATGCTTTGCAGCTCACAAGTGTTACTCCCAGCAATGATAATGTCGTCCACATAGACCAAGAGGATTATAATACCATCAGCAAGATATTTAGCAAACAAAGAAGGATCAGAATAAGTGCCCTGAAACCCTAGAGAAGGTAAAAATGCAGTAAACCTGTCATTCCAAGCTCTCGGAGCCTGTTTGAGGCCATATAACGATTTGTGAAGTCTGCACACAAGCTGAGGATTCTGAGAATCTGCAAACCCAGGAGGCTGTGCCATGTACACCTCTTTGTTAAGAATGCCATGAAGAAAGGCATTCTTAACATCCAACTGCCTCAATGTCCACCCAAATTGAGAAGCAAGGGAAAGAATAAGTTTGATGGTAGTTGGCTTTACCACTAGACTGAAAGTCTCTCCATAGTCAAGACCTGCTTCTTGACTGAAACCCTGGGCTACCAATCTAGCTTTATGCCGAACACTGACCCCATTAGCATCCTTCTTAATCTTAAAGATCCATTTGCAGCCTACCACATTCCTGTCAACTGGCAAAGGAACAAGTGTCCATGTCTCCTGAGCATTAAGGGCAGCAAGTTCTTCTTTCATGGCATTGATCCAAAGTGGATGCTGTAATGCGAGCTTGTAAGTGGGAGGTTCAACCACAGACAAGTCAGACTGAGCTGTATGCATAGCAGTATGAAAACAGGTTTTCTTTTTCACAATACCACTTTTGGATCTTGTTTGCATAGGATGCAAATTCATTGGAGGAATCTGCAACACCACTGGAATGACCTCAGGCCGAAAATCATCAACAGGTCTTGAGGAGTCAGTGAACATACCTCTATTGGTGAATCCAGGGGCCACAAATATAGGAGATAATGTTGAAGAGGCAGAAGTAGTGGGCACTACTGGTGAGATATGGGAAGAAGATTCAGTAGAGGAAGACAGCAGGAGAGGAGGGTAAGCTGACAGTATTTTGAGTTGTAACAACAGGCATGACAGACTGAGGTGTGGAAATTGAAGAAGAAGGGGAAGCATGGATTTTGGACGCTAAGTCTTTATAAGGGAATACATGTTCAAGGAACAACACATGCCTAGAGATGTACACATGTTTGGTTGACACATGATAGCAAATATATCCCTTGTATTGAGAGGCATAGCCGAGAAACACACACATAGAAGTCTTTGGTTGTAGTTTATGTTGTACATATGGTCTGAGCAATGGAAAACAAGCACACCCAAATATACGTAAATGAGAAATAGGAGGAATATGACCAAATAACAATTCAAAAGGAGACTTATTAAGCAAGACCTTAGAGGGCATTCGGTTTATCAAGTAAGAAGCAGTGTTAACTACATAAGACCAAAAAGAAGGCACTAATTGAGCATGCTGAAGTAGAGTGATTGTAGATTCAATTAAATGTCTATGTTTACGTTCAGCCAACCCATTTTGCTCAGGATTGTAAGGATAAGACTTGTGATGAACAATACCCTTATCAGCAAGAAACTTTTGAAAAGGTTTATTAACAAATTCACCCCCCCCCCATCACTTTGAAAGACTTGAATTGTCTTAGAGAATTGAGTGCAAACATAGTTGTAAAAAGAAGTGAATATGGAAAGCACATCACTCTTATTAACAAGTGGAAACAACCAACAAAACCGAGTAAATTCATCAACAAATATGACATAATATCGATAACCATCAACAAATATATGAGGGGAAGGACCCCAAAGATCACTATGAATTGTATTAAATGCTGATGTAGCTGAACTTACACGGGAGGGAAAAGGAAGTTTACAAAATTTACCCTCAAGGCAACTAGCACATGCATCAGAACTTTTGTCTGTAGAACAAGTAATATTGGCTTTCTGTAACATAAGATTGACTACTTTATTGGAGGGGTGACCTAGCCTATTATGCCAAGTGGAGGATAGGACCAACTGACCAAGAAAGACTTTGAACTGAAAATTTGAAAGAGACCGTGAAACAACTAAAGACAAAGGGTAGAGGCCATTACTGCACTGCCCCTTGTACATTATCCACTCTGTGAGCTTGTCCTGAATCCAAAAACAGAAAGCATCAAAAATTAGATAGCAATTGTTATCCAAGCAAACCCGATGTACAGACAATAAGTTCTGTGTCAGTTTAGGCACACATATAACAGACTTCAAATGCAGTGGCTTAGCATATGTAGGAATGATAGCTGAACCAACGTGAGAAACCGACAAACCTTCACCATTGGCTGTTTGGACAGTATCCTCTGCAGGATAAGGAGAGCTAAGTGAGAGGTTTGACAAATCAGCAGTCATGTGATTTGTTGCCCCTGTATCAGCGATCCAAACGGGAGAAGAAGCAGTCATGTGAGTCGTAGGGGACTGAGAATGTGGCTGTGCAAATGGCTGATGCATAGTGTGAAGAGCATGATGTGGCTGAGGAACAGGAGAATTACTGGAGGAGCCAATAAAGTTTGGTCCACCTTCATTATAGTAGCAGTACCAGGTAGCATGATTAGGTTTGCCACAGATTGTACATTTTGTCCTTTCAAACCCCCTAATACCACAGGATGGTGCTGTGTGACCCTCCATATGACACAATTGACACACAACACCACCAAACAAAGATGGTGAAAAGGAACCAGGGGAAACATGTCGTGACACTTCAGAGTGCATGGATGACAAATCATGAGGTTTAGACTGAAACTGACCTCGCTGTGAATAAGACCTCTGACTGAATTGAGGCCTAACCCGACCTCTGTTCCTGTTGAAAGGCCTGTAGCTATTATTATCATAGGATGCATATACATTCTGGTCACGAGAGGGTCGAAACATATGTGTAGCAGTGGACTGAGGTCTTGCAACCGTATGCATAGCAGTAAGAAAAGAAGAAGGCACCGAGGTGTTATTCTCAACTATGAGTTCCTCAGCCAATAATTGAGAACGAAACTCCTTCAAACTAATAACACTCTCTCTTCCTCTAACGACACATCTAAACGTGTTATACTCAGGAGGCAAGCCATTTAGAGCCAAAATTACTATATCCTCATCAACAAAATAAACACCAGCTGCAGCCAAATAATCTCTAGCCTCTTTAATCCTCAAGAGATATTGACTTATATTATCTGTGCCTTTTCTAATATTCTGTAAATTTGATTTCAACTGAAAAATACTAGTCCTCGAGACAGTAGAAAACTGCTCTTTCAACCTTTGCCAGAGGTCCTTGGAACTAGTACTTCCAATCGCACAAGACAATGCTACCGGGGACAATGTAGTAGTAATGAGCTGCATAATAGCTCGATCATGTATTTTCCATATTTTCAGTTCATCACTTTCAATAACAGCAGAGGAAGAGAGTGCAGAACATGTACCAATATCAGATATAGACGCAGGACACGGGTGGGAACCATCAGCAAAGCCAAATATACCATTGCTCTCTAGTAATAGTTGAAGTTGAAAGTGTCAATTCAAGTAATTTGAATCATCGAGTTTGACACTGACGGAAGAAGAAATTGAGGAAATAAACGAAGTAATAGGAGATTGAAGAATTTGCAACTGTGCAGCCGTCACCATTTTTGTTGTGGTGGTATGTATGCAAGATCAATTTGCAGATTGGGTCGCTGTAATAGTCAACCAGAAAAAAAAAAATTCAATCGAATTTGAACAGTGATTTTGAATACATTGATTTTGATAATAAGAATGAAAATTGGATCATGTGAGCTCTGATACCATGTGAGGATGATTAATCCTAACTATGAAATAGAATCAAACAGATGAGTTTGATGATCTTGCAATGCAACGCAAACTGATGCGTGCAAGGGAGAGAAGAAAGAAAAAGGCGCGGAAAGCAAATTTTGAAAATGTAGTATGCTCTGTATATTTTCTCACACACATCACGTGAGTACCAGTCTCTATTTATAGGTACAGTTGTGATTCCACGTACTCATATATTTATACTATATGTATACTCTAACAATGGTTGGGTCTAATTGCACTCTACTCGGCCCTTTCACTGGAGTAGGGCTAAAAGAGACCTTTTCCTATCGTAGTAAATTCACGTGCATGCCAAGGGAGCCTGATTTTTGCGTTGTGCTGGATTTGTTTTAAATTTGAGAAATATTAATAGCTATCGTAAGAGGCATTGAAATGAATCCAGTCAGTGTGATTAACCATCAATGATCAATTAAAGAAGACGGTTTTCCTTTGTTTTTAAACTCAATTGATTAAGCTTGAATTGATGTTATCTTATTTCAATGACTTGTTTTTAGCTCTATCTAAAACCATTTCACCAATGTTTAAGGTTTTTATGACCCCTTGTTGTTCTATGTTTGATTCATTTTTATTGTTCAGGGACACAGGCCAACTCCAATAAAGATAGGAGGTTCTTTGATGAGAGTAACCCCATACTCATCCCAAAACCCTAGTCCACTATCTTCATCGTTTCCCAGCCCGATTCCTTCCTATCAAGTCAGCCTGAATATTTTTACTTTTTTTTAATATTTTGGTTTCTTTGTTAAAGTTGCTATTAATAGCATCTGAAGATGAGAAGAGACGTTTTAGCAATTAAAATGGTTCATGCATTAGAGAAGGAAAAAAATAAGAACAGAAGCCAAAAGGACAACTTTTTGGGCTTGCCTTCTCAAATGCCTTACCCGTTAGACCTGCTCTAAGAGCAACTCCAATGGGTGTGCTATCCAAAGGGACAGATAAAAATATATATTTTTAGCATTTTTGCATAATTTTCTTTTCTTCAATGAGAAAACTATTTTGATAGCTAAAATAGTTTTTCCCTACATGAGCTGTTATTTGTAGCAGCTCAAATAGAAAAGCCATAATATTGTCCAAACATGAGAGGAATAAAAGAGGAAGAAAACAGGAAAGAGCTAAGCAAAACACAGTGTGTGCGTTGCTTAGTTTGGCTTTGATTGAAGAGAACAAAAGCTCGATTGGAGTTTGTGGGGGCGATAAAGCCATTGGTATTGCTTTTGATTAATGGTTCAAATAGGGGCAAGAAGGGTGCATTAACTATATTGTATAACATTTGTTTGATGAAACATAATAAAATAGGGTTGTGGTTGTTGGGGCAGTTAAGCCATTGGTAGGGATGGTGGTAGAGGTAGGGGCAGGGATGATGGCAGAGAAGGTAATGGTGGTGTTGAGTAGTTTAGTTGCGATTGAAGAAGGAAGAAAAGCTATTGTTGAAAAAGGTGGGATTGTTGCACTTGTTGAGGCTATTGAAGATGGTTTTGCTAAAGAGAAAGAGTTTGTTGTTATCACTTTGTTGCAATTAGGTTTTTTTATTTTAAATTCAATTTTTTTAAAAAAATAATTAAAAAATTAATAATTATATTGTTGGCGGGTTTCTTAAAAGAAATTATTTAATTATAACTTACTCTTATTAATTGTATAATTAATTGCATAATTAAATTATATACAAAATAATTACATTATATTTAAAATGATATATAAAATATGGCTCTTCTAAATGGTTTTTCCCATTGGAGTAGATATAAACAAAAAATCTATTTTTATATTATTCAAAAAGTCATTTTAGAGATTTCGCTCTCTAAAATGACTTTTACCATTGAAGATGCTGTAAAAGCAAGTCCAATGCTACAACTACTAGAAGAGCCATATCTAAATTTTTTTGTCCTTTTGGCCTTTTATTTTATTTTAAAGTTTTCCAATGGACGAGCTATTTCAATAGGCAAAATAGTTCTTGATGTGCTATTTGTAGCTACCCGAAGATAAAAGCCAAAGTACATAGCCATGTCCACTTTTCACCACCCCTCCACCAAAACAGTTCTATACACTAAACCTACTTTTCCCAAATTCATCTCTACACTCCAATCTATTCCCAACTCTTTCACCAAAACCTATTGCCCACTCCATCTCAACAACTGGTTTTGTTAGGTAAATTTACCAAACCAAGCGTAAGTTTCGTGCTGGTGGGGCCATAGCTATGACTGCCCCTAAATCCGTCTAGAAGTTCAAGGAGGAATTGTTGGTTGTTCCTTAAAATTCAGATGCGAGAATTTCTATGTCGAGAGGTAGAGTTTGAGTTTGATGTATGCATTTCTGATTGTAGCATTCAGTAGGAGGAAAATGGGAGAATGATATAGCTCTTCATTTTTTTTTACCTATTTATAATTGCTACTATGATCCAGATTGTGTTGCTGTTTTAGGAAAAGATAATGTATTTGCTTTCTAATTTGCTATCATGGATGGCCAAAATTTAGTGTTGAGAATTCAGAGAGTTTGTTGAAAGAACAAAGTTGAATTCACAATCTACTTGATAGTTTGGGAGATGGGAATGAGAGGGAAATGCATTGCAATAGGAGGTTAATTAGGCATTCTAATCCATAATCAAATACAAGTAGGTCTATCAAGTGTTATCATTTTTTTATAGTATATATTTGTGTTTGTTGAGTTTGAATTGTAGGCTCAAAGAATTCATATCTTGGTTGGTAGAGAAAGCAACCAATTGACCTACTTGTTTAATCTGCAGAATTTCGATTAAATTTCCATGGGGTTGTTGGCTGGGCCAAAAGCCAAAAATACTCATTATAGATAGATTTCATGTCCTACAAAGAAAGAAAGTTCATCCCTTCAATCCAACTCCACATATTGCTTTTCACTGTCGATTTGATTTTCTTTTTCTGACGTTGGGTTTTGTCTATTCAGTTTAACTTCTTAATTTTTATGCATGATTGTTTGTGTTAAAGTTGAGGTTTTTTCTTTTTTAGCACGCTGTAATGTTTTCCATTTTTTTGTTCTTGAAATTTGTATCCGAGTGATGGATTTTATTTTGAGGTTATTGCCCCATCCAGTCTTGAACTTGTGGTTTTTATTATAATCGGTTCCTGGTTCTTCAGTCTTATTTTGGCCATTGGAGTTTCATGATTTTTTCTAAAAAAATAAATTAACTGTAAAGTTCCACTGCAGAAATAACTTTTGGAACCAATAATTGAATGAAAGAGATTCAACTAAAAAGTTTAGCAATGACCTTTGGAATTTTGTACAGATGCTTGATTCTGGAGCCAAATTCCATTTGTTTATGGGAGTATATGGTTAAACTTTGATGTCGGTACAACATTCACTATTTCTAATGGGAAGTCTTGTTTCCTCCTTGATTGTATACTTAAATTCTTTTTTTTTATTCATGTTCGTGGTATAATTAAAAAGAACAATTTTTTTTACAATTCAACTAAATACTGATAAGCTGACGCCCTCTCTCCTTAGATCACTTGCATCGGTTCCTTGATTATGGTTGAAGTTGTGTGTATTCAGAAACACCCCACTTGATCAGTTGTGAGCTAAATGCATTCTAAGATGTAGCATGCTGGTTGTTCTGTTTCAACTTTCACTGTTAGTCTAATGAAATACCAATAGCACTTGCAAAGTAACTTGAAATCCTTGTGTTTTCACCTCCATTAAATGTAATTCTAATTATGAAAACAACATATCACCAATGTTGCCAGTTTTTTTATTTCAAATTTAATTTTTTTATTTAAATATAATTAAAAAATTAATAGTTATAATATTGGAGGGTTTTTTAAAAGTAATTATTTAATTATACAAATTACTCATATTAATTGTATAATTAATTGCATAATTATATTATATACAAAATAATTGCACTAATTTAAAAATGATATACATAAATTGACTCTTCTAAATGGCTTTTACTATTGGAATACACATAAACAAAAAAAGCAATATTTTCACGATTTAAAAAGTCATTTTTATCAATTTAGCTCTTTAAAATGGCCTTTTGCATTGGAGTTGCTCTAAACAAGATTGTCAAAACCGCGATTTTGACACAATACAGAATTGATATTTGAACTTGGATTATAAAATCGGATCGTAAAATCATAAAATTATAAGTAAAATATTATTTTATAAAAATCATAAAATCACAGCTTAAATCTTTTTGGTAGAAAAATTGTAAGTAAAATATTTCCGAATATAATATAACACATTTATGGCCATAAAACTTTATTATTTAAGGTTCATACGTGATTTAAAATAATTTCAAAATACATTACAAAACAGTTATGTCCATAGAATTTTATTAGGTAAAAACTAACAAATTTGAAACAAATATTTTACTGGTGTGCTATGTAAACTAAAATTAGCCTCATTTCTGTCATCTTCCTTGCTATTTCTAAGATATTCATCAAAAATATTACTAACAAAATGATTATTAGTACTACCACTGATACCACCACTAATATTGCAAGTACCAACTCCAACAAATTATTTTGACATTAGCACTTGAAAATGATATAAAAATATCAAAAATTTTAAATTTTAAAGAAAAAAGAAAAAAGAAAAAATAAAAAAATTCATTTTTTTTGAAACACAATGCGTAATACTCTTGAAATTGAAGAGTTTGAGATAAGAGAAAGTGTGTTTTTCTATATTTTTTGTTCTCAAATTACCACCTGATAGTTTTTATTTTTAAGTTATTTTAAAAAAAAATACTTTTTCCTGAAAAAATATATTATATTAATGTCTTTTAATATCTTTACAATTTAACATGTCAAAACAGTATATATATATATATATCAAGAAGAGAGAGAGAGAGGGAGAGACAGAACAGGGCATGGCATGGCCTAGTTGGATGTCTCATTGAGTTGCGTTCCATCTTGGTTAAGAAAAAAACACATAATGACAGGGAAGAGGAAAGTAAAGTAATTAATTGACCGACCGATTGAGTATTAGCTAGGATCGTAAAATGTGACCAATCCGATCTGATTTTACGATTCTGACCGATTTTATCGAGTTAGATATGATTTTAACGGGATTCAATTTTTCTACCCAATTTTACTAGGTTTATGTGTTTGAGTCATAAAATCATATGATTTTACGAGTAAAAACACGATTTTAACAACATTGGTCTAAATCTGAATCCCATCATTGGATCAACCCATGCTCATTAGCCCTTTATTTTATAGGTATTTAGCATTTAATCATTGGATCACAAAATGATGTTAAAATATTCTCAAGTTAGAATTTGGCCCATTTTTCACTTTATAAAATTTAAACTCATTTACTTATATACAAAGATATGCCAAAGAATTCTTTCCCCTGCATTTTTGTATTCACGAGCAAAAAAATCAAAAAACAAATAAGATTTGAGAGAAATTAACTTAGAAAAGCCGAACCATTAAAAGAACCAATTACAATTTTTCTTAAGACTTCCAGTCTGGTTTTGGTTTTTTTAAGGCTAAAATTAGTAAATCAAAATCAAACCGGTTCAAATTTAAAAAAAAATTATAAAAAGTTTCTTATTCTTCCGTTCTAGTTCAAAGTTTTTGGTTTAATTTCATTTTAGTGAAATGAAAAAAAGGAAATTTTTTATTAAAGTAAAAAAAAATCAAAAGCTATTTTTAGTTTTTTAGTTAAAAAACTGAATCGAACATGGTCAATTTAAACTAGTTTTATTTTTTATTTGGTTATTTTTATAAATAAAAATCAAACTAAACTAAAAATGATCACATATGGTATTCATCACCTCCATTCGATACCCATACAACAAATATATATATAGTAGCTATATTGCCCGCACGGTGCCGCGGACATTCTTGTGTATATAATTTAACATAAATAAATCCACAACGATAAATTTATATGATATAACTACATAAAAGTTATAGATTAGGAGATAAAATGTATAAATTTTTAAGTTTAGTTTGTTGCGCAAACATAGAATACATCTTTTAGAATGTAGGTATTGTGCCATAAAAGATCAAAAAAGAGCGCGAACCAATATTAAAAAAAAGAGCAAAATATTTTTATAAGAAAAAAATAAAAAAGTAATCACTAAAATTATCGTCATTATTGTGTAGATAGTAAAATTATAAAAATAATTTAATACAAAGAGTAAATAAAAATAATAATAATGAAAAAAATAATGGGGAAAAGGAAGCAATATTAATTTAAAATATTATAACAATAGCAACATCGGAGTCTTAACATCTAAAATTATTATTGTTGTTACTATCAAAACAATAAAAATTATCAAATTATACTGAGAGAAAAAAATAAAAAGTATGAACAAAATAGCAAGCAAGAAAAACAATTAAATTATTATTATTATTATTATTATTAATATTATTATAATTATTATCATGAAAGAATAAATGAATGAATGAAAGATTAAAAAAATTGTAAAAACTACAAAAAAAGATCAAACAAAAAAACTACGATGAAAACTAAAAATTATCATTGTTATCATTGTGAACACAATAAAAATTATCAAATTGTTTTGAGAGAAAAAAAACCCTCAAAAACATTAACAAAAGAGTAAGCAAGAAAAACAATTAAATTATTATTATTATTATTATTATTATTATTATTATTATTTTCATTTTTTTTGTGTTAATAATGAAAGGGAAAAAATGGGAGAATTTTTTTCCCCTAAAAACTTGAACAAAAGATCAAACAAAAGAATAAAACAAAAACAAAAACTATCGTTGTTATCACTGCAAAAACAATAAAAATTATTAAATTATCCCGAGAAAGAAGAAACTAAAAAACATTAACAAAAGAGTAAGCAAGAAAAATAATTAATTTTTTTTTATTATTAATAATGTTATTATTATTATTATTATTGTTTTAATAATGAAAAAAATAAAATAAATGAAAGAGTAAAAAAACCATAAAAACTAAAAATTATCATTGTTATCATTGTCAACACAATAAAAATTATCAAATTATTCTAAGGGAAAAAACCCCTCAAAAACATTAACAAAAGAGTAAGTAAAGAAAACAATTAAATTATTATTATTATCATTATTATTATTAAAGAACAAATAAATAAATGAAGCACTACAAAAATCCGAAAAACTTTAATAGAAGATCATAAAAAGAAAAGAAATAAAAATAAAAATTATCATTGTTATTACTGTGAAGGCAATAAAAATTATCAAATTATCAAGAGGAAAAAAACCAAAAAAACATTAACAAAAGAGTAAGCAAGAAAAACAATTTTATTATTATTATTATTATTATTATTATTATTATTATTATTATTATTATTATTATTATTATTATTATTATTATTATTATTGTGCTAATAATGAAAGAAAAAAAATGAAAGATTTAAAAAACCATAAAAACTTTAACAAAAGATCAAATTAAAAAATAAAATATAGGGATTAAAATCTAAAATTAAAAGTATAAGGGACAAAATGAAAATCAAATATATAATCAATTTTAATCAAAGGACAAAATTGAAAAAATCACAACTTCCGTAACGAATATATTAAGGTTTTTGAACTCAATCCGGAAATTAAAAGAAGGAGGACCGAAGTGAAACATTAACATTTCATTAATTTCAATCGAAGGACTCAATTAAAAATTCAGGGACCGAAGTGAAAGTCCAAAATGGGGGCCTCTTCTGTACCAAACAGAAAATTAAAAGGCAAGAGACCGAAGTTAAAAGTCAACAAACCTGGGGGCCTCAACTGTACATTTGTATGCAGGAGAGAGAGAAACGGAACGAACGGCTTTTACCGGCCACCGATGCGTACACGTACATCGGATGATGCAACGCGCCGCACCGGGAGGAAGACCACTCGGAGGCGAATCCACTGAGACGCCGGTAGCCCATTTCCGGTGACTCTATCAGCCTGCACGTGCCACTTTAACAGGGCGTGAGTCGGAATACTGTCGGTCGCGTGGACCACACGCGCCGACAGTATTCCGAGAAAAATAATAAAAAAATGGGTCAATTACCGTCCCACCCTTGCATCTAAGTCAGTGATTTTGTCTTATTGGGAGCTATTTCCGTATTTAGCCGTTTAAAAAAAAACAAAGAGTTGCGGCGGACCGGGCGAACCTGACCGGTCCGTACATGTGCAATTACACCCTTAACCCTGAGCGCGCATAACCTTATTTTATCCGGCTTGAGGGTCAAAAACGTTAATACACTGTTCATGACTGATTAAAAAAAAAGGACAACAACATGAAAAAACAAAAATGCCCCCATTTTACCCGCACAATGAGCCGAGAATGCGAAGGCTAAAAACGGGCGCATACTGCCGCAATCCACAATGATTTCAGACACAATCCACAGTGAATTCTACAGTGTTTTGGCCACGGCTTTTAGTGTTAGGTAATATATATATATACATGCTAACTTAAACATCATAAGATCTTTTATGCTACTTAGGCTGAGGGAGTTCATGGACTTTTGATCAAACACTTCACCTTCAATCTTCTTCAAGATTGACCAACTATGAACACTTCACCTTCAATCTTTTAAAACTTGCTCCAGATATCTTCTCAGATCCAATCAACATATGACTCATACACTCTTTTCTCGTAAAGCTAATGGGAATTTTATTTCATGGCTTTTTTTTAAAGTAAAATTAATTATATAAAGTTTTTCTTTTCAATAGCTAGTTTGGCTCGCATCATGGAAACCCTAGTTCTTCATGTTCTAAAACTCAGGCTTGCACCTGTATATTAAAACATGCGTAGATTAGATGCATTAGAGACTATACTTGATGGTGTTTTTAAAAGTAATCTTTATTTAAAAATATATTAAAATAATTTTTTTTATTGTTAAAAAATTATTTTTGATATTAATAGATGAAAATGATCTAAAACATTATTTTTTTTAATTTAAAATAAAAAATAATTTTTTTTTATAATTTTTTCAAAAATACTTTTAAAACTGAGTGTTAAACAATCCCTAGATCTACCCCAACAAGCCCTAGTGACCTTGAAGGTTATAATTCATATATCTTTCCACAGGAAAAAGGGTAAGTTTATTTTTAATTTAATATAAACAACATGAAGTGTGCTGATATAAGTGGTCTTATTATCAATAACTTATTTTTATGGTAGTTGTTTGCACGAACTATTGTTTACATACTCGTAGAATATTAGGGCAAGAACACATTTATTTTTTTATTAAATTAGAATGTAATGATAAAGAGATAAGACAGATGGCAACACATAAAGATGATGTAGTAAGATACTCCAATACAATAAGTGTTAATCCATAAAAAAAATCAAGAAAGCAAGATTGCGACGACAAATAATAAAATATAATTGACCTAAAAAGGTCGGCATCTCAATCATGACAAAAAAAAAAAAAAAACAATTTTGAATATAAGAATACAATTTTAACTCTAAGACTCAAGTAATTATTTTTTAAAATATTTATTTTAATTACTACAAAATTAAATTAAATCAAATCATAATTAAGTGTTCTATGGTTGACTTGGGTGTTACAAGTGACAGCATATAAAACATTCAATTATCCTCCTACTTATTTTCAAATTTTTTTCTTTGTTTAAATTTATTTTATTAACATTTTTTATTGTTCTATAAGTGTTGTCTTTAAAAATACATATTAACTATAGTTTTTTTTTCTGTGTAAAATCAAGGGATAGAATGATAATAATATTTAAAAAAACTAAAGCTAATTAAATATAAAAATTGAGCAAAAGAAAGAAATAAAAAAATGTATGGTGAAGATTTTGCCAAGAAGACAAGACAGGCAGGTGTAACCTGTGTGAACCCACGAAAATGTCACCCGCCCAAAAAATATCATCCAAGACCGGTCAACTACCCGAACATGCCGTTCAACATAGATATCTGCCGTCAAACCCGTTTCCAGTCATTACCCAACAAAGTCCAGGGCAATTTAGTAACAGACCAACACACCAACCTCTAGCTTTTTAACAATCCTCAAGAAGGACCGTTTGATCATTCCTCACAATTACCGATCAACGTTTGAAAATACACTTTTGACTGCCGTACAAGAGCTGGTTGATCCTCCAGGGCGGTTAGATTTGACCACGGAATCTATATATATATAAAAACAGACACAAGGCGTTTCTAGAGGGAGAAAGTTGAGTTTTTTAGAGAGAGAAAATCCGAAAGAGACAGAAAGATTTTATTGTCGTTGTTTGTTTCTCTCTTTTGGGTTCCCTTTTTTTTTTTTTCTCTCTCACCATTTTCTACATCTCTCTGCTGGTGGAGAGAAGGTTGAGTTCGTGTTTTTTTTTTTTGAATATTTTTTTTTATTTTCTTAGAAGGAAATTTAGGGTTTGGTTTGTTTGTTGGTGAAAAGAGAAAGGAAACCATGAATGTGATGCGTAGATTAAAGAGCATTGCTTCAGGTCGAACTTCTATATCATCATCCGATTCTGTAAGTTTGAATCTTTTCTGTTTTTATTTTTAAAATTCTTGCTTGCTTTGCTCTAAGAAAATGAGGTAAATAAGTGGGAAAAAAAGGAGCTTTAATGTCTAGATAAGGCTCTTGCTTGCTTTATGGTTTCCTATGGATGATAGCTAAATTTGAAACAAGGGGTTTATGTGTTTCTCTTTTTCTTCCATCTCTTTTCCTGCATGTTTCTCGATTTATTTATTTGTCGAATTTGACTCTTTTCATTGAGTTTGGACCGATTTCTGACTCGGCTCATGCTCTATTTTTTTCTTAAAAAATGTTCAAAATCCCATGGTTTTTCTTATTCATTTATTGGAAGCACCGGGTCTAATTTGTTCTGAAATTTTTTATATATAAAAGGAGATGATATTTAGAAGTTGGAAGTAGCCTTTCTTACCTTCAATGTGGTTTTAACTTGTGGGGCCATATATTATAGCAAATCATATTCTTGTTGTATGTTCATTTAATCCTGTAATGAGGTTTGATTGGTTGGCTGATCAATGTCGGTTAGCATAATATTTGTAGCTCAGATGTAACATCAGATTCTATTATTACCCTATGATGATTCTATTACTGTGAGCTATATTTTGATTTTGTGCCAACTATGGTTATATAGAAAATGTTATAGGATATAATTAATGCTATTTGTTCATCTGGAAACCCAACGGTGAAAGTGAAGTTTATCGGTTGTTTTTTCTTTACTGTGTTGCTGTTGCGGTAGGTGGTGCGTCATGCTGCAATTCTAGGTTCTTTTCTGAGAATGGTTAATATGTATCTTTATCAGCTTTCCCATTTTTAAATAAAGGTGAAGCTGAGATGGAGCGCTAGAAGAAAGTTATTCACACAAGATGCGGTGTCCTTTTATGATGTTAACAATGGAATCTTGTGATAGGTTTGCGCTTATTGATTAACTGCCTAAATAGAATCCAGGTTGATATTAAGAATCATTGTATTTATAAGTGCTCACTTGAAGAAGCATTAATTAGAGTGCAACATCTAGTTAAATCCTTGAATTATGGGTTTTTGGATGTGTTATTTCTGTCCAATTACTTATGTTCTGCCTAGACTGGATTTTGAGTAGTAATGCTGGATATGTGTTTTAGTAATCAAAGTTGCCATAGTGGCCTGTCTGTAGTCTAATCATTTTGGTTCTACCTAGGGGCAAGTTTGAGTAATTATTTTGGATAAATGTTTAAATGACCAAGTTGCCATATTAGGCCACAGCTTATGAAATTATTAGCAGCTGAGGTATTTATTTTCTTTATTTCGTGGATCATATGTTGATTTTTGCGAGTTGGTGCATCCTGTATTTGAATTATATTTTTTAATGAAATTTAAGTGTCATAAATGAATATGAAATTACTGTGCAATAACACTAGCAACTGAATGCGAGATAGAATGGGATATATGGTACAATTATATTTGTGAAAGTGTGAGATGAAGAAGAAAATTTAGTATGCTATTCATCTGATTTCCTGTGGAAAATGTGATGTTTTTCATACAGGGTGGGGATGCTGGAACAAAGAGGGCTAAGGTTGATCAAGAAATTGAACGAAAGGTTGATGGAGAATCATATTTAGTAGAAAGAAGTGTCACAGTCCCAGGTCAGGAGCAGCGAATGGCTTCTACATCACAGGAAAATGCTGCGAGCACATCCAACATTACTTCGGTGACAAGAACAGAAAAATCAGGCTATGATCAGCTTCCCAAAGAGATGCATCAAATGAAGATCAGAGATGAGAAAACCACTAATTATGATGAAAATGCAAGTTTTCATATTTACCTACCCTACTCCACCTTAAACACCAAACACAATTGGGGAGATCTCAGTAATATTTTTATAAAATGAGCCGTGACATAGTTTCTTGGGATGCTCTATTAGTCATTGAGTTTCTGATCATGTAGGAAATGGAAGCTGCCATTGTGAGCGGCAATGGGACAGAATCTGGTCAGATTATTGCAACTACAGTTGGTGGTCGGAATGGACAGCCAAAGCAGGTTATTTGACAACCCTTGTTGAATGTTCTTGCAATTCATGGGTTGTTTTTTCATCACATTTTCTTCATGTAGTTAGGGAGCATTCCGAATATGTTTATTTTGGAACTAAATGGCCATGGCTGTTTTAGTAAAGTAGATTTTTTCCATCCTGAAGAATAATGCAGTATAGATCTCCACTTGTATATGTGGAGATGTAATGTTTAGGCACCATGCCATCCCTCCCAAATCTTGGGTCCAGCAATACCTTACCAAGGAAGCCTTTGAGAAAGAATGTTATTGATCCTCAACTTCTCTATATGTCACTTTAACTATTTCAGATTCTTAGTGCTACATTTTAATTTTATACATCATGTGGGTTAGTTTTTGACCATCCTGCTAAACATATGTTATTTTTTCCAGACAATCTCATATATGGCAGAGCGCATGGTTGGCACAGGTTCATTTGGTGTTGTCTTTCAGGTCTGTGGAATTAGCCAGCATATTGCATGCAACCACAATAGTTTGTTTTTTAGCATGTATTGTGTTAATGATGTTATGTTCTGTTATTTTATATTTTATTTTGGTTGGCAGGCCAAGTGCCTGGAAACTGGTCAAGCAGTTGCAATAAAGAAGGTGTTACAGGATAAGAGATACAAGAACAGAGAACTTCAAATCATGCGCCTTCTTGACCACCCTAATGTCGTTCAACTGAAACACTGTTTCTATTCAACCACTGAAAAAGATGAACTATATCTTAACCTTGTTATGGAGTATGTATCGGAGACTGTTCATCGAGTCTCAAGGCACTTTAACAGGATGAACCACCAACACATGCCCATTATATATGTTCAATTATATACTTACCAGGTAAACTTTATAATTCTTTTTTTTTTAACATGCCTTTTCTGGGTTTATTTTAAACACACTGAGATTCCTATGGTGCGCTCTTGATATTTTTCTAAAAAAATATGGTATGTTATTTTCATGAGTCAAGTTATTCTACTTATTGGCTTTGTAGATTTGTCGTGCACTAAATTACTTGCACCATGTGATCGGGGTGTGCCATCGTGACATTAAGCCACAGAATTTACTGGTAAGTTTTCTTTTTGCCATTTCCCTCTTTTTTTGGCATCAACGTGAAAAAAATGATAGAAGTCTTCCAATCCTTGGCTTTTCATAACCACCAAAATTTAAAAATTTCACCCGTCTAGTTTAGTTTCTTTCACATGAATTCTGTGCTGAAGATTATAGATCCTAATGAATTGCTTGTTCACCAGTAACAAATTGGAGAATATGCCGCTACAGTCCAGGACATGCTTTTTTTTTTGGCTTTTCCTGCAATGAGACTAGAAAATATTTCCTATTAAATGGGAGTTGAAAGCAATTGGTCATCACCTCATCTTCATGCCTCTGAGTGATTTGTGCAATATATATCATGGGAGTTTTTGCAAGATTTATAGCAGCTATGTGATGTTTAGTTGTTTATATATGTGCTAAAGGATAACTTTTTGAGGTTTTGATGCGTTCTGCAGGTCAATCCCCATACTCATCAGCTAAAAATCTGTGATTTTGGGAGTGCAAAGATGCTGGTATGTTAATTCTGTTACTTTCTGTTGTGGATGTTAGATTATGCCAGTGATGTGTTGAAAACTCCCATTACCTTTTTTATCTTCAGGTGCCAGGGGAACCCAACATATCATATATCTGCTCACGGTATTATAGGGCACCGGAACTTATATTTGGTGCTCCAGAGTACACAACTGCCATTGATATCTGGTCTGTTGGTTGTGTCTTGGCCGAGCTTCTTCGTGGACAGGTCGGTTTATATGGCTTTCTTTTTATTGGTAAAAATTGATGGCAAGTTACAGAATATTCTAAATAATAATTTGGAATCCTCTCTGTTCATGTTAACAATTCCCACACCTCTCCAACACTACCTGGTGTGCATTTGGTTAGGGCTCCATCTTCCTGAGCACTCATTAATCACAACACACACACACACGTGCGCGTATTCTCTTTCATGCTTCTTAGCTGATGGCTTCTGAATTCTTTTCTACAATTTCGCATTTCTTTCTGGCTAGGGAATTGCAGATGGTTTACTAATCATGTAATGTTTTCTGTTATTCACTTTTTGCTTATTGATCACTTGAATTTGATGCTGTGTTTGTGAGGTTATTTGCATGTTGATTCAATGAATTATTCTTTGAATGCCACTATGCACAATGACTTCTGATGTTTACTAGTTGTTGCATTTTGCAGCCTCTTTTTCCTGGCGAAAGCGGTGTCGATCAGCTTGTGGAAATCATTAAGGTATGCTATGCTACCTTCAAGCCTTTTGTTTTTATGTTATACTTCTCCACATGTTGGGCTCTTTTCTGAAGTATTCTGTCCCTTTCAATGGTTATAAATTAGGTCCTGGGGACACCAACCCGAGAAGAAATTAAGTGCATGAATCCCAATTACACGGAATTCAAGTTCCCTCAGATCAAGGCTCACCCATGGCACAAGGTCAGTTAACAATTTTATCAAAAGGATCTTTTCATTGTTATATTTGGTGCATAATTATTGGTGGATAACAGATTAATTCTCAAATTTCAGATATTTCATAAACAAATGCCACCTGAAGCAGTGGATCTTGTATCAAGGCTGCTTCAGTATTCACCAAACATGCGGTGCACTGCTGTGAGTGCTGATACTGCTTCAGATAAATTTAATCAGTTTCAAAATTACCCAACATTCTATCAGCTGCTTGTTTAGCTTGAATTGCTATTTTTCCTTGATGAATCGCTAGTTCACGCCCTACAACATTTTTTTGTTAAAACCTCTCTTTACTGGCTGTCAGTTGGAGGCATGTGCACACCCCTTCTTTAATGATTTGAGAGATGCAAATGCATGCTTGCCTGATGGGCGAGCACTACCTCCACTACTCAATTTTACTGCCCAAGGTAAACTAATATAGTATTTTGGTCGCCAATATTTTCACTAAAGATTCCCTTTGCATTTCTCATGCTTAATGCCTTTGCAGAGTTGGCTGGGGCATCAACTGAACTGCGTCAACGTCTCATACCCGAGCATGCACGAAAAGAAAATCCATGAAAATCGACAATGGGTACATGGTCAGATTTGTAGCCTAGTCAGTGCAACTGAATTTTGAATGCCTAGTCACCCATGCAAGCATCCTGCCTGCTCAAATAATACAAGGCCAAATCAATTTTCAATCTTCACCTTGTTAGTTATGACTAAAGGTAGTGGCTGGCGGGCAGGCTATGCCAATATTTTGGATGGAGCTTGAAGCAGAATTATCTGACGGGGGCAGGATCTCCTGGTACCAGGGCTCCAACATTTTATTTATTTAGAATGTGGTGTGCTGTATGCCGCAATGCGTGGAAGACGAGGCTATTGTGATTACCCTTCCATGTTCCAGTGTATAGTTTGCCAGAATTTGTGGCAAAATTAACTAAATTGATGATTTAGAGGAGTTATGATGGCTCGATGTATACTTTTCTTGCTTGCCTACTGTGTTACAAAGAAATTCAAGGTTATGAGAATTTCATGGTTTTATTTACCATGTCTGTCTTTACTTTTGATCTTTCCCAAGGTATATTTATCAACCACCGGTTTGTTTCTGCACTGGGCTCCAATGCTGGTTTGCCCTTAGTGGTAGTTGCACGATCTGTATCTGTGGTGGGTTAAGGTGGTCGCTGTTTGCTGAAACTTTACTGAATTCCCACTTTTGGTTCGAGCTGTGAAAACCTGTGTTACAACTTGAGTTCTCTGCAGTTCACATTTCTGTTTAGTCAGTACCCAGAAGTGGATTGCAGCTGCTGGAGGGTAAATCTTGCAAATAGTCAAGGCCACAGATCTCATCCACTCTATTAACCCCAATAAAAAGTAAAAAAATAAAATTCTGGGGAGTAAATAATAGATAATCTGGCCTTCTACCAATAATCTCCACAAGAGCATCTTCCTTGTATGAAATGATGGAAACAATTTGAATCCCTCAAAATGATGTGGCGAGCATACACGGTGGACGTGTATTTCATAGCAGTATGGCAGTCGCCGCAAACACGGAGGTTCTTGAAAATACGAATTGGTGCTCCTCGTGGCACAGTGAGAAGCCCAAAGGCAAGAGCTAGCTTCTCGCTGTGATAAGCAAGACCAAGCTCCTTAACTTCTACATCTGTGTCATGAAGTGCAAAACTCATGTCTGGCACATAACCAGCCTCCTTGATCAACATAATAATTTCATCTATCTTCGAATAAATCTCAGCTCTCAATGGATGCCTTCTATCTTCGGACATAAAGGTATCCACTTTGCTGTTTGTCTCAATCCAACTGTACCCAGGCTCCTTCCATATTCCCCTGGACCTCATCAGTCGTCTGATTCTCGCAGCATCCTCCCATTTACCAGCTGCGGAATACATATTAGATAACATTACATAAGGCATGGAGTTCATGGGTTCCAATTCAAAAAGGTTCTTAGCTGCCACCTCTCCCAATTCAAGCTCCTTATGCACCCTGCATGCAGCAAGCAGGGCCTTCCATACCACTGCATCTGGTGCCTGAACCATTTGATTCAGTAATCCTTTGGCCTCGGCAAGTTTTCCTGAGCGCCCATAAAGGTCAATCATACAAGCATAGTGTTCAGGACCTGGTTTGATCCCATATACTCTATCCATTGCTTCAAAGTAGGCACGGCCACTTCCCAAAAGACCATCATGGCTGCAAGCAAAAAGTAAACCGATGAACGTGATGTAGTCCGGCTTTGTTCCAGTGGCAATCATTTGATTGTAAAATTGTAGAGAATGCTTTCCTCTGCCATTTTGAGCATATCCGACTATTAGAGCTGTCCAGCTGATGACATCCCTAGTTGGCATACTGTCAAAGGCACGATTTGCATCGACTATACTGCCACACTTAGCATACATTGTAACCAGAGAATTATCAACTGACAAGGATGACCCAAGACCAGATTTAACAAGGGTCGCATGAATCTGTTGTCCAAAGCGCAATACTGTCAGTTCTGCACATGCACTCAAAACGCTTGCAACAGCAATTTGATCAGGATATACACCTGAAATTATCATTTTACAAAATAACTTGATAGCTTCCTCATAAGAGCCATTATGCGAGTATCCTGTAACAAGGGAGGTCCAAGACACAACATCCTTATCTACCATCTTGCTGAACGCCATGATTGCACAATCTAACTTTCCCTGTTTGGCATACATGTCAATAAGAGCATTATTGACAAGCTTATATGCTTCAAAGCCAGTTTTGATTATCAAACAGTGGACAGAAATTGCATTTTGCATATCCTTCATGGACGCAAAAGAGTTCAAAACAGATGGCAACGTATATTCATCGATCTTCATATTTCTAGAAAGCATTTTTTGGAAGATAGATAGAGCTTCCTCTTCAAATCCCTGCCTCACACACCCCAAAATCATGGAGTTCCAAGAAACCTCATCATCAAACTCCATATTCTCCAACACACTCTTTGCACTATTCAAATCCCCGCATTTTGCATACATATCAACCAGTGCACTCCTAACGAATATGTTAGCACCGAAACCAGTCCTGACTATGCAACCATGTACTTGAGACCCAAAATTACATGCCATAACCGCTCCGCAAGCTCTCAGAATACTTGGAAAAGTAAATTGATTAGACTCAACCCCTTCAGTTCTCATGTTTCGAAAACACTCAATCGCTTTATACCCATACCCATAATGAGAATATCCAGCAAGCATGGCACTCCAGACTGCATTGTATTTGCAATCAGCCACCATTTCAAAAAGACACTCAGCTTCGAAAACACATTTACAGTTCCCATACATGTCGACTAAACTAGTAACGACAAACACATTCCAATCAAACCAAGTCTTTATCGCATAGCCATGAATTTGTTCCCCCTTTTGAAGCAAACCCTTTGTTGAACACAACCCTAGAACACTCCCTAATGTGTATTGACTCGGGCTTTGTCCTTGAAGCTTCATTTCCCAAAACAATTCAAAAGCTTCATTTTCAAAACCATATTTACAATACCCCGATATAAGACCCGTCCAGGTGATCGAACTCTTCACCGGGGTCTCGTAAAACAGTTTTTCCGCTTCAGTAAATCTCCCTGAATTGGCATAACCAGCAATCATTGTGTTCCATGAAAAGTCATCTCTGTCAAGCATTTTATCAAACAAATTCCGCGCATCATCAATTCGACCCGCTTTTGATAAATCTTGGAGAACCCTATTCGATTCTATTCTTGAATAACTAAACTCATTTGATTTTACAGCACTGTGTAGATAACCACGAGAGAAATTTAAAAATCTTGATTTGTGCATAACCGCCAAAATTAAGAGTCCTTTTTTAATTTTGGGTGAATTAATACTCACAGCCAATCAAATCTACGTATTGAAAGGTAAACTAGGCTAGACCATACAGTTTTTTAGACCAACAAACACAATCACGCTGATAGAACTCTATCTTTCAACCTTAGAGTTACAACCAAGAACAAGAGAACCAAGAACGAATTTCTGTATATTTCTTTTCATGATTCCGCCAAATGGCTACTCTGGCTATTTATAAAGCCAGCTCACCTAATACAGCTGTGCAATTCTAACTGAATTGCCACGTAGACACTAACAAACTGACTCAAACAATTTTATACTGCCTTCTGTTATTCCGTTCCTATCATTACCCTCCCCTGTAAAAACTAAGTTTACAAGAATTGAAAACTTATAAAAGAAAAACATTAACATAACAGAATTCTTAACAGAACAGAATTCTTATAACGCAAGAGAATGCGGCTGGATTCATTTGGAATGAATTCTGGAATTAAAATCAGCTTCCAATTGTAGACAGTCCCACACAAACTCTGACCATGCTCTCCACGATTCTCCTAAATCAGCCTCCCAAAATACCAGTCAGAATCCCAAAATTCAATGAACTTCAAAAACCACCAAACCCGAATATAGGTCAAAATCCTAACAGAACCCTTCTCATAATCACTTCTTAGAAGGTGATTGTGATCCTTACTGTGACTGATGCGATGTTGTGATATTTGCCTTATTTGCTTGTTCAATTTGTTGTAATTCATGGGCTATTTCCTCCTCCTCCGAACTGTTATAACCCAAATCTAACAGCAAAATTTGTTTACTAGCACACTTATGTCCTCTAACAAATTTAGCATCACAATAAAAGCAGAGGTTATTCTGCCTCTTATATTGGATCTCCTCGGGTGTTAGCTTCTTGAAAGGCATATCCTTACGATGAGTGACTTCAGCTCTAGTTCCAGCAGGAACTACATCATGTTGTAATGGTAAATGAGGCAATGTTGAACTAGAATTACCCGAAGAATGTGCAAACCTCAATTTCTGGAATTTAGCATCCACTTCATGAGCAAAATTCATGGCTTCATGAACTGTGGCAGGTCGCAGCAGCTTGACATCGTGCTTGAGTTCTTGTCGTAATCCTCCAATGAAACAGCTTAGCCGAAGGGTTGGGTTAAGGTCACCGATTCGAGTTGCTAATCTCCTGAATTCAGCAATATAATGCTTCAAGGACTCAGTCTGTCGCAGCTTAAAAAGTGCTTCTGCAAAATCCTCAAATCCATGAGAGCCAAATTCTCTGCAAAATACCTTCACAAAATCTTCCCAACAGGAACAGGAAGACGCACACTCCTCCCACTGGTACCACTGCAGGGCCTCCCGATCGAGATGGAAGGAAATCATTTTGACTTTTTTCTCAGGTGGCACCGAGAAATAATCAAAATACTGCTCTGCCTTGTAGACCCATCCAATTGGATCATCCCCGTCGTTGAACCGAGGGAAATCCATTTTGATGGAAGGCATGCGATTCTCAAGAGGAGAAGCCCTCTCTCTCTCTCTCGATGATCCACACCTCCTCGCCTGCGACCACCGTCGCCATCGTCTTCCTCAGATGGGTGTGTACAAACCTGATCAGAAATGGTAGAATTCTCACGACGCGATTCGATTGAATCAAAGCGTCTGTCAATGGCTGCGAACTTATCCTCAAGAAGATGTTGGATTGCTTCCAGAAGGAGTTGAGTCTTGGCATTAGCAGCTTCAAGCGCTGACACCCTAGCTTCCATTGTTGTCGATCAGGTACGGGCACGGGTCATACACTAAAGAAACAGCTTAGAGGATCAAAGGCTCTGATACCAATGATAGAACTCTATCTTTCAACCTTAGAGTTACAACCAAGAACAAGAGAACCAAGAACGAATTTCTGTATATTTCTTTTCATGATTCCGCCAAATGGCTACTCTGGCTATTTATAAAGCCAGCTCACCTAATACAGCTGTGCAATTCTAACTAAATTGCCACGTAGACACTAACAAACTGACTCAAACAATTTTATACTGCCTTCTGTTATTCCGTTCCTATCACACGCGTTCCATAATCTTCATTTTATGTACACCTATTAACTGAAACATCAAGAAATTTGTAGATCCTCAAGAAACTTATTTTCTCTCAAGTAAATAGTGAAATTATCAGCCAAGCCCATCAACTCAAGGCCCAGACCAACCCAATTATATAATTCAAACTAGTGGTCAATCTAATCATATAATCAATCCATCAACCTATCCCTTGAAAAAAACTAATTTTCAAACAAAAATCTAGTTCATTACTCCTTCCTCATCATATTTTTCATGGATGACAAAACTCTGGCTCCTTCATATCTCCATCAACTCACTCATCAAGTACAAGTGTGTAATAATATTGTTTTAGCTATATAAGAAAATCTTCAACCTTTTAATTCTATTAACAAAAAACACAACACAACTTCATTACGTGCACCAGATGCATCGACAAAACTTCATTTTCATGAATGAATGAGATAAAATGACATGTAAAGTATGTATAATATTGTCACTCACTAAATGAGTCAAGTCACTCACACTATAAAGATAATTAATTTGATGTCCTAACCATAAACGTGCTTATCTTTATCAATCCTATTTTGATTCTCTTTTGTATGCTCTCTAATATATAAGTCTTAGATGCAAGATAAGATCAATAATCATAAGAGCCCATGAATGTCATAGAGACTCTATTTTCTCATCGAGTGTTACACACTTATTTCTTCAATAATTGTATCATGGTAAAGGTTAGGTTGAAAAATTATGATTCTATAAAGCATATATAAAATCCCAAATAAATCTTAGAACTCATAGCACAAAAATGTAAAACCCTCCCGATAACTTTCTATGATTCTGTAAAGGTGTGGTGGTATCACAACCTTTAAACTAACTTCATACTTCACCTTCACAATCTCTTTATAAACTTATATCTCATTTCAACACCAGTGTTTCATTTAAAAAGAGCCAAATTATGTTTTTTTTATCACCCAACAAGAAGAAGATGAAAACATCTAAAAAGATTCAATAAAAAAATGATAAACATGAGAAATTTACAGAAATTAATTGTCACATAGGCCTTGATCGATAAAGTTACAATTGTTCATTATAATAACTCTTGTTAAAATGAAATAAGTAATGATATACCATATTTTAGTAGAGGAAATAAACATGACCATGAAGGAACAATTTATTTCTAAGAAAAAATCTTCACTGTTATCAATCCCTTACTAGAGTGTAAAAACATAATACCAAGAGGCATATTCATGATTGTTTGGCATTCACTAAGCTTTTGACACATAACTCTCACAATCATACGTGTTAAGGTTTTGACCTTCATCCAGGAAAAAGACTTTATGCAATACTCATCTCCTATAAAAAGTGTTTCAAACCCAATGAGCCTTGATAAATTATCCTTTTCACTATTATTACGGGTATAAAACTAAAGAATACCATGTCTTAGAAAGAAAGAAAAAACATTGATTGTCAAAACATATTTTCAATAGTTTAGCAATAAAAAAAAAGACAATTAGACAAGAAAGAATGTTTGCACATTCCATGATGAACTACCTTAGATAAGATAATCTTTAGGTTATTGCCAGGAACTATATCTCTATCTTTTGATTTTTTCAATAAAGTATTAGTGTTTCTCCATGAAAATGTTCGTAATAGAATCTCTATATCTACATTAAAACTCTCCAAGTTTGTGTAACCACTTATCTTTAAAAAGGGTTAAGGATTTTTATTCAAGTCTCTATCCTATTTATCTCTAAAAAGATGAGGGATCATTCTTCTGTCTTTATGACTGTTCATGCATTTTTGAACATATTCATGGATTATAATAGTTATTTTCATATTTACTTTTTAAGATTAATTTCTAACAAGAAAGAAAAATAACTCATAGTTTTTGCAAAAAAGTTAATAAAGATTACATGAAAAATAAAGAATCCTTCTTTGATCTCTATAATTGCTCATATGTTCTTGAATGCATATACAAACTATATTACTTACTTATATACTTAATTTATAAGAATATTTTTTATCACATAGAAAATATGAACAAAAAATATGCATCAACATTTTCATCCTAGCATGACCATAAAAACGGTAATATTTATCCAATAAGTATTTTTCTCCTTTTTTTTTTTTTTTCTGGTAGTCAAAGTCTTTAAAACATGTATGTTTAAAAGATTCGGATGATAATTAATAATACATATATTTTATAAGAAAAATCTTTTTTTTTCCATATTATTAGGCCAATCAAATGGCTTGAATCTCATCTCAAAACTCCATCCCATATCACATGTTGACCTAGGGTGTGTTTGGCATTGCGATTGTGATTGCGATTGCGGTTGAAAAAAAGCAGTTTCAAAAAAAGCGCTTTTACTGTGGTGCAAAATAAGCAGTTAAGTGTTTGGTTAAAACTGTGGTTGAGTTGGAGGTTTGAAAAAAAGAAGTTTTGGGTGTTTGGTTACCAAACTTTTCATATTGCTTTTAACTTGTGAAATTACTTTAAAGGGTATATATATAAAAAATTATATATATATATATATATATGTATGTATAATTTTTTTTAAATATTGTAAATGTAATAATTATAACAATATAATTATATTAATAATTCATAAAAAAAAATATTAATTTTTATTCTCCCATCAATCAAAAAATAACAAGGTTGTGAAGTGCGACGAAGTCACGCGTCATTTTTTTTCATCAGAAAAATATATTTTTTTGTTTTTTTTAAATATATATATTTTTAAATTCGGACTGGGCCTCACCCAGCTAAATGGGCCGACCCAGCATGGGCTGGGCCGAGAGCAGCCCAGCCCAGCCCAGCCCAGCCCACTCACGCAGAAGAGTGAAACGGTGCGCTGCACTGTGCACGTCTTCTTCGCGTGACAGTGCAGCGCACCTGCACGTGAAATAATGGCTTCCGACCGACCACGACGAGAGCTTCAACGGAGGATACCGACTGGTAGAGGAGGCCGAGGTGGTTCTTCCTGTGGTGGTGGCGTCTGAAATGGTGGCCTGTGGTGGCCGGAGGCAGCGTTGGAAGGTGGCGGTACTGTTCACCGACCACGACGAGAACTTTAACGGAGGATACCTACGGGTAGAGGAGGTCGAGGTGGTTCTTCCTGTGGTGGTTTCATCGTAAATGGTGGCCTGTGGTGGCCGGAGTCAACGATGAAAGCTCTCGGTGACGTTGGCTGTTCTGGGCAGAGAGAGAGAGAGAGAGAGAGAGAGAGAGAGAGAGCCATGCGATCGATCAATGCAAAATAAGTTTTGCATGTAAAATTCAGTTTTGCATTCTGGGAAGTTTTGCATTCTGGGAAGTTTTGCATGTATCGTGGTTTGCATCGTGGTTTCAATAATCAGGAATCGCAGATAAAAAAGCATGAATTTCGAGCTTTTTTTGAAATTTGGTGTGGGTCCCACACAAAAAAAAGCACTTATTTCCTTAACCAAACGGTAAATTGTGGTGCGATCTGCGAATCGCAGATCGCACCACAACACCAAACAGCACCCTAGTCTGTCTAGCACATCTTCTTATGCATTTTTTCAGGTTCTTATTAACTGTGCACATAAATGTTTCATGCATATATTTGTTATACGCACACACGCGTTTCTTTATGCAAATAAAACATCAATTTGTTTTACCAATAATGTTTGTGACACAACCAAAAAGAGCACAAATCAAGAGAGAATCTATATGTGATTGTGTAATTCCCATGCACAAATATTTTTTTCAAATTATTTAGTATTTTGTTTGTATAAAAATATCCTTAATTAAACCTTAATGATAGAAAAAAATAAAAAATGAAATGACACAAACACTTCTTGACCAAGACAGACAATTATGATCTAAGAGAACCATGATAATTTTAATGTGCAACTAGAACAAGAAAAAGACTGAAGTGTCCTTGCTCGTCGGGGTATTAATTTTTGGCTTTAAAGGCACAGTAGTCATTTACTTTGCAAATTACAACAAGTGCTATGTTCAGAGGGACAAAACCTTCGTTTTATTGTTAATAAAAAATGAAGTCTTGGTCCTCATACATTAATAAAAACGACTTTCAGTAGCTCAAAAAATGAAATCATCAATAATTTAATTTAGATTTAATATATTATTAATAAGGGATATAAAGTTAAATTTCATTAATCGATGGAATTATATACATACAGTTTACAGTTTAAGAGTGTGATTGATTTTATTTTTAAAATGATTTTCATTCATAAATAATATATATTTTTTATTTTTTAAAAATTATTTTTCTTAAAAAATATTTATGTAATAAAATTATAAACAGTACAGTAATAGATTTATCGATGGCTGATGATCTGGCGGTGTAAGGATGTGAGGGCTAGAAGAGGCGAGCACAAACTACAAATCCATAACATGGATGGCATTGTCGTTATCCGGAGAACAATAATTGCTACCCTGTCTCCAAATATTTCGAGAGATCATTCCCTCAAAAATTTCAAACACATAAAGGAAGTACACTCCCTCGAATTCAAAATCTTGTGAAAAATCAAGCACACCTTTCTTTCAAATTCTCATTTTTCGTACAAATTACAAAGAGAGAGAGAGGCGTAGAAAAAGAAGATGTATTCTCCAAATTCTTCACTAACATCACCACGATCCGATGCCATGGACTCTTCACCGCTTCTAACCCATTCAATTGCCAACCACCTCCTCCGTAGCCGCCGCCTGTTACGCCGTCCACCGCAATTCCGTGGCGCTGCGGCCCGTATCCTCCGTCGGGCGAGCAGCCGCCGAATGATGCTCCGAGAGCCCTCTGTTCGTGTTCGTGAGAATGCGGCGGAGCAGCTTGAAGAGAGGCAAAGTGACTGGGGTTACTCGAAGCCGATGGTTGTTATTGATGTTTTGTGGAATTTGGCGATTGTGATAATAGCTGTTGGTGTTTTGGGGTTAAGTTTGGAGGAGAAGCCAAGGGTGCCTTTCAGAGCGTGGATTGTTGCGTATGTTTTGCTGTGTTCGTGTCATGTTGTCTTTGTTGTTGTTGAGTATAGAAAGAGAAGGAATTTGGGGTTAAGAGAAAGTGGGTTTTTGAGTTCAGATTCAGGGGATTCTTTGGATTTTAGAACTCAACAAAGTGAAAATGATGGTGAAAATTCTAGGTAAACTTTCGCTATTTGTCATTATTTCGCTTGTGTTTGTTTTATTGTAAAGCAGAACAAAAGGTTTGTTTTGCTAGAAGAAGTGATGGTTTAATTACCTTGCTTTGCTTGAAAAGTTTGTTTGATCGTCCATTTTTCTTTTGTGAAGTTGTTTGCGATATTCAGCTTTATTGTTAATGGAGTTGTGTTGGGACTTGTTGAGATTTGAATTATTGATTGATGTTGTTTTCTGAAAATTGTGAACAATCTTGCAAGAAAAATAAACTGGCAATAATTCTTCTTCTTCACTGTAAGTTGCTTATACAGAGTGCATTTGGTGATGCTCTTTTTTTTTTTAATTATTATTATTTTTGGAATGCGAGGATTTGAAGCCCGTGGATTTTATGAATTTATAGATATGCGAATGCTTGTGCTCTATTCGTACAGTGTTGCTAAGCGTGTGGAATCTGCAATGACGACGTTTTCAATTATTTGTTGGATTATTGGATTCTACCTGGTTACTGCTGCTGGCCACCAAAACTTGGCAAAGGATTCGCCTCAGCTTTACGGGTTTGTTTGAACATATTTTGCTTTGATGTGTTTTAGCTTATGGCTCTCATATGTTTATTGGTTTGCTTGATGGTTTGCTTTGCAGGCTCTGCTTTGCATTTCTTGCAGCTGATGCGCTCTTTGTAATTATTTGCATTGCTGTTGCATGCCTCATTGGAATTGCTGTTTGCTGCTGCCTGCCTTGTATAATCGGCATCTTATACGCAATGGCAGACCAGGTAAAAAAATACTCTGAACAAAATTTTTCGTAAGTGAACTGGCGATGCAACAACTAAATCTACAGGGAGTTAGAAATTAGAACAGAAATATTGTTACTCTCTATATCTGGATTTGCAGTTTAGGACTTGGAAAAACTTTTCTTCTTTCTCAGTCATAGATACAAATTAGATAAAGCTTGGAGCTTTAAATCTTACCAGATTGAGCCCCACCTCCAGGTCACATGCTCTGGTGGAGATCTCTACTACAGTCTTCAATGTTTAGAGAATCCCCAAACTCCCTTTAAATGATGACAAGTGATGAATCTTTACCCTTGCTTTTTTTTCTCCCCTCAACCTTTGATGAAAGACCTTCAATGCCCCATCATGACTTTGTCCCTTTGATTGAACCTATGAGGCTGGACCCTATGGACCTAAAATCTCCAACTTCTATTTGGTGGGAAGCAGGAGCAGGAGGACAGCATTAAGGCTGCGAAGAATGAGCATATGCTGCTCCAACCTGCAAAGCCTTAAAGTCTGGTGGTCCGGCCTGAAGAAACAATAACCTGGTGCACTGTTGATTATGACGGCGGCTACATTTTTTGTGAATAATGTCAAATTATGATGCATTGTTGCTCAACCTATGCACAAAGAGTTGTCATTTCTGTTTGCATTTCATTTGTAGATTGCATCTTTGGTCCTTGTTCTTCAATATTCTATGCCTAATCTTGCATTGCCTTCAATTCAAAAACAGGAAGGAGCAAGTAAAGAAGAGATTGATAGATTACTAAAATACAAGTTTCACAAGAGAGGGGATTGTGAAAATGTTAATGATGAAAGTCAAGAGTCTTTTGGTGGGATGATGACTGAATGTGATACTGACACACCTATTGAACGTGCCCTTTCCCATGAAGACACGGTAAGTATACCAACGGGAATTTAGTTCTCTCTTCTAGAAATGCATGCACTCTCTGCCACTACTGGCACTGGAGGCTTTAGGTCAAAGCTTCTAATGTTAAAAGGCTGGGGTAGGTTGGGCAGCTATTGGTTCTATAAGGCAAATTGAATGTAAAAAGTAGAACAATTGGTTCACAACTATTCCAGAGGGATGACTTGCACCTCTGCATTGAACTCGAAGCTTTACACTGCAAACAATGTGGTCGGGAAAGTAACGCAGGGCACCTTCTTTTGTTTTTAGTTCTCGATCAAATTCCCTCATCGTACTACTCATGACATTGATGCATATATATATTAGAAAAAAACTAATGGCTGGATCTCAATTTGCAAACCTCATATGGTCTCCTCCTCTCAACGATATGGTTACTTTAACGTTAGGGGTTGGTTCCCCATTTTCAGCTCTTTATTCTCGATTCACTTCTGACATGAATATTTGTTATAAATCACAGGAGTGCTGCATTTGCCTTTCTGCATATGAAGATGGAAGCGAACTACGTGAGCTTCCTTGTGGTCACCATTTCCACTGCATGTGCTTGGACAAGTGGCTTTGCATCAATGCAACCTGCCCTCTCTGCAAGTTCAACATTCTAAAGGCTGACAGTCAAAGTAGCAGTGAAGAAGCATAGAGATCAGGCATCCCTTGACGAATCATGTAGCTGTCTGTGTACCACTACTATCTACGAGGTCTTGAGGAAATGTTTTTTTTTTTTTTTTTGTGTGTGTTTTTGTAAAGATGCAGTTTTCTCCACTTCTTCCCTTTTTTCTGTATATATGTGTGATAAAACAAACATGCTCAGCTAGTTGGAGGTTCCTGTTGTGCTAAATGTTTGCACTAACCTGGCAGATGTAAATGGTTTACGCTTTGCATAGATGATTAAAGTTTAGCATCGATGCAAAGTGTATGTAACGTGTGAATTTCATGTAATGTAATCGCCTTTTGAGAAATAAACACTTGGGAAAAAGTAATTGATTAATGATTTATATCCAAACCTCACCTAAAAAATCTATAAAATACTAGTCGATTTATTTTTATTTTGATAAAGAAGTGCAAAAACAATAAAATAAAAAGAGCTCAGCAGTGCCGCGTATCATCTGGTGATCAGATGCTTGCGATAGACCCTACCATCGCTAGGGCACAGCTTTCATCATCGCTCCTCAATGCACCAGCCGGGAATCGAACCCGGGTCTGTACCGTGGCAGGGTACTATTCTACCACTAGACCACTGGTGCTTATTGATATGCATCAGCCTTTTATATAGTAAATAACTTTAACATTTAGACTTCTCGTTTTCAACCTTTAGCCACGTAAACTAATTCTATATTTTATTTCAACTCTTTGAAGGTTTCAAGCTAGAATAGAAACAGTGCTGTTTGCAAATATAAATAAAAATAAAATCACTATTTTGCGAGATAGTGAGATTTTCAGATATTGACCATTGATGTATCCTGTTTGACATTAACGACCACGTGTTCCAAGAAGGAGGAAAGACACAAACATAAATAAATCCAGCTGGACTTAAATAGATTGAAAAAGAAGAAGAAGCTGCATGTGGAATAAGTTAAAATAACACCCCGCAAGATCAAGAAAAAAAAGAGAGAAGATAATGGATAAATTATTTAAAATTAAACCGAAAATGACGACTCTCTTAGCTTCTTAATTCAAAACACCACCTTTTTATCAGGATGCGCGATATGTTTTTGTTTTCATATAATTTTCAGAACCCAAATCTCCATTTTTTTGTTGTTTAAAAAACCCAGAACGACGCTTCCACGTTGTTCAAATCATGAAAAAAAAAACTTGAACTAGCTATACAATTTATTTTTTTTATAACCGGGGTGTCCGGACCAGGTTACGCACATCACAACTAAATCCCCGGGTTTACTGAACATCCTGTAAACCCAATGAGCATGTAAGACATCGCGAGGATGACAGACGTGCCTAACAAAACTTGAACCTGAGATGGAAAGAAGACAAGCCCCTCTCTTACCACCATGCCAAAATCTTGTTGGCCCTGGCTATACAATTTTCTTCTAGGAGGATATTCTCTCTCTCAAACACGGAAAAGATGTGGCGTTTGACGAGCCAAGCTTTTTATATTTCAATTTGTTGTTTTAAATTGAAAGTCCCAACACTATCTTAATCCGGACCGATGGGCTCCCATTGCATTGAAAGACTGAAACTACGCCCGACACCTTCCTAGCAACGAAGAGAAGAAAAGCATGTTGATAAGGAGGAACGTGGGAGCCCCACCACTCTTTTACTTTTGGGTCAAATATTTTGTGCTCTCCGACAAGTTTTTTATTTTTAATTAATATGTGTGTTCAGATAATTTATGTATATCTTCACTAAGTCTTAAAATAACTACAGGACTGAAACCTGAGATAATAAGAAAAATAAATCTTTTAACTCTAAACTATTACTACTAATAATCCTCACGTTTGTTATTTTGCAAACACATTTTTTTAATGATGGTGGAACATGATTCATGAAAAACGCAAAAACAATGGTCTATGATGGACCAATTGATCAAAGAAATCCTTCTTCACAAATAGCAAACGAGTTTGGCCACGTCCACTTTTTTTTTTTTTTTTGTAAAGTATATTTTGACTTCTGATCTCTCCTCAATGGAGGGCATAGGCCTTAATTCGAGTGCTTATGATTTTTCAACGTGAACATTATGATACAAAAATGAATAGCATCAAGGATTAAATTGGGCTCGATCAGTCAAATAATTAACAAGGCTCTAAAAATTAACCACTAGAAAATTAAAATTAACTCCAGATAGGAACCCCCCGAGCCACCCCACCACCGTAATAATTCTTCTGGTGACCAACAGGCACCCCCAGCGCTGGCTGCTTCCACGACGACGAACACCCACTTCTCACCGGGTTCTCTGTCACCGCCGGGCTCATGGACTCTACCGGCACGTTAACTCTTGCCGAAACATTAATGATGCCATTCTTTTCACCTCTAGAATCCCTTAACCGGTAACTCAAGAAATGTAAGCAACTCTCCGGTGTATAATCTCCCAATATGTCAGAGAGCGGAAGGCTTGCCGTGCCAACAACTCTGTCACCTGAGCTAGTCTTGCATTTCACTTCGAGGGTTATAAAACGAGTCTGGAATGACATATCTAGGGCAAGCTTCTCGTTCCATGAAGGATTGCTGCCTCCTTCAAAACCAGCTTTAGTTGACCCAAAGTTTGTGGGATCGACTCTGGCAATAACGTAAGCATTCTTCTTTATGGATTTGCGATTGAGGCTCAGGTTTTCTGCTGACAAGATCGTGATCTCTAGAGTGCGAGAAGCCCTATGAACTTTGTCCATGTTGAAGAAAATCGCTAATTAAAGATTCAAGAACTTGTAGGCGCCGTGTAAGAGATTGTGCTGTATGCTTGGTTTTGGAAACTGAAACAGTTTTAGATAGCAACTGAGATACACAGGATGGGGTTTTATACTGAGGGAGCTAGCGGCTTTTCTTCTATCCAAAAGCCCTTTTTGAACAGTGGTCCACCTAAACCAAAACGGCTCAATTAATGAGCTTCCACGCTCCTTTTTTTATGGAACCCACGGGTGCTGGTTCCTTCGAAGATTCAATCCTGATGCCAAGTATTCGGTCAGAAAGGAGAGGGCAACTGTGGGATCATTTCTAAGATAATAGGTGTGAGGTTTACCCGAATTGACCTCCATTTAGTTTTTCAATTCATTTTTTTATTTTATTGTTTTATTTATTATATAGGGTTAATTATCTGCATGGAATCTCCTATAGTTTGCTCATATTTTTAGTTTGCATCTATTCTCTTAAAAATTATATATTTTTTTAAGGCACATGTTTTTTGCAAACATCAATATTAATTCTGTACTCACTGATCTCCAAGATCAGGGACTAAACCTTAAATACATAAATTATATAAGATCCAGATCCTAAATCACAAATCATGTTCAAGAAAGGGTGGTTGTTGTTATAAACTCTTCTCCTCTTTCATATGTCATCATGTATGAAAATCAAAATTTTTCTGTTAGATTTAGGTGGCGTTTTGGTAGAAAGGGAAAGTGGGTTGATGTTTGGGTGGGTGGAAAAGTAAAGAGTTTGGGTGGGTAGATTTTTAATTACCACGTTGTTCATGTTTAGCTGAATAAAGATTTTCAGCATGTTGAATGAAGGAAAAGAAAAGATATATAGATCTTTATTTAGCACGTAGTTCATGTTTAGTTAATTTTTTTTTTCATTTAAGGGTAATTTAATTATTTTTTCGTGCTTAAAAAATATAAAAAACCGACTATGAATCTAATCATGACTACTAGCTCTTATAAGGATATTGCATTATCCACAAAAATCAATCTAATAAATTTTAGAAAAGGGATAAAATCATCATTATATCATTTTGATTCATAGCGTATTGAGTTTGCATGCATAATAAAACTTACACTTGCTAATAACAAGTGCTAAAGGAAGAAACATCTGGGGAGTTAGGTTTACTCTTCTTGGTTAAACCACTTCAACTTGCTAATAAATGCTCAAGGAAAAAACAATTCGGCCTTCATTTAGTGAACCCTAATTCAAGCCTGCTAAACCAATCTCTCTAATCCATCCAAATAATTAAACAAGGCATGCACATAAGCTCAGCCACGTTCAAACACCCTAGCAAGTTTCCTATCAAATAATCTTCTTCAACTGATATCAATCCTTGCACAACCTAAAACTTATGTCGGATGAAGCTCCTGGTCGGTCCATTTAACGTGAAAACAGGACCCATACCGGAATAACACTTGATTAACGATGGAAGCTCGATCAGGGCTCAGCAACCTGGGAAGATCCTTGAGTCTCCGTCCCGCCCATCAAGTGATAAATACACGATACTCTCTTAAAACTGGACCAGATATTGCTTTCTACGGCTGACAAAAACCCATGTCACCAATGTAAGAATATTTCCCGTAGAGTGGCCGATGTATTAACGGTCCGATCATTAAAGTTCAAGTTCTTTGTAAAGTCTACGGATTCTAATACGTTAAAGCGAAACCGTGATGGATCGGTCTCAATAAACGAGTATTAGAATGGGTACGTTGAGACCCTCTCCTCTAACCATAATATAACATATATTCTCATAAGGTTGTATACATACATATATTGATGGTTTTAAATATATGTATGTGTATAAAGTAAAGTTAAAGCAATGTCTTTAATGTCATTTAATTAAAAGACACATACCCTCCTCCTTTTATCATGCACCCATTCGGAGGGTATAAATAGGAGGGGTGGTTATTCTTTTGGAATACCCATAACCAGAACATAAGAAAGGAAGAGAATATTTGAGAGAAACCGAAAAGAAAATCCCTCTCCATCAAAGGGAACCGAAAAGTTGAAGGTGTAGAGGAGAAGATCAACACAGTGATCATCAAAGGATTCTATGCAACAATTCAAGATCAAAATGGAGAACGGTATGTTATAAACTTTCATTGTTATATATTTGAAAGTTTTCATCATCAATTAAAATGTATTGTGGGATTAAATGGTCTATTGGTATACTGTGAAAGATTTCGGAAATAGAAATCATAAAGTATGACTTACATGTGGTATCAGAGCCTAATAGAACCCATTAATCTCCCATTAAAGGATTGGTAATGAAATCTGTATTTTTTTTTATTTAATCTTATCAAACATTGATAAATTGAAATGTATGAAATCAATTATATCAATGTGTAGAGGCTGAGATTATCTTTCCAACAGTATATTATATGTTAAAATGTTGGGTGTAGATCAAAAGTTATGATTTATTGAACATTACTGGTTTTAATGGTGGTTTTCGTCATAGATGATGATGAATAAAATACCAACCGGTCGACCGGTTCACTTAAGAAAAGTGAACCGGTCGACCGGTCCATATGGATAAAAGTGAACCGATCGACCGGTTCACTTGGTAAAAGTGAACCGGTCGACCGGTTCATGTGGATAAAGGTAGACCGGTTCATATGGTTAAGAGTGAACCGGTCGACCGGTTCACTTGGTAACCCAAGCGGTCGACCGGTTCATGCAGAAACCAAAGGGTTTTAAAAATGTTTCCGCTGCAAACCGTAAAGTAATTAAGCTAATGTATTACGAAATGTTAATACATAAAAGCTTATTAAAAGGAGTTCATATTACGTATAACTTGTTAATCACCATAGTGATCTAGTTATATTTAATGTGACGGTAAAGTAAAGATTCATAATTGATCATGATTAAATGATGTTTAAATGACATGAAAAGTTTCGATTGATCAATTAATTACTTAATATATCCTAGGAGATCACCCACAGGTGGATCATTGGGTGTATTAAGTAACGCCTAAAGTATTACTCATTTATGCTACTGTCGATAATGTGTATACCCACAGGCAACATTGTTATCGGTTGTATGTATGACTTGATTAATTATTAAAGAAAATCTAAACAAGCATCATGCAAAGTGTATGTATTTATGTATTGCCCACAGGTTGCTTAAATACATACAAGTAAAGTGTTTAGATTTTATTGGTTGATGAATCTATTAAAGTTTCAAAGCACTAACGGTAAGCACGTTGAAAATTTTGCAGCTTCATCAAGTTTGTTTGCTTCTGCAAATTCTGTGGTCAAGTTTAATGGACTCAACTATGAGGAATGGTCTGAACAGATAAGGTTTTCTTTGGGTGTAATGTCCCTAGACCAAGCCATACTCACTGATGAGGAGCCAGCAGCCATTACGGATGAGAGCTCAGAATTGGAAAAGTCTCATTATGAGACGTGGGAGCGCTCTAACCGGCTGTGCCTGAACTTACTGAGGATATCGATGGCAGAAAGTATAAAGCCATCTATGCCTAAAACACAGAAAGCAAGGGAATTCTGAAAATAAAGGAACAATCCCAATCGGATGTAGCTGACAAATCGATTGTAGGCAGCCTGATGAGCGAGCTGACTACGAAGAGGTTCGATTGGTCTCAGACAATCCATGAACATGTTACGAACATGTCTAATCTGGCATCACGGTTGACGTCCATGGGGATGGAGGTGCATGAATCTTTCTTGGTTCAGTTCATCATTAACTCTCTGCCTCAAGAGTATGGCCAGTTCCAGGTGAATTACAACACCATAAAGGATAAATGGAACTTTCAGGAATTGAAGGCCATGCTCATACAGGAGGAGGCGAGGTTAAAGAAGCAGAAAAATCAAGTTGCACTCATCGTTGGACTAAACAAAGCCGGTAGCAGCTTTAAGAAACCAAGTATGAAGGACAAAAGGAAGGATAAGGGTATCTTCAAAGGACCTGAAAGTAATATCCGTAAAGTGGTTAAGTGTTTCTTCTGCAAGAAGAAGGGACACATGAATAAAGACTATCCTAAAAGGAAGGCATGGTTCGACAAGAAAGGTACACAACATTTATTTGTTTGTTCCGAATTAAATCTTGTAGAAGTGCCTAGAAATACTTGGTGGCTTGATTCTGGTGCATCTACTCATGTATCTCATATTAAACAGGGATTCAATACGATCCAGCCTTTAAAAGGAACTGAAAGTTATTTGTTCATGGGAAACAGGATGAAGGCGCGGATAGTAGGCATTGGGACGTACAGATTGATCTTTGACACTGGTTGTTATTTAGATCTTGAAAATTGTCTCTTTGTACCTGAATGTGCTAGAAATCTTGTTTCAGTAAGTAGGTTGGACGATTTAGGATTTGATTTTAAGATTGGACATGGTGTATTTTCTTTGTACCGAAAAGACTACTTTTATGGTAATGGTACTTTGGTTGATTCACTGTACAGGTTTAATCTTGATAAATGTTTTTCTGAATCTTTGTTTAATGTTGAGAATCAAGAAATTAAACGTAGTGCATCAAATGAAAAATCAGCACTCTTGTGGCATAAAAGATTAGGTCACATATCTAAAGAAAGGATGACGAGGTTAATAAAGAAAGAATTATTACCTCCATTAGATTTTAGTGACTTAGATATGTGTATAGAATGCATTAAAGGAAAGCAAACCAAACACATCACAAAGAAACCCGCCACAAGAAGTAGTCAACTTTTAGAGTTGATACACACGGATATTTGTGGCCCATTTGATGCTCCGTCATGGAGTGGTGAAAAATACTTTATCACTTTTATTGACGATTACTCACGTTATGGATACACTTATTTATTGCATGATAAAGCGGAGTCGGTGAATGTACTGAAATTATTCATTGATGAAGTGGAAAGGCAATTAGAAAAGAAAGTGAAAGTAGTGAGATCGGATAGAGGTGGTGAGTTTTACGGTAGATTCACCGAAAGTGGACAATGTCCAGGTCCATTTGCAAAACTTCTAGAAAGTAAAGGCATTTGTGCGCAATACACAATGCCGGGAACACCTCAGCAGAATGGTGTAGCTGAAAGGCGTAACCGTACATTAATGGAAATGGTTAGGAGTATGTTAAGTAATTGCAAACTTCCCATGTCATTGTGGATATACGCATTAAAGACTGCAACATATATATTAAACCGGGTTCCTAGTAAAGCAGTTCCAATGACACCATTTGAACTATTTAAGGGAAGGAAACCCAGTTTAAGACATTTACGTGTTTGGGGATGTCCAGCAGAAGTAAAGCCGTATAACCCACATGAAAAGAAATTAGACTCAAGGACGGTCAGTGGATATTTTATTGGCTATCCGGAAAAGTCTAAGGGATTTGTCTTTTACTGTCCTAGTCATAGTACGAGAATTGTCGAGACGGGTAATGCTAGGTTCATTGAAAATGGTGAAACTAGTGGGAGTTCAGATCTAGGGGAGTGAACATAAAAGAAATTCGGGTAGAAGATTCTTCACCCGTAGTTCCGACCCAAGTTGTTATTCCTGTTGTTGGTGTACAAACAAATACCGAAATAGAACAACAGAATGAAGAACATACGATCCCACTAAACCAGGAAATCGAAAATAAACCTATCGCAATTCAAGAACAGCACATCGTGCCACAAGTACCATTGAGGCGATCTATAAGGGAAAGAAGATCCGCCATTACAGATGACTATGTGGTTTACGATGTTGAAATTGAATGCGACCTTAGTCTTGATGAAGAACCGAAAACATTCAGAAAAGCCATGGAAAGCGAAAATTCTGAAAAGTGGTCAAATGCTGCAGAAGAAGAAATTTCTTCTTTAAATGTCAACAAAGTGTGGGACCTAGTAGAGTTGCCTGATGGTTTCAAAACTATTGGATGTAAATGGATATTTACGACCAAACGGGATTCTAAAGGTAACTTAGAAAGGTACAAGGCTCGCCTTGTTGCTAAAGGTTTCACTCAAAAGGATGGCATTGACTATACGGAAACCTTCTCTCCAGTTTCAAAGAAGGATTCCTTAAGAATTGTTTTGGCATTGGTGGCTCATTATGACTTAGAGCTTCACCAAATGGATGTTAAAACTGCCTTTCTGAATGGAGAGCTTGAGGAAGAAATTTATATGGACCAACCTGAAGGTTTTGTGGCCACAGGAACGGAAAATCTTGTCTGTAGGCTGAGGAAGTCAATATATGGGCTGAAACAAGCTTCCAGACAATGGTATATAAAATTTAATGATACCATATTGTCGTATGGTTTTGTAGAGATCATCGTTGATCGATGTATCTACATGAAGGTTAGTGGGAGCAAGTTTGCCATTCTGGTATTATATGTTGACGACATATTAATAGCTGCGAATGACATGGGAATGTTAAGTGACGTAAAGAAATATCTCTCTAGTAACTTCGAAATGAAGGATATGGGTGAGGCATCTTATGTGATAGGGATAGAAATAATCCGTGATAGATCACAAGGACTGTTAAGTTTGTCTCAGAAAGGATACATAGATAAAGTCCTAAAGAGATATGGGATGGAATAAATGTTCCATTGGAAAGGCTCCAATTCAGAAAGGGGATCAATTCAGCAAAATGCAATGCCCGAAAAATGAATTGGAACGTAAAGAAATGGAAAGAATTCCGTATGCTTCAGTGGTTGGGAGTTTGAACTATGTTCAAACATGTACTCGGCCAGATATCAGTTTTGCTGTTGGTATGTTGGGCCGGTATCAAAGTAATCCCGGAATGGATCACTGGAAAGCTGCAAAGAAAGTTCTCAGGTACTTGCAAGGCACCAAAGAGTACATGCTTACATACAGGAGATCCGACAATATAGAAATCATCGGATACTCAGATTCAGACTATGCCGGCTGCGTCGACACTAGGAAGTCGACGTTTGGCTATCTGTTCCTATTAGCTGGGGGAGCAGTCTCATGGAAGTGTAGAAAGCAGTCTGTCATTGCTACTTCCACCATGGAGGCCGAATTCGTGGCATGCTTTGAAGCCACGGTTCAAGCATTATGGCTGCGAAACCTTATCTCAGGGCTTGGAATCGTTGACAGTATAACTAAGCCGCTGAGAATTTACTGTGATAATTCCGCAGCAGTCTTCTTCTCAAAGAATGACAAGTATTCGAAAGGTGCTAAGCACATGGAAATTAAATACTTGTCTGTAAAAGAAGAAGTGCAGAAACGCAGAGTGACTTTTGAGCATATAAGAACAAACATGATGTTGGCAGATCCTTTAACGAAAGGATTACTGCCCGGTATATTTATTGGCCATGTAGAGAAAATGGGCATAATAGATAAGACCTTGCTACAATAGTTTGTGCTCATGTAAAATTGTTACTCAACGATGATGTCATTAAAGTTTGTGTTTTTCTGTAATTAAAGAATGTTATCATAATAGTTATGCATGTAAAGTTTTTAGATAACATATAAAGTTGAGAATTTTGGTTTCTCTCAGCATAAAGGTTTTTGAGAATTATAGTGAAATCTCCATAGAAAAGAAGAAGTAAAGTTGGAGTTGGTGTGTGGTGCTTGGAAGGGACCCCATCGCAGTAAATGATGGGCAACCGCCATGACTCGACTAATTCTGGTTTTATGGCACTTACTGAATATTGAACTTGATGTAAAGATACGCATGAAAGGGAATTGGACTATAAAGTTAACACAACGGCCAAGTGGGAGAATGTAAGAATATTTCCCGTAGAGTGGCCGATGTATTAACGGTCCGATCATTAAAGTTCAAGTTCTTTGTAAAGTCTACGGATTCTAATATGTTAAAGCGAAACCGTGATGGATCGGTCTCAATAAACGAGTATTAGAATGGGTACGTTGAGACCCTCTCCTCTAACCATAATATAACATATATTCTCATAAGGTTGTATACATACATATATTGATGGTTTTAAATATATGTATGTGTATAAAGTAAAGTTAAAGCAATGTCTTTAATGTCATTTAATTAAAAGACACATACCCTCCTCCTTTTATCATGCACCCATTCGGAGGGTATAAATAGGAGGGGTGGTTATTCTTTTGGAATACCCATAACCAGAACATAAGAAAGGAAGAGAATATTTGAGAGAAACCGAAAAGAAAATCCCTCTCCATCAAAGGGAACCGAAAAGTTGAAGGTGTAGAGGAGAAGATCAACACAGTGATCATCAAAGGATTCTATGCAACAATTCAAGATCAAAATGGAGAACGGTATGTTATAAACTTTCATTGTTATATATTTGAAAGTTTTCATCATCAATTAAAATGTATTGTGGGATTAAATGGTCTATTGGTATACTGTGAAAGATTTTGGAAATAGAAATCATAAAGTATGACTTACAACCAACACTTGGTTTTACACTAGCTTGCCCATAGGATCCTAGGTCTTCTTTGTGGTAATAAATTATTTCAGAAAAAAAAAACTCAGCGCAGTTGACCTAAGTTTCGAAGAGCATGTTCCTCATCAAGGCATTTTCGTTGGTCTTCTTCCATCGTGTTAATGTATTAAATGATCACCGATGGAGCACGGAATAATTCTTCTTCTTGTCGGCGTCCAAGTATGATCGCTGCCTTTTGTTACAAGGTGATGAAAAGACACAGTATTTTTTCTGAAAAGTCAACAACTCTATCCGGATTGGCTTTTTTCAAGTACACGAAATGAGATCCAAATTTGAACTAGCCAGAGCTACCTTTTCTAGCACTCCTGCCACGAGGCCGGTACGTGGATGTTTTTTTTTTGTTTTTTTTTGTAGAATCCATGTCGGTATTCAAACTTTGACCAGCAGTAGAATAAGAGCAAACACCTCAATTCTATATTTAGAAATGATAACTACGGACGTCGTCGTTTGATTCATTTGACTTGATATAATCTAACTAATCAGGAGCTGTCTTCCTCAAATCCGCACCTCTTGCAAGCCATACGTTTTGATCAGTTGATTATATCTACGTCCCTGTAGTTTAACGAATGTATAATCGGATAATTTCTTAAAGCATTTTACACATTTAACTTTCCATTATTTGAAAGCACGTGATTCATTTAATTGGATTTTCCCATCTCTTGAAACTTCCTTGTAGATGGATCATGGATGTTCAGGGTCTAGTTTGAAATAAATTTGTTGATTCGATGAATTCAAAGAAATTTAAGTCAATAGTAAAATTATAGATTACCTACAAAAAAAAATCTCTTTTTAGAAAAATCTTAAGATGATAACAAATAAGGTTAACCTGCTAAACTCATGACTTAAATCATTAAACCAATATAACTTTGTATAAAACAAATCAAAATAAATTATAAAATTTAATTTTCAATGTTAAAAGATAAAATTAAAAATTAAAATAATAAATATCATGAATCAACCTAATTTCACTTGCAAAATCTATGACTTGAGTCATGATGCTTAGATAAACTTATAAAAAATAAATTATAAATCTTAATTCTCAATTAACTCAATGTTGAAAGATAAAATAAAAAATGAATCAATTAAAAAAATATAAAAAATAACTCAGGTTAACATGGGTTAACTCACCCAACCCATGATCTAAATGATAAGATTATGAGAACCTCATAAAAACAAACAGAAAAAGCAACCCAAGTTGTCTTGCCAAACCTGTGACTCGTGTTATGATACTAAAATAACCTCATATAAAGCAAATAAAAACAAATTATGAAACACAATTCTTAATCAACTAATTGTTAAAGAATGTAATTAAAAAGAAAATCAACTTAAATAAAGGACATAATAAAACGACTCGAGTTAACTTGGATGAATCTGTAAAACTTATAATTCGAGTCATGAGACCGGAATACCTTGCTAAAAAGTAAACTAAAACAAATCAAGAATTGTTATTTCTAATCAATCAAGAAAATAAATAACAATTTTTTTAAAAAAAATACTCAAGCCAATCTGGTTCATATATTAAAATCACAACATAAATAATGCGACTAAGGGCCTGTTTGGCACAGCTGTTGCTGTTGTGGTTGAGATTGAGAAAAAGCAGTTTCATGAAAAACGCTTTTAGCTGCGGTTCAAAACTGAAATTGAAGTGTTTGGTTAAAACTTTGGTTGAGTTCGAGGTTTAATGAAATGCAGTTTTGAGTGTTTGGTTACCATGCTTTTCATATTGCTGTCAACTTGTGAAATTACTTTAAAAGACACACATATATTTTTTAAATATTGTAGATTTAATTATCATAATAATGAAATGTAATTAATAATTAAAGTAAATTAGACACTCATTTTTATTCTCCCATCAAATTACTTGCAATTACGCCTCTGCCACTTGTTCTACACCACTTTCATCAGAGTTGATCTCTATTTACATAATTTTTTATTTTTTTTAAAATATAATTTCTATATATATTTTTTTTAAATATTGGACTGAGCCTGTCCCAAACTAAATGGGCCGGCCCAGCCAAGGTGGGCCAAAAGCCCAGCCCAGCCTAATTGTTCAAAAAACAGGCACAAAATGGTGTGTTTTTCCTTTCGTTTCTGCATGAATGAATTCTGCAATGTTACTGTTCACGTACTGTTCACGTGAACAGTAACATGGCCGACTGTGACTATAGGGTAAACGAACGATACCGACGGGTAGAGGAGGTCGAGGTGGTTCTCCCTGTCGTGGTGGCGTTGAAAATGACTGTCTGTGGTGGCCGGAGGAGGCTTCCAAAGGTGACGGGGCTCACGTTACAGCTGCTGCAACCGTGGTTGTTGCCTCGCCGGAGAGTGTGGTTAGGCTGCTAGTGTGTAGGGGAAGTTCAAGGTGGTTAAAAGGGTGATGTTGGCTTGTTGGGTGGCCTCTAACGGTGGAGAGAGAGAGAGCTCGACAGAGCTGATTTTAGAGAGAGAGAGCACCTGCAAACCGAGAGAGAGAGAAGGAGCTGGTTGCCGAGGGGAATGAGGAATGATAGTGTGCTTTTTGTGTGATATTTCCTTGTTTTTTGCTTGTTTTTCTTTGCTAAAATTTCTGTAAACTTCCCCAGAATTTCTTGTTTTTGTGTTCGTTTGTTTATGTTCACGTACATGGCAGTAGAAATGAAAGCATGCATGGGTGATTTTTATTTTTAACATTCTCCAGTTTAGGCCAACCTGCGTTTGTTTGAAAAGCATAAAAAATATGCTTTTCAAAACGCGAACGCACCGCTAAAAATTTAGTGGGACCCACAGAAAAAATCTGGGGTCCCGTTTGGTATTAGTGGCGTTTCGCTCCGTGTTAAACGCAAACGCAGCGTGAAACGCGGAGCCAAACGGCCACTAAGATAACTGTATAAAAAATAAAATTTATATAAATTTTAATTTTTAATAACTAAAATGTTAAATTATTTAATTTGGGCTTTGATCGCAGGCTTATTTGGTGTCTGATTTTGGGCCAATAATTGCTATACAGATTGTTGAGTCAGAGGGAGGATATATTCGCTGGGAAGCTTAAATCAGGGAGTGAAATAAAGGTATTTATTTGATCACTATAATATCTACACGAGTTCATAAAAGAGAATCATTGCCATTTGAATTGTAAATTTTTTCTTCTCTTTTGGTTTGTAGGATGCATTGAAGAAGAGAGTGTTGAATTTGTTGTAGAAGAAAGGGAATAAAACAAAACTTCGACTAGTATTCAGGTCTCTCTCTCTCTATTTTTTTTTTTTTTGTGGTATGTGATGATCAAGTTTGGTTTTTTAATTTGGAGCTGTTATGGTTTACGTTGTGTTATCAGGATACCGGCTGTTGTTATGATAGCTGGTGTTAATGGAGGTGGGAAGACAACATCCCTTGGTAAGTGAAGAATCGAGCTACTAATTACTGGTCTTGAATTGAAATTTAGAAATGGGGTTATTTTTTTAAGGAATGGTTGGAATATTTGCCTAAGCCAATTTAATGATTGCCAATTTTTTAATGGTTGTGGAAATTTACACATTGAGTGAAGGGTGGCCCTGATAAGCAAGTTGGTGAAGTATCTGGCTCTAAATTGTGAGGAGGTTTGAGTTGTAGAATTTGACCTGGAAGCTGTATGAGACTGTCTCTCTCTCTCTTTCTCTCTCTCTCTCAGCAGGAAAGCTAGCATATAGATTGAAGAAAGCAGGGGAAAAGGTGATATTTTGTTTGCTTTTTTTGCAATGTGACAAATGCCTTTACAAAGAGAGAGTATGGGGAAATTGAAATTTGCATTATCTGTAGAGCTGAAATGAAGCTAATATTGCTCCAAGTTTCTGGCAACTGATTTGATATCCTAAGGAAAAAGTGCTCATTGTGATAAGGACTCAAAAGTTTTATGAATATGCTGTTGAATTTTGGCTCTTGATGATGCTATTTACCAAATACCAATACTATCTGTTGATTCTACTGGTATGGATTAAGAATTAGATTTATTTTAGGCCTTATCATGTCTTGCAATTAAAATGCATGGTCTGTGTTATAGGACTTCCTAGTTCCTCCACACAAATTCCGTAATGAAATTGTGCTGTATGGACTGACATTATGGATGTAGAGAAATGCATGCTGTAATTTTTCTTTCAAAACACAACATTTATTCTTCCTATTAGCTGCATCCTACTATCCCGGGTTAAACTAGAACACTGTAGAAGAAAATTTAGAAATGCCCTTTATTTGAATGTTATGCTATAGATCTGCTGGAAAAGCATTGTATCAATTGCTTGAATATGTATAACTATCACAGGGGCTTAGTAAATTGATACTGACTCCCAGGGATATGAATAAAGTTATTACTTTGCAAATGTAGAGGGTATACCTGTGAGTGCAGTCAGAGGACTATGTTCAGGGATCTTACTGCGGTACTTGTGGGCCTGTGATTTATTTTCTTTCCATTTTTCTCTTTTGGCTTGAATTGCTGCTTAGCTTATCCTTTTGTCCTTTCTGAATCTACAAAAAGAGATTGTCTCATCTACAAAAGGTCTATTTTCATTTCCTTGGGATTTTGCTATCATTCCAGATACTGATGGCAGCAGGCGATACATTTAGGGCGGCTACCAGTGACCAGTTGGAGATATGGGCTGAAAGGACGGGGTGTGAGATTGTTGTGGCTGAAGGAGAGAAGGCCAAAGCATCATCAGATAGACAACTGGATATCTAATGAAATCTTGCTTCTTTAGCTTTTGCCAATCTCTAAAAGTTCGAATACTTGGCATAGCTACTAACATATGATCAAAAGTGTTTTTTCAAATAGTTCTATCTCAGGCTTTAAAGAAAGGGAAAGAACAAGAATTTGATACTGTTTTGAGTGACACATCTGGATGTGAGTCAACAGATATTGCATGATTAGCTATCCAACTTCTATGTGCTTTCTACCTGTTATATCTTAACTGAAACCTATATATATTTATCAGGTCTCCACACTAATTACAGCCTTATGGAAGAGTTAATAGCATATAAGAAAGTCGTGGGCAAAATAGTTTGTGGCACACCTAATGTAAGGTGTGATCGTGATGTTTTATATTAAAGTCATGACTTCTATACCATTTCTTTCTGTCTCCAACACCATCTTTCATGGTTAATTTACATGTTCCTAGTCTGAAGAATATTAGCAGAAATTTTAATGCTTTGAAATCTTTTGTTTGGTGTTTTATAATTACGGCTCTATCTGCATTTTGAGATAAGATATATGATTATAATTGTTGGTTATGGAAAACTCATTCTTGGGAGGAAATAACATCATGATCAAGCAGTTGATAATTTAGTCTTAAAATTTGCTTTTCACTTCCAAAGACTGAGCTTGAACAATTCTTGTAGAATGGGTTAGCAAAATATTTTAGTAATTACCTCTTCATTTATATCGTGCATGTTCTCAATGTTTTTGTTGGCATTATTATGCCCGTCTTAATGTTTGGAAGAAAGGAACATTCTTAAAACATCCCAAGGATTAATCCAAAAGGAGGAAAAGGAGAGAGACCACATTCTAAACATGATTATCTAGGTGCAGAAACACGACCTGACAACTTTTGGAGAAACAATTAGGCTAGTTACTTGCAACACGATCACCTATTCCTTTTTTCTGTTTTTCATACATGTAATGTTCCCTGGTTACCACGCTTTGATGCAATTATTGTTTCTTCCAGTGTTGAACATCTTGTTCAAGCATTTAACATGCGACTGTGCTAACAGGTGGTTGGAATAACTGGTTTCATTTTGACAAAACTAGATGGTTCTGCTAGAAGCGGCTGCGTGGTATGCTCCAGTTTCAATGAATTCCTTTTGTTTCATGATTTGGTGATTATTGAGACTAATTTCCTTATGCAGGATAGTGTCGTTGATGAGCTTGGCATCCCTGTAAAGTTCGTGGGTGTTGAAGAAAGCGTGGAAGGCCTCCAACCCTCTGATGCTGGGGATTTTCTTAATGCCATATTTTCAAAGAGACGTTCATGTCGCAGATGATGTGAACATGCAAGTCCGATTTAATAATTTGCAAGTGATGCTTCATCATTTGAAAGAGTGATAGCATTTGGCCATGATGCATATCGAATTTCCAAGCAAAGAAGGAATCTTATAATTTCTATCCCTGCTAACTGATCAAAGAAACATGCATCTAAATGCACAGCACTGTGGAGGACGAGAATGCAGCAGCAGCTGAATGCAAAGTGAACACCAAATGGCCCCCATAATATTAAATAGGGTTTCTAAGATTATTATGCCCTGTTTGAGTTCAGACTGATGCAGTGTATAGCATGGTTAAAGCGAGGGTTCTCAAGGGTTACATACCCAAGCTCTTGACAAATCTAGAGAAAATTCCTGTGTTTTATTAAAAGTATGAATAATAATGTTCTTCTCAAAAATAGAGCTATTCATTTTGTTCATTGAAACTTGTTTTCCCGAAGTTTTGATGGTTATACTACTTTCCCCTTGCCAGTAGGACTGAATGTGCTTGTCTCATTATACGGCCTCCTAGAAGGATGAGACCTATCAAATCTATGATCGCCACCATTCCTTTTTTCATTAGCATCTCAGCCTGTAACACCATATTCCTTGCCTGAAATAGCATAAATAATATCTGTACTGCAATTTTGTCCTGGATTGATGGTTTTAACCATCTTATAAACCACATTCTTATTGAGCAAATTAAAAGAATTCATGAATGTTTTCAGGCAGAGCATTCAAATAGATAAAGACAACATCATATTTCAAATCACAGAAATTTCATAACTTGGCAAGAGGCATGTGATAGAAGGTAGCGCGAGAAGTGTAGACCAACTTCCTGGTTTTCTTGATTCTAAATTCGGATGCAACTACAGTCAAATTCCTTCCACTCCTGGTTACGGTCGCTTCAACAACCAGCACCTCCTGCCAAGATAATTTTTTTAAAAAGTTTTACGACTTTAGTGTATCAGAAAAGAATCCTCAGGCATGTAAGACCAATCTAATCACACAGGGAACAAAATCATTATACAAAATTAAGCATTATATGCCAACGAATTACGAGCTGAACTAAACCATAAAATAAATGCAAATGAAGGAAATGGGCAATTTTCTAAACTTACACGAGTTAATTGCATTTCATGACAACATTTTTTTTCTTTGTACTCACACTTGCATTCTCAAACACTTACTATCTTGAAGAAAGCAACACAGCTATTATTGACAAACCACGCCATTAATCTTGAGGCTTTTTCTATATTACAAGCGAGACAAGCATGAAAGACACCACTGGGAAAACTCACATTTAGTGATGCTGCAGAGAGATAGGAGATGCTTAATTCACCAAGAAACAGCTCTTTATCACCAGCCACTACCGTTCTAGCACAAGCAATTGACACTCTCTCTGCTATAGCTCCGACAGCGCCTCCGTGTAGCCCGTTATAGTAATTCTAGAACAGTAAAAAAAACGGCAAACAAAAATAAATCAGCTTCAATCCCATTTCTTGATGATTTTTTCCTTAAAAAAGAAAAGGGTGAGAATCTTACACCAACAACAGGTAAGACAGGGAAGACGCAGGAGACGCGGCCACGTAGGACATTGTCGGCTTTAAGGAGATCGCAAATGAGATCAGAGTAGAAGTCTTTGGAAAGGGAGTTTTGGGGGAGTGTGGCATAGATTCCGATGTCTGCAAAAAATCCTTTGACTGCTGAGACATAATCTGAAGGTGGGTCTTTGGATATGGATGCCGTGGAAGAAGAAGAGGAAGACGAGGTTCCGGTCATCTCTCTCTCTCGCTCTCGTCTCTCTGCTCCTTTAGTCACACCGAATCTTAGGGTAGTTATACTCGTAATTTTGGACGACTCCTCTATTTTACACACACACACACACACGTGTGTGTGTTATAATAATGTGTTTATGTTAACAAAATTAAAATAATTTTTTTATATATATTTTTAAATAAAAAATATTAATTTTTTTTGTTTACAACATCAAACAAACTCTAAATGATAAAGCCAGCTCACATAGCAAAATTCAACCTAAAAATTATAAGCAATATAAAATTCTTATAAGAGGATGCTGCAAAGAGAGAAAATTACTAAAACAAAGTAAGGCAAAAAAAGAAGATTAATGGTTAATTAATGTTTTTTTTTTTATTCTTTATGTTTTTTAATTTATTTCATATTTAATTTTCAATTTAATCTTTTTATTATCAAGTTCCATGAGATTATCTTTTAAATTATAAAAATAAGATTAAAAGAAAGAAATTGCGATGTAAAATAGGGCAAAACACATTGAAATGTTTTTTGATCTATTTATTTTCCTTTATTCTCTAATTCTAGTCGTTGGTTTGTAAAAGATGAGAGAGAAACTTATTGAAAAACATCATAGCGGAGAGAAAAATATTGATTAGCCATATTCTGGTTTTAAAAAAATATTTTTGGTGTCAATGAAATTTCTTTCAACAAGAAGAGGTCTATTGAAGTGTTTTTACATCTTTTTTCAAGCCACAAAAACAAATTGGAGTTGATAAATAATCTTTTCTCAACTTGACTTTGTGTTTTTAGACCAATTTATAAAGTTTTGAGTTGAGAGATTGATTTATTGACATGATAAGGATATTTATTATATGTTTTCTACGTGAAAATAAGTTTAAAATAGATTTTTAGGTAATAAAAAACACCAATCATATTTCTTAACTAGTTACGCAAATAATGTCATGTCTATCACGATGAAGCAACTCTTATTTTTTCATTTTATCTTTTTTTATCTAATTACATGAGATTAAGCTTTAAATTGTTGTTGAGAGAAAAAATTAAATGAGATATTATCACAATGTAAAACACATAAAAAAACATATGGTTAATCTCAAAGTTGGTAAAAAAGTGCTTTTTCACCCACCTATTTTCCTTTGTCCTCTAATTCATCCTTTTCAATTTTGGAATTTTAGTTTTGGTCTAAAAGTTCAGTTTGTTCTTGTTTTTAGTCTCTTAATTTTGGAGAATAGAGATAAACTTGTCTGAAAATAATAAAAGAGAGAAAATTATTGGTTGAACATATTTTAGAACAAAAAATGTTGATCTCAATGTCAAAGAGTTCCATTAAGGAGAAGATTTCCATTAAGGTGTTTTAAGTCTTCATCTTGTCAAAAACACATATCAGGGTTTAAAAAGAATTTCATATGTAATGGATCATATAAATAATGGTCTTATGACTAGATGAGAAAGAGAAGAAGTACAAAAATGAAATTGAAAGGTTGTAAATTAGTTTGTCTTAAATTGTGCTATATATTGCTGAAATTTTATGGCTGTGAAGATAGAGAGTTTGAAAAAATTGAATTAATGATGTATGTTAATTGATGATATATGAGTTTAATTTATCATAATTAGGGTGAATTTAGAATTATTATATGATTTGATAATTGTGGCCATGTTTTTGAAAAACAAAGGAATGTAGAATCCTAAGTTTGATATGGTTGAGAAGTGCATTGGCTAAAGACTTGGCGCGTACCTTGACTAATCTCACGGGCCCTAAAGTTAACAACCGTGTAACCCTCTAGTGGTTATCATAGTAACCACATGGCTCGATCCTGAGACCACATGAGAACAAATCTTTTAGTCTCAAGTTCTTACCACTCGGCCACCTCCTAGATGGTTGCATGTTTTATTTTAAGTGTGAGTAGGATAACATGATTATTTTCATGTAAGATTATGAGAAATGAAAATAAAATTATGTAAGTACAGATGTTCTACATGATTGGATATAATTAAAGGTTTGAGGTCAAGTTATTTTATTTTTATCAATATGAAACTAAGAAATTGTGTTAGGGCATTGTATTGAAATTATGGAAGTGTGAGAATTTATATTTTAAAGTCATAGATTGGTAAGTTAAATATTAATTAGTGTACTGAATAAAAACAAATGGTATTATGGAGTGTAAAAGTCCTAAGTGAGTATTTAAATAGTTGGCCTAAGTGTAATTTATGGATTTTTAATATATAAATTGATGGTTGTATGTGTGGATATTAAATTGAAATTTTAAGATGTATGGAGATGTTAAATTGTCTACTTAAATGTGAAATTGGTAATATGAGATTTCTGTGATGAGGTGTTGGGTGTGAAAATACAATATTGAATTTCATGTTGAATTCAAAATAAGATAAGAGTATGCCAATGCATGTGGTGATTTATGAAATAGGCTAAGAATATATTAAGTTAATCCATTAAATGCATCAAATGAAAGTGATGGCGTGTTTTAAAATTATTTAAAATAAACCTTAATTAGAAATAATATACAAAATAATATGAATATATTAAAGATGTTAAAGAATCAAAGAGGTGCAATTTTTTTTCAATTTTGCTCAACAGAAAATTTACTATACTAATCGATCATGTTTTTCTTATATTTGCACATAAAGATATGAATGGTTAATTACTATCATTTTTATAAAGTAATTAATTTATATATTAAGAAATACTTTAAAAGTATTGGGAATATATAGTTCTCCATGTCACTATTTGACCAGGAATAAATTATTATGAATTGTCACAATGATTTTTATTTAATTACACCCTTATAGGTTCAAATTAATGGTAAATCAAAGTATAATTATTAAGAAAAGACAAGATTCAAATATAAGGGACTAAACTTAAAAACACATTAATAAAAATAGTTTTCTAAACTTGAGGCAAAACATATACTTTGGACTAAACTGAAACACACATTAATAAAAATATTTTTTTAAATATTAAGATAGCAACATATTGGATTAACTTAGATCAAACTAGGCTACCATGTCTAATTTGTGACCTGAATTATGAGACTATGATAACCTTATAAAAAAACAAGTTAAAATAAATTATGAAGCTTAATTTCCAATGAATCTAATATTGAAGGATAAAATTAAAAAAATAATAATTTAAAAGGACCTAAAAAGTTGACTTCATTTAACTTGTTAAACTTATGACATAGGTCAAAAGACCTAAATAATTCCATGCAAATAAAATAAAATAAAATAAAGTATAAATTTTAATCCATCCGAATTGGAAGACCAACACATTCTCATAGAAATCAAATCAAAATACAATATGATACACAATTCTCAATACACCCATGTTAAATGATGAAAGTTTTTAAAAATCAATTAAAACAATTGACACAAAAAACAGTTTGGGCTAATTCATTAAGTGCTACCCTTAGGTCATGGGGAAGAACATAATAGAAAGTAAGAGAGAATCATGAAGTTTAACTTCTAATCAATTCATTATTAAATGATGAAATTAAAAAAATAATTAAAAATAAATTTAAGTCAACTGAATTAGCTTGCTAAATTTGCAATTCAAATCATAAAAGTATAATAACTTAATATAATAATTGATTGAAAAGAAAAGGAAATGATAATAAAAAATTAAAAAGTAAGAAAGAATCATGAAGTCTAATTTCTAATCAATTCATTATTAAATGATGAAATTAAAAAAATAATTAAAAATAAATTTAAGTCAACTGAATTAGCTTGCTAAATTTGCAATTCAAATCATAAAAGTATAATAACTTAATAAAAGAATTGATTAAAAAGAAAAAGAAATGATAATAAAAATTAAAAAGTAAGAAAGAATCATGAATTCTAATTTCTAATCAATTCATTATTAAATGATGAAATTAAAAAAATAATTAAAAATAAATTTAAGTCAACTGAATTAGCTTGCTAAATTTGCAATTCAAATCATAAAAGTATAATAACTTAATAAAAGAATTGATTGAAAAGAAAAGAATTGATAATAAGAAACTAAAAAGTAAATAAATAGTAATCTGTGAGAAAAGAAAGAGAAATCTATTTTAGTTTATAGTTAATGGTGAGTCATAACTAAAGATAGGTAAGAGGTCAACCCTCTAAATAAATAAAACAGGAACAGACAGATCATTCCCCACATCTAATTAGCTGGAAGAAAGGTGGCGATCTATCTATATAAGAGAAGTTTGATTCATGACTTTGTAATTCTAAATCCTCGGAGAATCAGAAAAACACAATCGTCTGATTCTCCATCTCTTTTCTCTGTAATTCATTGTTGCGTTTCTGGTCCTAAAGGACTAGCCAAAGCTAGGAAGATGCCTGAAGGAACCATTCAAGTTCTTCTTGTCGGAGCCAAAGGTCTTGAGAGCACCGATTTCTTAAGTAAGATTTCTCTTTTCCTTTCCTCCTAATTCCTAAGATATGTTTTGATAGATAGCTGCGTCTCAAGTGTGCTTTATGATCAAGGAGTTTTAATTCTATCTATAAATTCATTTTTACACTAACCATATGATTTCTTTCAATGTTCTCTTTGAAATTTATGTGAGATCTTGCTATGATCGATCCAGATTCTAGGGTTCCATGCAATGATGTCAAAACATGTTCATCTGATTATTATTTTTTATTATTACAAGGTGTTTATTCTGATACCCTTCGATTCATTGGTTGCTTATACATGGATGATTTGTTAGTGATCAGATCAGACAAGTCACGATTTCTCAGTTTCCAGTTAACGATGCTGATTTTGAAAATCTACACACAATTTTATTCACTAGTTTTGTGAAATTAACCTGGTGAATTAATGCATTGATTTACATGTTCATGAGCAGCCAACAATGATCCATATGTGCTTCTCGCTTGCCGAACTCAGGAGCAAAAAAGCAGTGTCGCTTCAGGTTCGATTCTAGACCCTTTTCCAAATATATTTTCAGGCACCGCATATTCAAGATTAATTTGGTCGAATAACAGAGGATGCCATAGATCTTTATTCGATTCAGTGTTTGTGTCTGAGATCAAATGAGTAGGATATTTTGCTGATCACTACAAATGGTGGTCAACGCCAACTTCTAATGTATCCGTTTAAATCATCCTTCAGGCAACCACAACATGACTATATATGTATATATATTCAAGTGAATAAGGAACTGATTTATGCAGGACAGGGATCTGAACCAGAATGGAATGAAACCTTTGTTTTTACCATTTCCGAGGGTACTTCAGAACTCGTTCTGAAGATAATGGATCGTGACACTCTCACGGATGATGATTACCTTGGAAAAGCAAGGTCAGTCGCATTCATTTTCATCTGATTCAACATATTTTATTTCTACCAGGAAGATCGATATACCAAATGTTTGTGGATTTTATCAAAGAAGAGCGCAATATATATGCTGTTAGTTCTGTACATGCATAATTCTGTCTTGTGCATTGGAACATTGAAGGACTAAGATTATCTGCGTCATATTCCTGGTTGCAGCATTCCTTTAGAGCCATTATTCATAGAAGGAAATCTGCCAGCAACTGCATACAGTGTTGTCAAGGACGAGGAGTACCGTGGAGAGATCAGAGTTGGCCTTAGTTTTACTCCCGAGGTATTTGTCTAGTTCTTCTGTTCTCCTATATGTAGCTCCTTTAGCTGGGTAATGGAGGTTCATTTCATGATCCTTTTGGGGCCCAGCTGGCTCAGGTCCCGGGGAGATGTTAGATTCCAAGCAAGAACACGGACTGGTATTTTAACTGTAGTAAATGTAGAGGAAGTATTCTTCTGTTCATTTTCTGATATAATTGCTGTTTTCTTTTTCTGATTTCATAACCATGACAATTTAATGTTTTATGCTAATATTTCCCTAATCGCAATATCTCCATCCTGCAGGATCGCACGAGTAGGGCACTTGATGCTGAGGAGGAAGGTTATGGAGGCTGGAAAGAATCAGCCTACACAGATTGATTTCATGTTTTCAGTGCAGGCACATTGTTTTCTGATTCTTGGTGTCAAAAGTGAAGGGAAATAAACAGTTTGACTTGTTTTCATAATTCCAGTTTGTATTAATAAACACTTCTGGCTTCTTCATGGATAAAATTGTTGCAGAGACCAGAATTATGCACCATAGGGAATCCGGATCACTGATTTTCAACCACTGTGCGATGGTTAAAAATATTCAACACGATAAACTGGTACTTTATTCAAGATTTGGTTACAGGATACAAAAAGAAGTGTAAGAAGCTGTTGCAGCCTTAATCTAAGTGAAAGTGCTCATGTTACTATTAGGCCTATATCACATGCAGTGTATGTATATTAGCAACAAGAACACAGCAAACCCATCACCAGAGAAACCTCCAGATAAACAGAAGTAGATTTTGGACAGGATCCGTGTTCAAGTCTCAAATCTTATGCAAACTGCAACAGGAACAGGTTTAGGAAAAAAGTACCAAACTTTTGAATCACAAGTACAAAAACATTTTCTGCAGAGACCATTTCTCCCAGAGGCTCGATCGAGTTCGTTCTCTCTCTCTCTCTCTCTCTCTCTCTTCTATATATATATATATATATATATAATCTCTTTTCACAGGTGTTGCTGCCCTTAGAGCCCTTTAACCCTTGCTAAAAACTGGCTGTTGCAGATGAGCTGTCTCAGCTCAGATAGGTTTCTGTTTCTCTTCAAGCTCAGCCTGAGAATCTCCAAAGGATTCCGATGCTGAAACGAAACCTTTATCCCTGATCAGTCCCCTTCCAGAGTCAATTTTTTTTGTTGCCCTAGGAGCTGTTACCATGAACACTATTGCGGATTGAAAACACGAGAAAGAAAATAATGTAAATTCACGAATTTTGTCTCTATTCTCTTCTTTCAATTTAGTGGAGAACAGTACCCGCCATTTCCACTACCTTATTGCTCACCTAGAATGCAACTAGCTTTGCGAAATCAAAACTTTTAATAAATCTAACTATTTTAATACATTTTTAAAAGAAAAACAACTTACCGAAATAATACCTATTAATACAAACAATTAACTCCATGATCCTAACTAATTCTAACTAACTTCCTCACTACCTATTGGCTAACTTGCCAACTATCTTCTCAAGAAATAGGCTTGTAGCATTGTTTTCATAGGAAAATTGGAGTCTGAGCTTTCTATGTAGGATTATTATTATTCATAGGAGCTTGTTGTTTTGATTGTTCATTGTCCATAAATCCCGTTTGCTTCTTTTATTCTTTTTAATCACAAACCCAATGCTGATTGTGTAGTTTTTTTTGGGAGCTGCTGTTGGCATTAGGTTTTTAGATGTACATGATTTTCTGGTTTAGATCACCACCAGCTTATTTTCCTTGCATTAAAATCTGTGAACTAGCATGCTCTGAAATTAAACTTTGATGATGGATAATTAGATATACTGATGGTTTCTATTTCTCTTGTCATGTTCTTAGAAATAGAATTTTCTTGAATGATCAGTGATATCATTTGATCTTCCTTGGTCCGGGGATCTCGACCTACTTTCCAATCTGCATGTTTTATTTTGAAGAAAAGATTATGACAGCAAAGTAGTCGATATTAATTATTTGAGTTTACAGACCCTAAAATGGGTGGTGGTCTAGTGTTCGAGAAGAAGAGATCAAATGGGTCGTCAGTGAGGCTTAAAATGTTTTCAACGTGATTAACACTCTTCTTGAACCCTAGTTATGAAAAAATGATGTAGGTGTAGCAGCAGCTAGTGGGTGTATTCAGGATCGAGCTTGTTCTATCCAGGTTTGGGTGTCCTCGAGATGTACATACCGGATAGATAGATAGATATGGTTTGAAATTATACTAGCAATTGTTTTTCTAAGTATTTTTTATTTTAAAATAATTTTTATTTTATTTTTTGCAAGTGTATTTTTTATATTATCAAATTAAAACAATAAAAAAGTTCAATTCAGAGCAAAAAAGGAATCGAAATTCTTTAAAAAAACGAGGATTAGTCGGGTCAATTTGATATCTTTAGAGTTATGTCATGCATCAATTTGAAAGTAGTGTCATCTAACCTAGGTCTAATGTTTTGTTCGGCTATGTAGCACAAACAGACATAAGAGGAGAATGTGTGGCGTTCAAGCCTGAGGATCCTGGGTGCACTCTCCGGCTCATTAGCTTTTGTGCTTAGGCTATCCCTCGTATCTGGTGCTTTTGGGCCTGCGTTGTTAGTATAAAATCCTAGGCCCATCTAGGCTTTGCCTCGTATCTGGTGCTTTTGGGCCTGGTCTGCTAGTCTAAAATTCTAGGCCCACTTAGGCTTTGCCTCGTATCTGGTGCTTTTGGGCCTGGGTTGCTAGTATAAAATCGTAGGCCCATCGTCTCCTCAAACTTCCGAATCATCTCCTTTTTCTTACCCCCTTGTTCAAGGGAAGACGGGCATCAAATGCTGACATTTATTGCAAAATCGATAAGAATGTATAAATCAACTGAAACCGGAGTCATAACAAACTCCTTTATCGGCCTTTTCATATTTAATAGCCTATAAATGAAATTTTATTGTCTCTTTTTTTTATAAAAAAATTCATATATTTTTAAATATGGTTTATTTATACTAAGTGTTTATTTTCTTTTTCATCTAATTAAAATAAAAACAATTTATTTAACTCAGTCAGTTCATCTCCAATTAGTGCGTGTTTGGGGGTAGTGGTAGTTTTTAGAATTGTAGTCTTATAAATTTTGGTTTGATAAAAATATTTTAATTGCGGTTTTTTTAAAATAAATTTGATCAAAACGGAAGAACTGGGTTCTTACAAGTAAAAAAGAAGAGCAGGAATACATGAATAAAAAATAAGTTATTTTACCTTATATAAAATTAAAATTTCAAATGTAATTATATATAAAAAAGTAGGTGAAAGTAAGAACAGACGGTGCCACAGTACCAATGAGACCCGACTAATTTCTATAAAAGTAGGTGAAAGCGATCATAGCATGGAAGAAATCTTAAGAATTGGGCTGGGGTTGAGCCTAACTCGTATATGTGAGCTTAAGAATTGGCCTAATAGTCTTGGCCTATATGGCTAGCCTAAACCCAAACCTATCTTTAAAGACATGTGACCCACCTTGTTTTTTTCTTAAACATCCTAAAAAAAACTAAAAAATGTATTTATATAAAAAGTCAGAAATCATATTAAAAAAATCATAGCAATTCTTTAACATAATGACAGGCCAGCAGACCTCCACACGGGTTTCGGCTTCATTCTTTTGCCCGGCAATGCACGAATAATGCGGCTTCACCAACGCGAATCCGAACTCAGCATGTGCACATGAAGTTCTCCTTCAGTGATACGGATTACATAAAAAAGAATATACAAATCAGGAAATCCCGTATCCTTGATTAATTTGGATTAGATTCGCCCTATATATACAGGACACCTGAGGCCATTAATCTCACAAATCCATTCAACCCAACCTCAGAACTCTCTTTACATATTCATCGTCTTCCAAACGACCATGGCTAATCTCAGGAAATCAATGCTGGTGGTTTCTCTCTTGATGATGGCTCTTTGCGGAGTCTCCATGGCTGCCGTTTACCAGGTCGGTGACTCTGCTGGATGGACAAGCATGGGTCAAGTTGATTACCAAGATTGGGCTGCCAGCAAGAATTTTCACGTTGGTGATACTCTCGTCTTCAATTACAACAACCAATTCCACAATGTGAAGCAGGTGGCGCATCCGGGTTTCGAGTCTTGCAATGCAACATCACCAATAGCTACTTACACCAACGGCTCCGATACAGTCGCCCTTGAAAAGCTGGGCCACTTCTACTTCATCTGCGGTTACCCTGGTCACTGCCAAGCAGGGCAAAAGATTGATATCCTGGTCGCACCTGCAACTTCAAAACCGAACCATGCTGCATCGCCCAGCACTAGCAGTGCTTCATCTCTTTATTCTATCAATCTGTCTTGGACTTGGGGTGTACTAGGACTCTTTCTCTTAGGATTTGCTTAAAATTGTTTTTTCTTTCTTTGATGGAGATTCGTCATCAATTACATGAATACTTTCAATAAAATATTATTCTTCCGTTATACTTGCGGCCGCTTATTGCACTTTGTAATCAACCACGTTTTTATTTTCCCATCTGATTAGCAAGTAGCAATTAAATTTTATATATATATATATATATATGTTTATATATATATATATATATATATATATATAAAACAAAGGAGCTCTGTTTTACCATGTACCAAGATTAACGGATTGCTACAGTGTAATGATGGTTTTACTCTACGAAGTAAGAGACTGGGATTTTGGGCTTTTTCTTTGTCAATAATTCTGGAAAAGAATGATTTTGACATTTAATTATAATAATTCTTGAGTGACAACTTAATCATACTTGGGTGTGTACTATATGAATTTTTGTAGACAGCCATATATGGATGCACAAACATCCATTGAAACAAGGAGGTAAAGTCTACTTGGCTTTCTTTCATGCACTTCTTTGAACTCCTATCCTCCGTTTCAAACTCATTAACTTGACAGCCCTTGTCTCTGCAGGTATGCAGCTATCAGAGGAAATAAAGCTGTTGGGATTGAAATATGTGGGCAGTTGGCTTCTAATGGGATCGTTGTTATCTTAATTGCAAGAAATGTGACAACGGGTCTGGAAGCGGCTCAAAAAATCAAAGACTAGCATATCTGATGATCTTGTGGGTTTCCATCAGCCGTGCTCATTAAAATGTCAGAAATATATTGTTGTTCTACCAAGTCAACATTCCACTATGAATGCTAACAGCTAGAGATGAAAAGAGAGGTCTTCGAGCTATTGATACACTCAAACGGTCTGATCTCTGTTTATGTGGTCTTTTAACAGCTTGATATGATGGACACTGAAAACATTGCATCTGCAGATTTTACGAAGACCTCATACACATAACTTGATATTTGGTGTGACCGAGACTCAATTTCTACAGAACCAGCTGGTCAGGTTCATGTCAGTTTAAACAATCTATTTGAACAAGATACAAATCATATAAAATCAAAACCATTTTTGACATTTGCATATGAAAACTAGTATGATCAGTGACATACCCCGAGATAAATGCAGGCCAGCCTCTTGGCCTTCATGTTAGAAATCAGTATAAACTGACAGACATGCAAGTTCCCCATCACCATTTTCATTATTTTTCTCAAGAAAAAAAAATGAATTCAATGTATTGGAGAGTTTCCACAAGGAAAGTGGCATGGACACAAGTCCGTTTTATTGATATTCCCCAAGAAACTTCTAAAATATTAGCAACGACATTGATAAAACCAAGCATCCCCTGTCACAGAGAGAGACATAAAAAAAGAAAGATCAATGACAAGAACTTCCAAGGCCAGCACTGAAACGATTGCTAAAGATATGCATCCAAGATACTATCAGTCAGATTACATGCCTGGATATGTATGCTGGGCTAAGTTTGGAAAGATCGAGGACACTTGCATCGATCTATGATATACTCCAAGCTATTTTGTCAAATTATCAGTATCACGAACAAGCTTCATCGAGGGAAGCGCAATTGCAGCCACTGGTTTATTCTCAAATCCACCACCTTCATCAATAATCAATCTAAGACCTTCAATATGAAGTTTCCCGTGGTGGCCGCTAACCACAATGGTTGGTTTCTCAGTTAATTCCTAAGAGAAATTAAACATCAAACATCCACACTTCAGCTACATAAATAAAAAAGAATGATATATAATATCTTGAATGTGTAAAGCTGTCAACATCCGAGTCATTTCCCACTAAAGAAAGTAAGTGGCTGGAGAAATTGGTAGATTAGGATAAGAAGTTTCAGATAGAAAAATTAATAGGAGGTATCGAGCCATCACCTCTGGTATATCCCAAACATTCCCTCCCACTAAGACCCTCTATCTTGGGGAGATGAGTCTCCTTAGCTTTCAAAAATCTCAGTTGTTCGCCTACATTTTTCCCTTTCTCTAAACCAGCATGCACGGCAATCAATTTACAGTGTCTAATTCCTTCTTCATCCTCTATGCACACATCATCCTGGAAAAGAAAATGCCAAGAGAGTAATATAAAACCATAGGCTTCACCTAATAGCTTAAACTTTTAAGTTGAAATAGTTGTTTGACATGGTATTCAAGTTTTGATGACCAAACGGTTCCAGATTTGAATCTCACATGGTATCAATGACCAAATGATTATAAATTCAAATCTCACCATCCCTTTCCAACAAATAAAATTAATCACCGGGTAATAATATAAAACCATTCTCATAGCGTCATTTAACAGCCTTCGCTTTTGGGTTGTGTTCTTTGACAGAACATTGCACATTCTGAAACCCACCAAGCTTCATCAATTTTCCCTAGTGATCAAATCAAACAACAAGGTATGGAACTCGTGTTGTGCAATATACTCGGTTCATCATCTTCCTTTGTTGGCAACTCGCATCATTACATTGGTAAAAATCGAGATTTGACAAGTTCTAAACGATAAAGATGGCAATTAAATAAACTTTACCTCTTCATGGATCCAAACCATCTCAGCGAGAAACTTCTTGTGATCATCAGGAACTGCCTTCATTAAGTCTGTCTCGATAAAAAAAATTACACCAATAAGACCACACTATTAATTGTATTGAATTCAAAACCATCTCAAGTTTAAAAAATGCAAGAATTAGAAGATTACAATCCTCCACTAACGATTATACTAATCCAAAATATATTATTTTTACCCTCTTACATTAAAAAACTAAGAATCAAACAACTCAAACACAATCTACTCAGATCAAAACTGATAGACAACACTAGCCTATTTCATATTTAACAATCAGAAAACCAAATAACATCAATACATTTCTAAACAAGCATGGAGACGTGATTAAGCTATTGAGTATTGACAATTAAACTTAATTCAGTGAAAGCTTATTCTTTTTTTTAAAAAAAAAAAGACATACTAGAAGACATGAGGGACACCATAGGAGGCAAAAGTGGGACCAGCATCATAAACAGAGCCCATAAATTCATTCCCTTTGGTATCAAATTTTGCCTTAATATGACCAGCCCACATTCTTCCTTGCAAATGCATATTCTCATACCCTTCTCCTTTATACCACCCTTCCCTGTTCTCACTCTCTTCATACTTCTTCCATCCTTCCTTTAATGACACCCCATTTTGCGGCTCAGGCAGGACACCAACAAAAGCAGCAAAAGCAAAGTCATGATTTTGCTGCGTGTTAGAAAATTCTGCAGAGAGCAGAGGTAATTTTGGGGAAGAAGATGGTGACGGGGAGGAAAAGGCAGAAGAAGAAAATACTCTCTGTGTGTGACAGAAAGGACAGGAGAAAAGGGATTCTGAATTCTGTTATATTTCTTGTTAATCTACTCATACAATTTAGAGAATTTAAAAACAGACCATGCACGTGCCAGCTTGGCAGTGCCTACGTGGCTAAATACTGGAATCAAATAGAACAACACAAAACGCATTCGTTTTGTGTTACAGGTAATATGAATTTCAAGGACTGCACAACGCAGTCGTTTTAGTCATAAGTTGTTTAATTTGAATTCGAAATCATGCTTCAGTTTCCCTCTCATCGTCTTCTCTTTTCTTCTTCTCTTCCATTCGTGACAGTACCCCCTCCTTGACTTCAACCTTGTCCTCAAGGTTAAATTGAGGGAACCTCCAACAAAATTCCTTGGCGTCTTCCCAGGTGGCCTCTGTGAGTAGTAAGTCTCTCCACCTGATCAAAAACTCAGTTACTGCAGCATTTTCTCTTTTAACCATTCTTCTCTCTAAAACCTGTTGTGGCTGCAACAGAGGCGTCTTCGGAAGGATGGGAAGGTCAGTCTGCACCACGTGATTCCCCACATGCTTCTTAAGCTGGGATACATGGAGAACTGGATGTATGGTAGCAGCAGGTGGTAGCTGCAATTTGTAGGCCACCGTCCCTATCCTCTTGATGACAGGGTAAGGACCATAATACTTTGCTGCTAATTTATGATTCTTTCTTACGTGCACAGATTGCTGTCGATAAGGTTGAAGTTTTAGGTATACTAAATCACCCTCAACAAACCTTCTTTCACTCCTTTTCTTATCTGCTTGTTGTCGCATCCTGTTTTGGGATTGCAGCAAGTTGTCCCTGATGAGTTTGATCATACCTTCTCTGAGAGTCAAACATTGATCCACAACCTCCACAGGCGAGTCTTTGGGCATGTAGGGAATATGAATGGGGGGTTTAAACCCGTATAGTACCTCGTAAGGAGTTTTCTTGGTGGTTGAGTGGTAGTTGGTGTTGTACCACCACTCGCATAAACTTAGCCACCGTGCCCATTGTAAGGGATTAACCCCTGGCATGCACCTTAGGTAGCTCTCTATGCATTTGTTCACCACCTCTGTCTGGCCATCCGATTGGGGATGATAGGCTGTCGAGTATTGCAAGCTAACCCCTTGCTGACTAAACAACTCCTTCCAGAATTGACTGAGAAAAACACTGTCCCTGTCACTCACAATGGTTGCGGGCATCCCATGTAACTTGTAGATATTATCCATAAAAGTTTTGGCCACCGTAGCTGCAGAGTAGGGATGGGAGAGGGCCATCATGTGAGCCTATTTACTGAACCTGTCGACCACCACAAAGATGACCTCCTTACCTTCAGATTTAGGTAACCCATCAATAAAGTCCATGCTAATGTCTATGAAGGAGGCATATGGTACGAGAAGGGGCTGTAACAACCCTGGGGTCTTGACATTTTCCACCTTATTCTGTTGACACACAGGGTATTCTCTCACGTATTGCCTGACTAGTTTCTATAGTCTCTTCCAGTAAAAAATTTGCCCCAATTTCTTTGAAGTGATAATGCCCTTGAATGCCCCCCTATGGCTGAATCATGGTAGAGGTTAATAAACCTTTTGTGTAGAATTGGGTCGTGCCCTACCACCACTTTGCCTTTCCTAATAAGAATGCCATTTACCCAAGAATAATAAGGGTGGGAGTTTGTATCATTCGTGAGGTCTGCAGAATTGGGCCGTGCCCTACCACCACTTTGCCTTTCCTAATAAGAATGTCATTTACCCAAGAATAATGAGGGTGGGAGTTTGTATCATTCGTGAGGTCTTCTACCAGTTTTCTTAGGTATCCATCAGTCTTCCAAGTCTTTTTAACTTCATCCATGAGCTGGGTTGAAACTGATGAGAGTGTTAAAACACATAGTTCTTGGTGGGAAACCCGGGAGAGGGCATCTGCAGCTAGATTGTCTCTTCCCTTCCTGTATTCGATCTCGTAGTCATATCCCAAGAGCTTGGTCAACCACACCTACTGAGCTATGTGGGTGGCCTTCTGATCCAATAGAAACTTAAGGCTGGAATGATCCGTTCTTATGAGAAATTTCCTCCCCCTTAGGTAATGTTTCCATTTAGTAACAGCATACACAATAGCTAGCATTTCCCTTTCGTACGTAGATAGGGCCAACTGTCTAGGACCCAAAGATTTACTCACATATGCAATAGGGTGGCCATCTTGCATTAGAACTGCTCCTATCCCCACTCCTGAAGCGTCTGTTTCCACTATAAAAGTTTTGTCAAAATTGGGTAGGGCCAACACTGGAGGTTGGGACATGGCTTGCTTAAGTTTTTCGAAGGCTGTAGTGGCAGCTTCATTCCACAAGAATGAATCCTTCTGTAACAACTGGGTGAGAGGCCTGCAAATAGATTCATAGCCTTGCACAAATCTCCTATAGTACCTTGTCAACCCCAAAAAACTCCTAAGCTGTTTAATGGTGGTATGTTTGGGCCATTGTAGTATGGTCGTAACTTTGAGTGGATCAGTTCCCACTCCCTCTTTGGTAATAACATGTCCTAGATATTCTATCTTGAAAGTGCCAAACATACATTTGTTCTCCTTGGCTACTAACTGATGGGCACTCAACAAATCAAAGACTACCCTAAGATGGTTTAAGTGTTCAGTGATGTTTCTACTATAAACCAAAATATCATCAAAGAATACTAGGATGAACTTTCTCAGATGTTCTCTAAACACATCATTCATCAAACTCTGGAAGGTGGCCGGGGCATTGGATAAGCCAAAAGGCATAACCAGGAATTCATAATGACCATTATGGGTCCTAAAAGCTGTCTTAAACACATCCTCAGAAATCATTCTAATTTGGTGATACCCTGCCCTTAGATCAATTTTGGAAAAAACTTCTGCCCCTCCTAATTCCTCTAGCAATTCATCTATTATGGGAGTTAGGTACTTATCTTTGATGGTGAGCTTATTGAGAGCTCGGTAGTCGACACAAAACCTCCATGTCTGATCCTTCTTCTTCACCAATAAGACAGGGGATGAAAAAGGGCTGGAACTGAGTTGCACAATGCCTGCTCCCAACATCTCGGCTACCAAGTTCTCTAAGGTATCCTTTTGTATCCCAGAATATCGGTAGGGTCTTTGATTCACAATTAGTCTCTCATCTTGGAGGGGAATCCTATGGTCGTGCCTCCTGGTTGGGGGCAGCCCCTTTGGATCACTGAAAATGTGCTGATAAGAGTGTAGTAGTTCTTGCAAACGATAGTCCCTCGTCACTGCAGTTTCCTTGGACTTCTCGTGAGTTGAGCCCTCAGGTTCCAGTATCCTTAGACTGCATAAGCGCACGTCTGACAGTAGAGCCTCTGTATTCAACAGTCCATTCAATTCTTCTAATCGTATGGATTTAGCAATCCTTGGGTTTTCCCCTGTTAGGGTGACTTTCCTGCCTTGCCATTGAAAGGAAACCCACCTCTCCTCATAGATGGATAACACATTCCCCAACATCTTTAACCACTAAATTCATAGGACCATATCGTAGTTTTGTAGCTTCATTACGAATACATCAGCCTGAAATTTAACCCCTTGCATCTTCCATTGCAGGTCTTTGCATATTGAAGTGCAGGACATGGTACCACCATTGGATGCCTCCATTTCCATCGGCTTAATTGGTGTGCTTGGACATTCCAGCTTGGTTGCTACCTCAGCATGAAAAAAATTATGGATGCTGCCTGAATCAATTAAGATCAAGATGGGACACCTGTCAATCCTCCCCCATACCTTAATGGTTTGGCAGCCTGTAGTGCCTTGGATGGCTTGTAGTGACAAATGGGGAGTGAGGGCTTCTACATTCAGTGCTTCCATAGGCCCCTCTTCTTCTGAGTCTTCCCCTTCATCTTCAACTATACATAGAGAATATAGTCTTCGATTCCTGCATTTGTGTCCTGGAACAAATTTCTCATCACACCAAAAACATAGCCCCTTGGCTCTCCAGTCATCCATTTCTTTGGTTCTGATGGGTCGGGTTGGCTTATTACCAGAGTAGGGGTGGTTATTGTTGGGGTGAAAGGTTGTGAGGGTGGGTAATAATGCTGGTGAAGTGTTCTTACCATGGTTGATTTCTATTTTTGGACTGTTTGCAGGGTAGTTGGGCCTTATAGAAGGGGAATGAGAAAACACTTGACCCTGAGATCTGGGATAATGAGGGGTTATTTTTCGGTGAGTGAGAGTGTTATTGTGAAGTCTAGCTAGGTTATAAGCTTGTTTAAGGCATTTTGGTTCGAACATTTTAACTAAGTTCTTGATTTCTATCTCTAGCCCTCCGAGAAAAAATACCAAAGCTTGTTTTTCTGATATTTGAGCCCTGTTCCATAGCTCATCGAAATCCTTGATATATCCCTCTAAGTCCCCTTCCTGTCTATGCTCTGTAAGTTCTTCTAAGGGGTCTCTTTGACACCCAAACCGACAGCACAATGCTTCTACATACTCAGCCTAGGTCAGCTCATGCCCTTCCAAGTTTCTTGTAAAATTTTGGTGCTAGTAAAGAGCCATGTCATCTAAATAATATGAAGCTAGCTTCAGCTTCTCCCCTTCAGGTATTTCCTCTAAATCGAAATATTGATTGCACTTGTACAGCCATTTGTGCACATCTTCTCCTTCGAAGGCAGGAAAATCTCTTCACGATCTGTGTGACTTGTAGGTGGATTGGGACCCTTCCCCCAGCCATTCAGGATGATTGGTATGAGTAAGGTGTTGGGAAGTTCGATTGTTCTGAGAAGAGCTGGTCTACCCTGTTAGTGTTTACAGAGTTTGGGTAATGAAACTTTGTTGTGTCGCCAATTCCTTCATCATAGTCTTAATCTGGGTTAGATCATCTGTCTGAGCATCCAGCCTAACTACTAAGCCATTGATCCTCTGGTTAGCAGCGTCCAGGGATTCATCCATTCTTCTGATGTCTTGGGACCTGGTTTCTGGTGCCATCTATGAAGTCCAAAGACGAGAGTGCTCTGATACCACTTTGCTGCGTGTTAGAAAATTCTGCAGAGAGCAGAGGGAATTTTAGGGAAGAAGATGGTGACGGGGAGGAAAAGGCAGAAGAAGAAAATACTCTCTGTATGTGACATAAAGGACAGGAGAAAATGGATTTTGAATTCTGTTATATTTCTTGTTGTTCTGCTCATACAATTTAAGGAATTTAAAGACAGGCCATGCACGTGCCAGCTTGGCAGTGCCTACGTGGCTAAATACTGGAATCAAATAGAACAACACAAAACGCATTCGTTTTGTGTTACAGGTAATATGAATTTCAAGGACTGCACAACACAGTCGTTTTAGTCATAAGTTGTTTAATTTGAATTTGAAATCATGCTTTAGTTTCCCTGTCATCGTCTTCTCTTTTCTTCTTCTCTTCCATTCGTGACAAATTTCCCAAAAGAAACACATACTTTTGATTTGGATACTTCGAAGGTAAGTTTATAAAGAAATCTAGGACTTTCTTGGCATCTGGGCCTCTGTCACAGTAATCGCCTAAAAAGATAATTGTTGCAGCATTAAAGTGTTGGGGGTCGAATTGGCTTTCGAGATTTGACCAAAGATTTTGAAGCTTTGTGATGTAGCCATGGATGTCGCCTATGCAGATTACTAATCTGGGTTCTGCGATCACGTTGTTGTTGCTTGGCTCTGCCTCTGCCATTCGGGGTTCAGTAGTTGTTGTGTTCTGTGTCCTCTGATTGATAAAGAGATTATCTTTGGTTACAATAGTTGTCAATTTCGTGCCATTCCGGCCGGGACGTGCCATGCCAGTGAGAAAACCGGGACGAAACGACATCGGTTTCATCCCGGTTTTCATTCCGGCCCGTTCCGGAAATTCCGGCTAAATTCCGTCCGGAACGCCTTGGTTTCGTTCCAGGTGTGCCGTTCCGGTATCCGAATCAAAACGACGCCGTTCAATTTGTCAATTTCATCTCTGATTTAAATCACACATATAGCCTCGGCACCCAAAAATTCTTCCCCAAATCAATTTTCCATAATTCTTCCATCAGCTCACCTCAAATCTCAATTAGGATCTTAAGGCATAGAGACCTCTCTTTGTTTTTACCTTTCATCTTGGGGCTCACTTCCTTGAACTCCACGGAGGAACATGACCCAGATCATGAAGAACCACAAACCACAGACCCAAACGAAAGAATCATTCTTATAAACCCTCTCACTCAAGGCATGATGGTGATTGAAGGAGCTGCAAGTCTTGAATCTCTACTTAGAGACATGGGTAACAAGAATGGTCAACCACCAGCCTCGAAAGCATCCATAGAGGCCATGCCAAGTGTGGAGATCGGGGAAGATAATAAAGATGGCGAGTGTGCTATCTATTTAGAGGAGTGGGAGTCTGGTGCGATAGTAAGGAAGATGCCTTGTAAGCACAGGTTCCATGGTAATTGTGTAGAAAAGTGGTTAAAGATTCATGGGAATTGCCCTGTTTGCAGGTATGAGATGCCTGTCGATGAGGAGTTGGGGAAGAAGAGAGATGGGGGAGATGAAGGGAGAGAGTGGAGGAGAACTGAAATAGAGATTTGGGTTAGTTTTTCTTTTAATGGTAATAGGAGAAATATGGATTTAAATGAAAATCTTTCAAGTGATTCTACTAATTTCTCTACTTCAAGTCCAAGTGCTACTGATCATGAAACGGAGAGTTAAGTTTTTGTGAGATTTTTTCTTAAATCCTTTTACTTTTCTAAATAGCATGTGTACAGAGAAGTGATTGCATTTTATGTTTTCAATTTGAACAATAAAGGAAGCATATATTTTGATTTCAAATTTTACTGTCGCGCTTGAGCAATAATGTATTGTATAATTTAAAGTTAATTTATCTTGAATTTTAATTATGCTTGTTAAATTAATATTTTTTTCCATATATATATATATATATATATATATAATTAATTATATATGAACAGTACGGAGACCAGAACGCTCCGAAACTGGAACGTTCCGTTCCAATCGAAAAACCGGAATGGCGACCGGAACGGTATTGACAGCTATACTTACAAATATTATTTTGGTGCTTGATTTTATTTTAATTTGAGTTTGAAAAAAAAGCTCTTCTTGGCTCACTCATAATGACTTTTGCTGTTACCAGTTGGAAATAACGAATTTGTCCTTTTAAAAAGACAAAATAAGAGGGGCTTGGAGGTAATTGCATATTTTTGGTCCGGTTCGGCTAACCTGTTTTATTGTTTTTTAATATTTCTTTGCACAGTGAAATAATCTTTTTGTTCCTAGAAAAGGACAAAATTCAGGTCTGGGAGGGAGGGGTGAGCCTGTAATTTACCATTTTTATTCTTTTTTTTGTCGATTTACTGTTGGCGCGTCGTCAGATGCGCCGTCCATTTTCACGCTCACACGTGTTTCGAACGGCGAGTGCGGCTTATTCCGTCTTCCAAAAATACCCAACTGACGTCTATAATGATTTTCAGACATGTTCTCTTCCTCATGGTGCAACGCGTGTTAGTATACGATGGCCAGAGACATGTCAATGGCCGTTTGAATTCCCTCCCTTTTCTCTCTTCTGCCTACGCAAGCTGACGTCAGTGCAATTGTTTTTTATGATAGTTCATTTCAGTCCCTGAACTTTAGCTTTTGTTTTTATGGTCTTTATTGCTATTATATAGGTTTTGATTTGTTTCAATTTTGTCCTTAAATTGAAATTGATTATATATTGTAGTTTCATTTAGGTCCTCCTTCTTTAAATTTTCAGATTGCTCTGGAATCCCTAATATTTTTTGTATCAAAGTTTTGATTTATTTCAATTGTATCCTTCCATGCAAATTTATTATAAATCCTTAATATTTTCGGTATCAAAGTTTGATTTTTTCCAATTTTATCCTTCCATGCAAATTAATTATAGATTTCAGTTTCATTTAAGCCCTAATTCTTTTAATTTTCGGTTTTGTTTTAAATTATTTAATTTCATCGGTATCAATGTTTGGATTTATTTCAATTTTTTCCTTTAAATTAAATTTATTATATATGTTTTTTTTATCCCTTGTACTTTTAATCTTGGATTTTATTTCAATTTATTTATTTTTTTATACATATCTCTTACATAGTTCTTATTTCTGTCTATGTTTCTATGTACATGCTCTTAGTTTTTGTTTCCAATATTTCTTTATTTCCAATGTTATTAAGTTTTTTTTATTTAATGTTCAAATTTTAATATGTGCTGATGATCATTTGAAAATTAATAATTATTATAATTCTCTTTTTTTTTCCTTCATGTCAAATAATTTCTTAAAATCTAATAATATTTATTTTTATTTTTTTCATTTATTTTTTTTAATTGTTTTTTTTGTTAATATTGTCAGGTCTTGAATTTTCTAATTATTATAGATAAGACATTCAAAATAATGATAATGATTATTTGTTAGTTTTGTTTTCTTTTAAATATGTCAGACTAATTATACTTTTTGATATTTATTTAATATTAGCGCCTCAAAATATATATATATATATATATATATATATATATATATATATATATAAGTCCAATGCGCCATTCCTTCGACCACGCCCCTTCAACATTTGGACAACTCAAAAGGTATAACATCACAAAACAATGCGGTGTGCTGAGGTTGAAAGGGAGAGGCAAAATAATCGACAAGAAAATTCATATTCGGAGCACAGCACGCTTTCTCTTCTTACTTTCTAGCAGCTAGACATGAATTTATATGCCTAATTTCTCTCTTTAACTGTTTTTTAATCCCTGTTAGATCACTCACCTGGCAAGTTCACCAAGAATTTTAACGTTATTGGTCCCCCGCACTGCACACAATTCATTCAATACAGCGACACGTACGGGGCTAAATTTAATGGTAGCTGGTAGGTGCCAAAGAGAATTCATTTGCAGGAGAGTTCCCCTTCTTTACGCCATAGAGTAATAATGGTCCATAAAGTACTGGGACACAGATCAAATAATGGCAATAGTTCCCCTCTCCACATCAGTCCGAGGACCCGATGGCATTAGGGAACTTTGAAGGCAATAAAAAGATGTGACAGCATAGCCAATATTTACAGGCAGGGTTCGTGTAGAAATCTTGATCATAAGAATGGGATTTGATTTACAGGCTGATAAAGTGTTGAGATGAGGACTTGGAACCCAGCTTTGTCCTAATAGTGAACCACACGATGATAAAAGAGAATTCTTTTTGGGGCACCATGGATATAATACTTTTTCTTAATGGAACCACAAAACGTATTTTATAGGTACAAATGAGTGAATAAAATTCTGGTTGTTCCAGATTTTTACAAGAGATAAACATCATGACTCAAACTCGGAACCTACTATGCAGATCACAAGTTCTTTACCATCACGTCATGTTTTTTGAAGATACCATGAATATAATACCCTTAAGACACCCTCAATGATCTGGTTCATTTATAAATGACACAGAAGCAGGGTTGTGCCACAAAATGACCAAGATATCCCAAATCCATCACAAGAATCAGTGTCGGTCGACCGCCATCAATTTGGATGCTTCTTACAGCAACAGTGAGAGCAATTCTGCAGCTCCTCCTCTTATGCTCAAGAACAAGCTGCTCAGCAAACCAATCAAGTTTCTCAGAATTGCTGTGCTCTCCAATCCTCTTACCACCAAACAGTACAGATTCTTCATTTTTCTGCTTCAACATCTCCTCTGGTGAATGGTAATAAAGGGGCCGGACAAAAGGTGTCAGATAATTTAATCCATAGAATTGCAATTAAATTATTGCTATTTTAATCCGTCTACTATAAGAAATTACTGGGCCTTGTGAATTAGCCAACCCACTCCCCAGAAAAAGAATGGCCCCTCAAATAATTAAGGCTTGTGCAACTAAGGACATCCGGTTCTCATTTTATATTCTATATATGCTTCAGTTCAGTCCATTTAAAAATAATTATCCACTGGAGGATGCAATTGCAATGGTAACTAACAGGTAAAGATGGGAAATAAATTGGCTATGGTGTACAGTCCGCAGATACTCTGACGATTAAATTTCAAAAAAAGAAAAAAGTAGCCTGACTTGCACTCCACATTCTCTATTATCTACTCTGTATCCACTTTTTATAGAAAAAATTAAATACATGGGCTGCCTAATAATTCTACTACCTTCAAATTTATGCTCCAGGAATGAAAAACAGAAAGGTTACCCTTTACGCATGCTAACACAAGCAAAGGTCCCTCGTTCCTTTCTAACCCCACCGAGTAATTGTTTGATAGTATGGTTGAGGTTGTTTTTTAAAGTGTTTTTCATTTAAAAATACATTAAAATAAAAAAAAATTGATATTAGCACATCAAAAAATCTTAAAATATCAAAAAATAATTAATTTAAAATAAAAAAATAATTATAAAAATTTTCTTTTTTTTTTCAAAAGAGTTTTTCGAAAGACACACAGGCCATGTCCTTGCATCGGGCAGCAAATAAAGCATTGCTATAAGTGATTCTCATTGTATACCACCCACTCTTGGGAAAACCCAGTCTCCGGCCATTTCTATTTACTATTTATTGCAAAAACCCCACACAAAAGCCTGCCCCAAATGCCCCTTTTCTACCTTCTTCTCTGTGCACAAAATTATTTTCATGATAATGCGATTAAAATTAAGACACTCCACATTAAGAGATGCGGGTTAGCTAAACTACAGGGGACCATGGTAACTTCAAAGTTAAACCGTATTTCCAGAACCCAAAATCCAAGTCTCGAGCCATAACGAAACCCAACGTTTGGCAACAGAAAACAAGAAGGCAAACACAGGCACCCATATGCACACATGAGCCATTGGAGGACTTGAATTTATGGTTTCCCGGCTATCCCATACCACATTGCACCACCGCCGTAAATATGCACTAAAATTGTATATGGGTGTAAAAGACAGCTATATTAACCATTCCAGCCTGGCCACAACTATCTTGTTATCAAATACACTAAAAGAGATCGTGATGTCGTGACGTCATGGACGAGTTACTGTCCATTGTGAGGCAAATCATTATAGATTACAATAGTATTGTTCAATTTTCAGGTCGTTCAGTTCACCAGTTTACTGGGTTTTTTCCTTTTTGCACAGTAAAATAGCGGTTTTGTCTCTCTAAAAAGACAAAAAAAACGGGTTCTGGGTGGAGGGGCTCAGCTGTAATTGCACGATTTCAGTCCGGTCCAGTCCGCCACACTTTTTGATTTTTTTATATTTCTTTGCACAATGAAATAACGATTACTCGAAAAGGACAAAAATCAGCTCTAGGAGGGAGGGGTGCCATGAGAATTTTATATTTTTTGAAAATGACTAAATACGGATATAGCCCCTAATAAGACAAAATTGATGACTTAGGCACAAAGGGTATACCGGTAATTGACCATAATTATTTATTATTTTTCTTGGAATACTGTCAGCGCGGGTGGAACACGCGACCGAGAGTATTCCGCCTCACGCCCTGTTCAGGAGGCGTATGCGGACTATTAAGGTGGCCGGAAATGAGCTTCCGTCATCTCAGTCTATGCGCCTCCGCGTGGTCTTCCTCCCGGTGCGGCGCATTTTGTCAACCGGTGTCTTCAGCTGTGGTGGTGTCCAGTTAAAGATGTTTTCCCTGTTTTCTCTCTCATGCACGCAAAAGTACAGGAGAGGCCCCCAGGTTTGTTGATGTTTCACTTAAGTCCCTTTACTTTAAATTTTGTGTATGATCTTGATTTCTATAATATAAGTTTTGATTTAGTCCGATTGAGTCCTTTGATTGAAATTAATTAAATATTAATGTTTCACTTCGGTCCTCCTTCTTTTAATTTCCGGATTGGGTTTAAATACTTTAATATATTTGGTACAGAAGTTTCAATTTTGTCCTTTGATTGAAATTGATAATATATTTGATTTTCATTTCGGCCCTTATACTTTTAATTTTTTATTTTAATCCTTTTATTTTATTATATTTCTGGAATAATCCCTAGTTTTGTCCATTTATATATAAGTGTGCTCTTGGCTTTGATTTTAAATTTTTGTTATTTTCTTATTTGTTGAGGTAGTATTTTTTGAAAACAAATAGCTTTTAAATTTTATTTTGTGTTTATGATTATTTGAAAATTGATATTTCTATTTTTTTTCTCCCTTTCTTCTTTCTTTTAGTTTTTTTATTCGTTTTTTTTTATTGTATAGCTAAAAGAGACCGCCTAATTAAACAATAATGAATAGTGATTTTCACTGTTCATTACTGTTTGAAAAGGGGGTTTTGGTGTTTTTTTTTTAACCAGACTTTTTTTTTGGTTTTTTTTATAACTAGGGTGTCCGTGGTAGCTTACGTGCACCACGACTAATCTCCGGACCCATTTTTTTCCTGTTTTTTTTCCACTTATATATTTTTTTTGGTTTTTTATGACCGGGTGTCCGGGTAAGTTTACGCACACCATGATTTTTTTTCATTACTGTTTGAAAAGGTGCTTCCCACTTGCACTTTTTTTTTATAACCGGACTTCCTTTTTTTGTTTGTTTTTTTATAACCGGGGTGTCCAGGACAGCTTACGCGCACCACGACTAATCTCCGGACCCATTTTTTTCCACTTATATATATTTTTTGGTTTTTTTTATGAACGGGTGTTCAGGTAAGTTTACGCGCACCATGATTTGTTTTTTCATTACTGTTTGAAAATTTGCTTTCACCTTGCACTTTTTTTTTTATAACCGAGCTTCCTATTTTTTGCTTGTTTTTTTATAACCGGGTTGTACAAGGCAGCTTACGCGCACCATGACTAATCTCCGGATCCATTTTTCCTGTTTTTTTTTTATATACATTTTTTTTTTACAGTAATGAACACTGATTTTCACTGTTCATTACTGTTTGACAAGGAGCTTTTTTTTTTTTTAACCAGACTTTTTTTTTGTTTTTTTATAACCGGGTATCCGTGGCAGCTTACACGCACCACGACTAATCTCTGGACCCATTTTTTTAATTTTTTTTCCAATTTTTATTGCCACTTATAAAGTTTTTTGGGTTTTTTTTTTTATGACCGGGATGTCCAGATCAATTTACGTGCACCATGACTTTTTTTAATCAGCAATGATTTTCACCGTTCATTACTGTTTGAAAAGGGGCTTTTTGTTTTTTTTTAACCAGAGTTTTTTTTATATAACCAGGGTATCCTTGGCAGCTTACGTGCAGCACAACTAATCTCCGGACCTATTTTTTAAAAAACATTTTTTTTTCTATTTTTTTTTGTAACTTTTACATTTTTTTTGTTTTTTTTATAATCTGGGTGTCTAGGTCAACTTACGTTTACTTTCAAATGAACAGTGCAAATCACAGTAATGAACAGTGAAAGGTGCTTTCTCCTTGCACTTTTTTTCTTTTTTCTTTAATAACAGGGTTGTCCGGGGCAATTTACGAGCACCACGACTAATCTCCGAACCCACTTCTTTTTACATTTTTTTCCTGTTTTTTTGCCACTTATACATTTAGTATGTTGCAGGCAACATATAATATATCTTTAGTCAATTTGATCAATTGCAGTTTTGCTATCTACCAAATAAATTATTACCAAAGTAGTTAAAACAAAATCATCAATCACATTATTTGCTGCATAAAACAAATCACTCATCTGTGCTATAATTTAACGATTGTAATTTTACTATTTGCTAATGAAAGAATTCATGAAACAATTAACAACAATCACATAATTTTTTCGATTCTAATTGTATAATCTACCGATTAAAGAATTATCAAAAGAGTTTTAACAATAGTAACATTCAATCACTTTAGACGAAAAAACCCCCGTTTCTAACAGATTATGTCAATTATAATTTTACTAATTAAATATTAAAATAACAAATTACAACATGCATAAAATCTATCAAATTTTTACATAGAAAAAAAACACAGTGCAGCAAGCGGGCAAATTTGCTTGTAATTAACTAATACAGCTTTGATAAGGAAAAAAAATATTAAACAAGCCTTTCGTATTTTTGATCAATATATAAAAATAACTCGTCAGCATATAAATATTATTCTGATTTTTTAATATAGCTCTTCAAAAAAATATATTGTTTTTTTTCTTTGTATTTAGCACGTGCTTTTAAGAGTTAAATGCACAGTTTTCTCATCCCTCCCGACTCCTAATATAAACAGTAGAATCCACCTTCCCTTAATTTAATTTTTTTAATGTGGGTATTCAGGTTAATTTACACGAATCTCGATTAATTACATGAGCTCTAAAGTTAATAATTATATAAATCTCCAATGATCATCATATTAACATCCATAGAGCTTGAACCTGAGACCACATGAGGAGCAAACCTGGGTACCTACAAGATGGTTTCTCCTTAATATATATATTTTTTATAGCTGGGGTGTCCGAGTCAACTTACACGCACCATAAATCCTCTGATCCACTAAATATCCTGCAAGCCCAGTGAACATGTAAGGCACCGTGGGGTGATAGGTGTGCATAGTGGGGCTTAAAACATGGTGCAAAGAAAGGAAACAAGTTCCTTCCTCCGTTAGGCCAAAACCCCACTTGCGGTTTCTCCTTAATATTAGTATTAAGGGTGATAGTGTTTGAGAAATACTTGAAAAATACTTTTTAAAAAATATTGATTTTCCCCCCATGTTTTTCATGTTTTTAAATATTTTAATATACTGATATTAAAAATATTTTAAAAAAAAATTAAAAAATATATATATTATTTTAATATATTTTTAAATAAAAAAATTAAAAAATATTCACAGTCATATTTATAAACAACTCCAATACTTTTATTTTATTCCCGTCCCATTGGTATATGAAAACTGGTATGATCAGTGACGTACCCCGAGATACATGCAGGCCAGCCTCTTGGCCTTCATGTTAGAAATCAGCATAAACTGACAGACATGCAAGTTTTCCCATCACCATTTTCATTATTTTTCTCATGCTATTCCGTCAAAAAATTATCAGTATCACGAACAAGCTTCAGCGAGGGAAGCGCAGTTGCAGCCACTGGTTCATTCTCAAATCCACCACCACCATCAATAATCAACCTAAGACCTTCAATATGAAGTTTCCCGTGGTGGCCGCTAACCACAATGGAGTAAATAATCGCAAACAAACATTAATTGAGAGGATGGTATCAGGATTAAAAACGCATACTAGAGGAGGAGTAAAAGGAATTTAAAAGCAAAGAGGCCCAATAGGCCTTACGCCCATTGGGCTTTCCAGAAAAAGAGGGTTATTAATTGTAACATGGGCTTTCCTAATAGCCTTGCTACCAAGTTGCCACTTTTAAGCACAACAGCCATTTCTAAACACATGTATGAGATCAGCCCTATCTTTCTACAAGTATATATTTTCTTCCTAGAGGCCCTCCTAAAGCACCATCGCCCCAATCCAACTATCCCGATTCTGAGTAGCTCGCGTGTTAAGAAAAAAATAGTTAGACAATGATATATTTGATCTAACTATTTAGGATGGGTAATTCAGAGAATTAAGAATCTTAGTGACTGTTTGGGAGTGATTGTGATTGTGATTGTTTTTTGAAATATTTTTCGTTCAGAAATGTATCAAAATGATATTTTTTTTATTTTTTAAAAAATATTTTTGATATCAGTACATGAAAATAATCTATAAACACATTTAAAATAAAAAATAACAATAATTTTTTTTATTTTTTTTTAAAAGTGTTTTTGAAACGCAGTGTCAAACACCCCCTTAGTATCTTGAAATGTATGATATAGGGTTTACAAAGTTTTGGAAGGAAGAATTATTGTTTGGAATCATGTTACATGGGCTTTTTATAATGTTGTTGATGCATGAAAATGAATAGAAAAAATAAAGAAAATGTTTGGGGGCTTTATAATTTTAGTTTTTGAGTTATATTTTATAGTTATAAAAACAGTAAATTGTCTCAATCAACTTTAATATAACTAAAAAAACCAATAAAAAATCCTGAATACAAGTTAAATAATTTTTTATTTTTGAAAGTAAATTCTTTGAAAAAATACGATAGAATTTTATAGTTTAGATAATTTTTTTCCTTTTCTCTATCATTTAAAAAAAATTACAGCACAATTTTTAAAATTAAGATGCAAAGACAAGTGTATGTAATATGACATAAACAATCAAAATTTGTGAACCCCCCCAAAGATAGGACTGAAACACCAACAAAAGTCATTAGTCGCTCCCTTCACCTTTTCTCGCCATATTCTGGCCAAACCATCGCTGGTAATCCAACAATCCCGATTCAACATAGCACCTAAACGTCGTCGTGGCCGAGACTCCCTGCGTCTCTGGTAGCAGTGGAGTGATTTGTTGACAATAAACTTTCTTTTTCCTCTTCTCCTCACAAAATTACAAGTTTTTTTTTCAATCGATTAAAAATTAGATTTCATGATTTTTCTAGAAAATGTTTTGGGTCAGGATCATAGATTTAAATGATAGGACTAGAATTTTATAGCATATAGAAATTATATTCATGCTGAATTATCAAGAATGCACAAATGATAAAGCGGAAGCGTACCTGAATCCATATCTGAAAGTTGCTCTCTAGAGTCGTATGGATGACCTTCCAGATTAATACATTTTCCTTTTAGAGCCCTTTGATTTTCTCTACCTTAATCTTATTTTCTCTCTGATAATGAGATGTCAGAATAAGAATGAAAATAACACGTGTAATGTGGGGACCATAACCTTATATATATATATATATATATATATATATATATAATTAGGTATCTTTTGGTATTCATGACTTTTGACATTCTCACCCTTTGATATTCCTATTTTAGCTCATCACTAAAATATAAATAACCCTTTAAGCTCTACACATTAAAGATCCACACCCTATTAGATACACAAAAAACTCAATTGCCTAATAAAATACTTAGCAGATCATTTTTAATTAGGCTTTACTTTATTTGACAGTCCACAAATACATAATTATTCTTATATAACCCCAACATTGGATTAATGATCTAACATTAACAAGCTATCACATCTTAACATTAATTTTAGTTTTAAAAACAAGCTTTATGATTTATTTATTTATTTTTCTATCAGATTATTTTAGTTTTATGATTTGAACCAAAATATCCCAAGTCATCTCAATTTTATAATGACCACAATCATAGATCTATCATGTTAACTCGGATAGATGAGGACCAATTTTTTAAGTTTTTTTTTCTTCTTTATCTTATTTCATATTTAATAGCCTATAAATGAAATTATATTGTCTCTTTAAAAAAAATATTGTTTCATATAATTTTAAATATGGTTTATTTATAGTAAGTGTTTATTTATTTTTCATCTAATTAAAATAAAAACAATTTATTTAACTCAGTCAGTTCTGTCGCCGCAACAGAACTGCTGGGGGGAACGAGAGGTTCGGTATCATGAAATCAGCGGGCCACAGCTACTGATTATGAGAATAATTACATGAGCTTGCAGTCAAAAGATATTACTTACAGATAATAATAATAATAAATATATATATTTTTAAACATCAAATAGTTGATGATTAAACAGCAATTAGAATCTGTGCAGACTGTTTCGGCTTTCTCAGGTTCATCAGCGAGCCTTCATCATTTTTTTCATCCCCAGAAATATGCTTCACAACACTTTATAATTGGAGGAGGAGCAAGAGAGGATATTTATGAAAGTTCCCTGTTAGAAAAGGAAAAACAAAACAATAGAAAAGGTAGATACTGATGCTTGGATTACAGTTGCAATTTGCTGATAACAGCCACATTTGTTCAGCCACTAAATGCTGACGCTTCAGGTCGACAGGGTTTTGCCGGGCCAAATCCCTGGCTAGTTTTTTCTTTAACCTAACCCGGCTCAAGCTCAGGTCACTGGTTCTTGCTTGATCCACCAGATCAGGCTGGTTTTTAAAGCTGTGCTTGTTGCATAGTATCGAGAGGGCATATGGCAACTCTTCTAGAATCTAGACGGAAAAATCACATTAAAAAGAGTTCTAGATTAGAGGTGCCTTGTTAAAAACAAGAGTAATCGGGCGATATTGGCAAACTTTCAGGAGAATAGGGACCAAATCGTACGATTAATCCGGTTGTTGACCGTTGAAGTACTTTGGTGGTAAGAATCATGATCAAGATGCCTTTTTTGCTTAAAAAACACCGATTATTAACAGCATGTTTGCGTTTTTTTTTTTATAAAAAAAATACTTTTAATGTATTAATATTAAAAATGTATTTTTATAAATAAAAGTCACTTACTCACAAGCAACTCTAACTTTCGAATCATAAATAATAAAGAATTGAAAAGGAGGAGAAGAGAAGAGAAGAGCATGGAGTGGACTGGTAGTTTTGGCTAACCCAACCCATTCAAAGTTTCAAACACCAAACCCCTAACAACATACCTTACCAAATTCACAACTCAGGTTTTAGCATTCGGGCACCCGAGATTCGGAAGACTTGCCAGGTAAAGCTGAAACACACTCTGTTCCCACTTTCAATGGTAATCTAAGACTTATTTGAAGTCTTTATTTTCAACTCTTTGGTTGCTTATAAAAGCTCTAATATCATCGATTTAAATAACTACTTCAAAATGAGAGTGATTGCCTGATTCTGAACAACACTGTAATGAACGTTTCATGTTAGATTCCTGGATTTCTTTCTTTTAGCATTCACAACTGTAGTTTGGCTCTAATTTTGTTCTGTTGTGTTTTCGGATCAATCAGTGTTATTGAATTAATGTTGCAAATGAAGTTGAATTTTGTTGTTTTGCATTCTCAGAAAGCTTGAAGCATGTTTTCGGGACGTAATGATGATTTATCAGAACTTGGGTCATCAAGAGATCCCCTGCTCGCCTATCCTGAATCAGAGTTGAATGCTGAGGATGACGAAGAACCGATATTGTATGCAGCTTCCTTCGATGAACTTGCGAAAAATCATGTTAAATACGACACCGTTATATGGGTTTCTATATCGTTGTTGCTGGTTTTAGCTTGGGGGATTGGCATCGTTATGTTGCTCTGTATTCCCATTAGAAGATACATGCTTCAAAAGGATATTTCCTCGCGCAAACTGTATGTTACCGCTACTGAAATAGTTTACAAGGTACTCTTATGTGTAGTGTTTTTGTTTTTCCTGGATAATTACAAGAGAGAATTGGCAGCATAGATGCAATTCTTACATAGTATTATATTTCTTGTCTGAAGTTTTCAAGGCCTTCGATGCTCTTTTGGCGTGCTACAACAATTGAGAAGTGCATTCCTCTTTCCTTGGTGATTGATATCATTATTGAGCAAGGTATTGGTGCAATATCAATAGATTTTCCTGTTGGTTGGACAGTTGCTATGCTTTTTTATTTTATTTTTTAATTATTATTTCTGGTTACTCCCAAGTATTCTTGCCAAAAGTCTGGCTAGCTAATCATTGAATGCACTGCAAATGTGCATATTTTTTTGTCCTTTTGGATGACCCATGAATTGTATATGCTTCTTCTTCAGTGAAAGATGAGTGATTCCATCAATTTTCTTTGCATGCGAACCGTATACCCTTGAATGAACGCTTCAAAAAGACTGGTGAGATTAATATGCTCTGATTGTTCATAGGTTGCTTACAGTCCGTTTATGGAATCCATACATTTAGAGTTGAAAGCATTGTGCATGGAAAAGCTGCACCTGTAGACGAACTTCAGGTTCAGGGCGTTGCTGATCCTGGAGTTTTGAGGAAGGTATTGCAAAACTTTATTGTCTTCCTTCACTGCGAATGTTCTTGTTTTTGAAACAAGATGAGCAGGATACAAGTTGGCTATAACAATGCATTTCTTGCAGGTGATTATAACAGAAGCTTCAAAGAATGTACAGGATTTCGGGAAAGGTTGGAAACCTACTAGTATTATTGAAGAGGAAAGCTTGTCTAGAGTGGGATCATTGAGCGATGGACGAGCTGTCTTTAAATCACCACCCAAAAGCTGGAAGGTAATTTAAAATGCAAACTAATCTTTCTATGTATTCTTTGTTTCCAATTTTTTATTTATGAATGCCACCACCTTTTCCTCCCTCCAAATTGAGATGCCTATCTCTTCCCATTGAAATATTCTTACTCGAATGACTTCAATCTCACTGTAGTAGCATATTTGAGGTTCTTATGCCATGTTCCAGCTGAATTATTCAATTTGTAACAGCTCGAACCATTATGGATTAAGTTTTTATATTAGCTATCTTATTGTGGGGAATGAACCTTGGATGCTGCTTGTGATTGTGCTTACAAGACATTGAGTTTCTGTGACTTCTACTTCCCCTGCAAAAGTGGAGTCGATTTCATTAGGATATGTACTCTGAACTCTCAGGAGGATGGATGGTGGGTGCAGATGTTTTACTGCATTCATCAAATTGATGTTCCTGAAACCGAGAGATGCCGCCTATGCTTTGCAGATGACAGGTTCACCACGCTACGCTGCAATGGAGCATAGAGGTTCACCACGCTACGCTGCAATGGAGCATAGAGGTTCACCACACCACGCTACGCTGGAGCACACAGGTTTGATACAAGGGGAAATGCTGCTAAATAAACTTGGAGAAGTCTGTGAATCAGTAAAGGTATGGACTTTTATCTGTTCTTGGCAAGTGCAAATAAAGAAAAGAGTTTCCAGTATTCTTCTGAAAATGTTTTCATGTGTTCAATCCTTGAATGAAGTGGTAAGCATTCCCGTGTAACACTTTCCCACTTTCTCGGAACATTCAACTCAAATGATTTTTTGAGTAATCCATCTTTACAAGTATGACTTTCAAGTAACCTAGCACATCACCATAGTTTCCTGACAAGCCACCAATAGTTGTTTCTGCAAGTGCCACTCATTCCTCACATTATTTTTTTTAACCATACCAGAAAATGGAGTCTCTTATTGAGAAGTCCCAGACTTCCCCAGAAAGCAGTTGAAGTGGAGTAAGGCTCTTTTGGACAGGATCATCAAAGCACAAGCGTATTATACACAACTGCTTAACTAACCACCCTCCGTGGAAAGCTTGATTGCAAACCTCCCGGTGGACTCCTTCTCGACTCATTGTTTTCAAATTCATCTGGGGATTCCCCCCCGTAAATTGTCGGCCTCTGTGGCAATTGTTCAATGTTTTTTTTATATCGAGACTGAATAGCGTGATTCTTAGTAGTCGCATTTTCCTGATAGGAAAAGCATATCTGAAGTCTGACATGTGAATTCATTCATGACTCATCACAGCAATAGATAATTGAGTTTTAACATTCAATTTCTAATCTAATGATAATAAATAAGGAATTGAAATAGAACTCTTGAGGCTCAAATTAGAGGAGATCAGAAATTGGTAAAAAATATCTGTCACGGTTAAGTCAGAAACACGGACCAGAGGTTTATTTCATCATATCTCCCAGTAAATCGCGTTGAGATTACAAGAATATCCACCTTCCTATACTTAACATTAACAAAAAATGGTAGGACAAATGGAATCATCAGAGACTTAAATACAAGTAATCACGAAATTAATCGATCATTTTGTTGCAATTTTTTTCTTCATCCCGTGATTTCATTTTGTCCCTCTAGTTTTAAAAATCAGTTCAACGTCCAAGAAACAAAACCTGGTAACCTTCTACCTGAAAAGCGAGGAAAGTAAAATCAGAGCAAGAGAGTTACACAAGCAGAAAGACACACCGATACATAGAAAAAAGTTTGAAGAAGCTTGGTGAGGGAAGATAGGAAAGGGCCGAGCATTGACGGGAATCAAGCGTGGATTATATTTATATTGTAGGAGGCTAGGGGTTGGAGAAACCCTAATTCAATGCGCTCCAGTTTTGCGACTTGTTGGCGTCTACTTGAACCGTTCGATTATCCTGTAAAATATTCATATCGACGGTCCTTCGTTTTCTAATTATTATTTTTATTTTTTTGGGTAGCTGTTTTGGAATGCTTTTAAAAATATTTTCGAAAGAATTTTATGAAAATAATTTTTGTTTAAAATATTTTTTATATTCTCATATTAAATTAATTAAAATAAATATTGGGATCACGATTTATTTTGAATAGCTTGCAATGGAGTTTTTGAGGGGTTAAAAAACCTGAAATTAAATTTATTTTGAATTGCTCCCGTAGACTAATTGAAGCGAGCCAAGATGGGAAGTTGAAAACAAAGTCTACAAAAATACAATAAAATCAAAATAAAAAAAGTTTTTTTTATTAATATGGGATTGAACTAGCTTACAAGACTAATTTCACCGACTCTAAAATTTATAACTAGACTAATTTTACCGACTCTAATTATGTAAGTGGCCGTTTGGCACAGATGCTGCACCTCCGGTTCGAAAAAAAATGGCTTGAAAAAAGACATATCAGTGTTTGGTTACATAACAAATGGAGGTTTGTGGCATGAGTCCCATGTGAAATTTTTCTCCAAACATAGGTGCAACAAAAGCAGGAATTTGCTTTTTGATGTTTGGAGTGTGACACTGCTTTTCGATGCATGGGTCCCACGGAGGTTTGTGACACTTCTTTTATATATATATATATATATATATATATATATATATATATATATATATATTACAAACCAAATAAAAGGCGTGGGATAATTACTGTGCAAATCACTGTGCATTGTGTCTTATTTCACTGTGGATTGCGGCAGTGTGGAGACGATTTTGGGCTTCATCATCCGGCGTGCTTTGTTTTTTTTCTGGGGGTGTTTTCGGTTTTTGGCTTCTTTTTTTTCACCTTTTTGCTTTTGTACAGTGCATTGACGCCTCTGACCCTCGAAAAAGACAAAATAGTGCACAGGAACGAGGGGCTTCGTCGGCTTTTCACACATTAAGTGCACAGTGCACCGACGAAAAAAACCCTCGATAACGACAAATTAATGCACAGTGAACGGGGACACGGACGTATTTTTCCCACCGGTTTTTTCGTAAATCTCGGTTGGGTCAGGGGCGTCTTGGTAATTAGCCTATATTTTATTATTTTCCCGTCTGCACGGCTGGCGCGTCGTCAGGACACGACAGTGGTGCTCAACGCCAACACGTCATGGAAGCGGCGCGTGCGGTTCCATACGGCGGTCCAAAATTCCCTTCCGCCTGTGAATACGGTGCGCCTCTTGGTCATCTATCTCCCATCGCGGCGCGTGTTCGTCAGATATGTCAGGGTAAACGGCGGGGGCCGGTTTTGTGGCGATTGTAGGTTTTCTCTCTCTTGCGGGCCCAATGTCAGGTCCGGTCCCTCATGTATATAAGAAGTTCATTTCGGTACCTGAGGTTTGAATTTCGATTTTATTCCTGATTTCTTGAATTGAAAGTTTGATTGTTTTCAATTGTGCCCTTCAATTAAAACTAATTATATAAAGCATTTTTAATTTCGGTCCCTAAACTTTTGATTTTTGATTTCTTTTTTGTTCCTGTAATTTTTTTGGTTCGGATGTTTTGATTTCTTTAATTTGGTCCTCCAATTGAAATTCTTAATATATACAACTTTTCATATCAGTCCCACTTCTTCTAATTTTTTGATATAATAACAGCAATTACCATTATTATTATTTCATTATTTATTTTGGTCCCAAGATTATTTTTTTTCCAGTTTTATCCTTCAATTGGAATTAATTATATATGTTATTTTTCATTTCGGTCTTTATTCTTTGAATATTTTATTTTATATTAATTCATTTGTTTTTTTTTTAAACTCTTTGATAATGTTTATTTTTAATTCATATTTATGCATTTATGCTCTTAGTTTTTTTAATTTTATTTTATTTTTAATCGGTTCAATCCTTAAATTTCAATTTATGTTGGTATTCATTTGAAAATAAATATTGCATATTTTTTCCCTTTATTCTTTTTTTTTTATTTGTTCTTTGGATTAGATGATTTTTATGATTTTGCTATTTACACAATGATATTGATAATTACAACGATTATTTTTTATTTGTTTTTTTTTAATCTGTTGCTTTTTTTAATGATTTTTTTGTGCAATTTCATTGTTTTGATTGTTTTTGACAGTAATGTTAATAATAATTTTAACTGTTATAGTCACGATAATGACAATAACATAAAGATTGATTTTCAATTTATGTTTTCGTCTTTTTGTTGGTAGAGAATTGATTATTTATTTCTGTTATTTAATTATTGGAGGGTTTTTTTTTTAATAATTCATTTAGTGTCTTCTTTTAATTCTTAGACAATGCTTATTTTTAATTCGTATTTATGCATCTATGCTCTTATTTTTATTTTCTATTTTTTTCCCTGGGATGTTTTTCCTAATCGGTTCAATCCTGAAATTTTATTTTATATTTGTTATCATTTTAGAATTAATATTGCTCCCTTTTTCCCTTTGTTATTTTTTTTCCTTTTGTTTTTTTTCCTTCTTTAGATTAGATTATTTTTATGATCTCAGTATTTACACAATAATAATGATAATTTTGGTTATTGGTTTTTTATTGTTTTTTTATGAAAACTCTTTTCCATTTTTTTTTTTATGATTTCTCTGGGCAATTTAATTAGTTTAATAGTAATGTTGATAAGAATTTTAGATGTTATAGCGATGATAATAAAAATAACATCAGGATGGATTTTCAATTGATGTTTCTGTCTTTTTGTCAACAAAAAATTAACTACTTATTTTATTTATTTGATTATTACAGGTCTTTTAACAATTTATATTTTTTCTTTAATCTTAATTCATTTATTTATTTATTATTTCATAATAATAATAATAATGATAATAATAATAATAATAATAATATTTTAATTGTTTTTCTTGCTTCCTATTTTGTTCATGCTTTTTCTTTTTTTTTCTTGGTATAATTTGATAATTTTTATTGTTTTAATAATAACAACAATAATAAGTTTAGATTTTAAGACTCCGATGTTGCTATTGTTATAGTATTTTAAATTAATATTGCTTCCTTTTTCCCTTTATTTTTTTTAAATTTGCTCTTTGTATTAAATGATTTTTATAATTTTACTATCTGCGCAATAATAACGATGATTTTTGTGATTAATTTTTTTTCTTATTAAAATATTTTGCTCTGTTTTTTAAATATTAGTTCGCGCTCTTTTGTGATCTTTCATGACATAATATCTACATTCTAAAAGATGTAATATATGCTTGCGCAATAAACTGTACTTAAATTTTTTTTACATTTTATCTCCTAATCTATAATTTTTATTTAGTTATATCATATAAATTTATCGTTGTTGATTTAATTATGTTAAATTATATACACAAGAATGCCGCGGCAACGCGCGAGCAATATAGCTAGTATATATATAAATATGCGGTGAGGAGAGAGAGAGGGTGACCTGCAGGATATTGTTGCAATAAATTAATTATTCAGTTGAGCAATTGAAAGCTAGCAGCCGAGCATACATTGAATGCATACTACAAAACTAGAAAAGATAACGTGGAGAGCTATTACAAATACAATAAAGGGCGTCGAAAAAAAACTGTAGCTCTCCTCACATGTTACTGTGGACTGGAGCAGTGTAAGGGCTGTTTTGCCCTTAATGAGCCGGCGCCTGGTTTGTGTCATTGGGGGTGATTTTCGTCTCTTCCCTCTCTTTCAAAACACTCACAAATTGCAGCTCGGTTTTTTGCGCAGAGAGCGAGCGGCGGCTTGGTTCGTGAGGGCTGGTCAGGGGATCGGGGATGGCGGCTCGCGGGTTGGGTTCGGGTCGTTGTGGGTGTTCGACGAGGTATGGTTTTCAGCCCTGATTTGTGTTGATTTTTGGTTTTGCTCGGTTTCGTTTCATTGGGTTCTTCGGGTCGTGGTTGTTTTTTTCCCCTTTTTTGTCCATCTTCTCCTTCGATTCATGTTCTTTGTGGTTTGGGTGTTGGTAATCGATTGTGTTTGTAATTGATTGTGTGTTTTTTTCCCCTTTGATTCATGTTCGGTTCTTTGGGTTTGTCATTGTTTATGCTCGGAATTCGATTTTCTTGAGGTCGGGCTGCATGGGTTCGGTCGTTTGTGTGTATTGGGGGGTGGGTTTTTGGTTTAATTGGGTTTGGGTTGGGTTGATCGATGGTTTGACAGTGGTTCAAAATTTCTGCATGCATGCAGCCGAATTAAACGAATTGAGCATTGATTTGGTTTGTCTTTGCTCTCGGTTCCCCATTGAATTAAACGAATTAAATCATTGATTTGATTTTTATTATTGTTGTGGGACTTTTCTCGGTTCAAATAAGAAAAATCAGTTCATCACTTCATTTCTTATACTTTTCTCGGAGCATTGTTCGTTACTGTTGCCATCTGGTTTAGTTAGTTCAATTATTCTTTATGTTTCATGTCACTTCGTATTAATTGATTTCTCTGTTCATTTTGCAGGATAACATGCTTTACTTTTGACTTCTTCACCTTTGATATTTCCTTCTCTGGACTGCGCCGCCTCTCTATTGCTTTGTTAAGTCATTTTCTTATTGTTATTGTACTGTTTCTTTTTGCTGTGTTTTTACGTTCCATTTGCTGCATATTTGTCTTGCATTTTGTTTGCTCTGGTACCTTCCTTTTCTTCCATTTTTCTTTTCGTATGTCCTTTGGATTTCTTACCTTATTCATCCCAATTCTTTTCCTCTTCTTTGTTGAGGTTGTGGTCTACTGATTCTCACTCACAAGTTACTGCTGCAAAGACTTCCTTTCACCATTTGTCACCCTACTTTCAAGGTTAGTAAACTTTCGACGAAAATCTTTGGAAAGCTTGGAATTTGTTGTGCTCATAATGGACATTTTTTACTGTTAGTTTGCTGATTTTTATTATGGTTGTGATAGGATTGAGGTTTTTCATCTTGCTGTTACTAGATCATATGGATTAGATAAGATATTTCTTCTTCTAGGCTCAATTCTCCTTTTTTACCACTGTCATGGTGCATTAAAAGAAAATCACATCTATCAACTCGAAAACTGATGCAGATAAACCAGAAAAAAGGAAAATGAAGTTACAATTCTGTGAATGCTGTGTTTTAAAATGTGAGAAGAATGGAGATTTTGAGCGAGGAATGAAAAGAATAAATAATTTGCAATGAAAGTATCTTCTAATCCGCTATATATCCAACAGGACCTTTAGTAATTTGCAAACCTTAATTCTTTAGAAGGATGAAATATTAATGCTCATATAAATCTTTTAAAAAAATAAACATACGGGGTCAACATAAATTGGGTAGACACCGGCCAGTGACTCAGATAAACACAGAATTCAAAAGAAAAGGACAAGAAAGAAATCATTAAAACCCTATTTTCTTATTGAAAGTTTTAATTCAGAGGTAACAATTTGTAAATCTAATTAATAATATTCTTAAAAGTCTTGATATCTTAATGGAAGCCAACAAGCACCGGTCAAGAGAGAATTTATGTCCGGCTGAAAACAACAATAAGCATAAGAACGAATAATTAAAGTTAAAGGAAGAGAAGCATATCTAACTTCAGCTAAATTCTTCACTCTGAACTGCTAAAGTCAGTTTGTAAAATAAACCATGACGCCCTTCACATACAATTTGAAAATTATGCATGCACTCTATTTTTTAGTATGTGGAAATTATGTTCAAATTCTGTTGTCCCTTTGTATTGCAAACAGAAGTAAAAATCTTGGTTGGCTGTCATGTGCATGGGTTAGTTTAATTTCAAATTCATAGGAGGAAAACGGTTAGTTACCTGTTATTAAAGGATATGTTGAATAGGACTGTGAGTTTTGCATTGCCACCAAGTGATTCTACAACAAATGTGTTAAACAGGATCCTTGGTATGGAAAAGCTGCAAATTTCCCTAGATGATTTTCCTTTCCTAGATTGTTCACCAACCACCTGCAAGAATTAAACAAAAACTGTCATTACCAAAGTGATTAAATGAAATAGCTGTTAAGATACTCTTGCATTAAGCATACAAAAGAAAACTAAATACACCTCATTCACATGTGAGAACATAAAGATCTTTACCAAAGAAAAAATTACACTTCAACCAAATAAGCATAAATGCTGAATATGAACACCATCATATTGCATCTTATTTTGACAATAAATAATGTTTCTTTACTACTAATATAGTTCGGAAACCATCAAAAGGAAGTGACGGCACCATACCCGAGCTGTGATATAGACTTTTTAACACTTTTTCCTTCCTTCACTAATTGTTTATCGGCATCATTAAGTTTAGTTTTATCCAGTCCAGCAACAAGGCTGATTCTGCTGGTTTTTTAACTACTGAAACATTTTGATGAAGACCTCTGCCACGTGAGCACTTGCATACATTTTGATGAAACATTTTGATGAAACATGAGCTTTTAGTTCTTAAGGGCTAACTATAGTAGATATTCTTGCACTTTCTAGCAATTATAAGCATTGCTTAAGATACTGATTTTCTTTTCTAGGATTTTCCCACAAGAAATTCCTCACTTTCCAACTACAAACACAACATAGAGTGAAATAAACCCAACAGTCAAACTTAGCACAAGGTTTTACTCTTTTAGATTCATATGTGACTAAGATATTTCTTTTTCCACAAAAATAAACATAATAACAACTGAAAATATGAAAATTCTGTCATGATGTTACATAGAAAAGTGCCCGATTTAGCAATTCCAGAACAAAATTAACATAATTTAAATTGGAAAACAAGATCCAGTTTAGAAAACATAATATTACAAACTAAATAACATGTCACAGTAATAAACGTTCAAATTAACTTTCACTTGCAACAAAAAACATCAAAAATTCTATGCCAAAATTGAAATATTATAATGAGATCAAACTTATTTGGCTATGGTTTCTCTTAAGACAACAAAATCCCAGGACATTTAAAGAAGAAATGGACATGCATGGAAATTCTGGTCTTTTGTTTCCCATAAGTTAAGATATTTATGTATTGAGAAAGAGAGATGGAGAGGTCGAGAAAGAGAACTACAGACAGAATGGAAATGTGTTATGGATGCTTTATTTTAGTGATTGATGTTATTTAGAAATTACCTGTCATGTTCATTTATTTTTAGATGCGAACATAAACCCCATACCCTAACAAAATCAATCTAACCCATTTTTATACAGCTTAAAATCAATAATATTCTAAACTGAATTTGTATTTCCAACATTTGATTGATGAGAGCGTAAAAAAATCCTTCCAAGATACCCAATTACCATATTAGGTCCAATTCAATGAAAACTTTCAATCTTTCCAGCTGCCATTGATAACAAGCTGTCTTTGCTTTATTTTTTTTATTTTTTTAACAGCAATGCACACTCATTAACACTTTTACATTTCACATCATTGATGCAATTTGGGCTTGAGGTAATGAATAGGTTAAAGATCAATTATAACGAAAAGTACATGCAAAATTGGCAACATTTCTGTTTTCAAGTGATACTAATATATCAGAGGACAGGCTGCCATTGATGACCCCCATGGGAACTCCAGTGGCAGGAAAATTTGTATGGGTAGGGTGCATTTTTGAAAAAATTAGGGGCTGTTTTTTTCTTCAGTTGTTTTGGCAGCAACAAACACTCATTAGCACTTTTAAATTTAACATATTTGTATTCTAATGGCAACACAGGTTTTATATTGTCATAGCACAAAGTAAAATTGATTCAATTGCTATAATCCATCAACAATGCACATTACTACACTAATTCAACTTTGCAAACAATCTACTCTGTTTTTTCCCCCTTTTTAAAAAATATGTTCGAGTTTTGAATACCTTTAATCCTTTCAAGAGTAGACTTCATTAATGGGTTGTCTAACAAATTAGCTAAAAGTCTTTGTTCTTATCTTTGTCAACATCGTAACCAAAAAAGTCTACATTATTAAACAACTAATTCCATCACTTCATTTTGAGCATTTTTTGATTTCATTCCATAATTGAATTGATTGCATGTGAAAATTTCTCTTATCATCAAGAATCAACATAAAATCTCTAAACATGCTTTAGGTACTTAACCTATTAATTCCAACGCAAAATTGGTTTGTAAGATCGGTAGCAAAAAGCTAGAAGCAGAAATTGATTGGGTTTGGGCTTAGCATGGTAAATAGGTTAAACAATTAACCTGCTTAAAAAATAGCTTGCCATGCAAGGCATTCATGTAATGCATGTTTGAAAATAGTATCAATACTTTGCACCATTGTCAATATAAATAACTTCAATCAAGCAAATAACTAGCTTCGAATTTTATTACTTATTCTTTCTATTTAGGAGACATTTAACTAAGGCATGGGTGCCAATCAATATGAAATTAAAAAATTTAATAACTTGCAAACAAAAATAAAAGGGTTGGATTAGGATGAGATTACATTAAAATCATCATTGAAGAGGTATTATTGTTTTCAGAATTCAATTAAAACTTGATTCATAGTTTATTATAACTTCATCTATTTTTCATTCATTGATTTATCTAGGTTTGCTTTTCTTTTCAGTCTTTTAATTTATTATTTCTTACACTGTTAACATATGTTTCAGCAGGAATTGTTGTTACAACACCGCTTTAAAGGTTCATTTATTGGCTGCAATAGTTTCTTTTCACTCACCCATCCTTTTCTCTTCAAGCTTTGCTACACTTTTACTCAGGTTTTTTTCTTCCATCTACTTTTACCATTTGATTATTCTTTCAATTTTCTCTTTGGTCTTAAATTCTTTATTGCATCATTCTTTGTTAATCCATGTTTCTTTAAATCTTTAACAACTGTAGCTCAGATTATGCTTTTTGCTCAAATTGGATGCTTTATTTTCATCAGAATTTTTTCCATAGATGTTAATAAATCTTCTCATAAATAGGCTTTATCATGACAAGTCGCCGCCAGCGTGAACAAACCGACCATCATATAGAATATTATCCTTATCCTTCAACTGTTATTAATGCTGAAATCTACCCTATTACGGATGATATTGATCCTGTTGCGGATGCAAGTTCTGTTGACGTTGCTACCTCTTTGGATATTGAAAGTACCCACCAAACTGTTTTTGATTGTGATACACATCTTGGCTTTCATTATGAAGATCCCTCCGCGATTGCCTCTTCATCTTCTGCACCAAGTTTAATATCAAAAACTTATCAAATTGACTGTACAGATATTACTACTCCTTCGTCTTCAAACAATTTGTCTTCTCTGGTATCAAACTATCAAACTGAAGATCAACCAATTAATGTCCCCTCAATCATTCCTGACCAATATAATATCATTGGTCAATCTTTTTATCAAAAAAAGAGAAAACGTGAGTTATCTCAAAATCCTTAATCCTTTCTTTTAGATCACTTTAGTTTCTTAATTCTTATGATTTTAATCCTCTTTTGTTTTTCCAAATTTCTCTTCACTTCAGGAACCTTGGTTGAACCCCTTGATTTCGGTAATAAATCATGGAAATGTCACCATTGCAATGCTCTTTTTTGGTTTGCAGAGCGTTTGGCACGTTCAAGAAAGAAAAACCCCTCCTTTACATCATGTTGTGCTAATGGCAAAATCAAATTGCCTGTTGCTCCTAACACACCTCAATTTCTAGATGATCTTCTAAATCCTGACAACGGGTCATTGTCCATCAAATTTCGACATAACATTCGTGCTTATAATTCAATGTTTGCTTTCACTTCAATGGGAGCACATATTGATAATACAATCAATTCTCAACCAGGACCTTATATATTTAAAATAAATGGACAATGTCATCATCTTATGGGATCATTGCTGCCCAATGAAACTCAATCACCAAAATTTGCACAACTATACATCTTTGACACAGAGAATGAAATTGCTAATCGACTACACCCTTTCAATAATAATAGTTCTCAATCATCTTTAGATGACAATGTTGTCAAAGAACTTATTTACATGCTTGATTCTTCCAATGTATTAGTCAAATTGTTTCGTCAAGTTAGACATAGACTTAACAGTGATGAATCCCCGAATTTCAAACTTCGTTTGATTGGAAAAAGATATGGTGATTCAAAACAATATGATGATCCTTCCTCTAATGATATATGTGGTTTAATTGTTGGAGATATTGGAGAATCACAAACTGATAGAGATATTATTATTGAAAGCTATTCTAGAAATCTACACAGGATCTCTAAATTGCATCCAAAATTTATGTCTCTTCAATACCCACTTTTATTTCCGTTTGGTGAAGATGGATATCATACTGACATTTTATTCACAAATCAAGAGCATTATACTCCTTCCAAGCGTCAAAAAGTTACAATGAGAGCATATTATGCTTATATCATTCAAGAAAGATTAGGAGATAGTAATACTCTTACCAAAGGTGGAAGGCTTTATCAACAATTTTTAGTTGATGCATTTATGAATGTTGAGCAAGAATGTCTAGATTTCATTCGCTCAAACCAAGATAATCTAAGAACCGAATCTTATAAAAGTGTCCAAGAAGCTGTTTTAAAAGGTGATCTTAATGGTTCAAGTACTGGAAAAATCATCCTTCCCTCTTCTTTAACTGGAAGCCCTAGATACATGATTAACAATTATCATGATGCAATGGCTATATGTCGTTATTATGGTAATCCTGACCTTTTTATTACATTCACTTGCAATGTCAATTGGCCTGAAATTCAAAGAGACATTAAAAAAAACCGAAATTACAAACCTGAAGATAAACCTGACATAATTGCAAGAGTATTTCGATACAAACTTAATGATATGATTTCATTCATTAAATCAGGGAAGCCCTTCGGGAAAACAATTGCTGGTATTTTTCTTTACTTATTATCTCCCTCTTAGTGCCTTTATTCAATATAGTCTGTTTTAAATTTGTTTCCCCGCTTTGTAGATGTTTGTGCTATTGAATTCCAAAAAAGAGGCTTGCCGCACACTCATTTATTGATTTGGCTAGCTTCTGAATACAAATTTCGATCACCTGAGGATGTCGATTCAGTTATTTCGGCTGAACTGCCAAACAAAGCAGATGATCCTCAATGCTATGCAATTGTTTCGAAATTTATGCTGCATGGTCCATGTGGGATTGCTAGCCCAAAAGCCCAATGTATGAAAGGAAATAAATGTTCTAAAAAATTCCCTAAAAAGTTTAAACAATCAACAGTGTTCGGTGAAAATGGCTTTGTGTTTTACAAGCGACGAAATATCCCTACATCATTTGTTCTAAAAAATGGTATTGCTCTCTCTAATTCCTATGTTGTCCCATACAACAGAGAGCTTCTAATCCGTTATAATGCTCATGTGAATATTGAAGTTTGTTGCCAATCAATGCTCATAAAATATCTTTTCAAATATGTTAGCAAAGGATCTGATAGGTGTCGAGCTGTTGTTGAAGGTCAAAAAAACGATGAGATTCAGGCTTATCTTAATTGTAGATTTGTTTGTCCTTATGAAGCTGTATGGCGACTCTTACAATTTCCAATCCATTCAAGAAACCCAGCAGTTGAAAGACTTCAAATACATTTGCCAATGCAACATTCTGTTGTTTTCTTTGGAAATCAAAACTTATCTTCAGTTTTAAGAAAACCTGGCCTCAATAAGACAATGCTCACAGGATGGTTTGATCGAAACAAAGAAGATGTTGAAGCAAGACTGTTATATTACTCGCAATTCCCAAACAAATATGTTTGGGATGCTGGCCAGAAAGAATGGATTTATAGAACAAAAGGTTTTTCACTTGGACGTATAACATATGTACATCCTGCTGCTGGCGAATTGTATTTCTTAAAGATGCTTTTAAATCATGTTAAAGGAGCTACAAGCTTTGAACATTTGCGTTCTATCTCTGGTATTGTTTATGCAACCTTTCAACTTGCCTGCAAAACACTTGGTCTCCTTGGTGATGGCAAAGAATGGGCTGAAGCTTTTTCAGAAGCTATTTTAACTGCTTCCTCCTCACAACTTAGACAACTATTTGTCAGTCTTACTCTATTTTGCCAAATTGCTAGCCCCCAAAATTTGCTTGATCAATTTTGGCATACAATGCATGACGACATTAGAATCAAGCTATCATCTTTCTCCCCACATGATCTTCATTTCAATGATGATGAACTTAAAAACTATGTTCTTTATGAACTTGAACAACTTTTCAATGCCTCAGCAACATCCCTCAAAGACTACAATTTACCCTTGCCAAATAATCGTTTAATGTCTGAAATTAGAAATAATCTCCTTAGAGAAGAACTCAATTATGATATTTCTGAACTTCAAAGCAATAATGCAGCATCAATTTCATTGCTTAACACATGCCAAAGGAAAATTTATGATCGAGTTATGGAATCAATTTCAAAAAATCAACAAACTCTTATTTTTGTTTACGGGCATGGTGGCACAGGGAAAACTTTTTTATGGCATTCACTTATTAATAGTATTAGATCAGAAGGGTTAATTGTTCTTGCTGTTGCATCATCAGGAATTGCATCTATTCTGCTCCCTGGTGGTCGCACAGCTCACTCAAGGTTTAAGATTCCTCTTGCTATCAATGAGAACTCAACATGTGAAATAAAAAAAAATACTCATCTTTCAAGGTTGATTGAAACGACAACACTTATTGTATGGGATGAAGCTCCTATGAATAACCGCTACTGTTTTGAAACATTGGATAGATCATTACGTGATATAATGGGACAAACTGGTAATTCCAATCATAGCCAACCTTTTGGTGGGAAATCTATTTTACTTGGTGGAGATTATCGTCAAATTCTCCCTGTTATACCTGGAGGAACAAAAGAAGATATTATTAATGCTTCCTTAAGTAGTTCACCACTCTGGCCACAATTTGAAATCATGTTGCTAAAAGAAAATATGAGATTGTCAATTGATGGTCTTGGTCCAGATGAAATCAATGAAATTAAAGCATTTGCTGAATGGATTCTTAGGATAGGTGACGGAGACCTTTGTGATATACCTTTTCTTGATGACTTTGATGAATCTTTGATTAAAATTCCATGTGATTTGCAACTACATACCTCTGATGATCCAATTAAAGCTATGGTTTTAGCTATTTATCCCAACATTGAACAACCTACTCTTGAACCATCTTACTTTAAAGAAAGGGCTATTATCACACCGAAAAACATTACTGTTACTGAAATCAATAATTTCATACTTAGAGTTACACATGGTCCTCAACGCATTTATCTTAGCAGTGACTCTGTTGATGCATCTTCCAGTGATAACGACAATATCAACTTATTATATCCATTGGAATTTATAAATCAACTTGAGTTCAGTGGTGTTCCTTCACATATTCTTGCTTTGAAAATAGGAGCGCCAATTATGTTGCTAAGGAATCTAAGTCCAATGATAGGCTTATGTAATGGAACACGACTGATCATCACACAGCTTGCTGATAGAGTTATTGAAGCTCAAATTATAACAGGCTCACATATTGGTGACCGAGTTTTTATACCAAGGATTATCTTCCCAATTAATGATGACAAATGCCCTTTTACAATCAAACGAAGACAATTTCCAATACGGTTATGTTATGCTATGACAATCAATAAAAGCCAAGGACAATCATTAAAATTTGTTGGTGTTTTCTTAAAGGAGCAAGTTTTTACACATGGTCAACTATATGTTGCTCTTTCAAGAGTTACATCCAAAAAAGGTTTAAAAATCATTTCATGTGACCAAGAAGGAAAACAACTTGATTATGCTAAAAATATTGTCTACAAAGATGTGCTCAATTTATTGCCAAAAGGTCTTCTTCCCATTCAAAATAATTTCTTCTTTCTTCAATTCTAGCTTAATTCTCTTTTATATCCATATTGTCAACTACATTTCAGCTCTTTATTTTCATTTATGTGCATATTCTTTAGTTTTTGCAACCTATTTGTTATTTGTTAAAGATGTATGCACTTTCTTTTTATATTACCTTTATCGTCCACATCAACTTATCTTTTCTGTTATTATGCAGATTAATGGCGGTACCTTTGAAAAATATCAAGAAATATCTTTTTTATCCACTGATCCAGGCCAGAGTTTGTCGCGTTTGGATACCAATACAAAATGGACACACAAGTAGTTTCAACTGTCTTTTGGTTGACCACCAGGTTCTCAAATTTCACACACTATTTACTCAACAATTCTTGCTGCTTTATACTTAGATGTCCTCTATAAAGTTCACCATCTTATTTACTTTTAACTTGATATCATTTATAATTTATAACCATATTTCTCTGCATGTATGTTTGTTTGTTTTCTTACAATTTTCCTAGAGAATATATATATAAAGAATCTTAATTCCTTTCCATGTTTAAATTACATTAAATACGCTACGATCCGTATTTAAATTTTCTTCACATGTTGTCAAAATTTCTTTTTCCATTAAATACACTATCTTATTAGCATTCATCAATTTCGACCATGTCTTAATAATTCTAATATTGTTTTCCCACTCATTTTTCATTGTAGGGCGGAGCTATACAAGGATCATCCAAAGCAAAAGATGCAGAATTTTTCAATCTCAATATAATCGAAGGTTCCTATATTGAGATTAAAGACTTCTACACCTACGAAAATCGAGCTGCTAATATTGTTGTTGACCATGAAGCAATTATTGACTTAAAGTCAGATACCAAGATAATGCAACTCGATTCTGTTAAACATGATGTGCCGCGATACTATTTCAACCTCACTGACTTTGCACATGTCTTAACCAAAGGCAGTGGATCAAGAGTCCTTACAGGTATGAAAAATAATTTCTTATTTAAAATGGAAAAAAAAAGGGATTATTTCACTAACCTTTCGATTATCCTAGATGTTCTGGGTCGACTTAAAGGAATCCAGCCAATTGAAAAGATATTAGTTCAAGGTCACAGACTTGAAGATAAAAAAGAGTTCATCATTGAGAATATAAGGTATTTCCACTGCTAAAATTACATTTCTAGCTAATGTTTTCCATTGTTTTATCTAAAAAATTCCAACTTTCAAACAGAGGAGAAGATCTCCGAGTTACTTTATGGGGCGACGTTGCTCGAAGCTTTGATGATAATATCGTTAATACGCAAGAATCTCCCATAATTGTTGTCTTTGCCGGGTTTCGAGTTAAAGAATTTCGAGGTTTGCTGTATTGTTTTTAATACGATAACATTAACTATTTTTGGCTTTGTTACCCAATTGTAATTTTTTCTCATTCATATTACTTACTTCTTTTTCTCTTACTTGCATTCAGGTGCAGCAAATTTAACTGGGACTGCTGCATCACTTTGGTATTTCCATCCAAATATTCCAGAAGTTCTGCCATATAAGCAATTGTAAATCCCTCTTACTCTCAACAAAATTTCCATTTCAGTTTTTACTTGAGCAATAAATATTTATTGTTGACTATTTGAAATTCTTTTTGATTCAGTTATAACCAAGTGCCGCATGATATCCATAAACTTCCTCCATCTATGAATGCTGTTGTGTCATTGGATCAACAAATAAATGAAAACCGAAAAACAATTAAAGAGATCTTATGCATGGATCCACATCAACATAAGGTTTCATTGCTAATACTCATGTGTACTCTTTTAACCGTGTTTTTTAACTTCTTTTCTCACTTCTGCTTTTGTCAATGCAGAATATACGATTCACTTGCATGGCATCTATTACTGATTATGATGTCTTTAATGGGTGGTGGTCCAAAACATGCCCAAGATGCACAAAAACACTCTCAGGACCATCAGACAACCTCAGATGCTTTGAACATGGAACTCCAGACTCTGCACCAATTCCATCGTAAAAAACATTCAATGCCACATTATTGTTTCGTTTAGATTCATTGTTTCATGAAATTAATGCATTTATATTTTACTCAATTACAAATAACTATTGATGTCTTGGTGCAGGTTTAAAGTAAACTGCATTGTAACTGATGAAAAAGATGTCACAAACTTCTTCTTATCTGGAAAAACTGCTGAGAACTTTTTCAACGCCTCAGCACATCATCTGGTTTATGACAAGAAATATGTTGATCCTTATACAGTCCCACCACAAATGACTCAAGTATTAAACAAGATGAAAATCTTTCAACTACGTTTCGGGGCATATAAATCAGCAATCAACAGATGTGACATCTTTGTTACAAATGTTTTTGACGAAGGCATCAAACAGTCTTCAGAAATTCAATTTGAACAATTTGGTGTTGGGTCCTCAACCACTCCTACAACCATTACTATTGAAGACTCATCAATAGTTCAAGCGGACACGCTTACTGCAATAACACCACCTGACAGCACTCCACCATCTCAACACCAAGAAGACAGTTACCACCTGAAAGCTAAGAAAAGTTTAGATTTCACCGATCCTCATTCAGAAAAAATGTAAGTTTCGTTTCATTACACATATATTTATATTCTCATTTTCAATACTTTTAATCATTGCTAAACAATTTCTTGCCTTTACTTTCATACATCACCTGCATTCCCTATAAATAAACTTCCTTATACAATAATATTCTCTGTTCCTTAATTTTGCAGCCATCTAAAACAAAAATCAATCATTCTCGATGAAGAAGATGAACCACCAACTAAAAGGAACAAAGACAACCTTTCTCCATCATCAGAGGTCGTTTTGCACACCAATTATGCATTCTTAATTTCTGTTACTTAAGACACATATGCATTCTTAGTTTTTGTTACTAAAGTTAATTCAAAATGCATGATACATTCAATATATATACTATATGATTAGCTATGTAGCTAAATCATGCATTTAATTGATTTTATTTCTATACCTAAACTGAACTTTAGATATATAATGAAATTCATACACTTAACTTGATATAGCTGTAATTACTTATGCTCAATGCTGCTGATTCTTTAACAATACAGCTAAGAATGCATATTATTATTAAACTTACTTAAAAAGGCATAATACAGCCAATGTATATGCTATATGATTAACCGTATAACTTGATTAAGCCTTTTATTAATTTTGAGTGATGCTGGTGCTTCTGTTAAAATTGATGTTTCTTTTTCTTATAGTTGCACACTGATGATTTTTTCTCTATGGTCCTGAATATATTATAGATTAAATTATGCAATTGATTGTATTGAAAATGGATGTGATTATGGATGAAATTTTACTCAGATTGTGTGCAAGTTGTGTTATGAATAACTTGAGATCTCCCGATATAGGGGAAACTCTGCCGAAATTTCGTTAGAAATTTCGGCGATAAGAAAAAAAAATCCCATACTTCATCTGCTCCTTTTGTAAGTGGAAACATTAAACAAATTAAACAAATAGAAGAAAGAATTTAGGGTTGTTACTGATAATAATTCATTTTCTATTATTCATGGTTTTCATCTAAATGTTTATCTTAGATCTACTTGAATTGTTTTATCATTCGTCCCATTAGCTTTCTCCAAGTATATATATGTATGTATGTGTTATCTATACATCCAAGTCTTCTCTTCCTTTTTTCTAATCTCTACAATGATTTTTCCAGCATATGATATTACTTTTGAATTGTTTCTTCATCATTTCATTTATTACTTTACAAATTTTATTTTTTCCAGGAAGATTAGCAACAAAATGATGTGTCTCATTTCGAATGAGGGATTTCACTTCGTTCTGCACCTCAACATCCCTCTATTTTGCGTTGATGTACAAATTGTATAATTAACACTCTTTTGTCATCTTTTGTGGCACTATGTATATACCAAAAGATGTAACCTGTGTGTACAAAACAAACTCTTTTATATTATAGTTCTAAACTTTTATATTATAAGTTTATTGTTTTTAATGTCATTATATTATATTATATACGCAGCAATGCCCGCGGCAACGCGCGGGCATATAACTAGTTTACTCTAAACAACGTTGTTTTTCTTTTTCCTCTCGGTATACAAATGATCATTTTGTAAACAAAATTGCACGTTTTCCTTTCCTTTTTTTTTTTGCAATTCTGATTTTTTTATATATAATTTATCATTTTTTATTTGACTTATTTACCACCATATTTTCATTATTCTTCTATCATAACAACTAGAATTTTCATTTTTTTAGTAGGATACTAGAATTATCCCAAAAGGGTGCTCGAGCAAATTTTATATAACAAATATATTTTATATATTTTTAAAATATATTTTAAATTATAAAAATATATCATTATTTATTATATTTTCTTATAAAAATATATTTTTAATATTAAAATAATCTAAAAATTAATTAAAATATAAATAATTTTTACATAATACATGTTTATTAATATAAAAAACAAGTGTCTAATTTACTTGAATTATTAATTATATTTTATTATTATAATTATTAAATATTTAATATATATATATATATTTAAAATAATTTTCCAAGTTAAAAACAATATGAAAAGTTTGGTAACCCAAACACTTGAAACTACTTTTCATTAATCTCAAACTCAAAAGCAGTTTTAACCAAACACTTCAAAATTTATTTTGAACCGCGGTTAAAGTGCTTTTCATGAAACTGTTTTTTTAAAACCTCAACCACAAAAGCAAAAACAATACCAAACACACCCTAAATTTCACGAATTCACTGACTAATTATGTAATTTATAATTGACTAATTTCACCGAGTAATTCCACGAGTTCTAAAATCAATAATTATGTAATTTTTTATTAATCATCATTAAAATAAAATAAAAATTCCCTTCTAATTTTGCAGCTCCTAAGAGGGTAGCTAACTAAATAGCTAGGTTCTTTTGTTTTATCAAAGAAAAATCATTTCGACATATCTATTAAAAAGTTAAAAATATTAAAATAAATTATTTAAATATTCATAGTTTATTTGTATTAATCCAAATCAGAATACACTATAAAAAATGCAACGCTAGAATTTGCAGTAAGGAGAGAATGGCGGGGAAAAAAACTGAGTGACTTTGTGCGATGAAGCTTGTTAGATAGTAAAGTTGCCAGATCACAGCAGAATCCTTCTGGGTACCGTGGGGGCAGACAGTGAAGCAGGGGTTCCGAGCGCCGCCCCCGCGTAAAGTGGTCCGGAGTCTTCATTTTCACGCGCAGGTCACCTTCTCCTTGTGTCGCCCACAAATGAAAAAGTGTATAAAGAGATGGGAACGACCTTTCCATGGAATCAAAGGAAAGCATCAGAAAATCGATGACAAACGAGCAAACGACATCAGTTTGCCGCAACTCGATAAGAAACGACCAAAAACGAACGTGTGCTTTCAGTCTTCTAGAGTCAAATTTAGATTTAAAACGAGCGAACGACATCAGTTTAGTAGCTACAAATCTAGACAATGGAACAGGTATCGCATTTCAAATGGAAGAATCAATACCATTTGACTGGTTAGAGTTCACAAGCTCTGGCCAGGATTACAAAAGATGGATCATCGGCATCAAGTTCTCCAGTTTATAAAAGGTGAATTATTTAGTATCATGTTCTCTTGGAGCTCTTACTTTAGCAAGGATTTATCATCGCTAGCCATCCATCCATCGATGTGACCCCTTCAATGGATTTGTACAAGATGATATTCTCCTCCGATGCATCTAGCGAATAAGAGAAGCTTTTTGCTGTGGCCATTCTCCTCTGCGGCCTTTAAATTCCTCACTGTTACAGCTCTGCAAACCAGTTTGCAGCATGTTTTTGGATCAGAGCAAAACCGAAATGATTTAAAAATACAATAATCTTGTTTTTCAGAGATAAAACGCAATTCCAAACAGCTACGAAGCATCTGAAAGGAAAAGGAAACACGCGAAGAAAAGTCAAGAGAGGGGAGATGGAAGATGCCATATTCGTAATCTCATCGGACAGAATCTATAATTTGATGGTTTCTTGCTTTCTACAATATCTAAATCTAAAGTGTTAACATCTTAATATAGAAAGGGGAAAAAAAACTTTGCAGCACAACACCTCTGGTGAGCTTTTTTACGCGGGATCCACACGGTGAAACCTCCCCCCCCAGGTGCTTGTTCTAACTTTATGCTTGATTTATTCTTCCAACATCACGAGCCTCTTCCTTGGTAGAGCTTCGATTTCAACACTGTCGTGCTCAGAATGAAAGGCTTGAAAACGAAACTGCTCTGGCCCACCCTCTGTCCTCCTAGCCGTTGATTTACGCTCCTTTTTTTTTTGTAGAAAAAAGAAATCGGTCTAAATCGTGGTTTAAATATAATACAATTTAAAAAAAAAAAAAAGATAAGTTACTTGGTCCACGTGGCAGAATACGATTAGAGACTCCTCGACTAAAGGGATCCGCTAACCTATTTTCGGGCATCTTAGCCTACTTTCCATCGGTTTCTGTTTTCATACCCCGACAAAAAAAACAAAAAAAACTCAAAGAAGGAAAACTAATATATATATATATATATATATATTTGAAATTAATATTTTTTTAACACACTATAAATAGACCTAAAGCAGTGAGCTTAGTGGAATTGTCATCATTGCTGGTCTGTATTAAACATGCTTTGAAGCCTTTTGTAGATTTTTTTTTGATTCAGCAAACAAGGTCTGGTTGGTTCTAGGTTTGTTTGTTTCTGAGGAAAAACTAATGTGGAGATTAGCGCGATGTGCGTCTTCGAATTTGAGCAGATCGTTGCGGCGGAGATGTTTCTACACGGCGGCGATTCCAGGTCCATGTATTGTTCATAAACGTGGCACTGATATTCTCCATGATCCATGGTTCAATAAGGTTAACAATTCGTTATCTCTGTCTCTCTCTTTTGATTTCTGTAACTGTATTTTCAAGATAGCTGTTCCTGCTATTCTGTTATTGTCTTTGCCAGAAAAGAAGCTGTAGGAATCCTTAGTTCCTCGTGAATTGGAAGATTCTGATTTAGTTGAAATGTACTACATTGTGATGCATTTTAAGTTTTTTTATTCGGTTTTCTGCATAAAGTGAATTTATTGGCTCTGAAATCTTGCAATTTCTTTTCTTTTCTTTGCTTTTTTGGGCTTCTCGAGTTGGATTTGTTTAACTAGCTACAAATCTTCGGAATCCTTGACCCTTACATTTCTTTAACCCTCAAAATAATAATTGCTGATCAAAAAATGATTTTTTATAAGTTTTTCATGGTTTCTTTTTTTATTTAAGAACAGGATACGGGATTTCCTTTGACTGAAAGAGATCGACTTGGGCTGCGTGGCCTGCTTCCACCTCGTGTTATATCCTTCGAGCATCAATATGATCGTTTTAGTGAGTTTAATTCCCCTCGATAATTGCCTGTGTTTTCATCTCTTCAAAGTCCATTTCTTTGATTGAAATTGGAATTTTGAGTAAAGCTTTCTATGTTTTCTTCATCATGTAGCTTTCCTTCACTGCCTCTTATAAGTGAATGGTCTCTCCATCGGTGCTTTAACTAACACTATTAAGCTTTGGTTGTTAGTGGAATCGTATAGGTCCCTCGAGAAGAATACTCAGGGTCAACCACACGGTTCTGTATCTTTAGCAAAATGGAGGATCTTGAACCGACTGCATGATAGGAATGAGACATTATACTACCGAGTAAGCTCCATTGCAAATTTCATCTTTAATATGTTAAAATACGGTTAAAACTGAACTTGCTTTCATTGACTTTTTATGTCTTTTCCTCTCCAGGTCCTCATTGATAATATTAAAGATTTTGCTCCAATTATATACACTCCAACAGTAGGGTTAGTGTGTCAGAATTACTCTGGATTATTTAGACGCCCACGTGGGATGTATTTTAGTGCGAAGGATAAGGGGGAGATGATGTCAATGATCTATAACTGGCCTGCTCATCAGGTATTGTGTGAATCTTGTATGAGTGTGGTGGATATGACAACATTTTCCTTTTGCCTCTCTTCCTTATTGGAGCTTTGTTGGGCAAAGCAATGAAGATTGTGTTTTAAAATTGCTTTTTGTGTGGCGCAGGTCGACATGATAGTGCTTACTGATGGCAGCCGTATTCTTGGCCTAGGTGATCTTGGAGTTCAAGGAATAGGAATACCTATTGGAAAACTAGATATATATGTTGCTGCTGCTGGTATCAATCCACAGAGAGTATGTACTCCTCTTTCTCTCCCTGCTGGTTTTCTGTGTGTGCCTATTAGCTCTGTTTAAATATTTAGAGACGGGATTTTGCTACTATGCTTCTTTTTTTGTTTACATTTACAAAAATACATAATGAATGACTTGCAGTGCTTGCTTGAAGACCTGGAGTTTCTGAAACTTTGGAAATCAAATTTAGTTCAACTCATTCTCATACGTTACTGGTTTTGTTACTAATTCTATTACCTCTTGTATCACTGAACCTATGCTCATGGCTAACAGATACTCCCAGTTATGTTAGATGTTGGTACTAACAATCAAAAGCTGCTTGAAGACCCTCTTTGTGAGTAGAACATACACATTTAGACCATTCCATTTCATTTGGATCGTATCAATTTCTTGTTTTTGATGAATGAATTGTATTAAGTGCTTTTGAAACTGCTTTTTCTAAGAAAAGACCTTATGACTTTCATTTTCACAGATTTAGGACTTAGACAACCTAGGCTGGAAGGAGAAGAGTATCTATCAATTGTTGATGAATTCATGGAAGCTGTTCATACTCGCTGGCCCAAAGCCATTGTACAGGTATTGGCTTTACTAAGATTGTCATATTTTTTTCCTTTTCAATTATGGTAGTCTCATTCATGCCATTAACTTGATGATTGGGAAACCTGCCAGTTTGAAGACTTTCAGATGAAGTGGGCGTTTGAAACACTGCAAAGATATCGCAAGAGGTTTTGCATGTTTAATGATGACATACAGGTGAGCACTGCATACTTGCTGCAGTATGTCAGTGCATTTACTTGGAGTATGTAATCTATTGCTGAGTGCTATACACTGTCATGGATGATCTGCAGTTAATGCAATTGTGCTTGCTTTGGGTCCTATAGGGAACTGCTGGTGTTGCACTTGCGGGGTTACTGGGAACAGTGAGAGCCCAGGGCCAACCATTATCTGACTTCGTTAATCAAAAGATAGTCGTAGCGGGTGCTGGGAGGTAATTCCAGAAAATCATTTTGATATGTTAAATTAACAGGCCCTCTCATCTTTTTATCCGCCCCCAAGAAAAGTTAATGCATTTACAAATAATTTTTCCATGCTTGCATGTGCTTATCCTTTGTATTATTTTTCCTTTTTTTTTTTCCTGCTTACAGCGCAGGGCTTGGTGTCTTAAACATGGCAATAGAGGCTCTTTCAAGAATGTCTGGGAACAATGAAATGGCTGTGAAGAATAAATGTTATCTACTTGATAAAGATGTAAAATGATACACTTTTCTCTTCAACCACAGCATTTTGTGATATCAATTTTCTATGTTTTTCTGACATGCCTGCAGGGTCTGATACTTGATAAAATGGATCAGTGATCTGATGTATTTATGAAAATCTATTTTACTAAGTGGTTCAATTATTTTTGTGCTAATGATCGTCATGTGATTGAAATATCATCTGCATGATTGGCTTCATTCACAGAGTAATGTTTGAGAAAGAGACTTGTCTCGCATGCAGGGTCTCATCACAAAAGAGAGGAAAAATATTGATCCAGCTGCGGCACCATTTGCTAAAGACTTGAAAGATGTTGAAGGGCTTAGGGAGGGAGCTAGTCCAATTGAAGTGGTAAAATCTCCATGAACTCAAGGCAGATGTTTTATGATCTGTGAAAAGAAGCATTTACTTTTTACCCGCACAACCTTAGAATTATATTTCTTTGTGAGAGTTATAGTTGGTGACAGCTAAATTTTGTTCAGGTTAAAAAGCTGAAGCCCCATGTGCTTCTTGGTTTGTCTGGGGTTGGTGGGATCTTTAACGAAGAGGTGAAGTCCCTGGCTCTTTGTTTTCTTTCATAGTTTCTTATAATTACTTGTTACTGGCTTTTGGTTGTCTCCGAGGTGTGGGGCGGGGCGGTAAGGCCCTGGGGCTGCCAGCGTGGCCACCAGGGTTCGAGCCCTCCAAACCCCCTCGTAAGAGCCTGGGACAGCCGGGGGTTTTCCCTGCTCCCTGGGCCCACAAAGTGCGCTTTCCGGGCAGTGGGGTTTCCCTCGTAAGAAGCTCCACCACAAGTGGAGATATTCAAAAAAAGGCTTTTGGTGCACTATTACTTTTCCTTACTGGTGGGAGTTCTACTGCCTTAATGTCATTACTTTTTCAACTGTGTTCAGACATAATGATTACAACCTGAATTAAAATAAAGTACTGAATGAATAATATTTCTTCCCCATGTTGTTTCAAGAACTCTGAACTGTAAATATGACCCTTACGAGAGTATGTTAGTTTCTATATAGTCTCCCAAGTATACTATTGTGAAATGTTGCTGTCAAATAATATTGCGCTCGTAGTTACCCTTCCATCAATCTTACTAGTGATTGCAATTTGAATCAGGTGCTCAAGGCGATGCGAGAATCAGATTCAACTAAACCTGCTATTTTTGCCATGTCAAACCCCACAATGAATGGTTTGTCATGGCAATTTCCTCAAACTTCCAAAGTTTATGATGGCTGTTAGATTTTTTCTGTTAATACCCTGTCTGTTTTTCGGTGGAACAGCTGAATGCACTGCTGCTGATGCTTTCAAGTATGCTGGGCCAAATATAGTTTTTGGAAGTGGAAGCCCTTTCGAAGATGTTGATCTAGGTACACTACTTTCATATATATGTTTTTTTGCCAAGTCTTTTGACTGAATGCAACAATGATCTAGAAGAATTTGTCTTGTTACTGCACTTAATAATAAGTTTTTGCTAACTTATGGTATTTGATTCTGATTTTAATGGTTGTTTTTATTGCCTTCAACAACCAAATACGTGTTTGCAGGAAATGGAAAAGTAGGACATGTAAATCAAGCAAATAATATGTACCTGTTTCCTGGGTTCGTGTGTCTCTGTTGTTTCACTCTGATATTTTTCCAACCAGGCGTGAATGATGAAGTTTATGTATAATTTTGTCTCCCATTTCAGGATTGGTTTGGGAACCCTTCTCTCAGGTGCGCACATTATAACTGATGGAATGTTGCAAGCAGCTGCTGAATGGTATAGACATAACTTGCTCACTTGCCTTCCTTCTCTTACCAAAAACTGTTCTGCTTTATTTGAATGAACTATAGTTGATGCTGTAGAAAGCTAATAAATGTTTCAATGATAGTAGTAGTCTACTCACTATGATGCAAACTGACATGTTGTCCTGAAAATTATCTATAATGAGCTGGCTACTGAATTTTGGGTGTATATTAGGTGATGCCCATGCGTCTTATATTTTTGGATTGATAGATATACAAGTTGGTTATGAATTTTGCGGTTGACAGTTCTCACATCCTTTTGCATTAGGATATTTATGCCTCGATAGTTTTGTCAAGTTGTTCAATAAGATTCGTTCCCACCTAGATGGCTTGCAGAATTATATATTTAGTTTATGTTCTTATACATCTACTATTGGTGAAAAAATTACCTTCGTGAAAAAAAATCCCCGAAACATAGCACATGCCTTTCAATGGTCTGCAAGTATCTTTAATATTTAGTTGATATTTTTTATATGTTTCTGATGATATCACTTAGCATGAAGTTTGTTTTCACTGTAAATTGCTGACACGGCTTAATTTTTACAGCCTCGCTTCATACATGACGGATGAAGAAATCCAAAAAGGCATATTGTATCCATCTATTGATAGGTAATGTTTCCAGATGTAGGTGGTTACAATTCCATTTCTTCTTTTGGGAAGTAGGGGATTTCGTACCTGCATTTTGCTATTTGAAATATTCAGTGTTGCGTGACTAATCTGCATAGTTAGAGAGTTGATATTATTTTCAGTCAGTACAATTGCTTGACAAACCTGCTTCTGGCCACGCACATTATTCGTCTGCCAACCATACCACTATCTTCATTTTGTTTCATTTTATGCCAAAAATGTCATATTCTGCTTCTTGCATATCGCTGGAATTTGAGCAGCCAATCATTCCTTGATGGAAGCTGATTATCATCTTCTTAAAGATGATGGTTTAGAAAAACATCATGTAATTGGACTTAGAAGGTAGATTGACAAATGGATATGACGATTAATGATGTAAATAAAGTGCAACTTATTTGCCTTGTTGGTTAGTTGTCATCGCCACAAAAAGAGGCACATTCCACTCTACTCTATTTTGGAGGATCATTGTCGATTGATGCCACCTTGTTTATTTATGCAGTATTAGAGATATTACAGCAGAGGTAGGAGCTGCTGTTCTGCGAGCAGCCGTTGAAGAAGACCTGGCAGAAGGACATGGTGATGTAGGTCCCCGGGAGCTCAAGCACATGTCAAAAGTAAGTAGCTATTGTAAATGCAATACTTATGATGAAAAAAATGTCCATTCAAAACACAATTCTATTTTGATTGGAAGCAATACGCTTAAAGGAACCTATATTAATCTGAGAAGTGTTAATAAATAGAGCAAGGAATATGTGCAAAAATAAAGTTGTTTTTCTTTGTTGATTGAATAAACAAACACATATAATAGTATCATATATGCATATTTTCTTTATCAAAGTATTTGGATATTTGCATTGTTTGGAGCAAGATAGCTGCAAGAAATGATGCAAGGAATTACGTACTTATTTATTTTATCGGGTGAATGTTTTGTTTTTTTTAAGAAAAGATTCTGTGATTTTGGGTGCAGCCGGAGACTGTAGCATATGTGTCACGGAATATGTGGTTCCCTGTTTACAGCCCTCTCGTTCATGAGAAATAAGGCTTGAGTGACCACCTCTCCTAATCTTTTCCATCGGGGCCTTTTTCTCAAACTAGGTCAGATTCTGTAGCCCAACCATTATATTTTGTTTTGTTTTGTTTTCCTGAACTCATAATCTGCTAACTTCAGAAATTAGAAGGGCAAGTAATGGAAGCAGGAATTTAATATTCTGGCTCATGTACTTCATTTCTGATTTGTTATATGTAACGGATTAGTTTATGTATAATTCATTTTCTTGAGGAAGAGTCACAATTTTATTTTTTGGAATTTAATTCATAAGAACAATTGCTTCAAACAATCGATTGCTCTATTTCCTTGTTGATGATTTAGTGTGTGTTTGGGGGTAGTGGTAGTTTTTAGAATTGTAGTTTTATAAATTTTGGTTTAATAAAAATATTTTTAATTGCGGTTTTTTTAAAATAAATTTGATCAAAACGAAAGAATTGAGTTCTTACAAGTAAAAAAGAAGAGCAGGAATACATGAATAAAAAATTAAGTTATTTTACCTTCTATAAAATTAAAATTTCAAATGTAATTATATATAAAAAAGTAAGTGAAAGTAAGAACACAAGGTATCACAATCAAAGTTGTCAATACCGTTCCGGTTTTTCTATTGGAACGGAACGTTCCGGTTTCGGAGCGTTTCAGCGTGTCGTTTCGGGGTTTTACTGTTCATATATAATTAATTATATATATATATATATATATATATAAAAAAAAAAAATTAAAATATTAATTTAACAAGCATAATTAAAATTCAAGATAAATTAACTTTAAATTATACAATATAAACACAAAGTCAAACAAATATAATCTCAAAATTAGAAAAAAAAATCAAAAGTTAAAAAAAAAAAAAAGGATTTTAAGGCCGGAACGGTACCGAGACGTTCCGGCCGGAATTTCCGGAACGGGCCGGAATTAAAACCGAGATAAAAATGACGCCGTTTCATCTCAGTTTTCTTAACGGAACGGAATTGATAACTATGGTCACAATATCAATGAGACCCGACTAATTTCTATAAAAGTAGGTGAAAGCAATCATAGCATGGAAGAAATCTTGTTAATTGCATTGAAATTCGAGTGAATTATTTCACGTGTCTCACGTATGGGGACATACACTCGCACACACCAACTCATACACTAAAATCAATATTGAAAAATTAATTACATTAATTAAAACAAGTTATCATATGATGAACCCAGATTTAATACCTCAACAAAACCTTTCTAAAATCACCTTTTAGTTCGTTTAAAACAAGTTATCATATGATTTCAAGAGAACGACACTACCTCTCTTAGTTTGCTCTGGTACAAAATAACACTGTTTTGACTGATCAAGGGCAAATATTAAAAGGAGTCAGACAACAAGTCATCGAGCCACTATTCATCTTCAGCTTTTTGTCTGAAAGAGCTGCTTGGGTGATTGGTTTTCAGAGGTATTTAGTTCATAATCTCTCCTCCAAACAAGACAAAAGACATATCATTCTCACCCATGTAATTCTACTACATTTCTAGCTTGAAAACTGACAAGTTATCACCCATGATTCACCCCCGTAAATAGAGGTGGAGCTCAGATGAAGGGGGTGGCCACCGCAACAATAAAAAAACAAATAAAACATAACAAGAAAACCACGAACTTCTCCATCAAGAATAACTCCTCTAAAGTTGTGACTGGCAAGGGGGGACACTGAAGACACCTTTAACAACCTTCTCACCAACCTTTCCATCAAAAAATAATTCATGTTTTGCAAAGAAATAAAGAGAGGCTGGACCTCATTCGAGCCTATGCCAACCTATATGGATAAGCCGAATCCAACCCATTATTAAAAAAAATGAGTTGGGTTGGGCTTGCGCCCAACTCGTATATATAAGCTTGAGATTTGGCCTAATAGGCTCGGCCTATATGGCTAGCCTAATCCCAAACTCATTCTAATATACTAAAGACCATTTGATATTGTGTTTCAAAATTATTTTTGAAAAAAATGATTTTTTTTTTAAAATTATTTTAAATTAAAGTTTTTTTGGTGTTTTTAAATCATTTTCATAAGATAAGTTGCTATCAAAAATAATTTTTTTTAAAAAAATATATTATTTTGATGTATTTTTGAACAAAAAATAATTTTAAAAGCAACCTCAACTACACTCTTAAATAGTCATTAAATCATTGTTTGGCTTTTAAAAGCGCGTTTTCCAAATACACTTAAAATATTTTTGATGTATTTGATTTTAAGCTAAGAGTATGTTTGGCAAACACACCCTAAGCTCTTTTTCTTTAACTTGTTAACCAAACATGCCCTAATATATATATATATATATATATATATATATATATATATATATAATATAAAAGTCATGGCGTTTTTACTGTACAAATTTCGACTGTTCACCTAGACTCAGTTTACTATTCATTGTTAAAGTGAAATGACCATTTTGCCCCTAGGTCCAAAATTTTTTAGCCCCCGGGATCAGGGGTATTTTCGACTTTTCCATGAGACACGGATGGTATTTTCGAATTTATTGCACAGTGAAACGACGCAATTAGCCCTCCTAAACGACAAAACACGCCACCATCACCCGGGGGTATTTCCGAATTTTCACCCCTGGTTTTTTCATAATTATGGTTGGGGTTAAGGGTTATATGTGTGATTAACCATTTTTTTATTGTTTTTTATCCGGAACACTGCAGGCGCGTCATCCGTACGCACCAACAGTGTTCTGACAGCACGCGCCTTGCATGTGGGGCGTGCGGTGTCATCCGTCGTAGAAAAATATTCTTTCGCCGTCTCAAATGGTTCGTCGCCATTGTATCTTCCTCCACACGCGGTGCGTGTAATGCAAATAGGATTGTGTGATCTTTAGTGGATGATTTTTCTTCCCCCCTCTCTTTCTCTCTTCTGCTGCCGTCAAGTACAAGACAATCCCTCATATTTGTATGTATTGCATTTCGGTCCCTGATGTTTGAATTTCATTTCTGTTACTGATTTTTGTATGGAACTTTCGATGTTTTTCAATTATGCCCTTTAATTGAAATTGATTATATATGATAAGTTTCACTTCGGTCCTTGATCTTTTGATTTTTTATTTCTTTTTGGTTCCTTTTATAATTTTGGTATGCAAGTTTGAATTTGTTGTAAATTTGTCTCCAAATTAAAATTGGTCATATATATTACTTTTCATTTCGGTCCTTATTCTTTTAATTAGTTCAATAATTGCACTATATTGATTTTTTAAAATCCCTTTAATTTTTTTGGTCCAAAATTTTTGATTTGTTTCATTTTTATCCTTCAATTAGACTTAATTATATATTTTATTTGTTATTTTGTCACTTATTCTTTTAAGTTTTTTTTATTAATTTATTTTGTCAAACATTTATTTTGTCCATATTTATATATTTGTGCTTTTAGGTTTTATTTTTATTTTTTGTTAGGGTTTTCATTTGGGCACTTATTTTTTTATTTTTTTATTTAGTATTAATTCCTCTTTTTTTCGATTTTTCTTGCACAATATTTTTTTTTTGTCGGTCTTCATTTATTTATACTTTTGGTTTTTGTTTTTAATTTTATTTTTTATTAGGGTTTTATTTTTATTCGGTTCAATTCTGAGATTTTAATTTATGTTGATGAACATTTCAAAATTAATATTTCTTCTTTTTAATCCTGTTATTTTTATTTGAATTTGTGATCAGATAATTTTATTGTTTTATTGTTTATACAATAATAATGATAATTTTTGTGATTTTTTTTATTTTTTGTGACAAAAAAAATTTAATTCTTTGGAGCAATTTAATAATTTTCTCTATTTGGATAGTAATGTTGATAATAATTTTAACTGTTATAGTAATTATAATGACAGTAATCTGGGGATGAATTTTCAATTTATGTTTCTTCTTTTTGGAGATAGAAAATTAACTGTTTATTTTTTTATTTGATTAATGCAAGTTTTTTTGCAATTTATATTTTATTTGTTGTGTTTAATTTAAATTGAATTGTAAAATGAACTAATCCTAATACAATGTATTCAATAATTCAGATATTCGAATTTTCTTCCTTTTTTTAATGATAATGATAATTTTATATTAGTTATTTCATTGAAACCTACTAAACAAATAAATTTATATTCATTTAAAATTCATATATTTTATATAAAACTTGCACTTCATAATATTTTTGCATAAATTTATTATTTTTCCCAAATTTATATTATAATAAAAAAATTATACAAAAATAATATTTTTTTACATTGAAAAAATATGGTTCCGGCCGCGACGAGGTGCGGGTGACATGGCTAATATATATATATATTAGCAGTTCTTTAACATAATGATAGGCCAGCAGACCTCCACACGGGTTTCGGCTTCATTCTTTTGCCCGGCAATGCACGAATAATGCGGCTTCACCAACGCGAATCCGAACTCAGCATGTGCACATGAAGTTCTCCTTCAGTGATACGGATTACATAAAAAAGAATATACAAATCAGGAAATCCCGTATCCTTGATTAATTTGGATTAGATTCGCCCTATATATACAGGACACCTGAGGCCATTAATCTCACAAATCCATTCAACCCAACCTCAGAACTCTCTTTACATATTCATCGTCTTCCAAACGACCATGGCTAATCTCAGGAAATCAATGCTGGTGGTTTCTCTCTTGATGATGGCTCTTTGCGGAGTCTCCCTGGCTGCCGTTTACCAAGTCGGTGACTCTGCTGGATGGACAAGCATGGGTCAAGTTGATTTCCAAGATTGGGCTGCCAGCAAGAATTTTCACGTTGGTGATACCCTCGTCTTCAATTACAACAACCAATTCCACAATGTGAAGCAGGTGGCGCATCCGGGTTTCGAGTCTTGCAATGCAACATCACCAATAGCTACTTACACCAACGGCTCCGATACAGTCGCCCTTGAAAAGCTGGGCCACTTCTACTTCATCTGCGGTTACCCTGGTCACTGCCAAGCAGGGCAAAAGATTGATATCCTGGTCGCCACTGCAACTTCAAAACCGAACCATGCTGCATCGCCTAGCACTAGCAGTGCTTCATCTCTTTATTCTAGCAATCTGTCTTGGACTTGGGGTGTACTAGGATTCGTTCTCTTAGGATTTGCTTAAAATTGTTTTTTCTTTCTTTGATGGAGATTCGTCATCAATTACATGAATGCTTTCAATAAAATATTATTCTTCCATTATACTTGCGGCCGCTTATTGCACTTTGTAATCAACCACGTTTTTATTTTCCCATCTGATTAGCAAGTAGCAATTATATATATATATATATATATATATATATATATATATATAAAACAAAGGAGCTCTGTTTTACCATGTACCAAGATTAACGGATTGCTACAGTGTAATGATGGTTTTACTCTACGAAGTAAGAGACTGGGATTTTGGGCTTTTTCTTTGTCAATAATTCTGGAAAAGAATGATTTTGACATTTAATTATAATAATTCTTGAGTGACAACTTAATCATACTTGGGTGTGTACTATATGAATTTTTGTAGACAGCCATATATGGATGCACAAACATCCATTGAGACAAGGAGGTAAATTCTACTTGGCTTTCTTTCATGCACTTCTTTGAACTCCTATCCTACGTATCAAACTCATTAACTAGACAGCCCTTGTCTCTGCAGGTATGCAGAAAGCTGTCGGGTTTGAAATATGCAAGAAGTTGGCTTCTAATGGGATCGTTGTTATCTTAACAGCAAGAAATGCGACAAGGGGTCTTGAAGCGGCTCAAAAGATCAAAGACTCTAGCATCTCTGATGATCTTGTGGGTTTTCATCAGCTTGATGTTGTTGAACCTGGTAGCATTGCTTCTTTAGCTGAATTTATCAAAACCAAATTTGGAAAGCTTGGTATCTTGCTAGGACAATAAATCTTTTGAAGTAGAATTTTTTTAATGTCCTGTTATTTGTTGAATTCGTAAATGCTTTAAACCTTGTGCAGGTGAACAACGCTGATGCTTTCCAAAGAGCCTTGGAGCTTTCTGGTGGTTGGTTAAGGCTTTTTGTATTGAAATGATTTCAGCAGGAGGAGATAAGTCCTCTGCTAAGAATGATTATTGGTTAAACCTTGAGGAGATAAGTCCTCTGATAAACAATCTATTTGAACAAGATACAGATCATATAAATCAAAACCATTTTTGACATTTGCATATGAAAACTAGTATGATCAGTGACATACCCCGAGATAAATGCAGGCCAGCCTCTTGGCCTTCATGTTAGAAATCAGTATAAACTGACAGACATGCAAGTTCCCCATCACCATTTTCATTATTTTTCTCAAGAAAAAATAAAATGAATTCAATGTATTGGAGAGTTTCCACAAGGAAAGTGGCATGGACACAAGTCCGTTTTATTGATATTCCCCAAGAAACTACTAAAATATTAGCAACGACATTGATAAAACCAAGCATCCCCTGTCACAGAGAGAGACATAAAAAAAGAAAGATCAATGACAAGAACTTCCAAGGCCAGCACTGAAACGATTGCTAAAGATATGCATCCAAGATACTATCAGTCAGATTACATGCCTGGATATTTATGCTGGGCTAAGTTTGGAAAGATCGAGGACACTTGCATCGATCTATGATATACTCCAAGCTATTTTGTCAAATTATCAGTATCACGAACAAGCTTCATCGAGGGAAGCGCAATTGCAGCCACTGGTTTATTCTCAAATCCACCACCTTCATCAATAATCAATCTAAGACCTTCAATATGAAGTTTCCCGTGGTGGCCGCTAACCACAATGGTTGGTTTCTCAGTTAATTCCTAAGAGAAATTAAACATCAAACATCCACACTTCAGCTACATAAATAAAAAAGACAATGATATATAATATCTTGAATGTGTAAAGCTGTCAACATCCGAGTCATTTCCCACTAAAGAAAGTAAGTGGCTGGAGAAATTGGTAGATTAGGATAAGAAGTTTCAGATAGAAAAATTAATAGGAGGTATCGAGCCATCACCTGTGGTATATCCCAAACATTTTTCCTCCCACTAAGACCCTCTATCTTGGGGAGATGAGTCTCCTTAGCTTTCAAAAATCTCAGTTGTTCGCCTACATTTTTCCCTTTCTCTAAACCAGCATGCACGGCAATCAATTTACAGTGTCTAATTCCTTCTTCATCCTCTATGCACACATCATCCTGGAAAAGAAAATGTCGAGAGAGTAATATAAAACCATAGGCTTCACCATTAGTTTAAACTTTTAAGTTCAGATAGTTGTTTGACATGGTATTAAAGTTTTAATGACCGAATAGTTCCAGATTTGAATCTCACATGGTATCAATGACCAAATGATTACAAGTTCAAATCTCACCATCCCTTTCCAACAAATAAAATTAATCACCGGGTAATAATATAAAACAATTCTCAAAGCGTCATTTAACAGCCTTCGCTTTTGGGTTGTGTTCTTTGACAGAACATTGCACATTCTGAAACCCACCAAGCTTCATCAATTTTCCCTACTGATCAAATCAAACAACAAGGTATGGAACTCGTGTTGTGCAATATACTCGGTTCATCATCTTCCTTTGTTGGCAACTCACATCATTACATTGGTAAAAATCGAGATTTGACAAGTTCTAAACGATAAAGATGGCAATGAAATAAACTTTACCTCTTCATGGATCCAAACCATCTCAGCTAGAAACTTCTTGTGATCATCAGGAACTGCCTTTATTAAGTCTGTCTCGATAAAAAAAATTACACCAATAAGACCACACTATTAATTGTATTGAATTCAAAACCATCTCAAGTTTAAAAAATGCAAGAATCAGAAGATTACAATCCTCCATTAACGATTATACTAATCCAAAATATATTATTTTTACTCTCTTACATTAAAAACTAAGAATCAAACAACTCAAACACAATCTACTCAGTTCAAAACTGATAGACAACAGTAGCCTATTTCATATTTAACAATCAAAAAACCAAATAACATCGATACATTTCTAAACAAGCATGGTGACGTGATTAAGCTATTGACAAGATAACTTAATTCAATGAAAGCTTGTTTTTAAAAAACAAAAACAAAAAGACATACCAGAAGATCCATGAGGGACACCATAGGAGGCAAAAGTGGGACCAGCATCATAAATAGAGCCCTGATATTCGGTCCCTTTAATGGTATTAAATCTTGCCTTAATATGACCGGCCCACCTTCTCCCTTGCAAATGCATATTCTCATACCCTTCTCCTTTATACCACCCTTCCCTGTCCTCACTCTCTTCATACTTCTTCCATCCTTCCTTAAATGACACCCCATTTTGCGGCTCAGGCAGGACACCAACAAAAGCAGCAAAAGCAAAGTCATGGTTTCCCGAAAGAAACACATGCTTTTGATTTGGATACTTCGAAGGTAAGTTTATCAAGAAATCTAGGACTTTCTTGGCATCTGGGCCTCTGTCACAGTAATCGCCTAAAAAGATAATTGTTGCAGCATTAAAGTGTTGGTGGTCGAATTGGCTTTCGAGATTTGACCAAAGATTTTGAAGCTTTGTGATGTAGCCATGGATGTCGCCTATGCAGATTACTAATCTGGGTTCTGCGACCACGCTGTTGTTGCTTGGCTCTGCCTCTGTCATTCGTGGTTCGGTAGTTGTTGTGTTCTGTGTCCTCTGATTGATAAAGATAATATCTTTGGGTACAAATATTATTTTGGTGCTTGATTTTATTTTAACTGGAGTTTGAAAAGGAAGCTCTTCTTGGCTCACTGATAACGACTTTTTCGGGTTGCCAGTTGGATTGTACGGACATGATCCCCTCTTCTAATTTTTTTTTGATTTTTCGACCGGCTTTTTCAGGCATGATGGTTGTTTTTTTGTTTTTTTAATAAAAATATTTATTAATTATAATTAACTGACACAAATTTGATAAGGAAAAAAATTATATAAAATATATTAAACATGTCTGTCGTATTTTTGATCAATACTAGGTTAATTCGCTTTTTTCTATATAGAAAATTTTTATGTGTGTTGTAATTGATTATTTTAATATTTAATTAGTAAAATTATAATAGATAAAATTTGTTAGAAATAAGTATTTTTTTCCCGTCTAAAAAGAACATTGTAATTGCACGCAGAGGAAGTAGCTCGTATATTTTTTAATTGTAGATAATTTGGACAAATTTGTCTACCTATTTTGTTTATGTGTTGCCTCATTTTTATTTTTATTTTATGTATTATTAGATCTGAAATATTATACATAAAAATGTTGTAAAAGTAATTTTTAACCAAAAAAACCTAAAATATAAGAATTAAATTTTTCTAAGAAATACAACTTAAACAAAAGAGGAAATAATTAGAATTAAAAACCAAAATTAAGAGCGTGTATATATATATATATATATATATATATATATATATATATATATATATATATAAACATGGACAAAAATATGAATTATTTAGAAATATATCTAAAAAATTAAAGAATTAAAAGTATATAAGCCGAAATGAAAATCAAATATGTAAATAATTTAAACCAAAGGATTAAATCAAAAAAATTTAGAAGTGTTGTAAGGAAAAAATAAATAATTCTTTTATTTCTTGATTTAGTTTCGATCCCTTTATTTTTTCAGTAATTTTAGTATAATTCTAAATAATCTGTTTGTATTTATGTATCTATAATCTTAGTTGACTTTTAATTTTTATTAGAGCTTTTTTTTGTATTAAATGTAACTTTGGTTAAAAAGTAGAGTAAGTTCAACTTTAGGGGTGTGCAATGAAAGTAAAACTCTCTCTTTTGCATGCATAGTTAATCTTCAGTTGTTAGTTATTTGTTATATTTTTTAAGGCGTTAATATTAAACATATATCAGAGTATATAATTATTTTTAAGAGAAAAAACATTTAAAATAATCTTTCTCATTATTTTAAATGCATTATTTATAATAAAATGAATATATTAAAAACCTAAATAATTGAAAGTCTTGTAGATTGATTTTTGCTCTAATGTATATCATTATTAAAAAAATCAAGAATGATTAACATTTTTTGATATATTATAAGATTTGGTTTTGTTTGCGATAAAGCGCAGGGCAATGACTCGTATATTTTTTATTTGTAGATAATTTGACAAAACCATTTCACCTAATTTGTATATGTGTAGCTTCATATATTTTTTATTCATGTAATATTAGATTTGAAATATCATACATAAAAAAATTACAGAAGTAAATTTTTCACAAAACAACATAGATTAATGAATTATCTTGATTATTATTCTTATTGTTATTATCATGATTGTTAAATTGTCAGAATTATTATAGTTGTTATTGTAACAATTATTGTAAATAATTAATATTCTAATCATTACTGATAATATTTTCGCTGCCACTATCATTTTCATTGTAAAAAGAAATTCATTTTTTTTATAATCTAAGATTTATTTTTCATATTATTATATTTGAAGTATTTCAAAATACTAAGATTAAATTAATTTGAGAGTTTTTTTTATAAAAAAAACTTACTTCATTTTTTTTATATATATTTTAATGTGTTAATATTAAAAAATATAAAAATATATAATTATTTTTAAGAGAAAAATCCTTCAAAATAATTGTCATCATTATTTTAAATGCATTTTCCATAATAAAAATGAATATATAAAAACCTAATATACAATTATTATTATTATTATTATTATAAATAATTTTGCTATAGTAAGAGCCGAAAGTTAGACTGATTATTTTGCTTAGATATATAGCATTATAAAAAAATCTAAGACCATTAACATTTTTTTGTATGTTAAAAAAAATTGTTTATGGCTACGGCAAAGTGGAGGGCAATTGACTCGTATATTTTTTCATTGTAGATAAAATATCTCAATTTTCCACCTTTTTCGTCTACGTGTGACTTCGTATATTGTTTTTTTATGTGATATTATATATGAAATATCAAATATAAAAAAGCCGTAAAAGTCAACCTTTAAGAAAAATAATATCACTGATAAATTATTTCGATTATTATTGTCATTGTTATTATCATGATTGTAAATTATCACAATTATTGTAACAGTCATTATAAATATTATTATAAATAATTCATATTCTAATTATTATTGCTCATACTATCGATGACACCACAATTATTGTTAGAAAAAAAATTAAATTATTTTTTTATTTATAAGATTTATTCCTCTTATTATTATATTAAAAGTATTTCAAAACAATGATATTAATTTTTCCGCAAAAAAACTAGGTTATTCATATATATATATATATATATATATTAAGATGTTAATATTAAATAAATATCAAAATATATAATTAGTCTTACATATTTATAGGGAAAAAACTTACAAATAATCATTATCATTATTTTAAATGCCTTATCTATAATAATTAGAAATTTCAACACCCATGTTATATTAACAAAAAAGCAATTAAAATAAATAAATAACAAAACAAAAATAAATATTATTATATTTAAAAAAAATATTTTACTTGAATAATAAATAAAAATAAAAAACAAAGAGAAAATAATAAATATCAATTTTCAAATGATCACCAGCACAAATTAAAATTTAAACATTAAATAAAAAAACACATTTATAATAAATTTCATTTAAAGAACAAAATTGAAACAAATCTAAACTTTGGTACAGAACAAATTAAAGAATTTAACACAAAACCGGAAATTAAAAGACTTGGGACCGAAATGAAACTAAAATATATAATCAATTTGAATTGAAGGATAAAATTGAAACAAATCAAAACTTTGATATAAAAAATATTAAGGATTTCAAACCAATCGGGAAATTAAAAGACTTAGGACCGAAATGAAACTACAATATATAATCAATTTCAATTGAAGGACAAAATTGAAACCAATCAAAACTTATATAACAGAAATAAAGACTATACAAAACAATTGAAAGATCAGGGGCTACAATAAAAATCCAATAAACAATGGGATCTAACGTGTACTTTCACATGCAAGAGAGAAAAAAGGAGAAAAAAACTTCAACCAACCACTGATATGTCTCTGGGCACCTTGGAACCCCACGCGCTGCACCATGAGGGAAAGAACATGGTGTAGAATAATTCTAGATGCCAGTTGGGCATTTTTACACGCTGGACATCTGCCGCTCAAAATTTGCGTGAGCGTGGCATGTCCTACGATGCGCAAACAGTACCTCACCATAAAATATAATAAAAAATAATAAATTATTACCACTCCCCTACATACATTTTTTGGATTTTGTCTTATATGGGGGTATATACGTATTTGGCTATTTTAAAATATTATACAATTACCCTATTGACCCCGGCGTTTACTATGTAGTTTTGTATTTAACTATTTTTTTTTAAAAGTGCAATAACCTTAATGCCCCCTGAGTATTACTGTGTTGTTTTGTCTTATATATAGGTATTATAGTTATTTTACTGTGCACACAAATGCAAAAAAAATGAAAATACCCCCGAACCAAGGGTAAAAAACACAGTAAAGGGAGGGGGAAAATAGTAATTTTATTATTCCAATTCACAGTCCCTCTGAGTCTAGATGAACACTGCAATTCACTGTTCATTACTATTTAAAACCCCGATCTCCTTTAGCTTCTGTATAATATAAAAATAACTCGTCTAAATATTATTCTATTTTTTAATATAGCTCTTCAAAAAATTATATTTTTTTTTTTGTTTCTTTACTTTGTATTTAGCACTTGCTTTTAAGAGGTAAATGCATAGTTTTCTTATCCCTCCCAACTCTTAATATAAACAGTAGAATCCACCTCCGTTTAATATAAAAAAATTTAAATGCATTTTGCATAATAAAAATGAATATATAAAAACCTGATATACAATAATAATAATAATTATTATTATAAATAATTTTGCTATAGTAAGAGCCGAAAGTTAGACTGATTATTTTGCTCAGATATATAGCATTATAAAAAAATCTAAGACCATTAACATTTTTTTGCATGTTAAAAAAATTGTTTATGGCTACGGCGAAGTGGAGGGCAATTGACTCGTATATTTTTTTATTGTAGATAAAATGTCTCAATTTTTTCACCTTTTTTGTCTACGTGTGACTTCGTATATTGTTTGTTTATGTGATATTATATATGAAATATCAAATATAAAAAAGCTGCAAAAGTCAACCTTTAAGAAAAATAATATCAACTGATAAATTATTTCGATTCTTATTGTCATTGTTATTATCATGATTGTAAATTATCACAATTATTGTAACAGTCATTATAATTATTATTATAAATAATTCATATTCTAATTATTATTGTTCATAATATCGATGACACCACAATTATTGTTAGAAAAAAAATTAAATTATTTTTTTATTTATAAGATTTATTCCTCTTATTATTATATTAAAAGTATTTCAAAACAATGATATTAATTTTCCCCCCAAAAAAACCTAGGTTATTCATTTATATATATATATATATATATATATATAGGTGTTAATATTAAATAAATATCAAAATATATAATTGGTCTCACATATTTATAGGGGGAAAAACTTACAAATAATCATTATCATTATTTTAAATGCCTTATTAACAAAAAAGCAATTAAAATAAATAAATGACTAAAAAAATTATTATTATATTTAAAACAAATGTTGGACTTGAATAATAAATAAAAATAAAAAACAAAGAGAAAAATAATAAATATCAATTTTCAAATGATCACCAACACAAATTAAAATTTAAACATTAAATAAAAAAACACATATATAATAAATTTCATTTAAAGGACAAAATTGAAACAAATCTAAACTTTGGTAGAGAACAAATTAAAGAATTTAACATTAAATTGGAAATTAAAAGACTGAGGACCGAAATGAAACTAAAATATATAATCAATTTGAATTGAAGGATAAAATTGAAACAAATCAAAACTTTGATGTAAAAAATATTAAGGATTTCAAACCAATTGGGAAATTAAAAGACTAAGGACCAAAATGAAACTATAAATATATAATCAATTTCAATTGAAGGACAAAATTGAAACCAATCGAAACTTATATAACAGAAATAAGGACTATACAAAACAATCGAAAGATCAGGGGCTACAATAAAAATCCAATAAACAATGGGGTCTGACGTGTACTTTCACATGCGGGGGAGAAAAAAGGAGAAAAAAACTTCAACCGACCACTGACACGTCTGTGGGCACCTTGGAACCCCACGCGCTGCACCATGATGGAGAAAACATGGCGTAGAATAATTCTAGAAGCCGGTTGAGCATTTTTACACGTTAGACATCTGCCGCTCAAAATCTGCGCGAGCGCGGCATGTCCAGCGATGCGCAAACAGTACCTCACCAGAAAATATAATAAAAAATAATAAATTACTACCACACCCCTAAAGACATTTTTTGGATTTTGTCTTATATGAGGGTATATACGTATTTGGCCATTTTAAAAATATTATGCAATTACCCTATTGACCCCGGCGTTTACTATGTAGTTTTGTATTTAGCTATTTTAAAAAAAAAGTGCAATAACCTTAATGCCCCTGACTATTACTGTGTTGTTTTGTCTTATATATAGGTATTATAGTTATTTTACTGTGCACACAAATGCAAAAAAATGAAAATACCCCAGAACCAAGGCTAAAAAACACAGTAAAGGGAGGGGGGAAATAGTAATTTCATTATTCCAATTCACAGTCCCTCTGAGTCTAGATGAACACTGCAATTCACTGTTCATTACTATTTAAAATCCCGATCTCCTTTAGCTTCTGTTTAATATAAAAATAACTCGTCTAAATATTATTCTAATTTTTAATATAGCTCTTCAAAAAAATATATTGTTTTTTTTGTTTCTTTACTTTGTATTTAGCACTTGCTTTTAAGAGGTAAATGCATAGTTTTCTTATCCCTCCCAACTCTTAATATAAACAGTAGAATCCACCTCCGTTTAATATAATTTTTTTTAACGTGAACGATCAGGTCAACTTATATGTATCTCGACTAATTATATAGGCTTGAAGTTAATAGTTATGTAAGCATTTAGTGGTCATCATATTAGCAAACACAAAGTTCAAATCTGAAACCACAAGAGGAGTAAACTCTTTAATCCCAAACTCGTACCACTAGCCACCTACCGAATGGTTTCTCCTTAATATTTATATTAACGGTGATGGTGTTCGAGAAGTACTTTAAAATACTTTTTAAAAAATATTGATTTTATTTCTACATTAAATAAATTTTTTTTCATGTGCGTAGATCATTTTAATATGCTAAAATATTTTTTTAAAAATACAAAAATATTTATTATTTCAATATATCTTCAAATAAAAAAAAAACTTAAAAAAACATATCCATGCCCATAAACAACTCCAATGATTTTATTTTATTCCCGTCCCATTTGTTCTTCTCAATTCTGAGGTAAGTCAATTTTGGGTTCTGAAAAGTAAAAGTAGAGTGCATATATATATATACTAGCTAATTGCCCCCGCGCGTTGCCGCGGGTATTCTTGTGTATATAATTTAACATAATTAAATCTACAACGATAAATTTATATGATATAAGTAAATAAAAGTTATAGATTAGGAGATAAAATGTATGAAATTTTGAGTTTAGTTTGTTACGCAAGCATAGATTACATCTTTTAGAATATAGGTATTGCGTCATAAACGATCACAAAAGAATGCGAACTAACATTAGAAAAAAGACGAAATTTTTTTATCAGGAAAAAAAATAATTATTGTGCAGATAGTAAAATTATAAAAATCATTTAATACAAAGAGGAAATAAAAATAAGAAAACAATAAAGGGGAAAAGGAAGCAATATTAATTTAAAATATTATAACAATAGCAACATCGGAGTCTTAACATCTAAAATTATTATTGCTGTTAGTATAAAAACAATTAAAATTATCAAATTATACCGATGGAAAAAACATAAAAAGCATGAACAAAATAGAAAGCAAGAAAAACAATTAAATTATTATTATTATTATTATTATTATTATTATTATTATTATTATGAAAGAATAAATAAATGAATGAAATATTAAAAAAATTGAAAAAAAAAAAGATAAAACAAAAAATACAATAAAAACTTAAAATTATCATTGTTATCACTTTTAACACAATAAAAACTATGAAATTGTTCTGAGGGAAAAAAATCCTCAAAAACATCAACAAAACAGTAAGCAAGAAAAATAATTAAATTATTATTATTATTATTATTATTATTATTATTATCATTATCATTTATTTATTTTATTTTTGTGTTAATAATGAAAGGGAAAATGGAAGAGAAAAAAAATCCTAAAAACTTCAACAAAAGATTAAATAAAAGAATAAAACAAAAACAAAAATTATCGTTGCTATCACAGCCAAAACAATAAAAATTATCAAATTATCCCAAGGAAAAAATCTTCAAAAACATTAACGAAAGAGTAAGCAAGAAAAACAATTAAAAATTATAATTGATGATAAAACAAAAATAAAAATTATTAGCTGGAAAAAATCATTTAATCTTAAAATTTTAAAAAATATATGTTCTATGTTGCGGGTTGAGCGAACAATTTTTATAGGATTTGCTGGATCAAAATTAAAATACAATATTTATATATGCAAAATTTAATATAATAAAATTGCTCAACACACCTTTTCATAACAATAGCAAAGTCAAAGCCTTGAAATCTAAAATTATCATTGCTTTTACTATTAAAACAATAAAAATTATTAAATTATCCTGGAAAAAAAAACTCAAAAACATTAACAAAAGAATAAGTAACAGAAACAATTAAATTATTATTATTATTATTATTATTATTATTATTATTATTATTATTATTATTATTATTATTATTATTATTATTATTATTATTATGTTAATAATGAAAGAAACAAAAATAAATGAAAGACTAAAAATATCCTAGAAACTTTAACAAAAGATTAAAAAAAAAAAAACTATTATTGCTATTACTTTCAAAACAACAAAAACAATCAAATTATCCGGAGGGAAAAAAAACATTAAAGAAAGAGCAAGCAAGAAAAACAATTTAATTATTATTATTATTATTATTATTATTATTATTATTATTATTATTATTATTATTATTATTATTATTATTATTATTATTATCACTATTATGTTAATAATGAAAGAAACAAAAATAAATGAAAGACTAAAAATATCAAAGAAACTTTAACAAAAGATAAAAAAAAAAAAAACAATTTATTATTGCTATTACTGGCAAAACAAAAAATATTATCAAATTATCGGGAGAAAAAAAAAACAGAAGAGTAAGAACGAGAATAATTAAATTATTATTATTATTATTATTATTATTATTATTATTGTGTTAAATACACTTATATATACATGGACAAAAGTAAGGATTATTCTAGAAATATAAAAAAATAAAAGTATAAGGGCTGAAATGAAAATCAAATATAAAGGGATTAAATTAAAAAATTAAAAGTCAAAGGGTTGAAATGCAAATTACATTTATTGTCAATTGAAATCAGAGGACAAAATTGCAAAAATCGGAACTTGTGTACCGAATTCATTGAGTTATATACAGCCAATCTGAAAATTGAAAGTAGAAGGACCGAAATGAAACTTTCACATTCAATTAATTAAAATCGGAGGACCCAATCGAACTAAATCAAAACTTATATAACAGAAATCAGGACCAAAAACCAAATTAAAAGTAGAGGGACCGATGTGAAAAGTAACAAACAATGGGGGACTCTTCTGCACATTTACGTGCAGGAGAGAGAGAAACGTGGCCGGCGGCTTTAACCGGCCTCCTCCGCGTCCACAGATATTTTTAGGTTACACGTGCCACCGCGGTAGGAAGACCACGCGGCGGCGCATCAAGATCGACTCTGTTAGCCAATTTCCGGTCATCGTATGACGCCGCACGCGACCTAAATAGGGCGTGAGGCGAAAAACCATCTGGCGCGTGCGCCTCACGCCCTGACAGACACCGAATTTAAAATTGAAAAAATAGGGTCAATTACCGTTCTAACCCTGGACCCAATTCAATGTTTTTGTCTTATTAGAGGCTATAACCGTATTTAGCCATTTCAGAAAATAAAAAAAAAAAAAAAAGTTGCGGCGGACCGAACCGGACCGGACCGGTCCGTACGCGCGCAATTACACCGGTGCCCCTCAGCCGGAGCCGTTATTTTGTCTTATTATCGGGGGTGAAACCGTGAATACATTGTTCATAACTAATTATTTTAAATAAAAAGAAGGAAAAATCGAAAATAACCCCGTTTGACCAGCTCATTTTGCCGCGCGGATGAAGGCTAAAATCGGGCGCACACTGTCGCAATCCACAGTGATTTGAGAGAGGAAGCACAGTGCAATAGGCCACGCGGATTATGTGTTTTGTAATATATATATATCGTTTTAAAGTAAGGTTGGTGATTCTATTCCGATTCGTCCACGATGATCACCATAGCTTGTATTATTTTAAAAGAAAAAAACAACTCAAAAGCATTGAGTGTTGGTTAACTTTTTTGGCCAAGTTGCGACCAAAATATTCCAATTTCATCCCTTTTTTATTTTATTTTATTTATATGTATGTGTTTGTCTCTAATTTATTTTTTCAACACTTGATTTAATGGAGAATAAGCTTCATAATTTATTATAGTTTTTTTCTGTATAATTATTTCAATTTTTACTTTGGATTTAGCACAAGCTTTTAAGATTTAAATACAGATAACTTGATATTTGGTGTGACCCGAGACTCCATTTCTACAGAACCAGCTGGTCAGGTTCATGTCAGTTTAAACAATCTATTTGAACAAGATACAGATCATATAAAATCAAAACCATTTTTGACATTTGCATATGAAAACTGAATTCATGCATTGGAGAACATCCACAGGGAAAGTTTCCCAAATATTCCCGAAGAAACCTGTAAAATATCAGCAACGACATTGATGAAAGCAAGCATCCCCTGTCAAGAGAGAGAGACAAAAAGAAGAAGAAGATCAATGACAAGAACTTCCAGACCCAGCCATCCAAGATCGTATCCGTCAGATTACATGCCTGGATTTGTATGCTGGGCTAAGTTTGGGAAGATCGATGACACTCGCATCAAAATAAATTAGAAAATGAAGTAAAATCATCATTAACATCAAAGAAGTGAATTCAAGTGAAGGAAAATGTAAGCTCAATAGATAATTAAGAATGCCTGCTTATCGTTAATTTATTGATTACAAGTCAGAGAAACGTGCTTATCTTATCGTCTCTCTCTTCTTTTTTTCTACACGTAGAAAGCCAACTGTCTTCCTTCACTTTATGCATTATTAAAATATATATAAAAAGAGTGGCACAGACATGCCGAGGCATCGCATAAAATCTACCAATCATATATGCTCTTGTAGCTCTTCAAAAATCAACTACAACTCGCTTTCATCGACACATCATTTCCTTATCATCTTCTTCGCCAGCTATTGCTTTTATGATTTGACCCGAGCACCACGGGCTAAATAAATTCAAAGAAAATCACCTCTAGATCTTTTTTATTTTTTTTTATTTGTATGCCACTGAAATCAAGTCTTTATTGTCTTAATTAGTGACAGAAGTTTGATTTTAGCACCTACTTCGGCTGGTGTTTCCATTGCCTGGTAGGAGCCGGCCCATGCGATAGTGACAAATACAATATAAGAATCCAATCTAATTCAAAGAAAATCACCTCTAGATCTTTTTTTATTTTTTTTTATTTGTATGCCACTGAAATCAAGTCTTTATTGTCTTAATTAGTGACAGAAGTTTGATTTTAGCACCTACTTCGGCTGATGTTTCCATTGCCTGGTAGGAGCCGGCCCATGCGATAGTGACAAATACAATATAAGAATCGAATCTATTCAAAGTTTCTTACAATCTTTAAGAGAGCAATTCACTTCTGCTTCATCCGATATCATCTTTCACACCATCAGCCATGGCTCGAGAGCCCACCATTCTTGCACCAAAGAGGTTAATATATGCTCTTTCATCCTTCTTCTTTTTCTTAAAGAGTTGTTAAGACAATCAGCACGTTCTGAAAAGTATTTCTGTCACAGGTATGCAGTTGTGACAGGAGCAAATAAGGGGATTGGATATGAAATATGCAGGCAGCTGGCTTCTAATGGGATTTTGGTGGTGTTAACGGCCAGAGATGAGAAAAGGGGTCTTGACGCTGTTCAGAAGCTGAAAGATTCTGGCATCTCTGATGACCTTGTGGTTTACCATCAGCTTGATGTGGTTGACCCTGATAGCATCGTTTCCCTTTCTGAGTTTGTGAAAAATAATTTTGGAAAACTTGACATCCTGGTATGAAGTAATGAATCTCTCGGGCCAATCCTCCATATATATTTTTTTAATCTTTATCTGATAGTTTCTTGAAAATTGTGTAACCTTGTGCAGGTGAACAATGCTGGGATTGGTGGAGTTGCACTAGAGGCTGAAGCTTTTCAAAGAGCCTTTGAGCAATCTGGTGATTTTGTAAGTCTTTTATATTCACTACTAAAAAGAAATGGGGGCGTTTGCAACGGACGTGTCCGTTGCAAACAAGAAAGGAGTCCGTTGCAAATATTTACAGATGCGTTCCGTTGTAAATCCTTGACTACAAATTAATTTGCAATGGAAATTCCGTTGCAAATTAATTTGCAACGGATATTCCGTTGCAAATAGGCAACGGAAAATCCGTTGCAAGCTTGTCAAAAAGATTGTTTATTTAATTTGTTTATTAAATTGTTTATTTAATTTCTTAAATAATTATAAATAAATATTTTCATGAATATTATTAATATTTAGAAGCAAATAAATAGAGTTCAAATAATATAAAAGGACATTTTATAATACAACAAAGATTCAGTTACATTTAACGTTAAAGTAAATACATATTTTTACATCATGAAACAAAAAAATCAAGAATTTTACATCAACATGAAACAAAAGAAGATACATGGACAAACATATCAGTGATCAAATTTGCAAAAGAAGATACATAGCAATCTTAGGTAGGTAGTAGGCAGGCAGGCAGGCAGGCAGCAGGCATCACCTTCCTCTTAGGAAATACACAAGGACATAACCAAGAGATTCTAGATCATCCCTCCGGCTTTGCTCTGTGTAGTCCAGCAAGTAAAAAATATAGCAATCAATGTTATGAAACAAATGGAACTAAATGAGATGACAACAAATTACCAAGCACACAAAAAAAAGTACATACCAATGCCCAGGTGAGTGTTCATGCTTGCATATCTAGCAGTTCCAGTCAAATTTTTATTTTCCCTGTAGTGTATCAATTCCATTAGACTCAATTACCACATATTATCAGCAGAGATACCAACAGTGAAAAACAGAGTATACATGAGATAGCTAAATGAAATACTTCTACAGTCACATCAACAGTAAAATAGATAAGGCACCAAAATTCTATATTTCAAAACCCAGTCATCAATACAATTACTTAGGTACCAAAAAACTCAACCTGTATATTGGAGAACAAAAGACCCAACTGCAGTGAGACATACAACATCACACATGCGTAGCCAAAATATTCCAATACTAAAAATACATCGGTGTGAAAAAACAGAGCAAAAGATTTTCAGCTTGATAAAGTAGATTTCACACACAAATATCATAACAACTATCTACATGGCATTTGGTCATCTTGCATTCATGCTGTTTCATTTTACTCAATGTGGCCTGGTTTTCTATATATATTAACAAGTTTTTGTCTTTCTCCTAAATAAATGAAGAATTAGCACATAAATCCTCAGCTTTAAACAACCCAGCCCTCCAAATTTATTTTCAAATTCATTTTCTTCAAGTTTAAAACAGGAATGCTCACCATTAGAGCACGCAAATCTAAAGCCAGGATGAAACCTGTATAAGAACTCATGCTAACAATTTCACTTCACTATAACACAATTCAACGTATCCACAGCATTGGACAAATGCTTCTTCAAGTCTAAGACAAGAAATGCTCAACCTTTGAGTAAGAAAATCTAAATCCAGGATACGAAACCTGTATAAGAACTCATGCAAACATTTTCACTTCACCACAATCCGGTTTCAGAAGACATCAATGTGCTAAGTACATTACGGCAAACAACTTTCTTAACCATCAATTTGGTTATAACTTCTTTTCTCCTACTTTATTGTTAACCACAGCGCAAAGATTTAAAACATTCCAGCCTATATCCCTTTGGACACATGATCTCAATCATCCTATGCAAATCAAAATTATATCAGAACTCCTCTTTCAAATCCCACCTGCCTAGTTGCTAATCACAAGAAGTTTAATTTTTTTTTGGAACAAGATTGTATGGATTAAAAAAAAGGAAAGGGCTGTACAAAGGCCTGCTGTTCCGGTTACAATGGGTCCGGCCCAAACAGGAAAGTGACATTCCACTTTGAAGGAAGGTCTAAGACCTTAAGAAGCCTGGCCCATTCGGCATGGACTAAGGCAACAAGAAACAACAAAGGAGGCCCTACAACTTGGGCTAAACTAGAAAGAAAATAAAAAGGCCGTGAGGAATGGCCTATGGAGCGCCGCCCGCTTGGGCTCAGCGAATCTGTGGGACAACTTGACCCATACCGATAATGGGCTTTGAAAGGATCGAAAAGCCCTGGACGGAAAAGACGGGCCTCGCGGCCTTGGGCTCGAACCCGCACCTCTAGGCTCAGACTTCCCATATTAATCGCTGGGATGGGGGCAGATCGTCCACCTTCACTCCGTTGATCAAGTGGGCACGGATGATCTGGAAAATGTCTTCTTCAACTTTTTTTGCCCGAGTGAACTGGTTGTTAAAGCTGCGCCGATTTCTCTCATACCAGATATGATAGATAGCTGAGGCTAGAAGGAGCTTGGGGATTATGAACTTTGTTGTCCTCTTGTTTCGGTATCTACCAATAGCCCATAACTTCAACCGGCTCCAAGGGAGATTAGGCTAGTGGATATGAGCTCGAGCATTGAGCGATCTCCAGATCTTCGAAGAATATCTGCAAAGGAAGAACAAATGGTCGTGGCTTTCTTCCACTTCCCCACAAAGCACGCAAGTTGTTGAAACCGAAGGACCCATGAATCTCTGCACCCTGTCCAAAGTTTGCAGCCTCTGATTGAAAGTTAGCCACAACATAAATGCTTGCCTTGGAATATGACCCACATGCCAAATGAAATCATGAGCCAAGCAAGTGTTATGGCGAGGCCTGGTTATCTCCCAGGCTGACTGGTGGTGTACATCCCTGAAGAAGTCCCTTTCCAGAATAGAGTGTCCTCTTGATCGGAATTAGGGAGGTAGTCGATCGATTGCCAAACCGTGTGAAGGGATGGGACCCCCGTGGGGAACTGCCAAGCTCGCCCTCGAATTATCTCTGCAACTTTAGCATTCCAGGACAAACCTGTAAGTTGTACAACATAAAACTTCAAGATACAGAGTTTTTTTCTTGAAAAAATACCATGCATATATTCAACAAAGAAAAAGACATAAAATCCTATTCCACAAACAAAAGAAACTGTCCGGGGAAAAAATAGCACATATATTGAAAGTTATTTAATATGAAAATTCAAATATGTTTAATCACTTAGAGAAAAAATAAATTGCAGGAAAAAATTTAAACTGGTAATCAACATTTTTCTATACAGTTTATACACATTGGTTGCCTCACCATCACTCAAAAAAATTGATAATCAAAAACATTACCGTCAAAACTTGCAATGCAGCAAATGTCTGTCCCTGAAGCTGATCAACAACTGCAGGAACTAGAACCTTTCCAGGGAAGCACCCGCAAGGCTGCTGAAACTGCAGATGGAGCTCTGTGTAGGGAAGAAGATAATTAATTTTGGAAAATGAAAAGGAAAAAAAGATAATTAATTTTGGAAAATGAAAAAGAAAAAAAGAAGCTCGGTGCAGGGAAGAAGATAAAATGCAGGAAATGAAATGCAACTAAACCCTAAATAAAATTTGAAACTAAGGAATTTAAAAAATGGAAATGTTGACCGTACCGTGCGTGCAGGCAACACCGGAAGCAGATCGTTGTGGTGGTGATGGGTCTACTGGGTACCTGAAGATCGAAGCTGGCAAGGTGGAGATCATTGCCTTCACTGTTCACAACGGTGTTTTCAGTAGAGAGATATCGATGGTGCGCAGTGCGAGAGAGAAGAGAGAGAACGAGAGAGAGTAGACCGGTCTACTGTATAACTCAACTTCGACGGCGGCAAGGTGGAACGGGAGCAAGAGCTGGAACGAGGCAAGGTGATGGAACGGGCCAGTAGAGAGAAGGGAAGACGAGGTTATAACCAATTAATTTTGTTCTGAGGAGGAAGAGAGATCGAGGGAGGAAGACAGACGAACATCAATTAATTAAATTTTGAATTTTGCAACGGATTATCCGTTGTAATTTCATTTTTTATTTGCTAACATTGCAACGGAATATCAAATTGCAACGTTGCAACTTGTTTTATTTTGCAACGGAACATCCGTTGCAATTTAAGATTAATTTGCAACGGATTTTCCGTTGCAAATGGTTTTTCATTGCAACGGAAAATCCGTTGCAAATTAAATTTGCAACAAATAATCCGTTGCAAGATAATTATATATTGCAAGGATTATCCGTTGCAACTTGTTTTATTTTGCAACTGAAAATCCGTTGCAATTTAAGATTAATTTGCAACGGATTTTCCGTTGCAAATGGTTTTTCATTGCAACGGAAAATCCGTTGCAAAATTTGCAACGGATAATCCGTTGCAAGATAATTATATATTGCAACGGATTATCCGTTGCAAATTATTTTAACTTGCAACGGAATATCCGTTGCAACACATATGTCTATTTTTTTAAATAAGGAATTTGTTTAGCAACGGAAAATCCGTTGCTAAACAAAATTCCGTTGCAAAGTTTGCAACGGATTTTTGCCGTTGCAAACGCCCCTCTTTTTTAGTAGTGATTGTAATGACTACAAGAGGAGGACATAAGTCATAGACCAGGAAGATGAATGCCTGTGCTTTCTATATTTATGTAACCCTTTGATAGACTAGGAATCAGTTAAAAAATAATATAAATCATATTAGAGACTGAACAAGTTAAGTTTTTAAGTGAAATAGTTTCTTAATATGGTATCAGAGTCTTATTGACCAGTGATCAAGAGTTTGAATTGCGCCACCCTTATTCTATTTAATAAAAATTAATTACAGGGTAGTAGAGACCCGTGTACAAGTTTCAAGCTCAAAAAATTTTAATTTAAAAGAATGTGTTAGAGAATAATATAAATCATATTCTGGAACTTCACATGACAAGTTGAACACTTTTAGGTAAAATAATTCCTTAATAATTAGGACTAATTATTGCTTGTAATAATCACTCAATGGATCTTGAGGTTATTTTGAGTAGTAAAATAAGTAGATCTTCATTTGTTTCTGTGGATATGGCCTGTGAAGTGTTGGAGAGGGTATAAAGTTCTTTTGTCCAAATGCAGCCATCTGGTGACCAAGTGTGGGCTGAAATTGGAACTCAAAATTATGAGATGGCAGAACAGTGTGTGAAAACAAACTACTATGGTGCAAGAGGAATGGCTGAAGCACTTGCTCCCCTCCTGCAGCTGTCTGATTCACCAAGAATTGTAAATGTCACTTCAGTGCTGGGGCTTTTAAAGGTACAGGACGTTGTTTCAAGCATGGAGTCTTGGTGTTTTGGTCCAGATTGAAACTAGCAGTTGTCTTATCTTGAAATTTGCCCGAGTTATTTCTCCTTTTCTAGGAAACCCTAATTTGACTTCTAGACTGGTTGATGTGTAGTAACATTTCTATGTTTTCTTATTCTGAACTATCGTACTTTCTTTACGGTAATGTCCAATAATACAACTCCTAGAAATCATAATTTTTCCCTGCTGTGTACTTTCATGCACGCACTGTTTCGCAAATGCAAATTCGCTTCCCGTGTTAGCTCATAACAATTAGCATTATAGGAATAGTCTTTTATTTATTATCCTCTGAGTTTGTGTTTCATTTAGCACAGACACTAGTACTTGCAGCATTTCTACAAGCAGTCTTACCAAAGTGCTTTTTCCTGTTATGTGGCTTAGAACATACCCAATGAATGGGCCAAAGGATTGTTGGATGATGTTGAGAATCTCAATGAAGATAGACTGGACGAGGTTTTGAACGAGTTTCTTAAAGATTTTAAAGAAGATTTGTTGGAATCCAAAGGCTGGCCAACTTATCTGTCTGCCTATGTTGTTGCTAAAGCTGCCATGAGTGCCTATACAAGGATTCTGGCCAAGAAGTATCCAAGCTTCCGCGTCAATTGTCTCTGCCCTGGCTATTGCAAAACTGACATAACTACCAACACCGGCGTCTTCACCGCCGCCGAAGGAGCTGAAAATGCTGTGAGACTGGCATTGCTCTCTGATGGTGGGCCTTCTGGTTGTTTCTTTTATCAGAAACAAAAGCTGCCGTGCTTTTAAATGAATCATGATGAAGAAAACGGCTACAAGATATTGAAAACTTTCTCGTTGATGTATCTTCACCCCAGGCAGGTTGAACCGAAAGATATTGTCTAGATGTATGAGAAGCTGCAGTTTATATTGTCTAGATGATGCATTTGCCTGACCACGTGGCCGTCCAGTTAATTCCCTTTAATTGTCAATAACTGCCCACTACCCATGTTTATTGTGATTTGTGTCCCTGTTATTCCCTTCAATTGTCAATAACTGCCCATTTCCCCCTGATTTATGAACAAGTGGTGGAACGTGGATACTGCTTTCTTAACGGACAGTTAGACGCTTAATTTTCTTGGACTGCAGTTGCCTGTAATTTGGCTATTTAAAGCCACATTCTGATTAATTAGTAAAGGGTAGATTGGTTTATAAAGTTCTTGTTCATTATTTGGAGAGATTCCAAGTGAGCTTTTCAGATATTGGTGAGATTCTAATTTCTGATGGCTAATTAATTCGTGCTTATAGCGTCACCACTAGATGTGTGAGAAGTTGCACTTTATCTTATATTGAACCTGATTCTTGCCCTGTGGATTATGGTTATGGCGGCAGTTCTCCATTTATGAGCTGCTGGAATACTGGCCACATCGGACAATGAGTAGATGATTCTGATGGATGAAATAGCTTTACACCATTATGTATTATTGGATTAAACTCAGGCTTGAGCTAAATCTATGAGACCAGCGTCCTTTATTTTGTTTCATCATATAAAACGAGAAATGAGCTAATTAACCTTAATTAAATTCTGAAGACCATTTTCCCTAACCCTGTTATCCTATCAAGGAGTACTTGCGCATTGAAAAGAGGTACTGCTAGTGAGGAGAAAATGGAGTTGTCCTGATGCTTACCATACAAACGAATACGCCAATCAATCAGTTCATTGAAAATGACTTGACATATTTGGATTTATATAAATTGTCTGTCGTAAAATGAAAACACATTCTTGGATACTTCACACTCTGTCTTCTTTTTTTTCTTTTTCCTTTTAGTTCCAGTAGTTTAAACAAGTAACAATCAATGCAATCGATCAAGACAGATGTTTGATGCAGCAGCAGATTATTGTTATTCCGTGTTAGGTTTTCAAGACGTGGGACTCGGCTAAATAGGTAGGACAAGAAAGAAGAAGCAAAGTTGACCTATTCTCTGTCGTCCCACTAGAGGGTCAAGAATATCCTGCTTTGCCAAGAAGCTAACCACAGAACCATATAAAAATGAATTCCTAATGCTCATATTTCAGTACCTCATCATCTATGGAAGAATCAACAAAGAGGTGAGAATCGTGATTACATGTATCTCCAACACTTCCTGCATTGCTTCTTCTTCTGACGTTAATCTCTTTTTGCTGACCACATTTTTAAGGAAAAGTTCTTTTGACAGGTATGCATGCAGTTGTTACGGGAGCAAACAAGGGGCTTGGTGGGGGGATAGTAAAACTGCCACTACTAAAAAACGGGGGTGTTTGCAACGGAAGCATCCGTTGCAAATAAATAAGGTTGCCGTTGCAAATTTGCATTTGCAACGGATTTTGCAACGGATACATTCCGTTGCAAAACGTTGACTGCAAATTCCTTTGCAACGGCTTACCCGTTGCAAAGTGGCAACGGCTTATCCGTTGCCAAGTTGCAACGGATTAGGCGTTGCTACTTGGCAACGGCTTAGCCGTTGCCAATTTGCAACGGGTAATCCGTTGCAAAGTGGCAATTATAATTTTTTTTTATAATTAATTTTTATATTAAATTGTTTATTTAATTTATGGAATAATTAAATTTACACACTTTGATTAATATTATTATTTTGTAGAAGCAAATAAATACATTTCAAATAACATAAAGGAAATATTATACAAATTCAAAAAAGATTCAGTTACATTTACTTGTTTAAGTATATACATATTTGTACATCAACATAAAACAAAGAAATAAATAGTTCTATCACTAGCAACATGAAACAAAAAAAATACATAGTTAAGGTGGAAATGATTTACGATGTTGATGAGATGCTGATGGACCAGTATTTGGGGGATGGGGTCGAGGTCTATACATTGTGCAAGATGTGGGACCCATATGTGCCATTGTATGTGATGGCATCGTGCCAACAGGTGTTGACATATCTTGACTCATAAAGTCAGTCCTCACATTACTTCCATACTGGTTCGCAAGATAAGTTGTAATGGAGTCAATCTGACGTTGCATATTCTTAATAACAACATCTTTTACTAGCAATTCGTCCTTAAACTCCTGTATTACAGTGCTCGGATATGTCGAATTCATAGAGTACGAATATTGAGATGAACTCGTACTAACCGTCGATGCTGGCATACGTGGTGCACCGTAAACTCTACCCTTGCTGACCCCCCCAGAAGCCTGACACCAAGCTTCTCCATCAAAAGAAGGATGGACATCTCGGTTTGGTCCATACTTTGCAATCATCTCATTTCTATATTTCTCCTGCAAACAGACAAGTACATGTAGAAATATTTTTTTTAACAAAATAAGGAATTATATAAAAGTAATTAATTAATAAAAAATAATAGTACTTATCACCACTGTTTTGGACCTGTTATCCACGAATGTGCCAGTTTGATTTACATTCTGATGCAACATTGAAAATACATCATCCCATGGAAGTTCTTTTCCACCGGCTTGTTGTTGCTATGAACATTTTAAAAATAATTAGCAGCATAAATATTAACCCAATACAATAACAAGTGTTTAATAATCTTAATGCTTACCATACTGGCTCGATATGATGCAAAAGACACTGAGCCACCACAATGAGAACTTATTTTACCATCTGTTTGTTTCAACCGATTGCGTTTTGAAGCGTCAGATCGTCTATGGAATTCTTCGGTTGACCAAACTTCAAGTATCATTTTATTCCAATCTTCCTTTTGTATCCAAATTGGACCATTGTCAATGCAGTCAGTAATATTTATGGTGTTCAGTTTAGCTAGAGCTTTAGAGCGTGCTCGGGCCAATAGTTGGTTCAAAGAGATTCGAGCTTTAACTTCCCAGATATTCCGAACAATATCTTCATCTTCCTTGGGGAAGTCATATTTTTTCTATGAAATACATATGAAAAGTATAATCATAAAAAATACATTATCAAAATTATGAAAATAGTTGCGTGAATTCAAATTAAACAAGGCAATAAAGTCAACAATCTTTTTTTTGTCATACCTTGAACTCTTTGAACAATTCATCCTTATACATCAAATCTACTTTGTCCCAACTGTGCCATGGCCCCTTGAAATTACATCGCAAAATGTTTCTGATTTCATGCCCACATGATGCATTATTAAACCTGATATATTATAATAACAATTTTTTCAGGAATCAAATACATACATAAATAATGAATGTGTTAAAAAACTATAAAACTTACTCTGTTCTTCTATACAAAGTCAGTTGTCGTTTTTTGTTACTGGATTGATTTCAGTGTCAAAACCGATCCGTTTAATGCAAACATTGTTCCCTGCTGAGTTTTGACCACTACCTGATTGGTGACAATCTTCATTTTGATCGTTATTATCCTCTTCGTTTATTGTTTCGTCAGTTTCGGTCTCCTCATCATCCACATGATCACCATCCACTCCCGGATAATTATCATTCACCAGCAAATGCTGATACCCGAACATGTAATTATCTTCTATATTTGGAAATGAACTTGGGACTTCGGACATGTTATTATCATCTAAGTCAGTACGGTCAATTGGGCGAGAAGTTGTTGCATCCGTATTCATCATGTATGAATTTTTTTTTGATCTTGATGCAAACTTACCAGTTTTCGAATCTAATATAGAACACATACCAGCCAGTTTGTGCAGCAATCATCAACAACATTTTAATGGTGTCAAGCCTAGAAACAGGTGCAAATGTATCATGATAATCAATACCTGGTTCTTGGGAGTAGCCTTTAACTACTAACCTTGCTTTGTGCTTGTTGATGCTTCCATCTGCATTTAATTTGGTTTTGAAGATTCAATATTTCAATCAAAATAACAAATCATAGCATAACGACAATCATCATTACCATCAACATGAATATTTCAATCGAAGTAACATATCCAAGCATAATACTCATCCTCATTACCACCAACGTCTAATATTTCAATAAAAATAACAAATCCAAGCATAACGGCAATCATCATTTCCATCAACATCAATATTTCAATCGAAGTAACATATCCAAGCATAATACTCATCATCATTACCATCAACATCAAATATTTCATTCAAAATAACAAATCCAAGCATAATACTATTCATCATTACCATCAACATTACACATATTAGGAATCCAAATTAACAATACAAGCATAATGCTAATAATCATTACCATCAACATCAATACTTTAGTAGGGAATAACAAAAATACATGCATAATGTTAATCATCATTATCATCACATCAATAGTTTCTTAGTAATAACTAGGTAACTATGTTCATGTAGCAAACTAATTCATGTAGCAACCTAATTTTTGTCCCTCATAAGAAAAACAGAAATTTGCAACGGTAAGCAAGAGCATTTCTGGATGATTCCAAGCAAGAAAAAGCAAAATAAGTAAGTTAAGAGAATATATGTTATTGCATTCATGGTACAATTTACATGTTAAAGTAATTATGTTTACATCATGATAAATAAAAAATAAAGAGAATATATCCATACCTCTACAGGCGCAAAGGCTATGAAATAAGACAAATCCTACAAGAGAAGCACCAAATAATCTGCACCATCGAAGATCCATTGTTTCAATATAAACGCAATCAAATGATGGTTAATCTATTGTACAAGAACAACCATTATCCAAGTACAAACAACTTGCCTAATTGACATGCTTCACAAACATCTTTTTGTTCTTGAATTTTAGGTAATCCAATCACAATCTCTAAGTCTGCCATCTTCTTCATGGTAGCATAATTAAAATGCCCCAACCTTTTATGCCATAACACTGAATTTGAGCTACTTGTTATGCTCATATTCAAGTGTTCATTCTCCAAGCCGAGACTAAAGCTCCTATTAGTCATTTTGGCAGAAAACAAAACACTTCCACTACCATCTCTAATCGTGCATATGCCATTAACAAAGGATAATGAATGACCATCTTCAAGCAATTGACCAACACTCACTAAGTTTTGTTTAATTTCAGGCACAAACAAAACATTGTCAAAAGTTCTTATTCCAGCCAAAGTGTTTATATCCACATCACCTCTGCCCTTTACATCAACATACTGCCCATTTGCAACTTTTACTTTAGACTCATAGTTGGTATCTAAGGCTTTAAACATGTTTATATTTGCAGACATGTGATTAGTGCAGCCACTATCAACAAGCCAGTTGGAATTTGTTACCTCAGTTTTGCAGCAATTTTCTTCTTTCACAGCCATGAACAAGTGTTCATCTTTTTCTTCAGTGTTCTTTGCCACATATGCTTGCCTTCCAGTTCCAGCTCCTGAGGGTGACTTGCAGTACTTTTGAATATGGCCAAACTGTTTGCATCTCCTGCATTGTGCATTTTTCAGCCAACACCAGGCTTCTTGATGACTTGTTTTGTGACAATACTTACAAGGGGAAAATTGCTCCTTCTTTTCTTTTCCCCTTGTGTTTGAACTGCTAGGGGAATTCTGATTTCCTTGCCACTTCTTGGTCTGCCAGTTCTTCCCATTTTCCCTTCTACCTTCATGGCTGTCTTTGGAAAAATTCTGGGATCGTGGCCTGTTTTTGAAACCAGCAACAAAGGCCTCTTCACTTGACACTTCTTGCCTAAAGGAATGCCTTTGTTCAACTGATTGAAGAGCATTGATCAAGTCCTGAAGACTCATCTCCGTGACATCTTTAGAATCTTCTAAAGAACAGATTTTGTTCTCAAATCTTTCAGGTAGGCTGACAAGCACCTTTTCCACCACTCTTGAGTCTTGAACATCTTCACCCAAAAGTCTCATTTGATTGACTATTTTTGAGATGTTAGATGAAAAATCTTTAATAGTTTCAGTTTCCCTCATTTTCAGCCCTTCAAACTGTCTCTTTAAGTTCAAAATCTGCACTCTTCTTGACTTCTCATCACCTTGGAATTCTGCCTTCAATTTATCCCATGCTTCTTTAGCATGTTCACAAGCCATTATTCTTGTGAATATCTCTTCACTTACTGCATTATGGATGCAGGTAAGTGCTCTGAATCTCTTTGCCTTCTCTTCATTGTAATACTTCATTTGATTCAAGGTGGGATTGTTGTTCAAAGGATTTGGCTCCCTATTTGTCTCCACAACTTCCCATAAATCAAAGGCTTTGAGATAAGTTCTCATCTTCACTGCCCAAACATCATAATTTGTTTCAGTGAACACAGGTGACTTTGATAAGTTCGATGAATCCATTCAGTAGAAATCAGTTGAATTCTGGAAAAATAAAACCTCTCTCGTGTTTCACTCTCCACCCAATCAAAGTTAAATAACTTTGAAAAAATCTCACAATGCACTCGTGTTTCACTCAATTCCCTTTCTAAGATTCAATTTTGCTCTGATACCAATTGTTGGAAAATTTCGGATGAACAAACAAACACTGTTCAGATCACTGTCAGGAATTTGCCTCTGACAGTGACAAACAGACACTGTTCAAATCAGTGTCAAGAACAAGCCAATTTTCCAGAAATTTCCCAGAACTTTGACTAACAATTTTGAGACAAAATTAAGCAATAAACATCAGAACAAGGGGCAGAATTTCTTGTTAGGATACTGCCATCCCTTCACTTTTATTTATAGAAGAAAATCAAAAATACAAGAATAGAAATTCAAACCTATTACAAACTCTTCTATTTAAAACAGGAAATAAACATCCGAAAATAAAGCAACAAGATATGATCAAATATAATTTGATCTTACTTAACTAAAACATAAACTCTTAATTAAAACACAATAAAAACAATAAAGGAAAACAGATGATCTTCGCAGCTTCAATTCTTCAATTGTGCAGACTTGAAATTAGTTGACTTTTGTTGACTTTGACCCTGCATTTTCAACAGTTACGGGAGCAAAAAAGGGGCTTGGTGGGGGGATAGTAAAACTGCAGGCCTCTAATTCTTCTCGATGTAATGGATCCTGCAAGTATTGCATCTCTTGCAGATTTCATCAGAAGTCAATATGGAAGACTTGATATTTTGGTACGACCGAGAGCAGATTCACACAAAATTAACCGGTGGTGCTAAAGTCAGTTCAGCGTTAATCTTCTCAGTTTGATGAACTGCCAGATGGAAAAGTAAGAGTTACTGAGGTCAAGGGATATAGTGTTCTTGGAAATAGTTCAAACGAACCTGATAAATTGTTCATATTGCTGAGTTTGGTAATATGGAAGATCTAAAACATGATGGCTGCTTGAAACATATGCAGGTGAACAATGCAGCGATCAGTGGAACCACAATAGACTCGGACGCTTTAGCAGCTTCAAAAATTACTGGTACTGAAGTAAGTACTTTCCTCAGGATTTATCTCAGTTGAAGCTAAACAAGAGTTTGGAAATGGACATGGAAAGCTCGTTTATTTGCAGAATTAAGCTTAGAAACACTTCCATGGAGTGAATAATATGTTAACTATTTAATTTATTTTCATCAAGTACGGATTATTAAAGTAGAAATGGTTAAATAGGCATGCCTTCAATTAATCCCCATCTTACAAAGACTGCAGATGTTCTTTTTTATTATGGCCAATGCAAGGCTTTTTCTTGTTTGAGTCAAGGGTAGCATCCTAACATTAAGCAATTAAATTAATTTCTTTAGAAACCAAGGGCTGGCCAGCTTTACTGTCAGCCTATGTACACTCAAAAGCAGCCATGAATGCTCACACAAGGATTCTATCCAAGAAGTACCCCGATTTCTGCATTAATTTCATCTGTCCAGGGTCTGTCAAAACAGATATGATCAGCAATGATACCGGCACCTCATCGGTTGATGAAGCTGCAGTGTATCCTGTGAAATTGGCGCTGCTTCCTGATGGAGGACCTTCTGGCCTCCTTTTTCATTCTGGATAAATTATCTTGTTTCTAAATGCAAAACAACCCCACCATGAGTTTGCAAAAATGGTGTAGAAATTAAGGATCAACGAAGCCAGATGGCTGAGTCCTGAAAATCTTTGGCCACCAAACACGCTTTGTAGTGCGCAAGAGTCATATCTATCTATTACGTGTTTAATATTGTATATCCATTTACAACCTACCACATTCATAGACGGTCATATGATACCAGGGACCAAATATCAATAAAAGCCAAGGAAGAAATTTTAGCAGTTCTAGTCGATTGTCACTCGGATATCATTTCGCCTTGGTAAAAGATGAGTTGCATGCGGATAGAGAAGAAAGATGCTGATCATATTTGCTCTAAAAGGATGAGTGGGACATGGTTGCAGGACCATATGATGTTGATTTTAGAGACTTGAAAGAGAAGGAGATTGTGTGGTAGTGAGATATATATCAATAAAAAGATTTCGACCAGGAATGGTAGGTATGGACAAGGAGGACATGGCTGAGTGAGTCGCAGCACGATAAGAGGAAGAAGAGGGGGACATGGTTGAGTGAGTTACAAGCAGAACTGCTGGGATATTTTGATGGTTCCAGGAACGAACGATGATCTTATTGGCTGATATAAAATCAGCCTATGGACAGAAAATTCATACTGCTTGCTCATAAATATTGTTTTCAAACCCACCTGCACTCGTTAGAACGTACACGATTATCAAATTGGAGTACTTAGCCCATCGAGTTGATTTAAGAATCTAATAATTTTATCAATGGAAGATGATCCAATGAAGCTGGTTAGAGTCTAACCATGTCAAAACAAATAAAGTCAGACTTCTTCTTTTGTGCTCTACCAAAACATAGAAAAAAAGCTGATATAAGTGGACCTAATGACGTGATCGAACAGTTTGATAATTATACATTAAGCCGAGGACCCACTAACAATATATATTACAAAACAACTAATTCTCGTTGCCTATTACACTGTGGCTTCTCTCTTAAATCACTGTGGATGTGGCTTCTCTCTTAAATCACTGTGGATTGCGACAGTGTGCGCCCGAATTTAGCCTTCATCCTCGTGGCAAAATGAGCTGGTCAAACGGGGCCATTCTCGGTTTTTCCTTTTTCTGTCCTTTTTTTTTTTAAATAATCAATTGTCAACAGTGTATTAACGATTTCGCCCCCTATAATAAGACAAAACAACACATCCGGATGAGGGACACCGGTGTAATTGCGCGCGTCCGGTCCGGTCCGCCGCAACTTTTTGTTTTTTTAATATTTTCTGAAATGGCTAAATACGGTTATAGCCTCTAATAAGACAAAAACATTGAATTGGATCCAGGGTTAGAACGGTAATTGACCCTATTTTTTCAATTTTAAATTCGGTGTCTGTCAGGGCGTGCGCCGCACGCGCCAGCCGGTTTTCTGCCTCACGCCCTGTTGAGGTGGCGCGTGCGGCGTCATAAGGTGGTCGGAAATTGGCTACCGGCGTCCAACCCGATTCGCCGCCGCGTGGTCTTTCTCCCGCGGTGGCGCATGTAACCTAAAAATATTTGTGGACGCGGAGGAGGCCGGTTAAAGCCGCCGACCACGTTTCTCTCTCTCCTGCACGTAAATGTGCAGAAGAGTCCCCCATTGTTTGTTACTTTTCACTTCGGTCCCTCTACTTTTAATTTGGTTTTTGGTCCTGATTTCTGTTATATAAGTTTTGATTTAGTTCGATTGGGTCCTCCGATTTTAATTAATTGAATGTGAAAGTTTCACTTCGATCCTGCTACTTTCAATTTCCGGATTGACTGTATATAACTCAATGAATTCGGTACACAAGTTCCGATTTTTGCAATTTTGTCCTCTGATTTCAATTGACAATAAATGTAATTTGCATTTCAGCCCTTTGACTTTTAATTTTTTAATTTAATCCCTTTATATTTGATTTTCATTTCAGCCCTTATACTTTTATTTTTTTATATTTCTAGAAAAATCCCTACTTTTGTCCATGTATATATAAGTGTATTTAACACAATAATAATAATAATAATAATAATAATAATAATAATAATTTAATTATTTTTCGTTCTTACTCTTCTGTTTTTTTTTTTCTCCCGATAATTTGATAATATTTTTTGTTTTGCCTGTAATAGCAATAATAATTTTTTTTTTGTTTTTTTTTTATCTTTTGTTAAAGTTTCTTGGATATTTTTAGTCTTTCATTTATTTTTGTTTCTTTCATTATTAACATAATAGTGATAATAATAATAATAATAATAATAATAATAATAATAATAATAATAATAATAATAAAAAAAATTGTTTTTCTTGCTTGCTCTTTCTTTAATGTTTTTTTTCCCTCCGGATAATTTGATAATTTTTGTTGTTTTGACAGTAATAGCAATAATAGTTTTTTTTTTAATCTTTTGTTAAAGTTTCTAGGATATTTTTAGTCTTTCATTTATTTTTGTTTCTTTCATAATAATAATAATAATAATAATAATAATAATAATAATAATAATAATAATAATAATAATAATAATAATAATTTAATTGTTTCTCTTACTTATTCTTTTGTTAATGTTTTTGAGTTTTTTTTTCCAGTATAATTTAATAATTTTTATTGTTTTAATAGTAAAAGCAATGATAATTTTAGATTTCAAGGCTTTGATTTTTCTATTGTTATGATAAGGTGTGTTGAGCAATTTTATTATATTAAATTTTGCATATATAAATATTGTATTTTAATTTTGATCCAGCAAATCCTATAAAAATTGTTCGCTCAACCAACAACATAGAACATATATTTTTTAAAATTTTCAGTTTAAATGATTTTTTCCAGCTAATAATTTTTATTTTTGTTTTATCATCAATTATAATTTTTAATTATTTTTCTTGCTTACTCTTTTGTTAATGTTTTTGAAGATTTTTTCCTTGGGATAATTTGATAATTTTTATTGTTTTGGCTGTGATAGCAACGATAATTTTTGTTTTTGTTTTATTCTTTTATTTAATCTTTTGTTGAAGTTTTTAGGATTTTTTTTCTCTTCCATTTTTTCCCTTTCATTATTAACACAAAAATAATAATAATAATAATAATAATAATAATAATAATAATAATAATAATAATAATAATAATAATAATTTAATTATTTTTCTTGCTTACTGTTTTGTTGATGTTTTGAGGATTTTTTTCCCTCAGAACAATTTCATAGTTTTTATTGTGTTAAAAGTGATAACAATGATAATTTTAAGTTTTTATTGTATTTTTTGTTTTATCTTTTTTTTTTTACAATTTTTTTAATATTTCATTCATTTATTTATTCTTTCATAATAATAATAATAATAATAATAGTAATAATAATAATAATAATATTTCAATTATTTTTCTTGCTTTCTATTTTGTTCATGCTTTTTATGTTTTTTCCATCGGTATAATTTGATAATTTTTATTGTTTTTATACTAACGGCAATAATAATTTTAGATGTTAAGACTCCGATGTTGCTATTGCTATAATATTTTAAATTAATATTGCTTCCTTTTCCCCTTTATTTTTTTCTTATTTTTATTTCCTCTTTGCATTAAATGATTTTTATAATTTTACTATCTGCACAATAATGATTTCAATAATTATTTTTTTTCCTGATAAAAATATTTTCGTCTTTTTTCTAATGTTAGTTCGCACTCTTTTGTGATCGTTTATGACGCAATACCTATATTCTAAAAGATGTAATCTATGCTTGCGTAACAAATTAAACTCAAAATTTCACACATTTTATCTCCTAATTTATAACTTTTATTTACTTATATCATATAAATTTATCATTGTAGATTTAATTATGTTAAATTATATACACAAGAATACCCGCGGCAACACGCGGGGGCAATTAGCTAGTATATATATATTGAGCATGCAAGAAGAACCTTTTCTCTCTCAGCTTTTAGACTTTTCTTCGATCTCTTTGGCACTACTCAGTCCACAACAGATGAACATCCCGACGTAATCCAGACCGCATGCAGTAGATATAACATCCATACCTAACACTCCCACAGATTAGGCCTTGTGTTGTGATATTAAAAAAGCATGGATTTTAAGTAAAGTGATGAGAAAAGCTGAATCATCAGTGTCGTTGCCATGTGGGGGGTTTCGTGAAGTAACGAAGGCGTGTAGTGAATGGGTTAGGAAGTGTAGGTTCACGGTTCACCACTCAGCCAGCCAAGAGAGAGCCTGAATAGTCTTAGCAAACGAAGGAACGAATGAAAAAGGTTAGCGGATACAAGAAATCGATTGTACACGTTTGATGTTTCTTGTTATATATAGACAGACAATGGCATGCTGATGCCATTATTCCTTAGATGTATGTAATCGGTGGATTATTTTTTAGTTTTTCTTCTGGAACTAAGATCGTCCTTTTGTCCCGGTGTCTATTCCAGAGTATGTTAAATGTTATTTTTCAAAGTTATTTTCACTTGAAAATATATCAAAATACTATATTTTAAAAAAAAATATTTGACATTAAAACGATTACAAAACACACAAAATTAATTTTGAAGATAAATCTAGGTATTCTTGTTATTAAATCTCATTGCTAAGTAAAATGGCCTTTGAACCGGACTAAGTTTCAAAGAAAATCGGATGATAGTTAACCTAATGTGACTCAACTAACCTAGTGATTCAATTGACCTAGACAAAACCCGAGCTGACTTGGAAAAAATAAAATGACTCCAATTTAATGTTTATATATATATATATATATACTAGCTAGAAAGATGATGTACTGAATTGATCTAGGTCAAATAATGAAACCTGCATAACTCATGATCTAGGTCATGATTCTCACTGAGTTTAAAAACTTTATTTTTTAAACTTTATTTTTTATTTAATCTCATGATTATAAAAATAGATATTCTTAGGAAATACAACATATAAAATTGTTGAGGGCCTATATTTTTTCAACCTAAACTCCATTTCCTTATTAATGCATCTATTGATTGTTTGAATGAGAGCTTTTTTATTTATTTATCTATTGTAAACATTTTTTTATATTTAAAAACATATCATTATCTTAAAAAAAAAATTGAAAAATAATGATTATTCATGATCTCAAAAGAAAATTAAATTAAATAAGACAATGTCTTAATATTTTGTGTGTGACTAAAAAAATATTAATAAATGTGATAAAACAATGTTACACTCTTATATCATTAAGAGAAAAACAATGACATCAAATTTGGTTTATTTGCTCATTAAATTTGGGAAACCAATTGCTTTCTCTTTCTTCCACCGTTTTCTAGAGACCTTATATCTTTTTCATCTCTCAAAATGAAGGATTGAATGTGAACAAATAAAATTTTGGATCAAAATATAAATGTTCAAAACTAAAGAGACCAAAAATAAAATTAGAAAAACCTCATAGGAAATTTTTTAAAAAAAAACGTTGAGTGAACAATATTCAAAAGGGAAAAAAAATATTTTCTTACCTCATTGTCAATTTTAGTCCCTGGATTTCTAGTTTTTCTTAGACAACAAAACTATTTTTGTTCATGCAAAAATAAAATCCAATAATGAGATGCGGAAGTATAAAATTAAAAATAAAAATAAAGGACTAAACAAGAAAAAAAACAACGGAAGAGAATAATAGTTGAAATCCAGTATTTTATGAGGTGGTGAACATGAATTCACCATATCTTTTAGATATTTTTTAATAAAAATATCTAGACTAACTTGAAAATTCTAAAAAGTAGAAACAATTTAATTAGCAAGAAGAAACAATTCATGGTATGAGGGTTTTGTTTGATTCTGACTGCCTACCAAATTGGTTATACGAATCTTTTGAATGTTTTCCATTCGACTTATTGTATTTTTTATGTATATAGAAATGATTTTAGGAATTTTATCTACCAATATATATATTCTGATTGGTTTGGTCACTCACGTGTATACAAGAAACATTAATTGATTAATTCATGTTGCCGACTGATCCTTCGAGCTGACTCGGTCACCTTCTTCTTCTTCTTCTTCCTCTTCTTCTTCTCTACAACTTCTCTCACCTACAATATAGTCTATACCATGGATGGACACTTGATAAACCAAACCAACTAAACTCCTCTCCCTCCCTCTCTATAAATTCTCTGCAAATGCAGTGGTGCAATTAAGGACCGATCGAACATTCACAAATGTCCGATCCAGGACATTCAGACATGTCACAAGGAAAAGACCTGCCACTCTTTAGCCATAACAGCCACCAAATGGAGCTCCAAAAACATCCTAGCAGATCCAAACCCTCGCTTTCTCCCACTCTTTCCGAGCTCCTAAAGCGTGTGGACGATGTGCAAAGCGACACTACCTCCAATCACAGCACTCCTGCCCATCAGCAACAAGTCCTTGAGCTAGGCCCCTATGCCTGTAGCTCTATGCCACCATCAACCCCTTTCGTTCTTTCTTTTAACAGCTTGACATACAGTGTAAGAGTTAGCCAAAAACTGTCGTTTCCAATCTGTGGAAAGGACTCGTCACTTGGTTCTTCGGAGACATCTAGCATGAAGGTTTTGTTGAATGATATTTCAGGAGAGGCGAGAGAAGGGGAGATTATGGCCGTTCTTGGGGCTAGCGGGTCTGGTAAATCCACATTGATTGATGCACTTGCCGACCGGATTGCAAAGGATAGCTTGAAAGGTTCTGTGACTTTGAATGGTGAGGTCTTGGAGTCAAGGCTATTGAAAGTGATATCTGCTTACGTTATGCAAGATGATCTTTTGTTTCCTATGCTCACTGTGGAAGAGACGCTAATGTTCTCGGCCGATTTCAGGCTCCCTCGCTCCCTCTCCAAGTCGAAAAAGAAGGCAAGAGTTCAGGCATTGATCGATCAATTAGGCCTGCGTAACGCGGCCAATACTGTGATTGGAGATGAAGGGCACAGAGGCGTTTCCGGAGGTGAAAGAAGAAGAGTTTCTATTGGAATTGACATTATTCACGACCCAATTCTCTTGTTTCTTGATGAGCCAACGTCAGGGCTTGATTCAACTAGTGCTTTCATGGTTGTTAAGGTCTTGCAGCGCATCGCACAAAGAGGAAGCATTGTAATCATGTCCGTACACCAGCCAAGTTACAGAATCCTGACCTTACTTGACCGTCTGATCTTTCTTTCACATGGGCAAACAGTGTATGCTGGATCTCCAGGAAGTCTTCCAGAATTCTTCTCTCAGTTTGGGAATCCAATTCCTGAGAATGAGAACCGAACTGAGTTTGCTTTGGATTTGATTCGTGAACTTGAAGAGGCTCCGGATGGAACAAAGAACCTTGTTGAATTCAACAAGTCATGGCAAGCCATGAAGAATCCCCAGAACAGAAACTTCAACGCATCCAAGCTTTCACTTAAGGAAGCAATAAGTGCCAGCATCTCTAGAGGCAAGCTGGTCTCTGGTGCCCCAAATAATTCCAGCTTGACATCTTCAGTTCCAACTTTTGCCAATCCACTTTGGATTGAAATGATGGTTATATCCAAAAGATCGTTAATAAATGCAAAAAGAATGCCTGAATTGTTTGGGATTCGCCTTGGTGCTGTTCTTGTTACTGGTATAATCCTGGCCACCGTTTTTCATCATCTTGACAACTCGCCTAGAGGTGCGCAAGAGCGATTAGGCTTTTTTGCTTTTGCCATGTCCACCACTTACTACACCTGTGCAGAATCTATCCCTTCCTTTCTGCAAGAACGTTATATTTTCATGAGGGAAACCGCCTACAATGCTTACCGTCGTTCATCCTACGTTCTTGCTCACTCTCTAATCTCGATTCCCTCTCTGGTTGTACTTTCTATTGCCTTTGCCGCGACAACATTCTGGGCTGTAGGACTCGATGGTGGGTTTTCTGGGTTCTGCTTCTTCTTCTTCACAATCTTGGCTGCATTTTGGGCTGGAAGTTCGTTTGTCACGTTTCTTTCAGGAGTTGTCTCTCATGTTATGCTGGGTTTCACCATTGTGGTTGCCATTTTGGCCTACTTTCTTCTCTTCAGTGGATTCTTCATCTCTCGAGATCGAATTCCTTCGTATTGGTTATGGTTTCACTATATATCTCTAGTGAAATATCCATACGAGGCAGCTTTGCAAAATGAATTTCACGATCCAACAAAATGTTTTGTCAGGGGCGTGCAAATGTTTGACACCACGCCTCTTGCCGCGGTGCCATTGCCATTGAAATTGAACATGCTGAAGAGCATTAGCAAGACTTTGGGCATGAACATTACAAGTAACACCTGTGTAGTTACAGGAACAGATATTCTAAGGCAACAAGGGATAACAGATATAAGCAAATGGAACTGCTTGTGGATCACTATCGCTTGGGGTTTTTTCTTCAGGATTCTATTTTACTTTGCTTTGCTGATTGGGAGCAAGAACAGGAGGAGTTAAATAAGATCCATGCTGGTTATCGATTGCTCTAAATTTCATCGATGGCTCTTGGCTTCTGTACCAGGAAAAAAAAAGGCATGCTCCCAGCTATCCCTTTTCTTCGTATTCTCAGGAGGCTTATTTTGTATCTGTTCATTTATCATTCAGAAACTATCTTTCTCGAAATCCATGATCAAGTTTGATGTAATTCTATCAGTAGAGAACAATTGACTGGCCATGGACGATTCGGTACATTTTGGAATATATCATGCTACGCATCAATATTGTTCATCAGTTGTCTACACGACAGTTCTTAGCATCAAGATTCATGTAACTCGAGATTAAATTATTTTCCTTCCAACGCGATAAAACCCTATTTTCGCCGAGCTGAATTGTTGATCCCAAAGCTTGAACCATGGTTGGGTTGTTGGAGTTAAAAACTAGAGACCACAGGGCCAAGAAACATTGGTCAAGAGATAAAACCTATTTCGATTTGTTCTGTTTTTTAAAATTGAACAAGATATATCAATTATGTGATGGAAAGAAACGAAATTGACAACTAGTGAACGTTGCAGCAGGATTAACTCTATTGAGTCAACCTAGTCTTTCTTCATCTTTCTGGTCTCTTTTCAGACAGCGGTTTATTTGATAAATCATACGCCTACTTCTGTTATATAAAAAAAAAAGTCTTTTTAAGTGTCTATTTGGTCGCTGCCAGATTATAAAAGAATGTGCATTTTTGGTTGTCGGTGTTATCCATCGCCAAAAACCTTATGCCACCATTAAACTACAATCAAAATCAACACCTTGTTAGCATTTCTTTTCACCGAGTTATAGCTAGGAGCTCTTCAATATCTTTCTCTGACTCGGCCACCATTTCTTTTCCTGTCAAAAAGCTGGCTCGGTGTACGCATAAACAAACTCAGCTTCATTGGATTACTGCCAAACGTGTTCTGCACTACCAAAAGGGTACTCTTGATCGTGGTATTCTTCTCAAGCGCATTGATGATCATACTCTTCAAGGGTTCTCTGATGTAGATTTGGTTGGTGATAAGGATACCAGATCTTTCACCTTTGCCCCTTTCTTATTTTTCTAGGAGATTGTCCTATTTCCTAGAGTACACGGAAACAACGTGTTGTTGCATGCTCTTCCATTGCGGCAGAGTATCGCGCTCTTGCTTCTGTAACTTCAGAAATTATTTGGATTCGTTCAATTTTTCATGAACTTGGTACTCCACTAACAAAACCACCATTTCTATTTTGTGATAATAGTGGTGCTACTCAATTAATTCTTGATCCTATGCTGCATCAAGGATGAAACACAGCAATTGATCTTCATTCAAAGCTGTCAAAAGTGTTACTTGTATATTCAGTGTATTTTACTATTACAATTATTGAGAATGAAATTATAGGCAAATTACAAGACTAAATTAGCTAAAAGGAAAAGCTAGATCTACTTTACACAGTTTTCATATCTCCATGTCTGGAAATTGACGGCCATATTTTAACAAAAGCTTTGTCACGCCAAAAATCTTAGAATTTATGCTCCAATATTGACTTATCTGATGGCACGCCTATCTTGAGAGGGCGTATAAATGAAATCAAGCAGCTGAAACAGTATTGATTTCCATCACGAGATTAGTTGTATCTTATCGCCTGTAAATCTCTTATCAATCTTCTAGAATTCACCTATTACAATAGTATATCTTCGATTAACACTTTGTAAAGTCCGATATTATCTTTTTGCAAAACTGTTACTATTCATTAGGTCTCATCACGATTTATGAATTATGACGAAGTATGTGTTTTTTTTTTGTTAGAAAATAATATAAATTATATTATACGGTGTTGGTTTCTTGACAAAGTAAGATATAAGAAACTTGTAAATGAATCTGCTGTTTTTGAATACTGCAAAAGCATATCATTTATTGATCATCAAGATGCTTATTTATACATCTTATTCAAACAGAAATGCCACAAAAGAAGCAACTAAATCTGCTGCATATCACGCAACAACTTTGAAGAGAAATAGCTAAATAAAAGGTCAATCATAACAGACTTTGACTGACAGATGTTTTATTGAAATTGAATAACAAACAGCTCCTGAAACAGCTCCTAAGACATTTATTCAACACTCCTCCTTGGCTCTGGAGCTGCAAACTCCAAGTCTTTGTCGCAGGAACTCAAACCTAGCTTTGGGAAGTGCTTTAGTTAGGATGTCTGCATTTACTTTGTTTTTCTAACCAAGCTTTGAATTTCCAGAAGATGTCAGCAACCTCATATTTAAATTTCTTGAAATAATGACAGGTTGCACAAGTTGAGAGTTCATCTTCTAGATCAAGTAAACCTTTCCCAAGATTGTTCTTCTTCATAAGAAGTAGGGCTGCATGATGAAAGTGCCCTAATCTTCTATGCCAAAACATTGTATTGTTGTCTTCTTTGTGTATTTCAGTCTGTTTTTCTTCCATAAAGCTCAAGGCAAAACTTTTTCCTTTCATTTAAACTTTAAACATCTTCTTTCCTCTTGAATCAGTAATCAAACAATAATTGTTTTCAAACAACACCTTATATCCTGTTTCCAGTAGCTGACCAACACTCAAAAGGTTTTGAGTGATGTCAGGAACATACAAGACATTAGAAAGTAGTTTCAAACCTGTTTGACCTTTGATTGCCACTGTTCCTTTGCCTTTGACTGCAAGGTATACTCCATTTCCAATTCGTACTTTAGAAATGGCAGTTCTTTCAAGCTTTTTGAAAAGCTTTCGATAATAGGTCATGTGGCTGGTACAGCCACTGTCTATAAGCCACCTTTCTGTCGAGCTATTGGTAACAAAGCATGATACCATAAACAATTGCTCTTCTTCTTCTTCAGGTTGTTCAACAGCAATTTTGACTTCTCCTTGTTGTTGTTGTTGAGACTTGCATACCCTTTCAATATGTCCTAGCTGACCACACCTGTGACATTTAATATCTGGCCTCCACCAACATTTGCTCTGTGGGTGATTGTTTTTTTTGCAGTATGGACATGATGGAAATGATGTGTTGTTGCTGTTATTTCGGTTTCTGAATGTGTTGTTCTGTGATTTAGCAAAGAAAGCTCCTTCCACAGACCCTGCATGTCTCATAAGTCTTCTTTGTTCTTGAGCCTGCAGTGCATTCAGTAGTTCTGCCAAAGTAATGCTAGACACATCCTTTGAATTTTCAAGTGATGATATTGTAGCTTCAAATTTTTCAGGAATTGTGACCAGAATTTTTTGAACAATTCTGGAGTCACAGAATTCAGTGCCAAGAAGCCTAACCTTGTTCACAATGTCAAGCAGTCTGTCAGAATAATCCTTGATGGTTTCTGATTCCTTCATCCTTTGCATTTCAAATTCCCTGACTAGATTTAGAACTTGCATGCCTTTCACTCGTTCATTGCCTTCATACTCCTTTTTCAAGAAGTTCCAAATTTCATTTGCTGTTTTCAGCGCCATAATCCTGGTGAAAATTGAAGAAGAAACAGCTGCAAACAAACTGGCTTTTGCCTTTGATTTCCTTTGCTTACTCTCCTTGTGGTTCTTCATTTGAGCCATGGTTGGGTTGTCAAGCAAAGGAGGCACTTCGTAAGTGTCTTCAATAGCTTCCCACTGATCATTGGCATCTAGATAGGCTTCCATTCGAACAACCCACATTTGATAGTTCATTCCATCAAATACTGGAGGTGCTATTGCATTCATTGAAGATCCAGAATTCATTGTATATTGGCTGTAGGTTTTGTGTTTTAGATAATGGAGATGGTAGGTGTTTTTAGGGTAAGTGTTTGATGGTGGATGTTTTAGGCTCACTCAACCTCACAGGTTTCTCAAGGATTTTTAGGCTCTGATACCAATTTGTTGGTTTCTTGACAGAGTAAGATATAAGAAACTTGTAAATGAATCTGCTGTTTTTGAATACTGCAAAAGCATATCATTTATTGATCATCAAGATGCCTATTTATACATCTTATTCAAACAGAAATGCCACAAAAGAAGCAACTAAATCTGCTGCATATCACGCAACAACTTTGAAGAGAAATAGCTAAATAAAAGGTCAATCATAACAGACTTTGACTGACAGATGTTTTATTGAAATTGAATAACAAACAGCTCCTGAAACAGCTCCTGAGACATTTATTCAACATACGACCTCACTTACCAGCTTAAATTTTTAGGTGAGATGGTTCCTTAATATGGTATCAGAACGTTGTTGATCTAGCGGTCACGAGTTCAAATTTTATCTCTCCATTCTATTTGATAAAAAAACCAAGCACAAGGTGATGTGGGCTTGTGCAAGTTTTAAGCCCAAAGAGCTTTTACTTAAGAGTATGTGTTAGAGAATAATATAAATCATATTCTTGATCATTATCTATCAGCTTAACCTTTTAATTGTGATGGTTATTAGTGTTACGTTCTGATAGTTTATACACTGTCAAACGTAATTTTTTATTATGGGTACAGTTCCCTTATATTTACATCAGAAGGAGATAAGAATGGAAGTTACAATCAAATCGTCCTAGTCTAATCTTTATCTCCTTTAATCCCGTAATTCCCTTCCTATTTTGTCTCCTAACAAATCTCCTAATTAATTATAATTACAGCTCACGCCAACACTCTCCCTCAAGTTGGTGCGTAAATATCTTGCATGCACAACTTGCTGAGTGAGTTATAGAAGTCTTTGCTAGACACCGCCTTTGTAAGAATATCTGCCAACTGGTCTTTCGATCTTACAAATGGGAATCGAATTATCTTTGCTTCAAGGTTCTCTTTGATGAAGTGGCGATCTACCTCAACGTGTTTAGTTCGGTCATGCTGAACTGGGTTATGAGAAATGGAGATAGCTGCCTTATTGTCGCAGAAGAGATCCATTTCCGAAGTGGGTGCAAACCCCATTTCCGTGAGTAGCTTCCTCAGCCATAAGAGTTCACACAGACCTTTAGACATTCCTCTGAATTCAGCTTCTGCACTTGACAATGCTACCACCTTTTGCTTCTTGCTTCTCCAAGTTACTAAATTTCCTCCTACAAATACCAAATACCCTGAGGTTGATTTTCTATCGGTGATGTTTCTTACCCAATCTGCATCTGTATATCCATCAACCCTTAACTGATTATCATGTTTTGAGAACATGAGGCCCTTCCCCGGGGCTGACTTTAGGTACTGGAGTATGCGAGTCACTGCTTCCATATGACTTTTACTAGGATTATGCATGAATTGGCTCACAACACTTACCGCGTATGCAATATCTGGTCGAGTGTGAGAGAGATAAATGAGTTTACCAACCAGTCTTTGATACCTTCCCTTATCCGCCGGTACTTGGTCTAAGTATTCTCCAAGTTTGTGGTTCTGAATCATGGGCGTGCCTGCAGGTTTGCATTCCAACATGCCTACTTCTGTTAACAAGTCTAGTATGTACTTTCGTTGAGAAAGAAATATACCTTGCTTGGATCTAGCAACTTCAATCCCCAAAAAATACTTTAGTCCTCCTAGATTTTTCATCTCAAACTCTGTTGCTAGTTGTCTCTGGAGCTGGGACATTTCTTCTACATCATCTCCTGTGATAATTATGTCATCTACATAGACTATCAATGCAGTTACCTTCCCTGACTTGTGCTTTAGGAAGAGAGTGTGATCGGAATTACTTTGTTGGAAGCCATATTTCTTCATTGCGGAACAGAATCTTCCAAACCATGTTCTTGGTGACTGCTTCAGTCCATATAATGCTCGCTGCAATTTACACACCGTTTCGGTCTTTGAAGATGCTGTGTAACCTGGAGGAACATCCATATAAACTTCCTCTTTGAGCTCACTGTGGAGAAAAACATTTTTTACATCATACTGGTGTAATGGCCAATCCAGATTCGCAGCAAGTGACAATAATACTCTAATTGTGTTCAACTTGGCAACAGGTGAGAAGGTTTCTTGATAATCCACGCCATAAGTCTGTGTGTACCCCTTCGCTACCAGTCTTGCTTTATATCGGTCGATTGTCCCATCTGCTTGGTGTTTAATAGAGAAAACCCATTTACAGCCCACCGTCTTCTTCCCTTCAGGTAGTTGGACAAGAGTCCATGTGTTATTTTTTAGTATTGCCTCCATCTCTTCTTTTATTGCTTGAGCCTAATTTCGGTCTTTCAATGCCTCATGTACGTTGGTGGGAATATGACACATGGAGAGTTCCTGTGTAAATTCCTGAAGAGGTTTAGAGAGACCTTTGGTGGATACATAGTTGGCAATTGGATATTTTGACCTTCTATCTTCAACTTCTGGAGAGTACTTGTTCAATGGTTTCCCGCGGTTGTTCCTGTGTGGTAACACATATCCCGTAGAAACATTTATATCATTAGTATGTAAGGGTGTTGTAGGAGTACTTACTTCTGGGATACTCTTAGAAGATAATTCGGCTGGTGCTTCAGAGAGAGGGGATGCAGAGAGAGGGAATTCAAAGTCGGACGTTTCATGCTCCATGCTCGAATCCATGCCAGTTTGTATATCAGTATCACCGTGAACCACTGTTAGATTTTCATTTACCCTTTCTTGATGCAGCTCAACACTTTGTGACTCTATCTCTTGTTGGAACCATTTCACCTCTTCATTTTGTGTCTCCCCCTGAAGAGGAGAAGTGGATACTGAAGGAGAATAAAACATGTCGGTTTCTAGGAATTGGACATCCATGGTCACAAAGAGACGTCGGGTAGTAGGGTCAAAACAGCGATACCCCTTCTGATAAATTCCATAGCCCAAAAACAGACATCGCCATGCACAAGGATCAAGCTTAGAGCGCTGATTTTTGTGAAGATATACATATGCAACCCAGCCAAATACCCGAGGAGATAGCATTAACACATTAGGGAGTGTCACATGTGCCGATAAGCATTGAAGAGGAGTTTTAAAGGATAACACTTTAGAAGGCATGCGGTTGAGGAGGTGAACTGCAGTTGTAGTGACTTGAAATTTTTAAAAGGAAAATACATGTATGCCCTTAGTGGCTTAGAATTAGGTTAGGGGTGTTGTAGTAATTGTACAAGCTAGTAAATATAAATAGAAAAGAAAAGAAAAGAAAAGGAAAAAAAAAAGAAAGAAGTAATCTGAAAATTTGAGAGAGAGAATCGGGAAGTTGTTAAGGTAATGTGTGTGTTTTATTATGTATTAGCTATGATTTTTGCTTGTATGGGTTGTTAGGGTTTGAGAATTTTATTTGGGTTTGATTGATGAATTAGGAGAGATGTTAGGGTTTGAATGTGTTGGATAATAGTTTAATTAGTTTGATTGTAGATGATTTTGAAGTTTTGAGATGTTTGGTTTAAGAAAATATTGAGAAAAATGGTGAATAATGTTGATAAATTTCGAAATCCCTTGCTGGAAATTCTGGGTTGAGGTTGAAGATGACAAAATGCATTTTGGTCCTTTTTGTGAAAATTACAGTTTGGTCCCCGAAATTTGAAAAATTACAGTTTGGTCCCTGGAATGAAATTCGAGATTCTGGACAGAATTGAGGATGAATTATGGATGAAATTTCAGTATAGTTGTGAATTTTTGCAAATAGGATTGCTGAGAAATCAAGAATTACATTTTAAATGATGAAGAGGACATGGTCCCTAGGTGAAATAATAGCATTTAAGATTGGTTTGATGGATAATTGAAGTAAATAAGATGAAAAAATCCAATTTTATGAATTATTTTAGCTTTGGAATCTGAATTTTTTATTTCGAAGAGGTACGTTGATTCAAAACACCAAGGATTACCTTGATTTGAGCTCTTAGATATGTTTTAAAGGTATTTTATTCTTTTGTTAGTTTTCTTGAGTATATTTCTTGGGATATATTCAGATAATTCGATCTTCTACACATCAAGAAGATTTGTCAACACTGTCAACCTTATTTGCTTGAGTCGTTGTAAAGAAAAAGAAAGTGGATTTATTTATCAAACCAAGAAATGGTCGATCCATCCAGGAATGAGAATGAGAGCTATAAAGCATACTCAGAAGGGAATGATAAGATAGTGCTAGAAAGCGCACTACCAAAGAATTGAGGCCTAAGAAGGACACTAAAAAAAGGATGGAAGATGGTGATGTTTGTGAATGATACAGGAAAATGGTCTCATTGTAATGGGTGACCTACCCAGGTGAAAAATGGTGAAGATGGTCTCATTGTAATGGGTGACCTACCTAGGTGAAAAATGTGAAGATGGTCTCATTGTATTGGGTGGCCTACCCAGTTTGATTAATTATGAGATATGCCTATGGTATGCTAGTGAATACCCATGAAAATGGTTAGCCTCATTGTAATCGGTGACCTACCAGGTTGGTCGGGGTCACCAACCCTGATGGGACCGATATCCCAGATGGAAAACGACCTATGCTCATTGCATTCGATTTTTAAACGAGCTACCTATCACATGTTTGTTATGACCTATATGAGAAACGTTGGAAAACATGCTATTTTAGCTTATGGTTATTGATATTAACGACTCAAGAAGGATTGTTGAAAACGACTATTATTCTTAATTGGTGGTAGCTTGCTAGGACCAGAAAATTTTGGGTTGTATTTGATATTTTGTCTCTCTATGGTTAGGGTAATTGTAAATGCACAACCTCACTTAAACAAGAAGGATAGGGATGGAAAACGACTATCTTAATTGGTGGTTTGAAAACGCACACGAAAAGGAAGAAAAATAGGGTTGGAAAACGCGCTATTTTAGCTTATGGTTAAGGGTTGGAAAACACACTTAAACAAGAGATAGGGCTGGAAAGCGCACTATTTTAATTGATGGTCGAGGGTTGGAAAACGCACTCGATGAAGATTGATGGTGGCTAGCAAGCTCACCAAGTTATGGAAAGAGATAGGACTTAAAAGTGCACTAAATAAAAGAGTGAGTGACAAAACATAATGACATAGGTTTCAATTCATGAAATAATAGTAAAGTTAGGATTCGTATTGTGGAGCATTAGGATCCGGTAAAATTACAATCCTCCAAAGCATTTTCTTGATTCCTATGTAATGCAATATGATTTTCCGACACCCAAAATCAATTGTTTGAAACAAATAAAGTTGAAAAGCATGCTCATTATTCTAGGAATGAGAGAGGTGAAAGCCTTATAATGATATGAAGGAAATTGATGACACCCAAAATCAGGAAAGAGATAAAGTTGAAAAGCATTCTCAAGAAAATGAAAGAGGTGAGAACTCCAAAGCGTACACAAAATGATGAAATGAAGGTCTATAAATTACAATCTCTTCAAAACATTTCTTAAATTCTTAGTGGGGATGCAATGCATGATGATGCATGTATACTTACCTAAGAAATATAGGTCCCCCTTCTTCTTCCTAGCCTTCTTTTGTGCAACCCTTTTGTTTATGTCCTTATATATTGCCATGAGGTTAGATAGACAACTAACTCTGTTAGGATTTCTCATTTCTGTTTATATCTCCGTGGATGAAGAATTAATATTAGTGAAATATGTGTATCCAAATTGTGAGATAGAAATTGGAGATAAGATCCTTATGGGAGACTTGAATGTTTTAGATATGATTGATTTTGATCCTTATGGGAGACTTGAATGTTTTAGATATGATTGATTTTGATGTGATTTTGGGAATTAATATTAGTGAAGTATGTGTATCAAAATTTTGAGATAGAAATTGGAGATAAGATCCTATGGGAGACTTGAATGTTTTAGATATGATTGATTTTGATGTGATTTTGGGAATTAATATTAGTGAAGTATGTGTATCAAAATTGTGAGATAGAAATTGGAGTGGGTCATGTCACACCAGTGTTTTAGGCTTTGAGTATTTGCAGGAAAAGGATGGTTATTTGCAAAACATATTTCCATGTAAAACTTTTGGAATTTCAAAGTCATTCCAAGCACAAAAACCATTTTGATCTGCGAAATGATGCTTGTTCGCATGTCAAAAGGATTTGATGAAGTCTTATGAATCATTTGTAAGGCTTTTTTTGTAAATGGAAAAGCATTGCTTATCGATCCAGATCACATATATAGTGGATGTAGATAAAGAAATTTCCTGGTTAGACCAAGTCCCCATAGTTAAGGAATTCATCAATGTACTTTTAGACGGAACTTAGAGTTACTTCATTTAGCCCTCATGAGATTGATTTTCATATTGACTTTTTTGCCAGCTCCAGCAGCACCAGCAGAATTGAGAGAGCTAAAGGAACAATTGCTAGAGTTATTTTGACATGCCCCCAAGTATTTTGTCCGGCTTTTCCTTGGTTTTGGCACTAACATCATGTTGACTTGACATGCCCCAAGAAAGATTTTGTTTGGTTTCTATTTGGGTTTTATAGATTATAGACCAACTAAATGTTGACTTTATATTTTGAAGAGAATATTGTCTTAGCCTTTTGATTTGGACTATTTTTTTTTTTTTTTTTTTGGCACTTGCCCCTAAGAGGGTGTGATCCTTGATCGGGTATCATCAAGAGGATAAGGAAAAGACATTATTAGGCTAAAACAACCTAGGCTCAACTCGGATATGGTTATGAGCTCTTGGTGATGTCTTTTGGATAACAAATGATGGCCAGCTCATTTCATGGACTTGCAATCGAATCATAAGCTTTGTTTATACGAAACAAGTTTATTGATCAATTTGTTTGATTAGCTTTTTATTGATGATATTTTGATTTATTCAAAGTCTTGAGACAAAAAAATGGCATTCACTACTTTTAGAAGTTGATTTGCCAAAAATCTGCGGGTGATGGTCATGAGATCATGTTTGATTTGGGAAAGATATGAGTTTGTGTACATGTTAGATCAAAAAAGCTCAGGCTATAAACACAAGAAAATACATAATCATTGAAAAGAAAGTTTGCTTGACAACAAAAAGGTATTTGTGGTGTTTGCATGCAAAATTGTCAACAAGTCAAAACAAGTTGAAACCGAGACATGACATGTGAACTTGTGACTGGGTTGCCTAGGAGTCAGGAGGGTTATGATTCGATACGGGTGATTGTTGATAGATTGACAAAATCAGCCCATTTTCTACCAGTTAAGATTAACAGTTGGTACCCCAAAATTGTTTACTTAAGCGAGGACTGGATTTTCTGGAGTGCCAATCTCGATAATTGCATGAGCCTTTTCTTGAAGGCACCACAAGTGTGAATGCTATGTCGCGATTACTCGCAGTGAGGTGAAGTTTCCAGGTGGTAAGGCGGCTGCAAAGGTGCCTGAGGTTCAGGAGCTATTTTCCCCATGCTTATCAACTTTTGATACATCTCATTTAAAGGCAATGGTAGCGGAGGTAGCTGTTCTTGAGTTTTCTGGTAATTTCTTTTAGGGAAATTTTTAGATGGATCTTTGGCTTGAAGATTGATGTTAGCAATTTCGGATGAAGGGTTATGGTAGTTTTGGAATTGGTTATTCCTACCCTTGTAGTCGTCTTCAAAATGTTCAACATCTTTTCTTTTGCCTTCAAAGCCATTTTTCTCCACATGCGCGAGAATTCTCCCACTTCGGATTCCCTGCTCTATCCTCTCTGCCACGGCTACAACATCTGTGAATTGTTGTGCTGAGCTGCCCATTAAATGTTCGTAATATGGAGCTCTTAGAGTGTTGGCAAATAATGTCACCATTTCTTTATCTAGAAGTGGGGGATGTACCTGTGCAGCGAGATCTCTCCATCTCTGAGCATATTCCCTTATGCTTTCTCTGTTCGTCTTTTCCAAGTTGGACAAACTTGTTCTGTCGGGAGCGATGTCCATGTTGTACTTATATTGCTTGATGAAAGCATCTACCAGATTTTTCCAACTACGGATCCTGGTGTTGTCTAGTCTCATGTACCAATTCAATGCTGCCCCACTCAAACTGTCTTGGAAAAAATGCATCAATATCTTTTCATCATGAACTACTTCTGCCATTTTGTTACAGTAAGATTTTAGGTGAGTGATATAGCATTCGTGGTTGATAAAAGGACACGAAAGGTCATTACAATATTCGGACTAGACAACATTTCGCAGGAACTTGAGGATATAAGTTTATCCTTCAATGGCCCTTTTGATAATCTCGGCGTTTCAAACATCTTATCTTAGTCGAGGCGCTTTTATAACTGCTGGGAGATTGGCTGTGACTTGAAATTTTAAAAGGAAAATACATGTGGTTAATGCCTTGTGTTTGAGTGGGTCTAGTTAGGGGTGTTTCTTAGTGTTGCTCGAGTAAACGGTATAGACTAGACAAAGAAAAGAAAGAATCTAGTAATCTGAAAATTTGAGATCGGGTGCCTTCGCCCTCCATATTTCTCCGAAAGGAAGAAGTCGAGTGGTAGGAGCTCTTCAGGACCTATATTTCAACTGACGAGATATGTTATGCACAGTGATGTGATGCATGTGGATGCATGTGCATGTATATACACATTAGGTAAATTATTGGAGAGTTTAGACAGAAAGACAAGTCCTAAGTCATTACATGAGGGGTAAGCTTTCTATCTGGTCTAAAAAAGGTCTATGAAGCCCATGACCTTTATGTGAAGTTTTGAGATGTTTGGTTTACAGAAAATATTGAGAATGGTGAATAATGGCGCCATTAACAAGTAAACACTCAGTTCATAGTTGGATGTTTCACGAATCTGAACCCCGACCAAAAGTCATGGGGCAGACCGCTACTCCCCACCTAACTTAAAATTGGGTTTACTGAGAAAAATAAAATGCATGATTACATTGATTTGAATTTTATGATATGCATGAGCTGAAAGTAAAATGCATGCTAAAGCAATAAAAAATACGTATTAAAGCATAAAATGCGTGCAAAAATAAATTGAGAGACAAACAATCAAACAAACAAAGCTCAGTCCAGCGATGTCCCCAGTGGAGTCGCCATCTGTCGCGACGGCGATTTTTTGACGCGCTTCGCGCCCCGCCATCTCCCCTATCTGGAGAGACAACGACGCGCGGTGAAATGAGGGGTTTATATCCCAGTGTTTTCAGTTTTCAGCCCCTCTGTTCCTCATTTCCTTTTACGTCTTTGTTTTTTTTCGTGTCGATCTTCTCTGTTTCGCAAAGCTTCTCCCCTGTTTCTCCTTTTTTCTTTTCTTTTTATCTTCTCCTCTCTATTATTTCCCCCCCCAAAAAATTTCTCAGTGTTCTCCCTTTTTTATTTTCTGGTTTCACCCGTGCCTCCCCTTTTTCCTCAGTTTTTAACCTCCAATTTATAGGCAAAAGAAGGCATGGCACGACATGGAGGTGTTGTCCGAGTATGGGCTATTGAGTGTTGCAGGAGGGAAGTGGACATTGCTGCAATATGGGTGTGAGAAATGGTATAAATATTTGAATTGCTAGTATGAATTGGATTATGCTTTTTATATTTTATTTTTCATTTCATCCATTATTCTTTTCATTTTTGAATTTTTTTTGGTTCCTTTCAGTTTCTCATTTGATTGATACTATGAGTTGAGCCTTGAGATATGATGTTTTATCTTTAATTTTGACTATGGTATGCTAGTCGAATACCCATGCTAACTAATGTTCCATCATCTCGAAAACCCTTATTGGTCAAACCCCTTGATCTCACCAATTAAGCGGAGCCTCATGCTATTGCATTCGAATTTTCGAATTAAACGAGCTCAATTACCTATCAAATCATAATTACATGTTTAAATGGCCAATTTATACGCAAATACTTGAGCCCATAAAATTGATAATTATGTCTTTCGACTTTACTTTTATGCTATTTATCTCGTATGTGTATAATTGATATTATCTTTAGCTTTGAACTCACCTGCATTATTCATTCATTTTCGGGCAAAAAAGAGGTATCGGGTTCTCGAAAACGTCCAAAATTTCCACCTTGATTTTTCCACACTCAACCTTTTATTTTATTTTGTTGTATTTGTATATTTTGGGAATCACACCTGAATGGGTCTAGTTATGCTCCACAATTGTAGTAGCCCCTTCTGATAAATTCCATAGCCCAAAAACAGACATCGCCATGCACAAGGATCAAGCTTAGAGCGCTGATTTTTGTGAAGATATACATATGCAACCCAGCCAAATACCCGAGGAGATAGCATTAACACATTAGGGAGTGTCACATGTGCCGATAAGCATTGAAGAGGAGTTTTAAAGGATAACACTTTAGAAGGCATGCGGTTGAGGAGGTGAACTGCAGTAGATACTGCATCAGTCCAGAAACTTTGAGGCATGGAAGCCCCAAGAAGTAGAGCACGTGCAGTCTCCAAAATGTGTCTATTTTTTCTCTCCACGACACCATTCTGTTGCGGTGTTTGTGAGCATGAAGTTTCATGAATGAGGCCGTGTTGAGTGAAATACGCCTTAAGTTGCGTATTAACATATTCTCCACCATTGTCCGATCAGAAAACTTTAATGGTGGCTCCATATTGGGTACTGATCATCGCATGGAATGTAGTGAAGATATTAAAGACCTCATCTTTATGCTTCATCAAATAGAGCCATGTCATACGGGTGCAATCATCCACAAAAATAACAAACCAACGAATACCAGATATATGTGCAACTGGTGAGGGTCCCCATACATCCGAGTGTATCAAAGCAAATGGAGAGTTACTCTTATTCGTGCTCAATGGGTAAGTTGCACGATGACTTTTGGCCAAAATACAATTGTCACACTTCAATTCAGAAATCTGAGTATTTGTAAACAAAGTAGGAAAAACATGCTTCAAATAATGAAAAGATGGGTGTCCTAAGCGACGATGCCATAACCAGATTTGTCTCTCTTTAGTAGATTGCAGGCTGCGCATGTGATGTGCTTGGCCTACGTTGATGTCGTCCACATAATATAGTCCCCCTCTCTTAGTACCACGCCCAATTATCTCCTTGGTAAGAATATCCTGAATAAGACAGAAGTTAGAATACATCAGTACAACACACCTTAACTCTTCAGTAAGTTGACCCACAGACATCAATTTATGTGAAAGTGATGGAACAAGTAAAGTATGGGATAAATGTAGTGTAGGAGATAGTGTCACAGAGCAGGCTCCTGTGACTGGTGCAATACCACCATTTGCATTGGCGATGCTGGTACGCCGTGGAGGTGATGGATGAGAGAAATCTGAGGCATCGAAGGTCATATGATCGGTGGCTCCCGAATCAAGGAGCCATGTATTTTCCTCTGTATCACTGTTGCTGGTAAAGAGAGTAATGCCCGAGTTACCTGAGTTCAAGTCAGTGGAAGACTCTGTGGAATCTGTGGCTGGCTGAATGAGAGTGAGGTGAGACTCCGGGACAGCAACTTCATTAAGGGCTGATGCAGCAACTGCAGCTTTGCCTGGGTTCCCACCAGCTCCATCACGGCGTTTACGGGCTTGCAAGTCATGCCACCAATCTGGGTATCCATGTAGTTGGAAGCAATTCTCCCGTGTGTGTCTCTGATTTCCACAGTGGGAACACTTACCTCCATCATTGGTGGTTCGGGTCTTGACTGATTTGTTGTGAGGAGGATTGGCTAACATAAGCCCCTTAGAAGCCAAGACAGCCCCTGGTATTCCTTCGGTATTGTGATTAGTCATCACCTGCTGCCGTGTGGCCTCTCGCCTGACATGAGCGTATGCTTGCTCGACAGAGGGAAAGGGTTTCATCTGTAACACATCTGCATGTATCTTATCCAAACGATCATCAAGACCATCCAAGAACACATATACCCGATCTTCTTGAATGATTTTGTTATACTGCTGAATATCAGCAGAGCATTCCATGGGATTTGGCCGGCGAAAATCAATTTCACGCCATAATCCCTGTAATTCAGTGTAATATTTCTCCAGTGACCCAGAGGCCTGTTTCAAGCGAGTTACTCGCCTACGGAGGTCATACACTTGGGATGTATCACTTCCATCAAAGAAAGTAGTTGCAACTAAGTCCCATACTACTTTTGCCGTAGGAAAACGAATAAAATTACCAATCAAAGAGGAATCCATAGAAGTAATCAACCAACCTTTAACAATGGCATTATCAGTTCGCCATTTACGAAAGGTTGTGTCTGTTGATGGTGGCTGCGGAAATTCTCCATTAATATACCCCAGCTTGTCTTTGCCGGAGATGTACATCTCAACAACTTGAGACCATAGTGCATAATTGGATCCATCCAGTTTTATGCCAATAGGAGCAGCAGATGTTTCAGTGGTGATGGTCGGAGTATGTGCTCTGTTCAACACTTCTGTCATCCTCGTTGTTAGTTCCAGTATGGATTTAGAGGGATTTGGAGTGTTGAGATCTTCAGAGTCTGCCATAGGTTATTGTGGTGGTGGAAGGGGGGAAAATTGTGATTTTTAGGGTGTAATATGCGAAGCTAGATCGTAACCTAGCTCTGATACCATGATAGTTTATACACTGTCAAACGTAATTTTTTATTATGGGTACAGTTCCCTTATATTTACATCAGAAGGAGATAAGAATGGAAGTTACAATCAAATCGTCCTAGTCTAATCTTTATCTCCTTTAGTCCGCATTCCCTTACGCGAAACCAACTAGAACTCCCTCTCCGCTCTATACGGAAAGGGGAGCTTCCCTCCGGGTTTCCGTCCCGCAAGGAAAATAGATACCGATCTAGTCAGTGAAGGATAAAGAGGGGGAACCAGGCCTAAAAGTAGACGCTGGCATGAAAGAGCAAAGCAGGCATGAATGCAAGAGCTTTTATGGTTCGGTCAGTGCTGGGGTAACTTCCTTCCGGGAAGTCAGTCTCTCTTTTCCTTAAGTTATAATAATAATGTATATTCCCTTCCTATTTTGTCTCCTAACAAATCTCCTAATTAATTATAATTACAGCTCACGCCAACACGTTCTTTCACTTATAATCCATTCATTAGTTAAGCGGTCCCCATTCCAGCCAAGAGTCGTACTTGGACCGGTTCTACTTAATGATTATATAAATGGAGCAAGAGATTACCTTAACAGTGAATCAAAGCTGCAAAATCATTACTGTGAACAAAGAGACCTCTAGCTTGTGTCCCTCTTGAGTTCTCAGATCCTATCATCAATGGCAGAATCAACCAGGAGGTATTCTTTCATTACATGCATAGCCCCGATGATAGCTGCTGCTTCTTTGTGACATTTTTTATTATTATTTTCCCAGTTATGCAGTGGTTACAGGAGCAAACAAGGGTATTGGGTTTGAAATCTGTAGGCAGTTGGCTTCTAAAGGGATTTTGGTGGTCTTAACTTCCAGAGATGAGAAGAGAGGCCTTGAAGCTGTTCAAAAGCTCGAGGAGTCTGGTCTCTCAGATTATGTGGTTTTTCATCAGCTTGATGTGGCCGATGTCAGCAGTATCGCTTCCTTGGCAGATTTCATCAAAAGCCGATTTGGAAAGCTTGATATCTTGGTATGATTAAAGCCCAGTTTCTTCGATGCTCTGAATTTCTTGTTCATCTTCATGTTTTCTATGAACTTGCTGATTCAGGCACTTCATCTAGCTAGACCAAGTTCCCCCCCTAAATATTGGAGGACAGGAAGCGGTAATATCATTTAAGGTTTTTCATAAAAGCTTAAAACTTTCGGACAAAGAAAAAAAAAAAAAAAACATTCTGTAGAGTCCTTTCTCTCTTTTGATCCTGCTTTATTCGATTCCATGGTGCTGTTCTTTATTCCTGTTCCTATTTGTACATGAGATGTAGTTAGTGTGCACTGCTGCCTGTGCAAAATTTCTTGTTGAATTGTTTGAATCGGTGAAGCAATGTTCTGAAATTTTAATCCATTTACTAGAGAAACTTTTGAAGTGTACCTGCTGCTGTTCAGTAATTCAAGGATCCCAATATACATAATACTTCAAATAATGTAAGAAAGACAACAGGTGTAAGTATGGCACAAGATTTAACAAATATGGTCACCACACATAAACTCAAATTCAAGATTTTAAAGATATTTCCCCTACAACAACATGGTATCCTCCAGGATCTAACAAGCTCTTGCTCAACAAAAAGCTAGAACATGAGCATGAGAAGTTTGATTGCAAAAGTGCATTGTATTTATAGGCATTCATTATGTAACAGTCACTTTAAAATTATTATGAAATTAATGGGATGTTACAAAAGCTTATAAAATATAATTGTTGGGAAATTAAATAATTGTAGTTGTTGTAACTATTAAGAGTTTCAAAACAAAAATAAAACCTGTTAATTTCATGACTATTATACTTTAATTTTCAAGTATTTGAAGTATAGTGATTTTATTTTAAGGGTTATAAAAAATGAGTTAATGTTGGAGACAGATTTCAGAAAGTATAGTTGTTGTCTTGCGTGTAGGGGGGGCAATCGAAGATTTTTCTCTTACTCGACTCTACCTTATATGTGCAAGCCTGTTATCTTTTCTTTGCTGGTTACTATCTCATCTCAAGGCTTATTATATAAACACTTAATGAAAATCTTATTTTTCACATGTGGAATAGAGCTCTATTTATATTTTTTGTACATAAAATGAAAGTTATGTTTTTCAATATGGGATAAGACCTTTTTAAATAATTCTTACAACATGTTATTCAATAGCATACAATAGTTAACCATTAGGAATCATTAGGCTTTGATACCAACTTACATTGATGGAAACAACATAAGAAAGACAGTAAGTACAAACAACACATAATTGTGCCAAATATGATCACCACATAAAAATCTTAATTTCAAAATTTTATAACTCGAGATTTTATATATAAAAAAAAATTATATTATAGCTTTTCTAGGCTACTTATATATACTAGTAAATCATTTTAAATAAATTTGAAATAATAATAAAAGAGTTATAGATCAAATAGTAAAAAAAAAAAAAAATCTTCAATCAACTAGGAAAATATGGTAAATCTCAAACAATAACTTGTAAGCATTATTTGAAGGCCTTCCCGACTCCAATGTCTATAAAATTTTAACCTTACAGAAAATCTGTGCTGGGAAAAACCTGCTATGTCAAATATTTTCTCAAATGTTATCATTTATTTTGTGTGATTTAACTTTTATTCCAGTGAATGCTGAAAATGTTGGAACTATGCACAGGTGAACAATGCAGGAGTTAGTGGAGTCAAAATAGATGGCGATGCTTTAAATGCTTTCATTTCGAGTCAGGTAAGTCTCTAAATGAAGATATTTGATGGAGTTCGAAGGAAGAGTAACTAGCTTTACAGTCAACTGAGGTATTGGACTTCTTACCTGTCTGAAGGGTTATGTCGAGGCTGAAACTTTGGTATTAGCCAAGATCTTTAAAAAATCCTGAAATCTCCAGTCTTCGCTATATTTTGTCTCAGTAATTCATTTAGGATCATGCAAGTGACTGTGTTAGTAAAGATTATTGCTTTTTTTTCTGTGTTTTTCATATTCTTAGACATATGCGGCCATTACATGTGCTGTTTAGATCAGATTTACTACACGATGTTTTCCTGATTTGTGGGATAGGCAGACAGGATCATGTTATCACTTCGAAAATTCATTCTCCTGATGATTGGCAGTGATGCATATAGCTCCAAGATGATTTGAGTTTCGTTTCATTGATGCAGGAAGGTGTAAAAATCAATTGGAGTGAATTTATCACTCAAAGTTGGGAGTTAGCCGAAGAGTGCCTGAGAATAAACTATTATGGTGCAAAGAGAATGGCCGAAGCACTTATTCCCTTGCTCCAATTGTCTGATTCACCAAGAATCGTTAATGTTTCCTCTTCCATGGGAAAGTTGAAGGTAGTACCTTACAAGACTTCTCAGGAAATAATTTCGTTTCTTTGTTTAAGAAACTCGATCGATTTGATTTCAGTTTCTGACTGGGTTTAAATCCAAATAAGCTGAAACGAAAGCAAACTTCTGGAAATGCAGATCTTCATTCAACCACTGAGAATTTTAAACAGGCTTTGCTACACTGCTAGTTGTTACTAGATGTGGTGGGAGTGATTATTACAGACTTCTCTTGGGATTTCCTTGCAGGTTGCATCAAATGAATGGGCTAAAGGAGTGCTAGGTGATGCTGACAACCTTACAGAAGAGAGAGTGGACGAGGTCTTGAGCAAGTACTTAGAAGATTTCAAAGAGGGTTCCTTGGAAAAGGAAGGGTGGCCTGCTATTATGTCAGCATATATACTCTCGAAAGCAGCTATGAGTGCCTACACACGGGTCCTGGCCAAGAAGCACCCAACTTTCTGTGTCAATTGTGTCTGCCCTGGTTATGTTAAATCAGATATAAACTTCAATACAGGCGTGCATCCTGTTGAAGAAGGTGCTGAAAACGTGGTGAGGCTAGCTCTGCTGCCTAATGGAGGCCCTTCTGGTTGTTTCTTTGATAAGAAGGAGGAGTCGCCTTTCTGATCGGATGCTATCCATCTCTACAGGAGCAAATTAGACCTACATCCACTGGCTTACTTTCTCAGCAATAATATGTGTATCTAGGACTTGAACTGGCCAATAATATCCGTAGCTATCCTCCACCAGAGTTCGGTCAGTGGCGCATGTCTGGTTTTTCTTGCTGACACAATGATCTAAGATGGCAGATTAATTATATGCTTACAAGCATAGAGTTTCAAACTTTTTTGAAACGATTCACGTTTTGCTTATCTATCCTTCTTCCTGGCTTCGTGAGAGGTTTCTTCTTGGTAAATGACTGTAGAGCTCACAATAAGCTCTAATCAAAATGATTTCATCCTCCAATGTACCACAACTAGAGAAAGAAAAATCTTAAGCGGCGAACAATAAATAAAGCAGGAAGTTAGCAAGCAAATTCAAGTGCCAACCAGTTCTGGTCCAGAATTCGAGCTTTAATTTGGACTTGACTTTGGATTTTGGATTTTGGATTTTGGATATTGCTTTAATTTGGTTTTGGAAATTACCAAGAACAGCTAACTTGTGTAAAAACGAGTAGAAATAAGCGAGCAGCAACGTTTGGAGACCAGTTTGCACTTTGCAGGAAATGGCAGATTTAATATTCTTTTTCTCAGGATCCTATTATCTGCATTGCAAAACAGCAACGCACATCTGGAATAGACCATTTCGAAGCACGAATTGATCTTCCGGCCAAAAACTTATTGCAACTGGATTTTAATTCCTCTGCTTCTAGAGTTTCAGATTCATTAGGAAGTAAGGAAACTACAGAATCAGTGGCGGTAATGAAGTGCGTGCTAAACTTCTAAAAATCTTTTTTCGATGGATAAACGAAGTCCAGGTAGATTAATCGGTGTTGTGTTCCCTCCTGCACTTGCCTTCCAGAACAGTTTGTGTTTGACAAAAAGCAGATAACCATGCGCACCTTGATTTCTACGGCATGGATAAGGAAAACGAAAAATATGGTTTTGCAACACCATGTTATTTGCAATCTAGTTTGTACGTGGCCTGGGATTGAAATTGGGAGTGTATAGCATATGAATCCAATCCATGGCGCAGGAAGATCCTTGTGTCGATTAGTTGGCCTGTTCAAGACATCTGAACCTGGGACTGATCAGTTCCAAAATTGATTCTGTAAGCACCCATAAATCTGGTGAAAGAAAATAGCTAAAGCTGCTCAAGATGGAATGATGGATTCTGGATTGACACAAGCTAATGATGGCTATTTCAAATGTGGTCGAACCTACAAGCTCTCAGCAATAGGAAAAGTGGGGTCTAAACTCCCACAATCTGTTGTGCAATTTTCCTAGCTAGATGGAATGTCTTAAAACTGCATAAAACCTCACTTTGCCATAAAAGATCAACTGCTACAAAGGCAGTGCAGTGGCTGAACCACCTTCTCCCTGAGAGGAAATGCGAGCTCAAGCTAGCACCAACCTGGTCCCTGGGAAGCCACCCGTATCCAACTAAGCATTGATCTTTAAAATCTCAAAATAGTCACTAGAAGTTGTGTATCCTCTTTGCTGAGCTGAGAGTATTAGAGAGGAGCATTGCTATGGTCATAGGACCAACACCTCCAGGAACTGGAGTGACAGCTGAAGCAACCTTGCAGGCCTCCTCATAGCAGACATCTCCAACCAGTTTGTAACCTCGAGGGCTTTTGGCATCCTTTTAGACATGCACGCATACAAATAGAAATGGCCAATCGCATAAGAATATAACCAGGAAAGCATGTCGAGAAAAGAAAAACCATAGGCCACTATAGAATTCTTCTCACCTCGACAGGATTAATTCCAACATCAATCACAACTGCGCCGGGTTTCAACCAGCTGCCTCTCACCATATTTGGTTGCCCTACAGCAGAGATTATTATATCTGCATGTTTTACAATCTCCTCAGGGTTCTTGGTTCGAGAATGAACAATGCTCACCGTGGCATCTTCCCTCTTACAATATCAAAAACATCAAGATGAGGAGTTTATAAAAGGGCAGAATCAGAAACATTCGCGCACACTTTACACATATATCTGATAACATCAAAAGGTAAAAGGAAAAAAAACACTTTTTGGAAACTGAATTACCTGAAGCAATAAAGCAGCAGGCATCCCAACAATATTGCTCCGACCAATCACAACAGCTCTCTTACCTTTGATTTCAACAGCATATCTATGCAACAACTCTATGCACCCCTTAGGCGTACACGGAACAAACAGCGGGTCTCTTCCTCGCATTGCAAGACGACCAATGTTCAATGGATGGAAACCATCCACATCCTTCACAATGTCAACAGCATTCAACACATTCTGCTCATCCATATGCTGGTACAAACATACAAACACAACCATTTCTAATCAAACAATCACAATTCAACTCAAGATTCTTTCAAATTGCCAAACATCGATCAAATTCAAAACCATACCGAAGGCAGAGGCAACTGGACAAGGATGCCATGAACTGAAGGATCATTATTGAACTCCGAAATAAATTTAATCACTTCTTGTTCGGTAGAATCTTCTGGCAAACGCACTTCAAAAGAATTAATCCCAACAGACTCACAAGCTTTTTTCTTGTTGCGTACATAAGTAGCAGAGTCCTTTCTGTCGCCAACAAGAATCACCGCTAACCCAGGAACAACACCAATTGCTTCCTTCATCTTTAAAACTTCGGCTGCTATCTCATCTCTTATTTGCTTTGCAACCATTTTCCCATCAATTACCTTTGCACATGCCTCCCCACCCGATTTATCTGTACAATAAATCCATCAAGAACAATAAAGGAAACACATTAGAGTTTGCACACAGCATGCTCGACAAATTGACTCTCAGAAATAGACTCACAAACCCAGTCACATTTTTTTCTTCAAAAAAAAAAAGGTTCAGCGAGGGGTACATAAAAACGGAAATCATCAAGCAATTTTTCAGTGAGTGGTTAACCATTGATTACAGGAGACGGGTTGTTTGAAGAATTAACAGAGAGGGTTCTGAGAGGGGGGAGGACAAAGGGTCTGACATTGAGAGGACCCACTGAGCGGCGAAGAGAAACAGCGGCATTAAAAGGGGTGGCGGCTCTGGAAAATGGAAGAAGACGAGAAGCTGTGGAGGTGGAGGAGTCGGTGAAGACGAGTGATGGGGACATTTTGGTGGTAGCGAAGCAAAGTCGAAGTAACCTCGACGTTTTGTGTTTGTGCGTTTGAAAAATAATTGGAGGGTTTAGGAGGTTGAGCAGGAGCAGAGACAGGGAGAGTGGTGCAGTTTTTCAAAAAAGTTTTTTTTTTTTAAGCAAAGCGGCGTCTGTGGCTTTTTACTGGGAGGAACTCGGGGAGTGGTGTTTTTCTATTTTGTTTATGATTGAAGATGAATCAAACGCTGCGTTTTACTGCCTTTATAGCTTAGCGGGATATTTTATAACTTCTCTTTATATATATATTCGCATGCTCTTGTGTTTCACATGGATTGGATTATATATATATATATATATATATATATAAATTTTATTACATTTTTTTGATTAATTCATTTGTAGTTGTCAACTACTCTTCACAACCAATAAAATCGTGAAATAACTCTATATTTAAATAGGTTTTCTTGTAGTGTGAATTAGAGATGTAAATGAGTATTGGTACATGAAATTGATAAATTTTATGGCTGGTTATTAATTCAGTAATTAGAACATAAGATTAAAGATTCTGTGTATATTTGAAATCCAATAAAAAACATGGAAATCAAATCTATGATGTTAAATGAACTATTAAGGGGGGGAAATGATTGATTATTGATATGGAAAATAAATATATTAGATTTTATGTTGAGAACCCGTTAAAGAAAACAAATATACTTTTCAAAGCTCTTTAGTAAAAATACTGCCCACTTGAAAGAACACTAATGTATCAAGATTTGTTTTTTTTAAGAAAAAATTGGAAAATCTTGTAATGAGCTTTAAGAATGTATTTTGTGTTTATGATCATAGTTATATGTTTAACTATTGGATCTATGTAAAACACCTTCTTTTAGGCTTGAGATTGATGTTAAAATCAAGGTGATGGGCTTGTGGGCTTAGGGATCACACTAAAGCCTAGGTGATGGGTGTGTATCTGGCACTTTGTAGCCTCGAAAGCTTATACACCAAGCACATGTTTAACATTTCTGGGGGTGTTGAGCGTGTATCTAGCATCCTGTGGATCTTAACTTTTAAGTTTGAGATAAATAACATAGTCAAATATTCATAGGTTTTGCCGCACCCCATCGCGAGAGCGCGGCGTCGTGGCGATCTTCCCCGTGAGTGGGGGATTCAATGTCGGAGGTATTATCTTTATTTCTGTGGAAAAGGGAGTCACCACCTCGTATTATGGTTAATAGAAAACCTAGACTGGTCTTTCAGAGATTCTAGGGTAAGGGACTGGTTGCGTAAAGGAAAGGTTTTAGCACCCTTAATACGCCCTACCTAAGGTAAGCTGCTTGACGTTTTGGTTGGCTTATGGTTTGTTATAGTTTTGATCTTTCAAAGAACATATTGGTTAAATGATTATGGTGTATTATCTTTGCCGAATATTTTGAATATTAACCCCTTAGGATTTATTTATCCAAACACCGAACATTGAATAATAGCATACTATCCCCGCCGAATATTTTGGATATTGACCCCTTAGGATTTATTTATCTAAATACCAACAGTGAATAATATGAATCACCAAAAAAAAAGGTTTTTATATTTTTTTTGAATATTGGCCAATACCCTTTGGATTTTACGAACATGTTGTAAAATTCAAAAATGCAAGAAGTGATTTTTTTGGGTGAAATCCATGCTAAAACGTATTTTTTCCTTCAAACTCCGAGATAATATATATTTTCTTGAACAAAAAATGCTAGTGTATTGGCCGTATGCAAGAAAACAACACATTTTTTGTTCTAGATATTTTCCTAAAAAAAAATATTTTTAATATTTTTTTATATATTTTTTTATATTTTTCTATTATTTTATTTATTTACTGGCGGGCTGGACTGCCAGCCCACCAGTTTGAGGTCTGGGCTGCCAGCCCAGCCTGTCTCGGGCTGGGCTGTCAGCCCGCACAAGAGCGGGGCTGGCGGCCCGGCTTCATTACCTGGGCTGGGCTCTTCGGCCCAAACGGGCCGAAGCTCGTCTCTCTTTCAGGCCAGGCTTCTGGCCTAAACGGGCCGAAGCCCGTACCCTTTAATGGTCGGGTCGGGCACCAAACCCGACCCGACCCGACCCGGCGGGGAGTGAATTAATTCACTCCCTGCATGCAAAAGGAAGAAGATGCACAGTAAATTGCCAAATTTTAGAGTTCGATGAATGGCTTACCTGTTAATACCGTTGTGTAAAGGACGTCGAGGTGGTTCTTCTGGTCGTGGTGGTGACGGAAATGGTGGTCGGAATGGACGCCGGAAGTGACGGGTTGTGTGGCTATCGTCGGGGTTGCTCTGTTTTCTTCGCCGGAGAAGGTGGCTGAGGTGCTCGAGTTGATGGCGGAGACGAAGGTGATGCCTAGGTGGTGCTGAGGGGGGATGTGGGTGGTCGACGGTGATGGAGGTTGGCTGGCCGAGAGGGAGAGAGAGAGAGAGCTTCGGGTCTGTTTTTAGAGAGAGAGAAGAGAAAAAACGAAAGCAGAGAAGGAGAGTGAAGGGGAACAGATGCGAGGGAAGAAAAAATTCAAAAATTCTCGTGAAATTTTCCTTGTCTTCTCTCAGCTTTTTTTCTTCTCCCTTGCTCCTCTGCTCGTCGGGTTTTTATAGCAATTTGCAGGGGTTACCGTTGCACAACGGTGGGCTACTTTCGGCTTGCCGGTGGCTTCGGGCAGGTGGCCTGTCGGCGGCGGGTGCAGGTAACTTGTCGGCGGCGAGGGCAGCGGTTTGTCAATTGGTGCAGTCGAAGAGGGGCTGCTTTAGGGGTGAAAGTGCAATTTGATCCTTTGATTTGTATTTGCTCTTATTGCACCCCCAATTGAATTTAAATTTATGATTTTGTGCAATGGTACCCCTGTCCGAATTTCAATATTAGCCTTTACTTTGTGCGCTTCTTTCATTTTGGTCTCTTATTTCTGATTTATGCAATTTGACCTTCAATTGATCATTATACTCTCAATTTGTTCAATTTGGCCCCCGATTGGCTTTGGAAAAAATCAAATTGGTCTCCGAAAATTCCAATTTCATCAATTGAACCCGGATTAAATTTAAGAACTTGATTTCTTATTAACTAAGCCCTTAATAAAAGTAATTTGACCAAATTAAAGTATAATTAAATCCTTGCGCTTAATTAAATCCTTGAATTGGACCCTAAATTAATTCTCAAACATAATTACACTTTTAAATTGGCCAACGATTAAATCAAACTGGCCCATAAAAATATAATTATATTTTTCGACTTTATTTTTACGCAGATTTATCCGATAATGAATTATTTTAGCCTTGAATCTGCGATTTCCTTCATTTTCAGGTACAAAAGAGGTACGATCGAGCTCTTGAAAACATCCAAAATTTCAACTTGATTTTCCTACCGACACCAGCCCCTTTATTTATTTATTATTTTTGTATTATATATATTTTTTCCGGGTGGTTTTGGGAAATGACCCAAAATTGGGTTATGACAGGTTTAATGAGTGCTCTAAGCTCAATCACTATTTATTCTTCATTAATAAATATATGAGTATTTTTTTTCTCATTAATACATGTGTAAAGTATATTTATTCTCAATTAATATTATTAGGGTAAAATAACTCTCAGACTTTGCTACCCAAATAAAAGATAGGATTTATAGGTTATAATTATCTCCTGAGCTACCCACGTAAAAGATTCATAATTTACATTTAAAAACACATTTATTCAAACAAGAACAAAAAACATTGTTCCTTGAATTAAATGTTATCTAACATATTTATTGCTATTTTTTATAAAATTATTGATTTTACTATTTAAGAGTCCATGAATCCCCTAAAAGAAGACTTTTTATAGGTATAAGTCATGCATTAATAGATAGTTTACTATACTATGGAGAGTAAAATTATTTGAATGAATATTTCATTAACCCATAATCCAATCATCAAAGAATTCTATTCCTAAATATATTAAGTTCAAGAACATCATCACATGTCCTTTTTTCTCTATTTCTTTAAGATATTTTAGGTTCAAACCTCTAGTTCGTAAACAAGACAAAGAAAGGATAAAATTGAACAAGATTTTGACTTAGCATGAAACTTGCACCCTTGTTAAACTATGTTAAGCAACAAGTATGACATTCTTTTCACAAACACAAAAGGATGGTTAGAAGTGGAAGAAGATATAAAGTTCTCGTTCTTCAATAAAACAACACCAAATTATCACAAAAAAAAGAATATCAAATATGTCACGTGTCGTACGCGTGGTTCATGCTGGTGTTCTCTCCATCTGTCAGCGAGTGGTCAAGTCGGCAGCCACCTGTCAGCGAGTCAGTAGTTGGCCGTGTCAATTCGGGGAGGTTAGCTCGCAGTCTTGTCAATCAGGGTGTAATGGGTTTAGTTCGGTGCAGTGTTTAGTTGAGTAATTAGTTTGGTTACAAGGGTAGTTCAGTTTAAAGTCCAGTCTAGTACAGTCGATTGGGTAGACCAGGGTGGTTTGGGTTATTATTGTTCGAGTTACATGATTAGCTTGACATGATAATTAGTGGACCAATAAATAAGTACTCGTGTGTGTATGTGTCATTAATTGCCAATTTATGGCTAGGGAATAGGTCAATAAGGGTGGTTAGTTGAAGATCAACCAAGTATAAGGGTTGTGCTTACTATTGGGTCCTTGGAACCCGGTAAGTTGTTTATTTTCATCTATATTAAGTCATGAGTCATGAATAAAAAGTAACAATTTTAAATTAAGATCTGGAGGTTGTGGATTCCTCGAAAATCTATATTATTTCCTTGAATTACTTGAATTTTCGACAAAATATCTTCTTTTCCCATATTCTATTCATACAAAATGAAGCATTGTCATCGATAAAATAGTAAGAACTTCAATATTAGATTAAGTTTTTCACGCTCGAGTCTTGAAACTTTAGGAAGGGTTTGTCTTTGGGCTTGAAGAGTGTTGTAAATATGCCGTGGTGTGTGGATTGTGAAGTTGCAAGTGACTCATGATGAGTGAAATAATAATGAAGAGCGACCTCATAAAAAGTGGAGAAAAATGAATACCCTCAGTGGAAATACAAGTCTATCATTGGTTTGTTATGCTTAGCGTAGAGTTGCTCTTATCTTCTGGAAAACTAAAAAAATAGATTAAAGTATGTAGCACGGTAGTGAGAAACCCACGCCCAAGGTGGGTCATGCTAGGAGTGTCTGGACGTCATGGCTGGCCTGAACAACCAGGACTTCCAGGCTCAAATGGCCAGGAAATTGTTTTTTAAGGGGGGATTATCAGCCACTAAGCAGTAAAAACACTTGATTTGAACACGGCTTGTGGCAACAGAAATTTAAAATTGAAGAGATTCATTTTAAGGGGTCAATCTTTCTATCAATGAAGCTGCATTGCAGGAAACCAATTCTTATAGCAACGAAATACGAAATTGACACATTGCTGGAAATTCCTGTTAGATTCCGAGGTCTCAGTTCCTTTTCACTGTTTCTTAGGAACCGGGGTGAGATTAGACTATTGCACAAAACTGGAAACGTAGTAGTCTTTTCCACTTGATCTGTTTATCAAAAATGGTGAGTTTGCCTCTTCTTTCAGTGTATTTCTGTACAATTTATGCCAATAAAGCATGCAAATTGCTATACATTTCTCGGGAATATATTATCACCCTTTGTTTCTTTTTTCTTTACCTGGTTCACATGCGGCCATTTTCATACTGCTAATGTTCCTTCACTGAATTGGTTTTCATCTGAAGAATCCAAGGACTGACTTCTGGGTTTAGTCATGACACGAGAAAATCCATATCCGAGAGAACTTCCACTAGTTTCGCATAGCTGCAAGGGAAAGTGAGCTCCCAAATGTCAAACTATGTCAAGGAAAGGGGGTAATATAGTTTTGCACTTATGAATTGGGCAGGTGGCTGCATTTATCAAGATAAAAAAAATAAAAAATCAGACAGACAGCACTGATTACCTCAGTAAGCTCAGACAAGTGGCGGGATCTAAATGCATTGATGGCTGCTGTAATCTCTGACATGGGCAGTTTAGCCTAAATGGAATAGAAAAGAAGAAACCCCGAATCAAAAAAGAACCATGAGAATGTTAAGAGGGCACTGTGGCCAAATGAATACTATAAATGTTCATCTTGTTTCCAGAATTGCTTTGTTATATGTTTCTCGCAGTCTTACACATACAGCCTGGATTTTTATTGCACTTGGGCCAATTCAAGCAATCAGATTCTAAGTTTCAGATATTTCCATCATGTAACTCATAAGAATTGAAGTTAAAATAAATCCAACACAATGGACTCGTTTGGACAGCATAAATGGCTATTTAGCTCCAGCTTGTATTGACATAGAAAAACCAAAGTATTTCCAGTTTTCAGCACTATGAACTGTGACTAGAGCAAGTGATGCGCAACTCAAGAAGCAAGCTGTTACCTGTGCAAGAACAGCAGCTGCCAACTGTAGACTTGGTTCCAATGTCTCAGGGACAACCTGAAAGTATTAGTTGTTAACAGGCTGTGATCAAGTTGTTTTATAAATCAAAGGAAACTAGTAAAAAAGATTCAGAAGTTTAAGCATTACAGCTGTAGCCCCGGCCTTTTCCAAATTAAGGCCATGATCAACATCATGAGCACGAACAAACGTTTTCACGTTGGGAAAGTACTTGCTAAGAGCCCAGACAGTTCTATAATTTGCACCAGGTGTATCAAGAGTTATTGCGGCAGCACATGCTCTTTCAGCACCGACTTTATGGAGGACCTAGCCACACAATACAAAATCAATTGTTGAACCACCACATACGTAACCCATGATGCATTTAGCTTTACCTCTCGACTACCAGCATCTCCGAAGTACACAGGAAGATCCAGGGCACGGCCTGCTGCCACTCTATCACTGAAAAAAGCAAACTTCTAATCATCAAGACTCTTGCAACATCTCTCCACTCATAATCACAAAAAAAATATTCCAAGCAATATTATGGCCATATCCTGGCATAAACAAGTAATAAGAAGGGGAATATATTTCATTCTCTTCTTGGAAGCAATTGTTTCAAAATGATTCTGTAGCATACCAAGGAACACAAGAACCACTGTAGCTGATATCTAAATCCAATTAGCTAAATGTTAACTCAGACAAATTTTTAATTTATGTGAAGTATTTGATAAAAAAATATGTTGGTTTTAAAGGAGCACAGTAATAATTTGTTGGGGGGGGGGGGGGGGGGGAATGCTTGTAGACAAAAGTACTGCAACAATAGGGTGAATAGGCAATGAACCAAAAACATAAACATTCTTAAATAACACCAGAAAGTTTGCTGGCAGTATTTCTCAATCTTTGGCTTACCTGCTCACGTCAAGAGCAACAAATGGAATTAATCGTTCTGAGAGAAGCTGTGCTATAATCTGGCAAATCCAAATGAATGTCATGAGCATGTATATTAAAAACTAGCAAAATTGCAATATTAGCCACTTCTACGTACACAACAAATCAAATCAAATATGTATTAACCTGGCCAACACGTCCAAATCCACAGATTATAATATGATCCTGCAAATCATCTGTCTGTAAACAAAATCAAACCAGGAGAAAGATTAATCAGCAAGTACTCATATAGTTGGTCAAGTAAACCTAACATCACAAACAGCTGAGAAAAATATAGCTATAGGTTGCTGTTATGCTGGTATATCAAGAAAATATTCAGTATCGCTTCCTGAGAAAGTATAGCTCTGAAAAATGATTTTTAAAAGAACTGGATATGCAACAAGAAGAAGAGAAAAATCCTGGGGTGCCAATAAACGATACATATGGGATGCAGCTACTCATTTATTAATGGTGATGGTGATGAATGAATGACCTGATTTTTGTAATAGCTTATACACTATGAATAATACAGGCTCACCAACATTCAAATGAGGTTAACAAAAATTCACACACTCGAAAGGCAAAACAAACAGGTTCTACCTCAGTATGCAGGAAGAAAATGGATGTTTTGCAAGCACATCTACAAAATTCATGCGTTACACTTAACCCATCAATTAAGAGCTTGTTTGTTTTTGTTATTCATTGCCCCTCCCATGATTGGTAATAATGATCACATATTTTCTCAGGGATGCATCACTCAAGTAGCTCAATTTTGCCAAATGACAATGATACTTCAATTGTTTATATGAAAGCACCCATGTTGAGCAAATCACCACATCTATCAAGTGGTAACCCAGTCACCATGTAACAAATCATCAAGCTCAGTAAACCAATAGCAAGGTTTGGGCTTTGACCAATGTATCACTGAGGGTTAAAACTGTGACTTTCACAATATTTGCAATTAACTTGTATACTAGTGACCTTACCTCACTCTCAACCGGTAACAAACTACGAACATCATGCTGCTCAAAGCGAGAGGCTAATAACTGGCCACCAGCAGCCAGCCATGGTGTGAGGGCCATTGAGATCCCCACCACAAGAAACAATAAAGAGGATAGCTGAGGAGACATTATACCCTGCAGAGGACAATAATTAGGCAACATGTGTACAAGAAACAAGCATTTTTAAATATTATCATCACTAGGAGTGAAAAAATATAAGAAAAAAATTGCATTTCCGCATCTCAATTTAACTAGTGAAAATTACTCAGTACTCTTCTTTAATAAACATCATGAAAAAGATACTTCCCATATCTCAATATTTTTTGTGAAATGTAAAAAAGATATTTTGAAACAACACCAAATGCACATAGGATATTAAACACATGGCCAACTAATATGTGGACTTTGTATGGAACACTATAATAAATTGTTGAATCCACTGACCACAGACACATCAGAATGGAAAAAGAAACAGAAAACATAACAAAAAGAAAATGTAGTTATTTAGAAAACAGACCTGGTTAACAGCTTCACCAAATGCTACAAATGCAAATTCTCCACCCGGAGCAAGAAGAAGACCGATCCTTATTGCAGATATAATAGAAATACCAAAAAACCTACCAACTAAAGCAACCAACCCAATCTTGCCTCCAATTAAAAGCCCTAATGATCCCACAATGGCAGGAAAATTTGAAACCAGAAGTTTTGGCTCAATGGACATTCCAACCTGAGAGCACATAAATTGACCGATGTTAACAGTTAATGATTGAGGATCAATATATTTGCAACATCAAGGATCAAAAATCAAGCAAGTTCAGCAATTAACATATCATCAGTCTTATAACAGAAGAAATGTTGTTAGTTGTATGCTAATATAGTAAAAGAAATGTTGGAAGACACAATCTTGCAGAACTGGCCTATCCTTCCATACAAAAAAGAAGAGAAGAGAGAGAGCAGGCCTGAAAAGCTACTATACAGATACGAAGGAGAAAATTTTACATATAGTCCTTATATGTTATGAAAAGCGCCAACAAATGGCTTCTGCGAGAATTAAAAGAGAACTAAAAGTACTTTATAGATATATGTTACACAAGACTCCTTTCTTAAAACACATACCGTCATGAAAAAAAGGCCCAATAGAAGCCCGCGATATGGAGCAATATCTGATTCAACCTGCAAGGAAAATTCGGTTTCTGCAAGAAGCAAACCAGCCAGAAATGCCCCAAGTGCCATGGAAAGTCCAGCCTGCTCTAGGAAAAAGACATGGCACAATTTCATTAACAGCAAAAGCAACAACATTAATAGTAGCCAAAAGCAAAACATGCTCAAACAATCTCCTGGAAGCATTTCCATACCCTGGCAGTAAGGAGACTGGTCCCCAGAATAACAAGAAGAGTATTGGCTGAGAATATCTCTGCATTCTGATTTTCAGCAATTTGTTTATAAATTGGTCGAAGCAGCTGCAAAAGGCATAGAAAGGGAACATCAACAAACTGTTCAGATGACACCATGCATTGCCAACTAAAGTAAACACCACCTTGTGCAAGAAATTCCCAAAATTTCCAGTCAAGACCACAGAAATGGAAAGTTTGAGATATAACCTCAATCAAGAGAAGTGTCATCCATCCACTTAAATGCCATAATTCTAGAAAATATAAGATTTACCAATCTTCCACCAGCAATTATCGCGGTGATGGCAACTGCTGCCTTAACAGCAGCCATCCCAAGAGCTTCAGCAATTGCTTGAAAACCAACCTGGAAAGCAGCACCATGTCACTCATGCACCAACATCAGGCACAACAGCAGTGGGAATGACAATAATAGTAAAAGCAATTGATGTACTCTGGTAACTTTATTTGCATTCTACAAGAAATAGAGAATATATTTTGCATTTTTTTATGGTTGATCTATCAACAGCAGGTGTTATCGAAAGAAAAGGAACACACTGAAAAGTGCATGCCAAATTCCAAATCCTGCCTTCATTATATCCAGAATATTCTGTGGCTCACAAACTGACAAAACATGTGCAAATTTCTCACTTTTAAAGTAAAAGATACCAGAAGCTCACCACCACATCCATATACAAACAAAATAGTATAGAAAGTTACCCCTCCTTTGGATGAATTTGGTGAAATAAGTGGTATGAGTATTAGCAATACCACAACAGCCAAATCCTGAAAAGAATAAATAAGATCAAAGATTGCAATGCAAAAATGACTATATATAACATGAACATGGTTTAAACGAGATCTCAAAGGAATTATAAGGAGAAATTTCTAAACCGCAAAAGATTGGGGGACTTTACATGATTACAGGCATAATTTTACTACAACATACAGCAGTGGGATTTTATTCTCATCTTGAATATTATTATGATACGGATACATATGGTATTCACTAAAGAAAGTGTGAGCATAAAGAGCCACTCCTATGGCATAACATGGACAACATGAAAAAGAAACCATGTCACTACCAAGACAAAGTAGTTTTTTTTCTGAAGCTATACCACCGCCAAGACATAAAAGCTTTTTTGTTTTCTTTTATGGGAACTGTATAGTGACCTGGAATAGCAGGACAGAGAAAGTAGCACGTCCATGGCGCGATGTGCTCTCGCCTCGCTCCTGCAACACCTACAAATTAAGACCACTATCTATCAGTTCTCTTGTCCATCAAAATAAGTAATTCAAGATTTGACAGAGGTTCATAGAAGAAATAAGCCTTGATCAGAAGCTCATTTTCAGCGGGGGGAAGTATGGCATGATCAAAAGTTTGCAATCATAAATTGACAGATTGCATCCAAAACTGACTTTAAAGAGTTACAAAGATTCTAGATACGCAATCAAAATGTTGATATATCAGATGTTCAATACTAATGGTGTTAGTTTAAATTTACCACTTTGCTGGGTGTGGCAGTAGATAGTGTAAGAGGTTCAAATATTGTAGTCTAGGAAGCTTTTGTTTGATCCAGAAAATTATCTTTCCTGATCGGAGGGAGTCTTGGATTGAGAAAGCTGCAATGCTTAAATTTAAAGTGAAATATGCACTATTCTGCTACCTGTAGAACAACAGCAGTAGAAGATAGAGCCAGGCCATTTCCAATGACAATTGCAGCAGGACCAGGCAGCCCGGAAACAAAATGTGTGACCAAGCCAACAACCACTGCTGTCACCAAGACCTGCATCATACAAATTAAAAGGTAAAAGGTAAGTTAATAGACATGAATAGAGAGCACAGAGCATAGATGGATTGAGCGATGAAAAATGTGGGAGAAAAATCCCAAGTACCTGAGCAGAGCCTAATCCAAAAACATATTTTTTCATGGAACTAAGCCTTTCAACAGAGAGCTGTAAGAGACAGAAGACTGCTTTAGCATCAAAAGTTTAAATTTGAATGAATGTTAAAATCCAGCCACATAGTCTAGATGTAAGGACTCCACCTCAAGGCCAATATTGAATAACAAGAAAACAACTCCAAATTCAGCAATCGCCTTTGTAGCATGAACATGATGGATGATGGAGAGACCATAAGGGCCAATCAAGATGCCAGCAGCCAAGTATCCAAGAACAGGACTGCCTGGAATTGCAGATCGTAGACAATTCATGAAATAAGATCATACAAATTTCCAGTTTCAATTTGGAAAACAACTATGCTGGCATAAATATGGGTAATGATCAGTAGGAGACAACAGCAAATCAATAAACTACTACTATGTGGGATCAATCAGGAAAGCATGATTGATATATAAATGGCGGGGGGGATGCCTGACACTTTAAAAGTATGTAGGTACAAAGTTATTTTTACACTACAAAATACAGTGAGGTCACCTCCTGGAATTTTCTGAAATATAGGCACAAAAATAACACTAGCAAGCAGCAACCACAAAACATCAAAGAGAGATGCTTCCTCCTCATTCATCTGTCAAAACAGAACAGAACAAGCAACCAGATTAGAAAGTACTACATACATGTTGACTTGAGACCCAAAGCAGAAGTGAAGGATAGTATGAACTTATGCCTCTTGATGAGGAACCATTGCAATTAGTTTTTTGACTCTCTTTGGAAGTTTCTGAATATGTTGAATCAGAGGCTTTGCATTTGATGAGACTTCTTCAATGCTTGTGGTGACCACTTCTGGTTGTTGAAGCATTTGGGTACTCTTCTCCACTCGATTAGAGTAGAAGGCAAATCTGTGCACAGTTTCAGTACATCGTGATAAAAATAATGCAACTTCAAGGCTAGATGTAAGAATCTAGTGACAGAAGCAGATAGCGGGACATGAACCTGTTAAAATAGCTTTCAGAGTCCTCTAGGTCATCACAACCAAGATGTAGTTTATTTCTCTATTGAATGCCTCAGTAAATAAAAAAAGCAATATGAAAAAAGATACCAAGAAAGGCTTTGGTAAGGAATTGTATTTTCATGACATTTCGTGAAGATACCAAGAAAGGCCTTGATAAGGAATTGTAATTTCATGACATTTCGTGATTACCCTGCTGATGCATTATTACAATCTCATTTTATTTATAACCTGAAAATATTTTTTTTAGCATCTTAAATCATCCACTGGGACAGGTGACGTGTCTCTTAAAGGAGGACTGTTGACAGTGATGGAAATAAAATTAAAGAGCAACAGTAATACATACCCTGCTCCAAACAGCAATAGGCCAAGAAGAAATTTGGGCAGTTGCTTCCTTGCAGACTCCATTAGGCCCTGAAAAACTGATGCTGCTGTCAACTCCATCTCATCTCCACTGAAAGAGAAGAAGGATGCAGAAAAGAAACGAGAGGATTTCTTCAACAACGCCTTGGGAGCACTGAGAGGTGAAGATGAACTCTCCCTAGTCAGGTCCTTCTGTAATTCCTGTTTTTTTGTCTGAATGACACTTTTTGACTTTTCAACTTCTGCTTCAGTATCTTTAATAGAGCCCAAACTTGATTTTCCTTTCTCATGGTCACTAGAATAATCAGATAGATATAACTCTTCGGAACCCTGGCTGGTTTTATCAGATAGTCTATCTATTGAAGGCTCGCCAACTAAAACATCACCATTTACAGTCATATCTGTTTCTTTCTCAACATCAGAAGCACTGCCTCCGCGCATCTTCTCCTCCTCGACTACAGCCTCGTCACCAGACACATACACCTGAGCTATTTCCTGGATATCAACATGAGAAGTAGAGAGAGATTTCTCTGCCTTTTGTAATGCAATTTCTGCATCACTCACTCGTTGGGTAGCCTCAAGTTCAAAGGCAACAGCTTGTTCTGCTAGAAGCATAATGTTTGCAACATCCTCCTCTGCTTCCAAAGCATTCATTTGTGCTTTCTCTGCTTTCTCATTCAGCACGTCTACCTCCTTTTGTAATTCTTCCTTTATACTTTGCAAGCGCCTCAGCTCTGCTTCACAATTTGCCAAATTTTCCTGGCATTCCCTAATATCATTCTGAGCAGCCAAAATTGTCTCATAATCCTCTTTATCATTATTTTCCACAATACTCTCTCCAGAACCCTCCAATGAATCAACCCCTTCTTTCGTAGATTTTGTCGACTCCACTGCCACCTTAAACCTTGCCTCAGCCAAAGAAAGCGCCGTAGTTGCCTTTTGAACAGATTCTTTAGCAACACTCTCCTTGTTCGCAATATCCTGAATCATATCAAGTGTTGAGTTAACATCATTCCATCCACTCGCTGCCTCATCTTGCAAAGCAATTGCAGTTTCTGATATACTCTGCGCCTTTTCCTCAAACATCGTACTGTTAAGCAGTGCAACCTCCAATTCCCTCGTTGCTTTCTGTAACAATTCCTTCAAGTCATCCAAACTAGGTGCCTCTGCTGCCATTTCAATCTCTATTACCGTTTTTCCTCTTCCATCCTCTTCTCCCAGGCCATCATTAGAGCCTGCTCTCAAGTTCTCATCATTACCCTCACTAATTTCTACATTCCTACCATTCTCATCAATATATGTTATCGAATCATTACCCTGACACCGCAACTTAACACTTCTCAATCCCTCAAACCCATCAATAAAATTGCAAAACAACGGATTACTTGTATACTCAACACGCAAATGACTACGTATTCCACTGCCACTACCATATAAAACACTTTTCTTTAATTTCTTTGAAGGTCTTTCTCTCGAAACAATCTTTAAATCAACAGCATTATACCCATAACCTTTACATCTAAATCTCGAATATAACCTATTTGGTACCTTACAACTAGTACCTTGTCTGCTAGAAAATGCATTCGTCTGCTGGATATAACACGCAAACTCCATGCCCTATAGTATAACAAATAATCATACTCTCTTAAGCATTTAATCAAACACGTAGAAATCAATCATTAAAAAAAAACAAAAAACAAAAGAAAGCAAAACCCTTTTGTGTATATAACTAAAAATGAAGAGAGAGTGAAACTAACCGATCGAGAGGATTCAAGGATGTGAGAAAATCAATGGTTGAGTTCGTTAGAGTAGAAAAGGAAACAACAACACTGACTAATAAGAAAAATCAACTTGAAGGGGCTTCTTTTTTTAATCAGGAGAGGCAGACAGGAGGGGGAGAGAGCTTGAAAGGACATGTCGACAGATAGTAAAAAGTACAGTTCAAATTCTACTGTGGTCTTAGAATTTCCTTTTCTTTGTTTGGAAAGTGAGAAAATAAAAGGGAAAATTGTTGGCTCGGAAAGGAAATTCAGTTATTGGTGGATTTATTTATTTGCAACGCCCATATTGCAGCTCGCCATTGTAATGACCTTATTTTAATTACACTGGATTTTTATTTTCTCATATATGCTCAAGGATATTCTGATTTTTTATTGAACTATACTTTAGTCCCCTATTTTTAACTACTCTTACAGTCTTACTATTCCGTCCTATACTTTCTAAAATCAGTAGTTGATAATTTATTGTTTCTTGCTAATTTATTTATTAAAAAACAAATTGCTGGTTTCTTCCTAAATACCAAAAACAAATATGCTCTTACAATTTAAATCATTAATTTACTTGCTAAAAAAGGCAATTGCTTTTATAAAATCACAGTTAAACTTGAAAAAATATCTGTTGTTTTTACAGTTTTAAAAATATTTATATTATGAGTATTCAAAAGCATAATTATTATTTGTTTAATTCGAAATTCATTTTAAAAATCACACACAAAAACAAGTCCACATCTAGGGTGTTTGACATTATGTTTCAAAAATGTTTTTGAAAAAAATTAAAAAAATTATTTTTATTTTTTATTTAAATTAAAAAATTGATATTTGTAGATCATTTTCATAAACTAGTATCAAAAATAATTTTTAAAAATTATAATAAATCATTTTAATATATTTTTAAACAAAAAATATTTTTAAATACAATTTAAACCATATACCTACCTAATCGTAAAAAATAGCCAAACGTTTTTATAAGACATCTATCACCTGGAATTTAGGGACTAATTTTCATAGATTTTCAAGCAGCATAAACTTGGAGAGTGAGGGACACGTTGAAATCTTATTCGCTTAAGTACGTCCTTGGTGGGGTAGCAACAAGCCACTTGCGACTCGACTCACGAGTGAATGAGCTTCTTTAAATATTTAAATCTACTTTTTTAAAATAAAATCTATGAACTGCTCCCACAGTATACTCTAAAAATATTGATTTTGACAGCGATGATGAGACAAGTTTTTATTATTATTATCGTGGACTCCCATAATGATTTTTTTTTATTCCTAGCTCTTTTTTTATTTTCTAGAGATGTGCGTGAGTAAATTATGGAAATGAAGAGCATTACTCCTCAATTGAAAATCCCTGTAACGCTTAAAAAAAAATCAGTTCATAAATTATTGAAAACATTTGTTTTTTTATATGAGAAAACTTTATTTTCTGAAAAATACACTTTATGAATTCAGGTAAACAAGTAAAATCTTGGTTATTCTAGATTCTTACAGGGACTGTACACTATGACTCAAACTCGAGATTTACTGTACAGATTATAAATTCTTTGTCATCATGCTCCTTTTAGATAAAAATATTTGTTCAAGAATGAGGAAGATTGAAACTTGAGGAATTTAAAAGTGCTTATTTGGCTTTTCAAGCTAAAAAAATAGCTCTTAAAATGAAGAAACATAAAATATATGAATAAAAAATAATTGATGTTTCTTTTGATAGAAATGGGACATGTTAAAATAGATTGCCCCGAATATAATTAAAAAATAGATCATAAAAAAAGATAACCTTATCTTTTATAGAGACTCTTAGTAATACACGATGGATTGATCTGGATTCTATAACTTGCATTGCAGTATCACATCTCAAATACTCAAGTATAATAAAATTGGTTTTGTACCATTCCATGTATCATTAATTCTTATCATTAGATTTTGATAAAACCTTAAATATGATACCATATTATGAAATTGAATGGGTGAATTTCCCTTTCTTAAGCCGCTTTCATAATAATAAAAACTTAATCATATTGGTTTTTAATCTTGATAACCATTTATCATGCATAATAACATATTTTTTTCAATTCAAATCCAATTTAATAATTATCTAAACTTAATAAATTTTATTTAATATAACCTTTTCTCATTCAAAAATAATTTAAAAAAAATAATCACACTAAATTCTTATTAATATCATAAAACAAATTTATGATAAGATAAATAAAACTTTCTACCATAAAAACACTTTTTTTTAAGAAAATGTATTTTTGTAATTTGTATTTAATTAGATATTCTAGTTTAATCCTAATACTAATAGGATTTTACCAAACTCAAAAATTCTGAACTAAATGTTTTAATTAAATCTTAATCCAAATAGAAAAATCAACGCTATACTTAATTTAATTTAGGGTTTCAATTTGAATATAAAATTATTATTTTATATGTAAAGGGGTATAATTTTAATTTTAGCCCCATGTATAACTAGATATAATTATACATAAATTACAATGGTAGAATCATCAGTCTACCCCTAAAAAACCTAAACTAAGCTCGGGAAGCTTAGGGCAAATTCATAATTCATGAACAAAAAAGAAAAAAGTTAAAACTTAAAGCATAGCAATATTCCCTTTCTATGAAGGTATATCATATTTTTCACCGATGGTTCAAACTTTTAGACGACTTGTAATTTAAAATAACTCAGATTTGAAGTAATTATTCAAAGCTAAAAATAAAATTCAATTTTTAGAAAATCTTCATATAAATCCTAAATAACTCTAAATTTATCTAACGAGATCTTGAAACTCCTAAAATAAATTTTAATTTATGGTTTTCAAAAAGTAAACATAAATATCATCCCTCATTAAAATTTAATCATTAGGTATGCATTCTAATCCCTACTTTTTTATTTTTGTACCATACGGGTATCTGTTGAATCTAATTTAGTGATCGTTTTGTATTGCGTTCCAAATAGAGTTTTGAGGGAAAGTGATAAAATCATTGTTTGGTAAACGTAAAACCAGAGTTTCAATTGCTATGGGACCCACCAAAAAAACTTTCAAAACACAATTTCTGAAGAAACAGAATTTTCAAAGCTTTTCTCCACAGTCACTAAATCACGACCGAAGGTATAAACAAAGTATAAGTATAAACAAATAGCAAAGTATAAACAAGCACCAACAGTGGTTCCCAGAGCAGAACGCTAATCGCAAGCACATCACAGGTACACCATCGGTGATCTCTCTCTCCACAGCGGCAGCTCTCTCTCTCTCCACAGTCAAAGGTAGCTCCCTGAGAGTACCACCATCATCCCCCTCAATACTAGTTCCACGCCAGAACCTTTGTCGTGACCTCCAGCGACAGCAGCAAGCCCTAGCGTAGAAGCAGTAGCGGCGGTGGCAAGCTACTGACGCTCCTCCCGGCCACCACAAGCCACCATATCTGACGTCACCACAATAGGAAGAACCACATCGGCCTCCTCTACCCATCGGCATCGGCAAGTGAGCCTCTCGTCACCGTCAGTTGACCACCCTGCTATTGTTCATGTGTTACATGAAGATTGCATGAGTGAATTAATTCACTTTTTAATCTTGGGCTAGGCTGGGTTGGACCTGCTCTCAACCCAACCCAAGTCCAACAGAGTTGGGCCTTTTTGGCCCGGCTTGAATGAGCCGACCCATTTAGTTGGTCAAACCCAATCCAATTTTTTTTATTAAAAAACATATTTTTTTAAAAAAAAAATATTTAGATGGAGATCAATCCTGATGAGAAGAAAAGGCGTATGACATCGTTTAACTCCACAACCTTGTTTTTCGATTGATTATGGATCAGAAACTTTCAACTGGATTTGGCCTTGGAATTATACCTCTACAACATGTAGATAGAGATCCTAAGACTCAATATGGATCGCAGATGTTATTACTAATGATATTTTACCAGATGTTATTCCCTGATCAAATAGTAAGGGATCGTAGAGGCATTCATGTATCGATTTACTAATTATATTTTATTGTTATGATTATTAATCTACAATATTTACAAAACAATATATATATATATATATATATATGTATGTATGTATGTGTGTTCTTTAAAGTAATTTCACAAGTTGACAACAATGTGAAAAGCATGGTAACCAAATACACTAAATTGTTCCTCGATCAAATAGCAAGGGATCGCAGAAGCATTCACGTATCGATTTACTAATTATATTTTATTGTTATGATTATTAATCTACAATATTTAAAAAGACAATATATATATATATATATATATATATATATATATATATATATATATATTTGTGTGTATATGTGTCCTTTAAAGTAATTTCACAAGTTGACAACAATATGAACATGGTAACCATATACACAAAACGATTTTTCATTAAATCTCAAACTCAATCACAGTTTTAGCCAAACACTTCAATTTCAATTATGAATCGCAGCTAAAGGTGCTTTTCATGAAACTGTTTTTTTTACACCTCAGCCACAACAACAACAACTACAATACCAAATACACCTAATTTCCATCCCTATAACCCGATCAAGAAGGGATTTTTAGTCTCAAGTGATAAGTGGGTTTGTTCTTCTATCATTATCATCCTCATTACGAAGTTGAGAGTTCTTCAAACTATATTTTGTGTTCATAGTGAAATTCTCTCCTCTTTATATGTTGATATGGATATAGATGAGTCAAATAAAACTCGTAGTAAAATAGTGTGTGCAAACAACCCTAACTTAGGGTGTGTTTGATATTGCTTTTGCTTTTGTGATTGAGATTTAAAAAAAACAGTTTTATGAAAAGCACTTTTAGCCGAGGTTCATAATAAATGTTTTTCATGAAACTATTTTTTATTTGGTGAATGGTTTTGTTTAGTGAAGGTGAGTAGCTTGTTCAATGGGTTTACTGGGTGAAGGTGAAGGGGAGTACATATGGTAGAGGGTTTATTTGGGAAACATTGTTAACGGTAACATTGTTGTCCCTTGGAGTAATTCATCTCAACCCGAGATTGATGAAAAGTAGCTCTTAATTGCTTTTCATCAATCGGTGTTTTGGTGATTTTTAAAGTTGAGATCCACCAAAAATTATCTATTTTTTTTTATTTACCAAACACCAAAACACAAGCTTATTTTGAAACTCCGATCCCACCGCACTACCAAACACTTCTTAATAACTTAGATGCAAAGACGTTAATATATATATTGGAAAAGGGTATTGTCGAGGTGTGAAAACGCAGGGAGGATCAAGCAATCTCAATTTGGGAGTGATGAAGGGCATCTGAGAGTGACGAGAACCAGTTTAGTTAAGATCCTAAATTTCAAGGTTGCTGGAATATAAGTTTGCATGGCAGGGAGTTCAAACTCCGGCATCCGCAGAAAATGCAAGAAGCCATTTAAGCAAATAGCCGATCGAGAAAGAAGAATCATTCAAGCAATGTTGATATTACTACCTAAGATTTTTTCATATTTTCTCCGTTTGCCAAGAGCACTAAATCTCGAGAGGAAGAATTTGGAAAAGCTAGTGCAGTTCAATATCTTGTACCAAGTCTTTTAATTTGTAACATAGATAATCAAATCCAAAAAACAAACATTGAACACAATCCGGCAACAGTATTCAACAACATGAAAGTTCAAAACAGTCCTGACAACTTGAACAGATAGCAATGCAAGAAACCATGATGTAATGCTTCGTTTAAGATTGTTCTTCTGACTTATCCTCAGCTGCCGCTGCTTCCTCTGCGTTTGACTCGGCCAGTTCAGGAGGTGGCGTGGAGTTTGATCTCTTATGTGTAGCTCCTGCGAGGACATGGCTGTAGGTTCCCTTTTCCATGAAGAGCTGGGCAAAATGGACCTTGCAGTAGAGGACTCCGTCAAGAGAAGCATAAGATGAGTGTGTGAGAGGACAGCCACCGTGAGCACACCTGAAGCATGTCTTGTGGTAGCATTCTCCCTCCATGGTAACCTATGCCATGAACGGATGCAGCACAAACTTATTCCAAAATTCTTAGATAGGTCCATGTCTATGGTAGACAAGATCGATGTATCTCAGAATAGTCTGCCATTCATATGATAAATGTGGAGGTGGAGGGCATGGATCTTCAAGACCTATATTTTATTCAAGTTCAGAGCTAAAAAACATACCTTCTCCAGTGGGTACACTGTCTTGCCGCAAGTGGAGCATTTGTCTTGGGTTCCACAGAACACGGAAGAGAGTTTGCTTGGGGTCCTAGCCTGTGAAAACATGTACACAGAAATTAATTATAGAAGTATTATAAAACTTGAAAGAAAAGGATATGTGATCTGAAAAGCTGGAATGGATTTTGAAATATCCCAGAAAAATGTCATTCATCAGGGTGGTTTCCAAAGGCCACCATAAATCATTTTACGGGACATCCAAACACGCCCCTCAGGTATTTAGATAAGAGATACGGTGGGTGTGGATATTGTACCAGCTCATGAGTCCTCTCAGGCTTGCCTGCAAGAAAATGTCATAAAATTGTTAAATGTGTATGGGAAAGAATTAAACAACGGTTGTAACTCATTGAAATACTGTAAGAGAAATTGCATAAAAGAAACGCGAGGAAAAGATATCACCTTTCTGAAAATTCTTGCTGAAATCGCCACCCTCCTTGAAAAGCTGCTCAAAATGAGTCTTGCAGTAGAGGACTCCATCCATGGACGAGTAGTTGCTCATCTGCCATGCACATATCAGTTTTTAAATCATGAACGTTTTATTTATTTTCTTATTGTGGAATATCATTTGTCACAAATCCAAATTAAGCCAAAACAATGAAAAGCAATGAATCACTATTTTCCAAACCCAATCGATCTTAGCTAGCTTGTCATATATGAGCATTACATATATTATAGCTGTGTTATTGGCCTTCAATTAGAACCCACTGCATATTGTTTATCAGGAGAGGCTATGGGGAAAAAAAAGTAAAACATTACATACCACAAGAGTTCCTTTGCAATGGGTGCATTTGAAGCAAGATTTATGATAAGGCACTCCTTCAAGAGACATCATATCAACAACATAAACAGTTTTGTCACAGGCCTTGCACTTATCCAGGGTTCCAGTGAATGCCATTGCTGCTTCTTTTGTATTCTTTCCTGCACTCCTCTTTCCTTGTCTCTTCTAAAATGATCCTGGAAGTCAGGAAAGTATTTCTTGTTCAAGCTTTCTGAGGATCTAAGAAATGTCCTAACTGTAAAAGCACCCTGGGATTGGTGTTCGGTCCCTCCTCAGACACATGGAAATCAAACAGAGAGGCCTTTGTTTTGTCAGAACAGAACTTAGCTTATATCACAAGTTTTTGCCTTCTCATGTAATGGTGTGAATTGAGCTGTATAAGATGGACGCGTGATTGGAGATCGCAGACATTGTGAGGTATAATTAGACTGCTAATTATGGATATAAACCTGTTGGATTGGAGTAAGAAGAGGTTCGATGCGCTGACTTTTTCTTGAGGAAAATTGTAAGGGAGGCAAAATGAGGAAAATCTTTATCAAGAAAATGAAAAACCAACTGTTTTCTTTAATTTTCCTTGATGGCTTTATTATTATTATTATTATTTTCAAGTTGAAGGATTAAAGATATACTATCAATTTGTCTAGTGTACACTCCAGACCAGACTGTTTGAATGGTGCACCGACCCTTTTGAGGCCCTTGTGTGAATCAGTGTTCCAAGTAAATAGGCATTGTAGCAGTCGAAAGTTCAAAAACCTCTGGAATTCTGACATTATCACAGGTTGGGATTGGTGGCCTGCTCTGCTCTGGGATTGTTCTCATCACTTCAAGTGAATGGAATTCTTTATTTCTTTTAATTTGTAATTGAAGTTTCTTTTAAAAAAAAAAAAAAAACAGTAATCAAGTTCAGGTTTTAAGATAGAAACTAGCATGCATGCTTATCTGTGTGTGTGTGTACATGAAGATTAAGGGGCTTCATCACTGTTTAACAATATCTGACGATCAGATTAGGATAACTGGTTGCTCTTCCGCAGTTCCATCCAGCATTTCTCAACTAAAATAAATAAATCAGTCTTAAAAGTGAATTTTTTAGTTGATATTCATGAGTGTTTTTTGTATTTTTTTTTGTAATTAAGAAGTTTTAATGTTTAAATAAATATAAAATATTATTTAAGAATAAAATTAGTTAGCGTGATAATGAAGAATGTGGTGGTCAAATAGTGGCCTAGTAACCTTTGATTTGATTTTATACCAATTTTTTTTTTTCATTTTTTTTTATACCCTTTAAATATTCAAAGCAACTTTTTAAATTTTTTTATATTTAATTTTTTCTTTTTATATTTAAAATAATTTATAAAAATATATAATAAAAAATTATTTCATTCTTCTTCAAAAGAAATTCATTAATGCTATTTATTTTATTTTTCATGATTTTTAAGTTTTATATTTATATATAATTTCAATATCCATGGTATAGAACATGATTATAGGAACATGGCGGGTTTATCCCACAAAAAGATGCTTCATTCACCATATACGGGGATTAGCTCCGGTGGTGAATTCCGAAAACCGGCATGCCATCATTCAATAGAGAATTATTCCGCGAAAGGTCAGTTTTATGCTCTTGCGGCCAACTTGATTTGCTTTTTCATCGTGCACGTTCAGCATCAGCATAGCATCAAATGCTGGAATCCCTCTCGTCAATGGAAACTATCTGTGCTTTCTGCGAATCTCTCAGAGCAAATGAGAGGGTCAAAATCCCTCTGAATTAAATCTTACCCCAGCATTATATTCCCAATAGCACCAAGCACCAAACCCATGTTACCAATCTTCCCAACCTCCACTTTCGAATCCAAAGTTGGCTCCTTTTCTCTTAATTGCCCCACACTTCCACCAAATTCTCTCAAGGAAAAAAAAAACAATTCCACTGCAAATTCAAATCCAAGTCTATCCCCCCAATTTCTACACTCCCAGTGAAGGATAATTAGCAGTTCAAATCCATATCTGCTTTCTCTTTTCTTTTCAATGCAATTTCGAGTTAGAAATTCAATGCCACGACGAGGGTGCGGTAGGTTTTAACCTAGAACAAGATGGGAATCGATCAGCAGGGCATAGGATAAGTGGAGAAAACCGATTGCAAGACTGATTGATGGTCTTCAATCTACCCTCTCACGTAGCGCAGTCTAGATGATAGGAAACAAATGAATCTCATATCGGACACACTACTATTCCTATTTAGGTGTTGCATTATTAACAATTTCTAGTGTCTAGGAGATTTTTTGTGTTTAGAAGAGCGAGATTGTGAATTTTATGAGAAACAAATCGGGATAAGAGAATATGGAGTGTAGGTTTGTGCGCGCGAGCGCGCGTAGATATATAATATTATACTAGTTAATTGTCTGCATTATATTACGGGTCGACCAAATAATTTTTATAATTACTGAGATTAAAATAAAATATTCATACATGTAGAGTTTGATATAATGAAACAGATCAATATATTTTATTATAAAAATAGTAATATCAAAGTTTTAACATCTAAAATTATTATCACCATCACTGCCAAAATAATAAAAATTATTAAATTACCCCGAGAAAATTATACAAAAAAATAACAAAAAAACAAATAAGAACAAAAACTAAAATTATTATTAATAATATTATTATTATTATTGAGTTAATAATGAAAAAAAATTAAATCAAAGACTAAAAAAACATAAAAACTTTAATACAAGAGCAAATAAAAAAATTAAATAAATGATAAAACAAAAATAAAAATCATTTGACTTGAAAATTAAAAAAATTGCACGCCCTACTTTGGGGGCTGAGCAAATAATTTTTATAGGATTTGCTGGATCAAAATTAAAATATAATATCTATATATGCAAACTTTAATATAATAAAATAGATCAACAAACCTTATTATAACAATAGCAACATCGAAGTCTTAACATCTAAAATTATCATTGCTATTACTGTCAAAACAACAAAAATTATAAAATTATCCCGAGAGAAAAAAACTAAAAAACATTAACCAAATAGCAAGCAAGAAAAACAATTAAATTATTATTATTATTATTATTATTATGTTAATAATGAAAGAAACAAAAATAAATGAAAGACTAAAAAAATCCTAAACACTTTAACAAAAGATCAAATAAAAAAATAAAATAAAAATAAAAGTTATTAGGTGAAAAAAATTCAAGACAAAGGGAGAAAAAAAAACAGAAATATCAATTTTCAAATGATTATAGACACAAAAAAAAATTTAAGAACTCATATTTTTTTTAAAATACCACCTCAACAAATAAGAAAATAATAAAAATTAAAAACCAAAGCTAAGGGCACACTTATATATACATGGACAAAAATAGAGATTATTTTAGAAATATAAAAAAATATATAGGAATTAAAATCAAAAATTAAAAGTATAAGGGTCGAAATGAAAATCAAATATATTATCAATTTTAATTAAAGGACAAAATTGAAAAAATCACAACTTTTGTATCGAATATATTAAGGTATTTAAACCCAATCCAGAAATTAAAAGGAGGACCGAAGTGAAACCTAAATATATAATTAATTTCAATCGAAGGACCCAATTGAACTAAATCAAAACTTATATAATAGAAATCAGGACCATACACAAAATTAAAAATAAAAGGACTGAAGTGAAAACAGTATAAACCCAGGGGCCTCTCCTGCACTTTAGCGTGCAGGAGAGAGAAAACGGAAATAAAACGTTTAACCGGCCACCGTAACTCCTACGGCCATGATCTGTCAACATGCGCCACACCGAGAGGAAGACAACGTGGAGTCGCATCGTCTGAGACTCTAGAAGATCATTTTCCACCGCCTCAGTACGCCGCACGTGCCGCCAGAAGAGGGCGTGAGGCGAAAAACCGTCGTGCACGCGTGCGCGACCAAATTTCGGCAAATAAAAAAAAATCGGGTCAATTACCAGAACACCCCTACATACAATTCTTCAATTTTGTCTTATTGGGGGGTATAGTAGTATTTAGCCATTTTCAAAAAATAGGAAAACCCCGAGGTACCCCTCCCCTACCAGATATGTTTTTTTTGTCTTATATGGGGGCAAAATAGTATTTAGCCATTTTCAAAAATTGTGAAAATACTCGTGAAGCCCCTCCCGGAAACAACGGTTTTTGTCTTTTTCCCGGATAAAAACGTTAATTTACTGTGCAAATAATGATAAAAAAATCAATGAACCGGTAAATCAACCGAACCGAAAACCGAACCGACCCAAAAATACAATATTACAATCCATAGTGTTTTCACTCATAATGCACAGTGAAACACTGATGTCTTTTAGTATATTTATAATATGAAGATAATTTATTTATTTATTCTTTTAAATATTTTATCTTATTTAAAATGTGAAATTTAATTTCTTACATGAAAATGAAAACACAATAAATCTTATAAAAAAATTATAAAATTATTGTTTTTGTATTCTAGAATATTGTATTTGTAGTCTAAAATATGAAAGATAATACGAGATATATGTATAAATAAAAAGGTGCACACAAAGCAAATGTATGCAAAACATAATAACAATATAGTAAAATTTCAAATTTCATTCTCCCTCTCTTTTCTCTCTTCTCTCTCTCTTTTAGTCTCTAAACTCCATTTTTCTTTTCTTAATTTCTTCAATTATCTTCAAACTCTTTCTATCTTAACATGGTATCAGAGCTTTTATGTTTACGCATTGATCCAACCTTTCGCAATCTTATCCTTCTATGGATTATTCAAAAAAAAAACTAAAGAAAACACATCGTTCAAGACAAATTTGATGTTTTCTTTGTTCTTCTTTGAAATAGATATGTGTTGCTGCTCCGGCAACATCTAGCATTTTCCATGCCAAATCAAGACCAGACTCTTCTTCATCTTCATCTGCTTCAGCAAGATCCTCATCATCAACTCCCTCATCATCTTCTTCTTCTGCTCCTCCTCTCTCCACCGTCTCCACTCCTTAAATCAAACGTTCAGTGTTCAAAGAGTCTGCTGAAGCTACAAACAAAAATCATAATCTAGTCTCGGTAATATATTTCAAATTCTCAACTCTCGAGTCTCTGCGCAACAAATTACTGAATTCAAATTTTGCACAGCAAAAGTGAAGCTCACACAGAGCAGCGGCAGAGCGAGAAAAAAAATCCAAGGATCCACATCTGCTCCTAAAGTTCAGGCCTCTCATAATGCTCGAAGGAATGATGTGTCCTCTTCAAATCAATCTATGAAGGCTTCTAAACCTTCTAATCCAGTGCCTGCATATGATTCACAGATCATCGAGTTGAAGATGTCAGTCGATAGCCTTGAGAAGGAGAGGGACTTTTACTTTGCAAAGCTAAGAGATATTGAGATTTTGTGTCAAAGCCCTGGGATTGAAAACCTACCGGTGGTTGCAGCGATGAAAAGAATCCTTTATTCTACTGACGATGATGCATCAGTATTGGCAGAAGCTTAAGTCATGGTGTCAGTTCACCAGAAGGAATCAAAGTACTTAAGTCTCATTGATGAGGTATCAACAGAGGAAAAGGAGAATTCAGATCCTCAAAAGAGAAAGAACATTGTGAATCTTGGTGTTGAGGCTGTAGGCATCTCAACACTGTCACCGAGGCAAAGGCTTTTTGATGCTATAGATGTCCGTTGTAGTGGGTCACCTCTCATAACTTCGTGATTTTTGACTCTGTATTCTTAAAATTCATCTTCTGCCATATTGTTTTCATCCTCCAACTTCTCTTCATCAAGTTGTTTTTCCTCTTCCTCCTCTTCTTCTCCATCTGTCACCACGGCTGCCGAATTGTTGGATCCCAAAGACACCGAGCACAAAACTACAGTTTTTTTTCTTCTTCGTCTACTACTACTTGCTGCTGCAACTATGGACGATGATGATTACAAAGAAGTGGATGTTGCAATTATAGAAGTGTCGTGACTATGAGTGTTAAGGCAAGATGAAGTGAAAAGATTTAGCAGAGAAGACGTTGAGGCGGCTGCTAAGGGCAAGTCCAACGGGAGAGACATCCCAGCAGGCAAAGGCAAAATTTAGCTTTTTTTGTTCAATTTATCACTCCAACGGGGAGAGGCAAATGAAGAGGCAAAATACCTCTTCTATTTTCGGGAGCCATCCCCACAGGTTTTGGCCGGGGAGCCAAAACCCAAATATGACCGTTGGGTTGTGATCGTTGGCATTTTAACAATAAAAACTACTCTGAACAAGCACAAGCAAAATCAACACAGCCAAGCACAAGCAAAATCAACACAGCAAACCAACATACCCACAGCAAACCAATTAATTGAAAAATTGCAAGAACAATTACTGTACAGCAAACGCAACAACACAATGAATTCACAACAGAAACAATTGAAAAAACACAGTACATTTTCCAGCCAGTCCGAACAAGAAAAAACACAGAAAATTAGCATAAAAAATACTGAGTAAAAACAAACCCATTGCCCACCGCACCAGTTGATCCTCCCGTTACAAGCTCCCGCATCACCATCTTCTTCCTCTTTTATTGTGATTTTGAAGCAAAAATATTGAGTAATTGAAGAAAGATAGAGTGGAGTAATGGAAGGAAGGACGAGGAGTATTTTTGGACGAACGGACGGACAAATGGTTGTTGAGAAAAAATGATGTGGGTGAGGGATGGATTTGGCTGGCTGGCGGCGCAAAATAAAGGGAGAGAAAAGTAAGATAAGATTAGGGTTTTTGAGACTGATAAATGAAGGGGAACGGGGTGGGGGGGTGGGTTTTATATTAATTATAATAATTATTATCATTATTATTAATAATAATTATTATCATTATTATTAATAATAATAATAATCATTATTATTATTATTATTATTATAATTATTAGCATAAAAAATAAAGGTATTAATTTATAATTAATTTGATTGAATTATTTGTAATGGAATGTATTTTAATTAATTATGTTTGAACTAATGTATTTTAATATATTCATTTTGATTTTTTAAGTTTTTCTAACATTCAAAGACAATAAGTAACATCAATTAATTTCAATTACATGTTTTAAATTTACAGTTAGATTTAAGAGCTGTGTAAATTTAGTTTTTAGAATTGTTGTGGAGGTAATTAATAATAATATTTAGGGAAAAAAGGGTAATTAATAATAATATTTAGTAAAAAAATAATTATGCGAAATTGAAAAATTATGAATTTTTTGATCAATTAGCTTAATTAACACAATGTTATAAGTGAGTCTGAACAGATTGTTTCTCAACAAAGTGATCCTAATGTTCATACAACTCAAATTTCAAATATTCTGGATCTTTTAATTATAATTAAATTTATTTTTTAAAAAAAAAAAATTATTGTTAGCGGGTTTCTCAAAAACAGTTATTTAATTATATAACTTACTCATATTAATTGTATAATGAATTGTATAATTACACTATATACAAAATAATTGAATTTTATTTAAAATAAGTTTAAAAAAATGGCTTTTAAAAATGGCTCTTACCATTAGAGACCACATCAACTCAAGAGCCATTTATACACTATTCAAAGAGCCATTTCTATCTTTTGCCTCTTAAAAATGCCTCCTACCATTGGACTTGCTCTAAGGGCAAGTCCCACGGGACTAGCCATCAGAGGAGGCAAAGCCATATTATAAAAAAAATGACTCTTTTTGTTAAATTTGTCACTCCAACAGGGAGAGCCAAATGAAGAGGCAAAATGTTTTGCCTCTTCCATTTTCGGGAGGCATTCCCACAGGTTTTGGCCGGGGAGCCAAAACCCAAAATCTGACCGTTGCCAATTTTTTTATCGTTGCCATTTTACCAATAAAAACGAACATGAACACAAAAAACCAACATGAACACAGACAAGCAAAATCAACACAACAAACCAACATCAACACAGCAAACCAATTAATTGAAAAATTGCAAAAACACATATTTTACAGCAAACTCAAACAAGAAAATCACAGAAAATACCACAAATCCAACGAGCAGACTGCATCTTCACTTCGTGTTGTTAATTGGAGTTATTTCAGTGTCATTTTGATGTGGGTCTGTGCCGTTTTGTTGTTCTTCGAGTTCAGTAGGACTGCTGCTACTAGTGGTGGTGGGAGGAGGAGGAGGACGGAGAGAAGGGAGGGGGGCTGGAGGCTGGGAGGGGAGGGGGGCTGGAGGCTGGGAGGGGAGAGGGGCTGGACGGAGAGAAGGGAGGGGGGCGACGCTGAGATGGAAAGGAAAATTAGGGCAAGAGAAGGGAAGGGGAACCGGGGGGGGTTTATATAGTATAGGGGTTTTATATATTATTATAATAGTTATAATAGTTAGTAAAAAATAATAGTTAGCACAAAAAAATAAATAGGCGAAATTCGTTAATTAAGATTTTTTTGTCGGTTAAAATAGTTAGCATTAAAAAATAGTTAACACAGAAAAATAATTATGTGAAATTTGTTAATTAGGATTTTTTTTGTCCGTTAACTTAATTTCATACTATTTAGTAAAATCAATAATAATATTTTTGATTAATTACAAAATTAATAAATTATGAATTTTTTGATCAATTAGATTAATTATATGTTTTAAATTTTCCTGATAGATGTTTAAACTGTGTAAATTTTGTGTTAAGAAATGTTGTGCATTTATTCGTAAATAGATATTTTTATCAATTTTATTAATTTTATTGTTAGAGCAAGTCCAATGGTAGGAGGCATTTTTAAGAGGCAAATGATAGAAATGGCTCTTTGAATAGTGTATAAATGGCTCTTGAGGTAATGTGGTCTCCAATGGTAAGAGCCATTTTTAAGAGCCATTTTTTTTAAATTTATTTTAAATAAAATTCAATTATTTTGTATATAGTGTAATTATACAATTCATTATACAATTAATATGAGTAAGTTATAATTACAAATTAATACTCCTATTTTTTATGCTAAATATTATTATAATAATTAATAATTATTATTATTATTAAAATATTATTATTATATATAATAATTATTAAAATTTAATAATAATTATTATAAAAACCCACCCCCCGTGCAAATCCCTTTCATTTCAATCACAACCCTACCCATCTCTCTTCTTCCTCCAGCCGCCCCCCACACCTTTTCTTCTCTTTTCCTTTTCTTCTCTTTTCCTTTTCTTCTTCTTCTTCGCTGCCCCCCACACCTGTTTCTTCTCCTCTTTCCCTCATTCTGCTCCCTTCTCCCTCCCTGCTCTCCCCTCTTTCCCATGGCCCTTTCTTGTTCAAGTTTCAAGCATGGGTTTCAAATATCAATTCAACTTCTGCTCTTAATTTCAAGCAGTGGGCAGAAGATTTGACACGAAGTAAAGATGCAGCTCGTTGGATTTGTGGTATTTTTTTTATTTTCCTTGTTTGAGTTTGTTGTACAGTAATTGTTTTTGCAATTTTTCAATTAATTCAATTGATGTGGGTATGTTGGTTTGCTGTGTTGATTTTGCTTGGTTGTGTTGATTTTGCTTGCTTGGTTGTGTTGATTTTGCTTGTTTGGTTGTGTTGATTTTGCTTGGCTGTGTTCAGAGCAGTTTTTATTGGCAAAATGCCAACAGTCACAAAATCCCCCAACGGTCACATTTTGGGTTTTGGCTCCCCGGCCAAAACCTGTGGGGATGGCTCCCGAAATTGGAAGAGGCATTTTGCCTCTTCATTTGCCTCTCCCCGTTGGAGTGACAAATTTAACAAAAAGAGCCAAATTTTGCCTTTGCCTGCTGGGATGCCTCTCCCGTTGGACTTGCCCTTAGCGGGTTTCTCAAAAACAATTATTTAATTATATAACTTACTCATATTAATTGTATAATGAATTGTATAATTACACTATATACAAAATAATTAAATTTTATTTAAAATAAGATTAAAAAATAGCTCTTAAAAATGGCTCTTATCATTGGAGACCAAATCAACTCAAGAGCTATTTATACACTATTCAAGAGCCATTTCTATAATTTGGCTCTTAAAAATGCCTCTTGCCATTGGACTTGCTCTAAGAGAGGAATAAGTAGAAACCCTAGGTTTTATGGTGTCGTTTGTATTGTGGTGGTGTTTTGTGTGTGCTCTTGTTGCCATTTTGTTTCTTTCCTCTCGTCCCTCTCTTTCTTAAATTCTTACACAAACAAATGAAATTCAAATCAAGAAATAAACAAATGAAATTTCATCCCGCTATCTTCTATCTTCTTTGCCATTTGAGCATTTTTCTTCTCAATCTCTTAATTTCTCAAAATCTTCTCAATCAAATTCAAACTCATCTTTCTTTCCTTCTAATTTTCTCTTCTCCTCTCTCTCTTTTACATACTGATTTCTGTCAAAAGGATTACGTACTCATGTATTTCATATTCATTGGTGCAATCTCATGTTTGGTTCATCAAAGCATAAAATTGAGGGGGGATGTTAGAGTATAGAAGGTGTATTCTAGAATATTGTACTTATAGTCTAGAATATGAAAGATGGTACGAGATATGTGTATAAATAGAAAGGTGCATACACAACAAATGTATGCAAAACATAATAACAATAAAATAAAATTTCAAATTTCATTCTCCCTCTCTTTTCTCTCTTCTCCCTCTTCCCGTCTCTAAAACCCATTTTTCTTTTCTTAATTTCTTCAATTATTTGCAAACTCTCTCAATCCTAACAATCATCATGTTTTTAATTTAATCAAGCTTACGAAATCTAATTAAATTAATTATTTGAATCTTAGATTTTTTATTCTTTAAAAGATATTATCATCATCTGGATATTATTTTCATATTAAAAAAAATGATTGGCTTATAGCATGAACTATTTAGCTAGTTACTATTAAACAATTGTTTTGCTCATGCCCTTTGTAATATCAATGGTATTGTTGATTTTTGAAAGTTAATTTGTTGTTGGTTAAGTTATGTTTAGGATTATGGTTGAATAGATTTTTCATTAAATTTTGATGAAAAAAAAATTGCTTCAAATTATTATTTTATTAAATAGTTTTGAATCATTTTAATATGTTCATATCAAAATAAATTTATATATATATATATATATATATATATATATATTATTTAAATAATTTTCCAAACAAAAAATATTTTAAAAAACAACATTTATAATATTCTTAAACAAAATCTCTTAATCTACCCAATTTTTTAAGCAAATCCATGTTGACCCATTACATGCAGCCCAATCCAGCCTTTGTACTTAGTCACTGATTGGGAATGTATTTAAAATTATTTTTAAAAGTTTTTTTTTTAAGAAATATATTAAAATAATTTTTTTTAAAAAAAAAAAAAATTATTTTTATCTAAAAATACCAAAAACATTTAATTTTAAAAAAAATAATTTTTTTCAAAAATACTTAACAAATTTCCGTTTTACAGTCTATTTATCGTACAAAATTATAGTCAAATTGCTTCTTGTAGTGGGTTGAGTGTTTAGTTTCTGAGTTTATCGAACAAACCCTTATCAGTTGATCGCGTTTCATTACATTTCAGTATGTATATCCTTGTTCACATGTAAGGGGAGCCACGGACGAGATACAAATTTACGTGCCCCAAGGAGTCACGCAACGCTAGGAGGCAACACCACTTTCTGACACAATATGAGATCTGAGATGGTCTTTCCATGCCGGTCAATCCTACGGGAGCAGTTGACGCCACCATCTAGAATGTTCCGGACCACAATGTTCAAAGACTCGATTCCCTTGACTTCGTAAATTTCTACACTAACATGTTCACTAACCCATTTGTCTCTCTTCATTATGGAAATCGTGTCTGGAAATGAAGAGGGGTTTAGAAGAGTCGAGACTACTTCCTTCACCCACTGGGGTGTTATGATTAGCTTCAGCCTCTCAATATCAGAGGGGAAGTGCGGGATGATTGAAAAATTCATGTCGTTTCCTTTGTCTCCAACCCTGCTGTGAGCTACAGAATAAAGAGGAATCTTCTGACCAGATGGAGCAGGAGAGGTCTCGATTACTGGTGAAGAACTTTTTGGATGCGGTGGTGATAAAGGATCGTGCCAAATAGAGGTTTTCACTAAATGTCCGAGGTCAACTTCTACCTTATTTGGACGCATTCCCTTCCAGCTCTTTACTGCAGTACGCCAGAAAACACTTTCACGCTCAACCTGAAAGCACAATAAACTTCCCGATATTAGTTTCACGAAATGCTACACCATATCAGTTGCAGATAAAATTTCAGAGGTAAATGATGCAGAGAGAGAGAGTACCAATTGCTTTTCGAGAATTATCTCTTTCTTGTGTCCAGTGCTGCACCAGTGAAAAAACGAGAATGGTCACTTTCCAACATTAAAAGGGTGCTAGGCCACTAAGATTAAGGAAGTGAGGAAAAACTAATAAATAGAATCTAAAAGTAATTTCCACGCAAACTATGTATAAAATGCATCATATGCCATCTTTTGCTTTCTTCAAGAAATAAAAATAAGCTATCAACAAATTCGAAACAAAAGGTTTACAACACCTCAGTGCTGTTCTATCAGATCTTTAGGAATTCTTTAATTCTTCTTTTTTTCCCCGACAAATGAAGGGTTTTTTTTTTAGTTACTCTAATATTGTCTTCAAATAAAACATAAAATTGCATAAAGTAGTCAAAATTTCATTTACACTACTGTTGGTATTCAGTAAAACCCGTACCCAGACGGGTTAAATCATTCCTAAGTTTACAAATTTGACTAACTAATCCTAGAACCTTCAGACTTAATGATTAAATTAGCTTGTGCAAAGAAAAAAATATGGCTGGCACTGAAAACAAGTACCCCTAATGACAAGATTGAGTTTCCTTCTATTGGCCCATTCATCAAGATGAATATATAATGGTTATTAACCAGGGCCTCATTGAAAAACTTCCTTAAGTGAGCTGCTTCTGATCTTAAAAACAATAAGGATGAATTCAGAGGAAATTGACCTAATCCCACCACCACCAGCTGGTCCATTTGTATATAAAGCTGTAAATTCTGTTTTGAATTGGACCGCATGCTCCTTCAACTCAAATAGTCCATCCATGCGTAACCTTATATCTTCACTAGCACCACATGATATATTGTTATCATGAATGCTAGTTGTCCTCAGGCTATCAAGTCCAATAATATATGAAGCAAGATTACAACTAACACCAGGAAATACTTCTTCCATCCATGACCTGACCTAATAAAATATGACAGAATTTGTTACTTCACAGACTATGAACAAGGAAAATAAAGAGACTTCTATAAGCTGAACGAGTCTCTTCAAAAGAAAAATCAACATGATGATGGTCTTCAACAAATTTAGCAACAATACAGTCATAACACACTAGTTAACAGTGTAGTGTGCTCACCAGATATTCGGCAGCTTTAGCACGTTTTACACACTCATACCCTCCATAAGATATCTCTCCCCATCCTTTCCATCCACACTCCTGATAACAAGAAATCAAATAAAATATAGAAAGAAAGCAGCCAAAAACCAGGGTAATGCCCATTTGCTGACCAAGAAATGCTCGAGTACAAGCATATCATACAGCAATGATCAGCCCCAGATTTAGAGACATAAATGAGTAAATTACAGGATCTCCAGTAACCATTCATAGTGGTTCTAATTGCATTATTCTAAAGAAAACATAATTTCTCTGCTAGTCCTACAAACTAATTTTGAGATCAGTCAGTGGAATGTATCACTGTGACCATTGTTGGCAGTGACTGAAAAAATGCCTCTTACTTGCAAACTCACATGTACACACAATAACACTATTGCTCATAAATATATGGTATCATTCAAGTGACTAGAATGTTAAATAATTCAGACTGCGAACGTGAAACTGCACTATTCTTAGCAAAAGCAGGAACGAAAACAAAGCAAAAAATTGAGGCTAAACTAAAACAATAGTTACTTGTCAAAATTAATCCTTCAATTGATTTATACTGTGCATAAATTAGAATCAAATGATGCATACAAACACTTGCCTTTGGAATCAAGCGCAAGAGTTCATCTGGTGCTGAACTAAGAGATGGTTTAGCTCCAGTACAGAGAACTTTATGAGCTGACAGTGAGTGAAATGAAACATTCCGGAAATCAATTACCTGCATTCCAGACAACATTTCTTTCAGTCCTTCAATACTCTCAGCTTTTGCAAGTTTTCAAATATGCACATCTAACTTACCACATCAGGGGTAACATAAGCACCTGGATCCCCAACCTCGTAAAGAAGTTGTTGAGCACAAGTACTAAAATTTAACACCCCACCACTACCATCTGCCTTTGCCACACAAAGGCTCCCATCGAAACTCATTTCTGCATAAGGAAGTGACAAATCCAGGAGAGAAGGGAAAGAAATGTCTCGGTATTTATCACCTGCAACAGAGCAGATTCAGAATATTACATCAATTGTATAAAATTTGACTGGTAGCTGCAGTTCACTCTTTATGGCATGTTCTATAAATTCAGTACTGATCAAATAAAGCTAACATGCTCACCTGGATGCATGAAGTACCCCCCTGTGAGTTGACAACCACACTCCAGGAGGTGGCCAGCCAAAGATCCTTGTGCTAGCTGCTCTAAGTCATCCCAATTCCAACCTAGTTCATAAACCTAATCATAAATATATATATATATATATATATACCAAAGTCAATCGGATTGCTTTCTGAAATGGAGTTAAAACTTAAACAACAGCAAATTTGACAGAACAAGAGCACTCCGACTCTACATATGAGAGTAGCTGTAAGTCATTGACTAGCACATAAGCAGCCAACCCCTCAGCTGCATAGTAATCCAAAAATCTATCATTACAAACGAATGGACAAATTGTATGTGCTAGTAAACTTCTTCCAGCAAATGATGTCCGCTCAGTCATACACTTGAATACCTTCATTTCCCTTGGCATTTAGTTAATGTACTTAAAATGTGCACCTCAACATATAATCCTACTAAATGCTTAACAAAACAATGACCAATATTTGGCCAAAAAAGGCCTCTTATAGTCATCCTTCTCCATGCAAAGAGTAAGAAACATATAAAATGATCCAATAGTGTCGTGGCCAAGCAGAAGAACTGATTTCATTAACTAAATTAGGAAGAGAAAAAATTAACAAGCTTCTTGAAGATATAGGGGTGAGGAGGAGGAGGAGGAGAAATATATCATACCATCGGAGCTAAAAACAATGCAGCATCAGCAACCCGTGAAGTAATTACAACATCTGGTTGATATTTCTCCAAACATTCAACAATAGGAGCTGCTCCGAGATAAGTGCTAATACCCTTCAGAGATCACAGACAAATTGTTTTAAAAAAGGAAAAAACTGAAAAGAAATCAAACTCCCCAAATTGGGACACAGGTGTCAACATTTTCTTGTTCCTGAAATTTGTAATCAACCAACCGAAAAGTTTACCCCCTTTACTTATATTCATGAGCAGATTGAATCAAACAACAACAATAAAATCAATCTATTTTAAGCTTGCAATGCCAAATGCAAATTAAGCATAATAAGCAGAACAGACTTCGATATACAAAAATAAACGCAAACAAAAAGTACCGGATCCTTACACCTTCCATAATATAGGACTTCTTGGTCGACGATCCTGAACCTGAAAATGAAAACATTCTTACTTCATATCCACATTCGTTAAGCATTTTTACAATAACGAATGACGATATCACCAATACCTAATTTAGCAGAAGAGACCTCATGAGCCACAGCAACAGAAACGCTGAGCCCCAAACTACTAGCTATTTCTACAACCTTCTCTTGTGCACCAACAGGATCCACTAACAATAACAAGAAAACAAAATTTATTTAAGCAAAAGAACTAATAATAATAATAATAATAATAATAATAATAATAATAATAATAATAATAATAATAATAATAATAATAATAAAAATAATAATAATAATAAGAAAGAAAAAATCAATCTATTTTAATTAATCCTCACTTGCACCCATATTGCTGATTATACAAGTCCCTCTCTCCACAGCCAAAGGCAGTAACAATCGCAACCAATCCGTAACTGCACAAAATTATCAGGAAAAAAAAATCAAACTAAAAACAACAGCATCACATCAATCAATATGAGGGAGAGAGTTGGGATTGCGCGAAGGAAAACCAAACTGCGAGAATCATAACCGTCGCCACCAGAAATCATGATCTGATAACGTTCAGCTAGAGTTCGCTCGGCCAAGCATTCAAGAACTATATAGTTTAGCTCTTTGACTCTTTGGAGTAATTTAAGCGCAGCGATTGGTCTGTCCCCGCCAAATCCTGCTCCGCAGCCTATATACACCTTCTTTCTACGCTGTTTTGGTTTCTCTCTCTGCATTTATTTCAATTTTAAATAAATTAGCTCCTTAATTTCATTGCCTGGTGATATAAAGAGTTGAGAGAAGGAACGGATTGCTGCAATTAATTAACTAACCAGTTTGATCACGCAATTGTGAATTTCATTCCCGTCTTGATCTTCTTCCATTCCCAAATCCTGTAGTCAGTGACACACTAGCTACGGATAGGTTCGTTTTGAAGACAAGCAAAAATGGAACTGAATTCCAGAGTCCAAATGGCCACTTTGGCTGCTCTTTATAATTCACGTTATCCAATATAATTAACAAATAAACTATTTGGAAAAGACAAAAAGAAGAAGAAAAGAAACACGCCTTATCTTGTATCTCGGTTTTTTATTTTTATTTTTATTTTTTTATAATTAAACTTTATTTATTTTTAATTATATTCTTACAATTATTTCACATGGTTTTATTTGTTGTTGTTTACTTTGCATTGATTTATATATATTTGCATGCCCGATGATTTATCGTTAAATATCTCTACATTGAATTAAAAATCAATTTTAAGTGGATAACACTTCCTTCCCTTTTAAAAATAAAAATAAAAAAGCGCAGGTCTTCTCTTTCACGCCCCCGCGTGCCGAACTTTGTACTTTAGGGCTTTAGGCTGGTGTGTGTCAATCTATCAGGCTAGGTGTGCCCAGCTTTTTTAAAAAAAAATCTTTAGCTGCTTTTCATTTTATAATTAGAATTAACTTTACATAAATTTATTCGAATTATTATTATTTTATAACATACACTAAATGACATCAGTCAGTTACTATTTACCGTGAGTGTTTTCATTGTTGATCACAATAATAGTTTTGGATCCATTTGATTTTTTGGTCGATTTGGTTCGGGTCTCTACGTTATCGGTTTTTTTTCTTCATAATTTTTGCAGAATAAAATAACTCTTATACCTTCCAATAAGATCAAATTCAAGAGTTGTCGGAGGGATGTCACGGTAATTTCATATTTCTAGGTAACGAGTAATTTTGAATTTTTTTATATTTTTACATAGTAAAATAACTATTACAGCCTCGAATAAGATAAAAATCAAGAGTTACCGGAGAGGGTATCTAGGTAATTGCACACACCATTGCACAGTAAAATAATTATTTTACCCTCAAATAGGACAAAAACCAAGGGTTGCCAATGGGGGCATTTCAAATATTTCACATTTTTTTGAAGATGTTTAAATACTTATCTGCCCCCAACAAGACAAAATAAAAAAGTTGGTTGTAGAGGTATTTAGATAATTTACCATTTTTATTACTATTTTCTTGCGGGCATTGTGGGCGTGTCCGACACACGCGCTGACGGTGTTCTTCGTGGCACTCCATTCGAGCAGCGCGTGTGGAATGTTCTGGTGGCCAAAAATATCAATTCGGCGTCTCATTGGATTCATCGTTGTGTCATCTTCCTCATGGTGTGGCGCGTGACCTCACAATGTGTCCAGAGACGGGACGATGGTCGGTTGAACCTTTTTTTCCTCTTCTCTCTCTCCTTCACGCTACACTACACGGTAGCCCCCCGTTTTGTGGTTGTTTCATTTCAGTCCCTGATCGTTTAATTCTGTTGTATGGTCTTTATTTCTGTTATGTAAGTTGTGTATATTTCAGTCCCCTGATTTATTTCAATTGTGTCCTTCGATTAAAATTGATTTTATATTATGTTTTCATTTCAGTCCTTATTCTTTTAATTTTGGGTTTGATTTTAAATCCCTTAATATTCTAGGTAAAGAAGATTTGATGTTTTTAATTTTTTCCTTTGATTGAAATTGATAATATATTTAGTATTCATTTCGGCCCTTATACTTTTAATTCCTTTATTTTTTTATATTTTTTTAAATAATTCCTATTTTTGTCCATGTTTAAATATATGTGCTCTTAGCTTTGATTTTTAATTTTTATTATTTTCTCTTTTGTTGAGGTAGTATTGTTTTGAAAAAAATTGTTCTCAAATTTTAGTTTGTGTTTGTGTACATTTGAAATTTGATATTTCTTTTTTTTCCTTTTTTCTTTCTTTTGGTTTTTTTATTAGTTTTTATTTATTTATTTATTTCCACATCAAATGATTTTTTTAGCTGATAATTAAATTTTTTTTATTTTTTTTATTTTCTTTTTTGTTAAAGTTTTTAGGCTTTTTTATTCTATGATTGATTTCCCCCCATTATTAACGCTATAATAATAATAATAATAATAATAATAATAATAATAATAATAATAATAATAATAATAATAATAATTTTAGTTTTTTTCTTGCTTTCTCTTTTGTTAATGTATTTGAATTTTTTTTCTCAGGACAATTTAATAATTTTTATTGTTTTAGCACTTTTAAACAACTTTAACCACACTCTCAAACATATACTTAATCTTATTACCACAAACACTGGTTTGAGAGATTAACCTAAGCTAACTTTGTTTTTTAAAATTGATTTTTTATCAATTTTTTTCTTCAATATTATAGTGGTTTAGGACTAAGATTCATTATCCTTTTCACTTTTCTTCCATGATGTTATTCTAATCTTCTTCCATGATGTTATTCTAATCTCATATCTTGCATGGTTTACCTAGGCTAACTCAACTCTTCTTTTTATTTATTATTTATTTAAATTTGAATCTATTTTTTTAATTATTCAATACTTGGTTAGTTTGAAAATTGAACTTCATAGTTTTATTTGACTTGTCCTTTTAGTAGGCTTTTCTAGTTTCTCGGCTAAGTTGTGTTAGTCGGTTGACTTGGGTGGATTCAGATCTTTTTTTTTTTTTTTTAATTTCACTATCGTACCATCTTTTACAAAACGTAATTATACTATCACATTAACAAATTATAATTATGATTTGTAATTTGAACTTCATCCTCCACACACACAAAAAAAGGATTTGAAACATCCAAACCACAACCAAGGTTTGCCCCGCCATCCTCTTTCGTTCTTGCTTGTTTAATTTATTTTTACATTCAAGCTTTACAATTAAATATCTGTTTTTTATTATGTTTTTAAAGTGTTTTTTTTAAAATAGAATTTTTTTTATTTTTATTTTTACTCTAAATTATTATTTTTTTGATATTTTTATAAATTGAAATTAAAAATAATTTTTTAAAAATCATAAAATATTAATTTAATATATTTCTAAATAAAAATATTTTAAAAAACAGACTATATGTCACCTCCAAACAGTTACTACAGACAAAAATAAAAAACCCTCCGATTTTCGTAAAACAAAAAAATGGCCGTGAGCAAAATGTATCAACTTCTTTGTGCGCTCAGTACAGAAAATATTTCAATAGAGATGATGGGGGCGTAGCACAAAATTTAAGAACTAGGAGGGCACCAAATGCAAATAACAAACAATATCTTGAAGCCCTAGAAACCGTTTCCTCCTACTCCTTCTCCTTCTCCCCGTTTTCTCGGCTTTCCATATAGAAAATACAGACATAGTACAAGCGTCATGAATCAACCTATTCATTTCCTCTCCCTGCAGACTTCGAAAAACGAAACCATTCAATTTCTCTGAAATCACACCATTCTCTTCTTTACTCCTCAGATCCGTTCCATTCTGACCTCCAAACGGAAACCTCACATCTTCACTCCCTCACTGAACCAAACCAGTGATACCCTCTTTTTTTTTTTCTCCCTCTGATTTACTATTTTGCCCCGTCAGAGAACCATAGATTTTCTTTTCTCCCTCCACACTGTATAAAATTTCAATTTCCAACTCACAGAAGAAACCTCCAGTCTTTAATTCTTCGAACCGAAGCTTTCATTTTGAATGTCATTGATTCTTGTAAGTTTTGTTTTCCAACCGTCGCAACCTTGAAACCCTAGGATCAGATCGTTCTTGTTTTCTTGTTTTCTAGTTTTCTGTACAAATTCTGGAATTTGAATCGGAAATTTAGTTGCCTAGTTAGGGTTCGGCTTCTATTTTGTGATGAACTACAACAATAGAGGAAGGTACCCGCCGGGGATCGGTGCCGGTAGAGGCGGAGGTATGAACGCGAACCCTAATTTTCAATCAAGGGTTCCGCAACAGCAGTATGTGCAAAGAAATTTCGGGCAAAATCATCACCAACAACAACAATACTATCAGCATCAACAGCATCACAATCAGCAACAGCAGCAGCAGTGGCTGAGGAGGAATCAGTTAAGTGCTGCGGAATCGAGTGTTGATGAGGTCGAAAAGACTGTTCAGTCTGAGGCCGTTGACTCGAGGTTAGCCTTTATTCATTCAAATATTTACACGTTGATATTGATATTTTATTACTTTTGTATGTGATTTTTCTTAAATAAATGCTAATGTGTCGCTTGAGCTTTGCTATTGTTGGAATTGAGTTGATTCTGGAGTATTCTAAGCATGTTTTAGGAGAAAGTTTTGCTCAGTGATTGTTTGCCTTAAGCCTGTAATTATAAGTTATCATAAAAGAATGGAGGGGTAGGAAAGCTCTGGACTGGATGCGAGCATGGCTTGATATTTGGTAATTTGTGTGATGGGATGGTCAATGTACGCATTTAATAAATTGCCACAGCTTGCTCCGAGAGGCAGTGGTAGTTTACTTGTATGGGGATTATAAAGCAAACTTAACAAGTTTCCGCACCCTTACCCATGGATTCACTCGGGGATTCTAAAAGGAAAGTTCATGGGTTTTCTTACCACTAAAAGTGGTTTGATGGATGTATCCTGTTCCTGTTGATTTAAATTTCAGTTTTCAAACTACCTATGCAATAATTGATGCATCATTTGGGTACTTATTAGAGGTGTTTCAGTAGTTTGCTGCTTTGCAACCTTGTTCATACTTGTTTGATCGTATTTTCTCTTTCAAATATTTTCATAATTTGTCGTGAATCATATCTTGGTCTGTTTTGAACACCATATGTGCTCCTGCTATTCTGATTGCCCTACTTATTGCATGAGCAGCAATACCTTTTGTCTTAATAAGTAGAAGAAGAGTTTTTATTATCAATTTTGGATCAAGGCTCTCCATTATGATTAAAAGTTTGTTTGGATAAAGATCATTCATCTAGAACACAATAAGTACCTTTCTGGTAAAAAATTCTAAATGGTAGCAGTTTGCTAATATTCAATGAGAAGTGCTTTTCACGAGTGATTTTACTGTAAAAATTTTAATTTTCTGTTGACGTAGTATTCCTCAAATCTGCCAATTTGTGTTTTGAAGGGCATTCTATTGTGAATTGAGATTTCTGAAATTTAAAATGAATCAGTAGCTGTTGTGGGAGTATTCAGTAAAAAATAATAATAATTTGATTATGAATTCTTGATAAGTGCCAGTTATCTGATGGATTTGAGACAAGGAAGTTACCATGCCATCAAAATGAACCACAATGATTCACTTGGCATTGTGATTGCTGTGCATGTTATGAAAGAGCATTCATCAGATTGTGGGCTTTTGTTGGGATTTTTAGATTTCTTACCCTGCTCTACATGTGTGGCGCTAATCTATGCTTGTTTAAGTCCAATCCTTGTGTTCTTGCGAACATGCAATGCTTGTTTAAGTCCAATCCCTGTGTTCTTGTGACCATGCAATGCTTGTTTAAGTCCAGTCCTTGTGTTCTTGCGACCATGCAATGCTTGTTGTAGACTGAAATCTTATTGTTCTGTATTTTGGTTTGTTCTAGTTCACAAGATTGGAAGGCTAAGTTAAAGATACCACCGGCAGATACACGATACAGAACTGAGGTAGGGTTTTTCTAATCATATATTTACTTTCTCATGGTCACGGATGCTGTATTGTTTTGTCATATTTATGTTAATTTGTACGTGTAAATTTATTGTATTCGGAGTGATGAATTTTTCTTCTCTCTTTTGGAGAGTGAGGCATTGCGTGTTAAGCACCTGGCTGCATGGAAACCACAGATTATGTAAGATTGACTACAGAGTCTGACATTGACTCTGAATTAGGAGATTAGCAAACTTAATGACAAGTGCAAGTCATGTGAGGTTGAAGTTTATTCTTTGTACGCTATGGTTTGTTAACTGCATCCATCATTCTTTGGAGCAATTTAATGTGTTTGCTTTGGAAACTGCATCACTTGTTTACTCTCATAACATCTTTTGAATCATATCTGTTCCTTTCTTGCACAAGCCATAGCAGGCGAATGTCCTTTACATGCACACTTCTGGACTTAAAACAAGGATGCTTTAACCTTAGGTTGTGCTGTCTTAACAAGATAGCTCTGCACATGTAAAGAGCATTCATGTGACTTAAATATTGTATGACAATGTTCGAGATGGTTTAATGTTGTGGGCTGGTAAATCTTCTTCTTCTAAAGATCTACTGTCAAAGAACTATGGAAGTACTGTCTCAGAAATGACCTGATGAACTTCATTAGAGACCTTTTTTAAAAGGGAATGACTATATGAACCCCATTTCACTATTTAAATGTCTTGCAGGATGTGACAGCCACGAAGGGGAATGATTTTGAGGACTATTTTCTGAAACGTGAGTTGCTTATGGGAATATATGAGAAGGGTTTTGAAAGACCATCTCCTATTCAAGAAGAGAGCATACCAATTGCTCTTACCGGTAGTGATATTCTTGCTAGAGCTAAAAATGGGACAGGGAAAACAGCTGCATTTTGCATCCCTGCCCTGGAAAAAATTGACCAAGATAACAATTTTATTCAAGGTCTGATATTCACAATCAATAAACTTCTTTATTCACTTTGTATGTGCACCTTTAATTATATATTGACCATTGGGATTATTTAGTTGCGTGATTGGACTATGATAGCTTTACATCATGTTATCTACTTTATTGTTGTTTGCATTGCGATATATTCTGGTTGCCTCAAATTCAATCTGTCTTAATCTGGTTATGGAAAGATGACTGTATGTGTATGCTTTGTTGCTTTCACAAGTAATAATTGCTTCCAGTGACTACTGTGGCATTTAGGAGCATATTACTTTTAGGGTTTATGAATATAAATTGATAATAAATGAGAAGATAGGATTATAAGAACTGTTCTATGAGGAGGTTGGGATGATGTTTTGAGTGTGAAGGAGTTCTGCTTTCCTTTTATTATGCAGCCATAATGTCAATTTTTTTTCAAGCAATGTCATGCATGAGCTGATTATTTTTAAACAATTTGCAAATAGCAGCCTTTTGTAACATTTAATTTATTTGAAGGTTTTTAAATTTAGTTTACTTTGCTTCCAGATTAGTTCTGGACATATATTTATGAAAATTGTATTGATGACTTAATTATGCATTTGCATGCAGTTGTGATGCTTGTGCCAACACGTGAGTTGGCTCTTCAGACATCACAGGTTTGTAAGGAGCTAGGGAAGCATTTGAACATTCAAGTGATGTCCACCACTGGTGGTACAAGTCTAAAAGATGACATTATGCGTTTATATCAACCAGTCCATTTACTTGTCGGAACTCCAGGAAGAATACTTGATCTTGCAAAAAAGGGCGTGTGTATTTTGAAAAACTGTTCAATGCTTGTTCTGGATGAGGTGAACTTCAACTCAGCTAGCCTTAGTAATATCACTGCCTTATAGTTTTGTGTGATAATTGTTGTTCATCTTCTATTTCTTTTGAATTTTTAAGGGTTGTTGAATAGGTATATTGATGAGTACTGGAGGCTGGTTTTGGTTTCTCAAAGAACATGACCTTTGTTTTGGTTTCTCAGTGTTCTGGCTGTCATCTATATATAGATAGATGGCAAATGGAACACTGAGCCGAAGCCTATCAAAACTGTTTATGAATAGTTGACAACAGTTTGGATATATAGATAGATGACAAGTGTTTGGATATGTACAATGGCTGAATGATTGTTGTTGTTGGCTGTGTTAATTAGCATAGGACAGACAAATGCATAAATGACTGTTTTAATATGTAAAAGAATTCTTAAAAGTTAGTTGAGATAATATTATCTGGCTGTTTGTAATGCTCAATATACTTTTGAAGACTTTGATTTTTGGTGATGGTTGAGGGGATTTTTTCCTTCTCTGTTTCTGTTGGCAGAGATACTTTTATTCCCTGGCTATTTTCCATGCAAATATATTTAAACTCAATTAGCCAAGTTTATTTATTTATTTATTTTGTGGTGGTTTAGTTCTGTTTTTTTTTTTTTTTTTTTTTGCTAGAGAATGAAATTAACATTGCAATTTGAGAATTGAGAGTGAGGGGGGAGAGACAATGAAACCGGGGTCTTTTGTCTCTCTGCCTAGTGATCTTGTTGTCGAGGGAGAAGGAAGATGTGCTTGTTTTAGCTCCAGGAAATAAATGCTCGAAAACATAAATGAAAAAAAACCCTTTATTGCTGTTTTCCATTGTAAAAGATGATATATTTTGTCATAAAAATCTGCCCCAATGCTGGGATATACATACAAGATTATATATCCGGGGTCTTTTAGTTTCACTCAAATGGTGATCAGAAGATTGCTTATACTTTTAATTTTCTACTAAGAAATTTTGTATTTTCCAGATGAAGGCTCCAGCCATATTCATGAATCTTCAAGTTCACCAATTGCTTCTTGCTGTTTCTTACCTCATCTGAAATAATGTGCTTATCTAATTATTATAAGTGCAATGATTGAGTTTAATCTTTTGATGAACAAGCATCTGAATGTTTCTTGTTTCATGTTCCCCAGGCTGATAAGCTTTTGTCTCCAGAGTTTCAACCTTCCATAGAGCAGCTTATTCGTTTTCTTCCTTCAAATCGTCAGATTTTAATGTTTTCGGCCACATTTCCTGTTACTGTTAAGGATTTTAAAGATAGATATCTAGAGAAGCCTTATGTTATCAATCTTATGGATGAACTTACTCTCAAGGGTATTACACAATTTTATGCTTTCGTTGAAGAACGACAGAAAGTCCATTGCCTGAACACTCTTTTCTCTAAGGTTTGATCTTAACTAAACAGCTATTATGATTCCTGATTTCTTAGTGAATATGATGCCATTGTGGTGTATATGCAGCTGCAAATCAATCAATCAATCATCTTTTGCAACTCAGTGAACCGGGTAGAATTACTGGCCAAGAAGATCACAGAACTTGGCTATTCATGTTTCTATATCCATGCAAAGATGTTGCAGGACCATCGCAACAGAGTATTTCATGACTTTCGCAATGGTGCATGCAGGAATCTTGTCTGCACTGGTGTGTACTTGTGTTCTTAGCACTTTTGAATATGTTTTCTTTTTGTCAGTTGCTTTCATGACTCGCATCAGCTGGTGCTGTGACTTCCACCTTTTTCTACACGATGATGATGATCTATTACATTATACAAAACAAGCTTGTAGTTTCTCTCTCCTAGTTGTAAGAGGGAAGCCAAACTCAGTTAAAATTACAAACGTAGCCCTTAAATAGTTGAAGATATGAAAACGTTTGATAAATAGGTAACATAGCCACTACAATAGCATCTAAAAATTTAGAATAGATCAATTCTGATGTGTAGTTGTGCTGTGGCAATGTAGTGTCTAGAAACTAATTCTAAGAGAGGAAAAACTAGTTTTCAAATTCAGCATTTGAGGGTAATTAAGGAATCTTGTACAGAGAGGAGAAAGAGACAACAGAGGAAATAACTGAACTGCTTCTTTCTTAGTTGTAAATATGGATTTTTTAACTGTGTATTTTGGAAATAACTGTTACTTTCAGCATAGTAAGAGAGAGCAAGTTTTTTTATTTACTGTGGAGATATCCTTTCTGGCTGAGTTAGTGGTATGATGTGCTTTGCATCCGTTGATCAAGTCCTGATGATACACTATGCTTGCTGCAGATCTTTTTACCAGGGGTATAGACATCCAAGCAGTGAATGTTGTTATAAACTTTGACTTCCCCAAGAACGCAGAGACATACCTTCACAGGGTATGTTGAATGTGATATTTATCCAATCAACACCGTGGCAAACAATTTTATACTCTTATGTTTGTTTCATATAATGTTTGTGGAACATTATATCATTTTATATTCTTATTTTTAATACCTTTTTGTTTGTTTCACTCTCAGGTTGGTCGATCAGGAAGGTTTGGACACCTTGGTTTAGCTGTGAATTTGATCACTTATGAGGACCGGTTTAACTTGTATGCATTTTTTCCTCTGCCTTAAACAGTTCCAACCAAACTTTGCATCTATTATTCCGGAGTTCCCTGACATAGTCAATGTCTTCTTATTTTTCTGCAGGTATAGGATTGAGCAGGAACTTGGAACTGAAATTAAACAAATTCCTCCACATATTGATCAGGGAATATATTGCCAATAACCTTTAGGAGATGCCTCTCTCGTTGCATTCAACAATGGTGAGTAGCATCAGTGATTAGCAATGGTGAGTAACATCAGAAATGTTTGTTTTCATGATGATGAGATATAGATCAACTGACCCCGTCTCTTAAGATCAATTGCAGCCCATCTTTCTGTGATGTTAGCTTCAAAGAATGAAGAAGTGGAGCAATGGCTTTCATAGCAGTTCACGTCACCTGACCTGAATGAATTTTGATGTTACAGGGTTCAAGCTGTCTCGTGGAAGATTACAATTCAAGATGAAACAGCTCTGCATCTGAGGGCAACTTCCAAGAACTAAATATTAATTGTGGAAGGCTTATGATTGCGTTATGCATTTAATCCTGGAATGCTTTAGCTAGTTTCTGGATGGAGTTTTAACGGATTATGACATCCCGGATAGATAGATGATTGGTCCAGTTCAAGTGTTGCGTTTGATTTCATTAATGCTCTGGTTTCATATTATCTGCACTTGGTTTTCTTACTGTTGAAATGAAGGCTGTACTTCATGGAGATGAGATCAGTTGCTCCTCCTGCATCCTTCTTCCGTTAATAAAGTCATTAACTTAGGAAATTCCCCCGGGCGTGTTTTATTTTATTTTTAATTTGCATCTGATTGTCGTTGGGTGGGAAAAGGTTTTGATGATTGCTCGGTGTGACCAAGTTTCATTCACAGCTTAAGATCCTGTATAGAAATAAGTCCGCCAGTCTCTCGACCGTATGATTCCAGCAGCCTGCGCGGTTTAAGATTAATTTACATTTTGGTATGTCTTCCTATGTAATGAAATCACGACACCAGGAATATTCCCCTGCCCCTTGCTCCTGGATCTGCACGGCATTCATTCTGAGGGAGCAGAATCACTTTCATCCTTCCCGCTCGGGGACTAACATGGCTGGACCTAGCTTCCCCGCCCTCGCATTCCCTTTTGAAGGGGGCAAAAGAACCACTGCTGCCTGCTTTGGTAATTCAATCATGAGATGACAACAGATGCACTTCGCAACAACAGCCAATAAACTATTCTGGGTTTTGATTCCAGTTATGGTATTAAAGCAACGCAAAAGTTGGACGTTCATTTGGCTGGTTAGTTATTGCCTTCTTGGCACCGTCGTTGCAATCTTTCTTCTTTAAATTGTATTATAAAAAGTTTTATTTTTTTAGATTTATTTTTAATGGTTTTGGTGTTTTTCTCCAACTGAAGACACTGTTTTCTACTGTCATTTATGATGAAAGAAGAAATGTATGGGCAATTCAGATCTGCATCTGGCAGGTTGCGTGTTTAGGACCCACGGTTTTATTAAATGCAAGAAGTTGTGGGGTTAGCCGACATCATCACTGAAAGACTGATCAATTGAATACCTTTCGCCCATCGTCATGCTGAAACTGCTAGTCTTGTTATTTTCTTAAAATCTAAATCTGCTCATGATTTGCCACAATGTTCACCCTCTCACAAATTATTATTCATGGTTACTGTTATGCTTAATTTTTGAGTCGTTTTGGTTCGGTACATTCGGCTTGGTTCGGTCGGTTTGCATTATTTTGTCTTTTTGCTGAGTTTATTAACAAAATTGTCCCTCGAAAACGACAAAAACATGTGACAGGGTTCAGGGGTGCCACGGTAATTGCACATTTTGGTCTGGTTCGTCCGTCCGGTTTATTTTTTTTTAATATTTATTTGCACAGTCAAATAACCTTTTTATCCCTCGATACAGACAAAATTTAGGTCTGGCAGGGAGGGGCGATTCAATAATTAACCAATTTTTAAATATTTTTCCTGCCAATTTACTGTTAGCGCGTTGCTGGACGCGCCGTCTGTTTCCGCGCTCACGCATGAGTCGGACGGCGCGTGAGGCTTCTTACGGTGTCCAAAAACACCCAACCGCCGTCTAGAATGACTTTAAGACTTGTTCTCTTCCATATGGAGCGGCGCATGTATGTTTAATGTGGCCGGAGACGTGTCAATGGTCGTTTGAATTTTCCAGCCCTGTTTCTCTCTCCTCCCTACGCAAGCTCACGTCAGTGCGATTGTTTTTTTCAATTTCATTTCAGTCCCTCAACTGTTGAATCCGTTTTGTTTGGTCCTTATTGCTATTATATAGGTTTTGATTTGTTTCAATTGTGTCCTTCAATTGAAATTTATTATATATTGTAGTTTCATTTAGGTCCTCATTCTTTTAATTTTCGGTTTGGTCTGGAATCCTTAAGATTTTTGGTATCAAAGTTTTGATTTATTCTAATTTTATCCTTCCATGCAAATTTATTATAAATCCTTAATATTTTTGGTATCAAAGTTTGATTTCTTTCAATTTTATCCTTCCATGCAAATTAATTATAGATTTAAGTTTCATTTCGGTCCTAATTCTTTTAATTTCCGGTTTTGTTTTAAATTATTTAATTTCATCAATATCAATGTTTGGATTTATTTCAATTTTGTCCTTCAAATTATATTTATTACATATTTTTTTTTCATTTTATCCCTTATACTTTTAATCTCAGATTTTCTTTTAGTGCCTTTAATTTTTTATACATATTTCTTACATAGTTCTTATTTCTGTCCATGTTTATATGTACATGCTCTTAGTATTTGTTTTCAATTTTTCTTTATTTCCAATGTTATGAGGTTTTTTTATTTAATGTTCAAATTTTAATATGTGCTGCTGATCATTTGAGAATTAATAATTATTATAATTTCTTTTTTTTTCCTCTTTCAGGTCAAATAATTTCTTAAAATATGATAATATTTATTTCTATTTTGTCATTTATTTTGTTTTTTAATTGCTTTTTTCTTAATATTGTCAGGTTTTGAATTTTCTAAGTATTATAGATAAGACATTCAAAATAATCATAATGATTATTTGTTTGTTTTGTTTTCTGTTAAATATGTCAGACTAATTATATTTCTTTATATTTATTTAATATTAGCGCCTTAATATATATATATATATATAACCTAGGTTTTTTGGGAGAAAATATTATTGTCATTGCTCTAAAATAATTGTAATATAATACTATGAGTAATAAATCTTATAAAATAAAAAATTATGAAATATTGTTTTTCTAACAATAATTATGGTCTCACCAATTATTATTATTTCCATTGTTGTTAAGGTTTTTTTTGAAATATTTACATTTGAATTTGTGTTGTGAAATAATGTTTTTCTAACAATAATTATGGTCTCACCAATTATGATTATTTCCACTGTTGTTAAGGTTTTTTTTGAAATATTTACATTTGAATATGTGTTGATGTTCAGTTTAAAAATTGATATTTATTATTTTTTCTCTTTGTTGTTTTTTAGATTCTTTTTATTGATTTTTCAGGTCAATTTTTTATTTAAATCTACCTATATTTTTTTATTTTGTCATTTATATAGGGTTTTTTTCTTATAAATATGTGAGACTAATTATATATTTTCATATTTATTTAATATTAGCACATGAATATATATATATATATATATATATATATATATATATATATATATATATATATATATATATATAGACAGAAAAAATGACCTAGGATTTTTGAAAGAACAAAAAAATAATATAAATTTGATTGTTGGATTTTAGATTGTTTTTGTAATTTTTTTTATTTCAGATCTGATATTACTGAGGAAATATACAACTTACATTATTTTTATTTATCTTTGAGGTCATTTTTTTTATAAAAAATCTACCTATATTTATTTTTATTTTGTCATTTATTTAGGGTTTTTTCTTATAAATATGTAAGACTAATTATATATTTTAATATTTATTTAATATTAGCACCTAAAAATATATATATATAGACAGAAAAAAGGACCTAGGATTTTTGAAAGAACAAACAAATAATATAAGTATTCTTAAATACTTTTAATATAATAATATGAGGAATAAATGTTATAAAATAAAAATAAAAATGCGTTTTAATTCTAATTTTGTCCTCTGTTGTTTAAGCTTATTTCTTAAAAATATTTGATTGTTTTTGAGATTGTTTTTGTAAAAAAAACAAAATTGTTTAATATTTCAGATCTTATATTGCTGGGAAAAAATACAACTTACAAACAAAATGGGTAGAAAAATTTACCCAAGTTATCTACAACTAAAAAATATACGGACCACTTCCCCTGCGTTTCGATTACACTGTTCCTGTTAAGCGGGGAAAAAAACTCATTTCTAACAGATTTGATCTTTTAAATTTTTATAATTAAAATATTAAAACAATGAATTACAACACATAAAAAAACAATTAGTTTTCTATATAAAAAAAGCCTAGCGCATCACGCGGGCAAATAACCTCGTTATAATTATAAGAAAATCTAAATCTAGACGACTAGAAAAACCACTCCTAGCAATTAAAAAAATAAGATAAAAAAATCACATCTTTATAGAAATAAAAAAAAATACCAATTAAAATTCGTTATGTGCCATTTTTTATTTTATTTTATATAAGAAATAAAAAGAAATTGGAATAAATAACATATATAAAAATGGAGGGTACGTAGAACGCGACCCATAACTAGTCTCCTCAGCGATTTGTCGGGGCACCGCAAGAGAAAAAAATTCTACAAACCAATGGAGCATTGAAGGTCTTTTTTCTTTCTTTCTCGTTTTTATTAAAATAGAAAGGATATTCTCGTACCAGAGATTGCATTTATGCCGTCCCATCCCATACGAACCACTGATTACATGTGTGGTTCATTCGCTCGTAATTTTTTTTATTTCTAGCAAAAACATTCAATATTAATTACGAGCCTGGAAACTGCTTTCGGCCAGCACCATTGAACTCTCCAGTTTTGTTAATACAGCAGTGCTGTATCTATATTTATGTAGAATATCTTTTTGTCCCACATAAGGTATGGATTTTTCTGAAATTACAAATCTGCGAGTCAACTCATCAAACCTTGTTAACTCAGATAAAAAATCAAACCCGGTCAAAATCGTACTATTTGATTTTATGATCCGAGTTTCAGAAGTGTCTTCCGTGTCGTGTCAAAATCACAATTTTAACAACCATGACTCAAGGTATAGTGAAGGCGACATCTCAATATGATGGATCCATCTATCTAAAATTTTAAAGTTTTTGGATTAGAAGATTTCTTAATATGAATTAAAATTTTTATTGATCACAAGTTTAAATTTTAACATTTTTATTCTATTTAATATAAATTAAACACTGCGTAGCTTATAGATACCGACGAGTCATATTTTCTTAAGAAGAGGGTCCACGATCATTGTCCCCTTAAAACCCATGGTATCATGACTCGGCATAGTTGAAAAACAAAAGAGGCACATGGAATTTAAGTTTCTGAACAGAACCTTGTCCAGCCCCTCACCCTACAATACCTCTTTCCTAATGGGTGGTTCACTGTTTTGAAAATATTTTTTAAAAAATAATTTATTTTATTTTATTTTTAAATTAATTTTTTGATATTTTTAAATTATTTTCAGATACTGATATCAAAAATAATTTTTTAAAAATAAAAAAATATTATCTTGATACATTTTCTAAACTAAAAATATTTTTAAAATCAATCTAATTATCCGGATTAACTGGGCGCCACCTCTTGTGTCTGGCATGCATCCCTTACTAGGTGTCATGTTCTTGATCACAAGCTATGGTTTTCTTGAAGCGTATATATTGCTGATTTGCCGAGCAACGCGTCCTCTCTCGATGAACAGCATTATATATCAAGACATGCATTAACTTCTCTCAGCGATCAATAATTCATGCCATTAATATCCTCTCAATTGACCTGCTTCTGTTGGTCTATACTTTGAGGATTAACTTTACATTGATCGCATTTATCTTATAAGATCTTGTCCTCCGATCAATCCAAAATAAAAAGAATTTTCTCCATCACAAGTGTAGGTGAATCCAAAAACCTCGACTTTTAACAGCGGAGCATCTGACAGCACAGTGATGTAAATACTTAGCTTGTCTTTGTATCTCTCCTTGCTAAAGTTCATAAATAGTTATGGTAATCAATCTCTGGAGTCTTAAACAGTGTGTCGTGTCACATCAAAATTCACGATCACTTGATATTTGACGTGAAAGGAGAGAGAATAAAAATAAGAACAGTTCAAAACGACATCCGAACATGATTGAATCTTGTAATTATGCAGCATGCATCCACAGTAAGAGCGACGAAGCAGAAGAACAATCACATGCAAGATATTGGTGCCATCATAGGTAAATAGTGAGATGCTGAGAAAAGGGGACTCTAATTTCTTGAGTTAATAGCCTCGCAATAAATGTTATCCTGAAAAGACGAATCTTACTGCGAGAAGTGATACCGAAATCTTACAGCTTATGTAAGCTCTCTACTGGTCACTCCGTAAACCTGTACAAGGCCGAAGCATTCATGAATGCATGTGAAAGGATATGAAAATGCTAATTTGAGGAAGAAGCACTGCAGCAGCTGCCAGTCCAAAACCAGGGAGAGTCAAGGACCTCTCAAACCGCGAAACCTTTCGGAGTCTCTTTGACTTGTTGCTAACTGTATTTAATGACATATTTCTAATGGCCTTCATGCCATCCTCTCCAGCAAACTAACAAATAAACCCAACAAGCACTCATCATTTATGATTCTCTTCTTCTTTTTTTCTGAAAGGATGATCTTCATTTATGATTTTAGCAAGGTCATAAACGAGTCAAGGAGAGTTTATCAAGGGGCCCGCATGCCCAACTTAAATGCTATGCTATCAGATAACTCTTAAATTTTGTTGTAAGAGTGCAACAGAAAAAACTGAAACCCACAAACCTAGTGGTGTCTGCTAGCTAGCCTTTGCAGATATTAAGGACAAAAAAAGAAGAAGAAAGGAGAAGTGTTTCTTTTGTCGTATGTTCTTCCATGTTTCGGTGCAGTAGCACCGAGGCCGGTAGTTAAATTCTTGGAATCTTGTGATCGAAAAGCAAATCTATCCTTGGCCGGTTCAAAGATCATTCATCTTTTGTCCAAAATATCATCGAAACTTGAATTTTCATCCGTGAAATGTACACCCATCGTTTCAATTCTTAGTCATTCTGTGATTGATATAAATGCTTGCTGTGTAGATGGCACTATTAGTAATATCACACAAATTAACACAACTGTAGCTTATGAGATGTTTTTAATGTGTATTATGGCAATGTGATGCTGATTTTGTCCTTAATGAATCCAGGACTGCGTGCTGTTGGGTGAGGTTGGTCTTGATTTTTCATCGCTTTTTTTCTTCGAGGCATGGTGGGGCAGGGAAGCATGGGGTGTTTTTCCTTCTATGGATTATGTTTTGAATAAATAATTTTGAGGCTAAGAAGCTTGAGTATTTTATTGATATATTGCAGAATATATACAATGAAAAATGTATCTTAATACTAAGTGTATGGGATGTTATAGGCTACTATTTAGGAATCAATACAATTTGAATCTTCTAAATATAATATTTGTTAATTTACAATTTATGCTAACATTATACCTCATGTGGACATGCGAGTTGATGTTTTTGTCTTTTCAGGCCATTTCATCTCCATGGTTATGGGTGGTTCGATTCTCTACTTGTCTCTTGGTCTGTTTAGGTACCTCGCCTCCTTGCTCTGCTCAATTTGCATGCTAAAGGTATGCTAGTCTTGGGGTTGGTTTCTGTGGAGTAGTTGGGTTCTCGCCTAGCTTGGCTGGTTTGTTTTGTGCTGTGAAAGTATGGTGTTTGATCATTATTTTGTGCAGAGTGTAAGGGAAATTAATTTAATTTGGTTGGGATTAGTTGATGGCATGTTGGGTTGTGCGTTGATTTGGGCATGTTGGTTTAGTTATTTTGTGTTTGGTTTATGGGTTTTGCATTGTTTTCCTCTATTATCCTTGCGTTTGGCATGTCCATTTTTTAATTAATGTAGTTTTGTTGTGCACGTGTTCGTTTTTCCTCTATTTTTTTTGGTTTAGCAACAACTTCACTTCACTTCATGTTCTTTTTTCAATTTTGCGCATTCTAGTTTTGTTATTTTTTTTCGTCATTTTAATTATTTTGTTATTTCTTATCTTTCTTGGCAATTCGTCTGGCCTTCTATTTTTTTAGCTTAGTCAATTATCGAGCCTAAGCATATATGAGTTACACTTCGATGGGTTACAATGAGCTCTAGGTGTCGATGAGTTGTGCTAAAGTTGTGCTCTTTTTAACTTCAAAAAAATCTTTGTTCCCTAACAGGAACATGAGTCTAATAAGACAAAGATACTTTACTGATATATAAACCATTTCCCCCTTCAATGAAGAGAGAAACCTCGAAGGCTATTAAAGAATCAATGTAACCTTTGCTTGAGAGATTTGATTTTTCTCCACTATGAATGACATGTGTATATTTCTAGGGTTTTCTTCTAATAACTTCCAATCTTTTCTATCAAATGATAATGACTAAACCATTAGAAAGTTCTCATACTTGATAGAAATAATCTCTTGCATGTATCGAACATGATTCACAAGTCATCTTATCAAGAAAAAACAAATCAGATTGTCAGAACCAGATAATTAACTAAATATCTTAAATACCGGTTTGTCTCACAAGCACATGGGATAGAATCAAACCTTATCAACTACCACTCTAAAATCACTAGGATTTCTTGCAGTGTTTTATTATTTATATAAATAGAAAAATATATTTTAATTGTTTTAAGATATATCAATATACTTCTAATTGTTTTATAACAATTCCATGTCTTAACTCAATTATTTGTCGCTAAGAACACACAAGAGAAGGAAGGTTCTAGCATTGAGATACATGTATTTTCTACATCCATCACTAGTCATGTTTTTCTCAAAATAATAACAATAATCAAATTTAATATATTCCAATAATCAAACCAAAAAATTATATCAATTTTAATTAAAAACCTCATTTAGCTTATTCATTTTATTCAATTTAGAACATTGATATAACTTATATTTGCTATATGCTAAATGTTCATTGAATATGATTTTTTTGTTTAACCAAAATATATAAAAATAATAAATATTTTAAGTTTTTTAAAGTTATTTATGATATCAATATATAAAAAATAATATAAAAATATTTTTAATATTGTTTTTTTCTCTTCATAAAATACAATTTGGAATGCAATCCAAACAGCTGCTTGATACCACTACAATTCACCATCTACAAGAAAGTAACCAGAGGGGATGCATGGTTAACATTTCATGGTCCGACCGTACAGTGTAGGTCATCGTGAGCGCCATTATTTCTCTCTTTCCCCATAAATTTTCTCTCCGTCAAGATTTCGCCATTAATGCTTTCGCTTTCACCTACACTGTATGCCTCTCTCATTTGCCAGTTCGGTCAATAAAAAATGCAAAGTCAAAAAAAAGAAAAGAAACCTATATTAATTAACTCTCTTCCCTCAATGTTTTTAGTTCAATGATGATACAGGACCTCTCTCGAATAGGCCAATACCTGTAAATGCCATGCATAAATACTCCCTCTTACATATACACATGTATTTATTGCAATGCCAGCTTGAAACTCGCTGATAGTCCTTTCTTGCACAGCCCGCAGTAAATTATCACCTCCGATTTCCCTAGACAGGATCATCCAAGCATTTAATTCATAGCTTCTCTCTTTCTAGTACAGATCTTTTCTCTTTGAAAAAACACGTCTTTGTAGGCGTTTGTGAACTTTAAAGGCTGTTGTTTTTGTTTTTTTTACATTCATGGTGAATCAAGAGTGAGTTGCTTAGCTTTTGTTGGAACACTGTTGTTGTAATAAAAAGTGAGGGATTTGTTCAAGGAGATGGGAAGGACACCTTGTTGTGATAAGAAGGGTTTGAAGAAAGGGCCATGGACACCTGAAGAAGATGAGCTTCTTGTTTCTTACATCAAGAAGAATGGACATGGCAGCTGGCGCTCTCTCCCTAAGCTCGCAGGTATTTCATAAATAGTTAAACTCTATTCACCGCTTTCTTTTGATCCAGGAAGCTGAAGTTGCATTGATCTTTTTTTTAGCCTTTCATGGAGTTATATATATGTCACCAGCTTGAAAAGTGCTGATAATGTGTTGCACTTGTAGGGTCAAATAGAATATTTGTTGGACTTGTATGGTGGTGTAACTATTAATTATGGTACTGTAAAATGCTTTGGATATTCAAGTGGTTAAAATCTACAAGCTAATTCACAGTATTGATCTTGATATTCGTTATCAACTCCCTTGATTCTACCTGTACGAAATCTACTTGTCTGCTATAGGGATGTTTTCTGTTGTGCTGATAGCAAATCTGCCCTCTTCCGAGAGGATATTGACCTTATAGAAAATTAGTTCTTGAAAACTTGACTTTCTGTGCTTGAATTTCCTGCTTGATGGATCAGATCTGCAAAATAACAAGTTCCTTGCAACTCTTCACTGTTTTGCAGGTCTTCTTCGCTGTGGAAAGAGTTGCAGGCTTAGATGGACAAATTACCTCAGGCCTGATATAAAACGGGGTCCCTTTACTCTTGAGGAGGAGAAGCTTGTCATTCAACTTCATGGCATTCTTGGAAACAGGTAGTTTCTAACTATATGAAAATAGATAATGCTGCAAGTAATTCACTAAGTTGATGGACGAAAGTGGCTGATTGATTTCTTCTGATAAAGCATTAGGATTTGTGACTGAATATAGTGTGTGCGCTGAAGCACTTCTTGACTAACCATTTCTTTGAGCTCTTGCTACCTTTTTTGAGCTGATTTTTCCCCTTGTAGATGTTAGCGTATACATACAAGCTAGGATGAGCAAACACTACTCGCAACCAGGCCTCCATTTTGCGTTCTAAATTTCTACTGAACCGCTTAGATTTAAAACAAAATTAGAGCTAAATCACTTTAGTGAAGAGTAGTTTTGTAAAGAAAGTGGCAACAATTGTTGCACAAAGGAAACCTTTAGCATTTTTGGGCAGTGACACCTGCAAGAAGTTTGTGATTGTTTATGTCAGGTATAATCAATCACAACTGCGAGGTCCAATTTGATTGATCGATTTCTTTGGTCCAAGCATTATGTGAATTTATGTTTCTGATCATGCAAATGGGACAATTGAATCCTTGAACTCTTCTTTCTTCCTAGTAAGTTTGGTTGCTTATATGCGGTATAGACCCTTGTGCACTTTGTAACCAGCTATTGAAGTGCTGCAATGAATGGCTTTCAGGTGGGCGGCCATTGCTTCTCAGCTACCGGGGAGAACAGATAACGAGATCAAGAACTTGTGGAATACACACCTGAAAAAGCGCCTTCTTTGCTTGGGACTCGATCCCCAAACTCACGAGCCCTTTTCATCCTGTGGAACAGCCATTAAAGGACCTGCATCCCCATCTACTCGCCATATGGCGCAGTGGGAGAGTGCTCGGCTGGAAGCCGAGAAACGCCTTTCAAGGGAGTCCTCACTCTTCCTTTCACCGATGCTAGGAAAAATTGATTGTGATCACTTTCTGCGCATATGGAACTCTGAAGTTGGAGAATCCTTTCGAATGATCAACATGGGAGACAATAAAACTGCATGCCAAAGTCCTGTTTCTCAGGCATCTTCGTCGACAAAATGCGGATCAATTTCAGCTATCACCGCAGATATTAGCCCCAACTTAGCAGGGTCCTCCGCCACAGCAAGCGATCAAAATGAGGATATGGAGTGCAAAAGCCCCAAATCTTATGCCGAATACGTGCTGGCTGGGCCTGATTCAAGTTCAGCTGAATTGGAGGATTCAACAGACTCCACTTTACAACTTCTGCTGGATTTCCCCATTAACAACGACATGAGCTTCTTAGATAAAAATATTGACTGCTATGCCACTTCATCTGCGATGTTGACTGGACCCTCCATGATATGCCCACTATGAAGCATGCACGAAAATGGTGCTGTGTATAATGAATCTTCTTTTGCTAGGATGTTCATATGCTCTTTTTTGGAACTATTATTTGTGAAACTAGTGTAAGAGCATATAGAAAGTTAAGAGCCAATCCAGCGGCAATTGTGAGTAGTTTTTCAGCCTACAGTTACAGATGGCGATGCATGAATTTCCTATCCTGGTTTTATTTACTAGTACCTTGCTGATTATATATCAAAGATACATATATACTTTGCGACCTAAACTTCCAGGTTTAGTTTCTTGTGGTGCTAAAATCGTTTTGCCAGGATAATTGCTACTACTATCCATTGGAATTCTATCTGCACCAGGTTATGATTCTGCTTAGCGAAGATATTGGCATGATTATTTTAATGTGATTTTGGACTCGATTATATTTAATGACGTGGAAACTGTACTGTAGAATAATATAAATTATATTATGAGATTTCATGATTTTCATCTAGATGGTTTAAATTTTTAGATAAAATAATTTTTTAATATGATATCAGAATTGGAATCTATCTAAATAGTTTAAACTTTTAGATGAGATAATTTTTTAATATGATATCACAGTTTTGTTGATCCAGCGGTCACGAGTTCAAATCTCATCATTTTCATTCTATTTCATAAAAAAATCAAGCACAAGCACAAGATAACGTAGACTTATGTAAGTTTTAAACTCAAAAAACTCACTTGAATACTTTTAGATATGCTAGCTTGTTACCCTGCCATGGCAGGAGGTAGATTACTAGTCATGTTCCGAAAGGGAAGGATACTACAGAAGGACCAAAACAGTCTTTCGATTTTGTACAGATCAAATATAAGGGAAAAAATCATCAACGTGGTGGTATATTGTTTCTGAAATCATCTTGGAAATCAATAATGGCTTACTGTCACCAAATATAAGGAGAGAAATCACTGTGACTTCTCATCAGTCATTAGCTTTCAGAAGATACCGAAAAATAAGAGAAGGAAGTGTTTGACAAGGCAACTTCACTCGTATTCCAAGAAAAGCCAGCTTCACAAACATGTTTCTCATAGATCAAATATTATATTCCTATACATAAACACACAGAACATTTAAATTTCCGATGTTTAATGAAAGAAGACATAAAACTATGTGGTAAAAAAAAGAAAAACAACCAGAACAGCATTGAGTTGAAAACGACTTCAGAAGCAACCAAGGAGCTTCTTTGGTGCTTGCCCAGTAGCACGGTATTTTGCAGCCATCTCCCCTGCCTTCAAAACTTCTTCCCCGCGTTTGGCTTCAACAATTGCCTTTTTTTCCTCAGCTTCTTTATGAATTAAAGCAATCTTGTTTTTCATTTTCTCTGCATATTCTGCCTTTTGCTTCTCCAGTTTTTCCTGTCAGCCACTTATTTTGTCAATGCGGATTCCAAAATATTAAGAGAACCACAAAATAAATGGCAGGATAGTAACCCCCCAATTTCTTAATTTTAAAGCCCCCATCATATCCTGAGATTGTTACAAGGACATTATAATTGGGTGGGGCGAGGGATTGTCAATCACTAGGAAAACTAAGCATACTAAAGCACCATAATATCAGAGGAAATTCAGAAATTAAAAAAGAACCAAGATGACAAGAGCTCAGTTACCTCGATATTTCTCAGTTTGGCTTCTAGAGCTGCCTTTTTGCTATTCTCCCATGCGGCAACAACAGAGAGCTTTTTCTGAGACCTGTTAATCAGTTATAGCACCTTCAATTGTCAGCAATCAACGTCTTCCAAATCATTTGGAGAACAGGGAAAAAGTTAAACAGTACCCCTCAAAATTTGCCGCACCAGAAAAAAGATATGGTCAATTGTTTAATGCACAAAATCAGTTCCAATTCTTCAACATTCAGTAGTTTTGGGTCAAATAGAGGAGTGTTCCTTGCTCTACTTGTACACACGTATATAATGTGTATTTTTTAAAAGCCATGCTGAAATAGGAATAGAGGTCTAAATTTTCTTACGAGAAGTTTTCTTAAAGAGCTTAAAGGAAGCATTACAGAGTAAACCCCACTCGTATGCACAAAGCAGGCAAAGGACAGATTTTACCATCTTCTAAACACCGCTAACAGATTTATATGGTTTATCATAGCAGCACTTCTGTAAACTGAAAGCAACGAGTGAGAGAGACGAGAAGACCTTACTTGTTCTCTGCTTTAGTTTTCTCGCTGTCTTCCCATGCCTTAATAAAGGATAATCTCTTTTCTTTTTCAAGGTCAGCAAGAGCTATATCTGTAAAACAAAACATCAAACGTCGGGTCATTACTGGGCGAACAATAAACCTACGCTCCCTATGCAAAATGAATTTCTTAATTGTGGGCTTCTCAAGAAGTTAGGACACACACACACTAAACAAACTCAAAACTGCCTGTAAGAAATTCCCAAAAGATGACAATGGACTAAAACTGGATAGAATCCCTCAGCCAGTACAAGAAAATTCTGATAGATATAAACATTATTATTGATGACCACCATGTTATGGAAGATGGGAATAGGACTAAGAAGGAATTTTGGCAACTACAAGTACCTCTGTCAATTGATCCGCCTGAAACCTTCTTCGGAGCAGGCTCTGTCTCTGCCAAAAACAGAAAATAATTAGAAGCAGCTAAAAATTTACATGGATGGTAAAATCAGGTTGTTGAGGCTGTGATTCATATAGAAAGATACTCTTTTTCAGTCACCAACACCCTATTTAAGTTCGAAAAAGTAATGTACACAATAATCATATTATAAGAAAAATAAAAAAAACAATTGACGAAGCAACAAGGTTTAGACCTCGTGATCAACCCTGGGATACATGAAGTCATGAAATGTACTCTTAAAACCTTAATTGGTATATAGGAAGATCTTAATACCACTTAAATGATCCCATTCATTAATCATCATAAAATAACTTGTTTTACAACGGAGGCACCATCACTCTTGAGTTTTGACATACACAGTAAGAAAGAAAGAGGGCTGCTTTTCTAAATAATAAGAAACTTATCCTTTCAAATGGAAACAGTAAAAAGATTGATGAGAAAAGTCATATCCAAAAGGGGTCACACAGGCAACAATTTCGATGCTAATACAATCTAAAATGATTAAGCTATTGGCAATTTTCAAATGGGAAATTGGAGTTCCAATTCAAGAGACTGAAATTGCTTGATTGATGCTACTTAAGCAGAACATCATATATCCCCCTCTTCGAGCCATGTAAAAGCATGAAACCCTTTATGGATTATAATATATCAAACCCAATTAGTTCCTTTTTGGGTGTCATTATACCAAGATACGGGAAAATCTACTAAGTGGGGACTGCATTCCAACAAAAGAAAGTTAAATCTTGTAATGCCACTGTGCGTCCATACCAACAAAAGAAATATGTTTATCCAATAAAGTATCCAGTGCATACAGGTTGTATTGCATTTATAAAGATTTCAAAATCAAGAAACGAATTCCAATATAGCTAGGATAGCATTGGATACTCATGGATTAACTCTCTCTAAAAGAAGATTCTCTTTTTAAAATATTAATTAAATCATGAGAATTTTAATTTCTATGTTTTGTTCTTTTTCTTTCTTTTGAGATTAATGATGGAAAGTTAACAAAAGGTGGACTCAAGCTCAAAAGCATCCATGAGATTCAATCCCGTTGGCGAGTCCAGTCTTTGACACATCAAAAAAAAAGAAAACTAGAGGTTGTAAAGAAAGTTAATCCCTTAAAAAGCTAAGCAAGGAACTTGTTAAAGAATGGTTTAACTTAAAAAGAAGCTCTTAAATGAAATTCTAAGATATTTAAATTATTATTTTCAAACACATCATTCAAATAAAACCTCTTTAGAATTGAGATTTTCATAGATTTATTGCTTAATTATTATTATTATTATTATTATTTTTTTTTTGGATATCGTGGAGGAACCATATGACCCGTAAAGCGCACTTTATGGGCCCAGAGCATTCATAAACCCCCCGGCTGTCCCAGGCTCTTACAGGGCAGCTCGAGGGTGGGAGGACGACTCGAACCCCGCTCTTGAAACATCAAGAGCGAGGCCGTTGCCGCCTCGCTACCCTCCTGGGGACTTTGAGGGACTATATTGTATCAAATAATAAGTTCAATCCAAAAACTTAACTAAAAATATAATTTATATTATTATCTAATAAATATCACGTTTAAGTTTAGAAATTTAAATTCAAACCTTTTCTGTTCTTCAAAAACAGAAGCCGAAGACAGAGAGACACAGAAGGAGAAGATAAACTTCCCCAACAAAGAGGAAATTGATTTTATTTCTGAAAATGAAGTTTTCAAGTCAATATCATATTAATTATACCAACTTCTAAAAACAAAATCAATAAAGCTAAAAACTACGAAATCCAGCCATTTCCATCCCAACCCCACTAAAAATCCCTAATCACATCATCATTTCAAGAGAAAATGAACATGGGTTTAATATGGTTTCTCGTAATTTTCCTGAAAAATAAATAAAGAACTTACTTTCAACAATAGCAAGAGCTTTTGATTCCTCAGCAGCAGTGGCTGCCTTCTCTTTCTCTGCAGCCACTGGAGGTGGTGGAGCCGTAACTTTCCCCTCCGCTACATCACTTTTAGTTTCCACAGGAGCTGGAGCCACTGGCGTTACAGCTTCTACCTTCTTCACCTCCTGCTCTGCCATCTCTTCCTCTTCAGCTTCTCTTCAACTATGACAGCTAGCTCGAAAAAATCTCTATTTGGCAACGTCAATAATATTATCTCGTGTCCTTTATAGCTGCAAACAACGTGTGTCGCATCACTGCCACCTATTTTACTGGTGAGTTATGAGCCGTTGATTAGAATACAAGAGAGGAGATTTCTTCGATCCAGCGGTGGATGTGTAAAGTAAGCATAAAGAAACAATCGCGTAGGAAGCGTGGAAAAACTGCTTTTGGTGACAGGTAAAACAGGTAAAGAGGGGAGTGATGTCGGCTTCTGATACGACGACGTAGAGAGGATAAAAACAAAAATGGCTGTAATGATTGTCTGAGACAGCGGGGCCCAATTTAAAACATAAACCTGTAGTAGACATTGATTGAAGATAAATAGGTTGATTCGCAATAGGTTTAAAAAATGTTTTTTTTTTAAAATATTTTTAAGAAAATTGATTTTTTTGTACTTTTAAACTAAAATTTTTATTTTTATATGTTAATATTAAAAATATATAATTTTAATATATTTTTAACAGCCTATTAGAGCCTGGAAAAACTTTCTTACCACTATTCATGGTTACACGGCTATTTTCAGAAAAGACTCAAGATTTCCAATGATCACTTAAAAAAATATAATCTAAATTAAGAATAATTTGTTTTTTATTTAACTACTGGCTCACTGGGAGGAGAGAGAGAAAACTATTACAAAACAAATAAACCGTGTGCGATTGTTCATTGTGTACCCTCTCACATTACACTGTGGATTGCGACAGTGTGGAGACGAAAATGGCCCTCGGCCGCGCGGCAAAATCTCGGTGCAAAACGGGGCTAATTTCGGGTTTTCCTTTTTTTTTTAAATATTCGGTTGTGAACAGTGCAGGGACGATTTCGTCCCTGGTAATAAGACAAAATAAGTCATCCGGCTGAGGGGCACTGGTGTAATTGCGCGCGGCCGGCCCGGTCCGGTCCGCCGCAACTTTGGAATTTTTTATTATTTTTTGAAATGGCTAAAGACGGTTTTAGCCCCTAATAAGACAAAAACAATGAATTGGGTGCAGGGGTGGAACGGTCATTGGCCCTATTTTTCGAATTTTTTATTCGGTGTCTGTCAGGGGAGGCGCACGCGCCAAGCGGTTTTCCGCCTCACGCCCTGTTCAGGTGGCGCGTGCGGCCTGCTACGGTGGCCGGAAATTCTCTACCGGAGGCCAGAACGATGCGCCGCCGCGCGGTCTTCCTCCCGCGGTGGGGCGTGTAACCACCAAATGTCCGTGGACGCGTCGGAGGCCGGTTCAAGCCGGCGGCCACGTTTCTCTCTCTCCTGCACGTCAATGTGCAGGAGAGTCCCCCGTATTTTTTGACTTTGCACTTAGGTCCCTCGACTTTTAATTTCGTTTTTCATCCTGTTATATAAGTTTTGATTTTGTTCGATTGGGTCCTCCGATTTTAATTGATTGAATGTGAAAGTTTCACTTCGGTCCTTCTACTTTCAATTTCTGGGTTGGCTGTATATAACTCAATCAATTCGGTACAAAAGTTCCGATTTTTGCAATTTTGTCCTCTGATTTCGATTGACAATAAATGTAATTTGCATTTCAGCCCTTGGACTTTTAATTTTTTAATTTAATCCCTTTATATTTGATTTTCATTTCAGCCCTTACACTTTTATTTTTTTTATCCCTACTTTTGTCCATGTATAAATAGGTGTATTTAACACAATAATAATAATAATAATAATAATAATAATAATAATCATGATTTAATTATTTTTCATTCTTACTCTTTTGTTATTTTTTTTCCCTTCCGATAATTTGATAATTTTTTTTTTCCAGTAATAGCAATGATAAATTTTTTTTAATTTTTTTATCTTTTGTTAAAGTTTCTGGGATATTTTTAGTCTTTCATTTATTTTTGTTTCTTTCATTATTAACATAATAATAATTATTATAATAATAATAATAAGAATAATAATAATAGTGATTATTATTAATATTATAATAATAGTGATTATGTATTCTATTATTATAATAATAGTGATTTTTTATTCTTTCATAATAATAATAATAATTTTTTAATTGATTTTTCTTGCTTGCTGTTTTGTTCATGCTTTTTATTCCTTTCCCTCGGTATAATTTAATTATTTTTGTTGTTTTTATTCTAGCGGCAATAATAATTTTAGATGTTAAGACTCCGATGTTGCTATTGTTATAATATTTTAAATTAATATTGCTTCCTTTTCCCTTTGTTTTTTTTATTTGCTCTTTCTATTAATTGATTTTTATAATTTTATAATCTGCACAGTAATAATTTCAATATTTTGTTTTTTTCTTATTCAAATATTTTGCTCTTTTTTCTAATGTTAATGCGCGCTCTTTTGTGATCGTTTAAGACTCAATACCTATATTCTAAAGGATGTAATCTATGCTTACGTGACAAACTCAACTCAAAATTTTAAACATTTTATCTCATAATCTATAACTTTTTTTTCTTCTTATATCATATAAATTTATCATTGTAGATTTAATTATGTTAAATTATATACAAAAAAATACCCGCGGCAACGCGCGGGCAATTTGCTTGTCTTAATATAGATAGGGTTTTCCAAATGGCATGTTTACCGTTTCAATCTCTTTTACATTATTAACGTTAATCGTGGTGCCAACAGAGCGCCACCGGATGCCTGCTGGCTGGCGAGCATGTGCGGCATGGGACCCCAAGCTGGGCGGTCGCTTTCACTGCTGTCATGCCGATGAGCGATGACTGCCTGGCAAAGCACGGCCAATCAATCTGCTTTTGAAGACCTTAGATGTTAATTTGCATGTCCTTGTCATGCTTAATCATCTTCTTTAATCCGATTTTTCTCTTTTGGGCTGGATTGTTAACGATAGTCGTGGGGTGCAGTCTCATAATCATCGAATCTATCAGTTTTCTATTGGGTATACTTGTCCCCAGCAGACAAATCTTTTCTCAATTGGGTCCCTACCCTGTATTTTTAACCAACTGGGTCTCAAACGTGTCCAAGAATCCTTAGCTGTACCCTTTCTTCAAAAATCGGTAGGTGTTTTTGCTGACAGACTGTTCGAATCGAGAATTTCTTACTTGGGATCGAATTGAGAAAGTGTTTTGGATCGGGGGCTAAGTTGAGCTCATCCTTTTTCTGTGTTTCTCTTCTGAACTCTTCGACCAGGACTGAATCCCGAAATCAAGTGGACTGAGGTAGAGCAAGGGTGGTGGATTTAGGGTTTTACTGAACTCGTGTGAGCACATCATGAGACTTCCAACACGAGTGCAGGGGTAAGTCCCACTCCAAACTCTTGCGTGGCTCGACAAACTAGAAGTAGAAACATTGCACCTCGCCTCGTACTGGTACGATGATTGACGATACTCCACGCGAGCCGTTGTAATTTGACTAAATTTCCCTTTTCCCCACAGATAAACCAAACACAATGCTTGTCATTCAAATATAGGAATTGAAATCCTCCCAGATAGAGTTTTAATGGTTCGATGATGAACGAGAGACAAAAGCATCTTTCGGACTCGAGAAACAACATCCATGCCCAGTTTTTTTCAATGGCTGGAGGTTTTTATCCTCGACGTCCGAGCGTCAGGTCAGGAAGAAAGCCAACGTGTACTTAGATGCTGGTTCCAAATATATTCATACTTTATTTATTATTTTTTTCTTCTTGATTCCACTTCAAGTTAATAATATTAAAAATAAATCCACTTATCATATAAAACTATATGTATCATATTAAGAGAGATATATACACCATATAAATACTCTATGAAATAGAAAAGAGAATACGTAGTGACAACGAAAATAAAAACTAAAAATAGTTTTATTTTCATGGGTGGAGCTGGAAATAAAAAAAATAAAATTGTTATTTTTGAATAATAATTTAGTATTTTCATTCATTGTTTATTAATTATATATTTATGTTATTGTTACCACCTCAACCACTACTAATGCCACCTTACTGGTAGTTGCTCTAATATATTTTTTAAAATATATTATTATTATTATTATTATAACCACTACCATAACTCTGCTATCATTTTAGTTTCTCCCACCACCGTCACCTACCATGGTGGTGATACTTTTTTAATATTTCCTTGATATTATTATAGTTTTATTGTCATCACAATTGCAATCATCTTCATTATTTTATCACCCCCATTATTAATAAAATCCTTTTTAATCATTATTTCTTTATTATTTGCATCAAAAATCTAAGTCTCATTCTAATTTATTGTTACTATTTTATTTACGGTGTTGAAATCAAAAATATCATTCAGATTCCTCCATTTCAATTATGATTTTTTCATTCATAATAATCAAACCACACATAGTGTTTTAATATTATTGTTAACCTCGTCCCCAAGAGACATGAGGTGATGAAAGAAAATTTACGATCTATACAGCATGTCTCGAATTCGAGTCAGTGTGTGTGTTTCTTGTAAGAACCTGGGACAACCGAGGTTTGATTCATTTATCTGGATCCACAAAGTGTATTTTCCAAGGTTTCCTCGCATAATTTTTGTTTTGGTTAACTTCATTAATTGTCAACTATTTTCCTACACAACATCTCATAATATCTTTAAGCAAATGATTATAATAAAAGAAACTTAGCTAGAAGAAGTATCGTAAACTCACCATATATAGCCTTCTTCATTTCGAAGCAATTACCTCTAGATTCCCTATCCCTACACGCAATGGCCAGTGCTACCAGATTAGTTTATATTTTAACAAAGAATAAATCCTATTTATGACGATCTTAATTAATGGACGCTCATACTTTTACAGTAATTTGAAGTTCAAGAAATAATAAAAAGAGAGAACAAACCGCTTTCACACAACCTTATGAAAGTTCGAAGGTTCGTTAGTGGGGGTTTTTGGCAACTAATTTCTTACAATCAAGCCCTTTTGTGTGTATTTACAAACAAAAAAAGAAAACTTATCACCCGACCTGTTTAGACGTATCATCTCAGCACAAATTAGGTTGGTCCTTATTCTTGATGCACCGCTCCAGTATCTCTATAAAGGGCCACAAATTAATTGGTTGGCATGAACTTGAACATAATTGTCTGACGAGTTAATTTTTTTCATCAGCAACCGAAACAACGGATCCATGCAGGAAATGTTTGCCGATTCTTGATTTGAAATCAGGAAATATTTTTAAAAATTGGTATCACACATCTTACATTTGCTACCTGATTTCAGCCTTCCAAAATATACTTAATTTTAAACTAACCCGGTACAAAAGCAACGTGACATTAATATCTATGGGGGGGAATGGTCGTTGCTCATCCCCACCAAGGAGAGAAAAAAGAAATTACATGTAGTGATTTTTTATGGTGACACACTTCATCGTTTGCAAGAAGTAGAGAAGAGTATGAGTTTTATAAATACTTTCCTAGCCATGAAGAGAACATCAGCTTCGACAATTCTATTTCTTTTCTTCATCGTCCTCCTCCTTGCCGGTGCTTTGTGTTTTTGGATTGACATTGTGAGTTTCTCAGTCTATTTTCCACCTGCTCTCTTCTGAATTTAACATTTATAAAGATCTTCTCATGTTTTTGGAATGAGAAAATACGATAACCCATCATATTAGATGTCTGAATTAGTGGAGGGGATTAGCTTTGAACCCGTAGCTACTTCATGGAGATATGTATTTTGCCACCTTTTCAATTTTTCTTTCCTCTGTTTGTGATGCAAACAGAAGTTAACATGACAGCAACAATACAATAGAAGACACAAAAAAAGATTTGATGAGCAAAAAAGATATAGACATGAACCCTAAATTCATGATTTTATTCGCTAAAAAATAAGTATATGATCATAGTTGTCTTTTTAGAAGTCTTACAAGATCTTTAAGTAGACAAAAAAAAGTTATACCTCTATTACAGAACAACTTAAAATCTGAAAGCCTAAAGAAAATTAAAACAAAATCCAAGTTAATTAAAACAACAAATAGAAAAAAACCTAGAAAATCCAATATCCAATAAGGGACCATGTGTTGTTATATAGGAAAATCACCTGAAAAAATATGAGCCCGATTAAATAATCAAATCTATCTTATTATTGTTATTAACCCAATTCAATTAAACCATACCTTCTTTTAACATATATCAATGGTATATAAAAATATTTGTTAGGTCATCGTCAAGTCTACATCTAGTTGTATCAGATTTTTATTTTGTATACTCAAAACTTTTAAGTTTTCACAATCATGAGTGCATCAATATGATAAGTTTAGGTCGCCCACCTGTTGATTTCTATCACCTTCCTTCCTTTATTCCTTCATTTAACAGCATGTGATGTTTTGGAATCACATTGATAGTTTGGCCTTGTAATTAACGTAATGGTATCCATGTCTTCTTCCCACTCAAAAGTAATTTTAAGTTTGAATTGTGGTTTCAATCGGTGAAGTGGTTTAGGTTATTTTAATATATTAATTACCCCGTCATTAGTTATTTCAAACATTCATGAAGGAAAATATTTTTCAATGTGATTTTATTATATATAGTAAGAGGTATTTTAGACTAGTTTACATTATGCTGGTCGAAATTAAATTTCACTCAAGAACGATCTTAAAAATGCATTCCATATCAGACTAGTACATAGTTAGGATGAATTTAATAAATTCTTCTTGGTGTCGACTCCATGATTTGAATAAGAAAATTTCAGATCTTCGGACAGCACAAAATCATGTAGTAATTGCTTTAGTTTTCGGTTTGAATTATTACAAATTTACCTTACACACATTTATGGAGCACGGATGATCGATTTTTTTTTCTTTTTTCTTTGATTTTCAGTCTGTTATAATCGCTGTGCCTCTGATCAGTTTGAGAAATCATTTCCCCGGAAGACCAAAGACCTCGACCGAGGTTTCACTCAATTGTTCCGATCAAAGCATAGCCAAGTCGTGTGTTGGAGCCAAAGAATCACCAGCCACGGCTTGCCCAGATTTTTTCCGATGGATCCACGAGGATCTACGGCCGTGGAAGAGTACTGGAATCTCGAGGGACATGCTAGAAAGAGCTAAAGAACATGCACATTTCAGACTAGTGATCGTCGAGGGCAAGGCTTATGTGGAACTATACAGCAAGCCCTATCAAACAAGAGATGTGTTCACGATATGGGGTATTCTGCAACTTCTCAACTTGTACCCTGGAAAGATACCAGACCTGGAGCTGATGTTTCGATGTGGAGATAAGACTGTGATACAGAAATATGATATCCAGGGGTCCGTCGCCACGTCGCCCCCGGTACTGTTTCAATACTGTGGACACAGCTCGACGACGAACATCGTCTTCCCTGACTGGACATTCTGGGGCTGGTGAGCCCTTAAACATGCTCCACTTTCCACACATCTCCGAGCAACGTTGGACAATCGTGACAGGGAGGCACATGGAATGCACGAATTATTGAGATCCTATAATCGAATCATTTAAAAATTGCTTACCTTTTCCCCTGGAATTTGTTTTTCGGAACCTTGTAAGTTAACTTTCGTTTCTATGAAATCCTAAGTCGTAACTTCATATTATTATGTTTATGGCAGGGCCGAGATCAATATAAAACCTTGGGAAATTGTGCTGGAAGGAATGGTGGAAGGCAACAAGAAGATTAAGTGGCAGGATAGGGAGCCGTATGCTTATTGGAGGGGTAATCCCCATGTCTCTCCGAGTAGGGAAGACCTCATGAAGTGCAATGTCTCGGACAAATATGACTGGCTTGCTCGCCTCTATGAACAGGCAAGTCTTCTTGGCCATATATTACAAGGTTTTTAATTCACAAAAACGAATGGAAGAACATATATCATGTGATTGATTTTTAAAAATAAAAAACTTTATTTTAGAAAAATAACATCTACTATATTCTCAAATATGCACTTAATTTCGCAAAATAATAGTATAAAATCCGGTTATTTGTGCTCAGAACTGGGGTGAAGAAAGGAAGCAAGGGTACAAACATTCAAAACTAGAAGACCAATGCACCCACAGGTATTTATTTATTTTACTGCTAATTTTTTTAATCGTTAAAAAAAATCACCACTTACATTCGGCTGTGCACCAAACTGGGTGAAGATACAAAATTTATATAGAAGGAAATTCATGGTCAGTGAGTGAGAAGTATATATTAGCATGCGATTCCATGGCTTTGCTCGTGAAGCCTGAGTACTACGATTTCTTCAGTAGAAGCATGGAGCCAATGCTGCACTACTGGCCCATCAGGACCGGCAACAAGTGCAGAGACATCAAGTTTGCTGTGGAATGGGGCAACAACCACTCGGTTGATGTATGTGTTTACCTGTAAGATCTCTCTGATAATCTCTGTTGATTCATGAAAATCAGCAGCATTAATTTGATTGATCACAGGCACAGGCCATTGGAAAGGCAGGAAGCAAGTTTATCCAGGAGAGCCTCAGAATGGAATATGTGTACGGGTATATGTTTCATTTGCTCAAGGAGTACGTAAAACTCCTGAAATTCAAGCCAAGAATACCGGCAGGAGCTGTCGAGATCAGTTCTGAATCAATGGCAAGCTCTCTGGATGGCTTACGGGAAATGTTCTTTGAGGAATCCACGGTGAAGCCTCACGGTGAGGCTCCTGTTCCATGCGCTGCGCCACCTCCTTATGATACTCACACCCTCCAAAAGAAATTTCAGATGAAAGAGGATGCGAGAAGGCAAGTGGAGATGTGGGGGGATGAATACTGGGAAAAATTCAGCAAGAAACAGCAGAAGCCTCTCTCTCCACCCTAATATAATTAATTAGGGAGCAAATAGAAATATTCCATATTTTTTTGTGAAGGATTTCCATCCTACTAGTAGTCTAGCACTGGTAGGAAGACAAGCTCCTTTAATAATTCAGTTATTTTTGCTGAAAGAATCCAAGGCATCTGACAACGTATGGAGTCAAACTTGTATTATTCATTTTTGTTTTATATCTTTTTTTAGAGTAATTTCAGCTTAAGAATGTAGTCATTATTATTTTTTACAGTGATTTTTTATTCAAAAATATATTAAAATAATATTTTTTTTGTTTTTTAAAATTTATTTATGATATATGCAATCTAATAACACAAAAATAACTAGTTTTGTTTTTAAAAAAAAAGGTTATTAAACCCTACTTGGTATACCAGTATCAACGCACAACACCCTTCTTGACAAGAACATGCTTTCTTCATTGTGTTTTCATAAATTTCTTATAAATTAAAAATGTTCTGAGTGCTCAAATCACAAAATATAATCATAATATATTTTGGACAGCGGATTGGATGGGAGAGAGAGAAAATCGTGGGCTCCATTTTGCCTCGGTTGTTACTATACTTATTATTATTATTATTAAGGCCACTAATTGAGTTCCGAGCTTGTCAGTTAATGAAGAAATTTTCTATACAACTCCTGGAAAGTTGACTTGCAATCTATTGGAAGAAGAATATCTCGATAGTAAACTTTAACTACGACTTGTAAAAAAGTTACTAGGCGCCTGTTTTTTTTCTCATTTAAAAAATATTCTTTAAAAATAAAAATATTTCTTTATTCAAATTGGTTTTTTTATGATTTTAAATTACTTTAATGGGCTGATATTAAAAATTAGAACTCACTCTATTCGAGACCTCCATCTTAATGGTTGCATCCATTAGGTAACTGTCTACGTAAGATGGTCACCTGTAATGTTCTATTCTATTGTGTGGTCTCTAGGATCCCTTCCTCTTGGGTTCATCAGAAGCTTAGTTTAGTGCAGGCTCGGTTCTTAGAAGAACTAGAACCCCATCGAGTTTGTCAGCTTTTTAATGAAGAAATGGGGTTCGCCAGCTGTTTTCCTCCTCTTCTTCTTGGTCCTACTATCTGGAGCTTTCTTTTATTGGACTGAGCATGTAAGTCAAATCATAGATAGCTATTTCTGTTTCCATCCGAATGAATACTTCCCCTGCTGCTTCTCTGATGAACTTAATTCCTTTCATTTGTTTTATTTTTTCAGACTGTCATGACAAGTTCCCCTCTATTTTTGAGACTATCTTCAGTGGCAGAGGACATAAAAAATCCCTCAATGGAAGCATGGAGCCATCACGCTCGTCCAATTATCCAGTGATATCCAAGCCTAACAATTTATCATCCACAGCATGTCCAGAGTACTTTCGGTGGATCCACGAGGATCTACGGATCTGGAAGAGCACGGGGATCTCAAGGGCCATGGTGGAAAGAGCTAAAGATTATGCACATTTTAGATTAGTGATTCTAAAGGGCAAGATGTACGTGGAGAAGTATAAGAAGTCATTTCATACGAGAGATGTGTTTACAATATGGGGAATTTCGCAGCTGCTAAGGTTGTATCCTGGAAAGGTACCAGACTTGGAACTGATGTTTTGGTGCGAAGACAGGCCTGTGATCCTGAAAAAAGACTCACTGCAAGAAAAAAAGTCGTTTGCAACGGATTCAATCCGTTGCAAATATTGGAGCAAATTAAAGAAGTGAATTGTCTGTTGCAAATTTAAATTGCAATTAAAATTCCGTTGCAAATAATTTTAAAGTGTATTTTTTTTTAATAACTTAAATATTAAATTAATGGTACGCAGCGCGCGCCCCGTTTTAATTAATTTTTCAAAAGTAATATCCATTCTTCTCTTCTCTCTCGTTCTGTCTCATTTACTCATCAGAAACAAAATCAAACACTGCGCTCCATCGATATCTCTCTACTGAAAACACCGTTGTGAACAGTGAAGGCAACGATCTCCACCTTGCCGGCTTCGATCTTCAGGTACCCAGTAGACCCATCACCACCACAACGAAGATCTGCTTCCGGTGTTGCCTGCACGCACGGTACGATCAGCATTTCCATTTTTTAAATTCCTTAGTTTCAAATTTTGTTTAGGGTTTAGTTGCATTTCATTTCCTACATTTTATCTTCTTCCCTACACCAAGCTTCCTTTTTTCCTTTTCATTTTCCAAAATTAATTATCTTTTTTTTCTTTTCATTTTCCAAAATTAATTATCTTCTTCCCTACACCGAGCTCCATCTGCAATTTCTGCAGCCTTGCGGGTGCTTCCCTGGAAAGGTTCTAGTTCATGCAGTTGTTGATCAGCTTCAGGGACAGACATTTGTTGCATTGCAAGTTTTGACGGTATTGTTTTTGATTATCAATTTTTTTGAGTGATGGTGAGGCAACCAGTGTGTATAAACTGTATAGAAAATGCAGATTACTAGTTTAATTTTTTTCCTGTTCATTATTTAAAAAAAAATATTCCAGGTTAATGAGGTTGAAGATCAACCTAGTGATCTATGTACGCGCCGTGAATATGCTCGCTGGTTAGTTACTGAACTTGCATTTGATGATATCAAACCTGATGACCTTGATTTTTCATCCATTCAAGGTTTGAATTGCAGCTAAGATCTTCAATTATAAGCAATGAAAGCAATTTATTTTTTCTCTAAGTGATTAAACATATTTGAATTTTCATATTAAATAACTTTCAATATATGTGCTATTTTTTCCCCGGACAGTTTCTTTCGTTTGTGGAATAGGATTGTATGTCTTTTTCTTTGTTGAATATATGCATGGTATTTTTTCAAGAAAAAAACTCTGTATCTTGAAGTTTTATGTTGTACAGTAGGAATTAAACTTCTTGTGATTAGCAACTAGGCAGGTGGGATTTGAAAGAGGAGTTCTGATATAATTTTGATTTGCATAGGATGATTGAGATCATGTGTCAAAAGGGATATAGGCTGGCCATTTATGATTGTCTTAGCTAATTTTTGTTTAATTATGTTTGAAGCTGAGGTGTTGATATACTGGTAGTAATACTAAACATCCAATGCTAAAATCTTGATGCTTATTCTTTGTAATTATCGAAAGTAGGCAGCAGAGTGATAAAAAATTTTGAACTTTTTCATGCAGGAAAACTAACATCACTCCAGTGAATTATTCCTGTTAAACAATTCTTATATGATGTTTCTTTGCATGGCCATATGTGGTGATGTGCTTAGAACTTTCTGGAATCATACTATATGGTCTTATCTATTTTGCTTTTCTCTATTTATTCTTCAAATTGAGAAATCAATCCTGTGTATTATGGATGATTATTTTACTCACTTTTTACTGCAGGCAGGATAAGATCCATTTTGTAGAAAAGGGGAAATGAGAGAAGATGCAAATTAGTCTTGCATAGAACATGAACTCCGACATTCCTATACAAATCTGTTTATTACATTAGATGAAAGAATCAGTATTGAGTCCAAGAAAGTAGCATGTACTTGTAATTTGAACGACTAACCCTCTATTTAGATGCTATGTTATTGAGGTGATATGACATTGTTTTTCATGCAGCATTACTCATATTTGCATTTTTCTTCCAAGATTCCTTGTGGTAATTGGGTTTGCAAGTTTGAAACTAAGATGTGTTTGTCAAATGATCCATTATTGAGATTTAAAAAATGAGTTGCTATGACATAGTCTGCTGATCTCATTTCTATATTAAGTTAAATTTGACAGATTTTCTTCACTAAAAGTATCTGAAGGTCTGCAAATGTTACTCTTCACTCCAAATTCTGGAAGATAGACCAGTTTCAGAATTCAAATTAATGTGCTTTTTTCTACCAGGAAATTATCTCAAGGTCAAGGATGCCATAAGAAGTGCCTATCCTGACATCAAAATAATCTCAAACTGTGATGGATCTTCTCATTCGTTGGATCACCCAGCTGATTACTATGATTTTCAAGTAAGCATCCTGTCACAATATCTTTGTTTTCCTTCTGTTTTGCAGTATTGTACTTGTGTATTTTTTATCAGCTGGAAAACATAATGCTAATCCTCTTTTATTCTTTGAACTAGGTTCTTACATCTGCCAGCAACCTATTTCCACGACTCATAAGTTTGATTGCACATCTTGCACTTATCCAAAGGTGTGTAATATGCTTTTATGACAATATATTGACTAAAATATATCCAAAGGTGTGTTTTGAGAAGGAGCTTTCCATGGAGAGGGAAAAGATTAATGCTACAGAGAACATGGCTGAAGAGGTGCGAATTAGAAAGGTTAAGAGCTGAGAGGGAGAAGGATGATGTTGCCTTGATGAAGGAACGCATTGCTATTGAAGTGGTCCATCTTCCTCACATCCACAACATCGTAGATTATTTCCGCCTTAAACACTTTAAAATATTTTTTTTTATTCCATGTTCATTTACTTAAACATGTAAATATAATCGAATCTCCGTTGTATTATGAATTTTAATTTATAATAATTTTTATTTCAACCATATTTATTTTGTTTTCAATATTAATAATATTTCAATATGTTCTAGTACTTTTAAAATATTTGTTTGTAATTAATTAAAAATTAAATATATTTAAAATGGATTTTAAAAATTAATTAGCAGATTCGTTGCAACTGCTATTGCAATTAATTTGCATCAGCTATGCAACGACATTTCCGTTGCAATTAGCAACGGGAAATCCGTTGCAATTCGCAACGCAACAGCCGTTGCAAAGCTTCAAATTGCAACGGAATATCCGTTGCAATTTGCAACAGATGGTTCGTTGTAAAGCTGTTGAAATTTCACTTGCAACGGACAATCCGTTGCAAGTGAAATTTGAAAGGGCCTGTTTGCAATGGATGGCTTCCAATGCTGTTGCTAATTAATATTAGCAACGACTTCCTTCATTGTTTGCAACGGATGCCTCCGTTGCAAACAGGGCCATTTTCTTGTAGTGACTACCAAGGAACAAATGCCACTTCATCACCGTCCATATTTAAATACTGTGGGCATGAGGATGCTTTGGGCATTGTCTTTCCTGATTGGACCTTTTGGGGTTGGTAATGACGGTCAAATTTCCCTTTTGAATAGATCCAAGACAATATATAGTCACTTCATCTCGAGCTCTTTGTTACTGACACAATTTCATTTTTGGTCAGGGCTGAGACAAACGTAAGGCCATGGAAAATCCTGTCCAGGGACTTAAAAGAAGCCAGCAAAAGGACCATGTGGAAGGATAGGGTACCCTATGCGTATTGGAGAGGGAACCCAAATGTGGCTGCATCTAGGAGACAGCTAATGTGGTGCAATGTTTTCGACAAATATGACTGGAATGCTCGTCTTTACAGACAGGCAAGCTACATAGGTTAAAACTATATGAGGAACTGTTGAGGTAATGATCATAGCCACTGTAATAACCTCATCATCGATCTGTGTTACAGGATTGGCGTGCAGAAAGTGAGCAGGGATATGAATACTCGAAGCTGGAAGACCAGTGCACACACAGGTATAGGCCAAGTGATTGGTATATATTATTAGTATATGGTAAACAGAAATTAAACACTCCTTTTTGATGATTTTCGCATGAGTAGATACAAGATTTATATAGAAGGAAGAGGATGGTCAGTGAGTGAGAAGTATATATTAGCATGCGATTCCATGACTCTGATCGTAAAGCCCGAGTTCTATGATTTCTTCATTCGAAGCATGGTGCCATTGCAGCACTATTGGCCCGTGAGTGCCAGAAACAAGTGCAGGGATATTAAGTTTGCTGTCGAATGGGGCAACATGTAAATTATACATACTGATTTCTATTACCGAAATCTATCCCTAAATCCATAGATCAATTGATCCCACAATACATTTCATATTGATGATGAAACTTTCGGATATATAACAATGGAAATTTGAGAACGTACCGTTCTCCATTTTACACTTGAATTGTTGCATAGAATCCTTTGATAATCACTTGTTGATCTTCTCCTCTAAACCTTCTTCTTTTCGGCAATCCCTTGATGGAGAGGATTTACTTACGGTTTTCTTTTCTATTCTCTTCCTTTCTTATTTTCTGGTTATGGTTTCGGGTCACCAAATAACCACCACCTTTCTTCCTTTTATACCCACCGAATGGGTGTCAACAATAGGAGGGTTGTGTCTTTTAATTAAATGACATGTGTCTTTTAATTAAATGACATTACCTTAACTTTATTTTTATACACATACATATATTCAAAACCATCAATATATGTATGTATACAACCTTATGAGAATATATGTTATATTATGGTTAGAGGAGAGGGTCTCAACGTATCCATTCTAATACTCGTTTATTGAGACCGATCCATCACGGTTTCGCTTTAACGTATTAGAATCCGTAGACTTTACAAAGAACTTGAACTTTAATGATCGGACCGTTAATACATCGGCCACTCTACGAGAAATATTCTTACATTCTCCCACTTGGCCGTTGTGTTAACTTTATAGTCCAATTCCCTTTCATGCGTATCTTTACATCAAGTTCAATATTCAGTAAGTGCCATAAAACCAGAATTAGTCGAGTCATGGCGGTTGCCCATCATTTACTGCGATGGGGTCCCTTCCAAGCACCACACACCAACTCCAACTTTACTACTTCTTTTCTATTGAGACTTCACTATAATTCTCAAAAAAAAAAAAAAAAAACTTTATGTTGAGAGAAACCAAAATTCTCAACTTTATATGTTATCTAAAAACTTTACATGCATAACTATTATGATAACATTCTTTAATTACAGAAAAACACAAACTTTAATGACATCATCTTTAAGTAACAATTTTACATGAGCACAAACTATTGTAGCAAGGTCTTATCTATTATGCCCATTTTCTCTACATGGCCAATAAATATACCGGGCGGTAATCCTTTCGTCAAAGGATCTGCCAACATCATGTTTGTTCTTATATGCTCAAAAGTCACTCTGCGTTTCTGCACTTCTTCTTTTACAGACAAGTATTTAATTTCCATGTGCTTAGCACCTTTCGAATACTTGTCATTCTTTGAGAAGAAGACTGCTGCGGAATTATCACAGTAAATTCTCAGCGGCTTGGCTATACTGTCAACGATTCCAAGCCCTGAGATAAGATTTCGCAGCCACAATGCTTGAACCGTGGCTTCAAAGCATGCCACGAATTCGGCCTCCATGGTGGAAGTAGCAATGACAGATTGCTTTCCACACTTCCATGAGACTGCTCCCCCAGCTAATAGGAACAGATAGCCAAACGTCGACTTCCTAGTGTCGACGCAGCCGGCATAGTCTGAATCTGAGTATCCGACGATTTCTATATTGTCGGATCTCCTATATGTAAGCATGTACTCTTTGGTGCCTTGCAAGTACCTGAGAACTTTCTTTGCAGCTTTCCAGTGATCCATTCCGGGATTACTTTGATACCGGCCCAACATACCAACAGCAAAACTGATATCTGGCCGAGTACATGTTTGAACATAGTTCAAACTCCCAACCACTGAAGCATACGGAATTCTTTCCATTTCTTTACGTTCCAATTCATTTTTCGGGCATTGCATTTTGCTGAATTGATCCCCTTTCTGAATTGGAGCCTTTCCAATGGAACATTTATCCATCCCATATCTCTTTAGGACTTTATCTATGTATCCTTTCTGAGACAAACTTAACAGTCCTTGTGATCTATCACGGATTATTTCTATCCCTATCACATAAGATGCCTCACCCATATCCTTCATTTCGAAGTTACTAGAGAGATATTTCTTTACGTTACTTAACATTCCCATGTCATTCGCAGCTATTAATATGTCGTCAACATATAATACCATAATGGCAAACTTGCTCCCACTAACCTTCATGTAGATACATCGATCAACGATGATCTCTACAAAACCATACGACAATATGGTATTATTAAATTTTATATACCATTGTCTGGAAGCTTGTTTCAGCCCATATATTGACTTCCTCAGCCTACACACAAGATTTTCCGTTCCTGTGGCCACAAAACCTTCAGGTTGGTCCATATAAATTTCTTCCTCAAGCTCTCCATTTAGAAAGGCGGTTTTAACATCCATTTGGTGAAGCTCTAAATCATAATGAGCCACCAATGCCAAAACAATTCTTAAGGAATCCTTCTTTGAAACTGGAGAGAAGGTTTCCGTATAGTCAATGCCATCCTTTTGAGTGAAACCTTTAGCAACAAGGCGAGCCTTGTACTTTTCTAAGTTGCCTTTAGAATCCCGTTTGGTCGTAAAGATCCATTTACATCCAACAGTTTTGAAATCATCAGGCAACTCTACTAGGTCCCACACTTTATTGACATTCATAGAAGAAATTTCTTCTTCTGCAGCATTAGACCATTTTTCAGAATTTTCGCTTTCCATGGCTTTTCTGAATGTTTTCGATTCGTCATTAAGACTAAGGTCGCATTCACTTTCAACATCGTAAACCACATAGTCATCTGTAATGGCGGATCTTCTTTCCCTTATAGATCGCCTCAATGGTACTTGTGGCACGATGTTCTGTTCTTGAATTGCGATAGGTTCATTTTCGATTTCCTGGTTTAGTGGGACCGTATGTTCCTAATTCTGTTGTTCTATTTCGGTATTTGATTGTACACCAACAACAGGAATAACAACTTGGGTCGGAACTACGGGTGAAGAATCTTCTACCCGAATTTCTTTTATGTTCACTCCCCTAGATTCTGAACTCCCACTAGTTTCACCATTTTCAATGAACCTAGCATTACCCGTCTCGACAATTCTCGTACTATGACTAGGACAGTAAAAGACAAATCCCTTAGACTTTTCCGGATAGCCAATAAAATATCCACTGACCGTCCTTGAGTCTAATTTCTTTTCATGTGGGTTATACGGCTTTACTTCTGCTGGACATCCCCAAACACGTAAATGTCTTAAACTGGGTTTCCTTCCCTTAAATAGTTCAAATTGTGTCATTGGAACTGCTTTACTAGGAACCCGGTTTAATATATACGTTGCAGTCTTTAATGCGTATATCCACAATGACATGGGAAGTTTGCAATTACTTAACATACTCCTAACCATTTCCATTAATGTACGGTTACGCCTTTCAGCTACACCATTCTGCTGAGGTGTTCCCGGCATTGTGTATTGCGCACAAATGCCTTTACTTTCTAGAAGTTTTGCAAATGGACCTGGACATTGTCCACTTTCGGTGAATCTACCGTAAAACTCACCACCTCTATCCGATCTCACTACTTTCACTTTTTTTTCTAATTGCCTTTCCACTTCATCAATGAATAATTTCAGTACATTCACCGACTCAGCTTTATCATGCAATAAATAAGTGTATCCATAACGTGAGTAATCGTCAATAAAAGTGATAAAATATTTTTCACCACTCCATGACGGAGCATCGAATGGGCCACAAATATCCGTGTGTATCAACTCTAAAAGTTGACTACTTCTTGTGGCGGGTTTCTTTGTGATGTGTTTGGTTTGCTTTCCTTTAATGCATTCTATACACACATCTAAGTCACTAAAATCTAATGGAGGTAATAATTCTTTCTTTATTAACCTCGTCATCCTTTCTTTAGATATGTGACCTAATCTTTTATGCCACAAGAGTGCTGATTTTTCATTTGATGCACTACGTTTGATTCCTTGATTCTCAACATTAAACAAAGATTCAGAAAAACATTTATCAAGATTAAACCTGTACAGTGAATCAACCAAAGTACCATTACCATAAAAGTAGTCTTTTCGGTACAAAGAAAATACACCATGTCCAATCTTAAAATCAAATCCTAAATCGTCCAACCTACTTACTGAAACAAGATTTCTAGCACATTCAGGTACAAAGAGACAATTTTCAAGATCTATATAACAACCAGTGTCAAAGATCAATCTGTACGTCCCAATGCCTACTATCCGCGCCTTCATCCTGTTTCCCATGAACAAATAACTTTCAGTTCCTTTTAAAGGCTGGATCGAACTGAATCCCTGTTTAATATGAGATACATGAGTAGATGCACCAGAATCAAGCCACCAAGTATTTCTAGGCACTTCTACAAGATTTAATTCGGAACAAACAAATAAATATTGTGTACCTTTCTTGTCGAACCATGCCTTCCTTCTAGGACAGTCTTTCTTCATGTGTCCCTCCTTCTTGCAGAAGAAACACTTGACCACTTTACGGATATTACTTTCAGGTCCTTTGAAGATACCCTTATCCTTCCTTTTGTCCTTCATACTTGGTTTCTTAAAGCTGCTACCGGCTTTGTTCAGTCCAACGATGAGTGCAACTTGATTTTTCTGCTTCTTTAACCTCGCCTCCTCCTGTATGAGCATGACCTTCAATTCCTGAAAGTTCCATTTATCCTTTATGGTGTTGTAATTCACCTGGAACTGGCCATACTCTTGAGGCAGAGAGTTAATGATGAACTGAACCAAGAAAGATTCATGCACCTCCATCCCCATGGACGTCAACCGTGATGCCAGATTAGACATGTTCGTAACATGTTCATGGATTGTTTGAGACCAATCGAACCTCTTCGTAGTCAGCTCGCTCATCAGGCTGCCTACAATCGATTTGTCAGCTACATCCGATTGGGATTGTTCCTTTATCTTCAGAATGAACTCCCTTGCTTTCTGTGTTTTAGGCATAGATGGCTTTATACTTTCTGCCATCGACATCCTCAGTAAGTTCAGGCACAGCCGGTTAGAGCGCTCCCACGTCTCATAACGAGACTTTTCCAATTCTGAGCTCTCATCCGTAATGGCTGCTGGCTCCTCATCAGTGAGTATGGCTTGGTCTAGGGACATTACACCCAAAGAAAACCTTATCTGTTCAGACCATTCCTCATAGTTGAGTCCATTAAACTTGACCACAGAATTTGCAGAAGCAAACATACTTGATGAAGCTGCAAAATTTTCAACGTGCTTACCGTTAGTGCTTTGAAACTTTAATAGATTCATCAACCAATAAAATCTAAACATTTTACTTGTATGTATTTAAGCAACCTGTGGGCAATACATAAATACATACACTTTGCACGATGCTTGTTTAGATTTTCTTTAATAATTAATCAAGTCATACATACCACCGATAACATTGCTACCTGTGGGTATACACATTATCGACCGTAGCATAAATGATTAATACTTTAGGCTTTACTTATTACACTCAATGATCCACCTGTGGGTGATCTCCTAGAATATATTAAGTAATCAATTGATCAATCGAAACCTTTCATGTCATTTAAGCATCATTTAATCATGATCAATTATGAATCTTTACTTTACAGTCACATTAAATATAACTAGATCACTGTGGTGATTAACAAGTTATACGTAATATGAACTCCTTTTAATAAGCTTTTATGCATTAACATTTCGTAATACATTAGCTTAATTACTTTACGGTTTGCAGCGGAAACATTTTAACCCTTGGATTTCTGCATGAACCGGTCGACCGCTTGGGTTACCAAGTGAATCGGTCGACCGCATGTAAAAAAAAATTGCACAAGGAATTGAACCGGTCGACGGTTCACTTTTACCAACATGAACCGGTCGACCGGTTCACTCTTACCAAGTGAACCGGTCGACCGGTTCACTTTTACCAAGTGAACCGGTCGACCGGTTCACTTTTACCAAGTGAACCGGTCGACCGGTTCACTTTTATCCCATATGAACCGGTCGACCGGTTCACTTTTACCAAGTGAACCGGTCGACCGGTTGGTGTTTTATTCATCGTCATATTTGACGAAAACCACCATTAAAACCAGTAATCAAAAAAAAATTCATAACTTTTGATCTACACCCAACATTTTAACATATAATACACTGTTGGAAAGATAATCTCAGCCTCTACACATTGATATAATTGTTTTCATGCATCTCAATTTATCAATGTTTGATAAGATTAAATAAACAAAACCAGAATTCATCACCAATCTATTTAAGGGGATCAATGGGTTCTATTAGGCTCTGATACCACATGTAAATTATACATACTGATTTCTATTACCGAAATCTATCCCTAAATCCATAGATCAATTGATCCCACAATACATTTCATATTGATGATGAAACTTTCGGATATATAACAATGGAAATTTGAGAACGTACCGTTCTCCATTTTACACTTGAATTGTTGCATAGAATCCTTTGATAATCACTTGTTGATCTTCTCCTCTAAACCTTCTTCTTTTCGGCAATCCCTTGATGGAGAGGATTTACTTACGGTTTTCTTTTCTATTCTCTTCCTTTCTTATTTTCTGGTTATGGTTTCGGGTCACCAAATAACCACCACCCTTCTTCCTTTTATACCCACCGAATGGGTGTCAACAATAGGAGGGTTGTGTCTTTTAATTAAATGACATGTGTCTTTTAATTAAATGACATTACCTTAACTTTATTTTTATACACATACATATATTCAAAACCATCAATATATGTATGTATACAACCTTATGAGAATATATGTTATATTATGGTTAGAGGAGAGGGTCTCAACGTACCCATTCTAATACTCGTTTATTGAGACCGATCCATCACGGTTTCGCTTTAACGTATTAGAATCCGTAGACTTTACAAAGAACTTGAACTTTAATGATCGGACCGTTAATACATCGGCCACTCTACGAGAAATATTCTTACACAACAGCCATACTGATAAGGTGGTAAAAACTTGCCTGCTGTTCATTTTCCCCCCCTCTTTTCAATGATTTCTAGTTATCAGTAAGTTGAATGCAAACGCACTTTTTGTTGCTCATAAATTCTGTAGGCACAGGCTATTGGGAAGGCAGGGAGCAAGTTTATTCAAGAAAATCTAAAAATGGAGCGTGTTTATGATTACATGTTTCATTTATTAACAAAATATTCGGAGCTCTTGAAATTCAAACCGAGAATTCCTGAAGGAGCAGCTGAGAGGTGTGTTCAGAGAGTATGGCACGCCCTCGGAGAGGTTTATGGAAGAAATTCATGGCGGAGACTCAGGTGAACTTTCCTAGTGATACACTCCCATGTACAATGCCGCCTCCATATGAGTCTCGTCCGCTTGAAGCTTTTAATGAGAGGAAGGAGAATGTTATCAGACAAGTGGAGAAGTGAGAGAAAGAAATTCGAGAAAAAATAATAATTAAGAAGCAGTAGGTTCTTCATTTCAGATACGGGCATAACATTTACATTATGGATGGATGGTAACTGACGAAACATTTTGAAAAATACAGCTCCAAAAACAATAGATTGATATAAAAATATACCTACATGATGCCATAACTTGTGTTTCAATCCAATAAGAAGCCTCTGTTGCGGTTCAAACAAATGTGGCTAGAACCCCACTAGCAAGTGGGGTCTTGACCTGGCGGGAAAGCGATTTGTTCTTTTATTTTGTACGTTCAAACCCTATTATGCACATTTGTCATTCCTATGATGCATTGCTTGCTTATTGAGTCTGCAAAATGTTCAGTGAATTCGGGAATTGGTTGTAATGTGTGTAAGTTAACTTGGACATCTCGATTATAAAAAAATATGGCTAAAACTTGAATTTTTTTATTATATATATATATTTGTTTTGTTGATGTGAAAAATAATTTATTTTTAAATAATAATATTTTGATTTATTTTCAAGTAAAATAATTTTAAAAAACAATTGTTATTACACTTCCAAACACCATGAAACCAATAAATTTAGGGATACACATGGAATTAGACCTTCGCTCTCAAATTTCTTCTTTCATGTCCTCTGTTTAAGTCCAAATCGCCAATATACTCATTGTGTTTCAAAAATATTTTTGAAAACAATCTTTAAATTAAAAAAAAATAGTATTATAAGATCATTTTTATGTGTTGATGTCAAAAATTATTTTTTTAAAAATAAAAAATATCATTTTAATATATTTTTAAATAAAAAAAATATTTTTAAAAACAACATCAACCATACAATTACCCTTTCAATAAAGTCTCGTGGTTCCAGAGCTGCCTTTGGTTTCACGGTTTGGTAACTTACGGGTCTTGTAACGGGGGCCAGGTAGCCCTTTTGTTGTCATGGGCTTTAGCTCATTATCAATGAAAATCACTGTTTATTTGTGGGAAGAAATTAATTAGAAGTAAGGAAAATAAATATTTCTTGTAAATGTAAAAACAAATTGGATGTCAATGATTTTGTTGTTGAAGAGTGAGGGTATTAGTTTTTCGAATTGGCATGTCATCATTTCCATGCCTAAAGGGGTGTTTTATAGAGCTTAGTTTTACATTTTCATGTGTTTTTTTAAAGTATTTTAGTTTTTAGAAAATATGATTTTTTTTAATGCTTTCCAATTATTTTAATGCACTTTTATCGAAAATAAAATAAATTATTTTAATGTATTTTCAAAACACTACACATCACAATCTCAAACACTATTTTTAAGTATGAATTGACTTTAGAAAATAATTTATTCAAATAGCATTCATTAATTTTTTGGCTTGAATTTTCGTAAAGTTTAAAATATTTTTTGAGGTTTTTCATTAGGAATATCTTTGAGCTATGAAATTCATTAATTTTTAATCAACTTCTGATAAATCATTAGCAAAAATATTTTACTATTTTAAGATTTTTAGGTTTTCCTATAAATAGAATGTTATACCTCTTGTTTTATATACAAAACATCATGCAATAAACAATATAATTCCTAACACTTGAAAAACATAAAATAAAAGATTTAGCACTCAAAAATATAAATAATATCTCTCTTTTAAAAGAGTTTAGGAGGGTTTTCACTAATAATTCATGCGGGTTGCTTTTAAAGATGGAACACTTGAACGACTTGTGATTTGTCATAAATAAAATAATAAACTTGTTCTTGAAATAATTATTTAAAGTAAAAAAAAAAAAGCATACGATCTTCAGATAATTTTTATATAAATAATAAATAACTCTAGATTTATTTAATATGATCTTGGAGATCCTGGAATTTTTTTTATCATTTTCTATATGTATATGTATTATGGAAAACTCAATAATGGTATTAAAATCATTGTTAAACAATCAAAACAATCGACTCCGTGTTTTGATTATTATTTACATTAAATGTAAATTAAATTTGTACGCAAAATTATTTTTCTATCATGGTTTGTTTAAGGAAAAAACCCGATTACAAGTATTTTTGTGTGAATATTTTTTAATTAAAATAAATTAAGATAATATTGTTTTTAGATTATTTTAAATAAGGGTATATTAAACATTTAATAAGAAAATCTCAAAACAAGTTAGCTTACATTATTTAAACAAAATAAATCTAAATCAAGGGTTTTAATTTTTGTTTTCATAGTTTGTGTGTACTAAGTGCTGTGGGTTATTTGGTAACCTGAAAATACTTTAATGTGTTTGGTAATGAAATATAGAGTATTTTTTAAGCTTTAATTGATCACACCCTTCACTGTTTCTCTAACACGTTATCCGACAATGTTTTTTTATTTTATTATTTATTATTTATTATTATAAGACGATGACCTTTCCAAGCACGTCGTTGGTGTGCAAAAATCCAATGGGATTATTTTATTTTTTATAACACGATGACAATGTTTCCTTCTTTTTTTAAACACGATGACGTTTTCAAACACGTTATCTGACTAGCATGACACCAACTTTATAATTTCATCTATAGATTTTATTTTATTTTCATTTGAATGCCTTGGTTTTTTTATAAACTTTTAATCAAGTACTTTTATTAACCTTCTTTCAATTACTCTGCTGTTTGAGAAAGACTGTTTGTTTGTTACTGTGTTTTAAAAATATTTTTGAAAAAATAAATAATTTTTTTTATTTTTTATTTTAAATTAACTTTTTAGTGTTTTTAGATTATTTTAACGTATTTATGTTAGAAATAATATTTAAAAAATAAAAAAATCATTTAATATATTTTTGAACAAAAAAACACTTCATTTAATATATTTTTTATATTTTTTCAACCATTTATGTTATGATGGTTTACGTTGATTTTAAAAATGTTAAAATAATATTTTTTTTGAAAAACATTTTTTTTAATATAAGTTTATGAAAATAATTTAAAAATATATAAAAAATTTAATTTTAAATAAAAATAAAAATAAATTATATCATTTTTTTTAAAAACAATTTTGAAAACACTGATAAATTTAAGAATAGCAACATTCAAGAGAACAGGCTCGTATTTGTAAATGAAGTAAGCATCATTAAAAAAATATCATAGATAGATACGAACTTGAAAGTCAAAGTGGTTCGAAGCCAACATCTGCCAGTAATTTTTGTGTTCTGGGAAAAAAATATATTTTTTAATTGTTAATATATTTTCAATTAAAAAAACAATCTTCAAAGATAAAAGTTCTAAATTGCCGTTACCTTATTGACAGCGAAGAATACGAATTAGGATTACGTGTGGAACAGGGTGGAGCGATATCAGAAACCAATTAATTTCTTTCTCGGCAAGTACAAGCGGACCCCTCCTCGCCTCCCTCCCTCCCTCCCTAAATAGTATTCTATTTTCTCTCGTCAATGAAATGAAAGCAACAGCAACATTCAACTCGTTTCCGAAGACTATTTTGCAGTCGTTCTCTGCGAGGGAAGCATCGCAGAAATTAGATCAATCATTTCCGCTACTTCTTTATCAAGTCTCCGTTTCTTGTTTGGAGACTTGTCAAATATATCAAAAATCTTCGTGACTTTTCTTCTTCTCTTCTTCTCTTCACTTCATCAATTCTCTCCGAGGATTTTTTTTTAAGCAAAAGAGGTATGCTACCCTGTTGTTTTTTCCTTTATTTTTAACAGTTCTTTTTCTCCTTTTCTTTTCAGCTGGTGGCGAGTTTAGCATTCCATTTTTTTTTTTTTTGGTTCGGTTTAAAGGGTTTTAGGTGAGACACGTTTTGTATTTTTGTTTGTCCTTGCTTCACGTTTGTATGGAAATTCTTCTTTTGTGGGGGTTGTGACTCTTTGATCGCTGATGGAATTAGAGAATGGTTGAGTTTTGTGAGATAAAGGAAAAAGCTTTGGTCTTGATAAAGTTTCTGGCCTTTTCTTTCTCTTTTTTTGAATGATCAGATGATCGAGTTGTGTGTTTTTCCGTTTGCATGGAGTAAGCGGGTCCTTGTTGATTTTCTGTGACCTTGAGATAAATGGTATATACTCAATAAATGAAAAGGATATTCCCGGGTAATGAAAAATCCTCGTATGCTCTGCTTGATGGCTTAGAAAATTGCAAAAGCAAAGTGTGAGAATTGCAAAGGTTCTGGTCCATCTTTTTGCGCGAAACAAAAAAGGGAAAATTCTTTTGTTCAGTCAACTATGGAATCTGGACAGCCAAAGGCCTGTCGATTCTCCCTTTTAACTTTGTGATTCGTTATTTCTGATAAGAAGCTGAAAGGTCTCTGGACTTTATATGAGATAACCCCCCCTACCCTGTTATTTTTTTGAATGTATTTATTGTTCTCCATGTGTAGCTTGGAAAAAGGTATTTCTTTTAGTTTTTAGTTACTTAATTCATAATCACAGAAAGATAAGCTGTGAAGCAAACTCTCTGTATTGTATGGGTTTTATATTTCTGAAGGGAGGGTCATTCTTATGAATTAGAGGATTTTGATGGGGTTAAAGTAATAAAATGTAGAGATTTAATCAACATAATACATTTAGTTTACGAACTTCTTGTTGACAACCGTTGGTATTTTTGTTAAGCATTTTATATAGGGATTTGCTGGAAAATGTTTGTGGAAAATGAGGTTAAAACTCTCTCTGCTGGAACACATATATGAAGTAATTTGGTGTGTATAAATTAGTCTACCATCATTTTAGATTGAACTTTCCTAAGTGGTTATCTCTTAGGCTAATTTGCAAATGTTTGGTTCATGTCGTTTTTCTGTTTTCACATGGCTGTTCCATGTACATATGGACTGATCATCTGTTCTGTTGATTCACTTTTGAGTTCTGCCTTCAAATTGTTCACTTCTTGTTTACCATTTGGTACCATTATGAATTTAAAGTCTCTCTGCCTTATCTCCTTTTCCGTTTACATTTGGGGTCCAAAGGTTGCTAAGCATTCAAATCAATGTTGTGTGCGAGGAATAACATTTACATTGGTCTGTATTATTATCTGAATATAATGTAATTTCTTTGTTTTATTCATCTCAGGTATCTGCTGTTTCCTGTCAATTCCTGCAAAAGCTACTTAAATTTCCCCTTAAGGAACCTTTTGTCAATTTGATAAAGAGGCTTGATGAGTAATCTCAAGCTGGGAGTGGAGGTTGTTGGTGCCCATGACCTTCTGGCAAAAGATGGGCAGGGCACAGTCAGTGCTTCTGTTGAGCTCCATTTTGACCACCAGAAATTTCGCACTACTATCAAAGACAAAGATCTCAGTCCTGTTTGGAATGAAAGCTTTTATTTCAACATCTCGGATCCAAGCAGCCTTTCTAACCTCTCTCTTGAGGCCCATGTCTACCATCATAACAGACAGAACAACTCCAAATTATCCCTTGGAAAAGTTCGTCTCACTGGGACATCATTTGTACCCTACTCAGAAGCTATTATTTTGCACTACCCTCTTGAAAAACGAGGCATTTTATCTCGTGTCAAAGGAGAGCTTGGTTTGAAAGTATTTGTTACGAATGATCCTTCAATAAGATCCTCAAATCCACTTCCTGCTATGGAATCTTCTCTGTTTTCAGACTCTCGTTCTACTAAAGCTCAAGCTCCAAAACAACAAGCTCCAAACGTTGCCCAAAAAGTGTTTCCCGATGGCAAATCTGAGTCAAGACATTCATTTCATCACCTTCCAAACCCTAATCAGTCACAGAAAAAGCAGCATGTTCCACCAGCAGCAACTCAGCCATCAATGGATTATGGGATACGTGAGATGAAATCTGAACTTCGGGCTCCAAGAGTTGTTAACATGTTCTCAGGCTTGTCTGCACAGCCTGTTGATTATACACTTAAAGAGACAAACCCTTTTCTTGGAGGGGGGCAAATAGTTGGAGGGCGAGTCATACGTGGAGATAGATCAGCCAGTACTTATGATCTTGTTGAACAGATGAAGTACCTTTTTGTGCGAGTTGTGAAGGCTCGTGACCTTCCTACCATGGATGTGACTGGGAGCCTTGATCCATATGTCGAAGTAAAAGTCGGGAATTATAAAGGAATCACAAAACACTTTGAGAAGAAGCGAAACCCTGAGTGGAATGAGGTATTTGCCTTTGCAAGGGACAGAATACAGTCTTCTGTCTTGGAAGTTGTGGTCAAGGATAAGGACCTGGTTAAGGATGACTTTGTTGGGATTTTAAGGTTTGACCTGCATGAGGTTCCCACTAGGGTTCCACCTGACAGTCCACTGGCTTCAGAATGGTATCGACTTGAAGACAAGAAAGGAGAGAAATCAAAAGCGGAACTGATGCTCGCTGTCTGGTATGGTACACAAGCTGACGAGGCATTCCCTGATGCTTGGCACTCAGATGCAATTTCTCCTGATAGTTCTTCCAACATCTCCACACTTATCCGCTCTAAAGTATATCATTCTCCAAGACTGTGGTATGTCCGTGTTAATGTGATTGAGGCGCAAGATCTTGTGGCATCTGATAAGAGCCGTTTCCCAGATTCTTACGTTAAGGTACAGATTGGTAACCAGGTTTTGAAGACAAAGATGGTTCAGAGTCGGACAATGAGCCCAGTGTGGAATGAGGATCTAATGTTTGTTGCTGCTGAACCCTTCGATGATCATCTGATCCTTTCGGTTGAAGACCGCACTGGACCCAACAAAGATGAGAGCATAGGGAAGGTTGTTATACCATTGAACTCTGTTGAGAAGCGTGCTGATGATCGCATTATTCGCAGTCGTTGGTTCAGCCTTGAAAAGTCTGTGTCTGCTTCCTTGGATGAGCATCAGTCAAAGAAGGATAAGTTTTCTAGTAGACTCCATCTTCGAGTTGTGCTTGATGGAGGGTATCATGTCCTTGACGAGTCAACTCACTATAGTAGTGATCTTCGACCAACAGCAAAGCAGCTGTGGAGGCCATCTATAGGTGTTTTGGAGCTTGGGATTTTAAATGCTGATGGTCTCCACCCAATGAAAACAAGAGAGGAGAAGGGTACCTCAGATACGTACTGTGTGGTGAAGTATGGTCAGAAATGGGTTCGGACTCGAACCATAATCAACAGCCTCAGTCCAAAATATAATGAGCAGTACACGTGGGAGGTTTATGATCCTGCAACAGTTCTCACTGTGGGTGTGTTCGATAACAATCAGCTTGCTGGTTCCAATGGTAATAAAGACACAAAAATCGGTAAGGTTCGGATACGACTATCTACCCTTGAAACTGGTCATGTTTATACACACTCATATCCACTTTTGGTTCTTCATCCTTCTGGTGTCAAGAAGATGGGCGAGTTACATCTGGCCATAAGATTTTCATACACATCATTTTCGAACATGATGTTTCTATACTCACGACCACTTTTGCCAAAGATGCACTATGTAAGGCCATTGACTGTAATGCAGCAGGACATGCTACGTTTCCAGGCGGTCAATTTAGTAGCAGCCCGTCTTGGTCGGGCTGAACCTTCTCTGAGGAAAGAAGTTGTAGAATACATGTCTGATGCAGACTCACATCTTTGGAGCATGAGGCGCAGCAAGGCAAACTTCTTTAGGCTGATGTCAGTTTTCTCCAGTTTACTTTCCGCAGGAAAATGGTTTGGTGAAGTTTGCATGTGGAAGAATCCCATCACTACAGTGCTAGTGCATGTCCTCTTTGTGATGCTTGTCTGCATTCCAGAACTGATTTTGCCAACTGTGTTTCTATACATGTTTGTAATAGGGGTTTGGAATTATTATTTCCGACCACGTTACCCTCCTCACATGAATATAAGAATTTCTTATGCGGATGCAGTGAGACCTGATGAGCTCGATGAGGAGTTTGACACATTTCCATCCAGACAGAGTCCGGAGGTTGTTCGTTATAGGTATGATCGGCTAAGGAGTGTTGCTGGGAGGATCCAGACTGTTGTGGGTGATGTGGCTACCCAAGGAGAGCGGGTTCAAGCGCTACTAAGCTGGAGGGATCCTCGTGCCACAACTATTTTCTTGATTTTCTGTCTGGTGGCTGCCATTGTTTTATATGCAACACCTTTTCAGGTGCTTGCTCTTGTTGGGGGGTTTTACTTTATGAGGCATCCTAGGTTTCGTCACAGTGCTCCATCAGCACCAGTCAATTTCTTCCGTCGTCTGCCAGCGAGGACAGATAGTATGTTGTGAAGCTGTATATGGGGTGTTCAGGCAAAGCCTCTCTTGCCCGTGTGTCAGACTCTGGTTTTTCGCAGCAGCGCCTGCAAATCTTTGGATATCTTGTTTTTCGTGTAAATAAATATCTGTTAACCTTAAAACCGATAAAAAATCATTCATGAGAGTAGATTAAGTTTAATAATAGCGATTGTATTCTTACATTTGGTATGTAATAGTGGCTCAGCAGATGCCATTGTTGCTCCTGGGTTCCTGAGCAGAATTATTTAATTATTTTTTGTGCCAATGTCTGCACATTGGTGTTATGAATTACTGTTATATTATAATAGGCCAGGTAACATTTGCTTGCTGATAAGCTTATATCTGTGAAATTTTCCTATAGATAAAATATTAGCGCATCCGGGTTTAAGCTACCTCGTCCATGGGAAAGTTAACATGAAGCGATCACTAGGAGAATCAAACAGCTTAAAGGTTCACTTGATAGTTTTTCATTACTATCAATTAACAAAGAAGACTACCCTGGTGGCATCTACCTTCCCATGTGAGTACATTTAATACAGCCGATCTCCAACTCTTCGAAGAGTTGTAGCGTCAGGTGGAGGTGGTGAATGTTTAGCTAGGGTGGGTACAAGAACAATAAATTCAGTCCAGTTGAGGGTTGGGATGGAATTAGGGGAGGCACGCTTTTACTTTAACCAAAGTTTTCAAACTTTTTAATCAACATTGCATGGCTAACACAATAGTTTTCAATCGTTTTGTAGTCACCTCATTATCTCCAGTAATATAAAAGAAGTGAAATCTATTGTGCTAGCCATGCATTGTTGATGACAGAGTCGGGCGTTGCAGTCTATTATTTCTGCACATTGTTTGTAGCTTTAGGCAACTTCTATATGAACCTCCATAATTTACTTTTTTGCATCAACTGTCAGATTGAGGGACAAAATGAGGGGAGGATAAAAAAGCAACCTGCTGATTTGCACAGAAAAATGGCATGCATGCAAGCCCTATAACTACAGAGAGGGTTGACTTTACGAAGTTAAGAAGAATCCTACGTGCCCTGTAGGGTAGAAAACAGCTTTTAGCTCACAGAAAAGCAGATAAGTAGGAATCACAAGCACTAGCACTTGGAATTGCATTGTCATCAAGCTACAAGAAACGAGTTCAACCCATGGTCAATCATAAGTAAATGAAGTGAGAAATGTCAAGAAAAATCAGCCGTCTTCAGTCTTCATCATTGGACTTCAGAAGATCTATATCCATGCTGCACTGAAACAGGAGAGTATATACATTGCTCACAGAATAATCAATAGAAAAATCCTTATCCGCGCATCAGATCAATGTCAACATGGGTGTTACTCATATCCAGGGACCGTGAACCAGGCCATACACCAATAGAAGAGGTGGGAGAAAGATTTTGACTTGGTTGAACACTTGTTGGAGTTGCTGGATTCTCAACCATCTGATGGTCCGTGTCTCTGGCTACTTCTGGACCTTCCGCTTTCTTGTTTTTAATCTTTGAACCACCCCACAGGAAACTTCCGGCAATCACCTGGAGTCATGGATCAATAAGTAAAGCATTTTACAACAATATGAAAAAAATCAAGCCTTTTTCTATCATGGACTCGTGGTGTGAACTTAACACCTAATTACTGAGCACAAAACAAAAGGGACTCGAGTTTCATGATATTAGAGGAACATTACTAATTTGCAAGATGCAATTATAGAGAAAACATTCCCTGCCTTGTTCTATTAAAAAACAAATTATTTTGTGCAGCTGAAAGTTTATTGACAAAGTATAGTTCTGTACAATTACTGGATGCCAGTTGATAAAACTTTTGCATCTCTATGTAAATGGCATAAAAACATTTAATAGAACGACCATTGAGAACATTTTGAGTTCAGTGCGATATAGTTCTGTACAATCACCATTGAGAAGTTCAGTGAGCAAAGGATTACAGTTTTGAGTGCAAACCACATATACCAGAGAGCTAGAACGACCAAAAAGCTACCTGAACAGGGCTTGCTGCAATAAGCACTCCACCAACTCCTCCACCAATAACACGACCATCAGGACTAGCTAGGGAGACACTCAAACCACCAGTTTGATTGTGAGAGCCACCGTTGTTAGAGAACAAGTAAGAGCCAGATAAACATAAAATCTCAAAGCGCCCCTATAGAAATAAACAAAAAGGGGATATCAGCTGATAAGAAATGCAAAAAAATAGAGAAAAAAATGGCAAGATATTTTGAAGCAAGGGCCTAAAATCAGGGAGACAGTTCTGCCCATCTAGCTGAATAGTTTTAATGGGAAAAATTAAGTGTTCATGTCAATCTGAGTCCCTGTCGGTATATGATGGAATTGGGTGGTGGGGAAACTATGCATTTCTCACTCAATGCCAGAATGGTCTCCAAGAGTCACTAGTCCGGAAAAAAAGAAGTTACCGAGCTATCAGAGAGCCTAAATCCTCAACATCCAACAAAAGACTTGTGCAGAGTAAGCATTTTACAAGTTCTAGAAGCACAACTACTTCACATGCCATGTTTTATTAAAATCAATTGAGTCAAATTTAATTTGTTTCCGAGATTCACTAATCAGAAAGAAAGAAGTATCTAGCCTTTCATAGAAATTCCCTCAACAACCAGCAAAGGACTCGTGCAGAGTGAGCATTTAACAAAGTCTAGAAGCACAACCACTTCAAATGGCTTGTTTTATCTAAATCAAACGAGTCAAGTTAACTTTCCTAAAATTAAAATAACTCCACATTTCATTGATGCCCAAGGCACGTGCTTCAGTTGCACAAGTGTCAATTAGGATAACACCTTAGTCACAAGCTTCTTAGGGTGTGAGCATAATGTTGAAGCTTCAAGTCCAGGTATAAAGCTCAAACATCTAAACACATCCATGACTGCCAGATAAACCCAAAGAAAGAGATCAAGAACTCAGACCTCATATGTGACAGTGCCTCCAGAAGTTGCTGGCTGACGCAGAGTAACGGTAGAGACAGCACCATTAGCTGACAAGATGCATATAGCTCTTGGACCCTGCTGCGAGAATGACATTATTTTCATTGCAATGTCCTGGAGAAGGAGTACAAACTTTTAATAGGAAATTAATAGGAAAGGAATAACAAGTGTCGATGGAACCAAAATGTCAAAGGAAGCTAATGAAGCAAGTATGTTGGAGAAACACAAAAAGAAAATCAAGCGCTCTTATTTTCTTGTAACCATTTGGAGATAGCAATTGGGCACATGCAATATGTTGCACTCTTTGAGAAAGACTGAATGATATAGACAGTGGTCATCATACAGATCAAATGCAGTCACAGCACCGGCGAAGAGTAGATTCTTTTCTTTCTTTCCTTTTTTTTCCGCTACATTTTCATCTAAATTTTGTTGCATGCCAATGTAATCAATATCCTCCTGCTTCATCCCTCTCAAGATCTATCTCATGATATAATAAATACGCAACTGGAGCATCATCAGAATTCTAGGTGAATCCTATGTACTAGCAGGACTGTTATAACACTAGACTAGCCAATATGTTGCATCAGCCCTGCTCCAAACAATAGGTTGACCAGACTAATTATAAAGGGAACAGCGTTTAGCTATAACCTTTTTTCCTTTCCATATAGATTTTATAGGCTAGACAAAAAAATACAAATACATTGTTAAACAAAAAATAACATACTTCTCCTACTGCAATGGTGATGACATGCGGGGTAAAACCCATCCCAGCTGAACCAGACAGCCATTCACCTAGCAAAACAATTACAGTTTGCGTCATTCAAAAACCAGCAGCAAAGCAGAAAAAACAAAATTAAGTTCAGATTATAGATCTTGGATAAATCCACCAATACTTGGTCTTATTTTAATTGACTTTGCAATCTCAGAAGGTGAAAGGAACTTAAAATTATCCAAGAATTAAACAAATGTAGATACCTTTGTTAAAAATAAATAAATAAATAAACACGAGAACATCACTTGTTTTTTGTAATACATGTGCACACGCATACATATATAGAAACAAAGGCTTCATATGAAATTTTCAGGGCCTTTGATTTAAGCCTCATCCATGTTAATGGTTAACTTTGAGACTTGTTAATAGACTAAGTTGTCTTAGATGCTTATATTATGCGCTTTACAGTTGACTAAAGGTTGCATTCCTAACTAATCATTTCTTTTTCCTTTTTGTTTGTTACTGAATTACTAAATCATCATTTTAAAGTTAAATTAACCTGTTTTAGGCTCTGTTTGGCCCTACTTGATCTAGCTTAGAATGTCATTGAATGCATCTAACAGTTTTTTGAATTCTTCTTCTTTTGCAATTCAAAGATGCGATTAACGCCTTTGAACACGAACACTCACTAGGACAAAGCAGCAAAATTGCACTCGCATATGTCTACATGATCCCCTACAGAAGGCAATAACCTTTTTGGTCGAACTCAGCTACAGTCCTCAATTCATTTTAAGTCCATCCAAATGAAAGAGAGAAGACGATACTTCCAAAGAAATCTTACCACGGGAAGCTAATTGTTGCTTCTTCCCAGTCCCTGGTGGCCGCCCTCTACCCCGCTTCTGGGATGGGGTTATTGTGCCGGGATGAGTAGACAATGAGGGAGACAATGCCAATGATACAGCCCCGTCAGCTCCATATTTCCGTGGCCTCCCTCTTTTCCTTTTCTCAGGCTGACCGGATACCATGGTAGATAGTTCGCCCACAGAAATTGCTGCCGGATGTTCCATCAGCAGTGCAGATCTCATGGAATTGGCTCCGACAATATTTGGTTGAAATGGTGCATTTATATGGGATAGGGTATTGATGCCAGATGAAACATTTAAACTAGGCTGAGTAACACTACTCTGCATATAAAAGGGAGGAGAGCCCGAAATCGTCATAGTATCCCTTCTATCCATGCATCTACTCCTTTGATTCTCAATTCTTTGCAAAACTAGTTACAGAACCAGTTAATTTGAAACACAAAGCTGAACAGAAAACTTTTTTTAAGCCCGCTAACATTCTAATAAAAATGTACTTCCATTCCGATGAAAAAACAATAACCACCGTCAGAGAAAAGTAGAAAGAAAAGAACTTTCAGGTTCAAACAAACTTTTTTTTTTAAAAAAAAAAGATGCAAGTGAATCAAGGCAAAAGCTAGCAAGAAGATGAGAGAAAGAAAAGTTTGAAATCTGAAAAAGCTAGGAGCTTAAAAGATAAGACAGGAATAGAAGGTGATTTTTACAGCCTACAAAACCAGACCACAAGAAACAACATAGAAAATAAACAAGTTTCATTTTTGAAGATGATGAACTGTTCACAGTCCTACATCAACAAAACCCAAACCCCAGAATTTGAAAACTGTAAAGACAACCCTTTTTTCTCCCAGATAAAAAAAAAGGAAATTGAAAACCATCAGGGACAAATACAATAAATCAAAATAATAAACAGGATTAAAAGTCGAACACTTTTTCAAGTACGATCGGAAAAAACATGCGAGGAGAGAACACTAAAGGTCGAACAGTTTTGGTGAGGACTGAGAAATGTACAGAAAGACAGGATGGGCATGAAGAAGAAGTAGATACAACCAGATATATTTAACACGAGTCCTTATCAGAAGGACATCCTTCTATGGTAGACCTCTCTCTCTCTCTCTCTAAAGTTCTCATAAATTAAAAGCTTTATCTAAAAAGACTTTATCTATATCTGCACTTCTATTTCTTTTTTTTATTATGTACATATTTGGAAATGTTATATATTTTAAAATAATATAGTAAAAAATATTTCTTTTTAAAAAACTTATTCTTAATACCAAAACAATTTAAAAATATATAAAAAAACTTTTTGGATAATACTGAAAAGATATATATATATATATATATATAATATATTTCAAAATTATAAAGACTTCTAGCTCTGTATCATCTGATATGACATACCTTCTCTCCAATTCGCAGTCCTTGGCGCGTGAGACACCACTACCCCTAATTATTATTATTATTTTTGGGAAATATGCACTAATGGGAGCAACTCTTATACCCATGATTGGCCGGAGAGAACCAGATGGAGTTAAATTTAAAAGCTTTTTTATTTGCAAGAAGTCAAAAAGTCAACGGCGGCGGCGTGCGCCAGTGAATCGCGTGGAGTGCTTGAGCTGATAGAAATGGGTTTGGGCCCGGAAGCAAAAGCGTAAACTTTGTCTGCACGTGACTTTTCTCTGTTACCACTAACTCTGCCCAGCATCAATCCAAAATATCTAAAGCAGTGATAAGACCACCCTGCATAGTACTACTTCAGTCACCCACCGGTTAATAAATCATCCATCCAATTTTGATTTTTTTATTTTTTTAAATTAATTTTTTAATGATATGTTTTAATATAAAAATGTTTATTTTCAAATATTTTGAATCCTGAAAAAATATATGGTTGTTTAATTGAGTTTTTAATATCTTTATTTTTATATATATTCTAATATGCTATTGTTATAAATAAATAAATAATATTATTTTAATAAAAAACAATTTAAAAAATAGTATATATAACACTTCGAGGACTCATATAGAATGCAGTTGACGAATACGTTTTTGTAATCATAATAGCTGCGGGACTTGCCTCGTGTTTTTTTTTTGGGCTGAGAACGGTTTTCAAAAAACATTTGCTTATTATATATATATATATATATATATATATATATATATATATATATATTTGTTGAGGGGTGAAGGTGGTTGACTTGATTGGAGACAGGATTAATATAATATTTAGCAGATTACTATGAAGTTGGCATGCATGTCCATGCAGATCAATATTCTTTCATAAGATTTATTCTCTGGGCCTTGCATGGAATCAATGTTCTTTTATAAGAATTTGAACTCTCGATGGCTTTTTTTTATTCGATGGGTGTTATACACACACACACACACAATCCTCGTAGCAGATTGTTGAAAGCTTCGGGACCTGCTATGGTGAATTCATGGCATTTTCGGATTTTAAAGGCCAATTTATCAAATAAATAAAAATACTTATTCCTAGAGATAAATAAATAAATAAATAAATAAATATAAATACACACATATATAGCAATCGGAGTCACATTGTCATGAACTTTCAGAGGGCGCTCCCTTTTTTTTTTTTTTTTTATGGAGCCCGACTTTTGAATACAAGTTCTGTAAAATCATGTGGTTCGTATTCTAGATTTTAGGTCAAAATTTATGTAACTTTTTTTTCCAACGAAGTTCAACTTTCAATTAAATATATTTTAAATAATAAGAAACAATAAATAAATCAATCAAAACTCTAGTGGACCTTTTAAACTTAAGTTAATTTTAAAAACTTGTCATTCCTGAAATCTTGGATACATCTCAATCAATAAGATCATTTTTCAACTAATTTAACGTTAAAATATAAAATTAAAAACCAAATAAAAATACTAATATCCCTGGATATCAACTCAAAGAAAATTCTTATTTTGATGAATATTTATTGTACTGAAAAAAAGAAAGAAAATGTTCCTGTGAAGTAGCTTTGAATCCAAGGATAGAATAATCATCGAGTAAAAGTATAAAATTGTTGCCTATGAATTCGATAATGACCACACGAATCCTTATACAATTAATCAATCACCCCCAGTAGATTATTTCTACGATTTTGTTCTTGAAGAGCAAAATGAATATTTCACCGTGAAGTGATCGGTGAAGGCAAATGAGCTTGCCGAGGAGATCGATTGCGGTGGTTTTACTGCTACCAGTAAATAGCCCTTTCAACAAATCAATTTTTGTCGTCAAAACCAATGCTTTTGCTGATGTTGACTTCACCCAAATGGACTCTACCACCACCCAATATGCTTCGAACTTTGAACGAATTGGGACGGCGAAGGGCAACCACGAGTGTGTTTCCGGTGGTCTCCGCCGTACCTGGACAGCTGTTTTTATTTACATCAGTGTTGAACTGGAACTTTTCTCTCAAGATCTCAATACAGTGGCTGATGAGCTAACTGGCTGCGATCACTTCCATACCTGCATAAGAACACCCTCTTGGATTTTATTTATTTTTGGATTCAGTGAAACCCAATTTTCAGAAAACATATTTGTGGGTCAAGAGTAAAATTCTGACTGTTTCGGGCTCTTATAAAAATATACATCCTGACTCGAACTCGAAACCTTGTCATCAACCCCCTTGAAGGCCCTCTTGGATCATCCTTATACTTCCAAGAAGAAAAAGAGAAATGGGATTGATGACTAAAACTAGAGTCTTTGTTGTTAAGAAATCATCTCACCTAAAAGTTCAAGTTGTTAGGTGAGACCCCAAAATATAATTTATATTATTCTCTAACACATCTTCTCAAGTGAAAGTCATTTGGGCTTGAAACTTGCACATGTCTACATTATCTTGTGCTTGATTTTTATCAAATAAAATGAGGATGGTGAGATTTGAACTCGTGACTGCTGGGTCAAAAAAGCTCTGATACCATATCAAAAAATCCTCTCACCTAAAAACTCAAACTATTAGATAAAATTCTAAAATATAATTTATATTATTCTCTTAATAATTTTCCCTGCTAGCCAAACATTAATTGAAGTATTGAACCTTGAGACGAGGCTTCTGGTACTGATGAGCACTGTTGACCTGTGGCTGTAAATGGTGAAGGAAAGGGATGTGAGGATGGTTGTCGCTATCAAATTATACAGATAATTGCCTGAAGAAAGATTCCCCGAAAAGGGATTCAGTGAAAAAATTAGCTAAAACATTACTACAGTGGAAATTGATCGAGTACCAAAACTTCCATCAGAGCTCACCCTGCAACTGCAGACAACTGAGAGTACGAGCCATTCTTATGCAGGCCACCATGTCGACACAGACTGCACAAATGTCTGGCCTTGACCAGCCTAGCTGCACATAATTGTCAAGCATGAAGCCCTATGCAATAGAAATGTGTACAAGACTCGACAGATGTACAGGATTTCAAACCTCCTGGGGTCATTATTAAATTAAAATTTAAAAAAAAACTAAGAGGTGTGAAGATTCACCATGCAAGTAAAGAGAGAACATACCAGTGTTTTCTTTTTTTTTCAAATCTTGCACTCCATTTGCAGGTTTTTTATTTATGCTAAGAAGATTCTGTATGGCTTATGGGGTATTGCGGACAGCCAATATAGTAGAAAAACAAAATAGCATGAAAAAAAAACAATATGAACAAATGCGATCACTCTCTCATAAATCAATATAGATTCATGCTTTGATTTTATTCATTTTGGCCATCAACTATTTCTCTCCTTAATTGAGATCCTTTTATGGCCAAATTTTAGTCATAAATTTTTTTCATGAATTTTACGATTAACCCAAGTCGATCTAAAATATTTGTGTTTCAATATTAAACTTCTACCCACGGGAACACCCAATTATATTTCTCATGACCGATGCCAGTGGCCTCCTATTTACAAGACTTTCAAGCCTTGTTTCCCAGTTAGGAGCCTCGGGTTATAGGATAATTAAACAATTTATCACAAGTCAGTGCAAACTATCTCACAGAGCTTGTGCCAGTCCTGTTAGCCGTATGACCGCATGCATCACAGCAGTTTTGACAGAAACTCTTGCTACATAGATGAATTTATATTTAGCTTCCATGATTGACTTTTCACCGAGAGAAATCTTTCAAGTCTTCATAAAATCTCAAGAAAACCTAATTTAGTTTTAAAAAACAGCAGTTTCTGAGGCTCGACAGACTCTCTTGAAAAGGAAATGATTAAAAAAATATATCATTCTAATTCCAATTACAAGATGCACAAAATCAATTGGGTTGGAAATTACTTTGCGAAAGGATGTGTTGTTGCTGCTGCAATTGCGAATTCATTTTCGATACTTGAGCACCAATTGCTAGAGATATTTATAATTTAAATTTTCGTTGCTATATGAATTTAACATTTGATTATATAAAATATGTATAACAAACGATACTAACAATGCACCAATACACATCCCAACCATACAATTTCATCAATGTAAATCTGGGTCTACCTTAATCTCACAGGAACAAGGACAATAATGATTCTTCACTCGCATACACAGAAAAAGCAGCAACAACCTAATGAATGGATCCACCTGTCTTAGTAGCAGTTTGACATTGTGATCGAAACAGAGGTTGGAGCAAAAAGTAGTTTTGTGGCATTTGGTAATGAACAAAAGCAGATTAAATTGCTATGGGAACCACTAAAAATTGATTGAAACCATGGTTTAGAAGAAGATGAAAAATGATGTTTTTACCTGCGATCACGATTCGTTTTTTTGCCTGCATTTCATGGATTACAGGTCATGGTTAACAACTTGAGGGTGTGTTTGAAGCGTGAAGTAACTGGCGGTCTCTCTCCCTCCACAGCGGAAGTTATCTCTCTCTCCACAGTGATAACTTTCTCTCTCTACACACGACAACTCTCTCTCTCTCAACAATCAGGGGTAGCTCCCAGAGACACCATCATCATCCCCCTCATCACAAGTAGCTTCTCCTCCACTCTAGAAGCTCTGCCGTGACCACCTCCAGCGAGAGTAGGAAGCCCCGTCATCGAAGTAGCAGTAGCGACAACCAAGCTTTCGACGCTCCTACTGGCCACCACAAGCCACTATTTCCGACGTCACCACCATAGGAAAAACCACCTCGTCCTCCTTTACCTATCGACATCGACCGTTGAGGCTCTTGTGACCGTCGGTTGAATGCCATTGTTCATGTGAACAGTACAGCACACTGTTTCACTTTACTGCGTGTTAAAGTTGGACTTAGGCTGACCCTCCTCTCGGCCCAGCCCAAGTCCAGCAGAGTTGGGCCGATCCAGTTTGATTTTTTTTTAAATATTTTTTTTTTAAAAAAAATGTAGATAGAGATCAGTTCTGATGAAAAGGAAAGACGCGTGACTTCGTTGCACTCCACAACCCTGTTGTTTTTCGATTGATTATGAATTAGAAACTTGTAACTGGATTTGACATTGGAATTGTATCTCTATAACTGGATCACAGATGTTGTTACTAATGATATTGTTACCATATATTCCTCGATCAAATACCAAGGGATCGCAGAGGCATTCACGTATCGATTTAGTTTGTAATGAAATTATTAGTTTGATGTGAGAATAAAAACAACTATCTATTTTTTTTCATGAATTATTAATTATATTTTATTATTATGATTATTAATCTACAAAATTTTAAAAAACAATATATATATATATATATATGTGTGTGTGTGTGTGTGTGTGTGTGTGTGTGTGTTAAAGTAATTTCACAAGCTGACAGTAATATAAAAAGCATGATAACCAAACACACAAAATTGTTTTTTATCAACTTCCAACTCAACCACAGTTTTAACCAAACACTTCAATTTTAATTATGAACTGCAGCTAAAAGTGTTTGTTATGAAAATGCTTTCTTAAAACCTCACCTACAAAAACAAAAGCAATACCAAACACACCCTTAAAATCTATTTTTGTATTTAGGTTTTTCATTCAATCAGTTGGAAGATTATTATCCCCTATCTTAAAGCAAAACATAATAGGTGAGTTGCAAAGATTGGAAAAGATATCATAAACCATATTTTCACTTCATAACACATGTTTTCCATTGCACCACACTCTCTACAGTGCAATCACTCCATCCACTTCCACAGTCACAGGTGCATAACAACGTGTGTTGTGAAAACTACAAAATTTCAACAAATAGCAGGTGTCCTAAAAATCAACACTAAATATATAACCCCCCTCTGAATAACAAAAACTGAAACTACAAATCCAGCACCAATAAACTTTTACAGCTAATTAGAATTTCAAAAGAAAATATACAAGTTTGACCCTCACTAATCAAGCTGCATTGCTTGATTAACTTTAGCTTTTGCCAATGCGCTCAATTTGGTCTTCTCCTTTCTCTTCCCTACTTGAAACCCACCTCCACCTTTCATCTGCTTCTTGTCTTTACCATCAACCTAAACACAAAAATATCCCTAAAAAAAAAACCTCACACCTTAATTCCAATTCAAATATGCAAATGGCCATTCAAATATGGGATGTTTTGTGTAGAAACAAAAAACATAAATAATTTTTAAAAGAAATAATAAATAAGAGAGAAGCTTACTTTCATCTTGTTCTTCTTAGCTTGAAGCTTCTTCTGCTGCTTTTCCTTCAATTCCTTCTCTCCTGATATCACCAAATAGAAATCAACAGTGAATAAAGATTAGAAAGCTAAAATTGATAGAATTTGATAGTTTGAGAGAACAAAAACTGAGATTTATGTTGAAGCTTGAATTTATGTTGTCTCTTTCTACGAGCTAAATTGTTCTTCTTTGACATTTCGTACGGATATTCAGGGACTACTTGGTGATTTAATTTCAAGTGCGCTTAAACCATAACCCTAGAACCAGAAAGATGTTGATTTTGATCGATGGAATGGGAGTTGGTTTTGAAATAACCGGAAAGTTTTTTTATAATTTTTTTTTGATATAATCATTTTTAAAATTATATTTTTAATATCAAAATAATTTCAAAATATAAAAAAAAACATTTATTTTTACAAAATTAGAAAGGGTTTGGCTTTGCGGTTCAAGCTATGGTTGTATTGAACCGTAAAGCCAAACACAACAATTACCAAATAGGATCCCGGTTTTTTACTGTGGGTCCCACAAAAAAAATGTGATCTGGCTACAGTTAACAAAAAAACATTTGTGAGATGCTTTTCGAAAAACTCAGTCGTAGCATGAACATGGGATTTTTCAAGATGAACACACAATAGTAAGGAATTGTAAGGATCAAGAACACACAACAGTAAGGCAACGATTGCATGGAATTTTTCTGAGGGATCAATGTCTAGTCAAACCAAGCTTCCTTCTCTCTTTCTTTCTTCCCCACCTATCAGTCGGCGGTCTCTCTCACTACAGTCACTAGTAGCGCCCTCTCTCTCCACAGTCATCGATAGCTCTCGGACCACCACCATCCCCCTCATCACTGGCAGGTTCTCCTCCACACCATAAGCTCAGCCATGACTTCCAACAATAGCAGCAAGCCCCGACATAAGCATCAGCTTCTGCAACATTACGACAATCTTACCAGCCACCACAAGGCACCATTCCTGACGCCGTCGCCAAAAGAAGAACCACCTTGGCCTCCTCTACCTGTTGGTATCGGCCAGTGACCCTCTCGTCATAGTCGACCATATTACTGTTCACGTGTTACGTGAACATTAACTTAGTGAATTAATTCACGATGAACGTAGTGCATCATTTTGTGTTTTATGTTTTTTTTACACTCTTAACTCTTGGGTTAGGCTGGACCTACTCTCAACCCAACCCAAGTCCAGGAGAGTTGGTTGGGCCGACTCATTTAGTTGGGTCAGGCCAATTTGATTTAAAAAAAAATATATTTTAAAAATAAAATAAAATGGGTTGATAGAGATTAGTCTTGATGAAAGGAAAAGGCACGTGACTTCATTTCACTCCACAACCATGTTGTTTTTCGATTGATTATGAATTAGAAACTTGCAACTGGATTTGACCTTGGAATTATATCTTTACAACTGGATTTAGTCTTGGAATTATATCTTTAATTATATCTTTACAACTGGATTTGGCCTTGGAATTATATCTTTACAACTGGATCACAAATGTTGTTACTAATGATATTATAACCATATCTTGTTCATCCATCAAATAGCAAGGGATCATAGAGGCATTAATGTATCGATTTAGTTCGTGATCAAATTGCAAGTAGTTTGATGGGAGAATAAAAATAAATATCTAATTTACTTGAATATTAATTATATTTTATTGTTATGATTAATTATCTACAATATTTAAAAAACAATATGTGTGTGTGTGTGTGTGTCCTTTAAAGTAATTTCACTAGTTGACAACAATATGAAAAACATGATAACCAAACACACAAAACTACTTTTCATTAAACCTCAAACTCAACCATAGTTTTAACCCAATACTTTAATTTCTGTTACAAACCGCAACTAAAAGCGTTTTTCATGAAACTACTTTTTTCAACCTCAACTACAACAACAACCGCTATGCCAAACAAGCTCTTAATCTAATATAATTGTTCTCGATTTTGAAGGTTTACAAATTTAGCTAAGTGGTAAATCTCCCTTTTATTTAAACTAGTTAGTTGTCTAATGTCATGGGATTTTTTAAGACAATGTTATTCAGTAAGTGTGATGCATTGACTTGACTTTTCAATCTAGGGATTTCAAATAAATCAGTTGAAAATTAATTTAATATGAATTAATTGTAATAAAAGTGCAATATCAATTTGGCTTCCCTAACTATAATCTAACTTAATTTTAAAAAAAAAAGCCAATTTTTTTTATATTGAAATGACAATGTTCAAGTATTTGGATTGATCCCAAGTGAACCAGATTAATCGATTCAATTCATAACTTAGGTCATGGTTATGACCAATTTCATAACTTTGTATTTTGAATTTTTTTATTAAATTATTATAAAAATAAATAAAATTGTCGAGTTAAATGTATTTTTTCAATATAAACTTTATTTTTATTAATGTATCTCTTTATTATTCTAATGAAGGTATTTTTTTTATTTGAAGTATTGATTTCTAAATAAAACTTCTCAATAGTAAGTTTTTAACAAAAACAAAATTTTTTTATTTTATTTTATATTAATTATTTTTTGGTGTTTTCATATTTTTTGATGTGCTATCAAAATTAAATTTTAAAAAATAAAAATATATTATTTTAAGTGAAAATCATCATGAAAATAATACCATATACACTATGTTCAACCAATTAGTATGACTAGGATCGAACCCTTTTATCGACATCCCTTGTTTAGTTAGCAAGGTAACTTGCCCGCGCTACGCTAGACTTTTTTTTATGTTGAAAACTGATTGATTTTGTGCGTGTTGTAATTTGTTAATTTAATATTTAATGAGTAAAATTGTAATTAATAAAATCCGTTAGAAATGAGTTTTTTTCCGCCTAAAAGTGATTGAAGATTGAATGTTGCTACTGCTAAAAATCTTTTGATAATTATTTAATCGGTAGATTGTACAATTGAAATCGATAAAATTTTGTTAAAATGAGCTACGTGCTCAGTGTAACATACTTATTGATTGTTGTGTATGTTTTACTTGTTTCATGAATGATATCTATAGCAAATAGTAAAATTACAACCAATGATTTTTTTGCACAGAGGAGTGATTTGTTTTACGCAACAAATGATTTGATTGACGATTTTGTTTTAACTACTTAGGTAATAATTTAATTACCAGATAGCAAAATCGCAATTGATCAAATTGACTAAATATATATTATTTGATAGTTGCAACATACTAATTGATTGTTGGACATGTTTTAACTATTTGACAAATAATTTATTTGACAGATAGCCAAAATGCATCTGCTAGAATTTATCAAAGATTATTTTTTTCACATTTTTTCTTTATATTATTATATTAAAAGTATTTTAGAAAACTAAGATTAAATTGATGTGAGATTTATAAAAAAAAGTTAGTTCAATTTTTTTATATATATTTTAAGATGTTAATATCAAAAAAATATCACAATATATAATGTGCCTCACCTATTTTTTAAGGAAAAAGTCCTAAAAATAATTATTATCATTATTTTAAATGTTTTATCCATAGTAAAACGAATACATATAAAAACTATTTAATCTTAAATTTTTTAAGTTGATTATTTAGCTCAGATGTATAGCATTTGTAAATAATTTTAGGACCATTAACAATTTTGTTACATGTTAAAAAATTTGGTGCTGGTTGTGGTGAAACGCAGGGCAATTTCATTTTTATTCTTGTAGATAATTTGGCACAATTTTTTTACATGTCTTATCAATGTGTGGTTTCATATTTTTTTTTTACATGATATGAGATCTGAAAAATCATACAAAAAAAAGACACAAAAGTTATTTTTCACAAAGATAACATTGACCAATTAATTTTTGTCACAATCACTGTAATTGTCATTATAAATATCATATACATAATTAATATTCTAATTATTATTGGTCATACTATCGATGACACCATAATTATTGTTCAAAAAATAAATGATTTTTTTTATAAAAAAAATTATAAGATTTATTCATCATATTATATTAAAAATATTTTATTACACTAATAGTAAATTATGATTTTATTTGAAAAAAAACAAATAGGTCATTTATTCATTTATTTATTTATATGTGTGTACACACACACACACACACATATATATTAAGACGTTAATATTAAATAAATATCAAAATATATAATTAGTCTCATATATTTATAAGGAAAAAACTTACAAATAATCATTATCATTATTTTAAATGCCTTACCTATAATAATTATAAATTTTAACACCTAAATATATTAACAAAAAACAATTACCCAAAACAAATGACAAAAAAATATTATTACATTTAAAATTATTATTTGACTTGAAGAATAAATAAAAAATAACAAAAAGGGAAAAAAATATACTAAATATCCATTTTCGAATGATCATCAACACAAATTAAATTTTAAACATTAATTTAAAAAAAAAACCTTAATAACAGAGGAAATCATAAAAAATCAAAACAGAAACCAAGTGCATGTACATATAAACATGGATAAAACTAACAACCATTTCAGAAATATATATATATATATATATATATATATATATAGGAATTAAAATAAAATCAAAGATTAAAAGTATAGGGGCCGAAATGAAAAAAATGCATATTGAATATATTTAAAGAACAAAATTGAATCAAATCAAAATTTTGATCCTGAAAAAATTAAAGAATTTCAAACCAAATTGGAAGTTAAAAGCCTGAGGATTGAAATGAAACTCAAATGTGTAATGAATTTCCATTGATGGATAGAATTGAAACAAATCAGAACTTTGATACTGAATATATTAAGGATTTCACACCAATCTAGACATTAAAAGACTGAGCACAAAAATGAAACTATAATATATAATCAATTTCCATTGATGAATAAAATTAAAACAAATCAGAACTTTGATACTGAATATATTAAGGATTTCACACCAATCCAGACATTAAAAGACTGAGCACAAAAATGAAACTATAATATATAATCAATTTTCATTGAAAGACAAAATTAAAACAAATCAAAACTTCTATAATAAAAATTAGGACCACAACAATCAAACGGAAGATAAGGGAATGAAATGAAAATTTCAACCACACCGGGGATTGCCAAGTACTTTTGCTGACAAGAGAGAGAAAAGGGGGGACAAATGTATGATTGCCAACTGGAACTGTTCTGGCCATTTTTGGACGCAACGCGCTTCATAATAATGATAATTTTCTAAAAACATGATCTATTTATTCATTTTGAAATACTCATCTATATACTTGGAACAACCCTCCAAGAATAAGAAAAGTCATAACTAAAGCTTTAAAACAGCTCAAACAGTAACATAAACAAGTCCCAACGTTTTTAGGTCTCTTGGACTTCTAGAGGCTACCATAAATAGCTAAATGACTAAATTCAATGTATTTAACATAACCATTCAAGACCAAATCCATTCCTCTATTTAATATCCTTGAAACTCATTAAATTCATGCCCTTTGATGGTCAAACCATGCTAAAATATTTTTGCATAATTATTAGCCTCTTCAATTGTTTTGATGATGTGGATTAAGCCTTGATTATTATTTGAGTCCATCTTGGTCTTTTTAGAATCAACCCAAATATCTTGGATTAGCCCATTTAGTGCTTCCTTGAAATGCTTGGCTCTAAGTCTTGTAATTGGACCACTTGGAAGTGATAAAGGGTCTTGTGCAAATTCAGCCTCATTCCCGAGTGCATGATCAACATATCCAACTCCGTGGTTTGCATCAGAAACTCAACCTATAAAATGGACAATGAGATTAATTGTTGTTCTACATCTTGCAAAAGCTTTAGAATACTGCACAAGGAGAGGGCGTGCCCTTTACCATGACCTTAATGCCTATAGAGTTTTGTTTGATGAGGTTGATAATTCTGTCTCCATTTCTCTGAAACCAATTCCTAATTAGATTATCTGCAACCAATTTTGTTAGATTCCATTTATTTTATATGTTAGAATTATACAGGATGGTAATCCAAAACTGTCAAGCTTTGGCCTCATGATAAACAGCAGGGATGGAAAAAGTTATAGGACAAATCTGGCTTTTACTCCTCCAGAGTATTTGAGAACTGGTAGGTGCTTCTTGTTAACAATACCATTTCTTGCTGCTTTGATTTTGCGATTTTCTCAAAATTGAAATCAGAAGATCCATGAACGACTAATGGACTTATGTAGTTAAATCTAATGGTGAGAGCACTTTACATGCTCAAGGTGTTATATAATCTAGATCCTCAAAGCACAAATCTGTAGTTCTTTTGGAATGTTCAGTGTGTTCATGCTGAAAAATTTCTGACGCATAACATTACTATTCTTCTGACCTGCCCAAAAGGTTTTCATAATATTAGATCCAAATAACGAAACTCATATAATACTATCTAGGCCGATGCATTTAATTATAGTTTTGAGAAGTGCGATCTCTTGGTGATTTCCCTGCCAGGCATGCTTTTCTTTCAATTTATGGAGTAGAAGATTTTGGTCATATTTATGAATTTTAATTGCATCCCATAATAGAGAATTTTGACTAAATTGTACTTGTCTGCAAAATATCTTGTAATGGTGCTTATTTTGTGCCATCATAGCTGTTTAATTGTGTTCTTGCCTGATTCCCCCCAATGGATTTGGGCACTAATATTATTTAATCCAAGACGCAACTCATGTTCCTTGTATTTGATTCAGGGAGAGTAGCAACAGAGAGTGTAATATATAGTTTTGGCACTCTTTTGCTTGACCTTCTCAATGGAAAGCATATCCCCCCAAGTCATGTGAGTGTTTATCATTGAAGTGTACATTTACTAGTATAACTTCTGTATGGATCCATTGATTGACATTCTATACCCAGCTACCAAACACACAAAAAAACTGTGTTTTCCTCCTCATGTTTACAAAAACTTGTTCCACAAGCTTGTCCATATAAATGTAACACTCAAGAAAATTGTTCACATTTGGCAAGGTGTTGCGATGTCGCGGTTGCACAAATTAATTACCCTATCTTAAAACAAATCAAACAAGATAGTATAGAGCAAGCAAGGAGTCGATCCCACGAGGACAATTTAGTTCAGATTTTCGTGCTATATGTTATGCAATTGGGGGGGGGGGTTGGAAGTTGTCTAGGCTAGGCTAAAGCAAACTAAGCGAAAATTATATAAAACTGAAATTTATCAATAAAGCAAACCTTGGTCGCAAATCAACATCCACCTACAGAAATCAGAACTGATCATAGAAAGGACACATCAATTTATATTCTGAATATTTATCTCTTCTTAAAATTGGTTCGTTAACGGATCCGCCGTATAACTTACATCCACCTACAGAAATCAGAACTGATCATGGAAATGACACATCAATTTATATTCTGAATATTTCTCTTCTTAAAATTGGTTCGTTAACGGATCCGCCGTATAACTTACCCTAACCATCAAACAACCACAGTGTCCGTACTAGTAATTTGATTCAATGACAGCGTTAAAATCTAGATAAATTGATCAATTAAGAAACATAATTGTCAGCAATATATGTTTAGTTCGATTGAATGTTCTCCCTAAGATTAATAACATAGATCCGCTACAATTATTAACTTAGTTGCTTCATAAGTTCATATACCACAACTCCGGTTTTGATATCAAACTTAACAATCGATTGTCTACAATAATAACTTCGAGTCTGCTCTTAGCAATTAAATAAACAATCATAGGAAAATAAGCATAGGAGAACAAACATATTCATCATATAAATTGAAAAATTGAGGTAAAAATAGATCTCACAGTTGTTGAAATCTGAAGGTTTCCGTGTCCTTGCAACCAAGCAAAAGAGTCTAGCCTTGCATGTTTATTGAACAACTAAATAAAAAGATGGAAGAAAACATGATTTAGGGTTTGGAGGAGGAAGATTTGTGTTTTCTTTGCTGCTGGCCGAAACTTCCTTGCTCCTCTCTTCTTTTATATATGCTTAGAAACCCTAGTATCTATTTTACAAAATAGTCCTTCCTTAAGTTGACAGAATTTAGTTGTCCCTTGTAAACTTCATATATCCTTCATATCATATATGTTTTAGCTTAATTTTGGATTATTTATAGGTCTTTGAGTACTGAATCCACGAAAATTGAGTTTGTATAAATCGGACTTCTATAGATCGAGATATGGAAGTTTGAATGGACAAAGGTCGATATCGGCAGATTGCAAGATTTGACTTTGAAGGCTGTGATTTCCATAATCTTCCTTATTTTATTTATTTTTCCTTATCTTTCGATACATTTATGGATGTTAGATTTTGAATGTCACTGGAATCACTTCATTTTGATCTCTAGAGCTTCCGCTCTGCACAAAACACCGACTGAAGGTCAAATCTGTCAATCAGCTCCAATTACCTCCTTTTTGCATCTTTCATCCAAAAATACCTTCAAAATATAAAACAAAGAATATCAAGGCATTTTATACACAAAACATATGCAAAACACTAGGTAAATATGAATGAAATTATCAAATAATATGATCGCATCAAATACCCCCATACTTAGCTCTTGCTCGTCCTCGAGAAAGGATAGGTAAAAAAACTTTAAATTAAAAATAACCATGACCAATCTCTTAATCTCCCATCAATATCCAAGAATTCAAGCATTATAAATAAGAATACAATCGAGAAGGATAAAGAACATAAATCTTCATGAATTTGTTTACATGCAAACTTCAAAACTCAATTACTCTTCGAGATTTAAAAGAAATCTATGCCATGCCAAAGTGATAGGTCCTCTCATTGATATACACTCCAACACTCATGTGTTTAGGGCTTATGTGTTTAAATCTCTCAAATTCAATCAATAAATATGTTCTACCATAAGCTTGCTCTTCAATCCCATCTCCATTACTAAAATATTACAAACCATGCATGAATCAAAAGGTCTTATTTTCCGGTTGTAATGGGGTTAAGGTTAAGGTGAGGTAAAATAGAGTAAAAGAAATGGTTCAAACCAAAGAAAGTAGAGCATTCTGAAAGATGATATTTCAAACAAGATATTTCATTAAAGCACATCAATTTTCAATCTTTAAGCATCAATGCTTAGCTACTTTCGATTTCAAGCTCGTTTCTATTCTTTTTTTCTTTTTCTTCTTTTTCTTTTCTTCTCTTCTTCTCGTCTTTTTTTTTTGTTCTTCACTTTTGGCAACTTTGCCCATCTTTTCATCAAACATCACTTTTTCTTTCTTTTCACATCATTTGCAACCATAATTCCATGAGATATCACAAGTATATGCTCTAATAATCCTTGGTCAGGGAAAAGAGGAAAACATATAAAAAGTTTAAGGCTTATACATGGATAAAGCAAAGAAAAGATAAACAAGCTCAAAAGGGGCTCACTAAAGATAATATGCTTTAGGTTGGCTTTTTGGCTCAAGCGGTTAAAATTCCTAATGCCTTTATCATCTTAATGCATTTATGTAATGCGAATGTAATCTCAACAAGATATGAAGCAAGTTCTAGAGATACATACCATTAAAAGAAAGTACAATCAAAGAATATAATGTTGAAGGCTCAAAAGCTTGCATTGGTATAACACTATAAAGTCAACATGACATATTTTCAGAGTCAATCCCTAAACCAATTAAACATTAAAACTTGCATGCACACTCATTCATTCAATTTATATATTCATCTATCTCACTTAATTCTCACACATAATACTCATATTCTCATAAACCAATGGGAGTTCATAAAGATCAATCATAGATTTTTTCTCTTTTTTTTAGGAAGAATAAAGAAAAACAAAATAAGAAAACTGACATTTTCCCAATACCCCCACACTTAAAACATAACATTGTCCTCAATGTTGAAAATGAAAGAAAAGGGATCTAAGAGAATGACAAAAAAAAATACAAAAAAAATAAAAATAAAAGATAAGGGAAAAGGAAAGCAAATCTGATTTTTTTTGTGCTGGGTTGCCTCCCAGGAAGCGCTTTTGTTTTGTGTCATTGGCTCGACATGTGGTATCCTCATTCTTCATAGATCGGTTCAGCTAACTCCACAGAAGCGGTGATTTCTGTCGTCCAACTTTTATAGAAAGGTTTCAAGCCATGCCTATTGACCTTGAGTACGTTATTTGTTTCTAAACTTTTAATTCAAATGCTCTATAAGGAAAAACATTAGAAACAACAAAGGGCCCAATCCAACGAGAACGCAACTTACCAGGAAAAAGTTTCAAACACGAATGATAGAGAAGGACTTTGTCTCCAACATGAAACTCTTTTCTTGTAATCATTTGGTCATGAAGACTCTTAGTCTTATCTTTGTAAATCTTTGCATTCTCATAAGCGTCATTTCAAATCTCTTCCAACTCTTGCAATTGCAACTTTCTTGCAATCCCAGCAGCATCATAATCCATGTTATATTTTTTATGGCCCAAAAAGCTTTATGTTCAAGTTCCACTGGTAGATGACATGCTTTCCCATAAATCATCCTAAAAGGTGACATTCCTATTGGTGATTTATAAGCCATTTGGTAAGCCCAAAGTGCATCACCAAGTCGCAGACTCCAGTCTCGCCGGTTGGGTTGCACTGTCTTCTCCAAAATGGACTTGATTTCTTGATTTGAAATCTCAACTTGGCCATTCGTTTGAGGATGGTATGCCATAGAAGTCCGATGAGTCACATGATATTTGCGTAACAATGCTTCCATTGAACGATTGCAAAAATGCGTGCCACGATCACTAATGATAGCTTTAGGGATTCCAAACCTGTCAAATATGTGAGTCTTGACAAAATCTACAAGTTTAGCATCATTAGTTCGTGTGGCTTTTGCCTCAATCCATTTGGACACATAATCAACTGCAAGAAGGATATAAAGAGCGCCAAAAGAAGAAGGAAATGGACCCATAAAATTAATACCCCAAACATCAAAAATCTCGCTTACAAGAATATTTGTTAAAGGCATTTGATTCTTATGAGTGATATTACCTGTTTTTTGATAGTTTTCACATGATTTGCAAAAATGAAATGCATCCTTAAAAATAGAAGGCCGATAAAAACAACTTTCAAGTACCTTATGGGCTGTTCTTTTTGCTCCAAAATGCCCACCACAAGAATGAGAATGACAAAAGGTGAGAATGGAATGAAATTCATCTTGTGGTACACATCTCCTAACTACTTGATCCACACAAAATTTCCATAAATAAGGAGTATCCCAGAAATAATATTTAGCATCAGCTCGTAGCTTATTTTTTTGAGATGTAGACAAACCTGGAGGGAATTCTTTGGTGACTAAATATTTCATCAAATCAGCATACCATGGTCTTATGGAGGAATGTAACACATACAACTGCTCATCAGGAAATGTCTCTCGTATTGTTTCAACTTGTATATCCTTGGTCCTTAGTCGGCTTAAGTGATCAGCCACATGGTTTTCAACACCTTTTTTGTCTTTGATTTCAAGATCAAATTCTTGTAAAAGCAAGATCCACCTAATTAATCTTGGTTTGGACTCCTTTTTCTTCAAAAGATACCTCAGAGCTGCATGGTCAGTGAAAACAACTACTTTTGTGCCAAGTAAATATGACCTGAATTTCTCTAGAGCAAACACTACTGCAAAAAGTTCCTTTTCAGTTGTATGGTAATTGCATTGTGCTCCATCTAACATGCGAGAAGCATAGGCTATAACATGCAAATTCTTACCAATTCTTTGCCCAAGAACAGCCCCTACCGCATAGTCACTTGCATCACATATTATCTCAAAAGGTTCATCCCATTTTGGTGGTTAGATGATAGGGACAGATGTGAATGATGTCATAGTGTGATCTTCTTGCATTGTACGTTTGAGAAGTCTCCACGGGTGCCAAACTGTTTCAAGTTGGCTGCCATGTTTGAGATTAATTGGCGTGCAGAACCGGGTGTCTTATCTACCAATGCCCCTCCACTTGCAGCATCAATGATACTACGGTCAGTAGGCATCAATCCTTCATAGAAGTATTGAATGAGCAGCTGATCAGGTATTTGATGATGAGGGCATTGAATGCACAATAGCTCAAATCTTTTCCAATACTTAACGAGTGTTTCTCCATGAGATTGTCGAATCCCGCATATTTCTTTTCTTATGTTGGCAACTCGAGATGCTGGGAAATATTTTTCAAGGAAGAGCTTCTTCATGTCATTCCAAATGTCAATGGAACCTGGGAGTATAGAAAAAAGTCATGCCTTCATTGCCATTTTTAAAGAGAAAGAAAAAGCTTTCAACTTAACTTGTTCCTCTTCAACTCCATTCGGTTTCATGCAAACACAAACCATGTGGAACTCCTTGAGATGAGTGTGAGGATCTTCTCCTGCAAGACCATTGAATGTTGGCAGCAAATGTATAAAACCAGATTTGAGTTCAAAGTTCACATTATTGTTTATGTTTATACACAATTGTTGGTTTTCCACGTTAGGAGCAGCAAGCTCCTTGAGTGTTTGTTGTCGTGCAACAACCATGATGTTGACGCGAGCTTCCTTTCGTAACCTGCGTAAAGTGTTTTCTATTTCGAGATCAACCTGCACTTGATGACTTTGATTAGCAGAACGGGTTACAGGCATAAATTGAAAAGAAAACTCAAAAGAAACCAAGCACACAAGAAATTGAAAACAACGCAATAGGCAATAGGATCCTACGCTAGAAAACTAAACACGTCCATAAACCTTAGAAAACGATAGAATTTGGCCTCGATAAGGTGAGAATAGTGACCATAGGTCACTTGTTCTTCTCAAAACGTCGTTTTCCTTTAGGAAACAAAAGACCAATTCGTAATTCCACCAAAAAGTCTGTTTTGTTCAGTACCGCCGCAAACACAAATATGTTTTCTCTTTTTCTTCTTTTTTTTTCTTCTGTTTTGTTCAGTACCGCCGCAAACACAAATATGTTTTCTCTTTTTCTTCTTTTTTTTTCTTTTTTTAGAATGAGTAAAAATCACAGCAAGTAGAATAAATCACAACACAACATAAGAACACAAGAATCAACTAAAATCACATCTCCGGCAACGGCGCCAAAATTTGTTGCGATGTCGCGGTCGCACAAATTAATTACCCTAGCTTAAAACAAATCAAACAAGATAGTATAGAGCAAGCAAGGGGTCGATCCCACGAGGACAATTTAGTTCAGATTTTCGTGCTATATGTTATGCAATTGGGGGGGGGGGGGGGGGGTTAGAAGTTGTCTAGGCTAGGCTAAAGCAAACTAAGCGAAAATTATATAAAACTGAAATTTATCAATAAAGCAAACCTTGGTCGCAAATCAACATCCACCTACAGAAATCAGAACTGATCATGGAAAGGACACATCAATTTATATTCTGAATATTTATCTCTTCTTAAAATTGGTTCGTTAACGGATCCGTCGTATAACTTACCCTAACTATCAAACAACCACAGTGTCCGCACTAGTAATTTGATTCAATGACAACATTAAAATCTAGATAAATTGATCAATTAAGAAACATAATTGTTCGTAATATATGTTTAGTTCGATTGAATGTTCTCTTAAGATTAATAACATAGATCCGCTACAATTATTAACTTAGTTGCTTCATAAGTTCATATACCACAACTCCGGTTTTGATATCAAACTTAACAATCGATTGTCTACAATAATAACTTCGAGTCTGCTCTTAGCAATTAAATAAACAATCATAGGAAAATAAGCATAGGAGAACAAACATATTCATCATATAAATTGAAAAATTGAGGTAAAAATAGATCTCACAGTTGTTGAAATCTGAAGGTTTCCGTGTCCTTGCAACCAAGCAAAAGAGTCTAGCCTTGCATGTTTATTGAACAACTAAATAAAAAGATGGAAGAAAACATGATTTAGGGTTTGGAGGAGGAAGATTTGTGTTTTCTTTGCTGCTGGCCGAAACTTCCTTGCTCCTCTCTTCTTTTATATATGCTTAGAAACTCTAGTATCTATTTACAAAATAGTCCTTCCTTAAGTTGACAGAATTTAGTTGTACCTTGTAAAATTCATATCTCCTTCATATCACATCTTTTTTATCTTAAATTTGGATATTTTATAGGTCTTTGAGTACTGAATCCACGAAAATTGAGTTTGCATTAATCGGACTTCTGTAGATCGAGATATGGAAGTTTGAATGGACAAAGGTCGACATCGACAGATTGCAAGATTTGACTTTGAAGGCTGCAATTTCCATGATCTTCCTTATTTTATTTCTTTTTCATTAGATTTACATAAATTTATGGATGTTAGTTTTTGAATGTCACTGGAATCACTTCATTTCGATCTCTAGAGCTTCCGCTCTGCACAAAACACCGACTGAAGGTCAAATCTGTCAATCAGCTCCAATTACCTCATTTTTGCATTTTTCATCCAAAAATGCCTTCAAAACATAAAACAAAGAATATCAAGACATTTTATACACAAAATATATGCAAAACACTAGATAAATATGGATGAAATTATCAAATAATATGATTGCATCACGAGGCTAGCTCTAGAAGGGACCTGGCAGCCATAAATGAGATCTTAGACAATATTGGCTATAAATATGATCAAGGAGTGGCAAACGAGGTTCTCTATTTGATATTAAAGCTCTCACCTGGTTCCAAATAGCAGATGTTTAACCGTATTATAAACTGTATACTTTTCACTCAGGGCTTATCTGCTATTCTTGTTATATCCACATTTCAAGCAATTACTCATTACCATAGTGTTTTTGCTGCTTCTTTTCTCATATAAATTGCAAACGCTCACTGGCCCATTCTACTCGCATGCTCTCTAACTTGTCAAGAACCCAGCTAAGATTGCAACTCTAATTTTTTTCCTATGCGCAGCTCTCATTCCAGATGTGGACAGATGAGATGCAGGAGACTTTAAATACAAAGAAAAAAGGTGATTCTGCTTTCAAGCAGAAGGACTATAGAATTGCAATTGAGTGTTACACTCAGGTTTCCTCCTCATTTCAAAGTTTTCAGTTTTCATTCATGAGTTATGTCAGGAATTGTTCTTACATTAATTTGTGCTGTTCTTGGTTAATAATACAACCTCCTTACCATACCAAGCTACCTGATTTTAGATCTCCCCCCACTTGTTTTAACAGCAAGTCTACTAATTGTATTTGACAGACTTTCTTCTATGACTTAGATGTGGGAACCATGGTTTCCCCAGCTGTTTTTGCCCGGCGGAGTCTGTCCTATCTCATGAGCGACCTGCCTCAGGAAGCTCTAAGTAATGCAATGCAAGCCCAAGTCATTTCCCCTGTATGGCATGTGGCATCATATCTACAGGCTTTGCTCTTGCTACCCTTGGAATGGAAAATGAAGCGCATGCTGCGCTCGAGGAGGGTACAAATCTTGAAGCTGAGAGGAATGCAAACTCTTGACAAAAGTGAAACGTAACATGCTTTGCTTTCTGGTCGATGAATCTCCTCAATCCCATCTTATCGCGGTTTTATGTTTCTGAAGATAACCATGTGGCACCTATTGCGGGATCTTCACTTCCATGGACATCATGGCAGTGAAAGCTTTACTCAAATCCCTACTTCTGTGAAGAAAGCAATTCTTCTTGTTGATGTTTTTTTATGATGATATCTTGGAGTAGAGGTGTCTCAATATATGTTTTTTTGTCAGGCTTTGGCATTTATTTCCTGTAGGTATGCAAGTTCTTCCATTCTCTGTGTGGTTTGCTCCATTATGTGTGTATTGATTCCAAAAATTTTTCCTGCTAATTTTGTTATAAACTGGAATTTCCCCCTTTTCTTTTTCTTTGAAAAGGGAAGTTGATGAGATGGTGGAAAAACATCTGTAACAATGTAATTCATGTAAAAGTTACATCCAATCCCTGGCTATTTCTTGCTAAATTAAATGGTTTTGATTGTTTTAGGCATTGAACTTTCAGTTTACGTTCAATGGATATCTATGGGTTGAGTTTTAATATATTTATAATATATTTATTAGATATCATGTAAGAAATTTAGATATACATACCTCGAGATTTCGAGTATTTATATAGGTACTCGTTACTCATCATTCATAAAAAATAAAATAGTAATATATAAATTTGAAGTATGTATATAAATTAAATGATAAATTATAAATGCTATATATATGTATATATCATGTGATATGAGATATGTATTTATTAAATTGGATTCAAAAAAATAAAAATCTTCTATATATATTTCTATATAATACAAATATAAATCTTGAGATAAAATAATTATCCAAAAAAAATCCATCTATTTAGAGATAAAATTGTCATTTAATTTGGATTATCCTAGTCATTAGCTAGGCATTTCTCACTTAATACTATATTTTATATTCAAAGAAGGAACTGGATATTGATTTGCTAAGCTTGAATATTGATAGTTCGCATAACATCTATACAAGACATGTGAGGCAGAGGAAGCAGACTTTGATTTTAGCTGCAATTCTCCTCTTCAATTCTTCAAGGAAAGCGTTGAGATCAGGAGGAGGAGACCAGCCTTCTTCAACAGATCTCCTCGCCTTATTTTCAACGGCACAGTTCCATAGCCAAAAGGGGCCTGTATGCCATGCCTTTCTTCCTAAAACCTTCCTGTAATGGTCAGCATAGCCCGACTCGATCTCTTGAGAAATCCCAAGTTTTTCATTTAACATAAAATGGTAGTTATTGTCTCGTCAATTTGATCTCGCTTGGAAAATTTGGAATGACAGTATCCGTGTCATCATATGACACCACCTCGTGAGGCTGATACAATCTCACACATTCAATGCCACACGAAGAGAAGAAACATGTTCCATGGAAGAAAACAAATCTTGTAATTCCACAATGAGAGGCAACGTCAGTTGACCATTGGGAAGAACCAGTCAGAAACTAAGCAGGTGGGACCATACCTTTTCAACAGCCGTTCAAGAGGGTTAATCCAGCATTGGATAAAGACGATCAGTGTATTATGTCCCAGAAAAGAAATCGAAATTCCCAGCTATCACAATAAAGCCAAAAGACTAAATGAAACTAAATCAACCAAAATATATTTATCATCCTCTTATTTTATGTAGTTGAAAATAAGTGAAAACTCACTACTCTGTACGGTTTGTTTTGTTTACGAAACTAGTTGACAACGAACCGATGATGTACATGATCCAAAATGCGTTGGACGTGCACCACTTAGCTCAGCATCCTGGCAAAGCACCTGTGCACCATTTTCATCTTGCCAGAACAAATACAGCCTATGCAAGGAAATGACTAAAACATACCAATACGGAGATTTCAACGTATTTCCTGTAAAGCCTACAATTGTGCAATCATTCCACCATAGGTTACACGCATTACAACAGTTAAATCATTGATAGCATCCCCTTGTGCTATGCTCATGGGTGAGGCTCTGAATATTCTTATAGTCACATGCTTTCCTTTCGACTAACAAATTGTGTGAGCGAGGAGAATGGTAGCCTACAAAGTCACCTAAGCAGCTCGGAATAATTCCTCTGTTCTTCCATAGTAGATTGGCATGCTGCCAGGAAAGGTGATAAATTCCAGCCAAAAGCCGATCCTCCAACAATATGTGTCCCTTGATTCTGGCTATGTTCACCTTGCTGCTATTCAGATGGTTTTGCAAAAACCTGGCCAGCTCGAGACTGCTCTGCTGTGTCATGAAGCTGCTCCTGGGGCTTTAGTCCTACCCCATTTTCACCAGAGTTAGGTGCAGTCATCAACGTGGTTGTACTGAGCTTTTCTGCTGTCATCTGCTTGTATAGTTCCATAAGCAGCTTCAGCTCTGCGATAACAAGTTACACGAGCAAAAGTGCTTCTTATGAGCCAACAACAGATTACTAAATCTACCATCGAAGAGTGGTTTAGATTAGTGCAAATGAATAATGTAAATGTTATTTGACCAGCTTACGAGAAACATTAAATGCCATAAGAGGATAGAACTCCACCAATTCCATCGAATCAAAGCTCAGATGACTCTCACCATAAGAATTGCAGAGAAACTTATGATAGAGTTTCAAGATAGAGAAGGCTGCATATGTAATCATAGCTAAGCAAAGAGAAAAACAACAAAACAGTCCTAAATCCAATATATGAATTGTAAGTAGTGTGCTTCTATTATCATTCTTTCCACAGGAGGTAAATTGATCACAGAGAGAAAGATCACACTTGCATTCATCTACCGTACTGGTTAACTATGTGTCATTCAATGATACAAAGTGAAATTGATGAACTTACTTTCTTGAAGTTCCTTAGCTCCTTTGCAACTCCGGAAGTCCACTGTTCGAAGCATCTTCAACAAAACAGAAGAATTTTAAACCCTTCACATCTTAACAGCAAAATTTCAAGCATAAATATACTATAAATATACAATTGATTGACGCACTAACAAATGAAGCCACGTAGTGGCCAACTGCAAATCATTGCAACTCTCCAAATGGTAGTAAAAAAACACTCGCTAGTGTATACCCTGTCACTTACCACACTCCAGCCACGTTCGCAGACAAGTTCTCATAGTCTCAAACACAAATGTATAGATTAGTACTCAAAATTAGACCACGCAGGCAAAAATAAAGAATTATTGCAAATAAACTCCACCAAGGGCTTGCATAAAGTGAAGTTTGTATCAGAAGATCATAATTCAATCTTAAATTAAGAATTTCTTAATAGGATCAACAAATTAAAAACACCCCGTAATTTTAAAATGGAAAACACGATCATATCACAGGAAACAAATTTACCAGGAAGAAGCAATAATTATGAAAGAGCACAACTTCAGCACAGCTAATGATTTATAACTCAAACCCAGAAATGAAATCACGTCGAACACACAAAACAAAAAAGAAACAATGAATTCAAACCTACATTAAAACCAAAGACTTAAAATTTAATGACGGGCGTCTAAAAATGTACCTCAAGAAAATGGAGTCTGATATCCTTGACAACAGCGCGCATCTTGAAGTAGCTGCATTCTTGAATTGGACCATAATTGTCAAGTGATCTCTTCTTGCTTTCAGGAGGGACAGGAGGAGGTGGTGCTGTCGGTACTGCAGGTTGTGGCTGTGGTGGTGGAGGGTCAGATGGTGCTGTTAAAGGTAGGTCTGGGTTTGGATTCGGATCTGGGTTTTGAACGGGTAGGTTTTGGAGGTTTGGTGGGTCCTGGTCCTGGACTGGTTGTGGCTCTTCCATTGACTTGATGTTATTTTCCTCGTGCTGATTTTGGAATTTTGAGGCAATAAATAAAAGATTTGCTGGGAAAGTCTCTGACAGACTTTTTTTTTTTTTTTTGTAATAATCAGGGCAGAAGCGCCCTATTAAATTAATTGGAGAATAGTAGACCCAATCAAATCATAATACAACACAATGTACACTCTTGATAGAGGTTCCGCTAGAACATCATACTCTCTATTTCACAAATCTCGAGTTAACCCATAATTAGTCAACCAATCAGCTACACAATTGGCTTCTCTATAAACATGCAAGGTTTTAACCTCTCAATCTCTACCCAACATACCCTTAATCAGTATGGTTAAATTATAATTTATGTCCATACTTACTTTATCCCCCTTGATAAGCCCAATTACAACACGCGAATCGGACTCTAAAATCATCTTTTTGTATCCCTTATCCCATGTAAGTTGTAAACCGACATATACAGCCCATAATTCAGCTGTAACCGATGAACATATGCCAGTATTCCTTGCAAAACCCACTATCCAAGAACCCATGTTATCCCGAATTACTCCTCCAGCACCTGTCACACCTGGATTTCCTTTACTGCACTCATCCACATTCAACTTAATCCAATCGTTTGCTGGATAAGTTCATCCTACCTTTTGCATTACAGTATTGTGATTCATCTCTCCCTTACCATTCATCTGAATATTTTTACTATCTAAAACCATCATTTTTATTGCTAGAATGGTCCCAAACCAATTACCCTGATTTGAGTCAAACAATCTATTGCATCTCTCCTTCCAAATATACTATAAAGCTATGCCGAATTCCAGTGACCACTTCCCACTACAAGCTACTCTATTTCTGATGATCAAGTTTGATATCAACCATGTATATCAATTTTGGCTGAAGAAATGTTCTCTCTCCTCTACCTTGTTCAAGGCCTCCCAAATCTTACGGGCCTTAGGGCAATCTCGTAAAGCATGGGCTACCGTTTCCACTTCATGTAAGCAACGACTACAACACCGATTATGCGTAAGACGTCTTCTCCATCGCACTTCATTTGTCATAACTGAATTATGAGCCACAGTCCAAATGAATATTTTGATACGTTCCATTCCCTTCCACTGCTAAATAACCCTCCATATGGGGTCGTGATCCATTAACCTCCTTTCCTCCTGTAACCGATAAGCTATTTTTATCGTGAAACAACCATTCGAGGAGTGATCCCATACCACTGTGTCTGCACCCAAATCCTGAACAGGAGGAACATAACTAGCGACTCCCATCACAAGTTGCATAGGGATTAAGTGAGCAAACTCTTCCCATTTCCAATTACCCCTAGAATCCACCATATCAGCCACTGTACAATTAAGTTTATCCACATGAACCTCCCTATTTATGTGATTAAGAAGAGGTTCATAGTTTGCCAACCAACTATCCTTCCAAAACGAAATCTGCCCTCCATTTCCTAAATTCTAGCTGACATTCTGATGAACTTTATGCCATACCTGACAAATCGATTTCCACAACACCGAATCTCTCGAAGCAGCCGATGGATGGTCATTTCCCCTTTTTGGAGTCATATATTTCTCCTTCAAAAACTACACCCACAGACTATTTTCTTGTAATACTCCCCATGCTAATTTCATTATAAAGGCCTTGTTCATTGTCTTCATTTTCTTCATTCCCATCCCACCCTCTTCCTTAGGCTGACACATCCTCGTCCAGTTGACCAAATGAATCTTATCTCTTCCTTCCCGATGGCCCCATATAAACCTTCTGCATATTCTCTCTATCTCATTACATGTATGCTTTGGAATTACAGCAGCTTGCATTGAATACAATGGGATAGTTGAGAGCACATATTTGCATAAAGTAATCTTAATTGCTAGAGATAAATTACTTGACTTCCAACCAGCTAACTTCTATTTCAAATTTTCCAGTAAATAGCTGTAGGTTCGCTTAGTAACTCTTTGATGTAATAAAGGGACCCCGAGGTATTTTCCCAAATCTTTTGTGACTGTAAATCCACTATTCCTGCTAATATTATTTGCCAAGGAGTTTGACACATTTTTGGAAAAGAAAATCCGTGTCTTTGCAATACTAACTCATTGACCTGATGCTGCACAAAAATCATTAAGACACTGAAGGATTTTGTTCAGTTGGTCCATGTTTGCCTCTGCAAACAATAACATATCATCTACAAAACACAAGTGAGAAATCTTCAACCCATTCCTTCTCACTGTAAATGGCTTCCAGCTGTCATCTTCCACCCTCTTATTAATTAGTTGTGATAATCTTTCCAAACACAAAAAAAAAATATAGTGATAATGGATCTCTCTGTCTTATACCTCTGCTTGGAATAAACTCTTGTGAAGCACATCCATTCCACAATACACTAAGAGTTAGGGATTCTATACACTACATGATGATTCTCACCATTTCACTAGGTAATCTAGCATCGATAAGAGTATCGCGGATAAACTCCCAACTTAGCCGATCATATGCTTTTTCAAGATCAACTTTAATAGCCATAATTCCTCTTTTACCTTTCATTTGTCGCATTGAATGGATGATTTTCTGGGCAACAATGATATTGTTTGTCACATGTCTTCCTGGAACAAAGCTAACTTGAACTGCACTAATAAGCTTCGGCATCAATGCTTTCAGCCTCCCAACTATCACCTTAGTCACTGCCTTGAAAATCACATTACATAGACCAATTGGTCTAAACTAATGTAAATACTCAGGCATCTGCAGTTTTGGTGTTAGGACTAAATAGGAATGATTAATATGAGAAACATCAATCTTGCCTGCAAAAATATCCTTGACATATCTGCAAACTGACTGACCGACCATATGCCACTAAGACTGATAGAATATTGGTTGATAACCATCTGGACCTGGAGCCTTGTAAGGCTTCATGTCGAAAATAGTTGTCTTTATCTCCTCATCTAGAACTGGAACTACTAATTGATCCATGTGATGGGAGTCAAGAATTGGAAACTGTCTTTCCAATCTTCTAGATCCCAGGCATTCCTCTGTTTCTTGCATGAATAATCTTTGGAAAAAATCCCTTGCCATTTCTTTTAGTGTGTTCTCCTCCCACACCCAGACATGCTGCTCATTCTTCAAAGCTTTTATTTTGTTTCGTTGTCTTCAAATAATAGTTTCTGTGTGGAAATAAGAAGTGTTCCTATCTCCATAAGAAATCCACTGACATCTTGATTTCTGGTACCAGTGAATCTCCTCCTGATGAATAATTTGTCTATATTCAGCTGATTACTTATCCTCCAACTGGTATAGAAATTGATTTCCTCTATTTGCTATAGCTTTCTAGACACCCCCCAATCTTGTCAAAACCCTTCTCTTTCTCTGGAAAATGTTGCCAAAAACAAGTCTGTTCCATATTTGCAATTGTGTTGTCAAAGCTTCCAATGTCTTAGGTAGCTCTATGTCTGACTCCCAGTTATCCCTCAAGAACCCTACAAATTCATTATGATGAATCCAAGCTGCCTCAAAACAAAATGGTCTTTTTATTCCTTACATCCTTCCTCTCATTTCTTTTAGCTCCACAAGTATAGGATGGTGATCCGATTTAACCCTTGGAAGAACCAAAACATTAGCATTAGGAAACAAGTGCCTCCACTGATTATTTTCAAAACACCTATCCAACCTCTCATAAACTCTTCTGTAACCATTCCTACGACCCCCTCTCCAAGTGAATTTTGGACCCTTACTATCCAAATCTATCAATTGACATTCCTGCACCCATCTAGCAAACCTATAACACCTTTGATTGTCAACGACAGCTCCTCCTAATTTTTCGTTAGCCATCATTATTTCATTAAAGTCACCTATAACCATCCATGATAACCTAACACTTCTAGCCAACTTAGCAACTTCTTCAAAGCATTGTTTTTTTAAAATAGCATTTGGGTTTGCATACTCCACAGTAAATAACCACGACTCATTGCTACCTTCATCAACAATACTATGTATAAAATGCCTAGAAGAATTCAAGATCTTAACCTTACAGCTCGAACTATTCCACAGCAACCATAAACCACCAGACATTCCTTGAGCATCGACTCTAAAGCTAGACTCAAATTTCAATTGTTCAATAATGTTTTCAGCCCTAACCCCACTGACTCTTGGTTCTATAATTGCCATTATTTGAAAATTATAGTATCTCCTCAAATCATGAACCACCGCACAAAAATCTCTATTTCCAGCACCTCTACAATTCCAAAAGAAAAACTTCATGATGTATTGATACAATTAGACTTACATGATATGAAGAAATTCATCTTCATCTTGGATTTTCCGTGAGGACATCCCCCTCATCCATCATCATCTCCTCTTCAGGTTTGTTTGGATTCTCTACATACTCTCTGCCATTCCCTAGCTGATTTCCCACTTCCATCGCAACTTCTTTGTCTGGTGGTTCTGTTCCATGAGCCTTCACCATTGATTGTTGGGTACGTGATGTTCCACTCCTATAAAACTCATGATCTGTTCGACAATCACGCTGCTTCATTGATTCTTGCTGGGATGGGTTGATTGAAATTGCCTTGGAATGGTGGATTGTGTTCCGCATTGTTCCCGCTTCAAGCCCTTCTGCCTTTTCCTTTCCTTTACCCGCGGCTACTGATAATTGCACTAGAGATGCAGTCCTGGTCTTCTCGGCCATAGCCACCAACCCAACAGTTGGGTTATATGTTGTTGGGCCATGTCTTCCTTGCTGTCCTCCTGAGCCAATGATGGCCCGTTGCTTCTTGTGGCCCACTAGCCTTTCACCTCCTTGATACAGACCATTATTCCCAGCCCCTCTCTCTTTAATTACGCCTTCTCTGTTTTTTCCAGCTCCCATATCTGTATTATCCCCATTAATAGCCATTAGCGTATCATAACGTGCAGACACATTTATTTTGCCTCCTGTTACACTCGTTAATGTACTTCCTACAATTACGGCTTCACCTCCACCTTTTCCAATTTCTGTGTTCTCCCCTGTCACCATCCTCCTGTTCAGCAATCATCCACGTACCAAACCAACGGTGTCTCCGTTCAGCAATCATCCACGTACCAAAGGAATCCATGATTTCCGGTCGTATTACAGGAGCTGATGCATCACCGGTCATTTCCCTGTTACTTGATTCATCCTGATTCATATGAACTGCATGAGGACATATTTCCTGCTTATGTCCGTATTGGCCACAGTGAAAACAAATTAAATGTAAACCCTCGTACATTATGCGACGAACTCTCCGGCGTAGCTTAAATTTAGCCAGTAATGGTTTTGTGAGATCCACTTCCACGCATAATCTTGCAAAATTCCCCCTCATGCCTACTGAGGTAGTTCGGTCGATTTTTAATGTTTTTCCAATCTTGTTCCCTATCTTCCACAATACCGAAGTATCATAATATTCGAGAGCCAAGTCTGGTAGTCTAACCCACACCGCTACCTTGTCTATTGTGGCTTCAACGGGATCAAAGTTAGGGTGCCAAGTTCTGACTGTTAAATAATGATCAACCACCATCCAAGGACTTCCAAATAACACATGTTCCCTATCATCAGTATTGGCAAATTTCACCAAGTAAAAATCATTGCCCAGATCTGTTAATGTAAAGTCACCCCGGAGTTTCCATATACTTTTTCGACGTTGAATGAGAAACATGTAACCCACCTTTCGACCCATGAGTTTGATTATGAGAGTTTGTATCCAAGGTACCCGAATTCGTTTCTTCTCTTCAATAAAAAGTTTAATCACCGGACAATTATCTTCATCAGAATCGTCTTCATCATCTTCAGATATGCATTCAGTTAAATGGTTGTCTTCATCAACTTCCTGTGCTACCAAGGACTCTCCCATAAGTGTTTCTACGTAACTCTATCCTCCTTTTGAACCTCCTGTATCATGGATATCCTCAATCTTGATCTTGTCAGCAAATCAGCCTCTTCTATTGTGATTTCCGTTGTTTCACTGCAGAGCATGTTTTCTCAATCCTAGAGGGACCTGAGAGTTGAGATGCTGACACTTTTACTTGACTAGAATTAGAGCTGGTCATCGAACAAGTTTGTTTGGATTTTTTTTTAATTTTTTTTAAGGAAAATAAACTGATAATCTGTCATGTTTTTCCAAAACATTTTAGACCATGACGAGCGGTATACCCGCGCGATGCGGCGGTTTTTTTTATCTATGTAGAAAATTTATTGCTTTTATATGTATTGTATTTTATTATTTTAATATTTATTTAGTATAATTATAATTGATAAAATTTATGTAATCAAAATGGAAAGTGACGCGTATATTTTGTAATTGCAGATAACGTAAGTAAATCTGTATTTTTTTTTAGTTTAAATTTTTCCCCGGCAATATTATATTTAAAATATAAAAAATGAAAATACTGAAAATTTGTTTTTAAGAAATAAACTTAAACAAAAGAGTATCAAATTTCAATATTAATTTTAAAATGATATTAATTTTTTTATTCCAAAAATCCTAGGTCATGTTTTCTTTTTCCTATATATATATATTCCTATGAGATAATATCCAATAAATATTAGAACATATAATTAATGAAAGACTAAAAATATCCTAGAAACTTTAAAAAAAATTTAAAAAAAATATCATTGTCATCACTGTCAAAACAATAAAAATTATTAGATTATATGGAGAAAAAAAAACATTAACAAAAGAGTAAGCAAGAAAAACAATTAAATTATTATTATTATTATCATTATTATTATTATTATTATTATTATCATTATTATTATTGTGTTAAGTACAAAATTAAAATTCGAAGACAATTTTTTTTTATGTTATCCGATTTATTCATTATATGATTATAGCAAATGTATTTAAGAATACTGATATTAATTTTTTTATTCAAAAAATCCTAGGTCATGTTTTTTTATCCCTATATATATTCGTATGAGATAATATCCAATAAATATTAGAACATATAATTAATGAAAGATTAAAAATATCTTAGAAACTTTAACAAAAGAAAAATAAATAAATATCATTGCCATTACTGTCAAAACAATAAAAATTATTAAATTATACGGAGAAAAAAAACATTAACAAAAGAGTAAGCAAGAAAAACAATTAACTTATTATTATTATTATTATTATTATTATTATTATTATTATTATTATTATTGTGCTAAGTACAAAATTAAAATTTGAAGGCAATTTTTTTTGTGTTATCTGATTTATTAATTATATGATTATATTAAATGTATCTAAGAACACTGATATTAATTTTTTTATTCAAAAAATCCCAGGTCATGTTTTCTTCTCCTTATATATATTCCTATGAGATAATATCCAATAAGTATTAGGACATATAATTAATGAAAGACTAAGAATATCCTAGAAACTTTAACAAAAGAAAAAAAAAACATCATTGCCATTTCTGCCAAAAAAATTAAAGTTATTAAATTATACGGATATTATTATTATTATTATTATTACTATTATTACTATTATTATTATTATTATTATTATTATTATTATTATTGTGTTAAGTAATAAATTTGCATAGAAGGATAAAATTGAAAGAAATCAAACTTTGATACCTAAAATATTAAGGATTTATAATTAATTTGCATGGAAGGATGAAATTGAAATCAATGTAAACTTTGATACCAAATAAATTCCGAATTCCAGGCCAACCCACAAAATTAAAAGAATGAGGACCGAATTGGAACTCCAATATATAATCAATTTCAATTGAGGGACGAAATTGAAAGAAATTAAAACCTATATAATAGCATTAAGGGCAATAATAACAAATCAAAACGTTCAGGGACTGAAATGAATTGTGGCAAAAAACAATTTAGCTGACGTCAGCTGGCGCAGGCAGGAGAGAGAAAGGGGGGGTGAAAATTCAAAGGGCCATTGACACGTATCCGGACATCATCTTGACACACGCGCCGCCCCATGTGGAAGAGAACATGCCGGAAAACCATCCTAGACGCCGGTTGGTTATTTTTGGACGCCGTATGAAGCCGCACGCGCCGTCCGAAAAACGCGTGGGCGCTGGAACGGACGGCGCGTCGCGCGACGCGCCAACAGTTTTCGGCGAAAAAAAAATTAAAAAATTGGCTAATTACCGTAAGGCCCCTCATCCCCAGGGCGTGTTTTTGTCGTTATCGGGGGGTGAAATCGTCTCGGCACTGTTCAATCTAATATTAAAAAAATAAAAAAGCCGGCCGGACTGGTCAATGACCGTCCAGCCCCCGAAAAAGACGGCGTTTTTTGTCTTTTTCGGGGGCTAATTTCGCCAATACACTGTAGAGAAAACGAAAAAAAAAAAAAAAAAAGAGGACCAACACCCGCGATGCACCGAGTCTTATTGCAAATGAACAGTGCCAATGTCTCTTGAGCAACAGTAATGAGCAGTAATCGGTGCGATCCCTTTTAGGTTATTAGATAATAATAATATGTTGTTATTGTTATTATTATTATTATTATTATTATTATTATTGTTTGTATTTTTCAAATAAAAGATATTATCAAACTCCACACAAGAAGAAGTACTTATCATATTCCTTGACATGATAATAGGAATTTAATTTATAAAAACAAATAAATATTTATAAAGACAAAATCCAAATATAAAAAAATAGGCAATGAAAGTTGCTTATCAAAGCATAGCATCTGCACCAGCAAGCTTGTCTCATTTTTCACTGCTTAAAACGAGGAAACTATTGGGCATAGGATAAGATTTAGGCAGCATTTGTTTTTGTTATTTAGATCATAACAGCAAAGGCCACAGCGCTGTTTCAAAGATAAACATTCTGGAAAAAGAGATCCCCGAACATATGCCTTCCTTTTTAGAATGTCTGTACGTTCAATGGCAATCGTTCGATTACTATCACATTTGTAATATATTTTTTATTTTTAAAAAAAATATATATATATTAAAAATCATCTTCATCAAGAACTAAATATTTAAAATATTTTTAAAATCGAGAACTAAATACTCTTTCCAGAAGAAGAAAAAGACAGAAACAAAATGTTGGGTTAAAACCGAAATCATGATTTGTCTGAGCCCGGGTTCGAACCGGGGACCTCTAGTGTGTGAGACTAGCGTGATAACCAACTACACCACCCAGACAATTTGTTACCACGATGTGTTTTATTTTATATATTAGTTCTATCCTCTTTCATCGGATCACTCTAAATTCTGACAACCTTGTTATCTGTCCTATTTTCTTTGAAAAAAACTAGACGATGCATCTAAATTCTAATCGAAACATCAAGCAGTGAGTTTTTCAATCCAAAAAATAATTATTTAATCTATTTTGACCCCTTTTGGTGATATGTTTAAAAAGTATTTTTGAAAAACTTGAATTTTTTTATTTTAAATTAATTTTTTGGTGTTTTTAGATCATTTTCATGTGATAATGCTAAACTATTTTATTTTTAAATATCATTTTAATGTATTCTAAATAAAAAAATACTTTCAAAAATAATCTCAATCACGCTCCCAAACAGACACCTTAACTTACGAATCCTTTAAAATTTAATGAATCTATTTTTCAACCTAAAACATCTAATATTCATTAAAAACAATATATGCAATATTTTTTGTTACTCAATCCCGATCTATATTTTTTTGACAAGATTAAAAAAAAAAAAAAATCTATTTTACTGTCAGAGAATTAACTATTTATTTAAACAGTTTCATAACCAACAAAATAATGATGAAATGATGATTATAGTTAATATAGTATTTTAACAATATTAATTAGTTATTATTAGAATGATGGGAATAACTAGGTCTTTTATATTTTAAAAGTACATTGAAATAATTAAGTTATTTAACTTGTTTTAAGGGTTTTTTTTTTATATTTTCATCATGATCTTTTAGTTATTGTTAAGTTGATTTAGAAGTAGTGACATTTTAATATATAAAAAATATAATCTAAAAATCAAAATTAGTTGGCATGTGCACCTGCTAGCAAGTTAGAGGCATCTGTTGTCTTTTAGTTGTGTGTGTTAGGTCTCTTATAAGGTGTTTGGGAGTGAGGTGTGACCGGAGATTGAAAAAAAATGTTATTTTGGGTGTTTGGTTAAGATAGAAAAGCTGAAAAATTAGTGTGGGTCCTACTGATAAAATCAATAAACCTTTGTTTCATGAAAAACAGTCAAGGGTTGCTTTTCATGTGTTTCCTTTCCCGTCCCTCAAAACACAAACCTATCAAATAACTCAAAATACAAACCGATCAAATAATATACAAACTCATCAAATAATATACAAACTCTTTTACTCATCTAGCAGACTACAGGGGGGGGCAAGAGAGAGAAGTGGCTCATCAGGGGGGATCAAATAACTCAAAATACAAACTCATCAAATAATATACAAACTCATCTACTCATCTAGCAAACCACAGGAGGGGCAAGAGAGAGGAGTGGAGTATCAAGGGGGTGCGAGAGAGAAGAGTGTGTGTGTGTGGAGTGGGGGAGGGGGGAGTATCAGGGAGGTGGAGTATCGGGGGGGGGGGGGGGGGGGGGGGGGGGGGGGGGGGGGGGGGGGGGCATATAAGGGGGAGTGGTGGTATTATATTTTCTGTTTTATATAAAAAAAATATTTTTTTAATATTAAAATAATAATAAAAACTTAATTAAAATATAAATAAATATATTAGAAGGAGATCACAATATAATTTTTGTTTCACAATCCTAATTTTGTTTCATATGATATTTTACTGGGTGTTATTCTTCGATCAAATAGTTAAGGGTCGTAGAGGCCTTCACGTATGAATTTAGTTCATGATGAAATTACAAGGAGTTTGATGGAAGAATAAAAACAAGTATCTAATTTACTTGAATTATTAATTATATTTTATTGTTATGATTATTAAATCTATAATATTTAAAAAACAATATATATATACACACACACTTTAAATTAATTTCACATGTGACAGTAATATGAAAAGTTTGGTAACCAAACACATGAAACTGTTTTTCATTAACCTCAAACTCAACCATAGTTTTAACCAAACACTTCAATACTTATTTTGAATTGCAGCTAAAAGTGTTTTCATGAATTTGTTTTTTTTAAACCTTGACCACAAAAACAAAAGTAATATCAAACACACCCTTAATATCTGAACAACAACTTTCTTAATGGCATTGGAAGCATTGAGAAATCTACTTCCACGTGGGGAGACAATGTTTCGCGAGAGACTTTTTTTTTTCACTTCTCCCCTCAAAATCTTCTTTAGCCATTCAAAAGTTCAAAGTTGTCCTTTTAGTTACTAATAATTGAACTTTGTCCATTATTTCTTTGATTTTTAATTTTTGTTGTTTACTTTTTTGTTGAATTTTGATTTATTTTCAATTGCATAGTTGAATCCATAATATATTTCAGGTATGGTCTAATTCATCTCTATTTATTTTGATTTGATTTATTTTCAATTGCATCCTTGAATCCATAATTGTTTGATTTTTAATTTTTGTTGTTTACTTTTTTGAAATTCATTTTCAATTGCATTGTTGAATCCATAATTGTGATTTTTTATTTTTCAGGTATGGTCTAGTTCATCTCTATTTATTTTGATTTGATTTATTTTCAATTGCATCCTTGAATCCATAATTGTAATTTGTTATTTTTTCAAATATGGCCTCAATCATTTCTTTTTTTTTTCTTTTTTTTGCTCTATATCCTTTTTTGAATTTGATTTTGATTTTCAATTCAAAATTATCGGTTGTCCTCTCATTTTTATTTTTTATTTTAGATTTGATCATCATTCTTTTTTATCCTTTTGTATATATCTTTTTTAAATTTCAGTATTTGACATTTGACTTGTTGGGAATTGGACTTTATGATTTTTCCAGGTGGGCTTTTTGGTTTAGTTACTTGAGGCTACATGTTTGAATTCGATTCATCAAATAATGAAACATTAAGGGCTTTTCCTTTATGTTATTTGTTTATAAATTAGGATATTCATTTCTTCAGTAACCATATCTTAAGCACGTAAAACACTTAACTCTTTCTTTAGATTCAATTTTGCCTACACTTCCTTTTTTTGACTCTTTTCTTTTGAAAAAATATATCTTTTTTTATTTTTACTATTGTTTTTTCTCTTACACATGAATTTTACAAGTTTTCTAGTTACAAGAGTAATATCTTCCCTATTAAGATCATCATTAAAAAAAACATGTTCTATCTAAAGAATTTTACAATTGTGAATAATATTCAGCATACTTTCTTATTGATTTCATTTACAATTTATACAGAAGTGTATACAATCAGTAACCTGATTTCTAGTTGTTCTAATGTTAATATACTAACGGCTACAAATACATTTACTATGTATATTGCAGAAAAGGAAACTGCATATTGGGTTTTCATAGTGACAATTGTGTTTGTGATTTTGGCTCGATTGTTTCCTTAATACGCCCCCGCAAGAACGGGCTACTATCGGATAGGCCGAGCTTGTTGCAGAGGTAAGTTGTCCTTTGCCGTGAGAGAGGCTTTGTGAGAAGGTCCGCAAGTTGATCATTTGTGTGAACATGTCCAACATTGAGGAGCTTTTTGGCGACCAGATCACGGACAAAGTGAATGTCAAGCTGGATGTGTTTCATCCTGGAATGTTGAACAGGATTGAAACTTAAGTGAGTTGCCCCCAAGTTGTCACACAGTAGCAATGGTGGCTGTGATAAGGGGACTTTTAGTTCATGGAACAGGGACAGCAGCCACATAGATTCAGCAGCAGCCATGGCTAGAGCCCTATACTCAGCTTCGGTTGACGAACGAGCAGTGGCACGTTGCTTTTTGGAGCTCCAGGAAATAGGTGTACTGCCGAGAAAGATGAGATATGCTAAGGTGGACTTGCGATCATCCAGGCTACCAGCCCAATCGGCATGTGAAAAATAAGTGAGAGCTGTGTTAGATGCTTTATGAATATTAATGCCGTGAAATATAGTGTTCTTTAAGTATCGCAGCAGTCGCTTAGTGGCCGTCCAATGATTTTGAGTGGGGTTGTGCATAAACTGGGAGAGTTTATTGACAGGGAAGCTAATATCAGGTCAAGTTAATGAGAGGTATTGTAGTGCTCCAATCATGATGCGATATTCAGTTGGGTTAACTTGAGAGGAGCCATCTGCAAGTTTCAGAGGAGCAGAGGTAGACAGCGGAGCTGTGACATCTTTTACACCATCCATGCTTGATTTTGACTGTAGATCCCTGATGTATTTATGTTGAGTGAGAAATAGACCATCTTTTGTAGGGATGACCTCAACACCGAGAAAGAAATTCAGGGCCCCCAAGTCTTTTAGGGAAAATTTATGTCCAAGCTGAAAGATAAGACTAGCAACAAAATCTGAATTGTTTCCTGTGATGATTAAATCGTCAACATAAACTAAGCAATAAGCCAGTATTTTGCCATCATGTAATACAAATAATGAAGTATCAGATTTTGAAATAAGAAAACCAAATTCACATAGTGCTTGTTTAAGGGCAGTGTACCACGCCCGAGGGGCTTGTTTCAGCCCATAGATAGCTTTGGTGAGACAGCAAACATGGTTTGGTGTCTCCGAACTGCGAAATCCAGGGGGTTGGTGCATATAAACTTTTTCACTAAGATGCCCATGCAAGAAGGCATTATTCACATCTAATTGGTGCAGAGACCATCCTTTCATAACAACTAGGGTTAACACAGTGCGAATGGTGATTGTTTTGACTACAGGGCTAAATGTCTCTGTGTAGTCTAATCCGGGTCTTTGATTAAACCCTTTGGCCACAAGTCTGGCCTTAAATCTATCAATAGAACCGTCGGCATGCCTCTTAATTCTAAACACCCATTTGCAGCCAACAATGTTACAATCAGGGGGAGGGGGTACAAGATGCCATGTATTGTAACGCATAAGTGCTGTTAATTCAGACGACATGGCATCACGCCACCGAAAATCAGCTAAGGCTGAGGCAATAGTCGTGGGTTCCAGTGAGGGGGGTAGGGGATGCTTGGTTACCACAAAAGATTTTTTGGGTTTATATATATGATTCATGGATCTAGTAATCATGCTGTGAGTGTGTAGTGAATCATGCTCAACAGGTGGTGCTGGATTTATTGAAGAAGAAGAGGGAAGAGGACTTACCTGGAGCGGTGACGGGTCAGACGGGGACACGGTCACAGGTGATGATGATCGAGTGTTACCCACAGCCGGAGATGATGATGACGGAGGAACCAGGAGTATTGGGGATGACTCAATTAGGGCAGACGAGTTGTAGATGGTGGAATTAAAGGATGGGTTTGGGTGTAGTGGTGGGTTTGGGAGTTGGGCAGGTGGGTGTGCATAATAGGGATTAGGAATTTGATTTGGGGGTTTTTTGGTTGTGGCAGACGGGATGGTGGGTTGATAGACGTGATTAGGGATGAGATTATTATTTTGTGTTTTTTGAAAGGGAAAGTCATTTTCATGAAAGATAACATGTCTTGATTGAAATATTTTTCCAGTTTTTGGCTCGTGACAGAGGTAAGCATTTTGTGAAAGAAAATAGCCTATGAATGTACACGGTTGAGCTTTTGGTTCGAGTTTGTGATGGTTATAGGGTTTCGTCAAGGGAAAACATCAACACCCAAATTGTTTCAGTTTTAGATAATTAGGGTGTTGATTGAACAATTTTTGAAACGGGGATTTATTTTTTAAAGTTGAGGTGGGCATTCTGTTAATAAGATAGGTTGCGGTTTGAAAAGCATACGGCCAAAAAGATAGTGGCATATGAGCATCAGTGAGTAGGGTAAGACCTGTTTCAACTAGATGGCGATGACGTCTTTCGGACATATCATTTTGTTGGGGTGTGTGAGGGGCAGTGGTATAGTGACTAATCCCATGAATTGAAAGATAAGGTTTGAGACCAATGTACTCCCCACCATTATCGGAGTAGAGACTTTTAATTTTAGTGTTAAATTTATTTTCAACAAGATTTCGAAATTGGGGAAAAAATTTATGAACACTGGATTTATGAGTAATGGGATATAGCCAGATGTATTTTGTAAAATGATCTATAAAAATCACATAATATTTTGAACCGTCAATGCCAATTTCATGAGATGAACCCCAAACATCAGTGTAAATTAGTTCAATGGGTGCAGTGCTGGTGAGATCATGATTATTGAAAGGTAAACGGTGAGCTTTATTTTGGGAACATGAAGTGCAAGGGGATACATGGCCATTTTTATGAGTTGGTAAAGAAAAAGTGTTAATTAAATGATTGACTAGTTTTGACGCAGGATGGCCAAGTCTTTTGTGCCACCCATCAATAGTGGTGCGATTGTGAACATAAGCCATAATTTTATTTGACGACAATGGTAAGTTTTCCGGAAATGGGTACACTCCATCTTCACATGCGCCTTTGAGTAATGTCGCCCCCGTGATCCGATCCTTTACCAAAAAATAATCAGGATGAAATATTAGATAGACACCATTTTGTTTAGTAAAATGATGAACAGAAATAAGATTTTTATGAATTGTGGGCACACATAAAGTATCATGAAGATGAAATTTATGATTAGGAGAGGTAAGTGACAATGAACCAATGTGAGATACGGGCAAACCTGTTCCGTCACCAATGACCACTTCATCCGTGCCATCATATTCAGAGTGAATTGATAATTTTGACAGATCCGTAGTCATATTGTGGGACGCTGCTGAGTCAACTAACCATTGGTGATTTTTTTCATGATTGGATACTGCACAATTTGCTGTAAATTCTCTGGATGACATTTTTGGGCAATTTTTTGCCGTGTGGCCCAATTGGTCACACCATTGACACTTGGGCTGATATCTCCTTGGGCCAGAGTTTAGGGGCCCATTTCGTTGAAACCCATTATTGGTTCGTGTATTGTTATTAGCATATCTCTGTGGGTTTTGATATTGGTTGTGTGTGCGTCCTTGCCGGGAAGGCTGATTGACGCCATGGACGAAGGAGGATGGCTGCCCAGAGGCACGCCCTTGTCGGTGAGAGTAGTTGGCAGTGGGGATGAAGGTTGTTGTCTGCTAGTTCTGCAGCCTTTTAAGGTAACTTTCATGGCCAATTAGTAAATCATGCAGTTCTTCGAAGCTTAGGGATTTCTCCCAAGCGTGAATGGGAGCAGCAATCTCCCTAAATTCTTGACCCAGTCCATTGAGGATGTAAAGGGTTAAATCATCCTCAGATACTTGATGATCGATGATTGCAAGCTCATCTGCAATCAATTTCATAGCCTGAAGAAACTCAGCTACTGTGTGATTTCCACGAGTGCTCAAGGTAAGGTCTTCCTTGAGTTGCATTGCCCGTGTTTTAGACTTGCCTGCGTAGAGGCGATTCAACGATGTCCAAGCCTCATGGGAGGTTTTGCATGCTGCTAAGAGGGGGGTGATGGTGGTCGATGTGGATGACAGAATGGTGTGGAGAATCAATTTGTCTTGGCGAATCCAGTGTGAAATTTCGACTTTGGAAGTGGTGGGATCTGCTAAATCGATAACTGGGCATGTTTTGGCTCCAGTGACAAAATCGATTAAGTCATAACCGATGAGTAATGCCTCAAACTGAACTCTCCATTGGGGGAAGGTGGAGGGGGTAAGTTTTTCATTGATGGTTGTGTGGCTGTTTAGGGTGATGATTTGTGGAGTTGTAGAGGATGAAGATGATGCTGTGGCAGCCATGATACAGGTAATTGGAAATTACTCGTTAGAGTTTAATTTGCTCTGATACCATAAAGAATTTTACAATTGTGAATAATATTCAGCATACTTTCTTATTGATTTCATTTACAATTTATACAGAAGTGTATACAATCAGTAGCCTGATTTCTAGTTGTTCTAACATTAATATACTAACGGATACAAATACATTTACTATGTATATTGCAGAAAAGGAAACTGCATATTGGGTTTTTATAGTGACAGTTGTGCTTGTGATTTTGGTTCGGTTGTTTCTTTTGAAAAAATATATCTTTTTTTTATTTTTACTATTGTTTTTTCTCTTACACATGAATTTTACAAGTTTTCTAGTTACAAGAGTAATATCTTCCCTATTAAGATCATCATTAAAAAAAACATGATCTATCTTAACAAATTTAAGTGTAATAGACCTATCTTTGTTTTGATGAGGCAATGTAGATTTATAGGATTGTAAGGAACCTATAGTGCTACATTCTTGATTTCTCCTATAATTTTTACCTTTGACCAAAGCCTTTTATGTAGGGCTCTTAAAATCTTCCTTACAATTAACGAGTTCACTATTTTTTTCTCTTAAATTGAACATGAAATTTAAAATATCATTAAAATTTTGAATAAAATTCATTAAAATACTCATCTTTCATCATTCTTATCTCCTCCAGTCTTGATATTAACATTTGTAATTTGAAGTTTATCATCATCTTGGTTTCCTCATAAGTAACTTCAAGAATATCCAAAGGCTTCATTGGTAATCTCACATATGGAGATTCTTTTAAATTCATCAGGAGACACTACCATGACTAAAACATTCAAGGTTTTATTATTCCAATTACAATCAATGGATTTATCTTTAGTCCAATCATTGAACGGAGTTTCATGTTTTGTCCATCCATGCTTAGTTAAGTGCCAAACTTCTCATTTAGTGATTTGACAAAAACTATTACACTCACCTTCTAGCATGAATAATTCTCACGATTGAATTACAATGGTGAAGTCGATGTTGACATATTCAACAAGAAAAATATATCTCACTTAATGATTAATGAGTGAACTTGCTCTAAAACCACTTGACAATCCTTTTTGACCTTGTAAACACTTATCAATAAAAAAATATAAAAGATAAAAACATAAATGAACAAATTATTTGGTTAATAAGGGTAAACCTTTTGAAGAGTTTTTTAAAATATAAAAAACCCTCTTGGATAACCAAACCCGTGATAAACAACTTTCATTAATTTAGATGATTACAAGAGTATACAAATTATTTGTACCTATATTGCCTTACCTATTAAGATAAATAATATGTTTTACCATCTATCGCAATATTTTGTCAGAATACCTGAAAATCTTTAAATTGTTGTCATCCTACCTTCAACATGCAGTTGTTAACAATTAACACAAGAACCCCTCCCCCTCCCCAAGAATTTGTTAGCTCTCCAATTTTTAGTTAACAATTCTTCTTGATAATTTCTTTACACTTCAATTGTGTGTTAAGAGTATCTACTATAAAATTTTGTGTAACTTATTAGTTAGTTGGACACTCATTCTCAACTGCAAGTGCTTTAACAAGTGTTGCTTTTGCTTTTGATTGTTACTAGTTAATTACCCTCACTACGTTGCGGGTCGAACAAATATTTTTTATAATTGTTGGGATTAAAATAATTAATAGATTTTGCTAGTTCAAAAATAAAATATAACATCTAAATATGCAACGTTTGATATAATGAAACGCATCAACACACCTTATTATAACAACAACAATATCGAAGACTTAACATCTAAAAATATCATTACTATTATTGCTAAAACAATAAAAATTATTAAATTAATCCGAGGAGAAAAAAACTCAAAAACATTAATAAAAGAGGAAGCAAGAAAAAAAACTAAAATTATTATTACTACTATTCTTATTATTGTTGCGTGAATAATGGGAAAATATATTCAATGAAAGAATAAAAAAGCCCCAAAACTTTAACAAAACAATGAAAAAAAATGACAAATAAAATTATTAGCTAAAAAAATCATTTGACGTGAAAAAAAAAAAAAAACTAATAAAAAAAACCAAAAGAAAAAACAAAGAAATATCAATTTTCAAATGATCATAAACACGAACTAAAATTTAAGAAGAAATGTTTTGAAAAGAATGTTATCTCAACAAAAGAGAAAATAATAAAAATTAAAAACCAAAACTAAAGGCACATATATACAAACATGGACAAAAATAGGAACTATTTAAGAAATGTAAAAAATTAAAAGAATTAAAATTAAAAATTAAAAGTATAAGGGCCAAAACGAAAACCAAATATATTATAAATTTCAATCAAATGAAAAAATTGAAAAAATCAAATAAAGTGTAACATCTATATATGCAAGGTTTGATATAATGAAACACATCAACACACCCTAATATAACAACAGGAACATCAAAGCCTTAAAATCTAAAAATATCATTATTATTACTGCTAAAATAATAAAAATTATTAAATTTCCCCAAGAAATTTTTTTTGAAAACATTAACAAAAGAGGAAGTAAGAAAAAAAAAACTAAAATTATTATTATTATTGCGTTAATAATGTTGAAAAAATTCAATCAAAGAAAAAAAAAAGGCCAATAACTTTAATAAAAGAGAAAACAAAAAATAAAATCAAATTATTAGCTAAAAAAATCATTAGATATGAAAATAAAAAAAAACAACCAAAAGAAAGAAAAAAAATATAAGTGAAAAAATAAATAAAATAAATAAAATAAAAATTATAAGCAGGGAATAAAAATGATTACCTCCACCATATCAAAGCTCTTTCTTATTCTCCCAGCCTGGCGATCAACATGTCTTTTGTCTCCCCATCCCGCGCGTGACCTAATGAATGCAAGCTCGAGGGAAAAAAACAAACAAAAAAAAGCATAAAAAGGGCAGGTGCTAGAGAGGTTCGAACTTGTGACTTTCTACTTAAGAACAAATATTCTATCCACTGAGCTACACGTGCTTTTTCGTATCTTACTGTGAAAAAAACAGTAAACTGGCGAGTTGAACGAACCAAATCGAATCGAACTGAACCGACCCGAACTGGAAACTAAGCAACACTATTGTAATCCACAGTGATTTGTCTCACAAGCTATAGTAACTGGACCATGATCTCTTTTACTATATAGTGCCCGTTTGGGACGGCGGTACAACCGCCGTTTCCTCAAATTTGATTTTTTTTTCTCTTCATTTTAAATGAATTTTTTTTGTGTGTTTTTAAATCATTTTGATGTGCTGATGTCAAAAATAATTTTTAAAAAATAAAAAAAATATCATTTTGATGTATTTCTAAATGAAAAGCACTTTCAAAAGCAACCGCAACCGCCCTCCCAAACAGGCCCATAGTATAATAATTCCTTTAAATATATAAGGATAAAAACTTTTAATAAACATTATTTGCAAGTTTCCTAGTCTATTATATTTTTTAACAAAGTGCTAATTGTGTTTCACAAAAATATTTTTTTGATAGTTATCTTTGAATAACTTGTATTTATTTTTATTTGATAAAACATATTTGAACTTCGTATGCAAACAAACTAGATAATTATATAAATAATCATGCAATATTCTATAAGATAAACTTGATTTATTGTTTATCTAATTTGAAAAAACTAACAATCTAAACAATTTTATTTTCATTAACGCAAATAATCTTTCACGAATCAAAACCAGTCATTCCGACATTTAATGGGGTGAAATTCAAACTAAACATTATTATCTTTAGAAAATTGATAAATTAATAGTAGATTTTCTTTTGTAGTAGGAATATGAAGGATGTTATAAAGGAATACTTGGTCAGTCTCTTAGCAGATTTGACATAATGTTTTTTTGCGAATTGGAGGAGAAAGATGCAATGGACAGATGAGGGTTACCGGTTTATAAAATCGACAGAAGGAAGAGTAAGATCAGATGAGTTGGATTATTGTTCAAGATGTAATTCATGCATGAGAACAAATCCATAGAGAGCATCTACGGTGATTGGCTCAAGTTTGGTGATGAGCGAGGTGACAAGAGATTCATGATTTGATGGGAGTCCAGCAAGAATATTAGGGATAATTTCGCAAGAATGCAGGTGCGTTCAGTATCTAGAGAACCTCCTGCATCAGTTTTCCTCTCATTATCGCCATTAATGGAGCCATTACCTTGATTTGAGTAATGAATCTTACAAGCAGAGTTGTCAGAAATGAGAAGATGGAAGGTGGAATTGTCTTGTAACGGGAGAGCAAAAACTGTCCCTCTCGTATTGGATGGTGCTGAAAAAGTTTATCCAAACCATGTTTCGTGTAAACTCAACTAGTTAATTGCCCGCACTACGTTGCGGGCGGACCAAACAATTTTTATAACAATTGAGATTAAAATATATTGTTTTTACATGTAAAGTTTGATATGATGAAACAGATCAACATACCTTATTATAATAATAATAACATCGAAGTCTTAACTTCTAACATTATCATTACTATTATTGCCAAAACAATAAAAATTATTAAACAAACCCTAGAAAAAAAACAAAAAAGCAAGTAAGAAAAAACAGCTAAAATTATTATTATTTTTCTTAATATTAATATTATTATTGCGTTAATAACGAGAGAGAAAAATAACAATAAATCAAAGACTAAAAAAAAGCCTAAAAACATTAACAAAAGAGAAAATAAAAAATAAAATAAATGATTAAACAAAAATAAAAATTATTAGTCGAAAAAAAATCATTTGACTTGAAAATTAAAAAAATTGACCGCACTACGTTGCGGGCTGAGCAAACAATTTTTATAGTTGTTGGGATTAAAGAAATTAATAGGATTTGCTGCTCCAAAATTAAAATATACTATCTATGCATACAAAATTTAATATAATAAAATAGATCACCACACCCTATTATAAAAATAGCAACATCTAAGTCTTAATATCTAAAATTATCATTGCTATTACTGCCAAAACAATAAAAAATATCAAATTATCCTGAGAAGGAAAAACTCAAAAAACATCAACAAAAGAGTAAGTAAGAAAAAGAACTAAAATTATTATTATTATTATTATTATTATTATTATTATTATTATTATTATTATTATTATTATTATTATTATTATTATTATTATTATTATTATTATGTTAATAATGAAAAAAAACAAAAATAAATGAAAGACTAAAAAAATCCGCAAAACTTTAACAAAAGATCAAGCAAAAAATAAAATAAAAATAAAAATTATCAGGCAAAAAAAAGTTCATTTGACTTGAAAATAATAAAAAAAAACAATCAATAAAAAAACTAAAAGAAAAAACAAAGGGAGAAAAAAAACAGAAATATCAATCTTCAAATGATAATAGATATAAAATAAAATTTAAGAGCTATTTTTTTTCAAAACAATACCACCTCAATAAATAAGGAAATAATAAAAATTAAAAATCAAAGCTAAGAGCACACTTATTCCATAAATATTGAAAAATAAAGGGATTAAAATAAAAAATTAAAAGTATAAGGGCCGAAATGAAAATCAAATATATTATCAATTTCAATCAATGGACAAAAATGAAAAAAATTGAAACTTCTGTACCGAATATATTAAGTTATTTTAACCCAATCCGGAAATTAAAAGAAGGAGGACCGAAGTGAAACATTAACATTTAATTAATTTATATCAAAGGACCCAATCGAATTAAATCAAAATTTATATAACAGAAAACAGGACCATACACAAAATTCAAAGTACAGGGACTGAAGTGAAAAAGCTATAAAACCGGGGGCCTCTCCTGCACTTTTGCATGCAAGAGAGAGAAATGGAAAAACCGGCTTTAACCGGCCACAGTCACGTCCATGGCAAACTTTTGACAAAACGCACCGCACCGGGAGGAAGACCATGCGGAGGCGCTTCTACAGAGACGCCGGTAGCCCATTTCCGGCTACCCTATCATCCCTCACGCGCCACCTCAACAGGGCGTGAGGTGGAATATTGTCGGTCGAGTGCTCCGCACGCGCCGACAGTATTTCGGGGGGGAAAATAATGGTCAATTACCGGTATACCCCTGTGCCTAAGTCATCAATTTTGTCTTATTAGGGGCTATATCCGTATTTAGCCATTTTCAAAAAATATTAAAAAAAAAAAGTTCGGCGGAATGGGCCGGGCCGTACACGTGCAATTATCGCGATAACCCACACGTGCAATTATCGCGGTAACCCTCAACCCAGAAGCCGTTTTTTGTCTTTTGCGAGGGACAATATTTCACTATGCAAAATCAGAAATAACCAGTGAACCGGCCACCCAAACAACCTGAACCCACTCGAAAATTGAGTATTACTATTGTAATTCACAGTAAAAGCACACACATGCGACAATAACTCACCCTTGATCTCCTTTAGTATATTACATAATTTAGAGGGTCAAAAATCACAATTTCCTATCATATTTTGAATGGTTTCCAACTAGGTGGAATGGTTTCCAACTAGCTGGAAGATGAGAGTGTTAAAGGACTATTTCATTTAAAAACTTAAGTTATTAGGTGAGGTCCCAGCATACCTCGTTAAAACCCTTTGAGTTTGGAACTTGTACAAGTCCACACTATCTTGTGGTTAATTTTATCAAATAGAACGAGGATGGTGAGATTTGAACTTGTGACCGTTGGGTTAACAAAATTCTGATATCATGTTAAAATATTTTTTCACCTAAAAATTTAACCTGTTAGATGAGATTTCAAAATATAATTTATTCTTTAAGAGAAGGAAAACGATTAGAGTATCAATGCTAATCACATTAATTTTGTGGCTTCTGAGGTGCATGGTGATCAGCGAAAATGCCAAAGTTGCAGACGGATTAAGTCTTTATTCACTAGCAAAAATTCATTGAATTCACATTTACGGACCCTGTTGCGGAACAAGGCTCCATCAGAAAGCTTTACCTTTCTTATTATCTTGTGTGAAAATGTCCATGACTCTGCGATCATCTCCCTTCATATTCACAAAACACTAAACCGTGTGGGGGAAAGCACTTTAGCTCCCCACACATAGCACTGTGGACTGCAACAGTGTTTTCTTTTTCTTCTTTTTTCGTTCTTTTTCTTTTTTTCTTCTTTTTTTTACTTTCTTTTGTTTTTATTTTCTAATTACGTTTTTTTCCTAATTATTCTTTTTTTTTTCCTCCGTTTTTTGCTTCTTCTTTTTTTGCCTTTTTGTTTTTGTAACAAAACACTAAACCGTGTGGAGAAAGCACTGTATCTCCCCACACATAGCACTGTAAATTGCAACAGTGTTTTCCTCTTCTTCTTTTTTTGTTTCTTCTTCTTCTTTTTTTCTTTTTTTTTCTTTTTCTTTTTTTTTTTATTTTCTGATTATGTTTTTTTTCCTAATTATTCTTTTTTTTTCCTCCGTTTTTTGCTTCTTTTTTTGCCTTTTTTTGTATTTTTTCCTTATTATATATTTTTTTATTTTTTTCTTATTATATTTTTTTTGTTTTTTTCCCCAAAACATTTTTTTGGCTGTTATACTTTTTTATATATTTTTTTCTTTTTCTACTTATATATGTTTTCTCTTTTTTGTTTTTTTAATAATCGGGGTGTTCAAGCTAGGTTAAGCGCACCACGACTAATCTCCATATCCATTTTTTTTTTGCTTTTTTTTACTTTTTTTTGTTTTTATTTTCTGATTACGTTTTTTTCCTAATTATTCTTTTTTTTTCCTCTGTTTCCTACTTCTTCTTTTTTTGTCTTTTTTTTCCTTTTTTCCTTATTATACTTTTATTTTTATTTTTTTCTTATTATATTTATTTTTGTTTTTTTCCCCAAAACATTTTTTTGCCCGTTATACTTTTTTATATATTTTTTTTCTTTTTCTACTTATATATTTTTTTTTTGTTTTTTGTTTTTTTTAATAATCGGGGTGTCCGAGCTAACTTAAGCGCACCACGATTAATCTCCATATCGAATTTTTTTTGATAACCAGGGTGTCCAGGCCAACTTATGCATACCACGACAATCCCCGGACCCACATTTTTTTTCTAAAGTGCTTTCCTGCTGGTATTTTGTTTTCTTTTTTTTCTTATACTTTTGTTTTGTTCACTTATATATTTTTTTATAACCGGGATCTTCGACCAGCTTAAGCACACCACGACTAATTCCTGGGCCGAATTTTTTTAAAAACAATATGGATTGCTACAGTGCTTTCACGCTTATACCTTTTTTTTGTTTTCTTTCGCTTATATATTTTTTTATAATCATGGTCTCTCAGCCAACTTAAGCTCTTTTTTTAAAACTTTTTTTCACCTATATATTTTTTTTATAACCAGGATCTCCGGGTCAGCTTAAGTGCACCACCACTACTCCCGGACCAAATTTGTTTTTTGATAATCGGGGTGTCCAGGCCAGCGTGGACGCACCATGACTAATCCCTGGACCAATTTATTATTATTATTATTTATTTTTTTCCTTATACTTTTTTTTGTTCACTTATACTTTTTTTTATGACTGGGGTCTCCGGTCTAGCTTAAGCGCACCACGACTAATTTCCAGACTGATTTAAAAAAAAAAACAATATGGATTGCTACAGTGTTTTAATGCTTATACTTTTTTTTTCACTTATATATTTTTTTATGATCGGTGTCTTCAGGCCAACTTAAGCTTTTGTTTTTTTGTTTGTTTGTGTTTTTTTCCACTTATATATTTTTTTATAACCGAGATCTCTGGGTTAGCTTAAGCGCACCATGACTAATCATCGGATCTTTTTTTTATAATCGGGGTGTTTGGGTCAGCTGATGCGCACCACGAGTTCTATAAGTACGTATATACCCCCTATAAGACAAAATCCAAGAGTTGGTTATACGGGTGTATTGGTAATTTACCAATTAAATTTTCTATCGCAGTGTTATGGGCACTTCTTCGGGCACGACGTCAATTTCAGAGCTCATGCACATTTTGGATGACGCGTGCGGTGTCGTAGAACTTCTAAAAATGTATATTACTTTTTTATATATTCATTTTATTATGTAAAATGTGTTTAAAATAATATCATGGTATTATAGGTATTTTCAATTTCTTTCATTTTTGTGCATAGTACAATAATCATAATACCCTCAAATAAGACAAAAACCAAGAATTGTCAGTGGGGGTGTCCCGGTAATTTTACTTTTTTAGCGCACAATAAAATAACTTTTGTAGCCTCAAATAAGACAAACAGAAGAGTTACCTACGGTGGTGTTTCAAACATTTCACGTTTAACTATACATGCTTAAGAAAGAGTTTCACTCTCATTTTATACCACCAAAGCTAAACTTACTATATTTTTTTAACACGAGTTGCATTTAATACAAATAAAAATAATAATAAAAATTAAAAATCTAAACTAAGAGCGAAGGTGTATAGATACAAACAAAAAAATTAAAACTATCTTAGAAGGATCGAAAAAATCAAGGGATCAAAACAACACTAAAAATTAAGAGAATAAAAACCAAAATACAAATAAAAAATTATGTGTTAAAACTAGACAAAAAAAAAATTAATCCCTGCGGTGGAGCGCGGGTTTATGGCATGTATTTATTTATTTCAAGTTCTTTGATTAGTGCTTCAACTTTTTAACGCAACTATAATCTATTCATGGGACACCCAACTACAAACAGTTTATTAACCATGTCATTTATAATAGAACCTTGTTAACCTAGCAGTCACGAGTTCAAATCCTACCACTCTTATTCTATTTGATAAAAATTAAACGTAAGGTAATGTGAAATTATGTAAAAGTTTCAAACCCAAAAAACTTTCACTTGAGAAAATATGTTAAAGAATAGTATATACTAGTTAATTGCCTACACTACGTTGCGGGTCAAACAAATATTTTTTTTATAATTGTTGAGATTGAAATAATTAATAGATTTTATTAGTTTAAAAATAAAATATAACATCTATATATGCAAGATTTGATATAATAAAACATATCAGCACACCATATTATAACAACAACAACATCAAAGGCTTAACATCTAAAAATATCATTACTATTATTGCTAAAACAATAAAAATTATTAAATTATTCCGAGGAGAAAAAACTAGAAAACATTAATAAAAGAGGAAGAAAAAAGAACTAAAATTATTATTATTATTATTATTATTGCGTGAATAATAGGAAAATAAATTCAATAAAAGATTAAAAAAGCCCAAAAAATTTAACAAATCAACGGAAAAAAATGAAAAAAAAAATTATTAGCTAAAAAAAACATTTGACGTGAAAATAAAATAAAAAACTAATAAAAAAACAACAGAAAAAAAATATCAATTTTCAAATGATCATAAATACAAACTAAAATTTAAGAACAAATTTTTTGAAAAAAATGTTATCTCGACAAAATAGAAAATAATAAAAATTAAAAACCAAAACTAAATGCACATACATATAAACATGGACAAAAATAGGGACTATTTAAGAACTATAAAAAATTAAAAGTATAAGAACCGAAACGAAAATCAAATATATTATCAATTTCAATCAAATGAAAAAATTGAAAAAATCAAATAAAGTATAACATCTATACATGCAAGGTTTGATATAATAAAGCACATCAACACACGCTATTATAACAACAGGAACATCGAAGCCTTAACATCTAAAAATATCATTACTATTACTGCTAAAACTATAAAAAATATTAAATTACTCTGGAAAAAAATCAAAAACATTAATAAAAGAGAAAGCAAGAAAAAAAACTAAAACTATTATTATTATTGCGTTAATAAGGGGAAAAAATTCAATCAAAGAAAATAAAAGGCCAATAACTTTAATAAAAGAGAACAAAAAATAAAATAAAATAAAATTATTAACTAAAAAAATGTGAAAATAAAAAAAAAACCAAAAGAAAGAACCAAAAAAAAATGCATAAGTGAAAAAAAAAATATAAACAGGGAATAAAAATGATTACCTCCACCATATCAAAGCTCTTTCTTATTCTCCCAGCCTGGGGATCAACATTTCTTTTGTTTCCCCATCCCGCGCGCGGCCTAAAGAATGCAAGCTCTAAGGGGAAAAAAACAAAAAATAAAAAGGTCAGGAGCTAGTCAGGCTCGAACTCGTGGCTATCTCCTTGGAAAACAGACACTCTAACCACTGAGCTACAGACACTTCTTCGTTTCTGACTGTGAAAAAATAAGCAAAACCAATAAACTGGCGAGCTGAACGAACCAAATCGACCCGACCCGAACTGAAAACTGAGCAACATTATTGTAATCCACAGTGATTCTTGAAACTTCATCTAAGAGTATCTTCAATTCAAAAAGGCATTTTAGAAAGCTAAATTGATAAAATGAATTTTTGAATAGTATAAATATGGTTTTTAAGTTTATGTGTATTCCAATGGTAAAAGTCATTTAGAATAACCATTTTTTGTATATCATTTTAAATATAGTGCAATTATTTTATATATAATATAATTATACAATTAATATGAGTAAGTTATATAATGAAATAATTGCTTTTAAAAAACCCTCCAGCATTATAATTATTACTTTTTTAATTATATTTAAATAAAAATATCAAATTTGAACTAAAAATCCCGCAACATTTTAAATTTTAAAATATTAATAAAAAGTCGCTAACTTAAAAAAACAAACTGAATTGATATCAATTTTATAACACGATAATATACTATCAATTAATAAAATTAACACACTAAACAATATGTTTAAAGTAATCAATAAGTGTAAACATAATTAATTTAAAAATACATTCTCTAACAAATAATTCAATCAAATTAATTACAAATTAAAACTCTTATCTGCCATAATTTCTAACTTTCTATTTTGAAAATACATGGAATTGTGTTAGTTGACATGTTAAATTCTATCTAACTCAAACTTTATCAAACTCATGCTACTAATAAACTTATAAAAACAAGAAAACATGGAATTCAATCAATCCACAAATTCCAAAACAACCAAATTAAGAATCCAATAAAATAACCAAATTAAGAACGCAAAGACAATCGATTATTCTGTTTTGACCCAACACGTTAAGGGAACCAAAAGGAATGATTTGGATCTTGTACGCCATTGCAACGAGGAGGAAAATCACAGAGTAGCAACACTCGATATTCTAGAGCTGTTCATTTCACTTCATTTAGTTACAATTCTGAAAAATGATGCAGTTCCTGAAGAGGGTGAAAACTGGAGTTTAGACCAAAACAACTTATGCAAATAATTCTAGTTCTTGATGATGTACTGCATCTGTTGATTCGGCAAGGACACATTTCAAGTTAAACACATTTCTTTCTTTCTTTCTTTAACTATGCAGATCATGTCTTAGAATGTTCTTCCCTAGCTCAGTTACTCACTGAAAACACTTCGGCTTCTAAAAGTTGGTGGAAGAATTCAAATTAAGCTCATCCAATAGTTAACATAATATGTTCTCGTACAACCCTGGAAAATCAGAGCACGAGAACACAAAATAAACCACAAATGCTTGTTCATATTCCTAGAAAGAAAAATCATACAAGGCAAGAAATAAAAATGCATAAACATTTTTCTATTTATTCCCACAAAACAAAAATCATACAAGGTAACAAACAAAAATAAACCACAAATGCTTGTTCATATTCCTAGAAAGAAAAATCATACAAGGCAAGAAATAAAAATGCATAAACATTTTTCTATTTATTCCCACAAAACAAAAATCATACAAGGTAACAAACAAAAATAAACCACAAATGTTTGTTCATATTTCAGAACACAAATTCTTTTGTTTAATACCAAAATGTATAAACACATGCGTATTACTTTGTGGAAGGGACAAATTCCAGTTATCAAAAGTTGAAAAAAATCATGAAATCAGCAAGAACTTAAAGGATATGTCGCCATGGACAGTCCAATATAGAGAAACGAGAGCAAACCCAATTGAAAAGGGAGAGAATACTTTTGGTAAGATGTTGGGGATCATACAAGGCAAGAAACCGTGGTTATGAAGATCATTTAGGTAATACGAGTATGCTTACTAATTGATTTTTTATATGCAGTAATAAGTTATTTTAATATGTAATTAATAAAATTATAATGGATAAAATATGCCATAAATAATTTTTTTCCCGCCTCAAAGGAATAATATAATCGAAGGCTTGCATCTTTTTTAATTGTAGATCACCTAGGCAAAAAACAATTTTGATTTTTTTTCCCCAGTAATATTAGATCTGACACATTAAAAAAAAATATTGGAAGTTTTTTAAGAAATAGACTTAATTTTTTTGCGTGCTATAATTAGTTATTTTAATGTTTATTAGTAAAATTGCAATTGATAAAATATGTTAAAAATGAGTTTTTTGCGTGCTATAATTAGTATGCTTGCTCGCGCGTTGCGCTAGACTTTTTTCTATGTAGAAAACTAATTGATTTTTTACATGCTGTAATTAGTTATTTTAATATTTGATTAGTAACATTACAATAGATAACATATGTTATAAATAATTTCTTTCCCGCCTAAAAGGAATAGTGTAATCGAAATGGGAAGGGGTTCGTATATTTTTTAATTGTAAATAACCTAGGTAAATTTGTCAATTTTTTTTTGAGTTGCCTTTTTCCCCAGCAATATTAGAACTGACACATTATAAATAAAAATTATTGTAAAATTTTCAAGAAATCAATTTAATTTCTTTGCGTGCTATAATTAGTTATTTGCCATCTAAAAGGAATAGTGTAATCGAAATGGGAAGTGGCTTGCATTTTCTTAATTGTAGATAACCTAGGTAATTTTTTTTTTGAGTTGTCTTTTTTCCCCAGTAATATTAGATTTGAAATATTAAAAATAAAAACACTGTAATTTTTTTTTCAGAATTAAACTTAAACAAAAGAGCAATCCAAAGCAATTTTTTTTTTAAGATTTATTCATCATATTTTTATATCAAATGTATTTAAGAATACTGATATTAATTTTTTTTTTCAAGAAATCCTAGGTTATTTTTTCTCTCTCTATATATTTTCAGGCGATAATATTTGATAAATATTAAAACATATAATTAGTCTCACATACTTTAATTTGAAATAAATATACAAACATATAATTAATTTGACATACTTTAAATAATATATTTAATTTAAAGGAAAAAATTGAAGTAAATCCAAACATTGAAATTAAATAATTTAAAACTAAACCGGAAATTAAAAGAATTGGGACCGAAATGAAATTGGAATCAATAAGTAACTTGTATAGAAGGATAAAATTGAAAGAAATCAAACTTTGATACTGAAAATATTAAGGATTTATAATAAATTTGCATGGAAGGATGAAATTGCAAGCAATCAGAACTTTGATACCAAATATATTCCGGATTTCAGAGAAATCTGAAAAATTAAAAGACTGAGGACCTAATTGAAACTACAATAGATACTCAATTTCAATTGAAGGACTAAATTGAAACAAATCAAAACTTATATAATAACAATAAGGGCTAGAAAAACAAATCTAACGTTCAGGGACTGAAATGAAATTTGACAAAAAGCATATGCGCTGACGTCAGCTTGCGCAGGAGGAGAGAGAAATGGGGGGGAATTCAAACGACCATTGACACGTTTCCGGATACCATATCGTCACACGCGCCGCACCAGGTGGAAGAGAACATGCCTGAAAATCATTCTAGATGGCTGTCAGGCATTTTTGGACGCCGGATCAAGCCTCACGCGTTGTCTGAAACACGCGTGAGCACGGAAATGGACGGCGCGTCCGTCGACGCGCCAGCAGTAAAACAAAAATAATAATAATAAAACATTGGCTAATTACCGGAACGCCCCTCACTCCTAGGCATGATTTTTGTCCTTTTCGAGGGATAAAATAGTTAATGCACTGTTCAATAATAAAAAATAAAAACAAAAACCCGCCCAGCCGAACTGGGCTGAACCGGACCGAAAACGGTCAATGACCGTTGAGCCCCTGAAAGTGGCAGCGTTTTTTTGTCTTTTTCGAGGGGTTTTTTCGTTAATACACTGTTCATTGATGGAAAAAAAAGGCAATCGTCCGCGCGCGAAGCACCAGAGCAGATATCTAGTCCACATGGACAATGAGTCACAGTGAACAGGAACAATGCATTCTCTTTTAGCTTTTGTTGAAATGAGTTACAGAGTGGAAGATTCGTTAACTCATGGCAATCGTTTTAAAAATAACCCAGAAAAGTCTCAGCAACCATAAAAGATTTGTGGGCCCAAAAACCCATAAAAAAATTCCAGACTTTCGTTCATATTCCCTCTCTTTCTCAGCAACCAAACACGATAACGAATAAGACCCACAAGAAAATTGTAAAAGATTTCAAAACTTTCACTCACTTCCCATCTCTTTCTTAGCTCCCGAACCCGAAATGCATAAACAAAATAAGACCCACAAGAAAATCTTGTCTCCCTCGCTCAACTTGTGACTTGTAAATTGTTACCTAGAACCTAGAATCGAAACTCTCCAAATATCACAACAGATCGTGACAATCAATCAATCAAAAACCCATATTGAAACCAAACCCATATTAAAAATCAAAGCAACCAACATCTATTTTGCCTCTCAAATCAAGAAATAGAAAGGGAGTGTCTCGGCAGCAAGCTTTCCTCTTCCATCCGCAATGTAAGCCTCACGATATCACCCATCTTGCATTCGCCGATGATGTTCTGCTGCTTGCTAGAGGTGATATGTCTTATGTCCTAGCGCTTCTCCGTCAGTTAGAGATTTTTGGGCAGAATTCTGGTTTGGAGGTAAATCCTTCCAAATCCTCCATTTATTTTGGGGGAGTGGGTGAGAGTTTGAGACAAGAAATCATCCAAGCTACGGGGTTTGTTGTAGGGTCTTTCCCCTTCAAATATCTTGGAGTGCCTTTAAGCCCTCATCGGCTGTTGGTGAGCCAGTTTTCTCCTCTTCTTCATAAGCTCCAGGCTGCTATTCAGAGTTGGGTGGGCGAGCATCTCTCTTATGCAGGAAGGCTTGTACTCCTGCGATCTATCCTCTATGGCATGGTTCAGTTATGGATTAGTATCTTCCCTCTTCCGGAAACCGTCATTACCAACATTATCCGTCTTTGCAGGAACTTCTTATGGACAGGTAATGTTCAGAAATCTCATTCGGCTCTAGTTGCTTGGAAGAATGTGTGTCTGCCCAAGCAGGAAGGTGGGGTGGGCCTCTTTGACATCAAAGCCCGTAATAAAAGTTTTCTGGTGAAGCATCTTTGGAATATCCATCAGAAGACTGATTCTCTTTGGATCAAATGGATTCATCACTTCTATCTTCCGACTCAATTGATTTGAGATGCCCAAGCTAAAAAAGCTTCATCTCCTCTATGGAAAACTTTTATTTCCTTAAAAGATCAACTTGTCCAGGATTGTGAGAGTAGCTCCGCTGTTGTTACTACTATGACCTCCTAGTCTGCTGGTACAAGTTGTTTCTCAGCTAATGCTTATGAGCACTTTCGAGTGAAGGGCCGCATGATCCACTGGGATAGGGTGGTGTGGTAGCCATGGTCTTTGCCAAAACATTGTTTTGTGTTGTGGATTGCGGTGTTAGATAAGCTCAGAACTAAATATCGCCTGCACTTCATTCCCACTGACACTAGCTGTGTTTTGTAGTCATATCTGGAGTTGCATAGTCATTTATTCTTCAAATGTCCCTGGACTTCGAACTTATGGGGAAACATTATTTGGTGGCTGCATATCCATCGTAGGATGTGCTCCCTTCCTAGTGCTATTCGGTGCCTCTCCCCAAAACGAAAAACGATGGTTTCTAGAATGCGACGAGTCTCTCTTGCCATCTCGGTTTATCTCATTTGGGCAGAGCGTAATAAAAGGCTATTCGATTCTTCTTCATCCTCAGTGGAGGGAATCTTTCGGAGATTCCAGGTTTTGTTCTTCACAGTTTTTCACTTCCATGAAAGAGATCACTTCTCCATTGATGTTGGCTAATATATGGACTGGTCTTAATGGGGTGGTGTTGGTTGCCGGCTGCATCCTTGCTTGCTTTGCTGGGTTGTTTTGTTGGGTTGATGTGTGGCTGCTTCATCCATAGTGTGTGCTTCTGGCCTTTGCTTAGATTGTGAGATCTTGTTGTTTTTTCATATAACTTTTGTATTTCTTTTAGTTCTTGCTTTTTGCTTGTTTCCTAGCCTGCCAGCTTCTTAGTTGGATTGTGGGCGGATACGATGCTTCTTGTTTTGGCTTCTACTTAGTTTGCTCTTTGGGAGTGTGTTCCCTTGAGGTGTCTTTTCTCTTTTAGGTTTCTTTGACTTTATTGTTCGCAGCTTGTTTTATTCTTTGATATTTGATAAAAAAAAAGAAAATAATTTTTTTTTAGAAAACAAACCTTTCTGTATGGAAGCAACGAGTTCTTGTTCGGATCTTCACTCAGAAATCAACCAGTTCTTCTTCTTCTTTACTCTTATAGAGCTACAAATCCTTGAAGAATAAACGGTTGCTTGTTCGGCTTTGGTGAAGCAACATATTCGGGTGAGTTAATTATGTTCACGTAACCTTAAAATATTGATGCTAAGTTCACTAAATTAGGATCATTTTTCCTGAAAAAATAAAATAAAATTCAAAGTGATAATATGCACCCACATTTTTTTCAGTTTCCCGGCTCGTTCAACCCATTTCATCTCGTGAAGGATTATATTTTATCGTATTTTAGGCCGGGAATTAAAGGGAGAAAACAGATTAAAGAATCAAAATAAAATGATAATGTAGGAATTATATTTTTTTATTTAATACAGCGACAATTCCTTAATTATTTTTTAATATATAATAATAGTTTTGTAAATAATTTAATTTTTATGCATTTTAATTATAAAAAAAAGAGGAAAAAGGAAAGAAGGATGATGTCATTGTCCGAAACATAGGAGCGGGATGGGTCTAGTCACTGTCAGTGCAGACCTCCGCTTCTCTACTCCATATTATACGCTCAAAATGGAACACCCAACCCCACTCCTCCAAAACACAAATATTACGAGAAGCTCAAAAAGATCTTGTTTCAAATTTCAAAAACCCAAAAAATACCCTCCGAAACCCTCCTCTTTCTCTTCTTCTCTGCTCTGCTCTACATTTACAGATCCAAGCAAACATGTTGTCGAGCCGAACCATTCGAAGCCCAGAAAAACCCGAATCCAAATTTGAAGACGAGGAGGAGGCGGAGGAATTGGAGCGGTTGGAGACACAAGTGAAGCAAATTGCAAAAAAGATTCTCGAGTACAGAGCCACTTTACCTGATCAACTCAAAACTACTGTCGCTTCGCTTCCTTCTTCGCAACGACCCATTTTACCTGATTGCGATTCCGGCACGGATCCTGGTCCCCCCGGTGAACTTAACCCAGGTTAGTTAGTTTCTGTCTTCTCTTTTAGGTTTTAAACGCAATCTGTGTTAAGTGAAAATTATGTGCTAGTGTGTCGGGTACTGATATATTTGGTGATTCGTGTGCTGTTTCTTTTGAAGTTTTACATAATTGCAAAATTTGTTGATTACAAGTGTTAATGAGTTGTTGGGCCAGCATAATTTTAATGTTATATAGTATTAGTTCCTAAAGATTAGGTCTTAAACCGTTGCTCAAGGTCGGTTAAAGATTTTAATTTTAGGATGGGCTCGAATGATATGCCATTTACAAGTTTCATGGAAGTATTATTATTATGACTGTCGTGTGATTTAATTGACGAAGACTTTATCAATTAATTAATTCAAGCTGATGATATTGGAGATCAGATAATTTATGCTGGATTGCCTGGTGTTAATGAACAATTTTAGTTTTAGGTCAATGGATGTGTCATCTACAAGCTGTGTTGAATTATGTGTAAATTGGAAGGAAGCGAGGAAGGCAGACATTGTTTTGTGCGCTGTAAAGACTCCTGTTTAGCAGGATTGCATGCTTGGCATGTGCAGTGATGATTAGAGCTGAATGAAGATGAAGTTTGTGGTTTTCTGCTGATTTCTATGGAAATAGAGGTAGTCAAATATTCACCTCTTGGTTCGTTAGTGTGATCAGTATAGAGTATAGCGCTTAAAAAATAGGAAATGATATAATTTGAAGCTTGTTGTCCGAGTCCAATACTGCATTTATATTTACTTTTTGGAGGTTCATCGTTGCAATTGTTTTGATTGCAACTCTTTTTCAACCTAAATAACTGAACAGTGTTTTCCAATTTTTCTTGTTCCTTCACTTTTAAGTTGAGAAAGCGACATGGTGATGTTTGAATTCAAGGCTTTAGAGATTTTTGCTAGAAAATAATATAAATTATATATTAAAATCTTATCTAATAACTTAAACCATCTTACCATATAGTTTAAGCTTTTGATTTAAAATAGGTTTCTTACAGAATATTAGAACTTTAATGATCACAAGTTTGAATTTATTTTTCTCTATTTTTTTCTAGTTAAAATCATTAGTAGCTCAAAATAGTGTGAGTTTGTATAAATCTCAAAATTAGATATATCTGTCGATTTTTTATTGTGATCGTTGCGTTGACCATATCTTCACATCATGCAGATTCAGGAGAGGACAAATCCAGTAGAGCGGCATTCCTCACGAAAGAGGACCAAGAGACTGCCGAGAAAGCACAATTGTTGAACGAGAAAATTTCCAGCAATGTCTCCACTATGCCTGTAGTTTTGAAGAGGATGAGAGATTGTATTTCTAGGATTAGCAAACTAGATTCCTACATACATCCGGCTTTTAAAAAGAGAAGGACAAGCTGAGTTTGCTCTAGTTTTAGCATCTGGTCTTAATTTCAAGGTGAATGGCTAGGGTTGCCTGTACTGTCTTCGATCTGTACAGTAGATCCATGCATGATCCTGCTGCGGAAATGAAGGGAGGGCTTGCCGACCAAATTAGCCTAACAGGCCTGGATTGAGGAGTTTTCTCCGCAAACCAAATAATTATTTAATTGTTTGTTTGCCAACAAAATAATTATTTAATTGTTTAGCCACCGGTTCTCATAAACCCATCAGCCACATTTAGGCTGTGTTTGGAACATGATTGTCATCCTCAAACAATTCAATTTATAATAAGATTTCAAAAATAAATTAGACGTTATAATTTGCTACATTAATTTCTCTTCGACTTATTTGCCTTTTTATGTTTTCTCGAAAACCCTTAGTTCCTTACTTGGCATCAATTGTTATTAAACTATTATTGTTTCTTTTAAGGTATATTATTAATTTACCATAATATAAGCGATCTTGTAACAAAAAAAGATTTATGTATCAAAAATAATTTCTAAATTAAGGGCAAAATAGCCAAGATCTGAATTAATTTCTATAATTGAATTCAATTATATGGTTTAATATTTTATTTCAAATATAAAAATTATAATAGGTTATTATTTTAATTTAAAATTTCCTATGAATTGAATTCATAGTTATGTTCAAAAACTATTTTTTTTAGTTATGTTTTTTTTTAAAAAATAATAACTAAAAAACACCCCTTCCTGGTAGATTTTTTTTTTATTTCAAACGGAATATGAAAATTGAAAACCTCATATAATGTTTTGTTTGAGAAGTTTTTTTTATTTTGGTCGCCAGCCCCAGTATCCGGGTTGCCCCGACTAATCTGGTGGTCGTCCCGGGTCGCATGTCTGGCAGTGGCAGGTGAGGCTACCAATGAGTGTTGTTGCGTACACGGGGACTCGAAACCGAGACCTCGTTTAAGCAGAACAAGCTGCTTACCACTTGAACCAAGCCCCAATGGTATTTTTTGTTTAAGAAGTTAATATGCCTTGACATTTTACATTATGTGCGTTAAAGAGTTATTTTTTAAGTAAAATCTCCCTTTATTTATTTATTTTATGTAAAGTAGCTATGTTGAGAAAATAATATGTTGGGTTGGAAATTGATTGCGTCATTACCAATGATGTAATTTAATAAATTACGTTGTTTCTATTGAAATATTTTTTTAAAAAATTATTTTTTTATTCTCAATATTTATTTGTTTTTTAATCAGTTATATATATATATATATATATATATATATATATATATATTCAAAAAATTTAGCCATCAAAACAATTAATTTATGACATCATTTTATTCCCATTTTTTTTGTCATAATCACTACTTAACATATCGAGATTTAAATTTACAACAACTAACCTACTAAGAAATTATATTGAGTTTTAAAGGGATTAAAACTATAATCTTCTTGGGTAATTTATTTAATATACTCCTCTCAACCTCTCTTGAAAATAGAGAAATTATTGTTTCAATCATTGTTATCAATTATGTTTGGCTCCTGTTGAAATAACTAATATATTTTGTGTCTTTTTAAAAAACAAAATAAAATAAATTTTATCTTGAAATCACATTTCTCAATTAAAATTTAACGTTTAGTTTTTTGATATACCCTCAATTAAATTCAACTCTTAACAACCAAATAATTAAGTGAAATTTATTTCTTCCTAACCTAGTTTTTCACTTAGCAAAAGAGAAAAAAACTGAATATATTAAAATATATTTTAAAAATACATATATAATTTTGACATCAATATATTAAAATATCAAAAATTAATAATTAAAAATTAAAATTAAATTAAATTTATTCAAAAACATTTTTAAAACAGTAAACTAACCATCAAATGCTGGAAGAGCAGTGGCCGTTGGGTCAAACAGCAAGACGGACAGACTCCAACTGGGCATCTTAAAGCATTAAACAGGGTAGATGCTTGCAAAGCCAACACACTCTACAGGGAAATGGGTTTGACTAACTGGTAAGCTATCCATCAAGATGCCTAGTCTCTCTATCTGCGTAGCTGTGTTTTTTGTTTGTTGTTCTTACTATTTCTTTCCCTTTCATTTGTCGTCTAAACCTACCAATCAAAAGTAGCGACTCCAAAGAACCCAACTTTTTGCAACTCATGATACACCAACCAATTCTTTGTACTTAAACCCGTTTTAGTGTTTTTTATTTTTACTTTTTTTAGTGTTTGTTGTTTCTTTTATATATGAGGGTCACTCGTTTCTTAATTTTTTTAGCTGAATAACTTCATTCTTTGTTGTGATCAATGTCTTAAAGATTTTCATAAGCCTTTGAAATGTCTTGTATGTATACTTTCTTCATATTGCTGTTTTGATCACTGATTCCTCAACAAGAAAGTTTAATTCCTTACTGTATAATCTCACTGTTATTCTAAACCCAATTGGATTTTCCCACAAAATCCGAGTTCCCTGTATTCATTGATGTGTTGATCTCACTTGAGTCATGTTTCTTGATGGATATATTATTATGCTTTAATCATAGGCCTCTATGTCAATCCTCTGTGGCCTTCCAGTCCTTGAATGTGTGTACTGCCTTGGCTGTGCTCGGTGGCTATGGCAAAAATGCCTATACACTGCTGGTCTTGAAAGTGAGAACTGGGGCTTAGCCACAGCTGAGGAATTTGAGCCCGTGCCTCGTCTTTGTCGCCTAATCCTATCAGTCTATGAAGATGATCTTCGGCACCCCCTTTGGGCACCGCCAGGTGGCTATGGTATTAACCCTGATTGGGTAATTGTGAAGAGAACTTATGAAGAGACTGGGGGATGTGCTACTCCTTATATGATTTACCTGGATCATGATAATGTTGATATAGTGTTGGCTATTAGAGGGCTTAATTTGGCAAAGGAAAGTGATTATGCAGTTTTACTTGATAATAAACTGGGGCAGACCAAGTTTGATGGTGGTTACGTGCATAATGGGCTATTGAAGGCTGCAAAGTGGATTTTTGATGCAGAATGTGAGCTTTTGAGGGATTTGGCTGAGATGAATCCAGATTATAGGTTGACTTTTGCTGGACATTCGTTAGGTGCAGGTATAGTGTCATTGATAGCAATGTATGCTGTTCAAAATCGAGATAGATTGGGGACCATTGAGAGGAAGAGGATCAGATGCTTTGCCATGGCTCCTGCTAGATGCGTGTCGCTGAATTTGGCTGTGAGATACGCTGATGTTATCAGTTCTGTCGTGCTTCAGGTAGGACTTCCCTGTGCTTCCAGCTATGTTTGAAATTAAGTAAAGGTGCTTAAATTTTTAATTCATCAGTCGATTGGAAACACCAACAAAAATGATGATGATGAGTGGTCTTGATGAGAATGGCGGTAGGAGCATTTTCTGGTTTTACTGAAATGAATAAAACCTGGTCAAAGTGGCTACCAAAGCATGTTGAAAGCATCAGCTTATATAAGAATCACAAACCCTGCTGGTTCGAAAACTAATTATGTGCAGGATTGACAATTTTAATCTGTCCCTTGTCTTACAATTGTAAACTGCTGCCAAACTCTGAATGATGGAACAAGCAAAGAGTTTGATCCCTTAGACTTCTAGTCTGTCAGTTTCTCTTTCTGTGCCTAGGAATAGTGTTATGTGCTCTGTTCTAATATGAGTTACTGAATGAACCAGGATGATTTCTTACCTCGGACAACTACTGCTCTGGAAGATGTTTTCAAATCAATTTTCTGGTAAAAGATAGTATGTCTTCCTCACCTTTTCATAACTATATATATATATATATATATATATATATATATATATATATATATATATATATATATATATAGTTATATATTCTTTTATGGCATCTGGTAGCCTGGCATATATTCTAATGGAAAATATGTTGAGATTTGTGACTTTTTAAAAATAAGAAGAAAAAAAAAATCAATCTGGTCAATATGCTTTTCACAAACAAAGAGTGCATCTGTGCAAATACACTTAAACAGAGCTTTTCCATTTGGCTAGTTGAGGAAACTGCCGATAGTCTCCAAGGGGCGTGACGTGATGGCAAAGGACTTGAGATTTGTACAACAGGTTTCGAGTTCGAGTTAGGACGTGAATCTCTTGTAAGAGCCTGGAACAGCCGGGGTTTTACTCGTTCATCTAGACCCACAAAGTGCGTTTTCCGGGGAGTGGGGTTTCCTCGAATCTAAAAAAAAAAAAAACTGCTGATAGTCATCTATGGACTCTTATGCTTGCACATGTAGTCTTTGTTTCAACAATCATGTGCTCTACTGGAGTTCGTTAAGATACGAAGCTGATTTTTGTATTTTGAACAGTTTGCCTTGTCTGCTTTGCCTGATGTGCTTGAAGGATACTTGCACTCTCGAGGAGAATATGCTTAAGGATCCAAGGCGGCTATATGCACCTGGCCGCCTATACCATATTGTTGAGAGGAAGCCCTTCAGGTAAATTCAGCTGTATTTTGTTGCAATTTTATATGCGCCTAACAAAGTAACCAGCCAGGTGTTTATATGCCTTTGCTGAAGGAATGCGGGGATACAAAGAAGGATTCTCCTGCTGAGAAATAAGAGTAAAAGGCAGGGGAAGAGTGAAATAGAAATAGGGAGTCTTGATGATGGTAAGGGTTATGCTTACCAATTTGACCTACAATACTGATAAAGACAGACTTATAAGGCTCTTCCTCAAAGCCAAAGTAGATTAACAATGCCTCAGGAATCCTGAAACCAGCATTCATCGAGGGCTGTGCATACACTCTTCCATTTGAGATGTCAGTGTTTTCCCCAAGGCAGGGGAGCATTTCATTCATGTGCTAGGAACAGTTCTCAAAGAGTAACTGATTATTAGCGTTGAATACTTTATGAGCAAAAGAGTGGTCAGTTGTCACCATGATGTGGTGGTTGCCTCTCAATTTTGATTTCTGGAGGTTTATTTATGAAAATTTATGTGTTTTAGATTTTTGATTATTATCTTAATTGTAATGACAGTACCTCTACACTCTGGTTTCAGGATAGGAAGATTTCCTCCAGTTGTCAGAACAGCAGTCCCTGTGGATAGGCGCTTTGAGCACATAGTTCTTTCATGCAACGCGACTTCTGACCACACCATTATCTGGTTAGAGAGGGAGTCTCAATGGGCTGTTGATGTAAGCCTAACTTCTTCCTTGGCAAGTAGTAAGACATGATAGTGTGAGTTGGGGCCAAGATTGAGACTACTTTCATTACTGGTCTAGTTTGAGTCATGAACCAAACTTGTAAAGCCATTTTTATTTCTAAGAAAAAAAAACTTTGGTTTGTCCAGCCTATAGGGAGGTTAGTCAGCTTTTTCACGACTTCTGTAGTTCAAATAGCAGCATCTGGAATATTTGTTGCAAGTTTCTGATAAACCCCCCACCCCGAGACCTGCCATATCTATAGATCCATTGTATATGATGAAGGCTATGCCAGTCAAGCGGATCTTGTAGCTCTATTATGTATTATAAAGTCAGTGTCAGACTGTCAGTCATGTGTTTCTTGTGTATTCACATTGTTTTATTAGATGACCGGAGATTGAGAATTAACTTCTACATTGCTGACAAAACTGGAACACCATTTTCCTTTCAGTTGATGCTGGAGAAAGATCGGATCATGGAAATTCCAGCACAACAACGGATGCAGCGGCAGGAGTGTCTTGCACGTGAGCACAGTGAAGAATATGAGGCGGCACTTCAGAGAGCTGTTGCTTTGAACATACCACAGGCAGCCTACTCACCTTCTTATGGAACCTTTGCTGAAGTGGAGGAAGGGGAGAGTTCTGGCAGCTCAAGGGGAGCAGGTTCGTTGTTGTCGTTAAAGAGAATGAGGGAGCACTGGGACAACTTTATAGAGCGTCTTTTTGATGTGGATGAATCTGGTCGAATGGTGTTCAAGAAGTCCTCCACCTAGACTTTCCTTTTCTTCTTTTTTGTTGTAATTTGTCAGCCAAAATAGGTTCAATTTGTTATTCGATTGTATTTTGATGGCCTGTGGAATTCTCTGCTTTAACCACGGATAAAAAAAATTATACATGGAAAGAATATGTTACCGCCTTCAGGCGTGGCGAGATCATTGTAAACAAGAACTTGGCGGCAGCCTATTGTGCGAGCGCATCTAGAAATTACGAAGATCCCGCTATACACAAGTTTTTTCTGCCTCGCCTTAAGCAAAGATTACGGTCTGGAAGTAGCTGGCTAGAAGGATTTTGAGGAGCATACGAATACAATTGAAGATCCGGTAGAACATGAGAAGGAAATAATAAATGAAAGGGGAAGGGGGAAGATGTGCCACTAATGAATTACTAATTTCAACTTTCTGAACTGCACAAAAGCCAATTCAAAAAGTTTCAACTCGAGCATCAAAGGAAGCTCGAATCTAGAGGTAGCGGAGAACCTGGCTGTTTTGAGTTTGAGGTTTCATTTACAGAGTGTTAGAACTATTTCAGTACTATTCCTTAGTTACAATATAAAAACTACTACTCCACTGTTATACATTATGGTAAGCCCCCTTCAATTGCGTGGGAGAAAAACAAATACTACTACTCTATTTGGACGCCCTTCCTCCTCCTGCTATACCTGGTGATCGACAGCTGCTTCCCCTGCAATGGAAATCAAACACATTCAGATTGAATTACGATGAAAATGCATCCATCAGTGCCACCAGCGAACTAATCAGATGGCTCACAATCACTTTCATTTTGAAATTAATGTGACTAAATGAACCTTTGAAGGGCTGGTTATTTATCAACATCTAACAGATTCAGATAGATAAATAAGGCCTTTTTTATTATTATTTTGGTTCTAATGGCCAGAAAATGCGACCAGGCTATGACTTGTCAGTTCTTCACACAGGGCACTGTTGGCAGAACCTTTCAAAGTCATCTCGGGTTTATGAAACAGAACTGGTGCAGATTACATAAATCAGTGAAATTCATGCTGGTAGCACCGATTTTGGTATTCCTCGGATTCTGGCAAGCATTGAAGCATCCAGAACCTTTAGATAAAGAAATCAGTCACCCTATGTTTCCACCCTTTTCCCTCAGCCACTAGCTCCCTGCCCACCAAATAGATGCTCACAATATGTAAACGGATTCATTCTTTTTTATTAGCATGGCTAATTGGATTAAATTTACAGCAATGCAAAGACAGCGTGATTGATTGGGGAAAAAAATTATAGCATTTAAAAGACTCAAAATTTCAAAAATAATTGTATGTTGCTCCAGTACTTTACCATGCATTCTCTTGACAAAGCGTTCAAATTCCAAGAAGGTTTGTCTGTCCATTAGAAGTGGGCTGAGCCTATGGTGAGTAAAAGACAAAAAATGCCTTCCATCTGGATCATTCAATGGTTTGGCGTTATCCAGAATCTTGTTATATGTGACCCTATCATAGCATGGAAGAGCATTCTCGCTAGCAATTGGAATGCCAACTTCCCATGCAGCATTCAGCACCTGAAATAGACAGTTAGAATGCTCATAGACACTTTCAAACCAGCATAGCTGAAGCAAGATATAGCCTTATGTTCATCCAATTTTTTTATATAGGTGAAAATAACAGGCTTTCACAAAGACGACCTATTTTTCTAAAAATGAGAGGCTCAATTTAGGAAATGTTGAAGCTGAGCAGTAGGTTTCTTACTTGCCATACTAATCCCTCAGGATCTGCAAGCGCCTCTGCAAAGTCCACTTGCTGGTCTACCATCCACAATTCAGAACACGAGAAGTTTAAAGCAGCTTTATGCCTCTTTAGCATTGCTGCAATTGCAGCATAGCCATCACGATTGCATGGGTTGTAGAACCCAGCAGTTAATTCAGCAGCATGACTGGCTGTCTTGTACCACCAATGAATACCTGATAGCTGCTCGCCAATTAAAATGTAGCAAACAGAGTGGATCAAGCATTAACTTTTTAAATAGCTTTTAGACGTAGTTTTCAATTCAAAATGCATTTTGAAGTGAGCATGAACAAATATCTTAAATGAGCTTAAAATTAGGACCAAAGCTGTTAAACAGGAAAAAAAAAAGAGAGAATTCTAGATAGCAATCTTAGATAAACAAACCTCAAAATCAGAAGAAATATCTGAAAAGCTGACTCACCTTCACAGCAATTTGAGTGCCTTCGAAAGCTAACTTTGCCAAAGAAAGTACACGATCACCATGATCAACTAAAATCCTAGTATACCAATTAAGGAAGAACCTGCCGTAGTACCCATCATAGTCCCCTCCCTCACAGAAGAAACCAGTTTCAGGCGGCTGGGAATTATAGAAACCAGCATTATCTGGTCCCCTAGCCCAGAATGGATGTCCCCTTGCTTCTGCTGTCTTCTTTAAGCTTTTTAGCAAATACTGATCATAACACTGCAAATAAGGGCCTTTTTTAACCATACTGGGATAATAAAAGATAAATTGACATGACATGTTGAGAAAATAAATGAAAGAATCAAGCACCCAATTCACATAATGTGGAGCAACCAATTTACCTAAGGTAATGACTGTTTTCTCATTACCTAGTAACAAAACAAAAAATTGAGAACAAGACATATTACAAAGTATGTTTTTAAATTTAAATGGTTTCTTAAAATCTATAAACTCTGGTTAACATTCAAGTCCAACTCCACTTCTCTGAAGTACCTTGATAAAATGGGCATACGAATCAGAAAAATCAACTTGTGTCCAAGTGAACTCTGGAATGACATTGTAAATTGACTTCTATTTCGGTTTTTTCATTTTGAAGAAGAGAAAAAGAAGAGAGGCTGCGTGGTGTTGGAAAAAGAGGTGGCTGGAGCATACTGCCTGAGCAACAATTCTCAAGACCAGAGCATTGTGAGCGCAAATGTTGGAAGCCATTGACAAGTTTGCATGTATGGATTTTGTGTGTTGCAAACCTCAAAGATCAAAGTAACTTGAAAAGTTGTAGCAAGCAAATATGGATGATGAAAGCTTACATCACTAAGAAAGAAGATCGCTAAAATTACATAGCCAAAAGATTACCTGAAATTCACCAATGCCAGGATATCTCCAGCCATGCTTCACTGGAAAAGATGGGTACCGTAGCTCCCCGCAAGGACCAAGTCCAACTTCAACCATGGAGATGATACCATCCGCAAAAAACTCATCAAATTCAGCTCGGAAGCTTCTCATGTAGTCAAAGTACACCTACATTAGTTAACCATAGAGACAAAACACCAAATTTACTAGCCTCAAAAAATAATCCAGCTCAAATTCTCAAATTACATGGAAGCAACAGATCAAATCACCAATGTTCTGACCATTGCAATTAGGAACACACATAAAATCCATTTTGAATTCAGCAACATATACATTCAAAGTGTTAGCCATAACCAAACCGCAACTTCAAAAATATAATTAAATGGAATAATTTTTTCCTTGTATTTAGCTTATGCAGGTGTCTAAGAAAATTTAATGATTATCACAGAAGCACATATTCATGTGGATACTGGCAAAGAGTGACAGAAAAGCTTAATGTATCAACCATGCACTATTTTATAATTCTGTAAAGCCTGACAGACAGCAGGATGTACCTCAACAGCAGTACGGCCTCTTAACACTCGTTCTTTGTCAATTCCCCATGAAAGACATTCTGAGTTGCGCCTGCCTTCTCTATCAGTGAAGAAAATGTCAGTATTACTTCGTCCAATTTCTGCCACCCAATGTGGCAAGGGAATACATACATCATCACCAACATTGCCTCCACATTCATGAAATGACATCACAACCTGGGGTAAAAAATCAGCAAAACAAGTTGACCTCATCCAGAAGGAATCTTCAAGAGTGTTGAGAAAAGCTACTACAGCACAATCAGCAATGAGTTGCTATAGTGTGTTTAGATGAAGATACATTCATAACAAACATTTCAATACTTCTTAGAATCTTTAAAAGCTAAATAAACCCAGTGAAAACACCATCCCTTCTTAAAAGAAACATCATAAAACCTGTTAATAAATTTTTCTGTACTCAGAATTATTGTTTTATTGTAACATTAAAAAAAAAAGGATAATAATAATAATAAAGAAAGAATGAAATACTCCACAGCCAATATCAGCACCCAAGCTGTGGGGATTTGCAATCTCAAACCTAAATGAATCAACCATCTCCCTTCATAGACAGGAAGCCACTGAAACACATGGATTATACTTGACCACACCTTCATTAGTGCCTGGCTTCATGACAGTTTCAACAACTTCAGTCTTATGCATCTAAGTCCCCCAACCACCACCCATTCATTAGCTCAAAGATATTGTTTAGCCATTTAATGAAATTGGCTCCTATCAAAATCATAATAGTAAAGTCCTTAAATTTGATCTGTGAAAAATCTCCCAGCTATTATCCATCAACATGCTTACTCACACCTGCTCATATCATTGACAGTATGATCAACAGCAACAACTTGCTCAGTTTCCCACACACTTGAAAATATCTGATATCATAATATTGCAGAATCCAGGGCATTGTATCAATACCACCAACATCCACATGCATGGATGCATTCATAAACAATCCATGAAGTGGTGTACCAGAGAAAGGGAGGTTGCTAAAAAAACCAACGATAAGCATTAATTTTATGTCCAGAATGAGAGAGAGCATGAGCTACAATACAGGATAACAAGTTTCAAACAACCCTCACCTGTAACTTGAGCTTAAGTTCACGCACCATCTGGAAGAGCCTACTATACCCATTCCAGTTATACTCCTGAGGAGTGTGAGCCTCTACTATGCCCCACCAGCAGTCAACCATAATGCCATCAACATTGGCAGATTTCAAGACCTTGAGCTGCTTCAGTAGGCCATCTTGATCACCAAGCTCACATTTCATATTTATAACACCCAACTGACACCAACAAATTATGGCACATAAATGAATTTGATTAGAAATGTTTGGCATTTGGCATCAAGGTTAGATTGGGAACAACATATCAACGAAAATAATGTATCTTCCTCAAAAAAATCTGAACTCTGAGCAGAAATAAAAATAGGATAGCACCCATCTCCAAAATTAACTGTTTGAAAAGTAGGATTGATTAACTCACTGGTAACATCACATAAACTGGTATGAATGGAGTGGCAGCAAAATCCCGCTCTGGTAGCTTTGGAATTGGAGGTATGTCAGCAATCTACGAAAAAAGGGAGTTGACAAATGCATGAAATTAAACTTGTCACCAAATTTTGTTAGAAAATTAACTTGTACTCTAGATTCCTTGACTGAAAACAAGTTCTACATATTGACAAAATTGAGCTCCACTGCTAATCAAAGGTTGGATGACTTAGTTATGTCTATCATGTAATGTGCAAGATATACGTAGAGTAAAGAACAAGCAACAACACATTTCTTTTCAGCATTTGAAGCTCACCAGGGGAGGTTACAAACATTCCACTTGAGAACAACATTTATTAGAATATTCAGTGATGAATATTTCATCACATACAGAGTACAAAAGAATTCCATAGTACCTGCTTGTCATTTATGGTGTCCATGGAGCCACCGATATGGAGATCGCTCTCTGTTTGCTCTCCTCCCTCCCCCACTGCTGGGATCTGTGACTGAGTGTTTGCTGATAGATTGTAAGGTGAAGGGTTGGGCATAAAAACACCTCTCATACGGCATGTATTGTACTCAACCGAGGTCTGATAACCAGGGGAGACTCCTCTAAGGGAAGCCGGTGGAGTCTGTTGTGACACCAGATGAGAAGAAGATGATGTTACTGCAGCAGAAGTGCCACCCACAGGCCTTGAGCCCTACAAAAAAGACAAGAAGATAGTCGTTCCCTCTAGATTTAATCAAGGAATGAAAAGGAGGTACTATGATCAACCCCAACTCTTCAAATCCATATGGGTAATAACAATTTAGCGTGCATTCTCATCAGTTATCACTAACATTTATATAGCGAATCAAACAAAGGCTTTGTACTTGAGAGATAAGCACCTGAGATCTTGAAGGAAAGGTAGTTCCATCTGGAAGAACATCCCAGCCAGCTTCCCTAGCCAAAGCAGCAATTACATCATTTATATCAGCTCTAACTCTAAGATTGTAATTCCCATGCCTCCTTAATCCTGCTAAGATCCTTGCTGTGATTGCTCTCCGGTGTCGTTCTCTTAGCTTCGTCCTCTCCTTTTCTTCAAGTGGTCTAGACCTCCGAGCTCCACCTGATGGAGTGGTTACTTGCTCTTGAAATTGCTGTTGATGTTGAAACTGATTATCACTACTGTTTGATGTCGCTCCTCCGCTCACTCCTGCCATAATTTGTGCAACAGTATTCTTCCCTCCATTTTCTTCATTGTCTTCCTCTTTAACATCCATATCCATTTCTTCATCATCGTCTTCTTCACTTGTTCCTATTAATTTTTGAATATCTGTTGCCATTCTCTCTCGTCCACAACCAAATGTCTAGGACTTAGTCATTGAATACTTCTATGTTGACAAAGGCCATCATTTCCACTCTGATTATCCAAATACCTGAAAAGCTACCATTTTTCAAATAATGCAGACTGTAAACTGGAAAAATAAAAATAAAAATAAAAATTGCTACCCTCATTCTCGACTTCCCTGGCAACAATGAAAAACTTAAGAGTTATGACCCAAATATACTCAATCAATTATACCAAGAAAAAGTAAATAAGAGGTAAAAATAATAGACAAAGAAGGAAAAAGAATGTTCTTTTCAATTTAAGCCTATATATGAAACTTTTACAGTGTTTTCTACTGCTAACAGGTCAAGAAGACAAATGACTCTGCTACATTATCTTTAACGCTACATTTGGCATAAACATGTCAGTTTTCTCATTTCTGTTCTTCTTTTTTTTTTTTGACAACTATTTTTTGTTCCTTCAAGTCAAGGGAAAAATAGAAATAAAAAACAGGAGAATCAAAAAATTAATTTCTTTCTCTTTTCCACCTCTTTCTCGGCAACCAAACAAGTAGAGACCAGTGGCCTCACTATAAAACAATAGCAAAAATTCAATAAAAAAAATTGCACTTTTTAACTAAAATAAACTCAGCAATCACCTTCTTGTAACAGTCTTCCGCACATTTCAGCGTAAAAACTTCACCTTTGGCTTGCCAACACTTCAAATTCCCCTCTATTTCTCCATTTCCAACGCTTATAAACCAACAGATTCACAAATCTTCTCACCTTATATCTGATTCATAACAGCAGATCCATCTACCTCTCTTGAAACCCTAACTTCGCCGACAACCGGAGAATCTCCGGTGTCGTTTCACGGCCACTCTCTAGAGCCTAATTTACAACAGAAATCCGCAAAAAAAGCGAGAAATTCAAGGTTCTCCCGGCGAGTGGAGGTAGCGGACGGTGAATGTGAGAAAGAGAGAGAGTAAGGAGGCGCGTGTGGAGATGCGTGTTTGCGTGCGAGGGTTAGGGTTTCGCGCGTGTGGAGAGGCTCGAGCGTGTTTTGTGTGTGTGTGTTTTGGTTTGACACGGATGGGGCGTGTGTAGTTAAGCTCGAAAGGGGGTGCGGGACACACGAGTAGCATGTGCTGGAAGTCGGACTACAGACGAGATGTTAGTGTGCTCTTAAGGGGGCCCAGTCACGTGACCTACATTTGTGGTTAACTATTACGGACCGTACCAACGGGGGCGTGGGTCGACTGGTAGAGGGTCGTCCCAGCTTAATCAAGGTCTCGAGTTCGAGCCTTGGGTATGCAGCTGCTTTAAAACTCGCTTGGGAGAGCTTTGCCGCCTTTAAGGGTCCTACCCGGCTCGAATCCGGATTAGTCGGCAGTGGCCGGAGTACCGGATGGTTTATACCAAAAAAAAAACTATTACGGACCGTTTTCCCATTTGTCTGAAAAGGTAAGCGGTCAGTCCGCTCCGCTCAATGTTCATATTATGGTAAGAACGAGCGAAGTGCCCGCGTGATGCGCCGACACTTTTTTATCTATGTAGAAAATTGATTGTTTTTATATGTATTGTATTTTGTTATTTTAATATTGAATTAGTAAAATTATAATTGATAAAATCTCTATAATCGAAATGGAAAGTGGTTTGTATATTTTTTAATCACAGATAATGTAGGTAAAATTTTTTTTTATGAATTGCATTTTTCCCCAGTAATATTACATCTGACACATTATAAATAAAAATATTGTAATTTTTTTTCCAGAAATAAACTTACATTTTTTGCGTGCTATAATTAGTTATTTCAAAGTTTAATTATTAAAATTCCAATAGATAAAATATGTTAGGAATGAGTTTTTTGCGTGGTATAATTAGTATGCTTGCCCGCGCATCGCGCCAGGGTTTTTTCTATGTAGAAAACTAATTGATTTTTTACATGTTGTAATTAGTTGTTTAAATATTTAATTAGTAACATTATAATAGATAAAATATGTAACAACTAATTTTTTTCCCCGCCTAGAAGGAATAGTGTAATCGAAATTAAAAGTGGTTCGTATATTTTTTAATTGGAGATAACTTAGGTAAATTTGTAAAAAAAAAAAATTAGTTGTCTTTTTTCCCCATTAATATTAGATTTGACACATTATAAATAAAAAAATTGTATTTTTTTAAGAAATAAACTTATTTTTTTGCGTCCTATAATGACTTATTTGCCGTCTAAAATGAACAGTGTAATCGAAACGGGAAGTGGTTCGCATATTTTTTTGAAGTGTAGATAATCTAGGTAAATTTGTCAAAAGAAAAAAATTTGAGTTAATAATGTAGGTAAATTTGTCTACCTTTTGTTTTTTAAAGTTGTATTTTTTCCCCAGTAATATTAGATTTGAAATATTAAAATTGAAAATATTGGGAAAAAAATTTAAAGAAATAAACTTAAACAAAAGAGTATAAAATTTAAATTCAAAGCCAAAAATTTTTTTTATAAGATTTATTAATCATATTATTATATTAAATGTATTTAAGCATATTGATATTAATTTTAAAAAAAAAATCTTAGGTCATTTTCTCTCTCTATATCTATATATTTTTAGACAATAATATTTCATAAATATCAAAACATAAAATTAGTCCCACATACTTTAATTCGTTGAATATATATATATATATATATATATATAACTTGACATATTCTCAATAACATCTTTAATTTAAAGGACAAAATTGAAGTAAATCCAAACATTGGAATGAAATAATTTAACACAAAACCGGAAATTAAAAGATTTGGGACCGAAATGAAACTGAAATCCATAATTAACTTGCATAGAAGGATAAAATTTAAAAAAATCAAACTTTGATACCGAAAATATTAAGGATTTATAATAAATTTGCATGGAAGGATGAAATTGAAGTCAATGAAAAGCTTTGATACCCAAAATATTAAGGATTCCAGCCCAATCCGCAAAATTAAAAGACTGGAGACCTAATTGAAACTACAATATATAATCAATTTCAATTGAAGAACAAATTGAAACAAATCAAAACCTATATAATAGCAATAAGGGCCAGAAAAAAAAATTACAAAGTGCAGTGACTGAAATGGAATTCGTCAAAAAACAGCTGCGTTGATGTCAGCCTGCGCAGGAGGAGAGAGAAATGGGGGGTGAAATTGCAAACGACCATTGACACGCCTACGGACTCCTTATAGGAACACGCGCCGCACCATGTGGAAGAGAACAGGCCTGAAAATCATTCTAGACGCCGATTGGGCGTTTTTGGACCCCGGAGTAAGCCGCACGCGCCGTCTGAAAGACGCGTGGTCACGGAAACGGACGACGCGTACGGAGATGTGCCAACATTACTGCGCCGATAAACTTTTTTTTAAAATGGCAAATTACCATACTGCCCCTCCTTGTAACGCCTGTTTTTTATCCTTTTCGAGGGACAAAATGGTTATTGCACTGTGCAAGTAATTATAAAAAAATAAAAAACCGGCTGGCCGAACCGGACCGAAAATGGTCAATTACCGCTGAGCCCCTGCAACCGGCGGCGTTTTTTGTCTTTTTTGAGGGGTTTTTTCGTTAATACACTGTTCATAGGCCGGAAAAAAAAAGGTGGACGTGCACCCGCGAAGCGCCGAGACAAATGGCCAATGAACAATGACTATGAGTGTATGTGTACAGTAAATGAACAGAAACTTTCGTTCTGTTTTAGTGTTTTTGTTAATAAAAATAAAAATAACAGGTGGCGGTTACTATGTATGTTTTCCATGGATAAATCATAAATGAGGACAGCCTCGAGTAACGAGGAGTAATATTATTGCATCCATGCCAATAATGTCACTTGGAAAATCCCTTTCACATTTACGTCTAAATTATTTTAAATTCTAATCCATAATAAACAATATTAATTTTCAATATTGTATTTGGCAGCACTTGTTACGAGACCAAAAAAACACAAATCATTTTGTTAGAAGAATATATAAAGACATGATAAAGTAAGATAGCAGGTATAATTTAATGTAAAAACATGGATATTTAGAACAATTAAAAGCCTGCATTGAGCTTCACTTTTAAACATGTTACATTAGATGCTAGAGATTTGCAAAATCATTTATATTAGATATAGAAGTGCATGGGTATACTTTATAAGCATGCATAGCAATGAAAATCATGGCAATGCACTGAAATCAAACAATTTAGATTATTTTATGGAGAGCAACACCATCACAAGGTGATCAAACTATGGAATGCGCACAGGACTTTCAAGTAACTGTAATGAGATTTTTATTCCATATTCATCATCATGCCTACAATAATAGAAGCCAATTTATTAATCCATAATACAAAAACATTGATTTAACCAATAACAAGATACCTTCAATTGTTTTATACAAAAATAATATGGGGAACGCCCAAACGACCCATTATCCCACTAAGAGATCACTCTTATTAACATGAGACTTTCTTGATAAGTTATCACTCTAGAAGTGATCCCTCTGGATACTATGAGAAAAGGTCCAATTATTGATCTTACCATTCCACACCAAAGTATTCTGATTCCGTAAAAATCATAGAGAAGCATGACTAAAGGATATCTCTATGATGGGACCAATAATCTCTAAATGATAAGGGGATTCCCCTTATCTAAACAAGTACTAAGCACGCATGCCCCAATGATATATCTCCATATAATAAGCTTGGACAACTACAATGAATTGGTAGATCTATGAGAACACATCCCAACCACACGTAATAACCTTGAGTTGGTCATACAAGACAATAATATCATATGTAAGATCTTGTCACTAACCTTTAAAGGGTCGGTTAAAGCATGATATTTTTGTGTGAAACTTTTGTTAAGGTTTAACATCAACATCCTGACCAAGAAGATGAATTCTCCCTATGAAGACCACCATGGTCATCTCTACACTTCTAGACAATCATAAGATTTATAAGGTACTAGTGGGCAATGATAACTTTATCAACATCCTCTCCAAGGAAATGATGTCCTATTTAAGACCTTTTATTGGTATTGTAAGGTTAAAGGTGTTATACTAGTGAAGGGTGCCTTGAATCTTACGGTCATAATTGGTACACACCATAAACACGTCACCTTCAAGTAGTGGCCTACATTGCTATAGTAGAAAGATCTCTTCTTCATAAGATCAATGAAGTCATACACTATACTGGGTCTTGAAATTCCTCTAAAAGGGGAAACCAATAAATTTTTAGACATTGTGTATTATCATGATTAAAAGTTAAAAAGACTCTAGTTACGGACTAACAATGGTCTTTAAAAGGATAGGGCAAAGCATAGAACAAAGGCCATAAGAGAATTGAAAGATGCGTTATTGGGACAAGAAAAGGCACTTGCTAGGATGGGTTCCACCCTAGAGTCGCACCAATAACAATTATTGACTGATCATTTTTTCTTACTATAAAAGGGATTTTGCTTCTAGCACATAAAATATGTTAAGGATCAATCCAGATATAGCCACTTATAAACCTCAATTTAATCCAAGTCATCCTCTTATCCAAAAAAAAGAACATAAATTCTAGAGGAGAAAGACAACGAGTAATAACCATAAAAGTGGATAAGTTATGAGTTGTTGATTTCATATATAAGGTCATGTATCTAGATTGGTGGGATAATATGATTATGGTAAGGAAAAGCACAAGAGAATTAAAGATGTGAATAAATTTCAAACATATCTGAAGGATAATTTCTCTCTTGTAAAGATTGATAAATTAGTGGATTACAAGCTTTTAATATCTTTAGAAACTAATTACAAATACCATAAAATCCCAATGCACTCAGAAGATAAGGAAAAAAAATTTCTTCATCACAAAACATGGAACTTTTTGTTAACCAGTCATGCCTTTTTGCCTAAAAATATAGGGGTTATATATTAGCGGATGGTCAACAAAGTCTTTAAGCACTTAATTGGGAAAAATATGAAGGCTTATATAGATAATATACTGGCGAAGAATATGATTTCAAACAACACTTGAAAAACCTAATTTTTATGTTATTCTATTGTCAAATGAAGTTAAATCCAACCAAATATATGTTTTCTATTAAATAGGGGGAATTTATAGGTTTCTTTGTCTGTAGCAAATGAATATAGTCTAACCCTAAGAAGATTTAAGCAATTCTATATATAAATCCTCCCTACAGGATTAAATATGTTCAGCATCTCATAGGAAGGTTGACTACCCTCAACAGATTCATATCTAGGTTGGGGAAACTCAACTTGTTTTTTTTATAAAAACCATAAATAACATCATTAATTTTAACTAGATGTCATAATGTTATGAAGCTTTTGAAGAACTTAAAATATACCTCTCATCCCCTAAGATCTTATCATAGCCAAAAGAGCATGAAATTTTGTTCATATACCTTAAGTTCTCCGATCAAATTTTGTTCATATACCATAGATAAAAACATAAACTCTAACTTCGTACACAATCTTTGTTGGAAGTTGTGAGTTGTGAGTTGTGAGTATCACTAACCACTAAGAATAAGAATAAGCAAATGAAATGAATGAATTGAATTTGTCTATAAATAATCCAATATATATGTTCTATGATTCCATTAAAAACTAGTGATGCATCTTATTAAACTACTTCTAAGTTTCACTATTAGGAGGGTGTACCAAGATTTCATCTGTCATTTCATATGAATGATGTCAAGTCATATGCTAAAAAATATTTGGAGACATGAATAATTTTTGTAGTCTATGAGTGATTAAAAAATATATAATTTTCTATGTGCGACAAGAGTCCTTCCCCTACTAGTTTTAGGTTTTATAACGAGCATGCTCTTAAGTTATACACTCTGCATTTTCAAGATTTCATAAAATACAATATCTAGAAGTTTGAGAACATGTCAATTTTTTTGTATCTTAGGCCAAAAGGTTTCATCTTCTTACGCGAGCATCTAATATTGTCTCCCAATATTTCTCTGATTAGATAATGTGCAACTAATAAAACCCTTAACTTCATTACAATAAAGATATATCTAAGAACAATTATCTATTACTTATATCAAACCTATATAGAATGTTGATGATAACATGTATTAATTAATTAGGTGAACTACGTAAATTAACTTAACATTGATTTAACCCAAACTTATTTAATATAATTTAATAATACTCTTAATTATTATCATTTTTCTTTAAATAAAAAATAAAAATTCTTCCATATTTACTGAAAATTTCAACTTAACAATAAAATTCACAAAATATGACTCGTACTAATTAAGTAAGCCATGATTTATTTCATTACAAAACACCTAAGTTACAAAATTAAAATCAATTTTATCAAATTACAAAGATATACATTTAAAACAAACTCAAAAAACCCTAATGTGTACACATCATACATTCATACAACAAATTTCTATATAAAAAAAGCTATAAAATATGTAAGCACACAAATAAACTAAATAAACTACATCAAAATGCAATGATAATTAACATTTTCAAATTGATTTAAAAAAATGAATAATTTTGTTGGATTGATGTGAAAAGTTCTAAAAAACTTAGGACAAGGATTGAAAAAAAACTTAGTTCATTTTTATATATATATTTTCAGGCATAAATATTAAACAAATTTTAAAATATATAATTAGCCTCATATATTTTTAAGAAAAACAAAACCTTAAAAATAATTATTATCATTATTTTAAACGCCTTATCCATAATAAAATGAATATATAAAAAAATCTAAATAATCAAAAGTTTTGTTGGTTGATTATTTCGCTCAGATGTATATCATCATACAAAAAATCTAGGACCATTAATATTTTTTTTTCACATGTTAAAAAATTTGGTTCCGGCTGCGGCGAAGCGTAGGGCAAGTGGCTCATATATTTTTTTATTATAAATAATTTGGCCTAATTTTTCTACCTATTTTGTCTACATGTGGCTTCATATTTTTTTAACGCGATATTAAATCTGAAATATCATATATAAAAAGGTCGCAAAAGTCAATTTTTAACACAAAAAATATGGACTAATGAATTATTATAATTATTATCTCATTGTTATTATCATGATTGTTAAATTATCATAATTATTATAGTTGTTATTATAACTATTATTATAAATTATCGCGATATTAGTGTTATCTCTGCCACCACCATTATTGTTATAATTGTTGTCATTATTACAACAATAATCATTACGATAATCAACACATTTATTTTTATTAATATAATTGAAACTATTATTATTATTATTTTGTTATTATTGATATTTTCTATATTATTTTATGAGTTATTTTTATTATTACAATCAAAACCATAATTATTAACACCATAAATATTATAATCATCATAATAAATTACAATTGTTATTATCATTATGATAAATAATATCACTATTATTATCATGATTATAACACCTAAAATTATCATTACTATTACTGCTAAAATAATAAAAATTATTAAATTACCCTGATGAATAAAAAAACCTAAAAACTTTAACAAAAGAGGAAGTACGAAAAAAATCTACAATTATTATTATTGTTGTTGCTTAAATAATCGGAAAAACAAAATTACATCAAAGAATAAAAAAAACCTAAAAAATTTAACAAAAGAGCAAAAAATAAAATAAAATAAATGATAAAAAATATTAGTTTTCAGATGATCACAAACACAAACTAAATTTAAGAACAAAATTTATAAAAAAAAAGAAAATTATAAAAATCAAAAATCAAAACAAAGAACATATATATATATATATATATATATATATATATATATATATATATATATATATATATATAAACATGGATAAAATTGTGGACTATTTCAGAAACAAAAAATAATAAAGGAATCAAAATTAAAAATTAAAAGTATAAGGGTCAAAATGAAAACAAAATATATAATCAATTTTAATCAAAAGAAAAAATTGAACAAATCAAAACTTGTGTACCGAAAATATTAATGGATTTACAATCAATTCTGAAATTAAAAAGAATAAGGAACGAAATAAAAACAAAATATAAAATCAATTTCAATGGAAGGACACAATTAAACAAATCAAAACTTCAATCACAACAATAAGGACTAGACAAGACATTTAACACATCATGGACTAATATGAACACACAATCAACTAAGGGGATTTTCGTGTAAGTTAACCTGTAGGAGAGAGAAAAGTGGAAAAAAGAGTTCAATTGACCACCGTCATGTTGTCGTCCAGCGTGAGCTGACACGTGCACCACCATGGGGATGACAGCATGGCGGGGCATCCAGTAAGACGCTAGATGAATACTTTTGAACACCTAGCGACACCAAACGCACCGTAGCGTCAGGCAAATTATTTTTAGCGTGTCTAGCAACGTGCCGACAATATCCCATGTATAAAATATATAAAAAAAACATAGAATTACCTATACACATCTGCATCCAATTCTTGGATTTTATCTTTTATGAGGGCAGAGCCGTATTTACACATTTTTGAAAAAAATGTGAAATGACTGAAACACCTCCGCAGACAATTCATGTGTTTTTTTTTTATTTGAGAGTAAACGAGTTATTTTATCGTGCACTGAAATTTCAAAATTATCGTTGCATCCCCACAGACAACTCTTAATTTTTATCTTATTAGGAGGTATTATTATTATTTGACTGTGCACGAAAATATAAAACATCAAAAATAACAGTGGTGTCAGGGCTAAACCTGAGACAAACAGAGAGTAAAATAATAATTTTACTATTGAAATACTCGGTGATTTGTATCCGGTGCGAAACCATAATCTGTTTTAGGTGGATGTAGAATGTAAAGTATCATAAATTTATAAACTCCAACATATAAATCATAATTTTTAAATAAAAGAGAATTTCAAGAATAGTGGGATGAGCCAGAGATTCAGCACGCAAAGCTGGTTCACGAAAGGCAAGAATCCAAGTGAAGGATTGGGAAACGAGCCCACAGGCTGCTGGGCATTCACGTTCCATCAGCTTTGTACGTATGATGAAAATATGATTCGTATTCTGCTGTGCTAAATATCATGTAGCAGCTAGCTGCATGTACGAAGCACAGCAGGCAGCAGATCTCTTGCCCGCTCATTGACCCGGAATGTTGTTGGGGTCCAAACTCGAAAACAAAGTAAGAGACAAGAAATAAATATTTCAATTACTGTTTTAACCACACAGCAAACAAAATATGGCCCCTCTCCAAATTATTAGCCATCGCTCCTTGCAAGTGAACACGTACGAGCTTGCAGCCAAAACATTGTTGTCATAAATTTAATAGTGATATTTACATATTTGGAATTTTACCAGGTGGCAAACAAAGTATGGTCACGTTCTTCCACCCTCTTGGCCCCTCTCCAATAAAGTATCCATAGCTCCTTGCAATTTGCAATTTGCAATCTGCCATCCTATTCACATTTTATTGTGATTGGAATTGTTTTTTTAGGTATTTTTTTTGTTTGAAGAAAATATATTAAAATAATATATTTTTAAAATTATTGGGTACATCTAATGATCTTGCCTCCGATTACAATTCTGAATCAAGTTCCATCTGGGTCAAAATGATTATACTTGTATCTCTCTCACAACCATATGCTACATGTTTCTTGAAAAAAATCGTCAAATTTAAAAATTAATAAATCAGGAAAATAAATTGCTGAAATCCAACATAATAAAAATTCTAAGATTAGATATTCACGAGCTATAACACCCCTTTTTAACGATCATCATATTGCATGTGTGCTCTATAAAAAAGCTTTATCAAACTTGGTTCATGTCTAAGAACTGAAGCCTGCAGTAGAAAACTGTTGTTAGCTAAATATATTCATATAAAATATTATTTTTTTAAAATGGAAGGAATAAAAAAAAATTACCATCTACTTCGGATGCGAAATGAACAAAATGGATATGCTTGTATGTGTGGTAATGGAACAATTAATCATTTTTTTTCTAGTTCTCCGCACTAGATTATGATCGCCACATGAAATGCTCGGACATGACGTGATGAATATATTCTTCCCATATAGCCTTGAAGATGTGTAAAGGTCTAAAATTCTTCTAAATTGTCACATCTTTCTAACTCAATAGCTCTTTTTCTTTTGGTTTTTTTGCACTTCATACCAAATATCAAACAACTTATATGGTATAGATGAATTACCAGCTAAAAAATGAAAATAAAAATTAATATTTGAATAAAAAAAATAGTTATTTTGATTTCAATCTCTTAAACCCAGCAACAACGTTGTTAGCTTTATCCTGGTAAATTTTTTCTTACATGTCAAAATTTGTAAGAGAATTATTTCATTAAATTAATAAACTAATTGAATACAAAGACAACAACAATTTTTTTCAAGTATATACTAACCTCGAGCTTTTCAAATCATTTATCGATCATGAGTTTTCAATCAGGATTTTTAAAAACTAGACTATTGAAAATATAATATTTTGATCGACAATTTCATCACCAATGTTATCGTCCAGAAAACCTTAACATTTATAAAACTAAAATTACATTCATTAATTAAAATTAATTTTCAAAAATCATTAATCATTCTTTATTTGTTGGCAGCGCATAAAAAAAAAAAAACTTACATTAAGTGGTTTACTTTCTAATAAATGGATCCATGTTTGAAGGGACCTCTCTTCTTTCATGACAAGCCAATAAAGCTATTTATATACCCTTGTTAAACTATAATTCAGGAAGATTTTTGTTTAATTTGTTATCATGTCTTATCGTATTTCTTACAATTAAGTTTTAATTCATAAAACTTCCTTATATATATATATATATATATCCTATTTTGATATGTCGGAAATAGTTTATCTTTCTTTTGACTTTGCATCAATTTGCGAAACCTCTTTCCAACGTGTTCATTAAAATAATACTTCACTTGAACATGACTTTTCACGATCGTTGAACTCATCTCCTACTACTTCCCGAGATGTGGTAATCGGCACCGAGGATCATGGGAAGATTTGCTCATTATTTGAAAAGAAAAAACTCCTGACCTCTACTGAATATCTTAGTTTGGATACAAAATTTAAACATCTTCATTATTAAATAACATGATTTATGACTTTGAAATTAAAAATAAGATCAAAACTTATTAAGTGAAAATCAATATATATATATATATATATATATATATATATATATTCAAATTTAACTATATAAGTTGGGATATTTACCCAATTATGTTTACTAATTTTTTATTAAAATATTTTATTTATTCAAGAAAACAAAATATAAATAAAGACACAAATTAAATTGATTGAATAAAAAAAGAAAAAAAAATACAATGTTGCATATATTAGAAACATTATAGATGAATCATAAATTATAAAAAATGATCATGATTTGAATGAGGTTCTCTAAACAAAAAGAAAGAATCATATGCTGATAACATCTGATCATCGATTAGTAAATAGTTTCCATGAACTGATCACATTCGAGCAAGTATATATTGGTCAGTTCTAAGTGAATGATTCATTTGATGGTCACTCACTACTGTTAATCGTTGATAATTAATTAATTGTTGCCGGTACTAATTTGTTTTAAAACTTTATTGAATGTAATAGAATAATTCAACAATAATACCCTTAAAAGCTTTCAAAATTATGCATAAGAGTAATTAATTGTTTGTGAGTGTGGTTGAGTTTTTTTTTAAAATGTTTTTCATTCAGAAATACATCAAAATAATTTTTAAAAAAATCATTTGAAACACACAAAATTATTTTAATTTAAAGTAAAAATAATTTTTTTCAAATATATTTTTAAAACACAATGACAAACATCCCATTTGCGAGCCCTGCCATCATGCCTATCCAAGATTTTCACATCTCCTCCTGCGTGGATGCCAAGGGTAAAACAGCTCCATTTTCAAGTGTTAATAAGTGGACATGGATACCAGGATTCATCTTTCATAATATTTAGGAAATAATATTCAAGATTTTCCCTCGCAACGTGCTAAAAAAATAGTTGTTTATTTTTTTTATTTGATTTTTGAAATCCATTATTATTCGGATAAATGATTTACATCTTGTTATGATTAGTAATAGTTTGCCGGGGATTCATGGAGATACTACACTATAATTCATTGACCCAAAGACCGTGAAAGGGAATTTGATTTTTGAAAAAAAATGATTTAAGTTTTTTTTGAAATAAAAACTCTTTTTTTTTTTTTCAACTTATTTTTAACCAAAAATACTTAGGAACCGCGATGGCTATCCATGGTTTTAAAACAAAACATCATAAAACTGAAATCAACATGAAGTAAAAAATCAAACAAGCTCGAATATATTTTTGAAAAAATATTTAATATGAACTATCTTCATCAAACAAAATCGACTGTTTTGGTAGCTTAAATTGATATCAACAACATTTCTCTCTCTCTACCCTATGAATCCAACAACCTCCCTCTCATCTTTCAACCATGTACTAAAAATAACAAAAATAAACTTTATATCAAAACTGAATTTGAAAGAAATTGAGGAGCTGAAATCATATAATTTGTGTTATTTTTAAAGTTAAAAGATCAAAGTGTATCTTTCCTGAAACTTCTGACACCTCATTCATGTTTGATGTCTTTTTTATTTCGGTCTCTCTTCTTTCAATTCTAAGTAAGAAACAAAAAACAATTGATTCAAATTAGGACCATATCATCTAAAATATAAAAATTCAGAGAGCAGTATAGATTATAAAAAAACAAACATCGATCACCCATGTTAGTTAGTGCGCGCGTGAACAATAGCAATTTCTGCAGTAATGGGCCTGCACGATTTCGTTTTAGATAATAGGATTAATTTTATATTAAAAACCCCCACAAATCACTCCCTGAAAAACCTCAGGGCAGAAACATAAAATCCATCCACTTGTTGGAAAAAAATGATTTGGATAAATTAACAAGGTATGGAGCTAGAAAGCCAATCCAATTGCAGCTTCAGAAATAGCTAAACATACACAAGTGAAATCCTTTCCCAATCGCAACACAAACTATTTTATTTCACGGGGTAGTATTTTTTAATGGCATTTCCATGCCATGATAACGCATCGAAGAACGACAAGGCCAAGGGAGATTCTTTTCTAGATTAAACAAAAAATTAATTACCCTGTCCGATAGATTCTTCTCATTAATTGCTCATTAATTTCAGCATCGTCACCATCGTTTTAACCACGAAAGATGGTACTGCTAATTAATTGAGAAAAAAACAATGCAAAGTCCATTTCATTTCTATTAGTTTTTGTTTTTTTTTAATGAGAAGAAAACAATAGTGTCACTGCCACAGTGCCACCTACCAAGATAGTGCTACTGGTATGCTAAACATATTTGTCAATAAAAAAAAGAGGAGCTTGATTGGTTAAAAGGCCATGATTGCTTGACAAAATCTCCACGAAACAATATTTTGCATTATTGAAAGTAAACTAGCATCTGGGGTCCGCCAAAAGAGTGAGCTGTCAGGGTTTCTTGTTTGACTAATGTGTTAGAGAGCAGGGTTTCACTTCTGTAAGTTCGAGGTTGGGTGTGTGTGTTTGGCAATGGCTCATGTTGTGCGAAGCCAGCAGGCGGTACAGGAGAAGTTGAGGAAACAGCTTGCAATTGCTGTGAGGAGTGTACAGTGGAGTTATGCAATTTTCTGGTCACTGTCAGCCAGACAGCAAGGGTACATTAGTTGAACTAATTCACTTTAAACTACTTCTTTTCTTCTCACGAACGATTCTTTGTTACAGTTCCGTTCTTATTTCTCGATTTCCATATCTGGTTTTCACATGTAATGATAAAAATATCCTATCCAAGATAAAGACTTTCCCTTGTCAGCAGTAGAGCTTGGAAGATTATGATTTGCTGCAGTAGAGCTTGACCACTAGAAGCTAATAGAACTAGCCGTCAAATTTGTTTTCCTTTTCTTCTCAACCCTCATTTACATAAATCTGCTATAAGTAACGATCTTGTTGCTGAAGAATGAATGAAATTAGGGTTGTGAAGTTTCTGCTTTTGAATAGATAATGCCAGGAGTTTTAAAGACGCCTCCTTTCTCTTGGGTAACACAATGCAGCTGTGAAAAAGTTAATTGAGATGGCTTTTCGTCCATGTCGTTTTATGCTTATGCTGAGAAAATACAATGCGATCATGTTCTTTTAGGGTGCTGGAATGGGGTGATGGGTACTACAATGGAGACATCAAGACTAGGAAAGTTCAATCCACGGAGCTGAAAGCTGATAAAATAGGCCTACAGAGAAGTGAGCAATTGCAGGAACTTTACAAGTCTCTCCTTGGAGGCGATGCTGGCCAGCAGGCTAAGAGGTCTTCTCCTGCATTGTCTCCTGAGGATCTGTCAGATGAGGAGTGGTATTACCTGGTGTGCATGTCCTTTGTATTCAATCCTGGTGAAGGGTACTAATCCGTCTTTCACTGATCCAAAGATCTTCTTATTTTCTATTCGGATAATGCTGTCATATTTACCAACCCAGCTTATTATCTTCTTACAGGTTGCCAGGAAGAGCATTGGCCAATAAACAGACCATCTGGTTGTGCAATGCTCAATATGCAGATAGCAAAGTATTCTCTCGCTCTTTGCTTGCAAAGGTTGGTTTCCCTGGCTGAGATCCCTTTTCACATTTAATGCAAATTTCAACTGATCTTAATACCTGTAATGTCATCTATTCTATGAGGGAAAACTGACCTTCTGTTTTCCTGTGTTGTGTTTTCTCTATGACCGGGCCATCACTGACCTTAGAGTGCATCTATTCAGGTAACAAGAGATCTATTTCCTTATGAATATATTCATCGTGTGAATGCTGTGGACACGTAGTGGCCTTTGCTAGGAAGATCCTTGTATAAAAGAAACACATAATTCTAATCTGTGCTCGCACTCACCCATACATGTCCCTGCGTTGACCTTTTCTGTTTGGCCATTTCGCTTTGTTTAAACTGCCATGCATTCTTTTTACATTTTACCGAAGTAAGAGAAGTGGTCACAATAAGATATGCATTCTTTTTCTGCAAGCATGAACTCCAGGAAGCAATGTTGCACCTGGCTGGAGTATGATAAGATTTCCCTCTTCCCTAGTGCTTCCAACATTGCTGTCATGTGCAATTTTGCTTGATAAATTAAGGAGAAAGAAGCTATGTACCTTAATGGGTTTTTTTTTTTAAAAACCCTCATTTCACCTGCTTTAAAATTCAACTCCCATAGCTCGATCCACATATTATCAAATACAGATGTGTTTGTCTTTCTGCTCTAACATCACATGGCTTGTGGCTTCAATTTTGCAGACCGTGGTGTGTTTTCCCTATCTTGAGGGAGTGATAGAGCTAGGTGTAACTGAGCTGGTAATTTCCTGTCTGGAAAATAGATCAATGACTTTCTAATTCAGAATATATGCATATAAGCATGCATGGAATAGTTTATAAATGCCATAATTGCGTTCTTGCTTCTCTTTTTGGCTTATTTCAAGGTCACAGAAGACCCCAGTCTCATTCAACATATCAAAGCTTCCTTATTAGATTTCTCGAAGCCTGTTTGCTCTGAGAAATCTTCCTCTTCTGCTCACAATGGAGATGATGATAAAGACCCAATGTCTACCAAGATCAGCCATGAGATAGTCGATTCATTTGCTTTGGAGAACATGTACACCCCAACAGAAGATATAGAACTTGAGCAAGAGGGAATTAACGATTTACATGGAAATGTGCGAGAAGATTTCAAAAGGAGCTTTCCTGATGATTGTTCAGATGGCTGTGAGTACAATCACCAGACTGAAGATTCCTTCATGCTTGAAGGTTTAAATGGAGGTGTTTCTCAAGTTCAAAGCTGGCATTTCATGGATGATGAATTGAGCGATGATGCTCGGGATTCTATGAATTCTAGTGAGTGCATATCAGAGGCTGTAGTGAAACAAGGCCAGGCCGTACTCTCTTCCAAGGGAAAAAACGTAACCCGCCTTCATTTGCAAACACTTCAAGAAGAAAACCACACTAAGTTGAGCTCCTTTGATCTTGGCGCTGATGATGACTTGCACTACAGAAGAACTGTATGTGTTATTCTGAAAAGTTCAAGTCAGTCAATTGATAATCTATGTTTCCGAAGTGGAGATTACAAGTCCAGTTTTTCTAGTTGGAAAAAAGGAGCAGTTGATGGCCTTAAGTCACGGGTACAACAAAATATGTTGAAGAAGGTTTTATTTGCAGTACCTTTGATATATGGTGGCCACTCTCTTAGGTCCAACAAGGAAAATGGAGGGACAGATTGCCTCAAGAAATTGGAAAGCTGTGAAACATGCAAGGGGCATTATAAATCAGATGAACGAAGAGAGAATGACAAATTTCTAGAACTCAGGTCGATGGTTCCTTCTATTAGTGAGGTAATTATATTGCCTTTGTTGGAAATCTTGTTATTATTGAGACTTCGATAGTAATTGGACTTTTCATAATTCCTTACACTTGTGTTACTGTAAGAAACTGCAATACATTTTTGGGTAAACTGGAAACCAATCTCCAACTTTTAAATATGTATATGCTCAACTGATTTTATGCTAATTTCTGTAATTAGCTATGAAGCATTTATGTACATCTTTTCTCCTCAACATCTTTTATGCTGAATTCTGTAAACTGGTTCTGAGATAATGTTATTTCTGAGAAGTTCATAATTCTGATCTTTGAATTTTTAATTATGCTATTCACTAATAAACTCGATCATAATTATTCAGATTGACAAAGCATCAATCCTCTGCGACACCATTAGCTTCCTGAAACAGCTTGAATCAAGAGTAGCAGAACTAGAATCTTGCGCAGGCTTGATAGATCACGAGACAGGACACAGGAGTTACATGGACATGGTAGACCAGACATCAGATAACTACGACATCAAGAAGATTGACAATGGAAAGAAGTCTTGGGTAAACAAGAGGAAGGCCTGTGACATAGATGAAGCTGAACCAGAGCTTGATGGGACTTCTCCCAAGGATGGGGTGCCCTTGGATTTGAAAGTATGCACGATAGAGAAAGAGGTTCTCATTGAGATTAGATGTCCTTACAGGGAGTACATGCTGCTTGATATCATGGATGAAGCCAGCAAACTGCAGTTGGATGTGCACTCAGTCCAGTCATCCACTCTTGATGGCATTTTCGCGTTGACCCTGAAATCTAAGGTTTGTGCCGAAGATCAATCCAATTGCCAACTTTCTGCTTATCTTTTGTCTTTCAGATGCATTAAGAAATCCATAGCTAAGAAATGTGAGGTGCACTGACTTCCGATGAGATTAAATATGATGTCTAATGAGTATTGTAATCCAAAACTGAAATAGATTATTATCATTACGGCCTTTAGAAGAAGCCAATTGTCACAGAAGTTGTTTCTGATGCATACATCGATGCCTTTTTTTGTTGGAAAAATGCTAAACTCTTATGAACTTGGTTTCAGTTTAGAGGGGCAGCAGTTGCACCAGCAGGGATGATCAAACAAGCACTTTGGAAAATTGCCGGCAAGCCTTGAGTCGTCATATATCAACTGGTGCTTGAAGGACTTCTCCATTCAGTAGAAATTAGTTCCTAGATTCTCATGTAGCAGCAGTAACTGCATGACCTCGTAACTGTGTAACTTCAATTTCCCTCTTAACCTTCTTTCCATTATCAAATGTTCAACCTCAGTGCTTGTTAATTAGATCAAGTAGTGACTTGTTAGAAGTGGTGGAGGAATCAAATCCTTCCATGTAATTTTCCTACCATTTTGGATCTCGTTTCAATAAAGTGTTGTTTTTAATGATGCCGTTCTTTCTGCTGTTCTGCCGATTGATTCTCCAAGTCCATCGTCATAAGAGTTTGTATCCCTGCCAAGATGACATCCTAAATAATTAGAGTAGGCTATAAAAGTCGAGTAATCCTCTTCCAGACTCGAGCAATCCTCATCCCAAATCACACTCACAGAAATCCCATTGCTCCGAAATCTTCAACCCTCCAGCATCTTCGTAGCAAGAGGCACATGGAACCTTGACTAATGCTATAACTAGAATTCTTGAAGTAAACTAAAATTCATTATATCTCAGATATTCCTGTAAAATAGGATGTAGCTAACCTATCTGATGTGCACCTGACCAGGTGCAGAATTTAAAAAATTTGATGGAGGAGAGTATATTGTTCCATTTGTTTTTCCAAAACAGAGACAAGTTGCCAAGTGCCGACTTCAAGCATCCATTATCATCATCATCTTCTCATTTATTCTTTAAGAAAACAGCAAAAATGTAGACAAAAAGGAAACAGCACGTTCCCATATCTTTGCCGGTCTGGACCTTAAAAAGATCAAAAAGTATAATAAAGAAAATGATTGTTGATGAAGTTGGAGAAAGCTTCAAAGGATAGCGACCTTTTTATCGGTAGTTAAAAAGATACAAAAGATAATATGCAACACCTAATCATCTGGGATTAGGTGTGTTTGCATGAAAGATACAAAAGATAATAAGAGATTAGAGGAGAATGTAAGCTTTTATATATCCAAGAATCGTGTGAATCTACTTGCTATGTAATCATGTGGGATTATTACTCTCATGTATCAGGCCACACTATCATTATGAACAATCACATTGTCATTATAGGTGATTGCACTATCACCTTATAAAAAGAGGCGTTTGGGTGGACGACACTGGCATGAGCATGCCTTAACACCATTTTATATTGCCTTATCATGTTGAGTAGTCATGTTAGCATTAAATACATAATCATCTAAGACACAAAAAAAAAGAGTTGGGTCCTTTATGGCCTAACCTGAACCTATACCGCGTGAATGGTGGACTTGGACAATCCCTAACCGAACTTGCCAGGGTGGGAATGGGTTTGAATTTGAGCCCACCCTCTTTAGTTGGTGGTCTTAAAAAAAAAACCATCATTATTGAGTAAGATTCATTTTAGAAACCTACCTCGTTATTGCCCCTCAAGTTTTTGTGTTTATGGTGGTGCAAAGCCTTAAGGTGGCATCCAAACCATCTTTCAGAAGGGGCTCCTTGGATGAGCGTTTAATATAAACACTTTACCTCATATATATTGCCATTGTAAGTGTCCCTTTTTCTTTTTTTTTATGGGGTGCTACGTATTTATACTAATGCAAGTGGGACTTAGGTCCATAAAACAATTCAAACAAGAGTTTGTTTCATAGAAAAGTTAAGAATCTCATTTGAATTGAGTTCTTAGGAGCTAAAGTTAACCACATAGTTTTAAGAGGTGTCGATGGTGTTATAACAGGTTAGCCAGGTAAGAGCATGAATTGTAAATAAAAGAAATTCATTAAAGGAGTGGTTTGTTCCTAGTGATTATATTGGAGGAGACTGACATAATGATTGTTTATTGAGAACTTTATTGAGAAAGCCATTTAAGATGAAGACTATTTTTCTTGTCTTAGAATTTGAGCTGATTTTGCTTGTTTGTCCTTGATTTGGTTTAAACTTTTTTAAGGGTGATTTTGACAGGTAACAAAGATTTGAGACCAAATTAGAGGGATGTTGTAAAACTAGGGATTGAAAAAGAAAAGGAAAGGGACAATATGTCAAGCTTGTGACCACTCATGCACTAGTGCATTGAGTAGTGTTTCTTATTTACTCATGTAATGTGTAGCTACTTCTAATGGTCAAGTAGATAGTTTTTTTATGGTGTTGGATTCTTCTCAAAGTAACAATCTTTATTGTCCAACGTATGTCAACAAAAGGTCAATAAAAAAAGAGTGTCGTTATTTTATTTCTATCTTCTTCTTTTTTCTTCTCCTTGACTTTTACACTATTTTTATTTATTTTAGGCTTGGTTTTAGCTATAATAAGCTCTGGTTTGAGTCAATTAAACACTTATATTGGGCTATTTTAGACATGGTTTTATTATAGGTTTTTGTTAAGGATAAGGTTACCTAAATGAAAAAATATCTGAATGGAAAGTATGCCAAAAAAATAATGGTTTCATAGAGACTTATGAACATTTTCTAAGAGATTGTTGGAGAACTTTCATGAAAAAATATCTTTATTGCAAGTTAAGTCATCCTTGTACCTAAATAGAGATGGCATTATACCGAGGTGGGTAATTGCATATGTGTAAAGGGGTTGTTCATACCTGAATGAGACTTAGAGAGATTTTTCATGGAAAAATGGAGTTTACATATAAAGACATGAAGATTTTATGTAGAGATATACAAGGTTTACATACCGATGACATGAGAACTTGAATTAGATTAGTTTGTAGTAGAACCTAATAATAATTTCAAATCTCTAGAAAATAATGTCAAAATATGCCTAAATTTAATATATGATGCAATTTTATCCCTAGTAGATAGAATATGAAATTTCAATTAATTCTAAGATGATTTGCTTATGATTCTCTAAGAGTTGTGTTTATATGGTAAAATTAAATAACCTTTAAATTTCATTTCAATAGAACCTAACCAATGCTAACCTCATGATCACATGGTCATGTAATTCATAATCAAAATTGAGATTTGATCCTTAAAAGCCAAAAAATATCTGATATGAGTGTGACACAATGGAACATATCTCAAGACACCATAACTATTATAATGAAATTGAATGATGTCACAAAGCTAGTTAATCTTTGATAAGTCAACTTTAGTCACTCTCATATAAATTACAAAACAATTTTTTTTCTTATTGATGAAAATAGGTCCCCCTATTTAGGCTTTACAATAGTTTATATACTTTTAAAAATATAATTGTGATGAATCTACCCTAATGAAATGATTTAACCTACTTATAAAATTGGTCCAAAACTCTAAACTAAAAAACCTAAAACCTTATACAAACAAGATTTGGATTCTAGGTAAAAAGCAAAGTATTATCAGGTTCACACCTTGCTTTCAATCTACTAGGTGGTATCTTGAGCTTCTATGGCTAGTTTGTTCAAGTATCTTAATAAATTAGTGAACTTCAGATCATATTCATCAACTGTCATGCTCCCTTGAGATAACCTCTTAAACTCAAAAAGTCGAGCATCTCTAACATTCTAAGGGAGAAATCTATCTAAAAACATGGTGCTAAACTCCTTCCATGTCCACTGAGCCTCTGCTGGTCTTGCCCTCTTCCTAAACTCAAACCAAGAAATTGCCACATCTCCCTCCAACCTAAATGACACCAAACTCACGGCTCGATGGTCTGTACATCCCAAAACTTCACATCGACGCCATATATCATCAAGGAACCTTTGAGGATCCTCTGAACTATTCATCCCAGTGAAGGTAGGAGGTGTCAACTTCATGAAGTCATTCAATGACACATTTACTCCTTGAACAGTGTGAGATGATGATGGTACATCTTTATCCCTTCTCCTATCTCTCTCCATAGTAAATTCCATCCAAGCTCGCATAGCCTTGCTAAGCTGCTGAAACTCCATCATTGTTTCAGCGTCAGCTTCTCCTACACCTGTTTCATCAATCTCATTTCCCTCTTCAACCTTGCAAGACTCCTCCTCCACTGATGGAGGTATCTCCTCTACATATTGAGGTAGTAGTGCACCTCCTCTTATTTGCCTAGTATTTCTCAATTGCACAATAGGGACGTCATCCTGATCGTCACCTACTCTAATATTATCAGCTACACGCTATTCCTCGACATCATCTTAAAATATTAGTTAATCTTCGATAAGTCAGATTTAGTCACTCTCATATAAATTACAAAAAGTTTTTTTCTTATTGATGAAAATAGGTCCCCCTCTTTAGGCTTTACAATAGTTTATATACTTTTAAAAATATAATTGGTCCAAAACTCTAAACTAAAAAACCTAAAACCTTATACAAACAAGATTTGGATTCTAGATAAAAAGCAAAGTATCATCAGGTTCACACCTTGCTTTCAATCTACTAGGTGGTATCTTGAGCTTCTATGACTAGTTTGTTCAAGTATCTTAATAAATTAGTTTCATGACTCTCGCAAAGATGAACAAAATAATTAATCTTAATAAAGGTTGAGAACATGTGATGTCTAAATGTCATTCTTGCCACTATTTTTATTTTATAAGCTTAATATTGCATGATATTTTTTGTTCCATCTCAAAATTTCCACACCTCGACCTACTGGGATCATGGAACACAAAGAAGACACACAATAAAGCTGACAAGATTGTACTTTTAATTTCACCTGGAATATTGTCATTCCTAAATGGATAAATTAATTTGTGCAAGTCCAAAAGTAAATGAAACTTTCGTTCTGAGGAATAATAGATAAGATTTACAGGGTGGTTTTTTGTACCTGTAAAAGTAATTGCAATGAGGAATTTCCTCAAAGAATACTCTCATAGGTGTGGTGTAGACACTTGATTTCTCAATCCATTAGCCAGTTTGTCTTCCTGTGATTTTTTTTATTGTTTTTAATTAATGTTTCATTTGTGATTTAGAATTTACCTTGGAAGCATAATAAAAGAGGGGATCAGTAGAGGAACAAGGGAGATAAAGACTGGACTCAAATTCATTGCTAATGGAAGCAAACATTTTTATGTGACATCTATCGATTTCTATTAACCACGCATCGGTGGATTAGATCACTGAAGTTGCATAAAATTGTTGAAGCTGAAGACTGATTCCAGGACTGCAAGCTGACAGGAAATGGATAGCTGAAGAATTGAAGATTGAAGACTATGTACTTAGCTGTAGTATGTTTAGTTTGATTAAGCGTTTCAATTAGAAGTTGTTAGTTCTAGTCCATTAAAGTCAGCTTAATTAGTTAGTTACAGTTTTAAGTCAACATTGTTAGAACAAAGTGTGTAACCGAATTAATCTCTTCTCTTTGTAATATTTTACCTAAAAATAAAGATAATGGGATGACAGTAACCATAAGAAAATATTCTGCCCATGTTCACGTTCTTTCAATTCAAAAATTACAGAGTTTTATAGTTCTTATTTTTCTGGAAATTCGGCTATCTGCAGAGTTCAATCTCTACAGTAGTGGTTCTCAGGTTTTTCTTTCTTTTTTCGAGTACTGATTTGAACAGTACTTGTTTAAGGATTCTCAGATTAATTTCAACATGGTATCATAGCAGAATTAAATCTTTGAAAGGGGATTTTAGATAAACACGAGAGAATTTAAAAATGTGAGAATTTTTCAAGGTTATTTGGCCTTGAAAGGGAGGTGAGGAGAAATTTGAAATTCCAGAAATTTAATCAAGAAATTAATCTTGATTTGTTCTTTAAGTGATAAACAATTGACATTAATTATCAATTGTTATCCCTGTTCGTTGGTTCTTGATAAAGAAAAAGTCTCGCAAGACAGCAAAGGAAAACACAAATCATTAGGCATGGATTCTTCATCTTTTTCGTCAAAATCACCAGTTTTTACAGGAACAAATTATGGTGTGTGGGCTGTAAAGATGGCAACTTATCTCAGAGCTTTTGACTTATGGGAGATTGTGGAGAATAACAAGCAACCAGATCCCTTGACTGCAAATCCAACAATTGCACAGATTAAGTTCCTTAATGAAGAAAAGGCAAAAGGATACAAGGCACTTACATGCATTCATAATGCAGTAAGTAAAGAAATATTCACAAGAATCATGGCTTGTGAAACTGCTAAAGAAGCATGGGATAAATTGAAAGCTGAATTCCTTGGTGATGAAAAATCAAGAAGAATGCAGGTGCTGAACTTGAAGAGACAGTTCGAAGGGTTAAGGATGAAAGACTCAGAAACTATCAAGGAATTCTCCTTAAATGTCTCTAAGATAGTTAATCAGATGACATTATTGGGAGAAGATGTTGAGAATCAAGGGTAGTTGAGAAAGACCTTGTCAGCTTACCAGAAAAATTCGAAAACAAGATCTGTTCTTTAGAAGATTCAAAAGACTTCACAGAATTGAGTCTCCAAGAATTAATCAATGCTCTGCAAGCTGTGGAACAAAGGCAAGCATTTAGGTAGGAAAGTTCTAGTGAAGAGGCTTTTACTGCAGGGTTCAAGGGAAAACCAAAATTCCAAAATCGTTCCCAAGGTTTCTTCAAAGACAATCAAGAGGGAAGAACAGATACTGGGAAGAATTGGCAGAATAAGAATTGGCAGAATACTCAGAATTTTGCTAACAATTTCAATGCAAAAAGAAAGGATAAGAAAGAGCAATTTCCCACCTGCAAATACTGTCAAAAAACAAATCATCTTGAGTCATGGTGTTGGCTCAAGAATGCTCAATGTCGAAAATGCAAGCAATTTGGACATATTCAGAAATTCTGCAAAAACAACACAGCACCTGGAAAACAAGCACATGTTGCAGAGGTCTTAGAAACAAAAGATGAGCAATTGTTCACAGCCACGATAGAGCACAACTGCAAAAAAACAGAGGTAAGTAATAAAAATTGGCTTGTTGATAGTGGGTGTACTAACCATATGTCTGCAGAAATTAAGATTTTTGAAAACCTTGATTTAAATTACAAATCCAAAGTTAAGGTAGCTAATGGACAATATGTTGGTGTGGAAGGCAGAGGGGAAGTAGAAATTGAAACCTTGGCTGGTACAAGAATTTTTGAAAATGTGTTGTATGTACCAGAAATTGAGCAAAACCTTGTAAGTGTTGGACAATTACTTGAAGATGGCTACTCATTATTCTTCATAAATGGCATTTGCACAATCAAAGATGATCAAGACACTCTTTTGTTCTCTGCTAAGATGACAAATAGGAGCTTCAGCCTAGAAAAGCAAATTACACACATTAGTATGAGCATCAATAATGATGTAAATTCAGTGTTATGGCATAAAAGATTGGGGCACTTTAATTATGCAACTTTGAAGAAAATGGCATACATGCATTTGGTAGAAGGACTACCTGAAATTCATGAACAAAAGGATGTTTGTGAAGCATGCCAATTGGGGAAGCAAACAAGGATTATGTTCAACAAAAATACATATAGAACCACTTCTAAGCTGCAACTTGTGCACACATATGTCTGTGGTCCAATGCATAATGAATCCTTGAATGGTGTTAAGTATTTCTTGTTGTTTATAGATGATTTTAACAGGTTTTGTTGGGTGTATTTCCTTAGAACCAAGGGTGAAGTGTTTGATGAGTTTCTGAGATTTAAAGCTGCAGTTGAAAAAGAATCAAGCTGCATCTTGAAGGCTATAAGGTCTGACAATGGGGGGGAATTTACCTCTCATAAATTTAAAGAATACTTGGCCAAAGAAGGTATAAAGCATCAGTTGACAGTCCCTTATACTCCACAACAGAATGATGTGAGTGAGAGGAGGAATCAAACCTTGATGGAGATGGCAAGATGTCTTCTCTATGAGAAAAAATTGCCACTAAAATTCTGGGCAGAGGCTGTGAGCACAGCCTCTTACCTTCTGAATAGAATGGTCTCAAGATCATTGGGAGAAATAACTCATTTTGAACTTTGGTATGGCTACAAACCGAACTTAGAACACTTAAGAGTCTTTGGTAGCCCCTGCTATGTACTACAACCAGAAATTAAGAGAAGAAAACTTGATCAGAAGGCTGAGGTGGGAATATTGATAGGGTACAGCACAAGATCAAATGGCTACAAAGTGTTTGATTTGAAAACAAACAAAGTTGTAATTGTTAGGAATGTGAAAGTGGCTGAGGGCCAAATATGGAATTGGGAGGCTGAAATAGCTGAAGAAACAAGTAATGATTTTCTAGCCGAAAATGAAGAACCAACAGAAGTTGATGAAGAAGACTTACCTGTGAGGGGTACAAGGCTGCTAAGTGACATCTACAACAGATGTAACTTGGCTGAAACTGAACCTGTTGATGTTGGAGAGGCTATGAACTCACAAATATGGGTGGCAACAATGAAGGAGGAGCTAATGATGATAAAGAAAAATGATACTTGGCAGCTGGTTGACAAACCAAAGCATAGAAAAGTTATGGTTAAAGGATACTCACAAGAACCAGGTATTGACTACCATGATTTGCTCCTGTTTCTAGAATGGACACAATAAAATTGCTGTTAATGTTGGCTGGTTTGGCAAATGGATGTCAAATCTGTATTTTTGAATGGGACATTAAGTGAAGAAATATATATAGAACAGCCTGAGGGATTTGAAAAAGATTTCAGCTTAAGCAAAGTGTATTTGCTAAAAAAGGCTTTGTATGGATTAAAACAAGCTCCTAAAGCTTGGTACAGCCGATTAGATGAATATTTGAAGAGTTTGGGGTTTGAGAAAAGTTTGATTCAAGCCACTTTATATGTGAAAAAGGTTGATGAACATATTCTGATAATATCAGTTTATGTGGATGATCTATTAATTACAGGAGATAAGGAGCAACTAGTGGATGAATTTAAGATGAACATGAAGAACAAGTTTGAGATGAATGAACTTGGATTGTTATCATATTTTCTTGGAATGGAAATATCACAATCAAAGGAAGGGTGTTTTGTATGCCAAAAACATTTCACAACAAAAATGCTGAACAAATTTGCAATGGAAAATTGCAAACCTGTTAGCACACCTATGGTGTTAGGGATGAAGCTAACAAAAGCTGATGGTGCTACCTGTGCTGATGGAAGAATTTACAGAAGTTTGATTGGAAGTTTACTATACTTATCCTCCACTTGGCCTGACATTGTGTTTACTGTCAATTATCTGGTGCCAAAACTATAGAACTTCAATATCTCACCGAAGCCTAGTCTTAGCGTTGCAAAATCTCTTTGCAGGTTACTGGAATCACACCAGAGATAATTCAGAAACTTGAATTAATTCAATTGGAAATAATCAACTAATTGTCTCCTTACAAACTTCTTCTTAAATAGTCTAATTTCTCACAAGACTTCAAGCTAAAATAGGAAAGCAATAAAATAGGAAATCAAATAAGTAATTGAGGTGGCAACGGGTCTGAACAATCAAGGGGATTTGAGCAATTAGAATTCTAGGCTTGCTGAATCTCCAGACTACGAATGTGTGTAGATTACGGGTCTCTTTCCAAATTTGGCTCAATTGAATTATCTCCCCCATCCATGCTGATTCCATCCTGATCTGCAACGGCTACTTGGCTTGAATTTCCCTCCTGATTTGCATCAATTGCCGCCCCTCCTGAAGAACTTGACTCCGGCAAGTTATGCTGGCGATAGGCAGTGAATAGTTGTGGGTGTAGGCGGTTCAATTCTGATGCTTGTAACCAAACCGATTCTGAAGTTGGACGATTTTTCCATTGGACTAAGAACTTGTAATATCCCCCTCGTCGAGTGGACACAAATTGATGATCAATAATTGAGGCAATTTCATCACGCGGTGCTGTTTGTTCAGGCAAGGACACGATTGGTGATGTTGCTGGATTTGTGGGGGACGGAATTTCACCTTTGAAAGCAGTGAGGTCTTCAATGTTGAACACAGGGCTGATCATAAAATCAGAAGGTAGTTCAATGACATATGCATTTTGGCCCATCTTCTTAAGGACTTTGAAGGGACCTGCTCGCCGGGCATGTAGCTTGGTGAAACTTCCTGGAGGGAAACGCTCTGGTTTTAAGCGAACCAGGACCATATCTCCTTCACTGAATTGTCGATCCCTCCTATGAGTATTGGCGGCTGTTGCGTAGGAGTTGGCGCTAATTGTCAGTCTTCGTTTGCATTCGTCATGGAGCTCTTGCATATAACTGGAGAAGTCTAGTGCAGCTTCACTTGGTCGTGGTGGCAATGGTAGTGAATTGATGTCTACGGGAGTGCTGGGGCGAGAGCCGTAGACAATTTCAAAAGGAGTGCAACCTGTGGACCTGTTCACAGAATTGTTAAAAGCAAATTCAGCATGAGGAATTACCATGTCCCAACTTGTGGCGTGAGCTTCCACAAGGCAGCGTAGTAAATTGCCGAGACTTCGGTTCGTCACTTCAGTTTGGCCATCCGTTTGGGGATGAAATGCACTAGAGAACATCAGTTTTGTTCCCATCTTCGCCCAAAGTGTCTTCCAAAAATAGCTTACGAATTTGACATCTCTATCCGAGACTATTGAGGTTGGAATGCCGTGCAAGCGGACAACTTCTTGGATGAACAAGGCTGCCACTTTAGATGCATCAAACGTCTTGTGACAGGGAATGAAATGAGCCATTTTTGAAAATCGATCCACTACTACCATGATGGAGTCGTGTTGCCGCTGAGTTCTTGGTAGTCCTAGTACAAAGTCCATGCTCACATGCTGCCATGGTTTGTCTGGAATCGGAAGTGGAGTGTATAGACCTGCTTGATGTTTTGTACCCTTATTTATTTGGCAATTTCTACATCTATCCACCACTGTATGCACATCTCTCCGTAGTCTTGGCCAATAGAATCGATCAGCCACTATAGCATAGGTCTTGTCATAGCCGAAATGACCAGCTAAGCCACCACCATGGAGTTCTGAAATTAAAAACTCACGGAAGGATCCGCGTGGGACACATAAACGTGATTTGAAAAATAGGAACCCTTCACGCAGCATGTAATTGCCTTGAGGTTGTCGTTCCTGTGCTGATAAGCTAGTCCAGATTTCACCAAAGTCCTCATCTGTAGCATATTCATTTTTTAGGCATTCAAATTCAGTTACCTTTACCGAAGATAAGTGTAGCAAATGGGGTCTCCTGCTTAGTGCGTCTGCCACCTTGTTCTCCACCCCTGCTTTGTGCTTAATGACAAAGTCAAATTGTTGGATATAATCCATCCAACGAGCATGGCGTGCATTCATCTTATTCTGTGAATTCAAGTGTTTCAAAGAGTCATGGTCAGTATAAAGGATAAACTCTCTATGTATCAAGTAGGGCCTCCAATGCTTCAACGCTTGTATTAGAGCATAAAACTCCATATCGTAGGCTGAGTAACGCCTGCGGGTTTCATTAAGTTTCTCGCTGAAAAAGGCGATGGGATGACCTTCTTGGCTCAAAACACCTCCAATCCCTACATGGGATGCATCACACGCCACTTCGAAAACCTTAGAAAAATCAGGTAACCTGAGCACCGGCGTCTGTCCCATCTTCTTTTTGATCTCCTGGAAAGCTTTGTCAGCTGCGTTGCTCCACAAAAATGTTTTGCTTTTGAGGCTTTCAGTGATTGGGGCCATAATAGTACTGAAGTTGCGAATGAATCGTCGATAGAAAGTGGCCAAACCATGAAAACTCCTGACTTCCGAAAAATTCTGAGGTGTAGGCCATGACTGAACAGCCTGAATTTTGGAAGGATCAGCCTTGACGCCTTGGCTGGAAACAATAAACCCCAGAAAATTGACACTCTCCTTCATGAATGAACACTTATCCCTATTGATAAATAGCTTCTCCGTGCGCAATATTGTCAGAACCTGCTGAACGTGATGAAGGTGGTCCTGTATGTTGTGACTGAAAATTAAGATATCGTCAAAGTAGACGACGACAAACTTTCCCAAGAATGGCTTGAGCACTTGAGTCATAACACGCATGAAGGTGCTAGGTGCGTTAGTTAATCCGAAGGGCATGACTAACCATTCGAATAAGCCATCCTTTGATTTGAATGCGGTTTTCCATTCATCGCCTAACTGAATTCGAACTTGGTGATAACCACTCCGGAGATCAATCTTAGTAAAAATGGAAGAGCCACTTAGTAGGTCCAACATGTCATCAAGCCGCGGTATGGGAAATCGGTATTTCACTGTGATCTTGTTGATTGCACGGCTGTCAACACACATTCTCCAGCTGCCGTCTTTTTTTGGCGTTAGTAAAACGGGGACAGCGCAAGGACTGAAACTTTCTCGGATGAACCCTTTGTTCAGTAGCTCCTGAATCTGTCGACTGAGCTCTTCATTTTCTGTAGGGCTCATTCGGTAGTGTGGAACATTTGGTAAAGTAGACCCCGGAATTAAGTCGATAGCATGTTGAATTTCCCTCATGGGAGGCAGCTGATTGGGCATCTCGGCTGGCATGATGTCCTGAAATTCACTCAGCAAATCCGAGAGTTCTATTGGTGAATGGCTGTCACCTTGTTTCTTTTCCCGTGTAATTAACATGAGCACCATCTTTGTTTCTTGCATGGCTTGTGTAAATTGACTCATTGTCAATACTGGTGCAACCTCCTGTTTAGTTTCGAAATCAGTGATCTGCAAGGGGTCCAGGACCAGCTTCTTCCCCTTAAAATTGAATGAATATGTGTTAGCATATCCATCATAGATTACCCTTCGATCATACAGCCAAGGTCTTCCCAATAGCATGTGGCAAATAGTCATGGGGATCACATCACACCAAGCTTCGTCTACATACGTTTTCCCCAAGGAAAATGTAATCAAGCAACGCCTCTTCACAAGGATTGAATTGGTGTCATTCACCCAATTAATCTTATACGGGCTGGGATGTTTTTCCGTCTTCAATCCCAAGCGCTCGATGGCTGTTTCTGAGATCACATTCATGCCACTTCCATTGTCGATAATAACATTCATTGCTCGACCATTGTGCTCCATACGGGTGTGGAAAATATTAGTGCGCAGCCATTCGGGATTGGCCTGCAATTCTCTCCTTGAACCTGTTAGCACTCTGCTAATGACGCAACTGGGTAGGTTTGAGGCACCTAGGTGCTCACTTTCATATTCAAAGTCATCACACGTTTCCTCCACTACTGCAACCTCTTCCCCTTCCATCGCAACCAGCTCCTTCTCGCAAATAAAGGCTAACTTTTTATCTTTCGTTGGACACACTACAGCATAGTGACCAATTCCTTTGCATTTGTAACATTGTGGGCCATCATTGGCAGGCCTTGTCCCTCTTGAACCTCCATTGTTCATGCTCCTAAATTGTTCCCGTGGAGCTACAGCCCTCTGAAATTGATTCGTAGCTGTGTAATCCTGCTTCGCCTCCGTCACTGTAAATCTCCTTCCAGTAGGCTGCAATGTCTGCTTTTCAAGGCGGAGGGCCAATTGATAAGCCTCCTCAACATTAATCAACCTAGCAGTCCACATGTCCCTGCGTAAATCATCCCTTAATCCCATCCGATAACGGGCCAAAGTCTGTTGTTCAGTCTCCACGATCTTGCTGCGAACAGTCAGCTCATGAAATCGATCCGTGAACTGATCAACACTCATTGATCCCTGCCTAAGCTGAAGCATCTCTTCAAACATCATCTGTTCATAATCAATGGGCAAGTATTTTTCTTTGAGACGTTCTTTCATTTCTTCCCAATTCGCAACTGCTGGACGTCTAGTGCGTCGCAATTGTTCCTCAACACTCCCCCACCATGCTCGTGCGTGTCCCTTCAGCTTCATCCGAATATAGCGCACCTTCCTGTCCTCTGAAACTGAGAACCAGTCAAAGTAATCTTCAATGGCTGTCAACCAGTCCTCGAAGGCATTAGGCTCTAGTTTCCCAAAAAAATCTGGGATATCAACCTTCATTCTCTTGGTTAACTCATCGAGAGGTTGGTAGTCTGCACCATGATTATCATACCGTCGGTTTGTATTATGTCTTTGAGGTCTATTTCGAATTTCATGTTCTTCAAAATCCTGATTCTCCTCCTCGTTCTGGTAAACAACTTCGTCTTCGTCATCATGCAGCCTCCCCGCATACGCTGCTCTGCGCCTTTGTTGAACAGGAGTGCCATATCCCTCCCGAATTCCGCGTTCCTCCATGATGTCCAGCCGACGCATGATTTGTGCCATAACCGTGGTGATTTGATCAACTTGGAAATGCAATTGGGTTGGCTCTGCCTCATGGTTATTTGGGTGGTGGTTTGTGTTTTGGTGACTAGAGCTAGATTGGTTTGTGTGGTTTGGGTTAGGGCTGTTTGGGTTCGGGTTATTCGGGTTGTAGCTGGTAGGTCCTGGGCTATTTGGGTTTTGTGTGGTTGGTTGCGGGTTGATGTGGTTTTGGTTGGTTGGTGGCTGGTTGCCTGGGTTGTGGGTGGCTGGGTGTGGGTTGTTCAAATTTTGGGTGGTTGCCATGGCGTAAGAAGTGCCACTGCGGGTTACAGGCATAGGTAGATCAAATGCTCTGATACCAAATTGGTGCCAAAACTATAGAACTTCAATATCTCACCGAAGCCTAGTCTTAGCGTTGCAAAATCTCTTTGCAGGTTACTGGAATCACACCAGAGATAATTCAGAAACTTGAATTAATTCAATTGGAAATAATCAACTAATTGTCTCCTTACAAACTTCTTCTTAAATAGTCTAATTTCTCACAAGACTTCAAGCTAAAATAGGAAAGCAATAAAATAGGAAATCAAATAAGTAATTGAGGTGGCAACGGGTCTGAACAATCAAGGGGATTTGAGCAATTAGAATTCTAGGCTTGCTGAATCTCCAGACTACGAATGTGTGTAGATTACGGGTCTCTTTCCAAATTTGGCTCAATTGAATTATCTCCCCCATCCATGCTGATTCCATCCTGATCTGCAACGGCTACTTGGCTTGAATTTCCCTCCTGATTTGCATCATTATCTCTCAAGATTCATGCAAAATCCCAGTCAAATTCACTACATTGCAGCTAAAAGAGTGCTTAGGTACTTAAGAGGGACACTGGATTTTGGCATGTTCTTCAGCAAGATAAACACAGTCAAGCTGATAGGGTTTTGTGACAGTGACTGGGCAAGGAGTGATGAAGAAATGATGAGCACTTCGATTGTTTTTCAATGGGAGAATGCATTTTTTGTTGGAATTCTAAGAAGCAAGCAGTAGTAGCTCACTTTACTGCTGAAGCAGAATACATTTCTGCATATGTAGCTGCAAATCACTTGGTGTGGCTGAGGAAAATTCTGAAGGATTTAAGCTTTGATCAATTAGAACCTACTGAATTATTTAGTGATAATATGTCAGCCATTGCTATCTCCAAGAACTCTATTTTTCATGATAGAACAAAACACATGAAAATCAAGTTTCATGCAATTGGGCAATTTCAGCAGGAAGGTGAATTAGAAATGAAGTATTGCAGTTCTAAGGAACAACTAACTGATTTATTTACCAAATCCTTAGCAAAGGAAAGGTTTGAAGAATTGAGAAAAATGATAGGAATGCGCAGCCCAGGAATCAAGGAGGAGTGTTGAAGCTGAAGACTGATTCCAGGACTGCAAGCTGACAGGAAATGGAAAGCTGAAGAATTGAAGATTGAAGACTATGTACTTAGCTGTAGTATGTTTAGTTTGATTAAGCGTTTCAATTAGAAGTTGTTATCTAGTCCATTAAAGTCAGCTTAATTAGTTAGTTACAGTTTTAAGTCAACATTGTTAGAACAAAGTGTGTAACCGAATTAATCTCTTCTCTTTGTAATATTTTACCTATAAATAAAGATAATGGGATGACAGTAACCATAAGAAAATATTCTGCCCATGTTCACGTTCTTTCAATTCAAAAATTACAGAGTTTTATAGTTCTTATTTTTCTGGAAATTCGGCTATCTGCAGAGTTCAATCTCTACAGTAGCGGTTCTCAGGTTTTTCTTTCTTTTTTCGAGTACTAATTTGAACAGTACTTGTTTAAGGATTTTCAGATTAATTTCAACAAAAATCACCATCCTGTGCAGAAATAAGTGCTCCCAGAGAGCACTTTCCTTGAACAGGCGAATGAACCAAGACAATCGAAGTGCACCTCCATTATAAATCCGTGGAAATTTTTCATGGTAGAGGTTCTGGGTTTATCATATCCAGAGAAATACTAAAACCAAGACAGGACACTAAAAGAAAAAGAGGTCGTTTGCAATGGATTTTTGCAACCGAAAAAAATCCGTTGCAAAAATGGGAGCAGATTAGCAACAGAATATGTTTAGCAACAAATTTTCCGTTGCAAAACATATTCTGAATTAAAAAAAAAAAAGCGGATTGCAATGGATATTCTGTTACAAAATTAATTTACAACGGAAAGTCCGTTGCAATTTAAAATCATTTGCAACGAATTATCCATTACAAAATATTATATTGCAACGGATTTGCAACGAAAAATCCGTTGCAATCCACTTTTTTAAAACGCGCCATTTTAACTTCCTCGATTTGAAAGTTAAAATTACTTTCCTTTCTCTCCCGTTTACTTTCCTTTCTTCTCAATTTCCTTTTCTTCTCCCTTTCCTTTCTCTCCCGTTTACTTTCCTTTCTTCTCAATCTCTCTCCCGTTCGCTCATTTCAGCTTAATTTGCAAGTTAAAATTACTTTCATTTCTTCTCATTTTCCTTTCTTCTCAATCTCTCTCCCGTTCGTTCATTTCAGCATCTCTCTCCCGTTCGTGCAGGTGCTATTCAGATGAGGATTGATTGAAGAGAGGAGAAAATTGTAATGAATGAATATGGTGCCTGAGATGATGTCCCTCTGGAAGGCGGCAAGACAAACCCATGCATAGGACCCAGAAAGAGTGTTGAGGGAAAGAAAATTGCAAAAGAAATGGATACCAGAGCAGGAAAGTCGAGGTTCTTTTCATGCTTTAACATATAATGGCCAGGTGAGACGTCGCCAACTTTAAGACTTTCTAGCTCCTTACATCCTCAGAGAACCATGCTCACGAATCCAAATCCCCCCAACAGACTTCTGATATTCGATTTGTAAAGGGTCTTGCTTTTGAAAATAAGGACAAGTTTGATTACTTCATAAATAATTAAATAAATTTAAAATTGATTTAAATACTGCAAATTCTACCTTGCAAATTTGCAACGGACATTCCATTGTAAAGTTTGAATTTGCAACAGACGTTTGCAACGGAAATTCCGTTGCAAAATTTGAATTTAAATCGGAATATCCGTTGCAATTTGCAACGGAAATTCATTTGCAACGGATAATCTGTTGCAAATGAATTTGCATCACAGGATTGCAACGGAATACTTCCGTTGCAAAATCCGTTGCTAATTAATATTAGCAACGGATTCCTTTGTTGTTTGCAACGGATCAATCCGTTGCAAACAACCCCTTTTTTTTGTAGTGGGAAGATTACAGGTATAATAATTAGATCATAAACTTGAATCCTAGTCCAGGGAAAGACTTCATCAAGAAATCAAGTAAGATGGACTGAGCCTGTGGGAATTGGATCGGTTATCAATGGGGAAAATGTTTCCGATGATGAAATCTGTTCGGGAACTCATCAGAATATGTTCCTCATTGTAGTTTCCATAGATTGATTTATAAGTTGAGCAGCATCAGGGCTCTCTCCCTGTGTTATATATCTAGTCAACTCTGAATAGTCGTTTCTGAATAGACATGAACCTTTGTATATAATTGATGTTCTTGCATGTGCTTAATAAAGAAATATTTGACCTGATAATCTTGCGATTATGTTTCTTTGCCAACCCTACGACACATTCAGGGCCAAATTAAAAGAACATGGAACCATTGGGAAAATGGGATGCACGTCTGTCTCAGGAGCCACGATCCAAATTCTGTGTTTCATCAGAAAAAGTTTTAACGAAATGGATTTCTTTTCAAATTGGTACGAGTTTTAATTTGCTTAGACCGATGGCGAGAGTACATCAATTATATACAAAGGCTAATGTATCCCACCTCCGACCGAGTTAACAACTACTTCTTATTAAATTCTAACGTATAATACAGCTAAGGATTGCATGTTCTTTCTTTCCTTGTTTTTGTTTTTTTTTCCTTTTCTTTCAAGGAATAAAGTTGAGTTGTGATAATGTACTAAAAAATCACAATAGACGGGGAAAAAAAGCTAAAATTTCAAGAACAAGCAAATAAGGGTGTTTGTTACTGTTTTGGTACGATAAATGCTCCAAAAAGTAAAATATAAAAACTTGAAAAGTAAAAATTATGAATTATTTATCTAGATGTCTTAGTAGTATTTATAACCCTGTAACCTCCTTGTCGTTTTGATGGAAGGAAATGATTGAAGAATCATTTTTTTTTAAAGCAAACTTACTATAGGGTAGATTACTACCCTATCAGTGGACTTTTTTAGACAAAATCTTAGGTTTTCCCACCAATCATAGAAATGGGTGATTCATCAAGTCGTATTTGGAGACCTAAATAAGAGCATCTCTGGTGGGAGTAGCCATTTTGGAGAGGCAAATCTTTAAAATGGATGTTTGAATAGTATATATATGACTTTTTTGTTGATGTATGCTCTAATGGTAAAAGTCATTTTAGAGAGCCATTTTTTTTATATTATTTTAAATATAATATAATTATTTTGTATGTAGTTTAATTATGCAATTAATTATACAATTAATAAGAGTGTAATATAATTGCCTTTAAAAAACCCTCCGATAATATAATTATTAATTTTGTATATAATTTTTTACTCTCTTGTCATCAAGGTATTTTTAAATAAAAACAAAAACAAATATTATTATAATTATTAATTATAAGGTATTATTATAATTAATAACTATTATTATATAATAATAATTATTATAATATAATAATACTTACTATAAAAACCCACCCCACCCCGTTTTTGTCCCCTTCATTTTCATTTCAATCTAAAAAACCCTATCTTTTTCTCTTCTGGCCGCCCCCCCCCTCCCCCCCCCACCCACCTCCAGCCGCTGCCCCACCCATCTTCCACTCCCCTCCAGCCGCCCTCCACTCCTCTCCAGCAGCTCCCCCACCCCACACACACCCGTCCACTCCACACACAGCCGTTCACTCTCCTCCAGCCGCCCCCCCACACCCATTTCTTCTATTTTCCTCCTCCTCTTCTTCTTCTTCGTTGCCCCCCTTCCATTTTGTTCTGTTGTGTTGTTTTCTTATTGAAGAAGAAATCAAAGCTTCTGCTCTGTTTTTCTTGTTGAAGTTTCAATCACATGGGTTCTTGTTCAACTCGAAATCAAAGCTTCTGTTAAGTTTCAATCACATGGGTTCTTCGGATTGGCTGCAAAATATTTTGTGTTTTTTCAATTTTTGAATTCGTTCTGTTGCTTTGTTGAGTTGTGTGTTTCGATTTGTTGCTGAGTGTTTTAATTTGTAGAATGGCTGCCAACGGTAACATTTCAACGGTCATTTTTTCTTTTGCCTCCGCAGAATCCATCTGTAGGAATGGCTCCCGAAGATGAAGAAACCATTTTGGCTCTTCATTTTGCTCCTCCCGCTAGAGACGGAAATTAACCAAAAAAAGCCAAATATTTGAAATTTTGCCTTTGACTCCCGGGATGGCTCCTCCCGCTGGAGATGCCCTAAGGGTTCATAGCCATTTCTTCTTCTATCTTTTCTTTCCTGTTGAGTTGTATATCAAACGGTCTTAATTGCATTCCAAAAACAAAAGAACAAAAACAAAAACAAAAAAAAAGGGTCCTATCCTAAGAGGCCAATCATGTCCCTAAAAGCATTTGACAACCCCTGAGGTGAATCGAATCTAAGCTCATCCTGGCATTTCCTGCATTTCAAGATGGTAGACTTGCCATTAAAATAACCCAAAATGATTCGTTGAATTTCTATTATACAATATTTATTATCCACCATTAATTCAGCACCATATATATAATAACGCACCGCAAACCCATAAATATTCATGCCCACCACAGATGCACTCCGCATGTTCTATCATGCTCATTCAACCAAACGACCAACAACCTCAACCTTTTTCCATCCATTCTTGATTCTTTCTCTGTGAAGAACACTGCCATTTCTGCAACTGGGGGCTTTCTGTCTCTCTCAAGAAACACAACAATCCGACGGCTGAAGGGTTTTTTTTTTTTTTTTGTTCTTGTCTCTTAAGATCACAGAGGTATGACTGCCTGTCCAAAGAAAGTGTACCTTTTGGAAGGAGAAGGCTACGGGAAATAAAGAGGAGAAGAAGCAAGTGTTCCCAACGGTACTCAACAATACTCAGCTTGCTAGCTCGCAACTGTCATCAGCTATTACAAAATTCAAATTAACAAAAGAGCTAAAAGAGCTCGGGGACGGCACTGTACATTGTGACCCATTTGCACTGTGGACTGGACTTTTGTCGTCCGTGCGTCGCGCGAGTTCGTCCACCTTTTTTTTTTTTTTTTTTCCTGTTATGAACAGTGTAGAGACGAAATTAGCCCTGGTAATAGGACAAAAAAGCTGATGGGTGAGGGGTAAATACCGGTTAGGCTCAGGGGTGCGGACGTCATTGCACGCGTACGGACCGGTCCGGTCCGGTCCGGTCCGCCGCAACCCTTTTTTTTTTTAATATATTTTTGAAATGGCTAAAGACTGTTATAGCCCCAGATAAGACAAAATAGCTTATTTACGGTCAGGGACATAACGGTAACTGACCATTATTATTTATATATTTTTCGGAATCTGTCAGGAGCGTGCGTTGCACGCGGCCGACGTTGCCCCCCCTGACGCCCCATTCAAGCGGCGCGTGAGGTATGCTAAGGTGGTCGGAAATGGGATACCGGCGTCTAATCCGGTGCGCCTCCGCTTGGTCTTCCTCCCGGTGCGGAGCGTTGTCCCACACGGTGTCCGTGTACGCGGCGGAGGTCGGTTGAAGACGGCGGCAGCGTTTCTCTCTCTCCCCTGCACGTAAAAGTGCAGGGGAGGCCCCCGTGTTTGTGAATTATTCAATTCGGTCCCTCAACTTGCAATTTGCTGCCCTGCACCTTGCATTTCTGTTACAGTAGTTTTAATTTGCCTCGATTTCGTCCTTCCGGTTGCAATTAATTAAATGGTCACCTTTCACTTCGGTCCTCCAACGTTGTATTTCCGGATTGGGTCCAAATTGGTCAATAAATTCGGTACACAGGTTTGAATTTTTGCAATTTTGTCCTTGGATTAAAATTGATAATAAATGTGATTTTCATTTCAGCCCTTCAACTTTTGATTTATTATTTAAATCCCTGTTTAAATGTTTAATGCTTATCAAATAATTGCTACATTGTTCCTAATAATTTTATTTTCCATCGATTTTGTTTTTCTTTGATTTATTTTTGCCACTTTCATGCATTAGGATAATAATAATAATAATAATAATAATAATAATAATAATAATAATAATAATAATAATAATAATAATAATAATAATTTTTTCTTGCTTACTCTTTTGTTAATGTTTATGGGTGTTTTTTCTTCCGTTAAAATTTCGTAATTTTAATGATTTTTGCAATAATAGCAATAGTCATTTTATATCTAATATTACTTGGGATAAAAGACAACTCAAGAAAAAAAATAGACAAATTTACCTAGGTTACCTACAATTAAGAAACGATACAAGTCACCTTTGTCTCGATTACACTGTTCCTTTTAAACGGCAAACAAGTCATTATTATATGTTTTATAATTTATTGTATATTATCGCCTAAAAATATATAAAAAGAAAACAAAAATTGACCTCAGATTTTTTGCAAGAAAAAAATTAATATAAGCATGCTTAAATACATTTAATATAATAATATGAAGAATAAATCTTATAAAATAAAAAAAAAAATTGGTTTCGAATTTTAATTTTGTGCTCTTTTCTTCAAGTATATTTCTGGGAAAAAAATTGATTTTTATTATTTAAAATCTAATATTACCCGGGAAAAAATACAACTCTGAAAAACAAAAGGTAAACAAATTTGCCTAGATTATATACAATTAAAAAATATATGAGGCACTTTCTGTTTCGACTACACTGTTCTTTTTAGACAGCAAATAAATAATTATAACACGCAAAAAATATATATTCCTTTCTTGAAAAATATTGAAATGTTTTTATTTATAATGTGTCAGATCTAATATTACTGGGGAAAAAAGGCAACTCATATTGTTTTTTTGAACAAATTTACCTAGGTTGCCTATAATTAAAAAATATAAAAATCACTTCTCATTTCGATCACACTATATAATATGTGAGACTAAGTATATGTGTTTAATATTTATTTAATATTATCGCCTAAAAATATATAAGAAGAGAAAAAAAATGACCTACGATTTCTTGAAAAAAAAAAATAATATCAACAGTCTTAAAGATATTTAATGTAATAATATGATGAAAAAATCTTATAAAAAAAAATTTGGCTTTGAATTTAAATTTATATTTTAGACCCTTTGTTTGTTTCTTTTAAGAAACGGTGACTTTTTTTTCACATGTATTTTTGATTTTTCACTATCCAACTCAGTTGTTCTTTTTTAACCGGGTTTCTTTTGTTGTTTTGTTTTTTTAACCAGAGTATCCGTGACAACAAATTTCTTATAAATCATTTCACCTTCTTAGCAAATTTTTGAACAAATTTTATCAAAAATTTTTTAGCAATCACAATATTCAATCACATTTTGATTTAAAAAAATTATTTTGAGCATATTTTATCAATTACAATTATACTAAGTAAATATTAAAATAATAAAATACAACATTTATAAAATCAATTAATTTTCTACATAGATAAAAATGCCCAGCGAAGCGGGCCCGATCATCTCGTTCTCCCTATTAAAGGTAAGTTTAAAGGAAAGGAGTTGTTATTAGACCGTTTCTCTTTGTATTCTTTCGATTTTCAAATTTCTGTTGGTTCATTTATAAAAGATGGAATTCATCAAAGACTGGCTTCAATTGCAAGTCTTGCAGAAAATACAGAGCATGGTTTACCTATCCTGGTAACAATAGCGACTCATGATTAAGCCCATTTTCCCTTTTGTAGGTAGAAAGGGGAGCACTTCTTTTTCTTTCTCTGCCCTTTCGTTTCTTTTCTTTGTAATCCTTTTTTCCTCTTCTCTCAATCATAAATTCTGAATTTTAAGCCAAATCCCGGGTGAAAGTATCGGATTCGAGTATTCCTAGATTCCCATCTGTGGATCTTGTTTTGGCAATGATCAAAAGAAGTTTCCTAAGTCTACAGCCCACTAACCGAAATAACTCATCGAATTTTGACGAAATTTCTGAGCCCGGTTATCAACCCTCACCTTCTTCTTTGGATCAAAATGACCAATCAACCGTGGAAACTCCAGTGTACTCAACAATGAGTGGTGATTCTTCCATGTTCGGTCGGACTTATTCAGAGACCTCAGCCTTTTCTGATCCCATAGATGACAACAGCTATTCAAGTGAACCTTCTCCTTCTCACTGGCCAGTGACCAAATCTGGAGCACGAGATCAGGCTATCTTTGGAAGACTAGAAATGAAGCAGCAGAAGCAAGTTGTGGATGACAAGTTGGATGATCAAGAATCGGTTGATTTAGGTGGGGTTACGTTTGATAGTTTTTGTCTTTTTTCTGGAAAATCTGTCCATGTAATGGGCAAGACGTTGACAGATTTTTGCTTCATTATGGCAGAACTTGAGACGATGAAAGAAAGATTCTCAAAGCTTTTGCTAGGCGAGGACATGTCTGGAAGTGGCAAAGGTGTCTGCACAGCTGTTACTATATCAAATGCCATAGCCAATCTCTATGGTATGTATGATTCAATTACATCACCTTGATTTATTAAATTACATGGGTCTCTCCTTTTATCCAGCTCACCATCACTGCTCATCTTTGATGCTTCCCGCAGCAACTGTGTTTGGGCAAAATTTGAGACTGGAGCCTCTGAAACCTGAGAAGAAATCGATGTGGAAGAGAGAAATGGAATGCCTTCTTTCCGTATGTGATTACATAGTAGAATTTGTCCCCAAGTCTCAGAATTCACGAGATGGAACAACTCTTGAGGTGAAGTTTCGTTGACTAGAACCCAAATTTCAAAGGGCTTTGTACTCTCTTATCTCTAAAATGATTGATTGTTCTTTCAGGTGATGGAAAGTAGACCAAGATCAGATATTTACATCAACCTTCCGGCATTAACAAAGCTAGACGAGATGCTCATAGTATGGAAAGCTTTCTTTTGCAAGGAATTAAAACAACTCTGATTTCATTTCAGTGTCATATATTCATTATAAACTTGGATTTTACCTGACAGGAAGTGCTGGATAGTTTCCAGGATAGAGAATTTTGGTATGCGGAACAGGGAAGCATGTCATCGAACTCAACCCGTTCAGGCTCATTTCGCAGAGTTATTATTCAGCGCAAAGAGGACAAGTGGTGGGTGCCAGTCCCATGCGTCCCGCCAGATGGCCTCTCTGAGCAGTCGAGGAAGCACTTGCGACACAAACGCGACTGTGCATATCAAATTCACAAGGCTGCCATGGCCATTAACAGTAGCATTCTAGCTGAGATGGAAATTCCACACACCTACATGGCATCTCTTCCAAAGGTTAGCCTTCCTGCTATTCAAATAACTTTACAAAAATGTAATGATTCTAGATTTCGAGGTCTCAGAGGGGTGATGACTAGGTTCCATTTTCTGAAAAAGCACTATGAAATTATCTCATTCATTTAGGCTTCGAGGAATACCGAAGACACGCTCCAGTATGTCATATCAAAATGTTTTTATTTCAGAGTGGAAGAGCGTGTCTGGGGGACACAATTTACCGTTACCTGTATACAGCAGACAGATTCTCCCCAGACCATCTCCTTGACTGTCTCAACATAGCATCTGAACACGAAGCACTTGAGCTCGCAGACCAAGTCGAAGCTTCGATGTACACATGGAGACGCAAAGCATGCCTAAGCCATTCAAAATCCTCGTGGGACATGGTAAAAGATCTTATGTCTGACATTGATCGAACTGATAAAAATCATGTTTTAGCAGAAAGAGCCGAGACCTTGCTATTTTGCTTGAAGCAGAGATACCCTGAACTTTCACAAACATCCTTGGACACTTGCAAAATCCAGTACAATCGGGTAAGTTGCGTAAGCATTAATCACATTTTTATTTTTATTTTTTAACCAGAATTAAATGGAAAGATAAATATTGCAGGATGTGGGGCAAGCAACACTAGAGAGCTACTCAAGAGTATTAGAAGGGTTAGCATTCAACATTGTCGCTTGGATCGATGATGTTCTTTTCGTGGACAAGTCAGTGAGAACCCAAGATCAATAGAAACCGCATGAGTTTCAAACATTAGTGATATATAAGATATCTTAATCAAGGTGCTCTATCTCAGATCATTGTCCAACAACTTTCTGTAAGGCGCGAGTTTTGTAAGGAATAGAGTGACGAATCTAAGAAATTCCATGTGCTGTTGTATGTAAGAGGTTAAAGGCAGTAGTTCTTACACAGGAAACATTTTCTGTACTGGTTCGAATCTTTGAGAAAGATTTGTACATTCCGCATCCAGTTAAGATAATTTTAATTCCGAAACCTCAAGAATTTTGTTTTCGTGCAACTCAGCTTCAATTCACTGTTCTTTTCACCCTCGTACAAATTTGAAATAGGAAAGTAAAGATCAACTTTTTCAAGCATTAATTGATATGCAATCCATGGAGATAAAAGAGAAAAAGATGATTAAAGAAAACAGGAGCAATGAAACCCAAAATATATTTATAGCATCATCAATCCAGGAAAAGTCTGCAGTTCAGGCAACCCTTCTCGCCCCTTTATATCTAGTGATATCAACAAGATCCACTGCCACTCTGTTTTACACATCAGTCAATGAACCACTCTTGAGTCTTAATGGTAGCACGCGTCGTTTTATTGGAGCAGAAGAAGATCGCAAAGCATCAATCCTGGACTTGCATTTGCTACGGTCCCCTTTGTTTTCTTCCAAACACTTCTGTAGCGCTTCTGCCCCATCTTCAGACAATTTCTTCTTTGTGCCATCAGTATCTCCACCACCCTCTCCCTTCTCATTATCCATTGTATCTGAAAGATCATCAATTTCCGCATAAAATAAAATAAATCATCAAGAAAGGTTATTGTACACAGTTTTTTGAAAAGAAAGAAAATAAAGATCTTTCATCAATAAAAGAAACACAGAAACCTGATTCCTTCATGACTACTTTACTTCCTTACTAATACAAACAAACAGAGTACTCAGGGAACCTGGTGTTGAATTATCAACAACCTCCCGATTTTCTTACCAGAAAAGTCGGTGAACTTACTTGATTTGAGTGAATTGTGATTTAGGGTTTTTCAAGTGGGAAATAGTGGAGTAATTTTAGGGCTGTAACTGGAGTGAAGTAATTGGGTGTTCTGGGCAGAATAAAGTAGCAGAGAAAGGGTCTATCAACGCAGTCGCACACCACGCGTTTACGTATTGACTGCGTGCTTCTTTGTCTGGTTCTCCAACAAAGCCAAAGCCATGTATGCTGCCTTGTGGGCTCCTCTTTTGCTCGGCAGTCTCGTCAAAGAAAGGGTAAATTTCATGTCAACCTCTCAGGTAAATGAGCCCTAACAAATTCTTTCAAAACGTTTGTTTCCGCCAATACTCTTCTAATGTTTCATCTCAATTTCCTCCATTATCAATAATGTATTTTCTTCCAAAATCCTTTCATATTTCCAACTCCAGCAGTAGGCTCAAGAATGGCAGTAACCAATGCTCAAGATTCTAACGCCAAAAACTTTTACATATGTTCTTTTATTATGCTAAATAGAAAGAAGAACCCAGTCATGCTTTAGCTAAAGAGAATAGATTTGTTCCAGGGTTTACTCATTCATGAAGTATAGGAAGATTATGCCACCTAAATCTTTTAATCATTCTAAAGTACAAGTGTCATGTGGTTCCAAACATTTTTCTAACATATTATATGAGCTGAAAAAATGTTCCAGATGTGGACAGAAACATATCCCCGGAAATTAGCATAGTATGAACATTAACTAAAAAATAAACCCCGTGCAACATTTACTATTCCTGTTCACACAGACACAATGCACCGTGGACTGGCAATTTGATCCGGTGCTTCACGCGTGCATGTGCTCTTTTTTTTTTCAGCCTATGAACAGTGCATTAACGAATCTGCCCCTCGGAAACGACAAAATAGTGCACAAGAGCCAGGGGCTCTCTCGGTTTTCCCCATCTTTTTTGCACAATGCACCGACAAAAACTGCCCCCCTAAACGACAAAATTGCACACAGTAAACGAGGGCAGGGATGTATTTTCCACACCGGTTTTTTCGTGAATATCAGTAGCTTCAGGGGTGAATACGTCATTAGCCAATATTTCATTATTTTTTTCGGACGAATAGTTGGCGCGTCGTCCGGCCGCGCCAGCGGCGTTCCACTCGGACGCGCCATTGTGGCGGCGCGTGCGTCTCCTTCCGACGGTCAAAAAGTCACTTCCGTCGTGTAATCCGTGCGCCTCCATGTCCTCTATCTTCCGTTGCGGCGCGTTTCGGTCATATGTGTTTGGGTAAGCGGCGGCGGAATGTTTTGTGTCGATTGTCGGTTTTCTCTCTCTTGCCGCCGCAAATTCAGGTCCGGTCCCTGGTGTATGTAAGACGTTTATTTTGGTCCCTGATGTTATGATTTCGGTTTTATTATTGATTTCTGTAATTGAAAGTTTGATTATTTTCAATTGTGCCCTTCAATTAAAACTGATTATATAAGGAAGTTTTCATTTCAGTCCTTATTCTTTTGATTTTTGTATTTCTTTTTTGTTCCTTTAATGTTTTTCGATACGGATGTTTTAATTGCTTTTAATTTAGTCCTCCAATTAAAATTGGTCATATATACAACTTTTCATTTCAGTCCCTCTTCTTCTAATTTTTCGGTAACATTACACAACAATTAAATTTGTTATTTCATTATTTATTTGGGTCCCAAGATTTGTTTTTATTTCAATTTTATCCTTCAATTGGAATTAATCATATATTTTATTTTTCATTTTGGTCCTTATTCTTTTAATTTTTAATTTTATATTAATTCAATTTTTTTTTTTAAATCTTGGATAATGTTTGTTTTTAATTCATATTTATGCATCTATACTTTTAGTTTTTGTCTTTTTTTTTCCAGATTTTATTTTTAATCGGTTCAATCCTGAAATTTTAATTTATGTTGGTGATCATTAATATTGAAATTTTTTCCCCTTTATTCTTTTTTTTGTGTGTGTGTTTTATGTTATTTTTATTTATTCTTTGGATTATAATATTTTTATGATTTTACTATTTGAGCAATGATAATGATAATTTTAGTGATTATTTTGGAATTGTTTTTTATAAAAATCTTTTGCTTTTTTTAATGATTTTTCAGGGCAATTTAATTATTTTAATTGTTTTGACAGTAATGTTAATAATAATTTTAATTGTTATAGTAATGATAATGATAATAACATAAGGATAGATTTTCAATTTATGTTTTCTTCTTTTTGTGAATAAAAAACTTAACTGCTTATTTTTGTTATATGATTATTGGGGTTTTTTTTATATTAATTGATTTAGTTTGTTTTTATTCTCAGGCATTGTTTATTTTTTTATTCGTATTTATACATCTATGCTTTTAGTTTTTTTGGTTAGGATTTTTTTTAATTGGTTAATCTCAGAAATTTTAATTTATATTGGTAATCATTTTAAAATTAATGTTGCTCCCTTTTTCCCTTTATTATTTTTTTTATTTGTTCTTTAGATTAGATGATTTTTATTATTTTACTATTTACACAATAATAATGACAATTTCAGTGATTGGTTTTTTATTGTTGTTGTTTTTTTTAAAATCTTTTTTCTTTTTTTAATGATTTTTCAAGGTGATTGAATTATTTTAATTGTTTTAATAGTAATGTTGATAATAATTTTAACTGTTATAGTAATGATAATGACAATAACATACGGATACATTTTTTATTATTTTTATCTGATTTTCAGATTAGATGATTTTATTATTTTTATTGTTTTAATAATAGTAATGATAATTTTAGTGATTATTTTTTTTTGACAAAATATTGACTTTTTCTTAAATTATTTAGGTCAGTTTAATGATTTTTACTATTTGGATAGTAATGTTGATAATAATTTTAACTGTTATAGTAATAATAATGATAGTAACGTGAGGATCAATTTTTAATATATATTTTCTTCTTTTTGGAGATAAAAAATTAACTATTTTTTTATTAATGCAGGTTCTTTCACAATTTATATTTTGTTTGTTTTGTTTAATTTAAATTGAATTATAAAATAAACTAATCTTAATGCAATGTATTCAATAATTCAGATATCTTCTTGGTTTTTTTAATGACAATGATAATTTTATACTACTTATTTCATTGAAACCTACTAAGCAAATAAATTTATATCCATTTAAAATTCATATATTTTACAGAAAACTTGCACTTCATAAAATTTCTACAGAGATTTATTATTTTGTCTAAATTTATATTATAATAAAAAAAATCACATATAATTATATTTTTTTACGTTGAAAAAAATATAATTTCGCCTGCGACGAGGCGCGGGAGCCATGGCTAGTGATATAATAAAGGGAAGAATTATTGGATGTGTATAATGAGGAGATAGGGAAGAATTATTGGATGTGGGTGTTTGACACTGCGTTTCAAAAATGTTTTTGAAAAATTTTGATTTTTTTTTTATTCTTTACTTTAAATTAAAAATAATGGTATTTTTAGATTATTTTTCATTAACTTATGTCAAAAATATATATTTTTTAAAAAAATTATCATTTTGATACATTTATAAACAAAAAATATTTTCAAAAACAATCTCAACCACATTCTCAATCAGTCACAAGATTAAAGAATAGAATTAGAGATGGTTGCCAAGGAATATACCTTATCATTTTAGTGGCAGCATGCATAGCTACATTGATTAATAAATTATAAAAAATAAATCAAGATATTCATTAAGAGGACTGTTTACATGCTATAACAGTAGCCAATAGAAATGTCACGAGGTGCAATGCCAGGTTTTGTATGGGGCATGTAGGGATATGAATTTCAAATATATTTGAGAATATTAAAAACAGGCATATGTGATATGGTATTACGGGCTAAGGATTTACTTGCCAATCTTATTAGACTTCATTACAATAAAGTTAAGAAGGATGGAAGAATAATTGAATTGAAATGAATCCTCGAAGAAGAAGAAAGACTACAAATGATCTCAACTACAAGACATAAAAATGCTTGAAGGAAGAAGTTTATGATTTGATTGGACAATTCTTGTCCATATACATGTTTAAAGAAGTAAAATAAGTTGTGCAGAATTCAGAAGGGAAGGCCTTGTTAGAAGAGTACAGAACAACATTTCTAGAATCAAAGCATCTCCCACCTGCAAGACAACTAGATCATAAGATTCCTCTGGTACTTGGAGCTAAGTTTAAAGTTTATTTGTGCACAAGGAGAACAAAGAAAGATTGGTAAATGAGATGTTTCAGAATGGAATTGTTCAACCAAGTGCAAATCAATGACTAGACTATAAAAAATAAGCTTCTCATCCCATTATTGGATGACCTAAAAAATAAACATGGCTCTCAATTCTTTTCAGAAAATTATTTAAAATCCAAGTAGCATCAGGTGAGAATGCATGAAGATGTGGAAAAAGAAAACTTTTAGAACTCACCATGGGCACCATAAGTTTAAGGTAATGTCTTTTGGCTTAACCAATGCACTGACCACATAATGTTATTTGATGATATTTATATATATAGGTATGTCCCATTACTATATATCAATTATTTGAGGATGGTATTGGAAACTTTAAAGGCTAATTAGTTGTTTGCTAAGCAGTCAAAATGTTATTTTTATGAGCAACAAATGGAATACTTGGTACATACTATCTCATTAAAAGGTATAACCATTGGTCTAGACAAACAGAAGATAGTGAAGAAATGGCCCATTCCACACTCAATAAAAGAATTGAGAGGGTTCCTATGATGGTTTGGAATTGTCAGCAAGCTCTTAATTGCACTCTTAAAAAAAAGAGACAATTTCGGCTGAAATAAAAAAGGCTCATGGAGGCTTTTCGACAAACTAAAAGAAGCATTATGTAAAACTCTACTGTTAGATTTTCTGAATTTCAAAGAATCTGTGTTGGAGAAGAATGCATGCTCGATAAGATTACATATGGTTTTAAGCTAGGATGGGAAGCCATTAGCCTTTTTTTAGCAAGACATTAGGTCTTAAACATCAAGGATTGTCAAATTATGAGAGAATACATGTCTATATTGATGGCAGTAGTAAGAAAACTAGTGAATAAATGTTATGTATGCAAGCAAACTAAGTTAAAAGGGCAGAAAGTTATGTTTATTTGGAAACATTGTCTTATTGGTTATGTTTCGAGCAAATTCCCTGGTTTTCAAGCTTTGAGTGGCATTATTTCGAATTCATGGCATTGTGAGGCTGCATTGAACATACATGAATCCGGGTGGTTGATTTATAAATTTCAGAATGATAATGACAAGCTTGCAGTGTTACGAGGGGGTCCGTATCTCATATATGGTAGACCTTTGATTTTACGAGAAATGCCTGAATAATTTGATTTCAATTCGACTAAAATGTCTATTGTCCCGGTGTGGATTAAGCTGCCGAATTTGCCTCTCAAATGCTGGTCTTCCACTTGCCTTTCTAAGATTGCTAGTATCCTTGGAAAACCAATACAATGTGATATGTTGACATCCTCCATGACTAGGCTTTCATATGCTAGAATATTGGTTGAAGTTGATCTTCTTAAGGACCTCCCTCAGGCCATTAATGTTCGCTTGTTGAATGGCTCCTCTCTTGCTCAACAAGTTATATATGAGACCCTGCCGAAATTTTGTAAACATTGTTGTGTCATTGGGCATTTAGTTGCATCTTGTTCTAAAGCTCCTAAAGCAGGTGATGTGGATCAAACTGCCAACATAGACAGGGAGATGCCTGCTGTAGTGAACCGAATTAAGAGAAGTAAAAGGGGCAGATCGGTGGCAAAGGAAATGTCTGCTGCCAAAATTGATGCAAGAGCTGATAGTGCAGCTCCCGGTTCTGTTTTGCGGCCTTCAAGAGCTGAGGCCAATGGTGTTTGCAAGGCTGCTCTTGATTCTTTTTCCAATCACCCTGTGTTCATGGAAGTAGCAGCAACTACTGGTGATTGGGAAGTTGTCAAGAAGAAGAAAAACAACAGCAAACATGCAAGGAAAACGACAGTTATGGGTGATGTGCATATGGGGGCAGGTTTTGTTGTTCCTCATGATTCTGGTGTGGCTTTTAAGCATAAGATTAAATCAGTGGCACATAGTAAAGGGCAGGATAGAGCAGGGACTTCTCAGGGAGTAAACACACGAAAGGGCACTCAACCTAACATTTATGGATCCAGCGGCCATGGTAGGACTCATCCTACCATTCCCGCTTTCTGATGATTATTCATTGCTGCAATGTTAGAGGGTTAAACAACCCTCTAAAGCAACATGAGGTTGTTAGCCTCATGAAGAAGAATAAAGTGGATGTTTGTGGTTTGTTGGAGACTAAGTTGCACTCTTCTAAGGTAGAGACAATGCAAAAGTTTTGGCTCAAGCATTGGAATTACTTGTCGAATGCTAGTACGTCTTCCTCTGCTCGTATTGTAATCTTTTGGAATCCTTTTGCGGTTCGGGTGGATTTAGTTGCCTCCTCTGCTCAAGGCATTCATGTTTCCATTTGTAGCCGTGTGAGTCAATGTTGTTTTCATGTAACTTTTGTTTATGGTTTGCACACCATTTTTGCTAGAAGGGATTTATGGGATAGTTTGCGTTTATGGTGCCCTTCGGGTCCTTGAATGGTGTTGGGGGATTTTAATTCTATTTTGTCGCAAGATGATAAATTGAATGGTTGTGTTGTCTCTATATATGAAATTGTTGATTTTCATCAATGTTATCTTGATTTGGGCTTGTTTGATCTCCCCTGTACTGTTTGTCACTTCTCTTGGTCTAATGGAACTGTTTGGAGTAAAATTGATAGGGTTCTTGTTAATCCTAATTGGGCTTCTCTGCAGCAATCAACCCTTGTTCACTTTGGTAATCATGGTGCTTTTTCTGATCATTCTTCTGCCATGGTTCGACTTGATCAGCAAGCCAAAGGTCATCGTAGCTTCAAGTTCTTCAATATGTGGACATCTCATGTTGATTTTCTCACTACTGTATCTGAGAGTTGGCACTTGGAAGTTGTTGGCTCTCCCATGTTTTCATTATGCAGGAAGCTCAACGTGCTGAAAAACCCCTTGAAGCATCTCAACAAGCTGCATTTTAGTCATTTTTCTGAAAGAGTGTCAAGAGCTGAATTGGGCATAGACTCCCTGCAAACTGCCCTGCATGGAGATCCTAATAACCCGCAGCTTGTTCTCGAAGATAGAAAGCTCCGGCTCCAGCTCATGAATCTCAAGATTGCCGAGAACATGTTCTTTAGTTAGAAGCTTAAGTGTGACTTTCTTAAAAATAGTGACAGAGGTTCCCGATTCTTCCATGCGATGATGAACCATAAGCATGGGCATAATTATATCCCTGTGACTCAGAAGTCAGATGGTCTTCTTACTATTTCGGAGGAGGAAGTTGGAGCTGAATTTGTGATCTTCTTCCAGAAACTATATGGGACCTCCAAATCCATCTTGTCGTTGGATGTTGATGTTCTTAGTTGTGGTCTTTGTATCTCTACTAGCTCTTATGCTCCTCTCTGCTCCAATCTCTAATGATGATGTCAAGACAACATTGTTTGGTATTGGGAATGATAAGGCTCCTGGGCCGGATGGTTATACTTCTCTTTTCTTCAAATCTGCCTGGTCAGTTATTGGTGATGATTTCTGTATGGCGATTCAGGATTTCTTCCGATCAAGGAGGATGCTAAAGCAGATTAATCACTAGGTTATTTCTCTAATTCCCAAATCTGCTCATGCTTCCACTCCTAATGATTTCCGGTCCATCTCTTGCTGCAATGTGATCTTCAAAGTTATTTCGAAGCTTCTTGTTGATCGTTTGTCTATTGCTCTAAAAGACATTATTAGTCCTATGCAGAATGCCTTCCTAAGAGGTCGGGCTATGACGGATAATATAAATTTGATTCAAGAGTTGCTTCGGCAATATGGTAAAAAGCGAACCTCTCCTAAATCTCTAATGAAGATTGATTTCAAGAAGGCCTCTGACTCGGTTCAATGGTCCTTTATCCGAGAGCTTTTGGAGCTGTTGGGCTTTCCTTCTAGGTTCATTCTCTTGGTTATCCAATGTGTTGAAACTACCTCCTTCTCCATTGCAATAAATGGGAATCTGTATGGTTTCTTCCTAGGTAAAAGTGGTATTCAGCAGGGGGATCCTCTCTCGCCCTATCTTTTCATCACTTGTATGGAGTATTTCTCTTGCATGCTAAAGGGAATGTCTCAGCAGAAAGCTTTCCGCTTCCACCCGCAATGTAAGCCCCACGATATCACCCATCTTGCATTCGCTGATGATGTTCTGCTACTTGCTAAAGGTGATAAGTCTTCTGTCCTAGCGCTTCTTCATCAATTAGAGATTTTTGGGTAAACTTCTGGCTTGGAAGTAAATCCTTCCAAATCCTCCATTTATTTTAGGGAGTGGGTGACGGTTTGAGACAAGAAATCATCCAAGTTTTGGAGTTTGTTGTAGGGTCTTTCCCCTTCAAATATATTGGTGTGCCTTTAAGCCCTCATCGGCTGCTGGTGAGCCAGTTTTCTCCTCTCCTTCATAAGCTCCAGGCTGCTATTCAGAGTTGGGTAGACAAGCATCTCTCTTATGCAGGAAGGCTTGCGCTCTTGCGCTCTGTCCTTTATGGCATGGTTCAGTTCTGGATTAGTATCTTCCCTCTTCCGGAAACTGTCATTACCAACATTATCCGTCTTTGCAGGAACTTCTTATGGACAGGCAATGTTCAGAAATCCCATTCGGCTCTAGTTGCTTGGAAGAATGTGTGTCTGCCCAAGCAGGAAGGTGGGGTGGGCCTTTTTGACATCAAAGCACGTAATAAAAGTTTTTTGGTGAAGCATCTTTGGAATATCCATCTAAAGACTGATTCTCTTTGGATCAAATGGATTCATCACTTCTACCTTCCGACTCAATTGATTTGGGATGCCCAAGCTAAGAAAGCTTCATCTCCGTTATGGAAAACTCTTGTTTTCTTGAAAGATCAACTTGTCCAAGATTGTGGGAGTAGCTCCTTTATTGTTGCTATTATGACCTCCTGGTCTGTTGGTACAGGTTGCTTCTCAGCTAATGCTTATGAGCACTTTCGAGTGAAGGGCCGCATGATCCTCTGGGATAGGGTGGTGTGGGAGCCATGGTCTTTGCCAAAACACTGTTTTGTGCTGTGGATTGTGGTGTTAGGTAAATTCAGAACTAAAGATCGCTTGCACTTCATTCCCACTGACACTAGCTGTGTGTTTTGTAGTCAGGATCCGGAGTCGCATAGTCATTTATTCTTCAAATGTCCCTGGACTTCGAACTTGTGGGGAAACATTGTTCGGTGGCTGCATATCCATCGTCAGATGTGCTCCCTTCCTAATGCTATTCGATGCCTTTCCCCAAAACAAAAAAAAAGATGGTTTCTAGAATGCGACGAGTCTCTCTCGCCATCTCGGTTTATCTCATTTGGGAAGAGCGTAATAAAAGGTTGTTCGATTCTTCTTCTTCCTCGGTGGAGAGAATCTTTCGGAGATTCCAGGTTTTGTTCTTCACAGTTTTTAACTTCCATGAAAGAGATCACTTCTCCATTGATGTTGGCTAATATATGCACTGGTCTTTATGGGGCGGTGTTAGTTGCCAGCTGCTTCCTTCCTTGCTTTGCTGGGTTGTTTTGTTGGGTTGATGTGTGGCTGCTTCATCCATAGCGTGTGTTGCTAGCCTTTGCTTAGATTGTGAGATCTTGTTGTTTCTTCATAGAACTATTGTATTTCTTTTAGTTCCTGGTTTTTGATTGTTTCCTAGCCTACCAGCTTCTTAGTTGGATTGTGGGTGGATACGATGCTTCTTGTTTTGGCTTCTCCTTAGTTTGCTTCTCAGGAGTGTGTTCCCTTGAGGTGTCTTTTTTCTTTTAGATTTCTTTGACTTTGCTGCTCGCAGCTTGTCTTATTCTTTGATCTTTTATTCATACTTACATTTGATCAAAAAAAAAAAAAAGCAAAAAGTTTTCTACAATCCGTTCCAACACTGGAGGGAACTTCCAGGAATATCATAATGGATTTCCATAGAAAGTCCACCACAATCAAAGGGAGATGATACCATGATGGTGATAGTTAGAAGATCCACCACGTATGGATACTTCACTGTATGAAGACGTTTTTCAATTGCTCAAGGCGTGGCCCAGATGTTCCTAGATCATTTCTCCAAGTTATTAGCATCAGACTGATGGACAGGCTGAGAGGGTTAATCATTATCTAGAGGTATTGTCAGGGTAGATGAATATGGAAGAGAAAGTATTTAATAATCTGAATGAGAACAGATACTACACCGCATATTTAAGTTAGCTCAGTGGCATTTCAGGCTGAATGATGATTAGCAGGAATTGATGGACATCAGTTGCATATTTCATTGGCATGAGGAGGAGATGTGCAGAGCCAGGCAGAAAAAAAGAAAAAAAGATATTGATGAACAAATCGTAAATGTACTGGTCAAGTGATCTTCAACGCAATACATTTTCTTCTTTCATTTTTTTCAAGGCTAAAGGCCAGTGACCTTTTATGAAGAAATTGACAACTGAGAGATCAACAACTTATATAGCATCACCCACAAATCGGTGGACCACGGATGTGAACAGGAAGAAAACATAAATATCCAATAAATGAAACATGAAAGAACAGGCACCAACATTAACAGCAAAACCGAAGAGACCCATGGTTTCTGTGCTACGCAAGAGGGAATAGATGCAGGCCAGTAAATAGTCTTGCTAAGCACTGCACAGCAGAAAGACTCAGAATTCCAGAGGTCCCAGTACCTCTTGTCAAGCCCCTCGGCTAATCTCCTTTTTTTTTTTTAAATTTGGGTACCTTTAATCAATTGGTCGATAGATTAACAAAAAACTGACAGATGCATTGGGGAACACCAGTTGTTTTTGTTGACAGTTCGTCACAATAAAAAAGAAAACTGATACTCCACCAACAAAACAAACATTGGTGAAATCATCAGTGAGACAACAAAAGAAGGCAAATACATCATATTAATCAACATTTTAGATTTTATTTAAATTCAGTGAACAATCATCCAGATCTCGATTGAAATAAAATAATAAACAATGAGATGAATTATGAGCTAGAAATCCAATGCCTAATCCAAAAAACCTCCCAATCTAACATGCATGATTGATTAACATCGACAGCAAATAATTTTTTTAACAAAGCCCCTTGTTCCAAAAAATGACATTGCAATCTTTTTAAAACACAAAAAATAAATGCACACTATACACAACAGAGCATGCAAATATAAAATTGTAATTATCAAACACATGCCAATAAACAGGAACACGTGCACAAATGGGAGGGAGAGAGAGAGAGGGAGGGAGGGAGGGGGGAGTTGCAACAATAGATTCATGCCTGTGAAAATGATACAGGTCATTCTTGAGGATATTTTACCATGATCAATTGCAACGTAAAAACAGTTATCTCATATATACAGCAATACTCTGAACTGCACCTGGATAATACAGCAGATTGTGGGTGATTAAAAGGTTAGTAGTTGAGCAGGCCCAAGACCTGGTGGGGCAGGCTGTGTAGTAGCGTCATTACTCTCTCTATTTCCACCAGCGCCCGCCCCGCCCCGCCTCTGAAAAGCCACCCCTACAAACAGCTCCCTTTTCCATCAAAGACAAAAACAAGGTAGAATCTTGATGCCAATTCTGTGTGACAAGTGAAAGCATTAAATTACCTGTTGGGGGGGATTCGAGCACTCCAGAAAAAAATCAAGAATGAAGTTGATGTCAGCTTCCCTCAAGGGGGATTTGAGCACTCCAAGAACAAAATCAAGAATGAAGTTTGAGGTTAGCTTTCATCATCAACAGCACCAATGTAGGTGAGGTCAGTCCGCCTCACCCTAACAGCCCCTTTAAGCCAGCTGGAAGCACAAAGATTTGCATGGTCACTGCTGCCAATCACAGAAGTGTTGCTTGAAGGAAGGCCAGACCCAGTGCCATCTTCCAGCAATGTCCATGGATCAACCTCCGTATCATTATCAAGTGGGAGTGGCAGTGGAAGTGGCAGTGGCTTGGACTTTGTTGATATGTTATTTGCAGAGCGTGCCGAAGGCGCTGGATTTTTCTGAGAGTTATTTCCAATTAAAAACCCTGAAATTGCATTGCTAGGTTGAAGTGAAGCAACAGCAGCTGCGGGGACAGGTGGTGGCTGGCAAGAGACAAAGCATCGAACCGAAGGTAGAAGAATTGGCATTGCAGCTTGGATACGCAGTTGAATCATGCCAGGCAGCTTCATACGATCTAAATCATTCTGCATTCACAGCAATGAAAAGGGTGTTGGGTTAACCCTCATAACTAAAACAACCATTTAGTTCTTTCCTTTTCTTTTATTTGATTTCAAGTATCCAACATCAAAATATGGATTTACTGATGAGAAACAGTCACCCTCTATTTTATTTTAACAAGTAGTAACTAGACTCAGTGATTAAATTTAAGTGTTTTGCAGATATGAGAGGAGATCAACCAAATGGTGGAGCTGAGGTGAAGGGAAATGAGCTAGCATTAAGTAGCTCTGAGTTTATCCCAAAACAAATGAATGGAGATTGTGGATCAACGTAAACTACCCCATCTTATTTGGGACAGACTCGGTTCAGTTTAGCTTAAGATAGAGAGAGCAGACCGAAAAAGAAAATTGGACGAAGATTCCAGAGAAAGGAATGAAAAGAATTTTTTGCACCCATTCAACATTTTTAAACTCAGCCCCAACAAATGATGGATATCCTTTGTGTAAATTAAGATTTCATTAGCAAAAGCAAAGATATTACATCATTACTTTTGTGGGATATTCAATTCAAGGGCATCACAACCTCCAATAAGTGTTGAAACAAGTTCTAATGTCAGCCAATTTGATTGTGCATTGTAATCACTTGAAATGACTAAGAAAAAACACATGACAGGATCTTGTCAGTGGCATACCAAGTTTTGGTTGTTCATCCATTGGTTTTAGCAGGGAAATAAAAAGAATTCATGTTGGTCAATTAGAATGTTACTTTAAACCCTGCATAGAACTTGATAATCATGTAAAATTTCACAAGTTCACTGGAAACTGGACCTTTTACTCTCTCCCCCCTAATGTACAGATAGGTCAAGAGTTCAAGAGGTGGAGAAACAGACTTTTTAAACTGAGATGGAATAAATTGAAATCATGGTTTTCTACTTCGTTTATAGACCACTACTCAGCCTGAATGCATTTCACTGGTATCAAGATAATGATTTAGATTCCCTAAAGAAGTCAGATTCAACAGGTCATATTTTACATGACTGAGGATATAAATGTCACCTAGATATCAAAACAAATCCAAAAAGCTCATTCAATCTCACATGGGGGTTGAGACACAAAGTTAGTGCCCACCTTAAGAGTTGCTATATTCACAAGGAAAGTCAAATTTAACACCACCAAAGCAGTCAATTGATTATATTTGACACCACCATAGCAGTCAATCAAAATACAGGTGTCAGAAAACAAACCTGCAAGCTCTCCACCACGTCATGATCAAATCCAGCACGGTCCTTGGAGGATTCATTGACTGATTTGGAGCAGGAGGCAGGTCTTGACTTCAACCAGCTTGGCCAGGAGCTGCTTAACAACCCATGCAGGACCAACAGTAACCGGTCAAAGAGACTCTCACCAGAAAAATCTGCAGAAGCAGCTTCCAATGGCAACTCTAGTTCTCCCTTAGATTGGAAGCTTTGCAAAGGATGGAAAGATAGTTCTGCATCTTCATGCACAACCCTACTACCAAGAAGACGAAGTATGACAGAGGCAAGCATGTGTCTCATGTTCCGCCCAGATGGCTCACTGACAAGTCCAGAAAATGGAAATGATACAATTAAGTGTCTGTTGCAGCAGTTTAATAAGACAATTAAATGTCTGCTGCGGCAGTTTACTACACTAGAATCGAATTCTATGAATAATCATTACTGAAGCCAATTTGTCTTCATTCAAGGAATTCTTTCATTATGCATGTGTCTGGGATTTAGCACGCAGGAAAAAGGTGAGAGGAATGACACACAATATGGTAAAATGATTCTTGTGGATACCAAATATAGGAAACAAAATATCTGGAAACACTGATGCGAGAATAAAGTGTGCGAACAACTGATAAAGAAAAAAAAATAGTTGGGGACCCTCATATAATAATTTGTCTTAAGGTAATGTGCAAGCTACATAATATCAAATGAGCAGGAAATATTTGTATGCTTACCCATTTGTGCATATGGTGGGAAGCAACCTTAACAGTAACTGCAACCGTAGTATCATAGAAGCTCGCAGAGCAGCAGGGGAGGGGAGGGTAGAATCTGCAGCTGCTGCAGTTCGTCTCGCCAACCCAGGACTGCTGCCTCTTATTCCTTTGCGGTTGTTACCTTTATTTGCTGGACCTTCCAGTCCAGAAGATGCTGTTCCTGTTTGCTTACTTGTACCACGAGTGATAGAGTTTATTTGCTGCTCAATATTATTCAGCTGCTTGATCAAATCAGTTGCGAATGTATTGCGGGAGTCATCAGAACCTTGATCTATGCAGGGAAGAACTAGTTCAACAAGAGCCCTTTCAGTCACATTCTGCTGGATGAGACTAAAACCTTCAGACTCAAATATTGGAAAGGACCCTTTCCCAGACCTTTTTGTCTTAGTGCCCTCTTCAACCACCTCTCCTTCTTCAAGAGAGTGAACCTCAAACTTCTTCTTATCTCCTCTGTTCATCACAGGATCAAAACCAGAATTGGACCAACCCCAAGGTTTCCAAAAGTGAGTTTTAGTTGAAAGACCTTTACTCTCGGCAATATTAATAAGCCGCTGTCTAATGGTTTTCCGTCCGAAAAGAACATCATGGCCTCCTAAGAACCATTTAGCCTGCAATAGCATTGAGTTCTCTAGAGACGTCCCAAGAAGATGAACCAGCTCTGAGAAAAGTGGAGCAGCATCAGGTCTGACCAATAATCTTGTAAGAATGATTTCAATGAAATTATTTTCATTTTCAGAAGCAGCTGCTTTTTCAGGGCCAGGAGAGGAAGAACGGATTGCATCTGCTAGGGAAATGTCATGAGTCTCAAGTTTTTCAATGAGGGCTTGTTCATTCAAAAGCAGCCTGAGTTCAACCCACTGCCAATGGAATTTTGCAGGCTGCAGTGCATCCAATGCATTCACAAGCTTATCTAGAAGCTTGATTTCATTCTCTGCATGTTGAACCTTAGATCCACCATGTCCAGAAGCCCTATTGCCATTGTCTTGCATGATTACAGAGTGCGGCAATTTACAATCAACAATAGCATTTAAAAAAAGCCTTCCTCGGAGCGGAACAAAGGCCTTGGATTTGAAGCGCATGTCTAAACCATTTAACTCTAGCATGGCAGCAAACTCAGCATCACTGGAATCTGCAGCTATAAGATCATAAAAGCCTTGACTGTCTCTTAAACACACATCCCTAAAAGGCAGGTGCTTTATGGCATCACTGATGGCCATTGTCAAAGAGTGATAAAGTTGATGGATGTCTTCACGAGTTGCACTGAATGGTCTCCAGATAACGAAGGCAAAGATAGAGTAGGCAGGTGGGAAAACCAAGCTCAGAGGGAGCAATCGCTGCATCCTTGAAAGAGCAACTAAAGATGGTTCACCCAAGAGCTCTACAATCAGACCATCAGATACAGTTCTGCAGTTCCCAACAAGTAACCTAAACCAATGCACATAAACTTCAATTGAGTTGTCCATCTTAAAAGCAGTAAATGGACGAGCATTACCATTTGAATTGGATTTTGTATTCCTTACACACTGAATTACATCCAACCCTTCCTTCAACCGGAAGACAGTCACCATTCTCTCCAGAGTAGTCACACCATGGATAATAGCTCCAACAACAAGTCCAGAAATAGCAGCAGCACTTTTTGTTCTTCCTGCAGCTTTTGCAGAGTTGTTCAAGATCTCATTAGCGACATTCCCGCTGGAATCATGAGATTCAGGGGACAACTGAAATGGGCTTCGAGAAGCCTTTCCAGGAGCAAATGCTGCACCAAGAGCAGAGGAGGCTTCTGTTGCAAGAGCTACCTCAAAAACCCGGCTTTGACGTTCCCCAAGAGCTTCCTTAAGTAGACACAGGCAATTTATGTGGATGCGCAAAATGCGCCTAGCAAAATTTAGCGAATCTGTCCCAGCTGAAGCATTTGAATAATTACTGCCTGGAGAAAAATCAGGTATTTTTGCTATAGCTGGTCCAACATTATTGACTATGGCAGAAACAACTGAAGACACCAAGGATGGGTCCCCTTCTTGAGCAGCACCACCAGTCTTCCTCATGCAGTCCATAAGTCCCATGATTATTTGTTGAGCTATCTGATATGTGTCATCAGATTTTTCCATACCAGGAACTTTTGCTGTACCAAAGAGTTTTCTCTCTTTGCCAAAGTAGTGAAAAGCATCGTCAATATTCCTTTGGACAACATCTCTCATGCTCATACCTGCTCTGGATAATCGACTGCCACTTATCTTCTGACGAAAAAAATCATCAAAATCTTCAATTCCTGCTGGAACACCAAGTGGAAATCCAAAATCTGCATCCAGTGATCGTCCGATTTCAAGTTCAGAAAGAAGCCTCTTGTCGCACGATGCCTTGAAACTCTTCTCCCATTCTAAAACGCTTGGCACATCGCCATATTTCCTCAAAAGATGTCGGGAGTAAATTAAGGCTGCTGAGCCTGAAATTCTTCCATTGGATGCCAGCAGTGCTGCAACACGGTGCATTGTGGTTGACAAGACTTCAGGAATAAGATCTTTTGCAATAATTATGTTCTCATACCTGAAAATTTTCATTGTGATGAACATAACAATTACAAATTTATTTTTTATAAGGAAGAAAATTTTAGAGAAAAGAGGGAACAGAATAACATACAAATGAAGAATAACACATCCTACCAGATGGCAAAAAAGAAACAGCAAAATGAAAATTGCTTCATAAAAAGTCTGCAAGAAACATCACTTTACAGGCCAAAAACTAATAGAGTAGGGAACATGTATATGCAAACAGTACTCTTTACAAGAATATGCTGATGGCTCAACAAGCATGTGCGGTAAGCATGTCTAAAGAATTGGAGAGTTCAGAAATTCTTTGTTCCAGAAAAAGAGTTTGGACAGAGCTTTTTTAAACAGTACAACACTAGTACAAAATATGAATAAGCTACAAGCTTGAATTTCAACTGCAGATATGAGATGGGAACAGAATGCAAGGACCCTGAAATAAAACTCTAGTGAAAAATAGCAAGCAAATGTACGTTGGGAGATATACAAATACAGAGGAAGAATGTGAAGAATTTCTCACATTCAAGCAAAACCAATAGACAACATGTACAAATTATTAAAAATAATATCTTTTAAGCATGCAAAAATAGCTAAACAGTAAATAAAGGGTAATTTATTTCTAAGCCCTGAGGTTTATGCAGTTAAAACTTTATTTCTTGTACTTTGTAAAACCAGCATTATAGTTTTCAGTGAACCAAATCAACAAAGAAATAAATGAGTATGAAGAATATTTAGCCACAATAGAATCTAAAGAACTAAAAAAGAATTTACCCTAACAAAAACAGGATCCCACAAATAAAGACTGATATGTCACCAAAAAACAGTTAAGCAGATAATCTGTGATACAGTTTATACAAATTAATAAGCAATAAGCACTTTGTAGATATTAGAAACAGCTCTGCAAGAAGCACTTTGTAGATGTTAGAAACAGCATAATACAAACTGGAACTTTGTAACTACATAAATTTTGCATGTCTGACCTTCGGAGAGAAGATAACAAAAATGCCTCTCCCACTTCACATGCATGGTTTTCCACATTCTTTGGCAGCATCATACTATTTCTCCCACTATGGACTGTAGAATTAGGGTTGCTAAGGACCTTCGGCAACAACCAGAGCAGTAACTTTGCTGCTGAAACTAAATCACAGCAAATATCCATCAAATACAATATAGCAGAAAGCTCATCCTCACCAAGCTTCCAACTAACAGAGCTCCTATCATCTACATTGACAAGAGATCTAGAGCATTCACTGGCCTTGACAGCACTCTTTTCAGTCTCCTCAACAAGCTGCCTGACAACAGTTTTCAACCAAACTGTAATTGTCCTCTTCTCGACAGGACACAGTTTTTTTAAGGATTTACCAATTGAAACAATATTTCCACCATACATTGTTCCCATCCCATCCATTGACCTGAGATTATCTCCTTCTGTTCCAGTTCTGTGGTGAGGGCAGCTTATCTTATTATCACAAACATGACTTGTAGAAGCTCCCTGGCTACCCTCAATCCTGGCTGCTGCTAAATGAGCCAGGCTTAGAGTTTTACGCCTGCCCTTGGAGACCTGTTTGGATGACTTTGGTGGTGGATCAACTTTAGAGGAATCTAAGGGTTTAGCCCCCTTCCGTACCCACCAGGTATCTTCATCATCTGATATAGGAGAATGTCCTTGAAGATATGAGTTCCTTTCCTCGCTTAACTTTTGTTTCTTTACCTTCCTACAGTCTTCGCAACCAGGTGTTTCTACTACATCCATTTTGCTGCCTGTTGACTCAGCAGGCCTCTTAACACTCCCTTGAGATTCATCCAGTCCTGTTTCTGAAGATGTGGAACATATTGGGAGTTGCAACAGTGCTGATATGGATGCCTTCAGTTCCTCGATGTCCATTTCATTCTTCACTTTTGCAGAAGGGCAGGACTGAGTACTTTTCCACTGCTCAAAAGAAGATGGGGAAGCACTATCCTTTCCAGCAATAGGTGGATGATGCTTGAGCTTCTTCACTGATAAATTTGATTTAACTGAATTTTGATATCGTTCACAAAACATCCCATGAAGGAGAAGGCGACGTTCATTTGAATAAATACGCATTGCCTCCAAAAGTTCTGACCCTTCAGCAATCCTTGCATCTTCAAAAACATCTTGGACAAAGAGCCCAGGTAGTTGTTTCAACACTCGATAGTGTCTCTTTCGTCTGTCAAGGTCAGCTGGTGCACCAGCTGCGTCCATTATTCCACTAATTATCAACTGCCTAGCATACACTAGGGGGGAAAAAATTCCAGAATGTACAAGTTCCACGATGAGTAGTTGAAGACGTTTCGAACCCTCTATGTTGCACACTTCATGTTGATCAATCCAGCACACTGTGATATCATGTAAAGGACCTGGACTTTCAAATATATTTGACATATTAGTACCATGTCCACTCACAGTTTTTGAGTTGCTTTTAATTTCATATCCATTTCCAACAGGGATCCTGCCAAAATAATTAGGCTGATTGAGACCTTTTACAAGGCTATTCACTCCAGGGGATTTCTCACTCTTCTGTCGAAATGGACATTGCAGATCTTGTATCTTTGACTTCAAAAGCCGACTTGCAATATAAACCTGAGAAAAATCTTTTCTGCCTGTAAATTTCAGTTCACAAGGGGGGGCACTCCGAAAATCCCTATAATCACATGTTGCCCACTCGCAAAGCAAAAATACAGAGCAAACGAGTGACAAGCTCACACCCCTCATCCATTTTAAAGAAGATCTCAGGCATGGACTGACTTCTTTTATCCAGCTTTCATGAACAGATCCCTGGCAAAAAATTTCAAAAAGGTACCCATAAGCCTCTCTAATGTCCCCAAGTGAAAGAGCTTTATCCAAAGCTTGTAAGGCTTTAGCCGCACTATGAACTGGATAGTCTGAGCTAACAGCCTTCACAAGGTTATCAGCACGCTTCTGAATGGATGAAACAATTCGATCAAATGACAAAGATTGATATTGAGCATCAAGGCCTTTACTTCTGAAAACACAAGCAACTTCAGCTGAATTATCATTTGTCTTTCTTGAATCCTCAGAAGCCTTTGACAGAAATGTCCCATCATTAACTGCATAAGACACTACACTTGGTGGTAAAGGGAAACAATCCAGAGCGACAAATGTATCCGGCACAGCTAGTATTAGATACCGAAGCATCTCAATTAAAGCAGAGGTTGTGTAGGCCCTTCGAGAATTATCGACCAGATCTGAACCTCCTGGAGAAGGTTCATGAATGAAACGAACAGCAACCCCCACTAGAGTGCGCACATATGATTGAGAAAGAATAACAGTTTCTAAAACACCATATATGATTGGCAGCAGCAACTGCAAAATCTCAAGCAAGTCCTTTTCCTGCAGGAGCACATAAAGCCAACCAAAAGCCATGAAACCCAATTAAGTACTCAAAATCTTAATATGTGAAGCATAAGTTTATCTTGTACATTGGAAGAAGTTCAGTAAAAAAATCGGTTAATCTAAAACTGTACCTGTAGTTGACTAAGAACCCAATCAATGATTACTGAAGGAAGAAGCAGCCCTTCTGCATGGTGCCAGTGCAAGAGCCGGGCCACATACCACCACTTAAAATGCAGGGAAGGCTCCTCGCCATCAAGGATGGCTGATGATGGATCACTTCTGTGTTGCACTGAGCCTGTATAAAGCATTTGTTGTGATCTATCTTTGCTGTGTGGAGCAGAATGTGGATTGTTTCTGGATAAATATTCATCCAGGAGAGACTGCAAGTAGTCAACTACATCTTTTGTCCAGAACTCTGTGCGGGACAACTGATTTTTGTCAGATGTGCCAGAAGAGGTACTGGAAGAACTTGACCTTACCTACAAAATATAACCATAATCTGCTTTTGAAAATAGTGAAATAAGCAAGTGTATCCATATGCCAGTGCTAATAATCAAGTAGCTCTACCTGATTAAGATAAGTTACTTTAATAAACCAAGTGGCTCGTAATAATGGCACGTTGTTCCTGATAAGAACTTCCAAAAGTGATTTCTTCCTATATCCATGTGGCACATGATCGGCCAAAGAGCGTAATCTTTTGTGGGGCTGTGATAAACCCTGGTATAAAGATGGGGGGAAATGTTACAAGAAAGACAATAAGTAAACAGGACTTTTATCAGTTAAATTTCAAACTTGTATTCATATGCAACCCAACATGCAATTTCCAAGGTCACATGCAGAGACATTTGCTAATATAATGTTCTTCCCGGTTTCTTTCAGCAAAACCTGCCTACAGGGCTCCAAAATTTTACTTGCTACTTACAATGTTTTTCATGAATACAACCATGTGGTGCATATCAGATAGAGACAATCGAGTGCTACTAAAAATTTATATTTGTATCAACAAAAAAGATATAAAAAGAAATAGAAAAGGCACTCCAGTTCATGTGTAGGCATTTTTACTTGTGCACATGTAAAATTTCCTCAACAACATTGACAAGTTCTTTCCAGTGGCCAAGCAATTGCACATCTAGCCTACACAAGGTTAATTGTTGGCTTTAACATCCCACATCCAATTACTATAGCTTGTTCCAATTATATGAGTCAAAAAGATGACAACTACAAGTTATCGCAACTACCAAGCACTGCTATACAAAATAAAGCATAACTGTTAAGAAAGATGACAACTACAAGTTATCACAACTACCGAGCACTGCTATACAAAATAAAGCATAAGTGTTGAGAAAGATGACAAGCTATTGCAACTACCAAGCACTGCCATACAAAATAAAGCATGTTGGAGATTGGTGATATATGAAAATTTAAGACAATATTTCAAGCTCATCCCTCCCTCGACTCATGATGCACTGCCTTCCATTTTTAAAAAAAAAAAAAACAAATTGTCCCACTTTACACATAACTTAAGAGAAAGGCCAAGCATGTAGTTATTTGTAATCTCCAAGATAAAGTGCAGCAAGTCTTGTTTTTTTAAAATTTGAACTTAGGAGTGCCTCCCTCCCTCCCACAATTCAATGTGTATCACAACTGAATAAGTTTAAAAATGACATTGCATCGCATTCCCTCAAGGCACCCACATGTTTTTTTTAGGAAGCTAACTCAGCCAAAGTAGGTCCATTGACAAGTGCCTTTTCCAATCAGGTATGCATTTTCTTATAGAGAAACTTGGAAACCATATACCTCAATCCATTTCTTCTTGAAGTCTACGCCACAAGGTCTTTGTTCAGGAAATACACCGGGCTTAGTTAATAATGACCCAGAAAGAGGCACGCCATATACTTGGCCAGCCTGTAATAATGAGTATAGATGTTAAGACTGGATGATGAGATTGTAAAAATACACATTTTCACCTACTGGTGGGATGAACATATAGGGAGCAAGATAGCATTCAAAGCAGAAAAGTTTTCATAAGTACGACACATAATAAGAAAGGGTAAAGGCATACCTTGCGCTTTTGTGCGCGAGACTCATTAATGGCCCTTAGACATTTTCTGATAGCCTGAAAGAGCAAAATTCCACTATCAGTAACTGTTAATCATCTACGCAAGAAAATATCCAAAGCTTTTTATGGGCAACAAAAATCAAATCAAACAAACATAGTAGCTTCCTATAGGATTACAAATAAACAAAAGGCATAATAGCTTCAAATTGAAGTGAATAACCTCTTTGCATTTTTTGACAACAGGACTGGTAAAACTTTGAGCCTGAGTGTGTAAGATTTCTTTGGTTTCCTGAGAGCTCATAAGATAAAAAATGGATGAATTATAGATATCAAGGCTTGTAAATATTTGCATGAAAATGTTAAGATCTAATTTTGATGAGCACATATTAACAACTCAATTCTCACAATTCCAACTATTTATGCGAGGAAATATAAAGGGGTCTGTCAAATATGAATTCCTCTTGCAGGTTTGAGATTAAAAAATGTAAGCAGAGATAAAATCATAAGTGGAAAAGGGCAATAAAGTTCTTTGTTTCCTGGGGAAATGTTCAAAATATTAGTTTTTATATCAAGTTAAAAAAATCAAAATTTTCTTTTCTTTTTGAGAAAACATCAAGATTCATATGCTAATTGAATTAAGCACAAGAATCATGCATATGAGTGCGCTTTTCAACAAAAGGTCAAATGGGAAGGACAATAAAATGTAGCATGTTGTCCACATTTATACATGTCTGTGGCAAAGTATTAATGAATGAAAAAAAAACCTCAAGTCCTTCAACTGCATCCTTATATCCAGATGTAACATAGTCTTTAGTGAGAGTCTCCTCAGGGCAATTTGGAGTTTGAGGATGAAAGTCAGGGGGACCAAGTCTACGATTTAAAAGGAGATGGTTATACGATGGATAAGAACCATAACCAATCAATAAAGATCAACTAGGAAAAAAAGTTTAAACAACAAGCATCCAAACTCGTAATGAAAGGATTTAAAATCTTAACTAATATCTTTCCAAAAAGATGAAGAAATAACAAACTGAATAAAATTTGGCACCAACAAATATTATTTTACTTTTTTTTCACTGTAAGTGGTTCTAATAATGAAATTACCGGGAATTCAAAGGTTCTTTGTCACACTTCAACTTGTATGGAATCAGAGGAGGTGGCCGCCTACACAGTACAAAACATCACTTTGAGTAAACAGCAAATTTTTCCCTTCAAAATAATAAAAAAGATGCACCTCTTTGAAGAAAACAGCCATGATAGTGTCTATTTGTAAAGAAAAAAGAACAAACATCCTACTGGCAGCAGGAAAAAGGAGCATGTGAGAAAAATCTAAATGTCTAACAGTTAATAAGCAGCTGAACTAAAATGAGAGAACTAGGCACTAACTGCTGTAACAATGAAACAAGTTGAATACCTAGCCCTATTCTTTATGAGGCTATGACAAAGCACACACGTGCACAAATGTGTTGCGAGCTAAGAAGTGATTTCGATATGGAAATTCAAATGTATGGGGGTGTGCAAAGTTATCCAGGCAATCAACATACACAATATCTTGTTTTCTCATCAATACCCAAATGATTATTGCAAGAAAGCGAGCACATAAAGAAGATCCAACAACTGTTCAAAAATGATCAATAGGCAATGCTTAAGAACTTATCACAGAATAAAGGCATGTGTGCATTGTATTGTACATGTAACTAGAAAATGTGACTGTGTTCAGAATCAAGTGCCACTGAATTATTATCAACAATTCATGCAGGGAAAAAAAGATACTGAAAACCAATTTACCTGGGGTTTATAGATAAGTTGGATGCCAATGAAGATGAATCAGTCCGGGAGTTATCTCTAGAAGATGTGCCTCCACTGGAGCTATTGTTAACTGCACCAGTGCAGTTGGCAATATGATACCTTTGCATTTCTCCAAACTAACATCCACATACTGCTCCCAACATTGAACAACTACAAGCTTTGTAACTAAACTGCATAGGGAAAAACATATTTAACACATATAGAAAGCCAAGAGAGCACTGAAGCTACAGATTAAAAAAATGCAAAGACAAACCCAGCTGCGTGACCTCAAGCATGAAATCTACAGGTTAGCAGGTAAAAAATCCATCAACATCCAATTAATTTGAATAGAAAAGGCTATTTTTCCCATGCATCAAACTGTTAGATGATGAGCACAACTTCCTGTGTCTATGAAGCCAACTATTTTTCATAGCAGACACAACTACTGACCTGTTGAACAAAATGGAAAAGGAAAACATGAAGAAGAATAAAATCTAAACTACAGGGTTTAAAAGAATCCAGTAACATGATAATGCACAGAAGAATGATGCCACGAAAATCAATATGTCCTCGAAATACAATTTAAAATCAAAAAATGTTCGCTTTGATCACATGCTAGGTTATCTTAAGATCAACACAAACTTGAGACAGAACTTCAAATGGTGTTTCGGAGGGAAAATAAAGATTGGGAACTCTAAATTGCTGATAATCAAGCATTGGGTATCAAAGCCAAAGTAATCCTTAATTTCGCAAATAAACTGAAAATTTCAAAACCTAAGTCAGCATTTTGGAGTTGCGAGCATCTCTTTTTTCCAAGTAACTAGTTTGAACCAGTCCAAGGTCACTTCTTCCCAGCCACATCCAATGGTCCCAGAAAAAGTATTTCTAGGGATTCTAATATCAAATATTAAGAACAAAAGGTTGAACATGAACATCAATGTAATATACTTTTCAACTTAAAATAAAAGACCCAAGCATGTGTTACTTCCTCTGACTCAAAATCATAATCAAATAACCATACTTGCAAACTTAGTGGTATAACACCAACACAACTGCTCAAATTACTTTGATCTACAAAACCTAAGCTTCAAGACTATCATCGATAGCTCAAAATCCAATCCTTCCCTCTAAACCCGGCAACCTCAAAACTACTAAAACCCCAAACAAACACAAAATGAATACAAAACCCCTTACTGTATCCACGAGTCTAATCCAAATTACCATAAAAACAACACCTTTAATCAATCTAAATCAACAATTACACCCGAAATCACAAAATCCACGAGTAGAAAAAGCCCTAATTTTGGACATAAATCAAAAGGTAGGGTTTACACCGAACTCTGATTCCTTAAGCTCGGACACGATAAGGAAGCTAGGTTTTTTTATGTGAATTGAAGGGAAAAGGAAAGATAGTGCGATTGAGAGAGGGAAAGGAAGTGAAAAAAATCTTACCTTGAAAGAAATTAAAGATTTGAAGAGAGAGAGAGAGAAGAATTGTCTACTTTTATAAATATATTATAATAGAGGAGAGGAGAGAAAGTGAGAGGAGAGGGTTTGACTCTTATAGCTTTTTTCTTGATTGTTTTGATGAGGAGGATGACGACGACGATGTCGTTGCTTGTTTCCTGAGTTACAGATTAAAAGAGTAGAAACACAAACGATCTGCTCGTTCATACGAGATTGTTATTAAAAAAATATTTTTCTCTTTCTTTTTTAAGTTTGGTTTTACTGGTTACTAGCTATTTATTTTTTAGTACAAAATTTTTTTGAAAAAAGAAATTTATTTTTTTTATTATTATTATTAGTGTCAAAAATAAAATAAAAATTACCGCCCTCTTATTAGATTAGATCTACACTCTGGACACCTTTCCTCGTTATTGCATCATCTCGCAACCCTCTAATTTTTCTCACAAATACCATAGCACTAGGCTAGTTTATGATATATCAGAGAGTATGGATAAGGTTGATTTTTAAATTATTTTGTACATAAAAATATATCAGAATAATGTTTTTTTTATTTTTAAATTATTTTTTATATTTGCACATCAAAATAATCTAATTTAAAGTGAAAAATGCAAAAAAAATCATTTTTTTCAAAAATATTTTTGAAACGTAGTGTCAAACAGTCAATTAATCACCCACATTATGTGATAGTTAGAATTCAAAGTTACTTTCGAGCATAATAAAAGAATAAATTAATATTATGAATGTATTTTAATTCATAAACATTTTATGTTGCAAATAGGATTTTGAGAATATTTTTAATGTGAAAATAAAATAATATCAAGGAAATTTTTGAAATGACAGTGTCAAACAGACACTTAATAACCCATGTTATATGGTAGTTAAAATTCAAAGTTACTTTCAAGCATAATAAAAGAATAAACTAATATTATGGATGTATATTAATTCATAAACATAAATATTTTATGTTGCAAATAGGACTTTGAAACAATTTATAATGTGAAAATAAAATAATAACAAGGACATATTGATAAATAGAGGTTGAAGAATAGGATAGGATAGAGTGGGCTCCCCTGACTCGGAGGCCTTCTAGAACACATATTGATACCGAGCAATGATTTTTAGAAATCACTATTAATTTGCTATAAGATAAACCTTTTTGAGTTTTTTTGTTACTAAAAAAGAATGAGAAGACTCGTCCTTTTTTATGGGACTAGTCACTTATTATACAATATATTAAAAGAGCTCAGTTTTTTATTGTGTATTGTGAGTGTTTTCACTGTGGATTGTAATTTTTTTTGGTTGGTTCGGTTTCTGGGTCTCGGGCTGGTCACGGTTTATTTGATTTTTTTATATTTTTTTGAATAGTAAAACAATCATTCTACCCTCTAATAAGACCAAAAAAAACAACTATCGGAGGGGGTGCCACAATAATTTCACATTTCATTCCACAGTAAAATAACTCTTTTACCTTCCAATAGACAAAAACCAAGGTTTGTCTATGGGTGTTTTGGATATTTCATATTTTTTGAAAATATCTAAATACTTATCTGCCCCCGAATAAGACCAAATAGAAGAGTTGGTTGTAGGGGCACTTAGGTAATATTGTCTGTGTTAATATTGTGTTAATATTATTATTCTTGTGTGCTGAATACTGTGTTAATATTGTCTGACACATGTGCCGACAGTATTCGTCTTCATGCCCATTTCAGGTGGCGCGTGTAGCGTCGTCTGGTGGTAAAAAATATTCATCCGGCATCTCACCCAATGCACCATGTACTCTTCCTCACGGTGTAGCGCGTGGCCGCGCACAATGGATGGAATTGTGACGGTGGTCGGTTAATCTTTTTTGGCCCTTTTCTCTCTCTTACATGTTAAATTATATGGCAGACCCTTATGTCTATAGTGTTTTCATTTCATCCCCTTAGCTTTTAATTGTTATGTATGGTTTTGATTTCTATTATATAAGTTTTGATTTGTTTCACTTGTGTCCTTTGATGCAAATTGATTATATATTATATTTTCATTTCAGTCCTTATTCTTTTAATTATAGGAATGGTTTTCAATCCCTTAATATTTTTGGTATAGAAGTTTTGATTTTTTCAATTGTCCTTTGATTGAAATTGATAATATATTTGGTTTTCATTTTGGTCCTTATACTTTTAAATTTTTTTTTAATTCCTCTATTTTTTTATATTTCTGAAATCATCCCTATTTTTATTCATGTTTATATATATGTGCTATTAGCTTCGGTTTTTAATTTTTCTTATTTGTTGATGTGGTATTTTTTTTGAAAATTTTAGTGTGTGTTTATGATCATTTGAAAATTGATATTTCTTTTTTTTTCTTTGTTCTTTTTTTTAGTTTTTATTTTATTTTCAAGTCAAATGATTTTTTTTCAACTAATAATTTTTGTTTTTGTTTTATCATTTATTTAATTTTTTGTTTGCTCTTTCGTTAAAATTTTTAAGTTTTTTTTATTCTTTGATTTAATTTTTTTTTCATTATTAACGCATTAATAATAAAAATAATAATTTTAGTTTTTTTCTTGGTTCCTCTTTATTAATGTTTTGATGTTTTGAATGAGTTAGATTTTGATTTTAGGGAAATCACTGCACCCATTCGTGCTAGGGAGAAATCAATGACTTTTGATGAGCTTCATAATCTTTTAGTTGGTCATGACAGCTACCTTCATCGCTTAGAATCGGCTTTTTCTCATCTTCTGGTGTCGGCAAACTACACCAATCGCAGCACCTCCACTGGTTGTTTCCCATAGAGGGCTCACGACAAGCCTTCTAGCTTTTCACACAACCAATGCCAACAACGGGAAACTCGGCAATATACGAGAAATTGTGACAGAAATTTGGGTTGTAGCAGTCTCACTCAGAAACGTTACCAGCCCAAATGCCAAATTTATGACCAAATTGGCCACACTGCTAAGTTTTGCCCTCAAATACAGTTACTAGAGCAACCACTAATTGCCCCTCTACTCCTCATGTTACAGATTCTAAATGGCTCATGGACTCCATTGCCTCCCATAATATCACGAGCGATCTCAACAATCTAACCATTCATTCAGAATATGATGGCATTGATGAAGTTGTGTTAGGTGATGATTCAGGTTTGACTATCTCACATATAGGATCCCTCACTCTAAAATCCAACAATTGTTTTTTCCTTAGAGATACCTTATGTGTTCCCAATCTTTCCAAAAATCTTATATATGTGCATCACTTTACATCTCAAAATAATGTGTTCATTAAACTTCATCCCTATTACTTTCTTGTGAAGGGCAGGATCTCGAGGGTGACCCTGGTAAGAGGTGCATGTGAAAATGGTGTCTACATCTTTTCAGACACATTGGTGGCTCCTTCCTTTCCCATGGTCACAAACATGCATGAGCGTATTTCTCTTTACGGCTGGCATAAGAGACTTGGTCATCCATCTTTAAAAATTATTCAGTATATTGTTCACGGTTTTTCAATCCCAATCACACAAAATAAAAAATCTTCTTTGTGTTCATCATGCTTTATCAATAATATTGGTATTTGTTTGTCCATGACTGTAGAATTATGGGCTATATATATTGGGTTACAACTTACGTGGGAAAGAGGGTTTAGAAAGGTAATTTTAGAGTCAGATTCCAGAGTTATAGTTGGGATTATTAATGGGGATAATGTGAAGGTAGATAGAAATTATAACCTTGTTATATAAATTAAAGATATGTTGGGTAAGGGATTGGGAAGTGAGAACAATTCATGTTTACAGGGAGGTCAATTGTGTGGCTGATTGGTTGACTAATTTTGGGCTAACTAGAGATTTGATAGACAGGGGGTTGGATGTAATAACTGACCCATCGACAGGGATTTATATCTTGTTGTACTATGACCTGATTGGGTCTACTATTTATTGTTTAATTTAGAAGGGCGTAATGTCCCGATCATTACCAAAATAAAAATAAAGCTCATAGACAGCCTTTTTGGTCTACCAGTCTATCTAGCAATGCCCTTCTTGAATTTATTTACATATATATTTGGGGCCTAACCCATTATGTTGGTTTAGATGGCTCTCGCTACTATATTATTTTTATTGATCATTACACCAAATATATGTGGTTTATTCTTTGGAAACAAAAACTGACGTTAAAACTATTTTTTCTCAATTCAAGACTTTTTGTCAAAAACTATTTTCAATGCAAAATCAAAACCATATACTTGAACAATGGGGGGGAATATGTGAGTCTCAAATCCTTTTTTTTCCCTTCATGGCATAAGTCATTTCACAACCACTTCCCACACATCACAACAAAATGGTGTCTCTGAGCGTCGTCATTTTCACATAATGGAAATTGGTCTCACATTGCTCTATGATGTCAATTTGCCCCTCAGATACTAGCCACATGCATTCCACACAACTAAGTATTTGATAAACTGTCAACCCACACCATTGTTCTACCATATATCACTGTACCAAACACTTTTGATTAAAAGGCCAACTATCTCAAATTGAGAAAATTTGGTTGCCTGTGTTATCCTCTCACCAGACCCTACACTAAACACAAAATGGAACCCAAATCCACACCCTATCTCCTTTTGGACTATTCCCTAACCCAAAATGCCTACAAATGCCTTGACCCACAAACCCATTGAATATATATCTCTCGCGAGGTCATTTTTAATGAAACCCAAATTTTATTCTCCTACCCACCAACCTCGTCAACCTCTCACTCTCCCTCAAACCCCTCATCATCTATCTTCGATTCTAGTTGTGCTCTCACCAGTATTGCCTCCTATGCCACCAGTGCCTTTAATACATGCTTCACCTACGATCATTGCTCCTCCAGTTATGCCTTCAGTCTCCACCTCCTTTAATTCTCATTCTTTACTGCCCTTTCCATCTACTATTTCACATTCAGCACACACAAACCCTAATTGTCCCCTTCCACCCCCAAATTTGTCTACAACCCTCGTATCCTTAGATTTACCTACCTTAGACTCCACCACCTATCCATCTCCACCCGAAACCCATACCTCTACACAACAACCTCATCCATGAGCCTCTAGAACCCATCCCATGACCACTCGATCCCTAAACCAAATCTTTAAATCCAAATAATTAAGCACAGTCACCAAACATCCATTAGTTGAATCCATTAAACCCATCTGTGTGAGTCGAGCACTATTTGAATCGCACTTGTGTGCTGTCATGTCCCAAGAACTCATTGCCCTCATGCAACTTGGGACTTTGTTCTTCCTCCCAGTTCTTGCACTCCCGTAAGGTGTAAATGGATTTTTCATGTGAAACAAAACCTCGATGGGTCAATTGACCGCTTCAAAGCCCACCTTGTGGACAGAGGGTATCACCAATAGTCTGGAGTGGACTATACCGAGATTTTCAGTCCTATGGTAAAGTCAACCACCATGTGAACTGTCATCTTTATTGATGTGATGAATTATTGGGGCTTGAGGCAAATGGATATTAATTATGCCTTCTTGCATGGGGAACTCAATGAAATTGTTTATAAGCTACAACCCTAAGATTCAAAGACCTAAGCAAACCTCATCATGTTTGTCGCCTTCGCAAAGCCATTTATGGCCTCAAGCAAACACTAAGAGCTTGGTATTTAGTTTTCAGCTTTACCAAGATCAGATGATCTAGCATGGGCTCATGGACAAGTGGTTTTCGGTGCAAGAAAATCGTGTATATGTGTTCATTATAGCAAACGAATCAATGGTGGTGGTATTACTCGTCTGAAGTATCATCTTGCTGGTATTAAAGGTCAAGTTGAACCTTGTAAAAAGATCCTCCAGATGTGAAATGGCAAATGAAGCAATTGATAGAGGACTTAACAATGGAGAAAGAGAAAAGAGAGAGACTTAGAATTGATATTGGAAATTCTCAAACATTTTTCAATGATGAAGTTGAAGAGGGTGATGATGCAAATCATAATTTAAGTGATATGAGTTCACAAACAAATAAAAGATTGACAATGCAAGACATAAGTGCAACTAGAAAAAAGATGACTTTATTTACTCCACGAACTACCCCAGGTTCACAACCTAGCATTAAAAGTGCAATGGCTTCTAAAGAGAATGGACATAATGCAAGAAAGGCCATAACAACATGGTGGTTTGATGTTAATGTACCATTTAATGGTGTTAAATCATACTATTATCAATCAATGATAAATGCCATAACATTAATGGGACTTGGTTTTAAAGGACCAGCATATCATGATTTAATGGGACCACTTTTGAAAGATGTAGTTCATGATGTCCATGAATATCTTTTAGGAATCAAAGTTGATTGGAAACTTTATGGATGCTCTATTATAACATATGAGTGGTCAAATAGGAGGAATGTACCCTTTGCGAATTTTCTTGCTTATTCTCCAAGAGGTATCATATTCTTGAAGTCTATTGACACTTCAGGTCTTCAAAAAAATAAAGAGACATTGCTTGAGATATTTGATGAAGTTGTCAAAGAAGTTGGACAAGAAAATATTGTCCAATTTGTTAGTAATAATGAGTCTACATTCAAGGCTACTAGGAAAGCTTTGCAACAAAGGTATGACACATTTTTTTGGTCTCCTTGTGCTGCCCATCACATTAATTTAATGTTAGAAAATATTTGTGATCCAAGATATTTTTTGATGATTAATGAAACCATTAAAAATGCAAGAAATATAACCAAGTTTATATATATAATCATGCATGGGTTTTAGATTTGATGAGGAAAGAATTTACTAATATAAATGATTTATGTCGTCCTGGCATAGCAAGGTTTGCTACCCATTTTTTAAGCATCCAATGTTTATTTAAGTTTAAGAATGAGTTTCGATATATATTTACTTGAACAAAATGGCTAGAATCAAGTCATGGTAAAAGTCGAGTTAAAAAGGAAATTGTTGCTATAATTTTACAAGATAAAGACTTTTGGCCAAGATGTGAACATATAGTCAAAGTTAGCGGACCTTTAGTACGAGTTCTTAAGTTAGCATATAGTGAAGAAAAACCATCAATAGGTTATTTATATGAGACAATGGATAAAGCAAAAGAAGTCATCAAGACAAGGTTGAAAATAGAGTATCTCAATATGGACCTTATATTTGGGTAATTGATGGTAGATAGGATAAGCAACTTCAAAGTCCATTACATGCAGCAAGTTGTTTTCTTAATCTAGGAATATATTTTAGGCCTTTTTTTCAAAATAAAAAGGAGGTTACTTGAAGTTTGCTTAGCGCAATTACTAGATTGGTTCTTGATTGTGACATTCAAGATATAATTAGTGGCTAACTTGAGGAGTATAAGAAAGCAACTAGTGGTTTTATCATGCCCCTAGCTATTCGTCAAAGAGAAATGTTAAATCCAAGTGATAACTTTTAATTTTTTAAAATATAATGTTTTTTTGGATCTATAATATATGATTTATTGAATTTTTTCTTATCTAGTTGCATGGTGAGAGCAATATGATACTCAAGAACTTCAAAAGTTTGCAATTCGAGTTCTTAGTCAATGTTGTAGTGCAACTTGGTGTGAAAAAAATTGGAGTGTATTTGAATTCATCCATTCTAAAAGGCGAAATAGGCTTGAGCACAAGAGATTAAATGATTTAGTATTTGTTCGTTATAATCTAAGGATTCAACAGAGATAAAATATTTACTATTATATTAATAATAATATTGGAAATAGTAATTATTTTCTATTACATTGATATTAATTTTTTTAATTTCTTTCATATTTATTCTTTGTAGGAATTTAAGCAAAACAAGAGATGATTTAGATCTCACGAGTTGGGTAGCCCGCGCGTTGCGCCGGGCTTTTTATATGTAGCAAATTGATTATTTATGTGGTAAGCAAAGAATTTTTTAGTTGATAGATAGAGAATTGTAAATTTTAAATCATGCTATAATTTTTTTTTATGTATTGAATTAGTTGATTATTGTTATAAGATTAAAAACTCAGATAGTAATTCAAATATGAAATTTAAAAATGATAAGCGATAAAATTTATGAAAGATCAACGAATTGTAATTTGAGTATTGCAAGACCATAATTGATTAATTGTTTAGTATGTATTGATTGTTTTGATGGTTATTCAATTGGTTGATGTAAATCTGTAATCAATAAAATGAATGAAAGATGATATTTTGTTGTCTTGAACTGAATGTTTTGATTGTTAAATATTTTTTAACAGTTATTAAGCATTTAACTGGTTGATACCAATATTATAATCGCTGAAATGTATTAAAGATAGATTATTTTTTGTTTGCATTGATTTAGTTGGCTGTTGACATTATTTTAATGTCTTGGAGAATAATTTAGTCACAGTTTGGATTTGAATTGTGTGTTGATTTAATTAACTCATAGATTGCAAAATTGCAATGTTTTGATTATCTGGTGTGTTTTAATTGGATTGATAATTATATAATCAGTTGGTCGAAAAAATGTAATAGATTATATTGGTTAGAGATTTTTGTTTGCTGTAGTCAATTGGGAATTTGTTGGTGGTTGGTTTTGTTGTAATTGTATAGCCGATCATCTAATTTTTCTTTATTTAGTTGTGTTTACTGGTTATGGAAATATTTTTTGTATCCATTTGTATGGTGAATTATTTGATTGTTTGGTGTGATATTTTTTTGTTGTAGTTTATTGATCAATTTGTGAATGTGTTTTAATCGGTTATTTGTAATTGTGTGGTCGATCATCTACTATTATATAACTATATTAAATGTATCTCAGAATACTTATATTAATTTTTTATATTAAAAAAATCCTAGGTCATGTTTTTTTTTCCCTATATATATTCTTAGGCGAAAGATTAAAAATATATATAAAAAAAATTAACACCATTATTGTCAAAAGAATAGAAATTATTAAATTATGAAGAGCAAAAAAAATATTAACAAAAGAGTTACTAACAAAATAATTGTTATTATTATTATTATTATTATTGTTATTATTATTGTTGTTGTTATTATTATTATTATTGTAATTATTATTATTATTATTATTATTGGTATTATTATTGTTATTATTATTATTGTTGTTATTATTGTTATTGTTATTATTATTGAAATAATTGTTATTATTATTATTGTTGTTGTTGTTGTTGTTGTTATTATTGTTATTATTATTATTATTGTTATTATTATTATGATTATTGTGTTAAGTACACTTATATATACATGGACAAAAGTAGACATTATTCTATAAATAAAAAAAATTAAATTTATGAATGTGTTTTAATCGGTTATTTGTAATTGTGTGGCAGATCATCTACTATTATATAACTATATTAAATGTATCTCAGAATACTTATATTAATTTTTTATATTAAAAAAATCCTAGGTCATGTTTTCTTTTCCCTATATATATTCTTAGGCGAAAGACTAAAAATATATATATAAAAAATTAACACCATTATTGTCAAAACAATAGAAATTATTAAATTATGAAGAGCAAAAAAAATATTATCAAAAGAGTTACTAACAAAAATAATTGTTATTATTATTATTGTTATTATTATTATTATTATTATTGTTGTTATTGTTATTATTATTGTTGTTATTATTATTATTGTTATTATTATTGTTATTATTGTTCTTATTATTATTGTTATTATTATTATTATTGAAAAAATTGTTATTATTATTATTATTTTTATTATTATTATTATTATTGTTATTATTATTGTTACTATTATTATTATTATTGTTATTATTATTATTATTATTATTATTATTTTTAAGATGAATATAATTATATTATTATTTTAATTATTATGAAAGACTAAAATTATTTTAGAAACTTTAACAAAAGGAAAAAAAAATATCATTGCCATCACTGCTAAAAGATTAAAAATTATTAAATTCTACAGAGAAAAAAAAAACATTAACAAAAGAGTAAGCAAAAAAAACAATTAAATTATTACTATCATTATTATTATTCTTATTGTTATTATTGTGTTAAGTACAAAATTAAAATTCGAATACAATTTTTTTTTTTATCCGATTTATCATTATATGATTATATTAGATGTATTTAAGAATACTGATATTAATTTTTTTTATTAAAAAAAATTTAGGTCATGTTTTCTTCGCCCTATATATATTCTTATGAGATAATATTCAATAAATATTAGAACATATAATTAATGAAAGACTACAAATATTTTAGAAACTTTAACAAAAGGAAAAAAAAATATCATTTCCATTACTGTCAAAACAATAAAAATTATTAAATTATACAAAGGAAAAAAAAACATTAACAAAAGAGGAAGCAAGAAAAATAATTAAATTATTATTATTATTATTATTATTATTATTATTATTATTATTATTATTATTATTATTATTATTATTATTGTGTTAAGTACAAAATTAAAATTCGAAGACAATTTTTATTTTATTTTATCCGATTTATCATTATATGATTATATTACATGTATTTAAGAATACTGATATTAATTTTTTTTATTCAAAAAAATTTAGGTCATGTTTTCTTCGCCCTATATATATTCCTATGAGATAATATTCAATAAATATTAGAACATATAATTAATGAAAGATTAAAATTATTTGAGAAACTTTAACAAAAGGAAAAAAAAAATCATTGCCATTATTGTCAAAACAATAAAAATCATTAAATTATACGAAGGAAAAAAAAACATTAACAAAAGAGGAAGCAAGAAAAATAATTAAATTATTATTATTATTATTATTATTATTATTATTATTATTATTATTATTATTATTATTATTATTGTGTTAAGTACAAAATTAAAATTCGAAGACAATTTTTATTTTATTTTATCCGATTTATCATTATATGATTATATTACATGTATTTAAGAATACTGATATTAATTTTTTTTATTCAAAAATTTTTAGGTCATGTTTTCTTCGCTTTATATATATATTCCTATGAGATAATATTCAATAAATATTAGAACATATAATTAATGAAAGACTAAAAATATTTTAGAAACTTTAACAAAAGGAAAAAAAAATATCATTGCCATTACTGTCAAAACAATAAAAATTATTAAATTATATGAAGGAAAAAAAATTAACAAAAGAGGAAGCAAGAAAAACAATTAAATCAAAAAAAACAATTAAATTATTATTATTATTATTATTATTATTATTATTATTATTATTATTATTATTATTATTATTATTATTATTACTATGATTATTACTATTATTATTATTATTATTATTATTATTATTATTATTATTATTATTATTATTATTATTATTATTATTGTGTTAAACACACTTATATATACATGGACAAAAGTAATAATATCATGATTATTGCATAAATAATCAAATCATAAAAATCACCCAATCCAAAGAAGAAAAAAAAGAGAAGCAAAAAACAAAATAAATGAACAAAGAGAAAAAATGAGCAATATTAATAAAAAAGGAATTCAAATAATTAAATTGCCCAGGGAAATTATTACAAAAAAGCATAATATTTGTTTAAAAAACAATAAAAAAATCAATCAATTAAAAATACAAAATAAACAAAAAAAAACAATGAATTAATAACAAATAAAAAATTAAAAGAATAAGGACCGAAATGAAAAATAACATATATTAAATTAATTCCACTTAAAGGATAAAATTAAAGAACAAAAAATTCGGAGGACCAAAAATAAATATTGAAAACTGCTGCCATTTTTAAAAAAAATCAGAAGAAGAGGGACTGAAATCAAACTTTGTATATATTACCAATTTCAATTGGAGGACCAAATCAAAGAAATCAAAACATCTGTACCGGAATAATTGACTGAATAAAAAATAAATACAAAATCAAAAGTATAAGGACTGAAATAAAACGTTCTTATATAATCAGTTTTAATTGGAGGGCACAATTGAAAATAATAAAACTTTAATTTGAATAAATCAGTAATAAAAATGAAATAAAAACCTTAGGGACCAAATGGAACTTCACACAAACATCAGGGACCTTATCTGCATTTGGGGGCGGGAGGAGAGAGAAAAGGGACGTCGGAGCGAAACCCGTCCGCCGCGGCTTAACCGGTCATCGGTTGATGAAACGCGCCGCGACGGAGGATAGAGGACCTCCCGGCGAATCGTCTGGAGAGTCCGAAGTGAATTTTTGAAGGCGGTAAGAAGTCGCACGCGCCGCCAAAGAGGCGCGTAAACGCGGAACCTCGCTGGCGCGGGACAGACACGCGCCAGTCGCCCGCTGGAAAAAATGATTAAATAATGGGAGAATTACCGGATCGCCCTTGACCCCACCCATAATTACAAAAAAACCTGAAGGGAAAGGACGGTGCTGCCCCCGTCTTCTGTTAGCTAATTTGTCATTTTCTGGGCCCTTTTTCGTCAGTGCACTGTGCCGAGAAAGTGAGAAAACCCGAGAGAGCCCCTGCAACTGTGCACTATTTTGTCTTTTTCGGGGGTTTTAATCGGTAATGCACTGTTCACAGGCGGAAAAAACAAAAAAAAAATAGGGTGGACGAACTCGCGCGACACACGGATGAAAAAGCTCGCGTCCACAGTGTTTTTAGAGACAATGAACAGTAATGAACAGTGATATTCGTTTTGTTTTAGTTATTTGTTAATTAGCCTTGATAACATTGACCTATTAAATAAATGGATTTGTGAATAACTCAACCTTCATGATGGAGATGATATAAGTTGAGAGACTATTGAAGTACCTTTGTCTACTTTAAATTTAGAAGATGAAGAGACATGTTTTAATGAGGAGAATGAATTTGGTGAAAATGACCAACAATTAGAATGTCTAGTTGATGATTTTCCTTACATACACCACAAGATCAAGATCTTTATTTTTATATTAACGATGTAGAGGATGTTTGATTTATATTTCTTTTATTTTAGGACATTTTACTTTCATAATATTTTGGAATTTTAGAGATGTTTCTAATTTTGAGATTATATTTGTTTGACTTTGTGTTTATATTGTATAATTTAAAGTTAATTTATCTTGAATTTGAATTATGTTTATTAAATTAATATTTTAATTTTTTTCATATAATTAATTAATTATGAATAGTACAACCCCAAAATAGCGTGCCAAAATATTCCAAAACCAAAATATTTTATTTTAATTGAAAAAACAAAACACCAATCAAAACAGACAATGTGAGACCAGGAATATTATGATAGGACCTCGAGATAGGGTAATCTCGAGAAAAGTACAATTATCAACTAGATCAAGTATGTACTGTGTATTATTTATTATTGTTTTAAAGCACAACAGCCACAGCTTGTCATTGCATACACCATTCACTGTCAAATCCCCTACGCACAAAAATGGTCACAACTCAACACCGGCTTTGTAAATGCAGAAGAAAAAACATCAACAGACTCAACAGAAGAATAAATGAAATGAGTCCCAGAGAAGAAAAATGCACACAACCTAATATAAGAAGAAACAAATTTCTAAAAATACTACAATGTGGAACACTACTATTCCCAACGAGTGCAACTCACTGATCTGGCCCTGGTTGCAAAACTGCAAGTGAAAACTAGTCTTCATAGAGTAGGAAAAAACACTTGCACATTGGGTTCGTCAGTTTTGCCCATGAAGTAGTGTGGCTCCTTGTTTCATTCATTTGATGATTTGTGTTTAGTCGAGCTTCCAGGCTGTAGAGTTATGTACATGATTTCAATAGCGAAGTTAAAGAAGTGCCATGTCAAGTCAAACAAGAGGGTCATATATATCTTCCATGTTTGCATTGCTACTCATCCTCCTGATGCACAAGCAATGACTCGCTATCATTCCCATCTAGACACAAGGTTGGTCAAGAAGAAAATGTCTTCTAGGAGCTCTTGCTGCTCTCAGTTCCTTCTACTCAATTGAAATCAACTGATTTCCACCCTCTAAACTTTCATTTACATGGATGAATAATTTTTCTTCCATCAGATCTCCAAAAACGATTTCTTCCATCAAATCTTCAAAAATGTCCTCACCAATTTCAACAAGGATAGTTTCGATATCATATCGAAGGTCCATCCACGTTCCAGTTTTAGCCATATCTTTCTTGACAAGTTGATCCAAAGTATGAGGCATTGGCAATGGGAGGAGATGCCATGAGACTCCTTCCCAAACCTCATAGATGCCATTTTTCATGTCCGGGACAGCCCGGATGTTAGATTGTACAAATGATAACCCAGAGAAGTGACCAAAATACCGCCCATATACCTCCATGAGAACTTCGTTAATAGAATCAAAGAGAAGCTTCTTGTCACAACAAAGCTGGTTGGAAAAGAATTCCAGCTCAAAAAATATTGATTGGTCAAGAAGCTGTTCTGAAGAATGAGACTTCATGTAAAATTCATCCCACTTCATGCCAGAAGCTTGAAGCACTGCTTTTACATACTCAAATACCGATTCCTTGTCATCTATGGAAGCTTTAAGAGGGATTCGATTTGCAGCTGAAGATTCATGATCATCAAATCGAATTCTCAAGGGTTGCACTGGTCGTTCAACTGATAGATTAGAGATGGACTAAGATTTAGCTTGAAAACCAAGTGATGAGAAGTCCTAAACAAAAGCTGAGAGTTATTGACCTTTTCTTATAAAGACTTACCAGGTTCGAATCTGCTTCTTTCTGGGCTGACTTCTTCCTCTGTGAAAAGTGGCTCAAGAACAGATATAGGACTAGGCCGCTCTGGTATCTTAGAAGAACCCTCTAGACAGTTAAGTTTTTCGGTGTTTGAAGAGGTGGATGGAGATGTTAATGGAGAAGATATGGGTTGTATTTCCTGAGAAATAACAGTAAAATCATTAGGATAAAATGTTAAGATATGTGATGAAAAACTGGAAGTGATAAGCAACCAGTAAAATTACATGTTCCAAGCATTCTGAATTTTCCTTTTTATCACAAACTTCAGACATATCGCCATTTTGACCATCTCCATCAAGAGGAGAGTTACTCGGTTCAAATAGAGTATCCAAGACATCACTCTCTTCATCAATTGCAATTTCACTTTCCTTTACAACCTCCACCTCACCTGCAGAAACAATAAGGCCAGTATCAGGAAAGAATTATCAGCACAATGATATATTTATCTATCTATGTCCTGCCATAAAGAAACACTACCTTCAGAAGGCATCTCATCTCCAACAGAACCCAAGGTATTGTCTTCCTTATCATGAAGTTCATTTGAGGCACTTGCATTGGGGTTTGAAGAAGCTAGTTCTTTACTATCGGTGCTTTCATTGGAGACAGATGACTGAGGCTCTGAGTTTAATGCTATTTGACCTAAATGGCTGATACTGGTTTCATGTTTCTGGAACTCGTCATTGGCAGAAAATCTCATTTGTTCTGTCAGAAAGCCTTGCTCCCAATCCTTTCCAGTACTACCACTAGGTGAAAAATTGTACTCAGGAAGGGAGAGAATCCTGCCGAGGGTTTTTGGAACCGGTTCACATGAAATATCCACATCCCCTTGGCCAGTACTCAGCATCTCAGAAAGATGTTTCTTGGCCTCAATGTAGATGTCAGATGTTCTATGCTTGGGATAAATGGTGGCCTCACATTCCATGCTTTTTTTGTACTCTTTCAACTTGCCAGTCTTCTCTCTCATTTTGCCAACCATGGGAGGTCTAGCAATTTTTTCAATAAAGAAGTGGTCTTTAGTTGGAGAATTCATTCCGAGGTTCTCCTTGGATCCTTTCTCATTATTTTCCACAGCCTGTTGTTTGTTAGCAAGTCTCTTTGAAGTCCCATCAGTAGAGGTATCCTGCCTTTCCTTTCCCATTGCATTTTTCAACTTTCTTTTAATTTCAGTCAGAGAAAAGTGGGAACCAAATCTCTCATGCGGACCCTTATCTCTAATGGTGAATTGAGAGTTTGGTGACGAGCCAATGATGCTTTCATTTTTAGGAGGTATCATGCTTGTCGGGCCAGGCTTTAATATAACAATTCTATTTGAATCTTGAGATGCCTTATTTTCCTTTGATTGGTTCTTTTCCAGAGATTTGGTCTTTCTTCTGAAAAATTTGTGCTGTTTACCTTGGATAGCCTCATCAGAATGTCTGAAGCCATGAAGCCCCTGATCCGACAAGTTTGATCCTGGAAGTGACTTGGACTCTTCATCATTCTCTAACTGAGCATTCCACAAGCTTTGAACGTGCTTCACCATTATGGACTGTGGACCTTGCAAAAGTTTTGGAAACAATTCCTCATCAGAAATTAGAATCTGAAGCGCGTCCCTCAGTTCTTTGGATGGATGGAAGTTCTCATCTTCAGCAACGTGTTTCCAGTTAATAAGTTTCTCATTTATGAGTTTTATTGCCTCACTCAACTTCTCTTCAAATTCAGGATTCTTCTGGTTCAGCTGATGGTGAACTTCATCAAGCTGGTCATGCTCTACATTACCTAAGCTTTTATGATGGATCTGGTGGCAGAATTCTTCCATTATTTCACCTATGTCAAGGCCACCTGTAGATTGCTTCTCTGAATTATGAAGGTAAGGCCGTTCAGATTCCAGGCTTTTAGAAACATCAAGATCCTCTATGTGTAAATCATAACTTTTTGTACGACTTTTTCTTCTTCTGTGGTCTCCATTTTCTGAATTAGACTGTTTTGGTTCTACTTCAGGACTGTTTATTTCCTTCTTTATGTCTTGCACACTGAACATTTCTTCTTCAATGAGCCTTTTCACACTCAGCTTACTGGTATCATCGGTTACTTTTCTGCTCTCCTCACCATCCTGATATATTTAAAATAGGAAAAATCAAGTACAGTACAGATAGTTCAACCCTTCTAGAACAGGTTCAGTTGTATGGAACCTTGCACATATCTAGCAAATTTTGAAAGGCATTAGTTTGGGCACACAAGTTGACAAAACTTACAGTCATGCCTTGACAATTTTCACTAAGATTGTCAAGCTTGTTCTTCAGAGTTCCAGTACCTGCAAAAGAAAAGAGAGATTCATCGATTTGTAATGCATTGTAAATTCATGAGCTCAAAGTAAGAGCACTACAAATTTATCTTTAACCAATGACCAATGTTAAGGACAACCAGATTATCAAGAAGACAATCATTCAAAAACCCTACAGATACAACCAATGTTTGATACTTCCCAAATACACTTCAATTCAAGGAAATTTGTTAGCAACAGAACTCTGAAGATAACCGTGTGCCTGTTGCATGCACAAACTCATCCCTTCTACACAAAAAAGATTCAGTAGATATATTTGTGTGCCTACATGCATCCACATGTGTGCTAACTATTCAGATTCATTTTCATCTCACAGAAAGTTCTTACCGACAGCATGCCTGGTCCCATGCCTCCTATCTGCAATTAGCTTCTGCGTTGAACGACCATGGCGGAAGTCAAAGATACTAATTAAACCCCACATGCAGCCCGATTGTTCTCTTTCATATCGTACAGGGCGTCTCTGTGATTTTTTTGCCATCGTAATTAACTATTTCTTTGACTGTAATCCAAATTTGCTCACAGGAATTGCTGTTTGATATCTGATACATTTGTGGAAGGGAGTGAGGGAGTATCAACCAGAATTGTTTTCAATTCAAAAACTCATATATAAACTCACATGACAATGAGCATTGTGGAAATGAATGCAAAGCAGAATGAAAGAATGAAGTGGTAGTAAATATGGTTTGGCATCATGCATCTGTAATACTGCACAAGTGATGGTGATGATTACTCTAAGACCACTGTTTGGTGATAGAAAGCGGCAGTGATGATTTCTGGAATTGCATCATCAGATCAGAAAATAGGAGACGGCAAAAATAATTTTTTACAGGTGCGCCAATAGAAAAGTAGGTGGACAGTTTCGAAACACTATTCCTTGAAGATTGTGACAGCAAAGAAAACCATGCCCAGAAAGGCGAGTTTTCAAGAAGCCTGAAACACCAAAGTGAAAACATGGTTTTAATGAAACATGGAGTAGACTATGAAATAGCTTCTTGTTTCAACCTCTTCAAGCATTAAACTACACTCTCATTTTTCAAACAAGAAAGCATGTTTGCTAATAAACGATTGACTAGGGAACAAGAAAAATGAGATGAAGATAAGACAGATTTTATCAGCAAACATAAGGCCAAACATGTTCACAAGCGTTCTGAATAAAAAATTCTGCAACCTCTCATAACAATATCATTGATCGTCAGTCATGCAGAAGCAAAACTTTAGTCAGAGTATTCTATTTCTTTTATTTTAATCTTCATGATCATCCACGAATGATTTAGATACAAGGATCAAGCTAATAATCAACAGACTTAACATCTGCTAAAAAAAAATTAAAACAAAATATAGCAGATTCGGTATCCGGCATATATTGCATATAAATTTTGACAAAACAAAGAAATGGAATGCATAGGACAATTACCTCAGATAAGATAAAGACAAGAAGAATAGCAATGCAGCCAGATACCGTGTCAACAGCCAGAATATAAATGACAAAAATTCTAATCTCAACAGCTGAAAAGGCTTCCAGAAGAGTCAAGTTTAAGCTTTTAAAACTTTCTTCGCTTGGCAAGGTATCAAAGCCTTCTTTTTCCGCCAAAAGCCTTATTTCGTTAACCAGTGCCTGAAATCTCAAACTTTGATCTTTCCTTAAACGAAATGACCAATCACATAAAAAGCACACGAAGTGGATCACAGCTCAAGATTTCACCTTCAAACTTTTACAAAAAAGACCAAATCCTTGAAACAAAAAAAAATCTAAATCCAAGCAAGCTTGCCTTGAAGTAAGCAAAAAGACTCAGCTCCACAACGGCCAATTATGCATTAACTGATCAAGAGCTCCATGACTTATCCCCTTCAAAGTCATATCTCAAATCCTTTAAACACCAGCATAGAACCTCAGTTCTCCCCAATTCACAGTGAAAACCACAAAGCCAGTCTTTTCATCGACGTCCAAGTTACGATTCCTCGAATTCTATTAAAACCTCAGAGCAGCCAGTCAATTCTGTCCAATTCAGCAGTACACAGAAAATCCAGATCACCCCAGGTGGGTAGCTATCTTTTGACAACAAAAGGGTGAAGGGTATAAAATTCTAATCTAGCACCCACCCACCGATTATAATTTTGAGTGGAAAATAAAAATTGTCATATGGACAGGCAATAAAGACTGAGAAAACGTGGAGGCGGAGGTGTGAGATATAAAGTCGAGAGCTTTGCAATGTTTTTGGTAGAAGGAGAAGGAGAATACGTGACAGTTTGGCTTGGTATTGATATGGATGCCTGCCTCAGAGAGAAAGGGAGAGCTTCGTATTCAAGAAATGCTTTTGATATTGTCTCCCTCTCCATTTTTTCTCCGCTGCCCTACCCCCTCCACGCTCAACAATCATCAAAGCCGCAATCTCTCTCTCTCTCTCTGGAATACACTTTTCAGCCTTTCTCTCTCCTTGCACTTTCCAATGCAGCAGAGAAAAATGCTAGAGAGAGGTTGTCATGTCTTTGCTTTTTGGTGAGAGAGAGAGGAGAGGGATGGAGAGGGACAGAGAGAGTACGTGTACGCCTATGGTAGTGGTATGGTGACTGGGTGGGTGTTGGAAAAAATGAGAATGGAGGATAGCGAGAGGTTTGTGACATTTTTAAGGAATGGACAGGTTTTTTTATATATAAATAAAAATAAAATCTCAAAATGGAATTGTATTTACAGCAGCTCTCTAATCTCTATATATGAAAATAAAGTTACTGAGGCTGATTAATGTGTGTAAAATATATATGTAATTTTATTTTATCTGGTACTGCAACGTTTGTTGACCACCTCGAAAAAAAGTATATATTTAATGTTTGATTTGACAAATTAATTTGAATTGGTTCAAACTAATTAAAATTTTAGAAACCCAATTGCAAACTTTCCCTTTTTTTCTAAACAATATTATTTTTATTTTAGATTTTCAACTTAATATTTCGTTGAAATCAAAATTTATTTACAATTTGAGTTTTTCTTGCTGATAAAAAAAATATTAATAATGTCCACATTTCTTGTTAAGAAAAAACGTTTCGGAATCAAACAGTTGCTTTTTTTAATCTAATAAATAAATTAAAATTAAAATTACAAAATTAAGCTAAATTGCTGATATGATTTTTTAAACATTGTAAATATAGTTCTTCTTCCCAAATGCATTCCGAGAGAGAGAGAGAGAGAGAGATCATTTTAACAATATTTTTGGATGTTAATATATTTAAAATAATAATATTTGTTTTTAGAAAAACTATTGAAAAGAGTTTAAATGATTAAATAATGAATATTTTAATAATAATATATTTTAATATTTTATTTCTTTTGATACAGGAATAGAAAAGAAATTTATAAAGAAATTTATAATAATAGTATATTTATACAGGAATAGAAAAGCTGATTACACTAGAAAACTAAAAAATAGTTTTTTTATATTTGAAAAATATACAGGAATAGAAAAGAAATTAAATAATGAATATTTTAATATTTTTCTTATGTCTCTCATGAATGCCCTAATTATACAAACCGTGTTTTGTTTATTTATATTTTTACATTGATTTGAGGCTCGATAAATCAATGAAGATAGCTCCTGTTCTTGAGTTATCTTAATTTTAACCCGAAACAATATTAATTGACTATGTGAAGGGGGGGAAAACAAATATTTTGGGCAAGTATAAGTTTTGTCCAACCATACCCTCTCTTTTTTCATTATTCATAGTTTTTAAAGGAACATTTTAATTTTTATTAATACTTCATGCTTTATTTGTACCAGAAATCCTATATATAGTGTCTATTTGATACTGTGTTTAAAAACTATTTTAAAAAAATGAATTTTTTTATTTATTTTAAATTTAAATTTTAAATTTTTTTAATATTTTTAGATCATTTTAATATATTGATATCAAACATAATTTAGAAAAATATTCCAATATTTTTCTAAACAAAAACAAAAATTTAAAAATAATATCAATAATATTTTCAAAACAAAACAGATAAAGTAAGATGGTATTGGCTGAGGGTTATGGAAGAGATCGATGCTTGTTTTTGACTCGATTAACTTTTGTTGTCAACTATTGATGATGGTTTTATTTTGAATTCAAATCTACCCACGAAGATCACCTCCTTCTATTTTCTGTTTCCGCCGGAGATTTGTTTTAATAATTTAATAATTTAATAAATAATGAATATGCCATAGCCCACGAAAACTTTTGACTAAAGGAAGGTTTCAGTCACGTTTACGTGCTCCCCTATCATACTTCTATATATATATATATATATATATATAATGATTCTACACTATATCTCATTTTCTTTTTCCCGCCCACTAACCCCCTGTTTTTCAATTCGTTTAAAAGTGTTTTTTAAAAAAATAAAAATTTATATTTTTTTAATTTAAATTTAAATTAAAATTAATTTTTTTATGTTTTAAGTCATTTTGATCTATTGATAACAAAAATAATTTTTAAAAAATAAAAAAATTATCATTATGATATTTTTTTGAGCAAAAATAATTTTAAAAAACAATTTCAACTATATTCTCAAATATTTTTAATAAGTACACAATTTCAACTAATTTTAAAAAAGCGCTTTTTTTGAAACTGTTTTTTTTCAACCTTAATCGCAAAAGCAAAAGCAATGCCAAACACACCTTTCCATGATTCTTCAATGGCAGGACTTGAGAAAAGCGAAGAGGAGGAAGGGTTTCTCGGGTAGTTTTTCAAAAATGTTTTTAAATTTTTTAAATTTTTTTTATATTTTAAATTAAATATTTTGATTTTTTTAATCATTTTCATGTATTGATATCAAAAATATATATATTTTTAAATATATTATTTTAATGTATTTCTTAACAAAAACTATTTTTTAAAATAACATCATCCACACTCTTAAATAAACAAGAAGAAGAATTAGAAAATTCATATTAAAAACGGGTTTTTTTTTAATATTTTTTTAATATTTTTAAATTATTTTAATATACTAATATAAAAAACCATTGATAAATGCCTTCTATAACTTTAGCCTAACTCCTCCATTAATAAGTAGTTTAATTAGTAAACAACAGGACAGTCAAGTGGGGACCGACAATTACCAATGCATTAATTAATTATTAACAAGTACGCTAAAACAGCTCGGGGTCGGTGGTACTGTAGCCATAGAGACAATTCACTGTGGACTGGTCATTTCTCGGCCGTGCGTCGCGGCTGTTTGTCTGTCTTTTTTTTTTTTTTCATGAACAGTGTGGAGACTCTTTTAGCCCCGATAATAAGACAAAATAGCGCTCGGGCTGCGTGTAAAAAGCGCTGATGGCAAGGGTCACTCATGTAATTGCACGCGTACGGACCGGACCAGTCCGGTCCGGTCCGCCGCAGTTTTTTTTTGTTTTAATATATTTAAAATGGCTAATTACGGTTCTGGGCCTGTATAAGACAAAAACTTTGATTTCGGTCCAGGGGCTGTCCGGTAATTGACCACATTTTTAAATTTTTTTTCCCGGTTATTGTCAGTGCGTGTTCATCACGCGCCTACCTGTTTCACGCCCCACGCCCTGTTCAGGTGGCGCGTGCGGCGTCATAAGGTGGACGGAGACGAGATTCCGACGGAGAGAGCGGTTCGCCTGAGAGTCTTCTTCCTCCCGCGGCGGCGCGTTTACCCTAACAATGCCCGTGGACGCGCCGGGGACCGGTTAAAGCCGCCGGCCACGTTTCTCTCTCTCTCCTACACGTAAAAGTGCAGGAGAGTCCCCCAATTTGTGCACATTTTTACTTCAATCCCTTGACTTTTGATTTTGTTTTTTGTCTTGATTTTGGTTGCATAAGTTTTGATTTAGTCGATTGGGTCCTCCGATTGCAATTGATTGGATGTCAATGTTTCAGTTCGGTCCTCCTTCTTTTAATTTTCGGATTCGGTTTAAATTATTCAATTAATACAGTACATAAGTTTCGATTTCTTCAATTGGATCCTTTGGTTGAAATTGATAATATATTGAATTTTCATTTTGGCCCTTATAGTTTTAATTTTTGATTTTTATCCCTTGATAAATTGATATGTGTGTTTTATTTTCCATTATTAACATAATAATAATAATAATAATAATAATAATAATAATAATAATAATAATAATAATAATAATACTAATAATAATAATAATATGTGTTTTATTTTCCATTATTAACATAATAATAATAATAATAATAATAATAATAATAATAAGAATAAGAATAATAATAAGAATAATAATACTAATAATAGTAGTAGTAATAATAATAATAATAATAATAATAATAATAATAATAATAATAATAATAATAATAATAATAATACTAATAATAATAAGAATAAGAATAATAATAAGAATAATAATAATAATAATAATAATAATAATAATAATAATAATAATAATACTAATAATAATAATAATAATAATAATAATAATAATAATAATAATAATACTTATAATAATAATAATAATAATAATAATAATAATAATAATAATAATAATAATAATAATAATAATAATAATAATAATAATATATTCTTTTTCTTGCTTACTCTTTTGTTAATGTTTATGAGTGTTTTTTTTTTGGGATAATTTAATAATTTTAATTGTTTTTGCAATAATAACAATAGTCATTTTATATCTAATATTACTGGAGATAAAAGACAACTCAAGAACAACAAATAAACAAATTTACCTAGTTATCTACAATTAAAAAACGATACAAATCACTTTTGTCTCGATTACACTGTTTCTTTTAAACGGCAAACAAGTTATTATTATATGTTTTAATATTTATTGCATATTATCGCCTAAAAGTATATAAAGAGATAAAAAAATGACCTCAAATTTTTTTGATTAACAAAATTAATATCAACATTCTTAAAAAAATTTAATATAATAATATGTTGAATAAATCTTATTAAAAAAAATTTGGCTTTGAATTTTAATTTTGTGCTCTTTTGTTTAAGTTTTTTTCTTAAAAAAAATCAAAAAGTTGGATTTTTAATATTTAAAATCTAATATTACCCAAAAAAAATACAACTCAATAAAACAAAAGGTAAACAAATTTGCCTAGATTATCTACAATTAAAAAATATATAAGGCACTTTCCGTTTCAACTACACTGTTCTTTTTTAATGGCAAATAAGTAATTATAGCACGCAAAAAAATTATATTTATTTTTTGAAAATAAATTTCAATATTTTTATTTATAATGTGTAAGATCTAATATTATTAGGGGAAAAAGGCAACTAATCTTTTTTTTTTTACAAATTTACTTAGATTTTCTACAATTAAAAAATATAAAAATCACTTCCCATTTCGATCACACTATATAGTATGTGAGACTAAATATATGTGTTTAATATTTATTTAATAGTCTCGCCTAAAAATATATAAACAGATAAAATAAATGACCTACAATTTCTTGAAAAAAAAAATTAATATAAGTATTCTTAAATATATGTAATATAATAATATAATGAATAAATCTTATAAAAAAAAACTGTCTTTGAAGTTAAATTTATATTTTAGACTCTTTTTTTTTCCTTTTCAGAAACTGTGACCTTTTTTCCACATATATTTTTTATTTTTTAGTGTCCAAGTCAGTTGTTCTTTTTTTACCGGGTTTCTTTTTTTGTTTTTTTTTTACCAAAGTATCCGTGACAACAAATTTTTAATAAATCATTTAACTTTCTTAGCAAATTTTCTAACAAATTTTATCAAAAGTTTTTTAGCAATAGCAATATTCAATCACATTTTGGTTGAAAAAAACCATTTTTAACAGACTTTATCAATTACAACTATACTAATTAAATATTAAAATAATAAAATAAAATATTTATAAAATCAATCAATTTTCTACATAGATAAAAAAATCTAGCGAAGCGGGCAAATCAGCTCGTAAGTTGCTAATTGAGCTCGAATCAGGACAAGGAATCCACTAGTAATTGATAATGTTTTTTTTTTTTTTTTTTTTTTTGTCTTGAAGGGACAATATTAAAGTAGTGATGGAGTACCAAATGGGTGGACCACCACAGGCATGAACATATATGAGATGTTTGGGAAGCAATTTAAAAATATTTTTTTAGGAGAATGATTTTTTTTTGTTTTAAATGAAATTTTTTTAGTGTTTTTATGTTATTTTAATATGCTAATATTAATTTTTTTTAAAAAAAACATTATTATTTTAATATAAATTATTTTCAAAAATAATATGAGTGACACTTGCAAATACACTCGTAATCTAGCGAGTATAGCTTGAGAGTTAATTAATTACACGTGTAACTAATTGGTAGGATGATGCCCATAATGATTGGCTACTGGATAATGTGAAATCTCGAGTCTATTGCCATCCATCTCCATTCTCCAGAGAGGGAGGGGAGGGTTCTAATTTGACATGAGTGCAAAGTTTATGCATGCTGGCGCGCCAAGGCAGCTTCTTCCACTTGCTTCTCCCTGAAGATATTCCTCAAAAGATCCCACAGCTCAATCATTTTCGTGAAAATAAGGAAATTTTTTGCAATTGTTTTTTAAAAGTATTTTTTTTAAAATGATTTTTTTATTTTAGATTAATTTTTTTTGATATTTTTATAACATTTTCATGTGTTGTTAAAAATAATTTTTTTAAAATAAAAAAATATAATTTTAATGTATTTCTAAAATAAAATACTTTTAAAAATAATATCAATTACACTATTAAAACATGCAGTAAAAGTAGTAGGGTGCCAATAACTATTACCATACCTTGAGATGAATATGAAAATTATTATTTTAACTTCCATTGAAAATGATTGTGGTTTACGTGGAGATAACATAAAAAATCTATCTCACTCAAAGTTGTCAGTTTCGCTTCGGTTTGTGTTTTGTTTTTTCAATTGGAACAAAATATTTTGGTTTTGGATTGTTTCGGGCGCCATTTCAAGGCTGTACTGTTCATATATAATTAATTATATATATATGAAAAAAATAAAAATAAATAAATTTAACAAACATAATTCAAATTCAAGATAAATTAACTTTAAATTATATAATACAGATACAAAGTTAAACAAACATAATATCAAAATTAGAAACATCTCTAAAAATCATCTACTATTTAGTCTGTCACAAGTAAGCACGGAAAATAATTATCTAATTTTTTTTTTAAAATTGTCTTTTTATGGAGGTGCCGGGGGTGTTTCAATTTAATTCTTTGATGACAATAAATAAATAAAATTTTATTTAATATAAAATCAAAGTTGACACAACAATTTTATTTTTTTATAATATATATTTTTATTATTTTTATTGTTTTGATTTTTGGTTCTCACATTTTCAATATATCTTATATATATATATATATATATATATAATTAAATATTTTCTAAATAACTTAATAATAATAAAATCAAATTTTGATGTTCATGCTTGCTGGATTAGATGGAAAAAAGCAAGAAAATAGATTTCAGAAAAGATTACATCACACCAGTGACCTACAATTTGCTCAAATACACGGCAGGGGATGAGGAGGCAGGAATTAGTTTTTTCTAAGGTCGAAACAACATAGACAAAATAATATCGGAATGTTTCAGCGGTATTTGGCAGAAAAATTTGAAATGGAGAATTTAAACCGAAGTAAAAACGACGTTGTTTTATCTCATTTTTTTAACTGGTACTAAACATTTCGCCAGAAACGAAACTAACAACTATGATCTTACTAGCTCAACAATAAACTATTTTTCAACATATTTTTTCAATAAAAAATCATTTAAGCTGAAACTTGCATACACAATTGTAATAATAAAATTTAAAATCATAATCGTTTAATCAACAAGACTATAATATTATGCTACAAAATCATCTTACTAATTTAAATTATTAGATGATATTCTAAATTATTATACACACATACATAATTCAATTTAAGGTATCTTGTTTTCCCATCAAACAAAACCTACTCCATTGTTTGGCACTAGTTAGTTGAGATCGAAGTGTCAAGATTAGGATTTATTAGGTCGTTAGATATAATTGTTTTTCAAGAAAATAATAAACATTGAGCTAGGTTTTATATGCACCCGAGTCGATGGATTGGTGGTTGCCATGTAAGGATCAACAAATGGCAGCTGACGTCATCGGTCTGACATGATTTGTCAGGCGGCCGAAGCTGACATCAATACCGATGGGACAGATCTACTAATGATTCGGAGTTTATTTTCAGGTGGGCAAGTGAAGTGGTTATCTAGAAGATGCTCGGTGCCAATTACACTATTGACTATTTTCTCATTGTGTTTTTAAAAATATTTTGAAAAGTTTTAAATTTTTTATCTGATTTTTTGTTTTAAATTAATTTTTTTTAGTAGTTTAAGATTAAAAATGATTTTTTAAAAATAAAAAAATATTATTTTAATATATTTTTAAATAAAAATCATTTTAAAAAACAACATAAACCAAATTTACAAACAAATACATAATATATTTCCTACTTGCATTAGGCCAGTTGCAGCAATCATTTAGCTGATTCTGAGATAAAACCTCACCAGCGCCACTTACCGGACAATCGCAAGCAAACTTCTTTAAAAAATCAAAGTGGGTGAGTTGGTTTTTTTTTATTATTATTAATATAGATGTCCGGACTAGCTTGCGTCTACTTCGACTAATCTCATGGATTTTTAAGATAATGACCATGTAAATCTCTAGTGACCATCATATGAATGTCCAGATTAGTTTGCGTGCATCTCGACAAATCTCATGAATTATGAAATTAACAACTACCATCATATTAGCAACTACAAAACAAAACTATTAATTCCAAATTCTTATTATTGGCACACCTACTATATAGTTGGATGTGTTGATTTTGTCCCATGCTGGAATTTTGGCCTTTCCCACAGCAACCACACTCTTTAGGCATCGGATGCTCCCCTCTTTCGAACACCCGATGTCTCAAAAGCAAATCCAGCCAATGTGCAAAAACTCTTATTGCACTCGAGAAAGCGATCCTATTTGTGAGATGAGATCTGTTTTCCCATGTGTAACGAAAATGTATATAATTTTCAATTTCATCCTTATGGTTTACAAAGATAAAGAAAGGAAAATTAAATTGACAAAGATTAAGATAAGAAAATCAACACAAAAGGCATATTTTTATAGTAAAATTAAACTCGAGAATGTTGGTCTCTGAAGAAATTAACAAATTCTTACTGATTTCAATTCTCACTTAACAGCCGCAAACATTACTTTTTCTTTATCAATACTATAATTAAATAAAATACAAAATGAGTTTAATTCTCTTTCTTAGTTTTTTATATATTTGTTTTGCTAATAAAATATCTTTAATTATAATTTCTCTTATTTTATCACATTGAGCTATTCCATATATCTCAAGGATGAACTTGAAATTAAACACATTTTTTATTGTTATTTAAAATGAAAGACATGGAGTTTGATTAAAATAAAATAAAAATATAAAGTGAGATCAAGATAGCACATAGATTTCAATATACCGAATTAAAATTTACCCTGGGGATTATTCAGGCGTTAATGTCAAACGAATTTACAAATTCAAGCTGGATGCTCACTCATGACATCGATATCATTGAGAGAGAGAGAGATTTATAATGTTTCGATTCCCTAACAAGACAAGGTAGATATAGCCTTTGAGATATACGAAGGAATTGCTCATAAATATAATCATTCCTGGAGAGATTAGAAATATATAACGCATGCTCGCCCATTATTTTACCCCACAGGAGCTGCCCTTTGAAGAGCAATCGTCTCTGGTGTGACCTTTCTGTGACGCTGCCTTTACAGTGAAGAAGAGGGACCGTGAAAGGAACTCCGGTGTCGGCAGCTAGCGCGCATGATTTTTTTGACATTTTCGAATGATTTTCTTTATGTAATTGATTTTAAATTTAATTAATTAATAAGTTTAATATTATCTATTTCTTAAGAAATATAATTCAATTCATTTTATATAACAGACAAAACCCATTGTACACAGACCCAAATATATATATATATATATACACGAACAGATGCGCGGCAATAGGGGCATCCCGATTCCCAACCTCTATTCTTCTTTCTTTTCTTTTTTTTTCTTTTCTTTTTTTTCTTTTCTGATTTTCATTCAGAAAGTCATTCCAATAATAATATTTTTGATGTTAATACTGGAAAATAATTTAAAAATACTTTCTTTCTTTTTAATTTAAAGTAAGTCAATTTATTTTCAAACCATTTTTAAAACGGAATGTTAAAGTACCTAATTCTTTTCCAAATATGATTGCAATGATGTAACTCGAACTCTAGCCTTTGTTCGCTAAGATGTGATCCTTGGTCCTCCAAAGTGCATGCATTATTCTACTTTCCTTCTTGGCCAACTTATTGGAAGCATATGGGTTTGTCCTCCTCACAGGACAGGATGTTAATTTTTATTTTTCCCGGATTAATGCCGCACATGCAGCTGATGAACGCGCGGGCGACAAGGTTGTTGAGAGACGGTGGACAGAAGCAAATGACTGCCCCTGCGCGCGCAAAAATATACCCCCCCAATGGTGATCGTAAATACGACTGATCTGGAACAGCTCTAGATGTGGTGGGGTGTCCCCAGCAATAATTCCTTGGCGTCTTCGACGCTTCCGGACATGAGAAATCAAAATTACTGGACTCTGCGACCAAAAATATGTATCTCCAGTAAAGTGGAAACACCGAAGACCTTGTGTCTTGCCTAAACTTCCGAGCCTGACGCATCGCCAATATAAGTCGCGTGCTTGGAGCTATTCCCTTTTAGGAAATCTACGAACTTTCTATTCCCTTTTAGGCAAGTTCAATTTGTATTCGTCTTCCAATACTTTGATATGGAAGATATCGTAAAAGAACATCAAGGATTTTAATTAACAATGTCAGCAACAACTAGAAGTGTGTGTAGCCCAATATACCTTTAGTTAATAATGATAGGATTGCAGTATTTTCTCTTTTGCCTCCTAGCTTTTCTCAAAATTCTTGCAGTCTCTTCCTTCGACACATCCGTTATGGGGTTTCTGATGCCTTGGACAGGGAAACAGGTAACACTTAGAGCAGTCTTAGCAGATCTAATAACTATTCTGAAGTGTCTGTGTGTGTGCAACGGATAGGGATGCGACTCTTCACATCCCGTGAGTGCGGCCCAGTTCAGAACAAGAGTATTGCACTCTACGCTCTCCACAGTTGAGCTTAAAATAGCCCTTTGAGCATAGTTCATTAAATATATCTATGATGTGCAACTCTCATGTGACTATTGAAAAGAGTAATGAGCAGTATAAATCAATCCTGAAATTAATTTTTGTTTCATGGAGTACCTGTTTCCTTAACATCAATCAAGCAAGAAAAACCTCCCTCAATCTCCTCGTCTGAGTCAACGATTACTCTACTTTGTTTTTCCTGCAACGTGGAACAACAATTTAAACTGCCCATGAATATCAGCAAGCAGAATTTTTTCCATGAAATCCATACAGAAGAGGCCATCATTCATGTTTCCCCTCATTTTTGAAGTAATATAACTTGCTCAACTATTTTTATCATGCCAATCGACCAGGAGGAGTCAACACGCACCAAACCCAAACAAGCGTGTTTCACTTGCAACACACCGGGAAGACCAAAACAATACGCACACTAACAACTACCTGTTGATCTGAAGAAACTCCGCTGCGTCTCTGCTCCCGAAGGGATGCCGCTCGTGTAACAGAGCGTTGTTCCAGCTTTACAGACTTCCAACCTCCTGTTTCCACCTTTGGAGGCAAAGCTGGACTGGTATCAAGAGAAACCATTCAGAGTTCTTAGTTTTGATGGAATGTATTAAAATTACGTTTAAGAACTATGGAACCAATATATATCAACTAGAAGATATATATATATATATAGACAATAAAAAACCAAGGCATTTAATCAAATCCAAGCAAAGGATGCCAACGACGTAGTATTGAACTGCCATGCACTTCTTTTCTCTCACTCTTTCGCACTCATGGATTCAAATGTTTTATGCGCGGCTCTTGGAATCAACAAGCAAAGAACAATACAGAAACAGTAAGAACACGAAACCAAGATGGATAAAGGAAAACCAGATCTTTGCATACTTCTTTACTGGCTCTGTCCTTCTTGGTGGAGTAACATGGCTCTTAGTAACCTGCAAATTTGAATAGAGAGAAGGTTTTCTAAGAAATTACGATAACTAAAGGTAATTTATCGGAGAAAATACCCTGAATTTTCCTCAAAGAGTAAATCACCTTTGGCAGAACTACAGTGATTGATGGGCTTTTTTGGTCGAGGGGGGCGTTCATGTTGCAAGCCATTGCCTAATGTATAGAAATAATGGAGTGAAAAAGTATTAACAAGCGAAGGCTGATAGGCATAATTGAGCACTTAAGAAACAAGTAAATAATAATAAAAATTTAACAAGACTTGACTTCCAGTATTATTCGAATTGAGCAAAGAAATAGAGTGCAACTTCATTTTAAATTCCGAATTCTTGCAGGTGTTCTAGCTTTGCTTCTGCAACACTATACATGCCTGGATTTCTTTGGTGAAGCTTGTGCATAGCTCATTTTGTAGTTTGTACACAAACATTTCCATCTGCTTTGGTAAGGTAGAAAGCACCAAGAATATCTGCTGCAACTTATCTTGATATCTATCCTTGCTTTGTTGTTCCGATATAGATTTCAGGCTCCCCTCAAGACTAAATTTAACATCTTCCTGTCTCGTATTCTGGTTTACATTATATCAGAAAATGTTTAAAATTGCTGAATTGACACAAACAAATGGGCTGCTATAGCTTAAAGTCAGAAGAGTTATAAGTGTCTGTTGCAGTGTTACCATTAGCTTCAGTGAGGTGTCGAGGACAATCAACTTCTTTAGCATGCCTTCCACTGAATGAAATTGAGAAGACAAAACAACTTTAGAAATTACGTTAAAAAACCGACATTGCGTGCAATGAGATTAAATATCTTAGTTCTAATCCAAATCCTACCGATAAGACAAGTGTAAACAGAACAAAATGAGGATGGTTATATCTGTTGAAATTCAAGTGCATGCCCCTACGGGACCATACATCAATATACGTTATTTGATTAACAAGTCAAGAGATTACCAAGTTCCATTCAACTTAAAGGGAAGGAGATATAACAATTTAGATATCTAAGTTGGTTTTTATCACAATCCTAGGTAATGATTCCACCATTTTTTCCCCAACAAGCTCCTAATTTCCAAACTGTTAAGAGTTTATATTACTCACTCTCCACTGATTCTTCTTTTATTCCCGTCTTTACTTGCACGAGATCACTCTGAACAGAATCCAAGATCATTCCAAACTTGGTTAGAGAAGTTTCCATCATTCCAATCCGGTGATGAAGTTCTTCATTCATCTGACCTGCTTAGTTAAATAAAGAGTTTAGTGCTCCACAGAATGAAGAATTCATGCATGCAAGTATACGAACTTTATTGACCTGCTTAATATCTTGAATGGGAGAGTTGAATTACTAGACTTTTCTGATAGTTTGCTTCATTCCATATGAAACTTACATTTATGATCTGGAACAGGAGCAGCACTCCAATTGCGTATTAGATGGGAAGATGATCTAGAAATTGGCAATTCACTATCTTCACGTCTATAGCTAATTACTGGCAAGCAAGATGGCTTCTTCGCAGAGTTCTCTCGCTCCTGAGAACTGAATCTCTGGAACAAATGAAGAGAAAACAAAGAAAAACAAGTGGAATGATGAGCAGATATTTAGTTGTATTTTATATACAATAAAAAAATAACCCACAGAACATTGTCTGACAAATGTCATCACAGTGCAAGGTCACTACATGGGACACTATTCCATCGAAGGTTTGGCAAAGAAGAGCTACAAAGGGGTTCAAACCAGGCACCTATTCCAAGGAAAGGAATCAGAAAACGAAGTTTCCAAATGAGGCAAAACACTTACTTTGCAGGAGGTTCTCAGCCCTCGAATCTAAACATACTATGTACTCAGATAAGAGCCTCTACTTATGGTTGAGTGACTACGTACCTCTCCCGGCACAGCAGGTCATGTTTTTGCAAAAATATGTGGATAACAGATGGAAGGACCCATAGGACAAGGGTCGAGTCTAGGTATAAAAATAGTCATTGACCATGGAACAACGAAACAGCTAAAGGAACTAGATCTTCACAGCTTATAGCTGTCATATCTATCAGAAATGAAATGATCGCCAGTTTGACAGCTAATCACCTATGATGGTAAGCTTTTACTGTATGATGATTGTTTACATGATAACAGAAGAACAGGGAGAAATTTGCTTGATTGACACAATAAACCTCCCTTAAGATTCACAATCTTAAGATCCAAAAGCTTCCATAATTCAGGATCACCTCACAAAACAGATACGGAAATAAAATGATATGATTAGCCATTTCCATAACCAGGAACCCCAACTTAATTGAAGTTAACACTGATAAACTATAAAATGTAATGGGAAAGGTATTTGAATTTCTAGAAAACAATATAACAAAATTCACAGAAATTCTAATTTAGAATTATTCCAATGCTCCATGTTCTCATAAACACAAATAAAATCGAAAACAGAAATGAGAATCAACCTGATCATTTGTCTGAGCTTCATCAAGAGAAGTCTGAGAGATCTGAGAAAATATGCCATGCTGAGATGAAAACCCTTGTGAAAAAGACTGCTGTGATTGTTGTGATCGTATCTGTGATGCTTGTTGTGGCCCAACTGGTATAGAACTCGATCTCCTTCGTATTATAAAAAAGAAAAAAACAGTACAATTTATTAGATTTTTTATTAAAACAATGAAAACATCGTTCAATACCTTCTCTCAATTCCTATTAAAAAATCACCTAATTAACTGACATAATGAAAATCTTAACATTAAAAAAACATATATTCTCATCTTCTCCAGTTTTTCTTCGCAACAGATAACATAGGTCTTTAAGATCGGTATAAAATTAAGGCTAGACACACCGGCGAAGAAGCAAAATAGTGAAATTTCTCCACGTGAGAAAAATAAAGAAGAAGAAGGAAATTAGCGAAGGTAAGCAGCTGTTTTTGGATTTCCTCTTTTTACATTTTCTCAGCATCCAAACAGATCTCACAGAAATCAAAAGCAGCTAATCTCCTTTAGATCATTTTAAATACAAGCAAAACAATTGATCTGCAAAACGAAATTAAACAAACGATTCCTTCTGTTTGGATACCGAGAAAACAGAGGAAAATCTAAGAAAACAACATAAAGTCACATCGCTGTTTCTGTTGTTCAATTTTTGAAATCTGAAAAGCTAAGCTAAGTTAAACCATATCAAAACAGAAACTCGATTTCTATGGTTTTAGAGAACTTTCTAAGAATCCAACCGAAGCGATTCGTGATATTAAAACCGAACCTTGATTGAGGAGGAAGGAACGAAATGGAGCTGAGATCGCACGCTTTGTTGATCTTCAACTTCATTTGATCGTGCTAATGATTTTGAGGTCTCGAAGAGAACGGATGAAAACCTAATTGGAATGACTGAAACCCCAGGTTTGGCGGTTAAGCGAGATTTTTGAATTCAAATGAAGTATCGAGAGAGAGATCGGCCATGAGCTATTGAGTGGATAGAGCTGTGAAATGCGAATTGACAAAGTTTATATAGGAGGACGTGGCGGGAAATTTTGTGAATTGCTTAGTCGGCTCGGTTGGGCCATGGACAATGCAAGGCCCACTATAACACTAATGAGTTTCTTTTCTTTAACATCAGGGCCTTGAGCATCTATGAATGGCCGTAGGCCCAAATAGTCATCCTTTAACCTATCTTTAATAAACTCTGGGTGTGTGTAATAAATATACCCTAAGTCTCATTTCCCAACTCAGAATCCCTTATTAGCTAGACAGTCAGTCCAAAAATTTGAAAGTAAATAAAATAAATTATAAATTATATTTTTAATCATGATAAAATTAAAAAAAATAGAGTCAATCATATTAGTGGTTACTTGTCAATCAACTAATCCACTAAACTTACAATTTATATACAAAAATATGATAATTCAATAATAAATATAAATATATAATAAATTATAATAAATAATTAGAAAAATCTAAGAACGAAAAAACAAATCAGGACGGGTACCACAAAACCCTCATCTTTTAGTTTATAGTTAATTATATATATATATTAAAAATATTTTAAAATAATGGTAAAAGATATTAGTAAACAAACATGACTTAATCATAGATTCTATATAATTTATTACAGATCCAGCATGTTTAATTGATTTTTTTTCTTTGAACAAAGTTAATCAGGGGAAAATAATGAAAAATCTGGGGTGAGTAATAAATATACCCTAAGAGCCTGTTTGGCACAACTGTTGCTGTTGTGGTTGAGGTTGAAAAAAAAACAGTTTCATGAAAAGCGCTTTTAGCTGCGGTTCAAACTGAAATTGAAGTGTTTGGTTAAAATTGTGGTTGAGTTTGAGGTTTAATAAAAAGCAGTTTCGAGTGTTTGGTTCCCATGCTTTTCATATTACTGTTAACTTGTGAAATTACTTTAAAAGACACACATAATTTTTTTTTAAAACATTGTAGATTTAATTATCATAATAATAAAATGTAATTAATAATTCAAGTACATTACACAATTTTTAATTTTTTTAAAATATGAATTTTATATTTTTAAAAAAATTTGGATTAGACCGGCCCAGCCAAGGTGGGCCAAAAGGCCCAACCCTGCCGGGCTTGGGCTGGGGCGAGAGCAACCCAGCCCAAGTGTTAAGACTAAACGCAAAACGGTGCATTTGGTTTTAAAGAAAAATACACAAAACGCACCGTTTTGCCTTTCGTTTTCGTTTTGCATTATTCGACATGTTACTGTGCATTTTCACTATTCATCGACTGTGATGAGAGGGTCAACGGCCGGTACCGACGGGTAGAGGAGGCCGAGGTGGTTATCCCTGTCGTGGTGGCGTCAAAAATGGAGCTGTGTGGTGGCCGGTAAGAGCTTTGGAAGGTTGCAGCACCAACTGCTGCCACTGCTGATGCGGGGGCTTGCTGCCTCGGGTGCTGCTGGAGAGAGGATGAGAGAAGGAGTTGTCGTGGAGGAGAGAGAGGGAGCTGTGGCCGTGGCTGTGGAGGAGAGGGGGGGAGCTGCCGTGACTGCATGTGGAGAGAGAGAGGGAGTTGTGGCCGTCACTGCATGCGGAGAGAGAGAGGGGCAGTGGCTGTGGAGGAGAAGAGGGAGCTGCGGCGACGACGGTGAGGAAGCCAACGACGACGATGAGGAATGAAGCATTCCATTTGTGAGCTGGGCTCGTGTATGTGAACATTAAAACATCTCAGTGTTATTTTATTTTCAACATTTATACTTCAGTTTATTAACCTGCGTTTGTTTTGAAAAGCATAAAAAAATATGTTTTTCAAAACACGGCCGAACCGCTGAAATTTAGTGGGACCCACAGAAAAAATCTGGGGTCCCGTTTGGTATTAGTAGCATTTAGCTCCGCGTTCAACGCAAACGCAGCGTGAACCGCGGAGCCAAACAACCACTAAGAGCCCAGCTGTTGCTGTTGTGGTTGAGGTTGAGAAAAAAAAGTTTCATGAAAAGCGCTTTTAACTGCGGTTCAAAACTGAAATTGAAGTGTTTGGTTAAAACTGTAGTTGAGTTTGAAGTTTAATGAAAAACAGTTTTGAGTGTTTGGTTACCATGCTTTTCATATTGCAGTCAACTTGTGAAATTACTTTAAAAGACACACATATGTATTTTTTTAAAATATTGTAGATTTAATTATCATAATAATGAAATGTAATTAATAATTCAAGTAAATTAGACACTCATTTTTATTCTCCCAACAAATTACTTGCAATTCCATCACGAATTAAATTCATACATCAAGGCCTCTGCGATCCCTTGCTATTTAATCGATGAATAACATCTGGTAAAATATCATCATGAACAACATATGCGATCCTTAAATAATGTTTTTTCAATATCTCTATCTACATGTTGTAGAGATATAATGGCAAAATCTAGTTGGAAGTTTCTTATCCATAATCAATCGAAACGCAATGGGGTTGTGGAGTAAAACGAAGTTACGCACATTTCCCTTCTGACGCAGCAGAAAATCACAAAGAATACGACCAACGTCGATATTCTGGAAATCAAGAGTTACGGCTAAAACAAAACTTTCCTAAAATGGCAAAAATGATGATTTCGGACCCTAAACGATGGAATTCGACCAAAAAAAGGCATGCATAAGCAATAAAGCTCTGACTTCCTCCGGAAACGCCGAGACGCATCAACTAGGTGAGTTTTTGCGTCATTCCGACTTCAGCACCCGGACTGCAGAAATTCAGTTGCCTTTGAATTTTGGATGCTCTCTCTTGATCATGTACGTCTCTGCCACTTGTTCTACATCACTTTCATCAGAGTTGATCTCTATGTACACAATTTTTAATTTTTTTAAAATATGATTTTTTTTAAAAAAAAATCAGACTGGGCCTGTCCCAAACTAAATGGGCCGGTACAACCAAGTTGGTCCAAAAGGGCCCAACTATGCTGGACTTGGGCTGGGCCGAGAGCAACCCAGCCCAGTAGTTAAAAACAGGCACAGGCAAAAACGCACAAAACAATGGGTAGAGGAGGCCGAGGTGGTTATCCCTGTCGTGGTGGCGTCAAAAATGGAGCTGTGTGGTGGCCGGTAAGAGCTTTGGAAGGTTGCAGCACCAACTGCTGCCACTGCTGATGCCGGGTCTTGCTGCCTCGGGTGCTGCTGGAGAGAGGATGAGAGAAGGAGTTGTCGTGGAGGAGAGAGAGGGAGCTGTGGCCGTGGCTGTGGAGGAGAGAGGGGGAGCTGCCGTGACTGCATGTGGAGAGAGAGAGAGAGACAGGGAGCTGTGGCCGTCACTGCATGTGGAGAGAGAGAGGGGCAGTGGCTGTGGAGGAGAGAGAGGGAGCTGCAGCGACGATGATGAGAGGAAGCCAACGACGACGGTGAGGAAGCTAACGACGACGATGAGGAATGAAGCATTCCATTTGTGAGCTGGGCTCGTGTATGTGAACAGTAAAACATCTCAGTGTTATTTTATTTTCAACATTTATACTTCAGTTTATTAACCTATGTTTGTTTTGAAAAGCAAAAAAAAATATGCTTTTCAAAACACGGCCGAACCGCTGAAATTTAGTGGGACCCACAGAAAAAATTTGGGGTCCCGTTTGGTATTAGTAGCATTTAGCTCCGCGTTCAACGCAAACACAGCGTGAACCGCGGAGCCAAACGGCCACTAAGAGCCTGTTTGGCACAGCTATTGCTGTTGTGGTTGAGGTTGAGAAGAAGAAATTTCATGAAAAGCGCTTTTAACTGCGGTTCAAAACTGAAATTGAAGTGTTTGGTTAAAACTGTGGTTGAGTTTGAAGTTTAATGAAAAACAGTTTTGAGTGTTTGGTTACCATGCTTTTCATATTGCAGTCAACTTGTGAAATTACTTTAAAAGACACACATATCTATTTTTTTAAATATTGTAGATTTAATTATCATAATAATGAAATGTAATTAATAATTCAAGTAAATTAGACACTCATTTTTATTCTCCCAACAAATTACTTGCAATTCCATCACGAATTAAATTCATACGTCAAGGCCTCTGCGATCCCTTGCTATTTAATCGATGAATAACATCTGGTAAAATATCATCATGAACAACATATGCGATCCATAAATAATGTTGTTTCAATATCTCTATCTACATGTTGTAGAGATATAATGGCAAAATCTAGTTGGAAGTTTCTTATCCATAATCAATCGAAACGCAATGGGGTTGTGGAGTAAAACGAAGTTACGCACATTTCCCTTCTGACGCAGCAGAAAATCACAAGGAATACGACCAACGTCGATATTCCGAAAATCAAGAGTTACGGCTAAAACAAAACTTTCCTAAAATGGCAAAAATGATGATTTCGGACCCTAAACGATGGAATTCGATTAAAAAAAGACATGCATTAGCAACAAAGCTCTGACTTCCTCCGAAAACGCCGAGACGCATCAACTAGGTGAGTTTTTGCGTCATTCCGACTTCAGCACCCGGACTGCAGAAATTCAGTTGCCTTTGAATTTTGGATGCTCTCTCTTGAGCATGTACGTCTCTGCCACTTGTTCTACATCACTTTCATCAGAGTTGATCTCTATGTACACAATTTTTAATTTTTTTAAAACATGATTTTTATATTTTTTTTAAAATTGGACTGGGCCTGTCCCAAACTAAATGGGCCGGTACAACCAAGTTGGTCCAAAAGGGCCCAACTATGCTGGACTTGGGCTGGGCCGAGAGCAACCCAGCCCAGTAGTTAAAAACAGGCACAGGCAAAAACGCACAAAACAATGGGTAGAGGAGGCCGAGGTGGTTATCCCTGTCGTGGTGGCGTCAAAAATGGAGCTGTGTGGTGGCCGGTAAGAGCTTTGGAAGGTTGCAGCACCAACTGCTGCCACTGCTGATGCCGGGTCTTGCTGCCTCGGGTGCTGCTGGAGAGAGGATGAGAGAAGGAGTTGTCGTGGAGGAGAGAGAGGGAGCTGTGGCCGTGGCTGTGGAGGAGAGAGGGGGAGCTGCCGTGACTGCATGTGGAGAGAGAGAGAGAGAGAGGGAGCTGTGGCCGTCACTGCATGTGGAGAGAGAGAGGGGCAGTGGCTGTGGAGGAGAGAGAGGGAGCTGCAGCGACGATGATGAGAGGAAGCCAACGACGACGGTGAGGAAGCTAACGACGACGATGAGGAATGAAGCATTCCATTTGTGAGCTGGGCTCGTGTATGTGAACAGTAAAACATCTCAGTGTTATTTTATTTTCAACATTTATACTTCAGTTTATTAACCTGCGTTTGTTTTGAAAAGCATAAAAAAATATGCTTTTCAAAACACGGCCGAACCGCTGAAATTTAGTGGGACCCACAGAAAAAATTTGGGGTCCCGTTTGGTATTAGTAGCATTTAGCTCCGCGTTCAACGCAAACGCAGCGTGAACCGCGGAGCCAAACGGCCACTAAGAGCCTGTTTGGCACAGCTATTGCTGTTGTGGTTGAGGTTGAGAAGAAGAAATTTCATGAAAAGCGCTTTTAACTGCGGTTCAAAACTGAAATTGAAGTGTTTGGTTAAAACTGTGGTTGAGTTTGAAGTTTAATGAAAAACAGTTTTGAGTGTTTGGTTACCATGCTTTTCATATTGCAGTCAACTTGTGAAATTACTTTAAAAGACACACATATCTATTTTTTTAAATATTGTAGATTTAATTATCATAATAATGAAATGTAATTAATAATTCAAGTAAATTAGACACTCATTTTTATTCTCCCAACAAATTACTTGCAATTCCATCACGAATTAAATTCATACGTCAAGGCCTCTGCGATCCCTTGCTATTTAATCGATGAATAACATCTGGTAAAATATCATCATGAACAACATATGCGATCCATAAATAATGTTGTTTCAATATCTCTATCTACATGTTGTAGAGATATAATGGCAAAATCTAGTTGGAAGTTTCTTATCCATAATCAATCGAAACGCAATGGGGTTGTGGAGTAAAACGAAGTTACGCACATTTCCCTTCTGACGCAGCAGAAAATCACAAGGAATACGACCAACGTCGATATTCCGAAAATCAAGAGTTACGGCTAAAACAAAACTTTCCTAAAATGGCAAAAATGATGATTTCGGACCCTAAACGATGGAATTCGATTAAAAAAAGACATGCATTAGCAACAAAGCTCTGATTTCCTCCGAAAACAACTAGAGTCATGTTGCTGTTCTTCAAATGGCCGACTGTGACTAGAGGGTGAACGATCGATACCGACGAGTAGAGGAGGCCGAGGTGGTTCTCCCTGACGTGGTGGCATCGAAAATGGCGGTCTGTGGTGGCCGAACGGGGCGTTGGAAGTTTTCTGGCTGTGCTGCCGTTCGCCCCTGCTGCTTTGTTGCTACCTTCCCGGAGCTGGAGAAGAAGGCTTGGGTGGTGGCTGGCTGTTGCTGGAGCTCACGGTGGAGCTGGTGCTGCTGCAGGAGTTGGCGAGGAGAGAGAGTTGGAGGAGAGAGAGAGCTTGCTGCAATGGAAAAGGAAGAGAGATAGAGAGGCTGCTCTTGGGGGAGAGACAAGGAGGAGCTGGCGCTGTCTACCTGGTGGCTGGTGTTGCTGTCGCCGGAGCTAGGGAAGATGATGAGTGTGAACTTAGCATTAAACTCAATTTTTTCAGTTTTATGCTTTCATGCATGAGTGGGTGTTTGGCTCTCACCGAAAATGGGTGTTTTTTCAGTTTTATGCTTTCAGTTTTATGTTATCATGCACGAGTGGGTGCGGCTGTGTTTTTTGCAAAGCATATGTGGGATGCTTTTCTAAACATGCGGCCGAAAATATTATTTTAGGTGGGACCTACAACAAAAATTTTACCTGGTGTTTGGTTAACATCACGTTTGGCTCTGCGGTGAGCTCAACTGCAGGCCGCACCGCAGAGCCAAACACCCACTAAGTCTCATTTCCCAACTCAGAATCCCTTATTAGCAAGACAGTCAGTCCAAAATTTTAAAGTAAATAAAATAAATTATGAGTTATATTTTTAATTATGAAAAAATTAAATGAAAAAAACTTTAGAGTCAATCAATTACCTGTCAATCAGCTAATCCACTAAACTTACAGTTTATATCATAAAAATATAATAACTCAACAAGAAATATAAATATAAAAAAATTAAAAAATCTAAGAACAAAAAAACAAATCACCCTCCTCTTTTGGTTTATAGTTAATTACATATATTAAAATAATTGTAAAAGATATTAGTTAACAAACATGACTCAACTCATGTTTGAAATTATGTTTTAAAAATATTTTTGAAAACAAATTAAAAAAAATATTTTTTATTTTATTTTAAATTATTTTTTTAATATTTTTAAATTATTTTTATGTACTAATGTCAAAAATAATTTTCAAAAACTAAAAAACAAATATTATTTTAATATTTTTCAGAACAAAAAATACTTTGAAAAACAATATCAATCACACTTCTTAAACATGACTGGTATCATAGATTCCTTATAATTTATTACACATCCAGCATGTTTAATTTTTTTTTCTTTGAACACAGTTAATCAGGGAAAAATAATGGATAATATGTATTGGGATGGTTGGTATGAAATTGAATTGCTGCGGATGTAAATGATGGGTTCCTCTTAAATTCTATGTATTCGGTCGTTGAACGTCTTGCGGTTCAGCTTTCATGTCTCTCGTGCCTCCTCTTTTTTTTTTTTTTTTTTTCCTTTGTCGTTTTATTGGAAAATGATGTGAAAGACAAGGCCGGGTGCAATGTACACAATTGGTGGATGGATTTTGGAATTTTACTTATTATTAAACTTAGCTATTAATTGCAATTTCATACTTGTAAATTTTAGTATTAATTCTGTCCGATGGTAATTTTGCTTTTTGAATTTTTTATTTTAAATTATTTTTTAGTATTATTTAATTATTTTAGTATGTCAATATCAAAAATATTTTTTTTAAAATAATATTATTTAAATATATTTATAAATAAAAAAACATTTTAAAAAACAATTATATTATACCCTTGTAATTCTGTGCGCGCAGGTGATTTACATCACCGTAAAAATAATTAAGAGTTTTAATTCATGATTTTTTTAAATTTGTTTTTTTATGATGTAACTAATTTCATGATTTATATCATATATTTTTTAAAATTAACCAAATTTGAATTTAATTTTTTTAGACTTATTTTTTTAATTTATTATCTAATATTAGATTATTAAACCTTTAATCTTATGGTTTTTATTAGGGGTAAACAAAAAAAACAGAAAAAACAATTAAACCGAGAAAAAAAATCTAGAAAAAAAATGATTAAACCAATTAATTTTTTTTAAAGCTTCCGGTTTGATTTTTGTTTTTTAAGTAAGAAAATAGTAAATTAAAACCGAACGATTCAAATTAAAAAAATATATGTTATAGTTTTTTTTATTCTTCTGGTTGAGCTTATATTTTTTTTATTTGGTTCTATTTTGGTTAAATAGGAGAAATAAAAACTTGGTTAAAGTAAAAAATTAAAAAAAACGAAACTATTTTTTAGTTTTTTAGTTAAAAGACCGAACCAAACCGAAATCGGTCAGTTTAAACTAGGTCTAGTTTGGTTTCAAGTTTTTTGATTTTTTTTTGTTCAATTGTTTTGATTGATAAAAATCAAACCGAACCGAAAATATTCACCCTTAATTTTCACCTGTTTTTTTTTAATAAATATAAGATTACACATGTAATAAAAAAAAAATCATGACAGTAGATTTTAATTCACGACATCAGCTATATGATATTTTTGTTTATTCGTTTCGTTGCATTTCATGCTGGATGCGTTAATTTGAAAGTGGGTTTTCTCGAGCGAGTTCTCGGCTGAATTAGTTTTAAGACACGTCATGATGATTGACTTTTGGTTAGTCCTTTTCTTAAAACACGTGTTACAAAGTCATATTACATATATACCCCCAACTTTTTTAAAAATTATCACGAAATGAAAATCCTGAAGATGGATGGATTCTGATGGTGCATATATGCTAGGGGTTGTTTCGACCTCAAGACCAAGCCGCGTCTTTTTATTTATTAATGCAGGTGCCTGTGGAGTGGAAACTATTTTTAAAATAAATTATTCGTTAGAATATTTTATTTCCAATATTTTATCATTGTTACTTGGTAGCTCAATGATAGAGCAGTCAACTATTAACAACTAATGTAAGTTGCAATCTTACTTGAGAAGATTTGATTCATTCTAAACTCTTTAATTAGGAATAAAAGGATAAGCTTTGACTATTAAAACTATTCTTTTCTTTTTTATCATCAAATCCACTTCAAAATAATTATTTGATATATATATATATATATATATATATATATATGTGTGTGTGTGTGTGTGTGTGTGTGTGTAAAAAGGATGAAAACTAACTAACGGTGAAGTTAAAGATTCAATGTCGGAGGTGACTGGTAACAACAAGATATCTCTTGAAATTACAAAATTTTTTTTCCTAATTTCAAACCTTATTTTATTTTTTATTGTTAAAGGAAAAAACTGTTAGCTAAGTTTTCATAGAAAGCCAAATACAAAAAAGGAAACGTTTATATAAGCATAATTCCTTAATTTTCAAAAAATATAATGATTGTTTAAGAGTGTGATCGTAGTTATTTTTCAAAGTGATTTTTATTCATAAATACATTAAAATGATTTTTTTAAAAAAGTTATTTTTGACATCAACACATAAAAATGATTTAAAAACACCAAAAAAAATAGTTTAAAATAAAAAAAAAAAATTTAAAAAAAAAAATTTGAAATGCAATGTCAAACACCTTGATAGAATTAATGGTGCTTTCATATAACATATTGTTTGGATAATCACAACCATTATAAAAAGAACTAATTATAACATGTCAAGACAATCAAAACAAATCTAATTATAATATTGTAAACAAATATAATAACAAGATAAATACATTTTATGCTAAAATATTTAAAATATGAACTTTAATCTTTCCAAATCATGATTGTAGAGTTGAAGGATAGTATTGTTGAAAATGAAAATGAAAATGAAAATGAAAATGAAATAAAATATTTGTAAGGGTAACCATAAAGCTACATGGAATGTTGACATACATAGAAAAAATATTAAGACACCGTCCAAATATAAATAGTGAGATACCTTGATAATTTTTGTAAATATCATTGCCAATTTGGTCATGACATTGAAATTTATAAAGAATTTTGATAAGCTAATAACTCTTGGAGCATTAAAAGCTAAAACTATTAAGATTAATTATGAAATTAGAATAATAATATCAAAGGAATGATATGATGTGGTATGCAAATCACTTAAGGATTGAACTTCCCACCAATAAGAAATCCATATTAAAATACAATGATGCAAACGCTTGATTATATACATTAAAATCATATTTCAATAGTTTACGACTTGATCTAATAAAAACCTATCATCGAGAATGAAAGTTAACCCTAAGTATTATCACTAAACCAAATGGAATCTTTAACATCTTTATTAGTATTTCTTTGATCATTTCACACAGCCTAATGTTAGCACAATAACTATATTGTGGAGTCAATTAACGAGTTATTAGAATAATCTAGGTTAATTTTTTTCATTAAAACAATTTTACAAAAAAAATTCTTAGTTTTAACTCAATAATGTTTGTATTAGATTTGATTATGATTATCAAATTATTTATGATTTATGATTAGCTTAATTAATATAATTTTTTATTTAAATTAAGGTAGTGTTTGATATTGTGATAGCGATTGTTTTGTTTTTCAAAGTTTTTTTTATTTTAAAATGTATCAATATATATATATATATATATATATATATATATATATATATATATATATATACAAATTTATTTTTAACATTAACACATTAAAATAATTTAAAAATACTAAAAAATCATTTTTTCTTTAAAAAAACATATTGCCAAAGACAAAAAAAACTAAAACAATAAACTATGGCAAGATTTGAAATGGAAGTAGCCCATGAAGTAACCATGGAACTAAGTGCCCGTTTGGGATGACGTTTCAAACGCCGTTTCCAAAAAATTCATTTTTTTTCATTTTAAATGAATATGTTTTGATATTTTTAGATCATTTTGATGTGCTGATGTCAAAAATAATTTTTTAAAAATAAAAAAACATCATTTTGATGCATTTCGGCACGAAAAACACTTTGAAAAGCTACCGCAACCGCTCTCCCAAACAGGCCCTAAGCCGTTTTGATGAACATCGCTGAACGGTACAGACAAATGGCAACTTCCGTGGTTGAGAAGAATCACAAGCCGGCTACAGAATATTTCTCACCACAACTGACCCACCATCTATCCGTACTATTGGAAATATTATAATAAGGTCGCCCTCACGTCCTTATCATGATGGAAGGTCGCCTTCTTTTTTTTTACCATGAAATATTTTTTTTGCTGGTTATATTTTTTATTTGTTTTGTATAATTGGTGTGTCTGAGTTAGTTTAAGTGCACCATGATTAATCCTCGGATCAAATTTTTTTATAGCTTTTTTTTTGTTTTTTTCTTGATTATGTTTTTTTTTTCTGATTATATTTTTTTTTTCATTTTTTTCCATGATTTTTTTTTACTAGTTATACTTTTTTAATTTTTTTTCTTTTTCCACTTATGTATGTTTTTTTTGTTTTTTATGATCGGGGTGTCTGGGCTAGCTTAAGCGCACCACAATTAATCCCTAGATCCAATTTTTTTTTTTTTTATAACCAGGGTATCCAGACCAACTTATACGTACCAAGACCAATCCTCGGACCCATTTTTTTTTGCTAAAGTGTTTTCCCGCTGATACATTTTTTTCCTTTTTTTCTTATACTTTTATTTTGTTCACTTATATATTTTTTTATAACTAGAGTCTATGGACCAACTTAAATACACCACGACTAATTTTCAGAACGAATTTGTTTTTAAAACAATATGAATTGCTACAGTGCTTTCACGCTTATATATATATATATTTAACTTATATATATTTTTTTATAACTATGGTCTCTGAGCTAGCTTAAGTTTTTTTATTTTTTTATTTTTTTAACTTACTATTTTTTTATAACCAGGATCTCTGCGCCACCTTAAGTGCATCATAACTAATCCCTGGACCAATTGTTTTTTGATAACCAAGGTGTCCAGGCCAGCTTGCGGCACCACGACTAATCCCCGAACCAATTTATTATTTTTAATTTTTTTTCCTTATTCACGGACCAATTTTTTTTTAAAAACAATATGGATTGTAAATGGTGTGGGGAAAGCACTGTAGCTCCCCACACATAACATTGTTGATTGCAACAGTACTTTCCCGCTACAATGCTTTTTCCCCCCTTTTTTGCTGCTTTTTTTTTCATTTTTTTCCTTATTATGTTTTTTTTTTCATTTTTTTCTTATTATATATTTTTTAATTTTTTCCCCAAAACAATTTTTTTGCAAGTTATACTTTTTTATATAGTTTTTTCTTTTTCCACTTATATATATTTTTTGGTTTTTTTATAATTGGGGTGTCTGAGCTAGCTTAAGAGCACAACGATTAATACCCAGATCCAATTGTTTTTGATAACCAGGGTGTCCAGGCCAACTTATGCGTACCACGACAATCCCTAAAACCATTTTTTTTTCTAAAGTGCTTTCCCAATGATACATTTTTTTTCTTATAATTTTGTTTTGTTCACTTATATATTTTTTTTATAACCGGGGTCTTCAGGTTAGCTTAAGCACACCACGACTAATTCCTGAGCTGGATTTTTTTTAAAAAAAATGGATTGCTACAGTGCTTTCATGCTTATACTTTTTTTTGTTTTCTTTCACTTATATATTTTTTTTATAACCATGGTTTCTCAACCAGCTTAAGTTTTTTTTTTCACTTATACATTTTTTTTACAAACAAGGATCTTCAGGTCAGCTTAAGCGCACCACCACTACTCCCCGAACAAAATTTGTTTTTTGATAACTGGGGTGTCCAGGCCAGCTTTGGCGCACAATGACTAATCCCCGGAACAATTTTTTTTTTTCCTTATATTTTTTTTCACTTATACATTTTTTTTATGATCAGGGTCTTCGGTCCAGCTTAAGCGCACCACGACTAATTCCCGGACTGATTTAAAAAAAAACAATGTGGATTGCTACAGTGCTTTCATGCTTATACTTTTTTTTATTATTCTTTTTCACTTATATTTTTTTTATAACTGGTGTCTCCGGGCCTACTTAATCTTTTGTTTTTTTCACTTATATATTTTTTTATAACGGGGGTCTTTGGGTGAGCTTAAGCGCACCATGACTAATCCTTAGACTATTTTTTTTATAGTCGGGGTGTCCTGGTTAGCTGATGCGCACCACGAGTTGTACAAGTACGTATATACCCCCTATAAGACAAAATCCAAGAGTTGGTTATAGGGGTTTATTGGTAATTTACCAATTTTTAATTATATTTTCTATCGCGGTGTTATGGGCGTGTCTTCGGGCGCGACGTCAATTTCAGAGCTCATGCACATGGTCACGACGATGATTTTCGCGCTTTGCGCCCCGCCATTCCTTGATTTGGGGAGACAATGGCGCGCGGTGAAAATGGAGGTGTGTTTTATAGTCGTAAAGTTACGACTATAAATATCAGGAGTCACCACCTAGCATTTAGGTCACTAGGAACCTATTGGTTTGCGAGAGTTTAGGTAAGGGAACTTGTTGTGCAAGGGGAAGACGTATCACCCCAGTGCACCCTACCTAAGGTAAGCTGCTTTATTGTTTGATTATTTTTCCTAAGTTATTTTTACTGGTCTTTTCTAAAGTTCAACGTAGATCTCTCTTCATGAGAGAGTCTCTACCTCATTGGAAGTTGGAAGCCTAACCTTTCTACTGTTTGGAAATTTCCACACTGTAAAAAAAAATGTTTTTCCTAGGCCACTTTTATTAGTCTTTTCCTAAGGTTCGACGTAGATCTCTCTTCGTGAGAGTCTCTACCTCATTGGAATTTGAAAGACTAACCAAAACGATTTTACACTGCCTTTAAACACCTTTTCTTAATTATCTGCGAATGTACTTTACAATGTAATTTTACACTGCGATAGATTAATCAAAATAATTGTTAAATTATTTTTGATATTTTGGCCGAATTCCAACGGATAACCGTAAACTAGTTACAATATCCAATTTTTGTTTCAAAATATGGGACAGATGCAACATATATATTTTTGAAAAATATGATGAAAAATCTTGAAATCCGGCCGTATGCACGAAAACAACACATTTTATATTTTTTTGAAAATTTTGAAAATTTGTATTTTTTATATTTTTATATGTTTTTGATTTTTTTAAAGGAAAATAAATAAATAAAATTTATAAAAATGTGGGCTGGACTTTCCAGTCATGATGGGCTGAGAGGCCCATCATTTGGGGGCTGGACTACCAGCCTTGATGGCCCAATGACCTATCCTTAGTGGGTAAATTAGCCCTTTGGAAGTTGGGTTGGGGACTGAACCCGCCCCAAATGACCCAACGAGGAAGTGAATTAATTCACTCCCCTGCGAGGAAGAAGACGATGCACATTAAATTGGTGGTCGACTGACCAGGACGAAAGGCTTACCTGTCACTTCCACCGCGTAGAGGAGGCCAAGGTGGATCTTCATGTCGTGATGGCGTCCAAAACCTCCTGTGGTGGCCGGGAGGAGGGCTAGAAGGTGGTTGCTTCACGTCGGTGCAACTATTATGCCTGCTTCGCTGGAGGCCACGTCTGGGTGGCTTGTGTGGAGGAGGAGATGACAGTGGTGAAGATGCTGGTGACAGGAGGGTGGCTAGTTGCTGTTGGAGGTGTTTATGGGCTGCTACATTTCTTCAGAGAGAGGACCATTTGTGGCTGTTTTTTAGAGAGAGAGGACCATGGTGACTGTTTTTTAGAGAGAGTGGATGGTTGCCGAAGATGGAGAAGAATATGAGGAAGACAAATGGGTCGCTGTCAGTGCAAGTTTGTCTTTGCAATTTTCTGTGTGCAAGGTTAAAGCACCCCTGCAAATTCCCAGTGCTCGTGTCGTCCCTATCGTGTGTTCTGCCAATTCTGTGTGTATATGTTTTTTTATGTTTCGAGTGCATAAACGATCTCCCTCTATTAACTATCGTTCCCCCTTTGTTTTTTCAAAGTTTTCCCCTATCTCCTCTTCCTTCTCCCCTGTGTTTTCCCCGTGGTATTTATAGGCGGGGGAGATAGCATGTCCGCGCCATGCTACAACTTTGTCCAGTGAATGGTTACCTCCTACAGTGACATGTTATAGTTGAACGGCGACGAGTTACATTCTACAGCGACGTGATACAATGGCTTTGATTGCCTCATCAGCAGCGTGCTTAAAGCGGCGTGCCTGAAGGGGCGTGATTGCTGCAGGTTTTGGGACCTAGTGCAATTGCATTTTGGTCCCTCAATTTGTGATTATTCCAGTACCACCTTTTTATTTTGGTCATTGGTTTTGGATTTATGCGATTTGGCCCTTAATTGACCATTAAACTCCTATTTTTTTTTCAATTTTGCCCCTAACTTCAGACTATTGGTTTGGGAAAAATTCAATTCAGTCTCCGAAAACTCCAATCTTCACAATTGAACCCGAATTAAGCTAAAAAAACTTTATCTTTTATCAATGAAACCCTTAACCAAATTAATTTGACCAATTTAAAGTATAATTAAGTCATTGCACTCAATTAAATCCTTCAACTTGAACCTAAATTAATTCTTAAACATAATTATAGTTCAAATTGGGCCATGATTAAAGCAAATTGGCCTATAAAAAAATATAATTAGGCCTTTCAGCTTAATTGTTATGCAGATTTACCCAATAATAAATTATTTTATCCTGAAATCTGCATTTGCTTTCATTTTTGGGCATAAAAGAGGTACGATCGAGCCCTCGAAAATGTCCAAAATTTTCACTTTGATTTTTTTGCAGACACCAACCCCTTTTATTTTATTTTTGGATAGTTTTTGGGGAATAACCCAAAATTAGGTTATACCAAGTAGGATAAGGTGGTTGTATGGGTGTCAAAGGTACAAGAACTACTTGTCTAATATTTAATAACTTCTGGTATATTTCATTCAAAGGTAATGGCAGTGGGGGTAACTGTTCATGAGGTTTTTGGTAACTCCTTTTGCGAAAACTTATGATTATGTTTTTTGGTAAATTTCCAATTTGGTTCTCGGGTGTTTTAGTAGAGAATTGAGAGTTGAAGTTAATGTTGGTGACTTGAGATGATGGGGGGTTGTATTTCAGAAACTGGGTATTCTTGCCCTTATAACCGCCTTCAATATGATCAATTTCTTTTTTTTTTCCGCTGAAACCTTTCTTTTCCGTAGGTGCAGAGATTCTCCCGCTTTTTATTCCTTGCTCCATGCGCTCTGCTACGGCCACAACATTTGTAAATTGGTGCGTCGAACTTCCCATCACATGCTCATAATGTGGTGCTCTAAGTGCGTTGGCAAATAGAGTAACTATCTCTCTATCTAAAAGGGGAGGGTGAACTTACGCAGCCAGGTCTCTCCATCTTTGAGCATATTCTCTTATGCTCCTTTTTCCCCTTTTTCTAGGTTGGACAAACTAGTTCTATTAAAGCTACCCCACTCAAACTATCTTGAAAGAAATGCATTAATAATTTCTCATCATGCACCACTTTCGCCATTTTATTACAATATGATTTCCGATGTATGACAGAGCATTGTGTTCCAGAATATTTGATGAACTCAGGAACATGAAACTTTTTGGGTACTACCACATTTGGTACTAAACACATTTTTACAGCCTTCACCGGATCATACAACTTTGCCCCTTCAATGACCCTTATCCTAGCTTCCAATGCTGCCATTTTGTCTTGATCAACACTGTCAAATGATTGTATCTTATGAGATTCATTCATTAATGCTCCAACAATAGGTGTTGATTAGGGTGTCGGCGCGATTGACTGTACAAAAGTGGGATTTTGCTGAGGATCTTGAACCCCCTCTCCAATTATCTCATCAGGGTGGTTTACCGCTTGTGTTTGAATAGTTAAAAGACCTTCACCGGAAGCATTTCTTAATGTTTGCTCAAGTAAGCTGGCGATACGAGCTACACTATCTTTTAAAGCATTCAATTCTTCTTGAAAGTGAGCATCTTGATGTGCGCGTTCTTCGTCCTCCATATTTCTTTGTCGGAGATGAGTCGTGTAAATTCTAGGAGGTGAAGTTCTCCGGGGACCTATATTTTAACCTGTCGATGATATGTGTGTTATTTATGATGAATGAATGTATACATGATGATTTAAAAAAAAAAAAACCAATCCATGACTTCTATGCCGGGTAAGATCCGTAGATATCTTTATGAAAGTTTTGCCTAAATACTCGAATCAATTGAATCATACACACTTGACAAAAAAGCAAAAGGTGGACCTTGTCCATTTCATTCATCAAAATAGAGACATACAAAATATTTACTCAAATGCTACTCCTCTATTAGCTACAAACTTAACAAAAGAGGAGAGTTCATCCAAGTACAATTCATATTTGTGGGCACTGCCACCGATTCTAGTAGCTTTTAACATAGTTCATCTGCCTTCCTAGCCACTATACTAATCAGTTTATCGGTTTGCTCTATCTTGTGATGGAATACAAAATTATCCTGTTGTAATGCTTCATTGCTGGCAGCCAATGATTCATTATTTTTCTCTAATATGTGAACCATTTTCTCAAGCTATTAGGTTCGATCCTTAGCCTTTTGTAGCCCTGCATCAAGCCCTGTTTTCTCAGAGTTTAACTGAGCTTGGATTTTAGCGGTGCATTCTTTCCATTCACTGCGCTGCTCTTGCACTAATTTTAGTTCCTCTTCTTGAGTTTCTAATTTAGCTTGTACAATGGAAATATGATCTCTCATGTTGTTGGTCTGGGCTATGTATCTTTTCATATTAGACTCTGCTACCCTTCTTGCCTCGAACTCACTTTCCGCTTGACCTCTATACTGGGCTTTCAAATCTTTTTCCTCTTTAAGGACAAGACTGACCACCCTTCCTTTCTCCTTCTCAGCTTCCCATTTCATCTTGTAGTGGTCTCTTTCCTTAACTACCACGACTACCTATTCTTGGTCTGCATGCTCTCTATTTAGTTCTTGGTACATACTATGTTCCCCCAAACTGTTTGGTTACTAGAGAGGGAGAATAACTAATGTAACCGGTTAAGCCAATTAGCGGGACCCACGCCTTGTTACCACAACTCATTAGATAAGCTGAATTATTTGCCCAAGGGGCTTTCCATCTGAAATTATTTTTGGGAAGCGCCCGGTATTTCTCCACCCAAGCCTTTTCGTCAAGGTCTTTCCAATCTTCACTTAGAACCAAACCAAGAGGCCTCATGTTAAACCACCAAAAATCGGTAAAGACTTCTCTCAGGGTTTCTAGGTGACTAACAATCCACATGAACACTAAAGGGATTCAACACCACATTGCACCTTTCCCATGCAACCTGCAATAGTTTAAGGACAGAATATTTTGGCCAATATAGTTGAAGCGGAGTTATTCTTTACCTGTTCATATTCAATAAAAGTGTTGGTTGCTTCCATGCTAATTATCCCAGCGACTTCCGAAGGGAACAAAACTAAACTAAAGATAGCAAAAGCCACCGACCGATGCACTTCTTCTCCGAGCCTCCCTTTATCTTTTCTCACTTTTAACTTATTCTCAATTGCCTTCCACTTGAAACCTCCAAAATATGTCATATACTGGCCTACTTGATCCAAGCATAGTACCATAGCAACCTCTTGGACTGTATTTTCAATTTTTTGTTTGAAATAAAATTTGTGAGGGTTGTGGAGGAAACTCAGGATTAGAGCATACTCCTCTATGCTAGGGGTCATGTCAATATCCCCAAAGGTAAAGCACCGGTAGTTGGGATCCCAAAAGTGCATAAGGGCTTTGAATGCTGATATCTGAACCGGAACTTTCATCCGGTGAGCAATTCTTCCATATCTTTCACTTATACTTTTTTTATAACCGGGGTTTACAGGATTTTCACTTATACTTTTTTTTCACTTATACTTTTTTTTATAATCGGGGTTTCCAGCCTAGCTTAAGCTCTTTTTTTGAAATCTCATTATACATTTTTTTTATAAACAAGTCTCCGAGTCAATTTAAGCGCATCACAACTAATCCCCATACCAATTTTTTTTATAACCGGGGTGTCCAGGCTAGTTTGCGCGCACCACAACTAGTCCCCGGACCAATTTGTTTTATTATAACCGGGGTGTCTGGGTCAGCTGAAGCGCACCACGAGCTGTATAAGTATGTATATACCCCCTTATAAGACAAAATCCAAGAGTTGACTATAGGGGTGTATTGGTAATTTATCATTTTTTAATTATATTTTCTATCACAGTACTGGTGGCGCGTGTTAGGGTGCGCCGTCAATTTTTGAGCTCACACAAATTTTGGACAACGCGTGCAGCGTCGTTGACATCTAAAAATATATATTAGTTTTTTATATATTCATTTTATTATGTAAATTGGGTTAAAATAATGTAATGATATCAGAGGTATTTTCAATTTTTTTCATTACTGGACACAGTACAATAACTATAATACCCTTAAATAAGACAAAAACCAAGAATTGTTAGTAGGGTGTCCTGGTAATTTCACATTTTCAATACACAGTAAAATAACCTTTGTAGTCTCAAATAAGACAAAATGGAAGAGTTACATGCGGGGTGTTTCAAACATTTCACGTTTAACTATACATGTATAAGAGAGAGTTTCACTCTCATTTTACACTACTAAAGTTAAATTTATTATGTTTTTTAACGCATGCTGCATTTCATACAAATAAAAATTAAAAATCTTAACTAGGAGCAGAGGTGTATAAATATAAATAAAAAATTATAAACTATCTCAGAAGGATCAAAAAAATCAAGGAATCGAAACTAAACCAAAAAATAAAAGAATAAAAACAAAATACAAAACAAGAAATTATATATGTTAAAAATAGACAAAAAAAAAATTTAATTCCAGCAGCGGAGCGCGGGTTTATGGCTCGTTGTATACTAGATCATGTCAGAAAAATATACAAGTTTAATCTTCCATTCAAAATATTGACCGAGGAAAAAAAATAATTGACATCCAAAAATGTTCTTAGACTAGCTATAGTTACCGAGAGTTGTCTTTTAAAAAAATAAATTGTTATGTAAACTATTTTAGCGAAACTTAAAGCATAAATTAAAAAAACTCATGTAGGAATATAATTAAATAAATTAATAATTATTTATACAAATTTTTTTTATTGATAATAACAAAAAAAATAGAAAAATCAAGAGATGAATGTAGAGAAAAATATTTAATATCATAATACCGGTTATTTACTCCGTTGTATTTAATAAATTATTTATGAAATTAATTTGTATCAAAAATCAACACACATAAAATTTATTAAATAAAATAAAACAAAAAATCATGCAAGGCTTAACATATTAAAAATATTGCAAGAAAAATAAAATTAATCCATATAAAATATAAAACAATTATAGATAAATCACACTGACCTTATAAAAAAATTAAACTCATCCAATATAATATAAAAATAATTAATACTTCATAATGGCTAAAAAAACATTAATTTACAAAAAAAAAATAAGAAAATAAAAATAACAAGGTTAGAGATTGTAAGTTTAGTAAGGCAGGTTTGCCGCCCAACCCATAACGATAGTGACGCGCACGAGCTTGCAAATCCAGACCCACATGTGCGAGTCTTTTTTCTTTAAATAAATGAGGCGGTGTCATAGCCTTATTATTTGACAAAATATTTAGATGACACATCGTTTGTTGGGACATATGACGCGTCGTTTGAAATCCCCATAATCCAGCGACTATGTTGGCTGAAAAAACAAGTTATTTGTTTTTTTTTCCCATGCACTTTCAAGGTTTAAAGACACCTAATTTGAACTCCCCCTATCATACAAAATTATTTGATATGAAAATCAATCATTTTGGTGGTCGGGATTGTCACAACAACAACTTTCTTTTCCTAGACTATAATCCCGCGAACCCCCCCCCCCCCCTATACGCTAAAAAAGAACTAAAAAAAATAAGAAAAATGAATTTTAGTATTAATTTTCCTAAACTTAGAAGGACTGGTTAACCAACAAATTAAAAAGATGAGGAGGTAAAATGTACCTTTCTAATAATTTCTAAATAACCACCTATGTTGTCCAAGTTTTTCACTTCAATACTCTATATTTCAATTCCACCCTCCCTGAAAAACATAAAATTAGGGGAGTAAAATGACTCAACGGTGCAAAGAAAGTTTGAGGACTAAAATGATTTTATTGAAAACATTATTACAATACGCAATTGATTGTAAAAGTGTGAATAATAAAAGGATCTACATCAAAAGAGTCAAAATGTTTATAATATAAATGATTTGCTATTTTTTATTTTATTTTATTAAATCAAATGATAATTGATGTAAACAAACACATTCAATCGACTATATAAGATAAAAAGAAAATAAAAATATTATGCATGACTACACATATTAGAAACATTATTTAAAAATAAATATTTTTTATTTTAAAAACTATAGTTCATCCATATCAAAAAAACATATTGAAATAATTACAAATGAATAAAAAAACATTTTTAAAAATTAAACACAACCAAAAAAATCATCATTGTTCAAAAAAGGCTCTTAAACAAAATAAAAAGAGAAGGGTGTGTGTTTGTGTGTAAGAGGCATTAATTGAAAAAACAATAAGGACAAAAAACACTAATCACTGATGGGCCACACTATTGGACTCTTTCTTTTCCACAACACATGTCATCCACCTTAATTTGTTTTTAAAAAATAGATAGTGCATCGTTGATCTTGCTCAAATTTCAACCACTAAAGTTTTATGAAGATCACGACTTAGTATTTTTGTTATAAAACTCTTTCAACCCAATTCTCAACCCAAAACACTTTAGGAATTATGATAAATTTATCAATAAACTTGAAAAACCACTATAAGAAAACAAAATCAACTTAAACTCAAATATGTTTTTTTGAATAAATTTAAAGGTAAGAAACACATAATATGAATTCCTCTCATTAAATGGGACAATTTAAAACAAATTTTGTTTATTTTGATGATCTAAATTGGTGAATACAATATATTTCTTTATTTTCACAACTTGAATTCGACGACCTATTTATCTTCTCTCTTATCCAAAAACTAAAAAATAACACAAATAATTTTTGTATCAAAATTGAATTTTAAAAAATATCAACATACTGAGATTGTATATTTTGCATGACTTCATAATTTTGAAGATCAAAGTGTATTTGTTTCGAGACTTACGACACACCACTCATGTGTGATGTTTTTTTATTTATCTCAATCACTCTTCTTCCAATCCCATCATTTATTTTGAAATAAAAATTAATTGGTATACAATTAAAACAAAATCACTAAAAAAATATTGAAGCCTAAATTAAAAAATGAAAAACTTTGTATAGTTCAATACGATAAAATATAAGAGAACGAATAATAAATACACAAACAATAAAATTCTTCCCCTTTTAACCTCCCAGGTAATAGTATTTTTTAACTTTTGAGTAACTCATTTCCTCGTAAAAGAAAGAAAGAAAAGAATGAAAAAAGTTACTCGTGACTAAATCTCTTTAGGACACTTAATAAAAACAAATACAAGTATAAAAACTAAGTTAAAAATCAACATGATATTTCAAATTTAAACTATAGTTATTTTAGCTATAAACCCTTATCATATGTTGGACGCAGCTTCGTCATTTTTATTCAAATGGCATAGTAATAAAACTCACCATAGCTTATAGGACACGTAACAAGTTATTGTGAAATAAGCAGCAAAAAAAAAGTAACACGTCATGCCATAACGAGAGCAGTCAACTATTATAGATTATAGTTTTGAACGACTTTTGAACCATTAATTAATCTATATATATAATAAGGACTTTACGATGTCCGCCCTTACCTAACTAATATGGATTTTCCCTTGTTGATCATGATTATCATGATACCATTACATTTTGTTTTTTGTTTCCTTGAAACTTTCCTCTCCTTGTTTTCATTTTTTTTGTATTTTCCTTTTTTTCCCTCGAGACCTTGAATATTGGAAAAGAAAAGTCTAGAATGAAAATGGAGAAATTGGAATAGGGAAGAATTAAGATAAAATTTTAATTTTAATTTTAATACTGTGTTTATAATAGTAGAAGAATACAAAATAAAATTTTAAAAATTGAATCCGGCATTTTTATACGAGAAAGAATAATGATTAAAAAACAATTTCATCAATAACAATGGTAATAAAAAAAATAATTATGACAGTGGAGGAGGACCGCCTGACATTAACAAATAACTAAAAGATTACGAAAATCACTGTGCACACACTCACAAAACACTGTGGACGCGAGCTTTTTCATCCGTGTGTCGCGCGAGTTCGTCCACCCTATTTTTTTTTGTTTTTTTCCGTCTATGAACAGTGTAGTGGCGATTTTAGCCCCGGTAATAAGACAAAATAGCGTTTTCGGCTGAGGGCTAAAGACGTAATTGCGCGCGTCCGTACCGGTTCGGTCCGGTCCGCCGCATGGTTTTTTTTTTTAAATGGCTAAATACGGTTATAGCCCCTAATAAGACAAAATGTATTAATTAGGGACAGGGCTATAACGGTAACTGACCATTATTATTTATTTATTTTTCGAAATTCTGTCAAGCGCGTGCCTATCACGCGCCGCACGGTGTTCCCCCTAACGCCCCTTTAAAGTGGCGCGTGCGGTATGATACGGTGGCCGTAAATTAGCTACCGGCGTCTAATCCGGTTCGCCTCCTCTTGGTCTTCCTCCCGGTGCGGCGCGTTTTGCAACACGGTGGCCGTGGACGCGGCGGTGGCCGGTTAAAGCCGGTTGCACCGTTTCTCTCTCTCCTGCACGTCAAAGTGCAGAAGAGCCCCCCGAGTTGTGTATACTTTCACTTCGGTCCCTTGACTTTTCATTGTGTTATATACTGTGCAGTTTGGCTTGATTTCGGTTATATAAGTTTTGATTTCCTTCGATTGGGTCCTTCAATTGCAATTGATTAAATGTGAATGTTTCACTTCGGTCCTCCTTCTTTTAATTTCCGGATTGGGTTGAAAAGGTTCAAATATATTCGGTACAGTAGTTTCCATTTTTGCAAATTTGTCCTTCAATTGAAAATATTAATAAATCTGATTTTCATTTCAGCCCTTAAACTTTTAATTTTTGATTTTCATCCCTTTATATTTTATTTTCATTTCACCCCTTATACTTTTATTTTTTTAAATTTCTAATATAACCCCTACTTTTGTCCATGTATATATAAGTGTGTTTAACACAATAATAATAATAATAATAATAATAATAATAATAATAATAATAATAATAGTAATAATCATAGTAATAATAATAATAATAATAATAATAATAATAATAATTTAATTGTTTTTCTTGCTTCCTCTTTTGTTAATTTTTTTTTCCTTCGTATAATTTAATAATTTTTATTGTTTTGACAGTAATGGTAATGATATTTTTTTTCCTTTTGTTAAAGTTTCTAAAATATTTTTAGTCTTTCATTAATTATATGTTCTAATATTTATTGAATATTATCTCATAGGAATATATATAGGGCGAAGAAAACATGACCTAAATTTTTTTGAATAAAAAAAATTAATATCAGTATTCTTAAATACATGTAATATAATCATATAATGATAAATCGGATAAAATAAAATAAAAATTGTCTTCGAATTTTAATTTTGTACTTAACACAATAATAATAATAATAATAATAATAATAATAATAATAATAATAATAATAATAATAATAATAATAATAATAATAATAATAATAATAATAATAATAATAATAATAATAATAATAATAATAATAATAATAATAATAATAATAATAATAATTTAATTATTTTTCTTGCTTCCTCTTTTGTTAATGTTTTTTTTTCCTTCGTATAATTTAATAATTTTTATTGTTTTGACAATAATGGCAATGATTTTTGTTTTCCTTTTGTTAAAGTTTCTCAAATAATTTTAATCTTTCATTAATTATATGTTCTAATATTTATTGAATATTATCTCATAGGAATATATATAGGGCGAAGAAAACATGACCTAAATTTTTTTGAATAAAAAAAATTAATATCAGTATTCTTAAATACATGTAATATAATCATATAATGATAAATCGGGTAAAATAAAATAAAAATTGTCTTCAAATTTTAATTTTGTACTTAACACAATAATAATAATAATAATAATAATAATAATAATAATAATAATAATAATAATAATAATAATTTAATTGTTTTTCTTGCTTCCTCTTTTGTTAATGTTTTTTTTTCCTTTGTATAATTTAATAATTTTTATTGTTTTGACAGTAATGGAAATGATATTTTTTTTTCCTTTTGTTAAAGTTTCTAAAATATTTGTAGTCTTTCATTAATTATATGTTCTAATATTTATTGAATATTATCTCATAGAAATATATATAGGGCGAAGAAAACATGACCTAAATTTTTTTGAATAAAAAAAATTAATATCAGTATTCTTAAATACATCTAATATAATCATATAATGATGAATCAGATAAAATAAAAAAAAATTGTCTCCGAATTTTAATTTTGTTCTTGACACAATAATAATAATAATAATAATAATAATAATAATAATAATAATAATAATAATAATAATAATAATAATAATAATAATAATTTAATTGTTTTTCTTGCTTACTCTTTTGTTAATGTTTTTTTTTCTCTGTATAATTTAATAATTTTTAATCTTTTGGCAGTGATGGCAATGATATTTTTTTTCCTTTTGTTAAAGTTTCTAAAATAATTTTAGTCTTTCATAATAATAAAAATAATAATATAATTATGTTCAGCTTAAAAATAATAATAATAATAATAACAATAATAACAATAATAATAATAATAGTAACAATAATAATAACAATAATAATAATAATAACAATTATTTCAATCATAATAGTAATAGCAATAATAATAATAACAATAATAACAATAATGATAATAATAATAATAATAACAATAATAACAACAATAATAATAATAACAATAATAATAATAACAATTATTTTTGTTCGTAACTCTTTTGTTAATATTTTTTTTGCTCTTCATAATTTAATAATTTCTATTGTTTTGACAGTAATGGTGTTAATTTTTTTTATATATATTTTTAGTCTTTCGCCTAAGAATATATATAGGGAAAAGAAAACATGACCTAGGATTTTTTAAATATAAAAAATTAATATAAGTATTCTGAGATACATTTAATATAATTATATAATAGTAGATGATCGGCCACACAATTACAAATAACCGATTAAAACACATTCACAAATTGATCAATAAACTACAACAAAAAAATATCACACCAAACAATCAAATAATTCACCATACAAATGGATACAAAAAATATTTACATAACCAGTAAACACAACTGAATAAAGAAAAATTAGATGATCGGCCACACAATTACAACAAAACTAACCACCAACAAATTCCCGATTGACTACAGCAAACAAAAATCTCTAATCAATATAATCTATTACATTTTTTCGATCAACTGATTATATAATTATTAATCCAATTAAAACACACCATATAATCAAAACATTGCAATTTTGCAATCTATGAGTTAATTAAATCAACACACGATTCAAATTCAAACTGTGACTAAATTATTCTCCAAGACAGTAAAATAATGTCAACAACCAACTAAATCAATGCAAACAAAAAATAATCTATCTTTAATACATTTCAGCGATTATAATATTCGTATCAACCAGTTAAATGCTTAATAACTGTTAAAAAATATTTAACAATTAAAACATTCAATTCAAGACAACAAAATATCATCTTTCATTCATTTTATTGATTACAGATTTACATCAACCAATTAAATAACCATCAAAATAATCAATACATACTAAACAATTAATCAATTATGGTCTTGCAATACTCAAATTACAATTCGCTGATCTTTCATAAATTTTATCGCTTATCATTTTTAAATTTCGAAATTGAATTACTATCTGAGTTTTTAATCTTATAACAATAATCAACTAATTCAATACATAAAAAAAAATTATAACATGATTTAAAATTTACAATTCTCTATCTATCAACTAAAAAATTCTTTGCTTACCACATAAATAATCAGTTTGCTACATATAAAAAGCCCGGCGCAACACGCGGGATACCCAACTCGTTATAGCTATAGTAGTAGTAATAATAATAATAATAATAATAATAATAATAATAATAATAATATTCTAGAGGTGATAGTGAGAGAAAAATGACTAGGATTGTAATAATTACCACGTTGAGAATGTGCGAAAAGAGAAAAAGGGAAGACATAAGAGATTCCTATAGAGTTTACATTTTTTATATTGTCGTTTTTGTTTATTTAAAAAATTACATTAATATATTGTTAAATAAAACAATATAAACAATTATTACAGTGGTACTGGCAGTAAATAAGGCGACGAACCCACGGTAACCACGTGAGTGCCCTCGCTGATCGAACATTCTTACCAATTTCTCATACTGCAAAGGAGCCCCCTCGCTAATTCATAGAATCTTCCTCTCGAAGGAAGACAAATCGACTGCCTGCAGGAGAAACGCTAGAGGTGAACTATTTCTGAATTCCTTAAAATTTATCAGTATTCCATTTCAGACCCTGCAGTATCAATCTGTACTGCATGTTAAGGGATTGCTCATGTTTTCAAAATTATATTTTCTTACTTCATGTTTAACTGCTATAGCTTTCGCCGGCCATGAAAGAGTTAGGGGTCAAATTAAAAAGACCTAGAAACATCAGGTTGACTTGGTAAATTAAATTCTTTATGATATTTTTAGATTAAACATCGGGTTGACATTTCAAAAATATTTTTTTATTTTAAATTAATTTTTTTATAATATTTTTAGATTATTTTAATACAGTAATATTTTTTTAAAATAAAAAATATTATTTTAATATATTTTTAATTAAAAAATAATTTTGAGAAACAAATAAGGTTGAGAAACAAAGTTTTGAAGAGACCGAAACAAGAGGTTAGACTTTAGATGAGAGAGAGAGATCACGCTGCTTACGCAACTGTCAGAACCTGCTGCGAAGCTATATGATGGTACTACCCTATGTAAACCTCGCTTTTAAATTAATTTTTATTTGTTTTTGAAAATCGGAATATCCATCGGTATTCCTTTTAAAAAATAAATCATCACCGCTGAAGATAAAGAATTTCTTTTGAAGCCAAATCAGAGCTCACAGTGACTTCTCAAAACCGTCACTGTCGTTTCCCATCTCTCTCTAATTCCTTGCTCAAAAAATTTCAATTATTATTATTTTTTTGATTTTTTGGGGTAAAATTCTGCCATTTTAAGCAGAGAGAGAGAGAGAGAGTGAGCTGAATTCAGTTTGTATCTCTTTTTTTTATGATTTTGTTTGGCAAGTGTAAACATGGCCGTGGTGAGTCCTGTTCCTGATGCGACAACGCAGCAAGCGAGTCCATTGACGTTGGCAGGAGACATGGAAAGTGGTAGAGAGATTGTGGCAGAACCGGTTGCAAGAGTAATTGAAGATAAGATCTTTGTTGCCGTGGGAAAATCCGTGAAAGAATATAAATGGATGCTTATTTGGGCCTTACAGAATTCAGGAGGCAAAAGAATTTGCATCGTTCATGTTCACCAACCGTCGCAAACGATTCCGTTTAGTAAGTTCACAAAAATGAAAGAAAATGAATTTGGTATATTATTTTATATTTTTTTTTGTTATTATGAGTATATAACTCATTTTTTTTAAAGCTAATTATAGATAAATTTTGCTATTTCAATGATTTTGGTGGTCTAAAGAAAGATGGGGATGGGGATGGATTTTATTTTATTTTATAATTTTTGCCTCTGTTATTGGTTGTGGTTTGGGATTGTAGTGGGTACCAAATTCCTGGCCAGTGCACTAAAAGAACAGGAAGTGAGGGCATACCGGGAAATTGAAAGGCAAGAGATGCACAGGATGCTAGATGAATACTTTCTTCTCTGTCGACAAATGGGGGTAAATTTCCTTTGATGTTTCCTCTTCTGCATGTGTTATGTTGATGGATTGTTTTTAAAGAACGCTTCTGAAATTACGTTGATGGATGTCCACAGGGACATCTTGTATTCTAAAGAAGAAGAGAGTATTATAGAATAAACTTGAAATAATTTAGTTCATGCCCGCTTCCGGTGAAATGCCAAGGAACTTCTGGCACATCTAATTTGGAATTTTGAGCTGGGATGACTTTTTTTTCAAATATTTTCGCATCCATAATTTTTTCTTTCTAAATTTAATTTTTCAGGTTCGGGCTGAGAAGCTGTATGTTGAAATGGAGTCTATAGAGAAGGGAATTTTAGAACTCATTTCTCAGCATGGGATCAGGAAGCTTGTTATGGGAGCAGCAGCAGACAAGCGCTATTCGAAGTAAAGCCCTCAAGAACCATTAGAAACTACTCTGCATATGTGGGGCCTAAATATGGAACTCCCAAAGAGAGTAACTATATGTTCCGGATATGTGTAGAGCTTATGGATTGCTTAAATTTATGCTTAAATGTTGCAGGAATATGATGGGCATCAAGTCCAAGAAGGCCATCTCTGTTTTCCAGCAAGCACCTGCTTCCTGTCACATATGGTTTATTTGCAAGGGGCACCTTATCCACACACGGTATTGTTGAAATGCCTGCTATCTTGGTTTCTTAAGTAATTTGTTTTGTCTCTAGCAATTGGGATGTGAAAATGGAATAGAATAACTTTCAAAGGAGAAGCTTCTGTTTAGTGAAAAATAACTGGGAACCTTCTTAAATCTCTTCATGGCTATGAGTTCTTTTATTTTTTTTGGAACTCCTCCAACAGCTGAAGCATCCTTGTAAAATGCTGTAGTATTGAACAGTTTTCTGGTTGTAATGATCTATGGCCATAATTGATGTTCTTGTCAAAAACAGGGAAGGTGCTCTGGATGGAACTGGTATGGATGTTGGATCTTCATCACAGCAAACAAGTCCAAGTACTGAAGCTGGGCAATCAAGTCATATGAGATCACAGTCTATTGCCCTTGGCCAGAACCATTATGCGAAACTCACCAATCCAGCTCAAGATTTTTTCCAAAGGCTAAGAACTATGAAAGTTGATGGACGTGGAGGAAGATTGTCAATTTCTGCTTCATCAGATGGAGGGCCATCAACTCCATCAAGCAGGTCAGATGCAGATGGGAGTTCTGATGAATATGATGTGATGTCAAGAAGGAGTGCCTCCCAAAATTCAGTTCTCTCACCATGCTCTTCCAGTGAAATGGTCAATGCTGCTTTGGTTCCACTCGTAGGAACTGAAGGGAGTAAGACTGGGTTAGAGTTGAGCATACTGCCGCACAAGGAGGATCTTTGCCAGTCGTCCCCTCCCAGTGTACTGGTACTTGCAATCATTTAATTATAATGCACATTTAAAATCATGCAACCTGTCCTTGTTCCAAGTGTAGCTAGTTACCCAAGTTAATGCAATGTCTCAAAGAGTTCCTATGTAGAGAGCTTTATTTGCTCGTGAAATTGATGGATTTTTGCAGGATGGAAGTACAGGGGATCCTTTGTTTGATCAACTTGAAAGAGCAATGTCCGATGCTGAAAATTCAAGGTGTGAAGCATTTAAAGAGGCAGCCAGGCGTGCAAAAGCAGAAAAAGATGCATTTGAGGCCATGCGCAAGGTATAATTTATTCACAACCACCTTTTCCCTCTATTCTGTCAAAGGAAGATGATTGCATTCTAGATGTGAATTATCATGAAGAGGCATGGATTTCAATTCCTCGAAGTTGAAAAAATTATAGTAGAATGGCTGATGCATTTTATGGTCCGGTGCTGGATAGTCCAAAACATTGACCAATATTTAGATAACAAGCTGACAGAATAAACCACACCATTTCATGATCCCATTTCCTCATTGGTTTCTCTGTAATTCGTCATAAATCTGCTATAAATCGAAGTCTTAAGCCTGTATTTTATGAAAATATAAATGTGACTTTATAAACTTAAACTAATACATGCTAATTGCCAATCATGATTCTTATTCAAAGGCCAGAGCATCAGAAAACTTGTATACAGAGGAGTCAAAACGAAGGAAAGAAGTTGAGGAGGAACTAGCAAAAGAAAAGGAAGAACTTGAAAGGATAAATAGAGAATGTGATGAACTCATGAAAGAACTTCACATTGCCGAGGATCAGAAATCATTGTTGGAGAAGAAAATTGAAGAATCTGATCAGATGGTAAAGGAGTTGGAGCAGAAAATCATCTCTGCTGTGGGACTTTTGCAAAATTACAAGAAAGAACGGGATGAACTGCAGAAGGAGCGTGACATTGCACTGATAGAAGCCGAGGAGCTGAGGAGAAGTCAAACAGAGACATCAGGCACACACATGTCTCAGTTCTTCTCTGAGATCTCTTTCTCAGAAATTGAGGAGGCAACTCAACATTTCGATCCGTCCCTGAAGATTGGGGAAGGGGGATATGGTAGCATTTTTAAAGGTGTTTTGCGCCAAACCCAGGTGGCTGTAAAGATGCTGCACTCTAATAGCTTGCAAGGTCCTGCTGAGTTTCAACAGGAGGTAGCATTCTATGCTTGTTTTAATTTTTTCAAATTGTTGATCTCTGTGTCTTATAGCCACAGGGCATGTTGTGGCATTGATTTTCAATTGAGCATGAATTTAAATGCTAATTAGCAACAATATTACAGTTATGCTGTATGGTTTTCTGATGCTGGAGATATGGAGTGGAATTTTATACAGCTCCTCTTACTCTCTTTGCCTCCCCCATTCCAACCCAGCTGCTATGTTGTGATGGATCTGGCAATAGATTTAGAGTGTATCTGGCATTGTGATCCTGCAAGATTGCATTGCAATTGTCATCAATATTAGCACCCCAAAGCAATTGTGGCATGTGCTGGAAACTGTTCTGCTGTGCCAGCAATTGCTACACTATTTAGTATCTTAGCAAAAAGCATGCTAGTGCAACTGATACTAGATAATGATTGGTCAATTGATCCAGTTTGTTTTTTCCATATAGTAGGACCATCTGCTGGTGTGAAGTTATATACAGTTGAAATTCTATAGGAGCTGTAGTTACTAGATAAATGAAATGAAAATCATGGATTTCTGTTTACTTCACACATCTCTTTATAATTATCTGATAGGTTTCCACAGCTGCACTTTTAGTTATGACTTTCTGCACTGCATGACATCTGTTGGTTTTATATCAGGTCGATGTTTTGAGCAGGATGAGACATCCAAATCTTATCACTCTTGTGGGGGCATGCCCAGAAGCTTGGACTCTTATCTATGAGTATCTTCCCAATGGAAGCCTTGAAGACCGACTGAGCTGCAGGGACAATACCCCACCTTTATCTTGGCAAACTCGGATACGCATTGCCGCTGAATTATGCTCTGCTCTCATCTTTCTTCACTCTAGTAAACAACAAAGCATTGTGCACGGTGACCTTAAGCCTGCTAACATCCTCCTTGATGAAAATTTTGTCACTAAACTAAGTGACTTTGGAATCTGTCGGCTACTTTATCACAAGGAAGGTTCGAGCAACAACACAACAATATGCAGAACTGACCCCAAAGGCACTTTTACATACATGGATCCTGAATTTCTTTCCACTGGAGAGCTAACTCCGAAGTCTGATGTTTATTCATTTGGAATTATATTGTTAAGATTGTTAACTGCAAGAGAGGCCTTGGGTATAACAAAGGATGTGCAGTCTGCATTAGATAAAGGAAACTTGAAAACCCTCTTGGATCCTTTGGCAGGAGATTGGCCATTTGTGCAAGCTGAACAGCTCGCTCACTTGGCACTGTGGTGCTGTGAGTTGAGCAGAAAGAACCGGCCAGATCTTGTATCAGAAGTATGGAGGGTACTTGAGCCAATGAGGGCTTCGTGTGGAGGCTCATCATTTTTCCAGCTTGGTTCGGAAGAGCATTTCCAACCTCCTTCATATTTTATATGCCCTATTTTCCAGGCAAGCTCATCCATTTCTCTTACTTTTCAAGTCTTAAAGAGTGACTTGTCTATAGCAACTGGAGTTATGCTATTTGTCACTAGATTAGGACTTCTTAAGCATACCAGTCCACTTTTCATCTTCTAGAATACAATAATTAGACCCGACCTCCTACTACAAAACACCCTAGCCTTGTATTCTTCCATGATTTGCTTCTCAGTTTCTCTTGCTATTTGTCATTAAGTTCGTGATTATTTTTTACTCCATCATAGATTAATATTTCTGTGTATGCACATGCAAGAGAATTTATGCATGATAGGGCCAGTTGTAAAGTCTAATTTCATCTGTAGACCTATGTGTTGCAAGCCTTTTTCCCTGGCTTACAATGCCGATGCAGCAAATTGATGATTTACTCGAACATGCAGGAAGTGATGCGAGATCCACATGTAGCAGCTGATGGTTATACTTACGAAGCAGAGGCCTTGAAAGGATGGCTGGACAGCGGACATGATACTTCGCCCATGACCAACCTCAAGCTCGCACACTGTGATCTTATCCCTAACCATGCACTCCGCTCAGCAATTCAGGAGTGGCTGCAACAGCACTGAACAACTTCTTAGTTCAACACACGTTGTTTATAGTCGTTTCTTGAGAAGCAAAAGAAATTTCATTACATTTTTGTGTTCATCGTTCTTTCCAATATTGCTTTGTTTGACTGAGGCCTGATACAGCCATCCCCTGTTATATAGAAAGACAAATTGAAAGGCATACTTTACATTCCAAGGTGTTCCTAGTCCATGAAATGAAAACAGGACATATTATTGTATGATTATTTACACCATTTGAATTAGAATCAACTTGTGTCTCGATCTTCTTGCATAACGTCATTTTTTATTTTTGTCATTTTATTTATTTAGCTGTGAAGGGGGTGATTCAATGGCAAGAACTCCAGCATTCTTAATCTGAGATATTTTCCAGACGCCTATTGTTTTACTCAACCTCAATCCTTCAAAAAACTTCCTCGGTCTTCCAACTAAGGACTTGCACGCATCTTTTACAAGTCAATCGTAGATTTTGTTCACTGCAAAATTGTATTGTAGCAGCATGTAGAAGACCAGTAATTAATTGAGCAGCAGCCGGTTCCTCCAGCTGGTTTCAAGTTCCTGCAATTTCAGAGGCGGTCGGTTGGTAAGTTCTTGTGATGGCCTATTACAAGTTTTGCTCGTTAATTATCCTTTCATTTGTGTGATGCATCTGTCATATAAACGCAAACTGAACAACGTCTTTCAAATGATCCCTCAAATCATACTCAATGCTAGTGAATATTAGTGATGCTGTCCCAAAATACGAGTTGGTTAAGAATGAAGGATTCATCATTTAGTTTCAGTAATTTGATTTATTTTTACTAACTAAAGTTTCTAAAAGTTTGATGTGAAAAGCTCATGTGGCTGTGGCTGTGGCTGTGGCTGTTGCTGGTAGTTTGGAAGTAAACGTGGCTAATAGCTAGCGTCCGGTAAGCCAGAGTCGCTTATAGTAGGTACCTATAATTTTTATTTTTTTGGATGTGATAACCTCCTAATTGATTCATGTTTCTCATTGAGTTTCAAAAATATTTTTGAAAAATATTGAATTTTCATTTTTTTTATGTTTCATTTTAAATTAAATTTTTTTGGTGTTATTAGATTATTTATATGTATTGATGTCAAAAATAATTTTTACAAAATAAAAAAAAAATCATTTTAATATATTTTTAAATAAAAAACATTTTTAAAAACAACCTTAACCAAACTCCCAAAGTTAAGTCAATAACTTTGCAGAGAGAGAAGCATAATGATATTTTAGAGATACAAACCGAAAATATATGTGATAAAAATGTTAAGAATCAAAAGATTATGAAATTTGAATTTGGTGGATTCATGAAATATTTATAGCATGTAAGTCTTGTTCTTTTATGAATATGAGGGGTTGAAAAGTCATTTCACCCATATACATTAATGTGGTATTTCAAGTCGTATTCCACTCAAAATAACAAGTATTGAGTCAATATAAAACACCACAAAACTCGCGTTAGAGTCTTGAAAAATTACTGAAAGACCTGTGTGGGGAGTGTTAGGCTCAAATGAGTTGCCTGAGCCTGTTAAGGTAAAACAATAAGCCCAATGGTGCTACCTGATCCTAGCATTCTTGGGTTCAGGCGTTGCTCGACCTATTGTTGTTGGGCCCATATGCTATCTAGGCCTAATTTATTGGGTTCAGGCGCTGCCTCTACCTTTTGTTGTTGGGTCCATATGTTGTCCAAACCTAATTTATTGGGTCCAAGCACAACATGGACCTATTTTTGTTGGGCCTAACCCTTTAAACTCGACTAAGGGTTGGAGCAAAATGTTGCGGGCTTAGTTTGGAGGATGAGCCTGTGGGTAGTTAGGCTTAAGTACGTTGCTTATGCTTGTGTTTTGTTTTTTAATATTTACGCTTTTAATAAGGGTTTTGGGCTTACTAAATTTGGTTTATTAGTAACCTCCAAATTCTTTGTGATATTTACATGCAAAACTTGTAAAAACACATGAGAAAAATGGTGGAAACTCTTAAGTACTTAGTAGAGAGTTTGTTTGTAGGGATACACATTATGTTTGATGGAATTTCTAGGGAGCCTTGAAGAAACCTATAGTTAGAATTTGTTTTGTAATAGGTAAGGGAAATCCTATAGAGGAAGGACTCACAATTATAAAAGTTTCTAAGTGGTATAGGAAACCCAAAACAAATGAGCCTACACTTGAGAAATATTTTAAGCGGTTGAGGTAACCTATTAAGGGTTGTTCTCTATGATAATCATGTCGATTGGAAATCGTATCGGAGAGAGGAAAGCTTATAGTATCCTAAACTCATAGGATCATAACCATGAAAGGCCTATACTTCAATTTTTTTCCTAAGAGGCAAGGGAAATCCTATGGAGGAGGAGCTCACACCTAGAAAACCTTTTTTATTTTTAACCATGATTTTTTTTGCCCTTAGATTGCCAACATGGCCTGGTTGAGGACTTGCACCTAACTTATGAGCTATTAAAGTCCCGGTTAGGTAGAAGTTTTTTTAGGATAATAGGTTAATCATTTATTTCTAATAATGTAATTCATTTTTCCTAACTAATATGTCTAATAGCTTGATATGAAAAGCCAAGGTAGGTTGCTAGTAGACGGTAAGCCAAAGTAGCTTGTAGCTAATGCATAGTAAATGTACTTGCAAAAGATTCACTTTAATGCACGTGATAACTCCCAAATGTTTAAGTTAATAATTTTATAAAGAAAGAAATTATAATGATGTTTTAAGAGATAAACTCTAAAAATGTGTATACAAAAAATTTAAGAACGGAGAGATTGTAAACCTTTAACTTGGTGGATTCATTTTATGAAGAGAAGAAACTTAATAGTTATTTCACCCATATAAATCAATATAGTATGTAGAGAGCTTAGCGTTTTTTAAAGGAAATGTTGGGCATAGATGAATTGTGTGAACATGTTAGGGATAAAAAATAAACTTAAATATGCTATCTGGATCAAAATGCATTGAGCTCAGTTGGATCCAAACATTCTGAGCGTAGTTGCGTGCCTGAGCGCATGGAGGTGCTGAGAGAATGCTTGCGCTCCAACTAGGCGTGAGCCCAACACATGGGGTGCTCGACGGCATGTCCGACATGCCTCACACCCGAGATGTTGCGCGTGCGACCGTCGGTGCTAGGTAAGTCTAATGCTACACCCAGCGTTAGGCGGCGAGCCCAAGCATTACCTTGAGTCCATTGTTAATGGGGTCAACCAGGAGGTTGAGCCAAGTGTTGAAGTTTAGAAACTGAGTTCATGAGCACTTGGGCCGGGGTTTACTGTCCGAGTCCGTGCTTTTAAATTTTTGAGCATTTAGTTTTTGTTTGGATTTAACTTTATGAATTAGAAAAATGATATTGAATCATTTCCAAAAGTTAATAATGGATGATTGTTCCACCGACGCATAAAGAGCTGTCGTCAAAAGGCTATCCTATGATTTTTCTCTGTACTGTTGACTTTACTTTATAGATTGACTAGGAAATTGCTTGGAAATTCTCTCTATGCACACAAAGGAATACTACTTGAATATCAGCTAATACCACTCTGCTCCTGCAATTTCAGACCAGGTGATAATCTAGGTGAGAGTTTTAATGGAAACAGTAGACGATGAGATATCGGAGGAATCAACGTCACTCGCGATTGATGATACAGTGTATGTTGCAGTGGGAAAGGATGTTGGAGAAAGCAAGTCGACTTTGTTATGGGCAATACAGAATTTTTCTATGAAGAAAGTTTGCCTTGTTCATGTTCACCAGCCTGCTAAAATCATCCCCTTAAGTAAGTAAACATGTCATTTTTGTTTCGTGCCATGGATGGAAGAACCAGCTTTATGCCCATCCTGATTTTTGGTTTAAAGGTTTTTGATAATGTTAATTTTTTTGGATTTTAAAACTTGGGTTTCAACCATAGACCTGGATCAAATCAGTCCCCTGCCATACGTTTATTTTTATTGTTTCTGGTATGCAGTTGGTGGAAATTTCCCAGTTAGCAGACTTGAACAAGATGAACTGAGGGACTTCCAAGAACTTGAAAGGAAGATTATGCACAAGGTCTTGGATGATTACATTCCCTTGTGTCACCAAGCAGCGGTATGCATATTAACTCTTACTTGTAGATATTTAAATAGTGATTTCAGTGCAAATACTGATTGTCTCCGTTTTGTCAGAAATGATGTAAGATTTTCTTTGCTTATGACATTTTTGAGATCTCCCTTGTTTTCATTAGTCGATAGGGCTGAATTGTTGAAACACGTAAAACTATGTTTTGGTATCTCCCTAAAAAAGTAAAATGAAATTTTTCATCCCTTGAAAAGATGCTCTTCCAATTGTATCTTTCAAAATCCTGTCAGTGTTTCCATGAAACTGTAAACTTGAACTGCTCACATTAGAAATGAACCCTCAAAACTGATGCATAAAGGCATTTATGACTTTATTTTGAAGGTCCTTGCAGAAAAGCTTTGCATTGAAAAGGATGACATTGGAAAGGGGATTGTGGAACTCATGTACCAGCACGCTATCAAGAAACTTGTTATGGGTGCAGCTGCTGACAGACATTATTCAGAGTACATTCCATAACTTTAGCACCGTACTTCATCAAAATCAGATGTCATTTAGAAAAAAATCATGTGATGTTTGAATGACTGGATTATGGCTGATGCCCTCTGTAGAGCTAGGTTTTTTCCCGCATGCTGCCTTGATGGGTTCCATCATATGAACTGTACCATGCATTTTTAATCCTGATTAGACCAGCGATGAAACCATTGGGAGACAATGCAGAGTATCTGAGTAGTCACACTAAAAGAGATAAGAAGTAAAGTGCACAAGAAAAAAAAATAAAATGGTTTAGAGCCTTCAGAAAGGCCACAATTCACATTTGTTCTGGACTTCTTATGCCCTTCATCACAGTTTCCAGTTTTTTTTTTTCCTTTTGTTTTCTCCAAATTCTATTATGAAGTAATATGAAATTGCTCATAAATATGCCTTGAAATTGTAGGGGAATGATGGATCTCCAGTCCAGAAAGGCCAAATATGTCCAACAGTGTGCACCTTCTTCCTGTCAAATCTGGTTTATCTGCCAGGGACATCTCATACAAACAGGGTATGCTTTACAAGTATCATGTCAATCTGTTCTTATAGCATTGGGAGTACATGGATGTAATTCAGTCTCAAGTAATAATCTATCAGAGTGAATGCACTTCCAAGTTACAGCTTCTTAAAGTACATCCAAGCGACTTGATTGTCTTTGAGTGTCGAATAATGCTGACTGTCATTTCCTTACACTTACAGGACTTCTACAGATGCATTTGCTGACCAGGATCCTGTTACTCTACAGAGAAGTGGGGAGATTACTGGACTTGAGCTAGAATTGTGTGAAATTCCTGATACGGAGGAAGGGTGTGATTTACATAGTCCTGATGCTTTGGTACTTGGAAAAATCTCAATCATGGGATATTAGGCCACATGCACACAATGTTAAACCGGTTCCATTCATATGTTGTCATCATGAAATTATTCTAGCTTTTTCTTTAGGATGTTTATAAAAGTAAAGATAAGTTTTGAAATAAAGGCGAATGTGAAATCCGCCAAGATTTCAAAGTTTATTGGGTTCTTTTCAAAAACCCATCATGTAATATCCTATATAAGGGATGCAATCCCTCAGACCTAGGCATCGGTCGTCAAGGGAGAAACCATTAGTTTAAAAATCAACTGAGAGCCCCTGGAGAGAAAACCCTTCTCCAGCCTATGTATCAATCAATATGATATACTACATCAACAGTATGAAATAGAGGTTTTATTAGTATTAAGTAAAAACTGTCCATGTTTGAGTGTACTGTGGAGTAAATGGAATAGCATAGAGGAAAGAACCTAGAAGGTTGTGTACTCTTAGAATTAGGAAAGAAGAGTGTTATAGATATCCCATCCAAAACATATACTCTGTGGTTTGTTAAAGTCCGAAATGGTTTGTTTACAGGAACAGAATACTGTTGAACAACTTTATAGCCTATTGAATCGGTCCATGGAGGAGGCTGAAAAGTTTAAGCGAGAAGCATTTGAAGAGTCCCTGATTCGAAGGGAAGCTGAAAAGGCTTCCATCAAAGCTCTTCGTAAGGTAATTTCTTTGTTCTAAAGCCATTTTTCTCCTCTCTAATTGAGATGATTATTTTATGCACGACAAACAAGAGCGTGATATTCACCTCTTAATAAGCAACATACTTGTTTTAGCAGAAGTGCCACTTATATATAAATGGTGGATAAGAAGAATGGTTGTTATCAGGAGTTATTCAAAACTTCTTTCTACTGCTTATTTTAGTTAACGAAACAATTCTGCCCTTGTGATTTGCAAAAAAATGTGTTGTCCCTATGAGTTGAAGGACCAGCAAACTTGAAACAGAAGCTTGCATAACCTTTATGGTCTTATTCAGACGTCTAATAATGTTGTTTCAGGCCCAAGTGTTGGGAAACCTGTATGCCGCGGAATTGAGGCACAGGAAAGAAACCGAGGAAGCACTAGTGAAAGAAAAGCAAGAGCATAGAAAAACAAAGGACCAACGAGATGAAGCAAGTTTGGTTTCCATTGATCAGAGATTACTGCGGGAGACGGATTTTTCAAGATTTGACAGTAAGATAAAAGAGTTGGATGATAAAATAGTTGCTTATGTGGAACAGTGTAAGGAATATGAGAAAGAAAGAGATGAGTTAGTTAAGGAACTTTCAGGAAAGCGTGCAGAAGATGCCTCGGGCATGCATTTTCATCAGCTTCTTTCTGTCTTCTCTTTTTCAGAGATTCAGGAAGCAACTCACAATTTTGACCCGTCAGTAAAGATCGGAGAAGGTGGGTACGGGGACATTTATAAAGGTCTCCTTCGTCATACCCCTGTAGCTATAAAAATGCTGAACCCAGAAAGCATGCAGGGGCATGCTGAGTTTAAACAGGAGGTAAGAATTCTCTAGTTTAATGCACTATGGTATTTATAACCGGAATGGTCTGTTTTCTTTATCATGCAAGAAACCACCAAAATTATCTCTGATATGCCTATTTATTGGTCATTTTTATTCGAACATATACTTGAAAAGTGACAGGTTACCGTTTACCTATGGTTCTTTACGGCTCCTTAGGTTTTGGTCCGGCAATCATAAACCTTCTCATGGTATCTGTGTAAAGATATTTTAGGGGGACATTTTTTTCCGAATTGGAGCTGTATGTTAAAGCTAATGTTTTGATCGGACTATTGGGTAGAAACAAGGAAGAAGCTGGAAAAACATATTTCTAAGTTCCAGGCGGTCCAATAATTATATTATCCTGAAGATTTATCTTCTGCAGTATTTGAATGTTTGCTAGTACTTCACTGTCTAGGAATTTAGCATGGAAAGATTTGGAAATAATAATACAAAATTTGATCTGTTGTTTTGTTCAGGTTGATGTATTGAGTAAGTTGAGGCATCCAAACCTGGTCACTCTCATCGGAACTTGCACTGAAGTTTGTGCTCTAATATATGAATATCTACCAAACGGCAACCTCGAAGACCGCCTCAGTTGTGAAGGCAACACTCCACCATTGTCATGGCAAGCCCGAATATGCATAGCCACTGAGTTATGCTCTGCCCTAATATTTCTTCATTCCAGTACTCCTACAAGCATCGTGCATGGTGATTTGAAACCTGGAAATGTACTCCTTGATGCCAATCTCTCATGTAAACTCAGTGACTTTGGAATCTGTCGAGCCCTCTCACCTCATGACAATCCAAGAAACATCACGCAATATCACAGAACTGATCCAAAGGGCACCTTTCTCTACCTGGATCCTCATTTTCTTGCAACAGGAGAGTTGTCTCCCAAGTCAGACACTTACGCATATGGAATCATACTCTTACAGTTGTTGACTGGGAGACCAGCATTTGGGCTAGTAAAGGAAATCAGAGATGCGATAGATGAGGCAAATCTGATCTCCTTTATAGATCCCTTAGCTGGGGACTGGCCATTTGTGCAAGCCAAGCAATTGGCTCGTCTGGCTTTGAAATGCTGTCAAATGGACCGAAGCAGCCGCCCTGACCTTGCCTCAGAAGTCTGGAGTGTGCTAGAACCAATGAGAGATTCTTGTGGGGCCTTCTCAAAATTCCTGTTTCGTTCTCTAGACTGTCAAAGGCCTCCGCCTTATTTCATCTGTCCCATTTTACAGGTAATTCCATTACTTTTAATGTTGCATTAGCATCAATGGGGTGCTCATCTGTTGGGACTTAACCCTCCCAAGTTCATGAAATTCCAGAAAGTGTCTTTTTTCTTAAGTTCATCTCTCTCTCTCTCTCTCACTCACTCACACACAGTCTTCATCTTAACATTGCTCATGTTTGCAGGAAGTCATGCAAGATCCTCATATTGCGGCAGATGGATTTACTTATGAAGCAGAGGCTTTGAGAGGCTGGCTAGAGTGCGGCCATGATACATCACCAATGACAAACCTGGAGCTTGAACGCTTGGAACTTATCCCTAACCGTGCTCTTCGTTCTGTAATTCAGGAGTGGCTACAACAGCATTAAAATGCCTTCATTCTATATCCAGAGGCATGGCTATCCCTAAGCTACCACTTTGCAGGCGGTTATGTTTGAAGTTCCCATTCATGATGCTGGACCCTCAAAATATTAGTCTCATTTATTGCCTTCTCCATGTCCTTTCTTGGTAGTTTCTGTATTGGATTTTAAGTTTTAAGGTAGTGTTTGCCGTGTTGATAAATGATGAACTTGGACTTGAGAAATTTTTGTCCCATTTTACAAACTTTTCTAATTCTCAGTATAAGAGTTGTTATTGACTATTGTCTTTCGTATAAAAAAAATAATTAAAAGAGTCGGAAAAAAAAAAAAAAAAAAAAAACTAGGTTTTTGACCGGTTTTACTTGGGTCATTAGTGAAGTTATGTTTTTGATAGGTTAGGCGAGATTAGTCCCAAGCTAGATCAATTTTTTCTCTTTGTTTTTTTTTAGCTCAAATATTTGTTATTGACATATTAAATTTAATTGGCGAATAGTGACATCATTTAAGGATCCACTAGGGACAGGGTCCACATCATGAATTAAAAAGGTCAACATGGTTTTTTCTTGGTCAATACAATAATAAAAATAATTATTATTGTAGTTAAAATTCAATTTGGGGATTGACTTGGTATAAATTCTGGGCTATGAGTTGGGTTGATTTTTGACCTGAATTAACATAAGAATAAAAAAAAAATATTATCATAATTTTAATATTGTACTTGAGGAAAGATCCATGATACATGTTAGGAGAGTCACTCCAGGTTGATTAGGGTTAATATAAGAATAAAAATGATTCTTATCATAATTTTAAAACATGACTCGAGGTTCAACCTGAGCAACACTTGCGTTATGGTTTGTGAGGGTTAACTTGAGTTGATCTAGGTTAACGTAAAAATAAAAGTGATTATCATTATAGTTTTAATATTAAACTATGAGATCAATTCGGTGCAAAGATTAGGGTCAAGGGTCGGGAGGGTCAACCCGAGTTAACCCAAATCAAGATAAAAAAATAGTTATTATCATAGTTTTAAAACTCATCTCGGGGATTGTCCTAGGGAAAGGATAAGGTCATGAGTCATTAGGGTAGACTCGAGTTGACCTAGTTTTTTAATGGATTTTTAAAAACTCGATGGATTGTTTTTTTATGTGTTATCTCGGGCCAACCTAGGGTTTTTAACGGGATCATGTTTGATCAATCCTTTTCAATTTTTTCTTAAACCCAAATCGATCCAGGCTCTAAGTTATTATAATATTATTCTTTCAACACTCAACCTAAACTAAAGTAGAAAAAATAATTAATTGTTTTCTTAAACATGTAATTTGTCAATAATATATATTAAGGTTAAAATAACTTTTTTCATATTTTATTCTAACCTTGTATTTGGATATCTTTTTTAAGTTTCAATTTAAAAAAACAATATATATTATAATCTACACTTTAAATATTAGAGTTCTATATTTATCAAATACAAAATAAGATAAATTATTAACTCTAGTCCAATGTATATTAAACAAAAAGCATGATAATTATTTATTTAGTTCAGTCATGTATAGTCTATTACAGCAGTAGAGTTCATATTGTCAGTCATATCAAATACATCCTAAAAATACACGGGATAAATAAGAGAATCAGCACAGGACAAGCAAGGAATTTTTTATGTGCAATCACCTCAGCATTTGAGCTCCGGCTGCAGTGTTAAAAGGAGTTTTAACTGGGTCAAGAGGCTCATCCTGTGTTCAGGAGTATTTTTCACTGCAGAATCATGCGGGTGCGAGGATTACACTCACGAGGGAGATTTGTAGGATATTGATACAAGCTGGTATGGTAGATCTGTAGGAAACAAAGTGTATCACTTTTTTAAGGTACACCTTAATATTTGAGCATTCTAGCCCTTTTTTTTTATAACCGAGGTGTCCGAGCCAGCTTACGCGCACCACAGCTAATCTCCGGGTCCACTAAACATCATGCAAGTCCAATGAGCATGTAAGGCACCGCGAGGGTGACAGACATGCCTGGCAAAGCTTGAACCTGGGGTGAGAGGAAGGGAGAAGTCCTTTTTGACCACCAGGCCAAGATCCTACTGGCTCCTAACCCTCATTTTTTATTTTTAAAGGTAGACACCAATTTAGTGCCTAACATATATGAACTATGAGATCAAATCTAATTTGCATTGATAGATTAACATGGGTTATATATAGTGTAAAATAACAACCATGCACGTTATACAGGCTGTATCAGTTTGTTACACTAGCTGCTGCAGATTATTGTTGTGCAGAGAGGATGGGTACTGCTGCAGTATTCTGTTACTGCATAGAGGAGAAGAGGACTGGTATTGTTACAGCTCATTCATGGATTTGTTACAACGCAGAGGAGGTTTTGTATTGATTCCTGGCATGCCCCCTCAAGATGGAGGTTGAGTTCGAAGTCCAATCTTGAATTTCAAGTCTAGAAACCTGACACGATGAAGAGGCTTGGTAAATGCATCTGCTAGTTGATCTGCTGAGGAGACATGTGTGACACGGAGAATTCCATTTTGGACTTGATCTCTGATGAAATGGTAATCAATGGCAACATGTTTCATTCTAGAGTGAAACACTGGATTAGAGCAGAGTTGGGTGGCGCCTACATTGTCACAATATAACACAGGGCAACATGGTAGTGCAATTCCTAGATCAGTGAGCAGATAGCATAGCCAGTTGAGTTCAGTTGCTGCATTTGCGACAGACCTATATTCAGCCTCCGTTGCAGAGTTATGAATCCCGTTCCGTTCCGGCCGGAACGACCCGTTCCACTTCAAAATCCGGGACAAAACGGCGACGTTTTTGTCCCGGTTTGAATTCCGGTCAGATCCGGAAAATCCGGCCCAATTCCGGCCGGAACGCCCCGGTTCCGTACCGGGCGTTCCGTTCTGGGTCCAGCCAAAACTAAGAGGAGAAAGAGCAGAGTGACGGAGGCAAAAATAAGAGGAGAAGGGGAGAGGGAGCAGAGAGGGAACGATTGAAGAAAGTGACGGAGGCAAGATGGCCATGGGAGAGGGACGACGGCGAGAGGTTGCTGAGAGGTGAGTCACGAAGGCGAGATCAAACTCGAAGTGAAGAGAGGGACGGGGGCGAGAGCTGGAGTGGAGACTGGAGAGAGGGACGGGGGGCGAGAGCTAGAGTGGAGAGAGGCCTCTTTTCATTCCAAATTCAAGAATACGACCGATATGATTGATTGGTCTGTGTGCCTCTCTTATTACTTTTTTGTATTCCCCTGCTCCTCGGATACAATTTGATCCTTCTACGACCAAATCTCAATTTGTGAGCTGGAGTGGAGAGAGGGACGGGGGCGACTGGCGAGAGCTGGAGTGGAGATTGAAAAAAAGTGAAGAGAGGGACGGACGGAATTAGGGTTATGTGGAAGTAGGGTTTCGGGTGGGTATTAAATAATGTATAGGAAAAAAATTAATAATTAATAATTAGTTTTAGTAAAAATAATAATTAGTAATATTGAGAAATTTCGAATATTAATAATATTTAGTGAAAAAAATAATTACGTAAAATTGAAATATGTTGAATTGTTTTATCAATTAGTTTAATTACATGTTTTAAATTTATTGTTATATATAAAAACTGTATAAATTTTGTGTATTGAACTGTTGTAGAGGTATTTAATAATAATAATTAGGAAAAAAAGAAGGTAAGTAATAATAATATTTAGTGAAAAAAAAATATGCGAAATTTAAAAATTACAATTTTTTTGATCAATTAGCATAATTAACACAATATATTTTTTATGCAGATGGACTCAAATTTGTCAAATTCATTCACTGACTTTATAAGTGAGACTGGACAGATTGTTTCTCAACAAAGTGATCCTAATGTTCATACAACTAAAAAATCACAAAGAAGTAAAAACTTCTCGCCAGAAAAAGATTGTTTACTTGTATTTGTAATGGATTGTATGTTGATGAATTATGTCAGAATATTTTACTTTCATAATATTTTGGAATTTTAAAGATGTTTCTAATTTTGAGATTATGTTTGTATTGTATAATTTAAAGTTCATTTATCTTGAATTTAAATTATACTTGTTAAATTAATATTTTATTTTTTTCATATATATAATTAAATAAATATGAACAGTACAAAACCGGAACGGAACGCCAGAATGCACCGAAACCGGAACGTTCCGTTCCAAACAAAAAACCGGAACGGTACCCGGAACGGATTTTACAACTATGCTCCGTTGAAGATCTTGCAATGGTTTTCTGTTTCTTTGAACTCCAGGAAATGGGATTGCAGCCGAGATAGATGACATAGGTACTTGTAGAGGAGAAATCATCTTTGTCACCAGCCCAATCCGTGTCAGAATATGCATGCAGATTTAATGGAGACTGACGATGTATTTGAAGACCATCATTTATTGTTCCACATAGATACCTTAGGAGTCGTTTGACTATAATCCAGTGCTCAATTGTGGGAGTGTGCATATACTGAGAAAGCTTGTTTACTGCAAAGGCAAGGTCTGGTCTTGTGATCAACAAGTATTGAAGACTGCCCACTATTGTTCTGAACTGAGTTGGATCTGCTAACATAGAGCCTGACTTCTGCAAAGGTGGACTGGTTGGAAGGGGTGTTGATACTGGTTTGGCCTCTATCATCTTAGTGCGTGCAAGTATATCCAACTTGTAACGTCGCTAAGATAATAGGATGCCATTCCGATTTTGGATTACCTCAACTCCCAAGAAATATGATAATGTACCAAGGTCTTTGATGGAGAATCGTTTGGCAAGAGCAGCTACAAATGAGTTAATCATAATGTTATTGTCACCAGTTATGATTAAGTCATCAACATAGACAAGTATGAACACCTTATGTGCAGCTGTGATGAGGACAAATAGTGATGTATCTGTGTGAGAATTTGTGAATCCCGAGTGTAGGAGAAAAGTGTGAAGTTCTTGATACCATGCTCTTGGTGCTTGCTTGAGGCCATAGATGGCCTTTCGAAGCTTGCAGACATAGGTGGGATGGTCTTGATCAATGAATCCTTGTGGCTGTTGCATGTGGACTATTTCGGTGAGATGACCTTGTAAGAATGCATTATTCACGTCGAGTTGACGTAAATTCCAACCCTGAGATACAACTATGCTGAGAATGACCCGTATCGTTGTTGGTTTAACGACGGGACTGAAGGTGTCAAGATAGTCGATACCTGGTCTTTGATGAAAACCCTTAGCCACCAATCGTGCCTTGAACCTGTCGATAGTGCCATCTGTTTTGCGTTTGATCCTGAAAATCCATTTGCATCCAACAATATTATGCGCAAACTCAGGTGGAACAAGGTCCCATGTTCCATTTCTGACTAGAGCATCGCATTCATCAGACATGGCTTTACGCCATCTGGGATCAAGCAGAGCCTTAGTCACAGTAGTTGGTTCAATATCACTGGAGGTAGAGAGCCTGGTATGGAGGTTCATCTTAACAAGGGGTTTATGTATATTGTTCTTTGCTCGGGTGATCATGGGGTGTGTAGGGGGAATAGGGGTTTCAGGTTGGGGAGTGGGTGTGGAATCGATGTGATTTGGAGATGAGATGGCAGGGGAGGCTGGGAGAGTGAAAGTGGTGGATGAAGATGAGGGTGAGTGAGTAGTCTGTGTTAAGGTAGGGGGAGGCAGTGGAGAGGGGATTGTAGCTGGTGTGGTGATTGGTGGTTGTGAGAGTGGGGAAATTATTTGAACAGGTGCGGGTATCCATGTGTTGGCTGAGTGTTTCACCACTGGACCCAACAATAACCACGAAAAAACTAGGGGTGAAAGTACCAAACTATTCCCGGCTCCAAGCTTTTTTTTTTGTCTTTTTCGGGGATTATGGTTGTATTTTCACTATGCACAAACTTGTGAAAATCGAAAAACACCCCTCACTGTTTCATGTTTTTTTCTTAACACTCAGGGGTAAATATAGTAGTTTTGTTAAGTAAAGAAAATAGAAATATCATTCATATCCCCTAAAAATATCAAAAATGACCCCGGTTCCAGGGATAATTTTTTCAGCCCTAGAGAAAACTAGTAATTTTGTTATTGCAATCACCAATAATATGTGTATATGTTCACAATGCAAAAACCTACCGTAAAAGGGCAATTACAATTATATTTCAGTTAATATCCGTATAGGCTCGCCAGGATTAATCTTCCAAATACCCGTGTACAGAAATTAATGAGGCCCACGTGCGATTCCACCTATGGAGAGCTGACCGGACATGTGGGGGGCCACTTTCGTTGTGCCGTATTGCCAAACGAAAATTCAGTGGACTGACCACTCCTTTCAGATCCAGTGACCATAATACGTGCTCCGAGAATATTGGTAAAGTTCCATTAAAAGGACTAAAAAATTAACTCACAGCGCAATAGTTATTTGCAACGTGTACAGGCTTAGGTGGACTCGAACACAGAATATAAGATTCAGGTAATAAGTTAATCCTGCCGTCCTATCCGTACGACCTCCCCATACGGTACTCTTACAGTTGCCGGCGGTGATCTTTGATTGAAGATGAAAAATACTGTCCGACGCGCTCTGTTTTTTATCACCGACTTTCCGTTAGTTGTGAGACCAGCAGGGCGGCAAGTCACTGTCTTGTTGTGACATGTGTGGTAGAGTGAATATTTTTAGCCAAAAAGAGTTACAAATCCCTAAACTTCTTTTTTAGAATAATCTTAAAATATGAAGTCACGTTTTTTTCTAAAAAAAATTGAAATGTTTTTTTATTTTTTATTTTAAATTAAAAATTTTAGTGTTTGTAGATCATTTTCATGTGGTGATATCAAAAATAATTTTTTAAAAATAAAAAATATTATTTTAGTATATTTTTTAATAAAAAAAATATTTTAAAAAACAACATAAATCATACTTCCAAACAATCTGAATGCTTTCATGTAATCACTTTTATGAAATTAACTGTAGATGAATAATTATATTAATTTCTACTACACTTTGATGTAAAATTAGCTTTGCAATTCAATAATGAATCAAGTTAGCTTTGAACTAATTAATAGTAATTGAATAGTACATGGCCTCTAGTCTATAATGCTGTACATTAGTGTGTGTTTTATATTTTTTTCTATTTAAATGTATGACTTTTTATTTTTTTAATTAAGCATTGGTTTTATAATTATACCAACATATATTTATTTCAAGACATCTAATCAAAATACTTAACTAGAAAAATATTTAAGAACTCATACACTAGATTAACATTAAAGATATTTGAATATAAAAAACAAAAAATTTGACGGTGAATATATAACAAACCATTTAATTTACACAAGCTATATTAGCTCCAAAATCATGACCGCTATTGAATCTTGTTTAATATCATAATAATGATTGTTTTTCAAAATATATTTTGTGAAATAATATTTTTTTTATTTTTTAAAATATAAAAAAAAAACAATTTATTTTTAAGAAATACAAATCAAACATGCTTGTAACCTCTTTAACGAAAAATGTTGAGAGAGAAAACCCGCAAGTGATACTATGAAATTTCAGGATCGTGATTAACACGCTCTAAGCAACGCGTTTCATTATAACTACCACCAAAAAGAAAAAAAACTATAGCATTACCAGTTCGATAACAGTTACCAGTGACCACACGGCGTTTTTGTTATGTCTCCCTCCTAAAACGACAAGGAGAATTCAAGCTCTCTATCTCTCTCTCCATTTTCACACCCCTTTCTTCTCCCTTTTTCCGCTGAAACCCTAAAAATAAAATACTTCAAATTATGTAGTTTAAAATGGATACTTATATAAAGATATATGTGTTAATAGCTTTCTTAGCTTCAAGCTTCTGTTTGGGATCAGCTGGTGATATAGTGCACCACGACGACGTCGCTCCTAAGCGGCCTGGCTGTGAAAATAACTTCGTTCTGGTAAAGCTTTAAAGAAAAATCCCTAACTTCACCTCGAAGATTTTTTTCAATTTTTTTTGTTGATCTCTGTTTGGATGGTGAAAAATTGGAGGAAAGGAAACTGTTTGCTTCTCTAGGTTGGTTCTTGTGACGAATTAGTTTCATTTTTTATGCGAAGCGGTAGTAACTCTGTTCAGCTTCGCTTGAATTGAATTGTTCATTTCAATTTTATGAAGTATCTTGTTTTAATTTAATTCTTTTCCCCCTCTAGATTTCTGTTTGGCTGCTGAGAAAATCATGGAAGTTGTGTAAAGTTGAGTGTTTTTATTGATTTAAAAAAAAAAAAACAGTAACAATAGAGTTCCAGAGGATATTCGCTTTATATGCTTCCACTTTTTTTTTTTTCTGTTTGAATATCAAGAAATATTTTAATTTTTTTTGCTAATTTAATTTTAATATTAATTTTTATCACGGATTTGTTCTGCCTTGTTTCTTAGTTTTCCTTAATTAATGAGATATTTTGCTATCTAAAAATATTAATTTTGACAAGCATATTTTTTTTTTTTGGGGTGGGGGGGGGGGGGGGGTATTCAATATTCAATTTAGAAATTCAAAATCTTGTGGGATTTTAAGGCAATGTTGCTGGACGTTATTTCTTATTGAATTTTATTTTATAGGTCAAAGTACCAACTTGGATTAATGGCGTAGAAGACATTGAGTATGTTGGTGTTGGTGCTCGTTTTGGTCTCACTTTGGAATCGAAGGAAAAACATGCCAATTTATTTATACTTGCTCTGGCTGACCCTCCTGATTGTTGTAGCAAACTCAAAAATAAGGTTTTTTTTTTTTTTTTTTTTTTTTTTTTTTTTTTAAATGATCTATTTGTACAGTTCGTCTCAGGTTTAATTCATTACAAAAAATGTTGCTCTCGTATTCATATTAAATTGGACCTTCTCGCTGCCTGGTAGCTTTCAGGGGAGGTCATATTGGCGCACCGAGGTAACTGTAGCTTCACAACAAAGGCAAATGTTGCTGAAGATGCTGGTGCTTCAGCTATTCTTATCATAAACAACCGGACAGGTATTTGGGTGTAATATTTTGTCATCTTTTTGTTTGTATCTGTTCAAAATCCTCTCAATTGACTTGCATGCCAATATGCTGCTATGAATAAATCTCTTGGATCTTAAGACTGAAACAACTGATCTGTCTTGACTCATCATGTTCTGTTTATGTTGATGCATATAAATGTTGTTGCTTTATCTCTTTGTCTCAACAGGGTAATTATATCCTTGCTGGTGCTCTTGATATCTGTTCGTTTGTGCTATTGCCAAAAATGCACTTATTCTCTACTGCTTTTGGCTCTGTAAAACTAATACCTCTTAGAAGAAACTCTAGTTGTATTTGTATTTCCTCTGAAATGTCTCGTCAACTCCCTTCAATATACAGGAGTTTATGTGAAACTGTACAACTGTTATTATATTAGAAACATCACAAGCCAATTATTTTCTTCAAAAATGTAAATATTTTTCAAGTGGAGTGTCACCAAAGTGAATTGGTGAATTCACCATTACCATGGCTTCTTAATGAACAGAAGTTGATATTGATTATATTTGCATTTTTGGTTTCATGGTTTACTCTTGGAATTTTTTTTTCCTGTAGAACTGTTCAAGATGGTTTGTGAAGTCAATGAAACTGATGTAAAGATTGGCATTGCTTCTGTCATGCTCCCACAAGATGCTGGTGCAAGCTTGGAAAAATATTTGACGAGCAGCTCCTCAGGTTTGCATTTCTCTTAGTAATTTATTCCCTGATTCCCTTATATCAATGGCACATTAAGATATGCCTTTTCATTTCGTTGGATGTAACTGTACATGAAATGGTTGTATCATTATAAAACCTAAACATGAAACCTTGGCTTTCATTTGAATAGGGTATTCATTTGTTTTCACTTCCATATGTTCCCTTCCAGTTAAAGTGCAGCTATACTCTCCACGACGTCCAGTGGTGGATGTTGCAGAAGTGTTCTTATGGCTTATGGCTGTCGGTACTATTTTATGTGCTTCTTACTGGTCAGCATGGAGTGCAAGAGAAGTTGCTATAGAGCAGGATAAGCTATTAAAGGTAATTTTGGGCATCTAGACAGCTAATTTTTTGCAATTCTTGTCAAGTGTGTGCTAAGGAACCATTTCACCTAAAAGCTTAAGATTGTAAGTGAGGCCTCATAATATGATTTATATTATTCTCTAACACACCCCCTCAAGTGAAAGCCCTTTGGACTTGAAACTTGCACAGGCCCACATCACCTTGTGCTTAGTTTTTATCAAATAGAATGGGGGTGGTGAGATTCGAACTCGTGACCGCTGGGTCAACAAGGCTATGATACCATGTTAAGGAACCATCTCACCTAAAAGCTTAAGCTAGTAGGTGAGGCCCCATAATATGATTTATATTATTCTCTAACAGTGTGATCCTTAGTGAATTAGATCCCTGATTTTTTTCAAGTGATATGCGGGTGACGTTGTGCTTGCAGGATGGTTTGGATGAATTGATACATGTGGATGGTGTCCATTCCAGTGGTATTGTTAACATCAACACGGCATCTGCAATTCTCTTCGTTGTGATTGCTTCTTGTTTCTTAGTTATGCTTTACAAACTTATGTCGTACTGGTTTATCGAGGTTCTGGTGGTTCTGTTTTGCATTGGGGGAGTGGAGGTGGGTCTTCTATATTTTGATGCTCAATTCCTTTTTATTAACATTCCTGCAATCTTTATGTATTTTTTTATGGAGACACAAACATGCACATGTAAAATAATTTGAGGATTCTTAAATTTATATGGTGTCATCCCCTATTTCAAGCTTTTGCTGGAAGTTCCAATCAATCTTTTTTAGAACTATGCTAGTCCTTTTTAAACAGGCATATTCATCCGAGATCTTTATGAAGGCCTAACCAAATTTTGTCATCACACTAGCTTTTTAACACCTCTTTTTATATATATCCAATACTAGAATCCATGTATAGTGTTCAGAGAAACAAATTTGATCTAAGGTTTCCAGGATTTTCAATTAGTGAGGCATCAAAATGTAGGACTCTATGGGTTGAAAATGTCATGTTCTAATTAAAATAATCCATAAGATGTTATTTCGAACAACTGGAAAGCAAATCAATTTTTTACAGGGGAACTTACACTAAAAAATGTCAGTGAAAAATTATTCCTCAATGTCTGTCTAAGTGAAAAATCAATGTATTGGTGAAACGAGGGACAATTCTAAGTGCCTGAGTTCCCATACATCTTTCAAACATTGCTTGAAATTGTCGATTCATTTTACCATGAATGTTGAACCTTGAAATCTCTGTGTTTATAGGGCTTGCAGACTTGCCTGGTTGCTTTGTTATCATGGTATGTGTATTTCTTTCCCTTTTCCTGCATTTGAATTCCAAACATAATTGTTTTTAGTTGTGAATTTTTAAGTGTGATTATAGTACGAGGGACAAGAAGCATAACTTATTCGAACATTTTTGTATTTTCCTGGACTGCCTGATTATGTTGACATTTTGTCTTTAGCTTTCTTGTTACTATTGGCTTCTCTTATTTAATGAGGGAACTGTTACATGAAAAACTTAAACATCATTTATCTTTCCAGGTCTTGGACTGTTTTCTTAAGAGCTCATTTTATTATAACTCAAACAGTTGTCCACGTTGATTCTAAAAAGATGATTATCCGTGTGATTCCCCTGCAGTGTTAACCTGCCACTATTTTTATTCTTTCTTGATGAAATTAGTCACATCATATGCAATTAACATGCATTTTTTTTAAAAGAAAGAAGAACGAAAAAAGGTGGCAATTACCTTTTGCAACATTAGATGTGAGCAGAACAATGAAATTGGGATCATTTATTTTTTTTAGTACTGACAGTATGAATTATGCTATCCTCATTCGGCAACATTACTTGTCTTCTTTTGTTATTTATTCTTCCGTGCTTGTCTCTTCTACATTTGTTAAATTCCATCTTTTTTCAAAGTTCGTAGAATGTGTAACTGACACCTAACAAATATAGTTTCAGATGGTTTCAACCCGCAGGAGAATCATTTGTTGAAGTTCCCTTCTTTGGAGCTGTCTCGTATCTAACACTGGCAGTCTCTCCTTGCTGCATAGCATTTGCTGTTGTTTGGGCAGTTTTCCGCTATATCTCCTTTGCTTGGATAGGTCAAGATATTCTTGTAAGATAATTTCTGTTTTTCCCCCCGCTCTTCTTGCTTCAGTTCTCTTCATATGTACATAGTTTGGAAGTTTCAGACCATCGAACACAACCACTGCCTACAGTTTTGTCCTCACTCTTCTATATGGAAAATATGATGTTTGTTTCCCTTCTCTTAAATAGCTCCAGCACTCCACCATCATCAAGCCAATAATCTCTATTATTAATCACAGTTTTTAGATGGAAAGTTGAATGGGAAATATCATATCTAAATCGGGCACTCTGGTTATAGTACTTGCAATAATTTGTATTGATGGTAACCAAATATGGAAGCATGTGTGGAATTTGTAGCTAAATATCAGATTTTACCAGTGAAAAATTAACTTGAGGCAATTTAAGATACAACGCTTCCATCATTATGGAAAGATTTCCATTGGATTTAGTTCGCTTGTTGTTGTCACTCAAGTGCTTGATCTGTTTATCTTTTCTTTATCACTTTCTCCATGTCAGTGCAAATTGATTTGAAGAGGCCCTCTAATATTTCTCTTTTTTCCTACAAAAACCAGGGTGTTGCTCTGATCATTACAGTTCTTCAGATCGTTCACGTGCCAAATCTCAAGGTGATCATGAGAGAATCCATTCTTTATTTAGTTGTTTATTTGCCATTGCACAGTTCTAGTGTTACCCTTTTTGTATTCATTGTTAGCCTTCCAAGATTATCTAGGTTTGAGTTTGTGGCTGTTGCAACAATATTTGCTGTCAGTTTCTTTGGAAACTTGCTTTTAATCTTTCACATTGTCTTCACCCTTAGAGCTATAAATTGCAAGAGGTCATATTCCATTTAAATCTTGGCAAATTAAAAATCCATGATACAGAGATTTTGATGGCATATAAATTATTAGTTAATACAAAGTACACTTTGCTAGAAGATCTTGTTGTGCTTGATAAAAAAATAGTGAGAAATGCATTTTTACTACGGTTACATTATTCAAGATGTTGGTTTTGATGTATTTTCTTTTCTTTTGGTAAAAAAAAAAATCAATCATTGTTCAGGTTGGAACAATTCTTCTAAGTTGTGCCTTCTTGTATGACATCTTCTGGGTTTTTGTTTCAAAATGGTGGTTCAAGGAGAGTGTTATGATTGTGGTAAGTTGTGGAACGGTCGTATGATGAATTTACATCCATGCAAAGAAAACACAAATCTTCACTTCTTTCCTCTTCCCACAGGTGGCTCGTGGTGATAAGAGTGGAGAGGATGGTATACCGATGCTACTGAAAATCCCGCGGATGTTTGATCCTTGGGGTGGCTATAGCATAATTGGGTTTGGTGACATCATCTTACCAGGATTGCTTGTAGCTTTTTCATTAAGGTTTGAGTCTTGAGCCATGTAACTAACTTGGTTAATGACAGTTTCCCTTAATTCCCTTCAAAAATGTATGTAATCCACTTCAAAAAAAAACCACTATCATTATGGTCAGCTTCCTTTATGCATGCCTTTTTGGTTATCTATAATGGGCATGGAATTGATAATTGTTTGGAATGACAGCCATGATTATGCAGAGCACTGATTCTGTAATTGAGATTGTCCTTTTATCTGGAGTTGTAAAGCCATGAAATTATGAGTGTCAAACAAACCGAATGAGAATTGGAATAGGCTAGGACACTTGTACCATGAACTATTTTTTTGCCTTTTTCTTGTCATAGTACTTCTGAATATATTATAACTTCGATATGTTCCACAAGGACTGGGATTTGATATGATGTTTTAATTGTTTACAAGTTTAATGTTGTTGGTCATTTTGCAGGTATGACTGGCTTGCTAAGAAGAGTCTCCGAGCAGGATACTTCTTGTGGGCAATGACTGCTTATGGTTTAGGTGTGCCAAAGCTTTCACACCATTGTTTTTCAAAAAAAATTAGCTCATCGTATGTGTCACTCAAGCATGGAAAGCTGATAGTTAAAAGCAACTGATAGAAATCATCATCGGGATGCATATTGGCTAACTGTCAAAAGAATTTTAGGGAATTATTTCATTGCATTGACATTGAATTCCATGCCTGATAAACACGCACACAATAAATTTTGACCACCACCGATGCTCAAAAAGCCACTTCATGCATTTGTTGAAGCATATAGAGGCGTTTGCAAACAGTTTTAATGCTTCAGAGGTGTTTCAAGAAGTACGATGTATTTTTGCAACCCTGAATAAAAAGACAAGATCATATATTTCTGCACTATCTACCTTCAGAGAGTAAGGCTCCTTCGAGAGATCAAGGTCAATATCCAGTGTGATATATAGGATACAAGTTTATTTGAAGCAGTGTATCAAAACAAATGTTGCTTGCGAGTTTGTGGGTATTTTATATTTTTTTGTAATTCATGGCCACAATCCTCACTATCCAATATTTGTTAATTTGCAGGTCTCCTGATAACATACGTAGCTTTGAACATGATGGATGGGCACGGCCAGCCAGCTTTGCTTTACATTGTTCCATTCACCCTTGGTAAGTAGCAACAACCTAACCATCGGTGAAGCCCATGGGCAACTCCCCTTTAGAGCTGAGGTTTTAGTTAGAAACAAGATTCTACAACTAAGTTGAAGTCTTGAGATTACCCCTTCCTGGTTACTATGAAACAAGACTGGCAATTTGCTTGCAAGCTTTCCTTGTGCTACATGCATGAGCACACTCTGGTTTGAAGATTAATTTATTTGGCCAGCTGCAATTAAAGGATCCTAAGCAATTGCCTGCTGAACTGGAGGGCCCTGAGCAATCCAAATGCCACCTCCATGGAGCAGGGTGCTCTAGACCAGCTAAGCATTTACTCAAAACCATTCCTTGACTACATCAAACATTGATCTTCATTGATCAAGAAAGAATATTTGAAGTTAATCAAGGAATAACTTGGAGTAAAATGCTTAACTGGTCTGCTTCACCCAAAAAATGAAAGAAAAAGAAAAAAGCAAGGAAAAGGAAAAGAAAAAAAAAACAGACAGCCGTCCTTGACAAGCGGTCCCTCGAGTTCATCTTGTATGTCAACATTACCTCCCTGGTGTATTAATTCTCTTTAATCGTGGATGCAGGTACCTTTTTGACGTTGGGAAAGCAAAGAGGGGAACTGGAAACATTATGGACAATGGGAGAGCCTGAAAGGCACTGCCGGCACATCCAATTTCAACCCCCAGGATCTTAATGATACAGATCTTAAATGTGCGTCATAATTACCTGTACAAGTTGTAGGAGATCTTGTAATCTCTGTTGCAGTTGACTGACTGAGAACTGGAGTGACAGTAAAACTAGTTTTCACGAACTGCAAATGCTTCTTTTTATCTCAGCTCGGATTCACCAGAAACTTTTACTTGCAATACACAGGCGCCTCGTGCTGTATTATAGGACTTTTAATGATCAGAGGACTTTGGTTCCAGAGCCTTTAGACGTTCTGCTTTATCCAAAACCATGCTTTGTTATGTATCCTCGTACATATAATAATCTCATTGTAATTAAGACACGAGTATCTTATTCCCCCGTATAATTCTATCCCCTCTTAGTTGCGTAAACCCAAAACAGTATAGTGGAAGCAAATCTTGCAATCTGAACGGCAAAGAATCATTGCTTCGTACTTCCGGTAGTAGTCTTTCCATGAAGGTGTTCTCTATTCTACATTTATAAATCGATACCAGGGAGATTGAAATTGAAAGATGCTGATCATGCCATACAAAGTTATCCTTCGTATCTTCAATTATCACATGTTGTTGCCATTCCTTTCATTTTACAAACAAAAAAAAAACCCTGAATCACTCTATGCACGCCAGAAATCTGAAAACTGCTAAAAAAAACCATGATGAGCTGAGGAATGCCTGCCAAATTAGTGAAGGGGTATATGTGCCTCTTAATTCAATCAAGTTCTAATGAGAAAAAAGGCAACCTTTATCAGATGGGGAAGGTAACCAAAAGCACTCCTTTAACAGGAATTAACAAACAGCACAAACACCTCCCACGAGCCCGTACCAATTGAGAAGAAATGGCTCATCGAATGGCATCTGCATTTTTATTCCTTCTCGTAATATGTACAAAGGTTGCGCCCCTACAAACAAATTGACCTTTAAAAAGCACAAGCAATTCCTTCTACTTATCCCTTGATGGGAAAAGAAATAAAAAAAATAAATGGAAAAAAACTTACATGTGAATTCACATCAATGACAATACAATCCTTTTCCTTGCCATGAGCCACCTGCATTAGCATCTGGTCAAAATTGTTCCAACCACTGGCGGTCTGAGGGAGAATCCATACTGCAGAATTCATTGTTGCCCAGGATCTGGTCCTCTCCATCCAAACAAATCACATAAAGAGTCTTTGAGGAACATGATGGTCATGGAAGTTCTAATGGGTTAGGGTCCGGGGAATAATGCTGTCATTGTTTAATAAATCAACAGCGAGTAAACATTTTAACAGGTATGCTTTATCCTATCTATCCATTCACAGGTGATATAAGAGGTCACATTGTTACAACACTAACAATTGTCACGGACAAAACAACAAAGTCAAGACAAGAATTTATAATTATGCAGACTAAAATGACAAGATTCTCCATGAATATCACATACACGAAAAGGTCCAAACCATGCACGTCATAGGTGGGAGTGGAAATTTAAATGGAATACAGTTTATGAAATATTATAGTTTGAAAATTTGTAACTCCAATCCCAGAAATCAAATATATGAAGAGTAAGAAACCAAATTCTAGCATTGAAGTAACCAATAATCAATACACAGGGGTATAGGATATTGCAGAGAAGAAAAGCATTACATGCAACAGCAATATTTTAAGTTTTAACCACCAGGGAAAAGAGGGCATACTTCCAAATCTTTTCAAGGTGCCATTGCCATTGATAGATAATTGTGCCGGTCTCCTCTCTTGACCCAAAGATAGAAGCTCTTGCATCCTTTCAGGCCAATCTGAATTTAGTATTCGAGCAAAATCTTCAACCTCCCTGGGAAACAATATTATGGGATACCGAAACAGAAAATATTAATATTCATGTCCTTATATTAGTTAAAAATACAGAAAATATTAGTATTCATGTCCTTGTATTAGTTAAAAATACAATCATTATCAAATACAACAAAATTAGGTCAAGACCATGTGGGGAAGAACTGCAAGGGAGGGTGTAATATTCATTTCCAATCCACGGGTACTATCAATGGGAAATGACCACAAGTAAAAGCTCAACTAGTAACATTATGTTGAACGTTCAAAAGACTTTAAGGCTGCAATATGTAATTCAGAAGCTTCCAAATATCATACATGTGTCGATCATGATAGATATTTGAATGCCCAAATAATTGCCATCATAAATTCTCATTCACTAAATATGAAATCGCACCATCTTACTTTTAAGCAATGCTATTAAAGGAATGAAGAATACTGATGGAAATGGGCAGTCCTGGACCATGCAGACAAGTAGGTCATCTTTTAACTTCACATCACTATTGATGTTGAAAAAGAAAAAACTAGAAAAAGATGTCCTGTTTTTTTTTTAAAAAAAAAAAGTATATTTACATATAAGCTATAAAATACATTACCTACACGCTCACCTATCAATTTCCTCTTTTAAAGCCGGATCTATCTCGTCATCAATATCAACATCCTCAAACCCCGCCGTAGGAGCAAAAATCACATCTGCCACATCTTGTAACTTTAATGTCTCACTGAGACTGGACTGTAATTCATGACCAACCTTGGCATTATGGCATAACGAACTAAAAGCATTGGACTCCTGCCAAAATGTAACAAAACAGAAGCTTAAGTATTGCTGACCCTCATTCCATTTAAAAATAAGGGATGGAAACATGAAAGGTCCGACCTTTTTATACATTTCAGGGGCACACTTTTGCTGATCTTTTCGTTTTTGGTTTTTCTTTCTATTCTTGGAAGTTTTCATCCCTTTGGATTCTGAGAAGAAAAATCCCTTGCCTCAATAAGGCCCTCACGAGGATATTAAGTAGATAGAAAAGAAGACTAAAAGCCACTAAATACAGACACAATTCTGAGTCGAAGATATTGATATGATCCTCTATACAGGCCAAGAAATTTACAACAACAATTAATCATTTGACACTTTAAATGCATTTATACATAGCACAATGCTATGTAGTTGTTAAATTATTTTTTTTCATTATCAATTACATGAAACTGAATCTTCAACAAAAATATGATTCCATAAGCCAATGCTGTGCAATGAAGAATCCTCGATTAACTAGAAATTATATGAATGATATAAATGAGCAATCGAGTCCAGGTCCCTTTAATTATATGATCAACAAAAAAATCACAGCAATGCCAATGCCAACGCCAAAAAAACTCAAATGTTTGATGAGGAGCTACATGCAATTCCATCAAGGTGTACCACTAGATATATCTTTATTAGACATGACCTGTCAAGCTCTCTCAATCCTCTTCATAATTTCCAATCATCAAAATCAGACATCAGCTCCAAAAAAGAAAGAGTCATTGGAGAATGTAGATTTTTTCTTGCCCTGATTTTCTTGAACCTAGAAGTCTACTCGTTCAGTTACAAGTAGGAATTAAAAGAACAAACAGACATTTCCTAGTTTTTACTCTCCATGACAAGGCATTATCATGCAACAAAGTTCTAGAAATTTCTAGATAGAAGCACCCATTCTCTGCATTTTTTTAGAGTACTGCTACACAAACTGACATTGCCTAGTTTTTATTCTCTATGACATGGCATTATAGCATTTGCTAGTAGAGCTTGAATTCGCTGGCAGGTTTGGGGTTACAATATCAAACCTCAGCAAGCCATCATGAAGATAGAAAAAGTTTTGGAATTAAGAGTGCAAAGTACAGTTGACCAAAACTCGAACATACCTCCATCTCCTCCATGGATGAATGATAAGAGGTCATCAACTGAGCGGTCATCCATGTGCTCCTCTCCGGCCTCAACACTCTGCGTCACATGGAGGGCCCAAATCAATCACAAGAATGATGAACATATATAAAATTCAGGGATGGAGACAGGACATAATAAAGTAAAACCTTTAGTTTCTCTCTCTCTTTCAGGTCTTTCCTCTTCTTCGCATACAATCGATTTAAAAGTCGGATCCGTGGATCATCATTTGTGTTCTTCAAAGGCTCCAATTTCTCTTCCTGAATCGTTAGAATCAAGTTAACATCACAAGATGTATGAAAGACATGCTACACACAGTTCTTACAAGCACCAGACACCTTTGTTAGATCATCAGGCAAATGAAATATCTCACGTATCTCCTCAGGGGTTTTCCCTTCAATGATTCGTGCGAGTGCGCGACTAGTAAGATCAACCAAAGGCTTTAACTGAAGGCTGTCAGCAGCAGAAGTCAACTCACAAAGCCTCTTTGTGTCCATTCGAACAAACTTCTCATCAAAAGACTTGTGTTCCTATGCAAAAGAACAGCCTAGAGTAAGTAAAGCTGTACCTGTGCCATTTCATCTTTCCAAAGCTTTTATGAACTAAAAGAACAGTTCCCTGAACATGCAAATGATTCTTTCAAGTTTTCCCATTTACCAAGTACTTTTGATATCAACTAGAGAGAGCAAGAAACAAATGTAAAGCCAACAAATAGCATATAAAATGACAGAAATGTGAAGAAACCTTGTTAGAGCGACCAGGTACTTGATGAAATCTGCAGTAATCAAGAATTAGGCTAAACATGGATGGACCAACTCCTTGAGGTAGAGATATAGCATAGTTCTTAGAAGATCCCCTTCCCTTTTGTATAACTTCCTGACATATCATGGGGCAAAACATGGCAACTTCTTGTTCCACTTGCTGAACTGCACCATCCGTGGTCTGTATCCAGATATACGATCTCATCATCTGACAAAGGATAGCAACAGGATTGAACCTTTCAGACAATTCCTCATTAACTTCACAGACAGATGGTTTCAAAAGAAGAAGCACAAATGATAAAGATATATTTAAGTTACAGGAGATCACAAATCAACAATAAATATCAATTTTTTTAACTCGCATTGCTTCTTACCTGTACAATATCATCTACAAAAGCCTAAAACGGTAAGATAGTACAGGTCAAGTACTATCCTCATTCCAGGAAAATATGTTTCCTCCCCGCCAATCAAGCCATCGGAAAGACATGATTTGCACAGAAAAATTAAGTAAAAAATAACACAAACCTCAGGTTTTACTACAGCCATATCAACTTCTGACATTTGGCAAACAGTATCCCCGACAGAGGTATCCCCTTCGATCGTAGTACAACTAGGCTGTATAAAATGCAATGCTGCGTTTAGAGGTTTCTGGGAATCTATAAGAACCTCCAAGCCTCCACCTTCTCCATCCTACTGGAAAGACAGAAAGCTAAAAATGAACCTGTCACTTCTCTCGAAAACCTGCATCTACATAAACTAAGCCCTAACTTAAAGAAAAAAGGAAATTTAATAATAAAATCATTATTAATTAGTTTTTTTCGCGTGTGTATATATACCTAAGAGAGACTTGGCGGTTGGCGGCCAAAATCGGAATTGATAATGGTGGGTGCGGGAGTGAGTGAGGTGGAGAAAGAGAGTGAATAAATTATAGGCTGAGGGAGGGAGGGAGAATAATTAAGATAGTGATTGCGAGACTTTGCGATTTATCTGAGTAAATGGTGCGCGCTTTGTCGCCGTCTAAGGCGTTCGTTCTGATAAAACGTCGCCGCACCCAAGTGTATCTTATTTTTCAAATGAGTTACTACTTCTAATCAAGATTGTCAATATTGTTTTGGTTGCCGTTTTGTTTTTTCTATTGGTACACAATATTTCGGTTTTAGAGTATTTTGGCTTACCGTTTCGGGGTTATACTGTTCATAATTAATTATATATGTGAAAAAACTTAAAAAATAAAAAAATAAATATAATTTTTATTTTTTATAAAATCAAAATTTACACAATTTTATTTTTTATAATATATAATTTTTTTATTTTTTTATTTTTATTTTTGTATTTTCAATACATCTTATGAACAGTAGTGTATATAATAGTGTGAACCGAATATTATATATATATATATATATGGGTGGGCGGGAGTGCATACGTCAACCGAAACAGAACACCCGGGGTGATTCCGGAGTGTTTCGTCTGGTATTTCCGGTATGGACCGGTAATTAAAATGAGACAAAAACTACGCCGTTTTGTCTCTTTTTTTCTCCTGGTATGAAATGTTTCGGCCAAAACGAAACGGTATCAATAACTTTGCTTCTAATGAGGCTCATGAGTTGTTGATTTGCGATCTTCGTAAAAAATTCTCCACCTTGTCCAAGATTCAAGCAATTTAATATCCAAAAAATTTTCGTTGATTTTCAATTAAAGAAAAAGAGATGAGGTGTTAATTAAATAAGTATTAAAAAGTTTTAAGAGAGTAAAAAAGTAATTGGAAGATGGAGCATTGAGGATGTTTAGTTGATGTGTGAAAATTAAATAAAGCAACGAGATCCAATGTGTACATTTTAAATTAAAAATAAAGCAACCCAGAATTTCAAAGGTAACTTCTTCTCATACAATAGACACCTTGTCATTTTCGTCAAGGTTCTATTTCTTCTTTCACTTACTCCATTCTGCTGTGGTGTGTAAGGAACTGTTAATTGTTGTTTTATTCCTTCTTTTGACAAAAAATCTTCAAATTTCTGAGAGATGAACTCTCCCCCATTGTCTGATCTAAGTATTTTCATCTTTTCTCTTGTTTCTACTTCAACAATTGTCTTAAACTTCACAAACTCATTGAATACATCTATTTTTTATTTCAAAAAACACACCCAACAATATATGTTATAATCATCACTGAATAAAATAAAATACCTCGAACCACTCATTGATTCATTGTGCATTGGTCCACATACATCAGTGTGTATCAGTTGTAGTTTAGATGATGACCTGAAGGAGTTTTTAGGGAAAGCAACTCTGGTTTGTTTCCCTAGTTGACATACTTCACACACATCACTTTGAACTTCTATACTAGGTAGACCATATGTTGTATACAATTCAGCCATTCTCTTTAGTGTTGCATAGTTATTAGTGCCAAAGAACATAATTGCTCTCCTCACAAGTGTTTGCACTCAAACATATTTTTTTTCTAGTCAATACAGAAATTTCTATTCATCATTCTTGCAGATAGAAGCAACACACCATGCTTATCTTTAATTTCACATACTCTTTTATGAAAAATTAATGAATAGTCTGATTAAAGTAGTTGTCCCACACTAACTAAATTTTGACTTAGTTTAGGCACATACAACACATTATTCAGAATTTTCGTAGTTGATATTGTTTCCACTTGAGTTGATCCTCTTTCTTCTACCTCCACAAAGTCTCCATTCCCAATTCTGACTTTAGATAAATAAATTTTATCTAAATATTTAAACAGACCTCGATAAGCAAACATGTGATTTGTGCAACCACTGTCAATGAGCCATGTTGATCTGTCTGCCTCTGCCTCTGCCTTTGTTGTGCAATTCATCTCCAGTACCGAAGCCATGAACAAGGTTTCTTCTTTGTCTTCAGCCTTGTCAGTTAGTTGTGCTTGTTTTATAGTCTCAATTTTGTTCTTGCAAATTTTTTGAATATGGCTGAATTGTTTACAGTTTCTGTACTGAACATTCTTGAGCCACACACCAGGCTTCAAGATGATTTGTCTTCTGACAGTATTTGCATGCAGGAAAATACTCTTTCTTCTCATTCCTTCTAGCATTGTTGTAGTTGTTGCTAGAATGTTGTTTGTGGCTTGGCTGCCAGTTGCTATAAGTTTTCTCTTTTCCTTTATCTTTCCTGCCATCTTAATTGTTTCTATAGGTAATCATGTTTTTAATTTTTTGTTTAAAGTCTGCAACAAGAGCATCTTAATTAGTCCCTTCTAATCTGTATGCTTATCTTTGTTCCACAGCTTTTGATGCATTTACAAGCTCTTGCAGACTCATCTCATCAAAATCCTTTGAATCTTCTAATGAGCATATCTTGTGCTCGAACTTCTCAAGTAAACTCACTAGCACTTTCTCCACAATTCTAGATTTTGGAAATTCTTCTCCTAACAATCTCACTTGATTCACTAGTTTTGAGATGTGTAAGGAGAAATCTTTGATGGTTTCAGTCTCCTTCATCTTCAATCCTTCGAATTGTCTTTTCAAGTTCAACACTTGCATCTTCCTTGACTTCTCATCCCCCTGAAACTCAGCCTTCAGCTTGTCCCAAGCTTCCTTCGCTGATTTGCAAGCCATGAACCTTGTGAAGATCTCTTCACTTATTGCATTATGCAGGCATGAGAGTGCCTTAAATTTCTTGGCTTTCTCCTCATTAAAGAACTTCATTTATGCAATTGTGGGAGTTTTTACTAGTGGAGTAGTTTGTCTGTTATTCTCCACTATCTCCCATAAATCAAAGGCCCTTAAATATGTTTCCATTTTGACAGCCCACACACTAAAATTTTGCCCAGAAAATACTGGTGTTTTGGCTGGAAAAGAAGCAGAATCCATTGAACACTTTAAACTCTCGTGTTTCACTCACCACTCTTCAAAGAAAAAACTTTGAAAAACTCACTTAATTCTCTCGTGTTTCACATTTTTCCCTTCAAAGATCCAATTTCTGCTTTGATACCAATTGTTAGAAATCAAAGAACCAAAAAAGTCAACACAAGTAAAACTAGAAATTTCAGCAAACAAGAACAATAAAGAACACTGAATTTCAGCAAGTAGGAGCATAATCGAAGGTGAGATTACTGTTATCCCTCTTCTTTATTTATAGCAAAAGTTTGAAATGTTACATTCAAATAAGGACTCTTACTATGATTACAACTCCTTGTTCTATAATCTAGCTAAGCAAACTTTCACTTGCACTAAAACTGAAATCGATCAAACATAGTGATTTTATTTAGGAAAAACAGTAATTGTAAGCTAGTCTAATCCTAACACTAATTGTAGACTTGGAATCCATCTTCAGTTTTCAATCTTCAACACGTGTGACTGCGCTATTATGGCTTCCGGTAATGATATTATTTAGCGGATGGGAGCTATAAAATTTAGATGGCCTTTTATTTCTTCAAAATCCTGGATGAATTCTTGGTTTGCTTTGATGACTGGGATCGGATGCATTCTCACAGTCTGGCCTCTATTCAAATCACCAAGATATCGGCCCCCGCTATGCTGTGAGTGATTTCTATCTTTTGTATGAATGACTACATGGAGATCATCTTTAATTGTGGTTTTTAAAATGTCTGCCCCCTACGCTACTTGTTTATAGAAGAAAGGGTTGTACTTGTTTTCTATCGGCCTGTTTTATGTTTATTTCCACATCAGTAAAGAAATATTACTGTCTTCGTAGAAGCTGTCTATAAAGTTGAATAAATTAGTCAAAAGTAAGCTATTAAATTTCAATTACAGGAAGTTCTATTAGGACTCTCAAATACCGCAGGAGTGCTTGCAGGTGTCTCTGGTACCACCTGATGCGAACCGGCCTAGAAACACCAGCAAAGAGCCATTACATGTTTAGGGGCTTGATTCGTGGTTTTGAAGGTTTCACCCAAGTCATAATTGCAAGGACCATTGAAGTATCTATGTGTAGGAGGGGTCCAGCCCGACTTTATTTGGGCCATGAAGTGAGGAAAACAAAAGGAGCCAAAAGAATCCTACTACAACTTGGAAACATGAGATTGATTGGCTGGATGGAAGAGAATAAATAAACCTTATGGGCTTTACTTAAGTTAGTTAGCTACAGCCCAAGGCTTGTTTGGGCTTAATTAAGACTTTGTTTTCAGCTAGGATCCAAGGCTTGCTTGGATTAAGTCATGGGCTTTTCAATTTAAGATTTTGGGTCAGTTTTTAGTGGAGCTCTTTTAAGTCCACATAAGAGGTCCATTAGGGTTAGTTTTAAAAGAGTATTTAAACTCATGTTGGGAAAATTTCGGAGCCATTGATTAATTTTAATTCTGAACTTTTCAATTTATGTGTGAGAGTGATTATTGCATTCTTTATTTCTTGAACGAACTGAATCCGACTTATTGAAGATTAACTGGCTTCGTGGCGTCATTCTACTCATTCCAATAGTGTTGGTGCCTTGGGGTAGGTTTCCATTGTGTCACACTCCTATTAGACCTATTTCGGCTTTCCGTGATCAGATCTCATTCTTGGTTGTAGGTTGCGTGACCACGTGATCACGAGGTTCGCATCAGGTAGTATCAGAGCTAGGCTCCAAAACAAGGTCATATCATTTTGTTATTTTCGTGCTTTTTTTTAGTGTTCCTTGAAATTTTCCCGTGTTTTTGTTCATCTCCTTGTTTTTCGTGTCAGCATCATCTAATAAAAAAAAGGTTATATTTCATCTATGGGGAAACATAAGCAAACCACATTGGAATTAATTGAAAATTTATATTTCGTCTATTGGGGTTGAGATAGTATCATATGTCAAATTTGGGCTTATTCAAATATTGATTTCTTGAGGGATTATTTTGATATTCACTTTTGCCACAGAAACACTACCTTAGTGAACCCATATAAAAACCATTTAGAATCAATTGAAACTTTATATTATGTGTCTTGGGGTTGATATCGCATGATATATTAAATTGGAGCTTATTTCGATATCGTATACTAGAGTTTTCAATTGGAGGTTTATTTCTGCCGCAAATTGATCACACAAGGGTTTGTGTACCTAGAAGTACGAGAACGACCTATAAATTGAGGGTTGTTTTTTGTTTAGTATTAAAATACTAAATATTGATTTTGATGTCATTTTGAAGTCGTTTGCTCTAGGTTTCAATTATGTTACGTAAAAATTGTGTAAGAGGTTAAATTCTGCTCAAGTCTCAAAATGTGATCCTTACTGTTTAGTTTTGCCCAATTCTATGTTTTTGTTCTATTTTCAGTTATCTAGGAGTTAAGTAATTGTTTTTGCTAGTATTTGCTTCTGTTTTATTTCGTGTCTTTGTATCGTCCACAATTCGTACAAATTTGCATTGCTACTCATGAAATCATAATTGTAGTTTTGTTTTGCTTTGTTTTCAGTATTTTTATTGCTTCTTGAGTCTGAAAATCATAATTAGAGTGCGTTGCAAAGGCTACTGACTTTGATTTGTTGATTTTAGTTCCTAAAGAACCACAAGAACGCAAGTTGTGAGGTAAAAGGCGTAGTGAGCATATTAAAGTGAAAAGCCTTGATTGTTTTTTTGTGTGATACACGAGAGGTGTGAGGATATTTTTTTTTGTGACTAACCGAATTTTGCAGATTCAAAGGATGTTTGAAAATAACGAATCAGCGACACAAAATGCTGACGTTGCTTTCCAATTGTGAGCCTTATGTCAACAACTCGAGTTGTTGTCTAGGATGAACATGGATCTGAAGCATGATTTGAAATGGATAAAGAAACAGAATATTGGGGCTGATCGTAGAGGTAATACAATCCGCAAGGCCGTACCGAATACCAGATCTGATTTTGACGTGTGTGTTGATGAAAATGCCGATGTGGGTGAAGATGACTATAATGGTGATATGGAATTTGGAAGTGACAAATCTTATTGTGAAGGCATGCCACCATTGATGGATAGTGATGAGGATGAGTTAGCATTACTAGTTACGGCGTCCTTGGTTATGAGGTCTACACTTCAGGTTCAGGTCAAGGAAGATGAATCTGATCAACAAAAAGAGAATATCTTTCAGACGCGTTGTTATGTACAAAGCAAGGTGTGTGGTTTAATTATTGATAGCGAAAGCTGTGTTAATGTTTGCAGTACAACCCTTGTTAGTAAACTGAAATTGAGTACTATTAAGCATGCGAAACCATATAGATTGCAATGGTTGAATGGTGGTGGTGAAGTGAAAGTGACTATGCAGGTTGTGGTCCCATTTTCGATTGGGAAATATGTTGATGAAGTTCTGTGCGATGTGGTACCGATGCAAGCAAGTCACATCTTGTTGGGGAGACCATGGCAATATGATAGGAAGGCAGTTCATGATGGGGTTAGAAATTGCTATACCATTGTAAAAGATGGTAAAACCATCACTATTGTACCTCTTACACCCAAACAGGTGCATGATGATCAAATAAAGCTAAAACATGAGTATGATGAGGCAATGGGGAGAGAAAATCAAGGTGAGGATCAAGGGGAGAGAATACCATCGGATGCGGCCAAAACCCAAACCACTACAACCCATTCAGGCAGTCATCCAAACGCAAACAAATCAGACCATTCAACCACAACTCAAAAATACCCAAACTTGGTCGAGAGTGGAGGTAGGACAAGAGGAGTGAAGAAAGTCAGGAAGAGTGATGAAAATTATGTGAAAAAAAGTAAAGAAACAACGAAGTTTTTATGCTAGAGAGGGTGAGGTCAGATCTGCATATCTCACTAACAAGCCAATCATTTTACTTGTGTACAAAGAGGCTTACTTTAATACTAATGATCTTGATCATATGGTGCCTAGTGCTACTATTTCTTTGTTGCAGAAGTTTGATGATTTGTTCCCCAACGATACTCCAAGCGGAATACCACCATTGCGGGGGATTGAGCATCATATTGATATTGTATGTGGAGCTTCAATTCCTAACCGACTATCCTATAGAAGGAATCCAGAGGAGATGACTGGGCTGCAAAGGCAAGTTTATGAGCTAATAGATAAGGGATATATTCGTGAGAGTATAAACCCGTGTGCTGCGAAGGATGGAACATGGAGGATGTGTGTTGATTGTCGAGCCATCAACAACATAACGATTTTGATTCGAGGTCGAATCCTTTCGAGGAGAGAGGGGATGATGCGAACCGGCCCAAAAACACTAGTAAAGAGCCATTACATGTTTAGAGGCTTGATTTGTGGTTTTGAAGGTTTCACCCAAGTCATAATTGCAAGGACCATTGAAGTATCTATGTGTAGGAGGGGTCCAACCCGCCTTTTTTTGGGCCATAAAGTGAGGACAACAAAAGGAGCCAAAAGAATCCTACTACAACTTGGAAACATGAGATTGATTGGCTGGATGGAAGAGAATAAATAAACCTTATGGGCTTTATTTAAGTTAGTTAGCTACAGCCCAAGGCTTGTTTGGGCTTAATTAAGACTTTGTTTTCAGCTAGGATCCAAGGCTTGCTTGGATTAAGTCATGGGCTTTTCAATTTAGGATTTTGGGTCAGTTTTTAGTGGACCTCTTTTAAGTCCACATAAGAGGTCCATTAGGGTTAGTTTTAAAAGAGTATTTAAACTCATGTTGGGAAAATTTTGGAGCCATTGATTAATTTTAATTTTGAACTTTTCAGTTTATGTGTGAGAGTGATTATTGCATTCTTTAGTTCTTGAACAAACTGAATCCGACTTATCGAAGATTAACTGGCTTCGTGGCGTCATTCTACTCATTCCAATAGTGCTGGTGCCTTGGGGCAGGTTTTCATTGTGTCACACTCCTATCAGACCTAGTTCGGCTTTCCGAGATCAGATCTCATTCTTGGTTGTGGGTTGCGTGACCACGTGATCACGAGATTCGCATCACTGCCGCAACAGGATACATACTCCAAAGAGGTAAAACACTATAAGCAAATTAACTCCTACCATTTGTTCTTCTGCGGAGATTTTTGCTCTCTTAATCTTGTTTCAAAATCGTTGTTTCTTCTCAATTTCGTTTCCGCAGGTTCTTGGGCTGATGTGTGATAGAACTCTATCTTTCTACCTTAGCAATATTACCAAGAACAAAGGAAATCAGAGGAATGAATTCTGTATTTTTATTCAACATGCCAAATGAAGTGGCTCCCCTCTCGGTAATAAAGCCATGCACCAAGTGTGTAAAACAGAAATATAAAGTTGCAACAGAATTATAACAAAATCCCAACAAATTGACACGTGGTTCCCCTCCCAATAGTGATTCCTATCCTTACCCCTCCCTTTGAAACTAAGTTTTTCCAAGAATTGAAAAAACTTTCTTACAACTGACATAGACAGAGTATACTATCATCAAAGGAACAAAGAAGAAAATCCTGTTTAACTGGTGTTGAACGCAGCCTCCTCCTGAGCAATAAAATCAGGAAATCTGGATCAACATAATCCTCCCAGGTGGCAACCTCAGGTGTGTGACTCTTCCAGTGGACCAAGACGACCACCCCTGCTGCATTGTTCCAGTTGTTGTAATTCCTGAACCATTTCTTCCTCCTCAACACTGTTGTATCCCATATCTAACAACAAAATTTGCTTCCTAGCACACTTGTGACCCCTCATGAATTTTTCATCACAATAAAAACAAAGACCATTCTGTTTCTTGTATTGAATTTCTTCTGGGTTTAATTTCTTGATGTGCATATCTTTTCTAGGAGCGATTTCAGTTCTAGCAGGCACAAACTCATTGTGTGTTGGTGAAAGAGGTGATCTAGACCTAGGAATTCTGAAAGAATGTGCATACCTCAACTTCTGCAACTTAGCATCCACTTCATGAGCAAAATTCATGGCCTCATGCACGGTGGTGGGACGGAGCAGCTTGACATCATGCTTCAGTACCTCCTGTAGCCCCCCAATGAAACAACTCAATCGAAAGGTTGGACTGAGGTCGTGGATTCTGGTAGCTAGGCGTCTGAATTCGGCTATATAATCCTTCAATGAACCTGTCTGTTGAAGCTTGAAGAGTGACTCGGCAAAATCTTCAAATCCATGGGAACCAAACTCTCTGCAAAATGTTTTGATGAAATCTTCCCAATTGGAGAAGGAAGAAGAACACTCTTCCCATTGATACCATTGCAAAGCTTCCCGATCCAGATGGAATGACACCATCTTGACCTTCTTCTCCTGCGGCACCGAGAAATAATCAAAATATTGCTCTGCCTTGTAAACCCATTCAACTGGGTCATCCCCGTCGTTGAATCGAGGGAAATCCATCTTAACGAAGGGCATGCAATTCTCGTGAGGCAACCCTTTTTCCTTCTCTCGATGGCTCCTCTCACCTTGCCGCCTGCAACTGTCACCTTCATCTTCATCAGTTGGAGGTGGAAATGTCTGAACAGCTCCCTCTCGTCGAGCCTCAATTGAATCAAGGCGTTTGTCGATGGATGCGAATTTATCTTCAAGAATACGCTGAATGGATTCCAAAATAGTTTCTAGAGCAGATACACGGGCGTCCATTGTTGCTGATCGAGTACGAACACTAGCACGGGTCATATACTAAAGAAACAGCTTAGAGGATCAAAGGCTCTGATACCAATGATATAACTCTATCTTTCTACCTTAGCAATATTACTAAGAACAAAGGAAATCAGAGGAATGAATTCTGTATTTTTATTCAACATGCCAAATGAAGTGGCTCTCCTCTCGGTAATAAAGCCATGCACCAAGTGTGTGTAAAACAGAAATATGAAGTTGCAACAGAATTATAACAAAATCCCAACAAATTGACACGTGACTCCCCTCCCAATAGTGATTACTATCAATGTGTTTAAGGTGGTTGTCGCACTTTATGTCATAGGCACATTGGTCTGGAACTGGAGAGAGTTCTTGACTAGAATATTACAAGAATGGGGGGAGGAAGCCGAATCTACATGAAGTATTGCAGTCTACATTCAAGGATAAAAACCCTGATTAAAAATTGAAGGCTAGGATGCCCCGTTGCATAAAAGTTTTCCTACCATCCCCGAGGCTCTTAAATTGCTGCTCACTTGTTTTGGGGTAGGTTTAAATACCTTTTTATGGGTTAATGCCCCCTCCTTTCCTTGTCAATAAAAATGCCCTTTTCTTTCCAGTAATTTTATCTATTTATTTCAAAACTGATTTCGTGGATTGACTCCCAGTTTGTGACTGGGGCTGGTTTAGATCATGAAATTGTCAGGTCTTATGATTAATTATACTTGAAAACGGAAAGTTGATATTTGTTGACGGTGGCAGGTGGAAGATAAAGACTCGGCAAACTGTGAAATAATCTCTAGTGTTAACGAGCATGGCTATTTTCTACGTTGTTATTGATTGTAGCTGGGCTTATATTAAGAAATCATAAAACGGAAGGGGTTTAAGTAGTGTCAAACACAACTTATTTGTATTTCCACGATGATCTTGTCTTTCTCACCAAAAACATTTCATTATTCTGTCGGGGATAGTTAAACCAACTTAGAGCATCTCCAGCAATAGAGGCAAATTGGAGAGCCAAATATTTAAAATGGATGTTTGAATAGTGTAAAAATGGCTTTGGCTTTGGTGTGCACTTTAGCAGTAGAGGCATTTTGGAGAGCCATTTCTTTTATATTATTATTTTAATGTAATGCAATTATTTTGTATATAATTTAATTATACAATTAATAGGAGTAAGTTATATAATTAAATAATTAGTTTTAAAAAACCCTCCAACAATATAATTATTAATTTTTCAGATTTAATATGAAATTAAAAAAATTAATTTAAATTTAAAAACCCCGCAATAAAATCCACATTTTCGAACTCACTGTCAATTTAATTTTAATCCAGATGGATTTGTGTTTAAAGAATTCGGGCACTTAAATTCCACAGTTATTTGATGTGATGTAAAGTAATTTAACTTTTTTTTTAATATGGATTATGTTTGGTAATTATTATTTTATGTTAACTATTATAATTATTAATAATAATATATAAACCCCCACCCGTCCGTCCATCCCCATTTTTTCCAAAACCTAAATTTCTTTTGCTCTAACAGCGCCGCCCTCCCTCTCCCTCTGCAATCTCCGGCCACCATCCAGCCACCCTCCCTCTGCACTCTCCAGCCACCCTACCTCTCCATCTGCAGCCCCCAGCCCCCCTCCCCCTCTCCCCGTTTACTCCACACTCCCTACCTTCCTTCCACAAAACAGCGTCGCCCCCTCCCTCTCCCTCTGCACTCTCCGGCTACCATCCAGCCACCCTCCCTCTGCACTCTCCAGCCACCCTCCCTCTCCCTCTGCAGCTTCCAGCCCCCCTCCCTCTCCCCCCGTTTCGTCGTCCTCTGACCGATAATCCAGGGGCAAAATCACAGCTGTGATTTTGCTTTGAATTTGTTGCTGTGATTTTGTAGGTTATTGATGCTTAAAATTCTGCCAATATTCCAACTGCTAGTTTAACGGCTCTTTTAACAAAATAGCTCCTGGATCAATATATGTAGGAATGCCTTCAGCCGAGAAGAAGAGGCAAAATATTTGGCTTTGGCTCCCGGGATGGCTCTACTGCTGGAGAGCAGAAATTGACAAAAAGAGCCATATTTTTAAATATTTGGCTTTGGCTCCCGGGATGGCTCCTCTGCTGGAGATGCCCTTAGTTCTTGAAAGCAAAAAAAAAGTAAATATTGTCTAAGGGTTTTATTTAAATAATCTCGGTGGCCTATTTTTGGACTACATTAACGGTGTATAAATGATGAAAATTATCTAGTAAGTGATCTAATGGTACGAGTTTGAAATTAAAAGTTTGCTTCTTCTATGATCCCATGTTCGAGTCATATAGTTATTAATATGATGAATACTTGAGAATTATATGGTGTTAATTTTAGTGCCCGTGAAATTGGTTGAGATCTACATAAACTAGCTTGGACAACTACATTAATTTTTTTTAAAAAAAAAAACCTTTGATGATGGCTCATGAATTGTTTTTGACCCTGCTGGTATTTTGAAATGCTTCATGTGGTGAAAAAAAGGCGCAACTCCTTTTTCATATGAAGAAAGGATAAGTGTATTTGTCTTAAAAAAGTTTTCTTTTGGAGAATATTTTTCATGAAAAATAAATAAATTTTTAATATTTAGTAGTATCATAAAAAATAAGCTAGAAATACTTTTCACTGTCTAAGCTATTCCGTATAAAAAATATTCTAAAAAATAACTTATTAATATATCAAATAAGTAGTAAACATAATTTTTTTTCGTACTTTCAAGAGTTGCATTAAGAAAATTATGATTTGAGGTTCTAAGATCAAAAAACATAATTCTCCTGGTTTCCATTAATTGTATTGTTGGAAAATAGGCTACCATGAAAAAAAATCAATTTAAACCATCGCACATGTTTAAAACCATCATACATGGTTTAAAAAAATAAAAAGAATTATTAAAAAATCAAATATGAGACTTCATAAATCTAAATTATTCCAATTAAAAAAGCAATGAATTTATCCCAGGAAACAATCAGCCACAAATCCTATTCTCTTAAAACCTGCTTGTTTTCAACTTTATTATTATTATTATTATTATTATTATTATTATTAATAATAATAATAATAATAATAACCGAACACTAAAATTCATTGTTTTTTTAATAACCAAACCGATTCAAATTAAAAAAAATATAAATTATAAAAAAACTTTCTATCTTAAAACCAGTAAATCATAACTGAACCAGTTCAATTTAAATATCTTGGTCTGATTTTATTTTGATGAAATGAAATAGTACAAAAAAACTAAAAAAACAATATATTATTTTTATTTATTTTCTTACATAAAAAACAAATTGAACTGAAAGTGGTCAGTTGAAAGTTGAAACAGGTTTCGGTTCAATTTTGATTTTTTTAATTATAATTCTGATTTAATTATTTTATAGATAAAAAACCAACCGAACTGAAAATAATAACCGTAGCATGGCTGGACATCCATCTAGTAAGGGAAGCTTGATAAGTCATCCCAACACGTGTCATGTTTTAATTCGAGATTTAAAGTGTATGATGCTTCAGTATGACATCAGCGTACTACACCTTTAGTTATTGGGTGGAAGCACTTGATGAAACTTGAAAGCGCGGCGTCCACGCTGGGATCGCACACCACTCCTGCGTTGAATCTCAGTCTCACAAGAGACGCGTGCGAGCCATACATTGCTTCCTGTGCAGATGCCAAATCACCAAACGATTCGCAATACTTGTTAGTTAATGGTGAGAAGGCAGTCCATGGTTCAGCCTAGTACTTCTACAGAAAGGTCTCAGGACAAGCCTGTTATAACTCAAAGCAAAAGATCACGATTATAATAAAGAGTGGTGGGAGGGAAACAGCTTTCGGTTACTCATCGGATGGCTTACCACAGCGTTCCGCACTCGAATAGCCATCAGCCTTCACATTTTATTTTACCTGTTGATATAGCAATCCCGCTGGGGTTGCTAGAATGAGAGAAAAGAGCCTCGACTCACCACTATTCCCTTTTCCCCTTCTTTTTAGCAGCTGCTCTGGAGTTAAGCACGTCAAATACGCAACAAAACAGCATTACAGAAAATGAAATCCAATGTAATCAACAATGCAGGGTTGAGAGAACCAAATCATCATATTTCTTAACAAACCAGGTCAAATATGTACAAATCTCATTAAATATCCATATACATCTCCCTGTGATGATAAATAGGCTTCACTGTGGATACTACAGTTCAACTCCGGGCTTAAGTAAAAAGTGATTCTCTAAATAAAACATCCGTGCCACCTCAAACTTCCACCGGCACAGAATCTTAATTCTTGGGTGTAGTTCTCTACTACCGGCCAATCTTAGATGGGAATATGAAATTCCCACAACGAGCCAGATACTGAAAAACCACCACAATTACAGAAGCAAGACAATATCAAACTTTTAACATGTAGCCATGGAGCTCTGCCATGTGAGGATTAGGTCAAGCACAGAAAAATACAGTAATTTACCATCCTGACATTCTTGTCAATATCTTAGTTGCCACTTGAGGTACTTCCCCTGATAAAAGAACCTCGTCGATGGCCACCCACAATCACATCTTTAAGACGAGTTATTGGCCCCAGTATCCTCCCACTTCTCTGCAAACAGAGCAATATAAGTCAGATTTGGTGCAAAGGACGAGTTCAAAATGGAACTGGACATGGGGAAAGTGTTGTGATTAATAGAAATTATCCATGCAGCAGAATATGGCAGCAAACAGGGGGTGGGGATCGTGAAGGCAACAAACATGACTTGATGTGCCATCCATGTAAAAAAACGAGTAAATTAATTTATTCCAAGTGCTAAAATATGATCAAATACAATAGAAAGAAGTTCCGCTGCAGCTGTAGTGCCAATACTTGCAGCAATTGCACAAAGGTAAATGTAACAAACATAATATAGTGTGCAAATTTCAGAAGCTACGTATATAACTAAGAATTACCAGAAGCTCAGGTGAATTTAGGTTGGAGTGAGACTCATTTATGTGTGAAGCTTTAATCAATCCAGTATGTAGCCTCATGCTCTTGCGTATCAGAGCTCAGGCAGTCAAAGTTTAAAAATATAAATGAAAGAATGATATATATTAAAATGAAGGGAAGTATTAACGGGAGACTGTTATCAATTAATAATAACTTCTTGCAGTTGTTGGTATAAGTTGACTATTGCATTGCATTTCTCACCCCTTCTTCATCAGCACATTCCGCATGCTCTCTTTTCCCTCAAATAACATCTTTTTCTTTGTCTCCAAAACATCTTAGTGATTATACATTAACCAGCAGGGTTCTAACTTCAATTCCAACAGATAATACAAAAAAATATGAGCTCCCAAAACCCATGCAGTTTCTACCATCATACTAATCACATGTAGAGCCAGATGTAAAATTTTAAACAAAATTTATATGCTAACAAAATCTTGATCCATGGAAAAAAATAAAAAGGGGAAGGTCATGCAGGAAAGAAGTACCTCATTGTTGATGATAACCTGCCACCTTTCTTGCTGCCAGCGCTGCCCAAGGATTACAATTCCCATCACAGCTGCTGCAACGAAAATGGACCAAAATGCATTTGCCTCTTTTGCATGAGCATACAAGGAAGCCATCCTTCTCTTCCACCAAACATCGCAAGGAAGGTTGTCATCTTTGGCGGCTTTCAGTGAGGAAGGAACATCAGTAGGAAAATCTAAGCCCTTTTCAGAAGGTTCATTTACTTCAGGGATTCCCAGGTTCTCAAGATATGTGGTTGATCCACCAAGAGCTGTTTCGCTGTGTAGAGAACCAAACGTTGCTGTACTGTATATACTTTGTTCCTTGTCACTGAAATCTTGCAGAGTTGTGCTTTCTTCAAATTCTTTACCATGTTTTCCCTTCACATCAAACAATTGCATCCCATGGAACTCTTCAGATTCATCCAACCCCTTGAGTGGCCAAATCTCTTCATTCTTACAACTGGATCTACCTCCTTCTTCTAAACCAAGTTCAGGGGGCACATTCTTCCCTGCTTGTGAATCAAGAATCTCACTGTTAACAGGTTCCAATGACAAATTCTCATGTTGACTTGGTGGAAGCACAAAATGACGAGACATGAATAAAGCCTGAGAAGTTTCATCCTCATCCTCATCATAAGCCTTACCGCTTTCGTAATCCTTCTGATCAACTTCTTTTGGACCAGGAGCAGCTGCATATGTTGATGCTGTAAGAGTGACAACCTCCCAATCATTCCCGCGAGAGGGATTATCCTCTCCTTCATTTTTACCTTCCATCTTCCACGTACAGTATCTTCCTAAGTTCACACACACAAGAAAACATCGAGAAGCACGATATTCTTTGATCAAATTATGGACCAAATTAATTTAATTGCACCATAAAGCAGCCAGGCGACTAAGATATCCACCAAAAGCACAAGAAAAACAGGCCAAATAAAAATATTTCAGCGCTATCATTAACCACTCGTTTTCAGTTCAGTTTCCTGAAAACATAAATTCAATCAATCTCCGGTGAACCAAGGAATGAGTAAGTCCCGATCGATGATAATTTTAGTAAAAGCCGTGGTGGTCAATAAAGTTGACAAGCCACGAACTCTAGTTATTATGAATAATTCATTTTTAATAAATCTGATAAAATCATTCCCTTCATTTTGTATCAACTTGATAAAAATGATTCTATACTTAAAATCAAACTAGCTAATAAAACAAAAACCTCATATCACCGTACGGAGAACGATATCCGCGCGCATGATAGACAACCGATCAGTCAAATAAACAATTACAGATCCCAAACACGAGTTCGCAGACAATCAAAACACAGTCATCATACATCAGAGAAAAACAACGGCTGAGATCTTTCGAGATGCAGGGAACGAAAGTAGATATTGAGAACTCACAGATGTTTGATCGGACGAGATCTGGAGCGATAAGGAGACCAAAAAGATGACGTTTTGCTGACGATGGTGGAGAATGCCTGGAGAAGTGTATCGAGAGGGAGAAATGGGATTTTATTGTATTGTACTGTACTGCTACTCTCGGGATGAGGAAAGTAAACCTGCAGTGACCGGTTGTTTAGGGGGGTCGAGGAGATGGTTTTAACCGGCTACAGTAGGTGAAGCGTGTTCGGTTGTGTGATGAGTGGATTCGATGCATACTTGCTCACTTCCGTGCAGTCAGGAAATCGTGATTCCTTGATTGTTATCTAGACTTCTTTTAGATTAGAAAGCTTTTTCTCCAGCTTTGCGTACGTGGGAGGGAAGGCATGTTTTTAAGACGTCCGTAAAATATTATTTTAGGCGGCCGCTGGCCATCTCCGTGGTGTACTTGTTCGTCTATCAATTTCATTATCATTCGACTTGTCGATAGTTATAACATTGGAATACATTTATAAAAAATAAAATATATAAAACTTATTTAAAATATAAATATTAATTTAGGTTAAATTTGAGATTAGAGTTATTGTAGTGTAAACAATGAAAAACTATGAAACTCTGATATGCGTTGAGTTAATAGGAATTTTTAGAATTTGTTCTAGCAATTCAAGGTGTCAAATACCTTCTTTGCACACGACAATATTTGGATTTTAAGTTGTTTTTCATTAAATAAACAGTGTCTTAAATACAATATTGAACAATAACTACATCCCCTGTCGTGGCAATAACCACCCTTAACCACTCATTACACTTAATGGTTTCAATTGAGCTGGAACATAGCTAAACTAAATAAAGAAGTAAAACTATGAAAGTGTTCATGACTAATAACTCATCTTCCTCTTCCCACATATCCCTAATCAGGCTCATAACAACAATATCTCCCTTCAGAAAAACTCACCCACGAGCTCGGGGTATTTTTGTCGAAGCTCATCCACATCCACCCAAATTGCATCCTTTTCATTTGAACCTTTCCACTGAACTAAGAGCTTAGTTCCTGTATGGTTCCCTTTCTTCATCATCCTTCTAGCCAGCACCCTTTCTAATATGAAAGTTAGTGTCCCGTCCTCCACCAGCGTAGGTAAGCTAGGATTAGGTTGAAATTGAGCCCCAATCTTTTTTTTGAGACATGATATGTGGAAGATCGGGTAGATCTTTAAGTTTGAGGTAGGGGTAAGTATTTTCGGTTCGGTTTTTGTAAAAAAAATAACCAAATCGAAAATTATATTTTTTTTTTAAAAAAAAATAACTGAAACTGAAACGAACCTAGTAAAAACCAACTATTTTTGGTTTGGTTTTATGATTAAAAAATTGAGAAAACCGAATTTTTTTTTGGATCATCTGATGGGCTTGCAATTAATATAAAGAAAAACTAATTTTCTTGTAATATCCCAAAGTATTTTTAATTTTTTGCCACTAATACAAATATTAATGTATTAAATTGTTGATGCTAATATAGTGTTTATTAAGTTTTTTTTACCTTTCTAATACTTTTGTTTTGTTTAATTTAGCATGAGGCGAAATTCATAAAATTACACAAGTGAACAAATTAAAATTTAAATTACAGAATATTACCTTCAAATGACTTCAAAAATAAACAACAAACAACATTAACATAAAAAAACTTCAAGAAATATACCCGGTTTTGAGCTAATTATCATTCGTAGGTAGATTTAACTTTCCACCAAATTCTACAAAAAAAAAATAGAAATGTTAGATTGATAATAAGTTGACTAATAAATCATAAATAAAAGTACAAGTGTATAAGAAAAATAACATGATTCAAGATTTTCACATTTTCATAATTATTCATCAAAGTTGTAATGTTGATTGGGATTGATCCATGATGCAACCAATTTTGACAACAAATAAGTGCTTGAACAGTTGCTGGAGATAAAAAAAAAACTTTGGAATTGGTCGAGTATACAACCGTCTATGCTAAAAGTTGATTTAGAAGCCACTATGGATATAGGAATAGCTAAAACATATTATGCAACCTTCGAAAGTATTTTATATTTTGAAGAATTACCCTTCCACCAACCTAAAATATCTAATTTATCATCATCGGGATCCTCACAAGCATCAATCAAATACCTCTCAACTTTATTTTTATTTTCTACATTATCTTCCTCTTGTAAATATCTTTTGAATCGTGCAAAAATATTAACATCTACCTCCATGTCATTGCAATCCATATCATTAACATCATGAATATGTCTATTATCATCCTCCACTTCATCAACTCTTAAATAAAACTCATATAGGCTACCAAATGATCTTTCACCTTTTTTGTTAAAGATTGTGCTTTGTGATAATCATACAACTCATCATAACAGAATTTAACATATTTCAACTTAAAACATGGATCTAAAACATTAGCCACATATAATATAAAATTTTGATTTGCATCATAACCCCAATACTTCTCAAACTTCAACATCATTTTCATCTCCATTCCACTTAAAACATTATCTCTACTTTTACACAATTGCAACAAGTTTGTATACATATAAATTAATTCATTGAAGAAAGAATTTGATGTCACATGTAATGAGCCAGAAAAATTTAATGTAACTGTGTAAAATATCTCTAAAAACTTGACCAAAATTCTACCATTTTCCTAATCCTCCAAACCAGGTGGTCCTATATTTTTTTAGTCCCTTTTAGATGAACCTCTAAAAAGTAACCCATATACCTAGGTTCACTCTCACCTAACCTCACAAACACCTTTTCAAAAAAAATTAAGCAGCATCCAACATAAGATAAGTTGAATTCCATCGAGTTGCAACATCCAAACATAATGACTTCTTACACTTTATATGCAATTTTTCTACACACTTTTTAAATGCAAGCTACCTCACAGGTGAAGATCTCACAAACCTTATTGCATTTCTAATCTTAACAACTGAAGCATTAATCTCTTTCAAGTCATCACTCACAATAAGGTTTACACTATGTGCACAATATCTTACATGTAAATGATCATTTGACAATATATTAAATGACCAATCTATCATCATATTCTTCAAATATGAAATAGTCACATTATTAAAGATTGCATTGTCTACTGTAACAGTAAAAAGTTTATCAATCCCCCACTCTAACAAATAATTCTCAATTACTTGATCAATTATCTCACCCGTATGATTTGAAACTTGACAAAAATTGAGAATTTTTTTATGCAATTTCCACTCACTATCAATCCAATGAGCCATTGAGGACATATAATTAATGTTATGGATTGATGTCAATGTATCTATTGTTAAACATAATCGTTGACCTTTAAGTGTTATCTTTAATTTTTCCTTCTCTTCAACATAAATTTTCAAACAATCTTTCATGACAGTAAAACGAGAAGGACTATCAAATTTAGGCTGTATGGTTCTCAAAAATAATTTAAATCTCTTACCCTCCATAAAATTAAAAGGCAACTCATCAATTATAATCATTTTTTATAGTGCTAGTCTACATTCATCATAATTATAACCTATTGCCTTTAGAGTGCCCATATTTTTATCTTCCGATTCATCATTCTCTTTCTTAGGTTCTAATACCAAAAGTTTTTGCTTCTTATCAACCACAAAAGGGAATTTTTTGCATACTTTCAAATGACTCCACATATTTCTTGTTCCATTAAGAATAGTATGACATGAATAACTCTTTCCACAATAATTACATTCAACTTTATGAATTTTAGGATCACCATCAAGTTTTGTAAAATGATCCAAAATTTGAGATTTTTTTCTATCATTAACATTTCTTTTTCTTAATGTAAGGACTTGAGGTTGTTTATCTTTATCATTTGTGACAGATCCTGTAGTGTTTGATGTATGTTGAGTGTTTGAAGTGAGGGCATTAAACGTTGATGTTGGGGTAGTGTCAGTGGATGAAACATTTTAGTTTTGAAGGTTTGTCATCTGTAATTACCGAATGAAAAGGATCAAAACATGTTAATAATATATATATATATATATATATTAAAATTCACAATATATTTGCAGCATATATGTATAATAAATTTACAAATATATATATATATATATTTAAATACTAATTTCACCTAATATTCCTAATTTTTCACCTAATATTCCTAATTTCCTATCCACACTTTCACGATGATCAAAGCATTTAAATACTGCTAGGCTAGTCTTCTATATTATATTTAAATACGATGGGAAATTTTCAACATTATAAACCAATGATTAATTACCAGCAAAGCAGCAACAACAATCTATTCTCTAATACCAATAGCATGATATGCAACCCAGAACTAATGACCACATAAATACGTCAACATATATCATAATTCTCAAATACAAACAGTTAAAAACTATGAGCAATTAATATGTATCTTCTGTTCAAGGTTTCGATTTCCATAGAGCAAGGTACCCATGAACATTAACTAAAACATTGAAATAAAACAGAGTAAAATATTTACTTACCTTTTGTAAACAGAGGTTCAACCTTCAAATAAAATAGAGGCTGAGCGTGAGAGGGAGGGAGAGGCCAGAGGCTTAACCGAGAAAGTAATCAAGGGAGAGGCGAGGGGCTGCTAGGGTTTTCAGAGTAATAGAGATTCAGGAAAAGGGAGGAAATAAGTCTCTTACAGCTTAACCGAGAAAGTTTATATTTATATTAATTTTTTAAATAGAACTGAAACGATTAGGTTTGGGTTAATCGTTTTTTGCCTTAGAAAACCGATACCAAACTGGATATTTTTTAAAGTTTTATAATTGGTTTTTTTAATTTATTCGATTTTCTCGATTATTTTTTTCTCGATTTTCTTGGTTTAATTGGTTGGATGATTTTTTTGCTCACCTCTAGTTTGAGGGTAGATCCAGTTTGTAAGTTACCTCCTCAATCCTCTGAGTTATTTGAAAAGGTCCAAAATATCTTGTCAAGCTTTAAGTTCTTTCGCACGACCACTGTCATTTGATGGAAGTCTTAGCCCCAAATAAACCCAATCTCCTACCTCATACTCCCTATCGGTTCTGTTTTTATCAGCATAATATTTCATTCGTGTTTGGGCTTATTGCAGGTTTTCACGCACCAATAAAAGTATGAGGTCGCAACTCTTCAACTCATCTTGAACAGTTGTTGACCCTAGCTCATACAACTGTAGTCGTGGTGGAGCTTGGTCGTACACCACCTTGAAAGGATTAAGGCCTGTAAAGGAGTGGACAAAGGTATTATATGATCATTTAGTTATGGTCAGCCACCTAACCCAATCCTTGGGTCGGTGACTAGTGAAACATCTCATGTACCCTTCTAACCATTTGTTCATGGCTTTGATTTGACTGTCTATTTGGGGGTGGTATACAGAGCTCATCAGTGGTCGTGTACCACTTAAATAAAATATTCCCTTCCAAAATAAATTGGTAAAGACTAAATCTTTATCACTCACTATGCTCTGCGGTATGGTATGCAATTTAAATATATGCTCCATAAACTATTGTGTTATGTTCATTGTTGTGTTATGTTCACTGTTGTGTATGAATGTGAAAGAGGGATGAATGGTTATACTTACTGAATCTGTAAATAACCACCATAATTACACTATACCCTCTGGACATAGGTAACCCTTCTACAAAATCCATATTGATGTCAATCCATGCTTGGTAGGGGCTGTAATAGTCTTGCAGGTTTGAGATTCCGTCTTGTTACGTTGGCATACTTCACATTCTCTTATGAATTTCCTAACATCATCTCGCATCCCATTCTGACAAAACTCTCGTTAATCTTTGCATGTGTCTTATGAGTGCCTGCATGTCCCCTAATAGGACTTCTATGGCATTGTTATAGCATAGAATCTTGATAGTGTTTCAGAAAACCCAAATCTAGCCTCCTTTTATAGAATAATAGGTTACCTTGGATTCTGTACTTATGAGGATCAAGATCACCTTACTTGCTGCAACTGACAAGTCACTGCAACTGAGAATCTTGGGTATAGGCTTGTTAAAGCCCTTCTCACCAATTAGCTTGGACCATGCTAAGTGCATTAAGTTCCCTCTCTATGTTTACATTCACTTGAACATCTGGACTTGTTTCATCAGCAAGTCATCATGACATCGCATCAGTAGCTCTGTTTTCCTTCTCACATAAATACTCCACAGTGAAGTCAAACCCTAATAGCTTAGCAATCCATTTTTTTTATTGAAAAGGGTTGCCCACTCTCTATTCCAGTAAATATTTCAAGGCCTACCAGTCTGTTCGTACCTTAAATTGATGCCCTAATAAATAATGCCACCACTTTCTAATAGCCAAAACTAAAGACAGTAACTCATTCTCAATTTTTTACTAAAGCTTGGCTTTAATAGGCTAAGGTTGTCTTTCCTGCATTAAGACAACACCAATCCCACACCCCAAAGCATTACACTCAACCACAAAGGACTTAGTAAAATTTGGTAACCCAAGAACTGAAGGAGTTATCATTGTTGTTTTAAAGGCTACAAAAGCCTGAGTAGCTTCCTTTGTCCAATTAAAAGAGTTCTTCTTTAATAATGTCGTTAAAGGAGCTCCAACATTTTCATACACCTTCACAAATTTTCTGTAGTATCCCGTGAGGCTTAGAAATCCCCTTATGGCCTTGGTATTTGTGGGTATAGGCCAATTGACCACGGTTGAAATCTTCATGGGATCAACCTTAACCTCCTCTTGAGAAATCACATAGCCTAGATACTTCACTTCCTGACACCTAAAAACACATTTAGAAGTTTTGGCATATAACTAATGTTGTCTTAAAATGTCCAACACTTTTTAAGCGAACCACATAATCTGTCACCGAATTACTATATATAATCGTCAAAAAATACTAATATTTTTTTTTTTGAAGATGAGATCTAAATATCTCATTCATCAATCCCTGAAATGTAAAAAGTGCATTAGTGAGCCCAAAAGGCATGACAAGAAACTCATAATGTCCCTCAAGTGTTCAAAAGGCAGTTTTGGGCACATCCTCAGGATTCATCCTGATTTGATTGTAGCCCAATCTTACATCAAGCTTGAAAAATAATTCAGCCATGTAGTTCATCCAATAATTCAACTATATTAGGTATAGAAAACTTATATTTGAAAGTGTCTTTGTTGAGAGCCTAGTAGTCAATACACATGCACCAACTCCTATCTATTTTCCTCACAAGAAAAACTGGTGAAGAGTAAGGCTTGTGACTAGTTTGAATGATTCCAACCTACAACATTTCCTTGATCAACATTTTAATCTCTTCCTTTTGATAGTTAGGGTAAGGGTAAGGTCTAACACATGTTGGTGTGGCTGCATCATGTAGCATGATCTGATGATCATGACCCTAGTAGGAGGAAGACCACTAGGTTCCTCAAATTTTCCAAGACCTCTTGTATAACCAAATCTAGAATTATTTGTTCTTTTGTGTCATTTGCCTCCATTAGCTGTAACCAAAAGCCTCTTCCTTTGACCAATGTGGTCTTATTTAGCCTTGGCTCCTCCTCCAAAGGACTAGTATAAGGCCTTAAGCCTTGCAATATAAATAGTTTGCCATCATAAGAAACTTCATGCTAAAATCAATGAAATTCCATTGGATTGTTCCCAAGCTCCTCAACCAATCAACCCCCAATACAACATCACATCCTCCCAAAGTTAGTAAATAAAAATTGTCTAATAAATCATAACTCTGCAGCTTAAGTAACACTACCTTACAACAAATCTCCGTAAAGAAAAGTTGCTCCATTAGCAACTTGCACTGCCAAGTGGCTTTCTCATCTAGGAAGTTATTTGTGTTGTCAGTGTCAATAAAAACAATTACTAAATGTTTACCAATTTTTCCCACTAATCTCATGGTCTTAAGGGAAGCAACACATGTTAGGGCATGCAAGAAGATGACTAACAATTCAGCTGGTTGTGGAGGCTGGTCATAATTTTCTTGCTCTTCCTCTGCCTCGTAACTCTCCCCTTCCAATTCCAATCCATCTAGTAAATACAATTTAGGCCTATTGCATTTGTGCCCTATTTGGTATTTCTCATCACAATTGTAATGTAACCCCTAATCTCTCCTTTTTTGTATTTGGCTGGAACTAAGTTTTTTATATAAAAAGGGTATTTCCTAAAAAGATTTGGGCTATACTATGACATAGTTGGTGCTACTAGAAACTAAGGTATTGGGTTTGGTCCTGGTAATCTGAGTGGTGCTTACTTGGGGTAGTTTGGGAGTGGGTTGTTGATGGTGTTTATGTTTCAAACATGGTGATGTCCCTTGCCTACTTCTTCTTCTTGCAATCAGGCTAACCCAAAAGCAACAGAAAGTGTGTTTGGTTTAAACATGGTAACAATAATGTGTAACTCATCTCATAATCCACTTAAAAAGGTACTGATATGAAATTCCTCATTTACACTAGTGATTTTGTTTGACAAAACCTCAAAGGATGTTTGGTATTCCTCTACACTTCTAGTCTGCCTCAACTTGGTGAAAGCTCCTACCGGATCTTCATATGACAAGGGTCCAAACTTGGCACGAAGTGCCACCAGGAATTCCTCTCAATTGGCTGCTAGACTTGAATCCATCAACCAATAATAATATGATAGTGCATTTTCCTCCATGCGGAAAGAAGCAATTTGGAGCTTATGATCCTCCGAGGTTTGACAGTATGCAAAAAACTATTATGCCTTTAGGATCCAATCATGGGGATCATCTCCATCAAAATGAGGGAAATTCAATCTGAGAGTTCTTGCATGAATCCTATCAGGCCCTTCAAATAAGGGATTAGTATTAACCCTTAGGTTGTTTGAAGTCCCCTCTCCTGACTAAGCTTAGTTGTTAATTGTACCAAGTTGTCATAGTTGATGCCAAATGATTCAGTTGTTAATCACCTTTAACTACCCATTACACTTAATGGTTCCAATTGAACTGCAACATAACTAAACTAAATAAAAAAGTAACAGTATGAAATTGCCCATGACCGACAACTAATCTTCCTCTATCAACGTGTCCCTGATCAGGCTCATAACAAACACAATTTTTAATTAATCAAATATTAAATAATGAAAATTAAAGAGAATTTCAATTATACAAAATACTTTATAAAAAAAAGGATCAAAATAAAAATAAAAAATAAATTTATTTTTTATGAAGTGTGAAATTGAAAAGAAAAAAGAAAATCAATTTAATAAAAAGACCTAATAAATAAAAAGAATGAGAATTAAAATTCAGAAAATATAAATAATTCTCTAATCAAAGGGTGAAATTAAATAAAAACAAATCAATTTAACAAAAAGCCTAAAAAACATTCTAGAAATAAGGATTAAATTGGAAAATTATATATCCTAAATTGAGATTAAATAATAAAATTCAAAACAAATCAAAATTTTACAAAAAGAAAAGGAGTTGACAACAAAAATTAAAAATTAAAAGAATATAAATCAAAGTGGAAATCTCCATAAATAAGAGGATAAATCTAGATTTTTGCACGGCTATAATGAGTTTGAAAAGGAGGAAAGAAAAAAAAAGTTTTGTTGGCTCACCAACCATATGCATAATTCTATATAGAAGAGAACACAACGATGTGTTTCAATAAGTTGATGAAAAATAAATTTTAATTATCGAGAGGTGTTACATGTGTCACACAAACAGTGTGGACGTCTCCCACATGCTAACATGTATGCACAAATCAATAACTTTTTATTTTTTTATTATATCTATATTTAGTTGTAAATCAAATTACATGTGGACTAATCTAACAATAACAAAAAGAAAAACATTATGAAAAGACAAGAAAGCCTCTTCACATCCTTTTTTTTCTTTAAAGAGCATTTTGGTTGTTTCACTGTGTTTTGATTAAATATAAAATTGCCCCTTCACATTATGAAAAACATTATGAAAAGACAAGAAAGCCTCTTCACATCCTTTTTTTTCCTTAAAGAGCATTTTGGTTGTTTCACTGTGTTTTGATTAAATATCAAATTGCCCCTTATTTAACCTAATAATAACAAACAAGAAATCATTATGAGAATACAAAAGTCATTTGATGCTATTATTTTTTTCTTTTCGTTCTATTTTTGTCATTTCACCATACTTTTAGAATGAAAAAAGACTTATTTATTCCCGGTCAAATGAATAATAACTAATGACCCTGTGAAAAGACTTCAATGCTTTTAATAGTCAGTATTAAGTCTTTTGGTGGGAAGGGTAACACTATTAAAACACTTGTCACGACCAAAAAGTTGTGACTTCTTTGAAAAAAACATATATATGACAGCTTGTTCATTAACAAAAAATATATAGTTTCATAAATAGAGGTTGTCAGTTGTCACATTGTTTTATAGTCGCTAAAAAGATTTAATTGGTTAGTGAAAATTATATGGCTCGAGACTAGTTACGCTAAAAAGAAGATATTATTACTCTAAAAGTTTTGTATTGAGGTAGATTGTTTAATTGTATATATAAAAATATATTTTAACTAGTAAAATTATAATTAAATTGAAAGTTTTAATCTAAACATAAAAAATTATATGAAACAATAGCTCTCATGTCTAATTGGCATGAAAACAAATACAACTTAGTCTTGTATAAAAATAGTTCTTTAGAATGCGCTAGTCAAATTTTAACTTGTTCCAGATGGTTGGATAAAACTATGTTTACTTTAATAAGAATGTGTGTTAGGTTCATCCAAAGTTTCTCGAGAATATATATATATATATATATATTAATTGGTTCAGTTATTATAGCTTGTGAGACAAATCACTGTGGATTACAATAATATTATTTAGTTTTCGGGTCAGGTCGGTTTTGTTCGTCGGTTTACTGATTTTTTATATATTTTGCACAGTAAAATAACCATTTTGTCCATCGAAAAAGACAAAAAATGGGTACTGGTTGGAAGGGTGCCATAGTAATTGCATATTTTTGGTCCGGTTCAGGTCACTGGTTTTTCTATTTTTTTAAATTTCTTTGCACAATAAAATAACCATTTTTTCTATTTAACCATTCTGGTCGAGAGGGATGCCACGGGAATTTCACATTTTTTTAAAATGGCTAAATACGGATATACCCCCCAATAAAACAAAATTGAAAAAATGGCTGTAGGGGTAGCCCAATAATTAACCATATTATTTTATTATTTTTCTCGGATTACTTTTAGTGCGTGTGGCACACGCGGCCGACAGTATTCAACATCACACCTTTTCGGGAGGTGCGTGCGACCTCTTACGATGGCGGAAAATGGCCTTCTAGCGTCTTAGGCGATGCCCTTTCGTGTGATCTTTTGCATGGAGCGGCTCATGACCTAACACGGTAGACGAGACGAGCTAGTGGGCAGTTGAACCCTTTTTTTTCCCTTTTCTCTCTCCTGGTACCTAAACTACACATCAACCCCCAGTTTTTTTTTTATTTATTTCGGTCCCTTCTCTTTTAACTGTGTTGTGTGGTCCTTATTTCTGTTATATAAGTTTTGATTTGTTTCAATTATGTCCTTCGATTGAAATTGATTATATATTGCATTTTCATATCAGTCCTTATTCTTTTAATTTCTGGATTGCTTTTAAATACCTTAATATTTTTGGTACAGAAGATTTGATTTGTTTTATTTTTTCCTTTGATTTAAATTGATAATATATTCGGTTTTGATTTTCGCCCTTATACTTTTAAGTTTTTATTTTAAATCCTTTATTTTTTATATTTCTTAAATAGTCCTTATTTTTGTCATTGTTTATATATGTGAGCTCTTAGTTTTAGTTTTTAATTTTTATTATTTTCTATTTGTTCAGATAACATTTTTTTCAAAAAAATTGTCATTAAATTTTAGTTTGTGTTTATGATCATTTGAAAATTAATATTTTTTCCTTTGTTCTTTCTTTTGGTTTTTTTTGTTAGTTTTTTTAAATTATTTTCACGTCAATTGATTTTTTTTAGCTAATAGCTTTTTATAAAAAAAATTATTTGCTCTTTTATTAAAGTTTTAAGGGTTTTTTTTCTTTTATTGAATTTATTTTCCCATTATTCACGCAATAATAATAATAATAATAATAATAATAATAATAATAATAATAATAATAATAATAATTTTAGTTTTTTTTCTTGCTTTCTCCTTTTTAATATTTTTTGTTTTTTTTCTCGGGGTAATTTAATAATTTTTATTGTTTTAGCAATAATAGTAATGATATTTTTAGATGTTAAGCCTTCGATGTTGTTGTTGTTATAATAGGGTGTGTTTATATATTTCATTATATCAAACATTGCATGTATACATGTTATATTTTATTTTTAAACTAGCAAAATCTATTAATTGTTTCAATTCCAACAATTATACAAATTGTTTTCTTGGCCTGTAACGTAGTGCAGATAATTTAACTAGTATATTAACTAAAACATAAACTGTGTAGGTGTTTTACCGTGCATTTCACCACTGTTCACCTAGACACAGTTCATTGTGGATTGCTACAGTGAAATGATCATTTTGTCCCTAAGAACGGAAATATTTAGCCCCCGGGATCAGGGCTATTTTTGAATTTTCCTGGGACATGGATGGTATTAGCGGATTTGTTGCACAGTAAAACGATATAAATAGCCCCATAAAACGATAAAAGAAGGCATCCCAGACCGAGGGTAGTTTAGAAATTTCCAGGGGACATGGATAGTATTTTCGATTTCCTTGCACAGTAAAACTATGAAATTAACCCCCGAAAACGACAAAAAAAACATCGGACCCAAGGGTATTGCTGTATTTTCCACGGTGGTTTTTTTTAGTTATCGATAGGTCCAGGGGTATATAGGTAATTATTGTTTGAATTATTATTTCTCGGAGACACTGTAGGCGCGTCGTACGGACACGTCTGCAGTGTTTCCATCGCATGCGCCATTCGAGAGGCGCGTGCGCCTCATTACGGCGGTCAAAAACAAACTTCCATCATTTCACAATATGCGCCGACATGTTCCCTTCCTCCCGATGCGGCGCGTGTTTGGTTACAGTGGCTAGTGAAGCTCCGGTGGAAGGGTTTTAGTTCTTTCTCCCTTTTCTCTCTCCTACCGTCCAGAAATATGCTTCGGTCCTTAAGGTTTGAGAAAGTTTTACTTTAGTCCCTGGGCTTTAGATTTCGCTTTTATTACTATTTTTTTCAATATAGTTTTTGATTTGTTGCAATTGTGTTCTTCAATTGAAACTGATTATATATGTTGGGTTTCAATTTAGTCCTTATTCTTTTGATTTTCGGTTTGCTTTTGGTGGTTATTTTTATTATTTTAATATGCAGGTTTTAGTTACTTCTAATTAGGTCCTCCAATTGAAATTTGTCATATATTCTATCTTTCATTTCAGTCCTTATTCTTTTAATTTTGTAAAAACATCGCAGGACAAAAAAATTTAAATGTCTTTATTTATTTCAGTCCTGAGGTTTTATTTATTTTAATTTTGTCCTTCAATTAAAATTAATTATATAGTTTGTTTTGATTTGTTTTGATTGTGTCCTCCAATTGAAATTAGTCATGTATGCTATTTTTCATTTCAATCCTTATTCTTTTAATTTTTTAACAAAATTACACTGCAATTTTTTTAAAAATTATATTTATTTGTTTCGGTCCCAATGTTTTTATTTGTTTCAATTTGTGGCGTTCGATTGGAATTAATTATATATATATTTTTTTTTTGGTTCTTATTGCTTGAATTTTTTATTTGCTAATAATTTCTTTGGTTTTTTCTGTCATTCTTGGACAAGGTTTATTTTTTATCCGTATTTATGCATCTATGCTTTTAGTTTTTTTTTTAATTTTTGTTGTTTTATTTTTTATTAGAGATTTATTTTTATTTGGTTCAGTCCTGAAATTTTAATATATGTTGGTGATCATTTTCAAATTAATATTTCTCCCTTTTTCCTTTTTTTCTTTTTTTGTGTTTTCTATTATTCTTATTTATTCTTGGGATCAGATGATTTCATGATTTTATTGTGTGAGCCATAATAATGATGCTTTTAATGATTATTTTTTTATTGTTTTTTTGTGAAAATATTTAGCTTTTTTATCTTAATAGGAATTATGCACAGATTTATTATTTTACCTAAATTTATATTATAATAAAAAAAATCTCGCATATTTTTTTTTTGCGTTGAAACTCGCATATGGTGCCAAAGGTTGTCAAAATTGCGATTTTGACACGACACGGAAGGCGCTTCTGAAACTCGGATTGTAAAATCGTACCTGAATTTTTCTGTACAAAAATCATAAAATCACAGCTAAAGTCGTGTAGGTAGTAAAATCATAAAATTATAAGTAAAATATTTCCGAATACAATACATCATAATTATGGCCATAAAATTTCATTAGTTAAAGTTCATGCATGATTTAAAATAACTTAAAAATACATTACAAAACAATTATGTCCATAAAATTTCATAAGATAAAAACTTGTATTGAACTTTACTTGAATTATTATCAATGTCTATACCATGTTGCCATCCCGCATCAAGTTTATTGCCACTGGTAGTTTTTTTGGATGCCATTTCACTGAAATATTAAATGTGTCCATGTTAAGTTTCACCCCGACATACACACAACAATACAACATATAACATGACAAACATAGTTGCACAATAGCAAGCACTCAAACATCCACGAAACACAGCTGCAAAAGTAATCAGGGATCATCTAAATTCCCACAAACAGCATACATATTAATCAAAGTGTTTATTATAACAAACATCGAAATCAAAACTCATCTTCAAAACATGATTTTGAATACATTTCCCATCAAACTTAGCTAATCTAACAGAACAAGACTGAAACAATATTGGATAAATATAATTATCAGCTGCTACATTGCTTTCAAGCATCATCTTAAAAATCCAATCACAATGTAATCAGGGACTCTGCATACGAAGCAATGGGCTAATCAAACAATACATTCAACTGAAAATGAAGCTGAATACAACCCCACCATCAAGCTCAGGTGACATTGACCCTACCAAGCAAATCGGGGACTAACAGTAAAGGATATTTTAATATATATATATAATTATTTTTTTTAATATCAGCATATTAAAACTCTTGAAAAATATCAACTTTATTTTTTGAAATGCAGGTACTACACAAAAACATAAACTCCCGGATGAAACCAACACCAAAATAGGGTTAAGTGCGTGGGAAGCTGGCTAATGTAGTGCCTCCATCACCAGCGGACCAAACAATGTCAATAAGGTAACCACAACTTCACCCTCACCCATGTTACCCAACAACCAGCACTCATCTATCCGAGATGATTTTTTAAGATTTCACAGCCATCACGCAACTTAGTAAATTTGAGAAACCCGAATTGAAGATTAACTAACCTTGAGAGGTGACGAATTGAAGATAGCTGAGAGGCGACGACAACGAGTTGAAAGGAAAGGATGATTTAAGAGATGAGAGGAGATCAGACGTGATTTGAGAGGAGATGATGACTTGAGAGGATGAGAAAAACTGAAGAAGAATTGGGAAAAACTGAAAAAAGAACTTTAATTAAGTTGACTTTTACGAGAATTAGTCTGATTTTACGATCCGGATCGATTTTTGGGGGTTTTTTCCGAGTTTAAAGAAAACAGATTTCAAACCGATCTGACAAGTTTTGCTAAGTTGACTTGCAAAATCGTACGAGTTTGCGAGTCAACTCCCAAGTTTAACAACCATGATGATGCCTCCCAGTACAGGCACGGGGCCTCCCAGTACAGGGCACGGGGCATTGGCTAGTATATATATATATATATAATGTGAAAATAATGAAGACAGTGGACCGCATAAAATACAAAAAAATAAAAATAAAACTGCTTTCGATTTTTTTCATGAACGAATCAACTCCTTGGACTGGGATATACAATGCATCGGGTAGTGATTTGGACTGGAATCGATAATATAAAATATGTAGTATGGATCCAAGGAGTCGGTTCGTGTACGAGAAACGACAAATCTGCTGTATCGTGGATACATGTATATATATATTATAAGAAGAAAAAAAAAAGACCCGAGAGAGACCCCAACTTTCGCAACATATCTCTTTAAAACAACGATAAATTCTGTGCAATCCTCGTATGAACTTACATTTTTGAGTAGATTATTACTTATTTCTTATGTTTTGAGCTATAATGTGCTTGTTGACACCCAACATCAAGTCACGAGATGCACGATACACGTGAAATTAATCAAAATACATGCATTCAGACATTCACGTCGGAAAAAATAACAGAGCAGGTTCCAGAAAAATAACAGGTGGTGCCTGAAAGAAACGTTTCCAGGCTCCATACAATGATGGTCGGTCCTGCGAAAGCTGCACTCTCTTTTTCTGTGGCCCGGGGGAAGTATTCGGTCTTCAATTTGGAAAACGACCAAATATATTCGTTGCCAACTGGAGAGGGAAGCAAAATCAAGGCCCTTTTCAAGTCCTTATTGACAGAACGAGGTGGCAGCAGAGAAAATAACCACCATTGAGTGGAGTCAGGAAGCGTTTCATTCAGGCAACACCTGTTATTGAACAAGGCATTTACTTGTGGACTTTTGTGTTCCAGACTTGACTATACTATACTAGTGGTACTGTGGTATACGCTACGTTGCTCGATGGATCAAAGCTTTTCTAATATATATAAAATTAGAATAACTACGCAGAAAAAATCAAAAAGCTCAAAGCCTGATAATATAAAGTCAAATCATGAAATAAAAAAAAAATATCGATTCAACCCAAACTAGCTTAACTAATATGCTGTATATGAAATGAGATCGGAACTAAATAAATTATTGAAAAAAGAACATAAAAAACGATCAAGGTAAATTCAGTTAAAAAAAAACTAAAAAAATAATTTTATTTAGGTTAACTTGACTATCCCAATCCGGGATACCACCCCATCGAAGAAAGCGAAAAAACTACAAAACTTAAAAGTCAATAATATGAGGCCATAGGGTAAAAGTGAAGAAAATAAAACAATTTCAAAAAAGAAATATCTAGAGAAAAATAAAAGAAGAGTAAATTCAGGTTAACTTGACTAACTTGTTATTCATGAGATCAGGATAACAACACACACACAAAAAAAGCGAAACAAATTACAAATTATTATTTTTTTGTTTTTTTATTCAATATTTTATTATTTTTGAGTTATTTCTCATATTCTTTTATAATATAATTAGATAACAAAATTGTTATTAAACATAGTACATACACGACCTTGATAATGAGTTTGTTATGTCAACTTGAGGTTACCTAATTTGATATAATATGTTGTTATTTCAATATTAAAAACAATCTTAAATTATTTAAAAAAAAAAAAGCTAAAGTGTTTTTTTATCATGTGTTTTTTTTTTCTTACTTGTAAAGTTTTTTGGACCATGCTGAATAGCTCTCATATTATTTTATTTTAAAAAAAGGTGAGACATTAATGTTTTGTTTGAAAATATGGTTGAAATTACTTTTAAAAAAGCATTTTCATTTATAAATGCATCAAAATAATTTTTATTTTATTTTTAAAAATCATTTTTGACATCATCATATGAAAATGATCTAAAACATCAAAATTATTTATAATTTTAAAGTACAAAATTAAAAAAATAATAAAAATACAATGTCAAACTAGGGTGAGAAGTTTTCAAATTTAACATGTAAGATTAAGTTACATGATAATGCCAAAAAATTCTCCACATTTCACGATATTATCGTCTTACATTTTAAAAAAGCTTGCTAGAAACCCGTAGCATGTCATGGGGAAGTATTCTAATGTTTATCTAATCACGCATCTCGTGATTTGATCTTGGGTTTCATCAAACAAATATTACATTATTTATCCAAGAGTTTTTTTAACCAACCTATAGAGATTGGTTTATATGGAACAAAAATAAAAAGCCATAGAGAGATGATAAATGTAATCGGACTAGGGTATTTTTCACAAAGTTTCAAAAATAAATTTCAAAAATAAATTTTTTTATTTTTTATTTTAATAATTAAAAAATAGTGTTTTAGATATTTTTATGTACTGATATCGGGAAAAAATAAAATTAAAAAAATATTATTTTAATATATTTTTAAATTAAAAATACTTTAAAAAATTACCACAACCACGTACACTTCCAAATACGATGACACATTTTTATCAACTTTTTATTTTTTATTTTTCCTTAAATGAATTTTTTAAACGTTTGGCAATCCTCTCACGTTTCTCCATGCTCGTTAACAGCAACAAGAGAAGCTATTATGACTCACTCACCGCTTGCCCACATGCACTGAATCAGACAGTCTTCACTCTTCACAGCTCAACTAACCATAAAATTTCATGTTTACAATTTCAAAAATTATATAAAACACCACGTGTTTATAACTCTACATGGAATAAAAAATAATTAAAAAACATCATTATATTTCATTCAACGAGTAAAACACTCTTATTGTGTCAAAATAACAAAAAATATTACTAAATAAAAAAATGACAAAATACGTAATTTTATGAAGCATCCTAGCAAACTATGCCGTTTTTGTTAATACGAGCCATATGCCCGCGCGATGCGTCGGAGTTTTTTATTTATTTAGAAAATTGATTGTTTTTATATGTATTGTATTTTGCTATTTTAATATTTAATTAGTAAAATTATAATTGATAAAATCTGTATAATCGAAATGGAAAGTGGCTCGTATATTTTTTAATCGTAGATAATGTAGGTTAAATTTTTTTTTTATTAGTTGCATTTTTTCCCCAGTAATATTAGATCCGACACATTATAAATAATTTTTTTTCCAGAAATAAACTTACATTTTTTGCGTGCTATAATTAGTTATTTCAATGTTTAATTACTAAAATTACAATAGATAAAATATGTTAGAAATGATTTTTTTGCGTGGTATAATTAGTATGGTTGCCCGTGCATTGCGCTATGGTTTTTTCTATGTAGAAAACTAATTGATTTTTTACATGTTGTAATTAGTTGTTTATATTTAATTAGTAACATTATAATAGATCAAATACGTCACAAATAATTTTTTTCCCCGCCTAAAAGGAATAATGTAATCGAAATGGGAAGTGATTCTTATATTTTTTAATTGCAGATAACTTAGGTAAATTTTTCAAAAAAAACTTTGAGTTGCCTTTCCCCCCCGGTAATATTAGATCTGACATATTATAAATAAAAATATTGTAAATTTTTTAAGAAATAAACTTATTTTTTTTGCGTGCTATAATGACTTATTTGGCGTTTAAAAAGAACAGTATAATCGAAACGGGAAGTGACTCGCATATTTTTTAATTGTAGATAATCTAGGTAAATTTGTCAAAAAAAAAAAATTTGAGTTGTTTTTTCTCCCAAGTAATATTAGATTTGAAATATAAAAAATAAAAATTTTGAATTTTTTTTTTTAAGAAATAAACTTAAACAAAAGAGTATAAAATTTATATTTTTTATCATTAACAAAAGAGTAAGCAAGAAAAAGAAAATTAAATTATTATTTTTTTTTTCTGTTAATAATGAAAGAAAGAAAAAATGAAAGACTAAAAAAATCCTAAAAACCTTAACAAAAGATTAAACAAAAACAAAAATTATTATTGTTATTGCTGCCAAAACAATAAAAATTATCAAATTATCCCGAGAGAAAAAAACCTAAAAACATTAACAAAAGCGTAAGCAAGGAAAAAATTAAATTATTATTATTATTATTATTATTATTATTATTATTATTATTATGTTAATAATGGAAAAAATAAAATAAATGAAAGATTAAAAAGATCTTAACAACTTTACCAAAAGATCAAACAAAAAAATAAAATAAAAAATATCAAGTAAAAAAAGTCACCTGATATAAAAATAAAAAATAAAAAAACGAATAAAAAACTAAAAGAAAGAACAAATGGAGAGAGAAAAAAACACAAATATCAATCTGCAAATGATCATAGATACAAAACAAAATTAAGAGCTAATTTTTTTTTTTTGAAAAAATATCACCTCAACAAATAAGAAAATAACAAAAATTAAAAATTAAAACGAAGAGCACACTTATATATACATGGACAAAAGTAGAGATTATTCTAGAAATAAAAAGAAATAAAGGGATTAAAAAAAATTAAAAGTATAAGGGCCGAAATGAAAATCAAATATAAAGGGATTAAAATCAAAAATTAAAAGTATAAGGGCCAAAATGAAAATTAAATATATCATCAATTTTAATAAAAAGTATCGAATTGAATAAATTAAAACTTATGTACCGTATTTATTGAATAATTTAAACCCAATCCAAAAATTAAAAGAAGGAGGACCGAAGTGAAACATTGATATTCAATCAATTCCAATCGGAGGACCCAATCGAACTAAATCAAAACTTATATAACAAAAATCAGGACAAAAAACAAAATAGAAAGTCAAGGGACCTAAGTGAAAAGTAACAACAAATGGGGGACTCCCCTGCACTTTTACGTGCAGGAGAGAGAGAAACATGCCCAGCGCCTTTAACCAGCCGCCGCCGCGTCTACAGATATTTTTATGATAAACGCGCCATCGCGGGAGGAAGCCCATGTGGAGGCACATCGAGAGAGACTCCGGAATCACTTCTCCGGCCACCGTATGAGGCCACACGCGCCACCTAAACAGGGCGTGGGGCGAAACAACACCTGGCGCGTGCCATCACGGTCTGACATCCAGCGAAAGAAATAAAAAAAAAATGAGGTCAATTACCGTCCTGCCCTTGTGCCCAAGTAACGTTTTTTGTCTTATTAGGGGCTAAAACCGTATTTAGCCAATTTCGAATAATAATAAAATAAGTAGAAGACCGGCGGGTCAGACTGGTCCGGTCCGAGCCGATGTGTGTAATGACAACGGAGCCCCTGATTCTAGCGGCATTTTTTGTCGTTTTCGAGGGGTGAAATCGCTAATCCACTGTTCATAAACGGAAAAAACAAAAAAAAAAGGCGGACGAACTCGCGTGACACACCGGATCAAATTGCGAGTGAATAGTGCACATGAGTCTACAGCTACAGTGAACCTACAGTGAAACAACGATCTGTTTTAGTGTTTTTGGTAATGATAGTCTCTCCATTGGTAGATTCATGCATGAACCTTTCCACAAAAGGATTCAAAGAAGAGCCCGACATTAGAGGGAAGGAATGCAAGAGAAAAGAAGAAGAAAAAACATGAAAAAAAATGATATATTGCTCATATATTATATTCGAGAGTAAATTTATTGTATTTATTTTAGTTCAAATTTTAAGTTGATGAAGAATATAAAGTGTCATTTTTAAAAAAATAATTAAATTATAAAATCATCAAATAATTTTTCTTAATTATTTTGGTTTCATATTTACAATATAATCGACTCGTTGTATTTGGGAAAGTCATAGATTCATGACAAATGTAATTTATATTCTATATAAATGAATCATGTAAAGAAATATCCTCTTTTTTTTTCTCATAGAAAATTGAATAAGCAATGATCTAAGACATTGTAGCAACCACTCATTCATGCATATGAAAAAGAAAGTCAATCACTAAGTAATCATCTCACCTAAAAGTTTAAGTTGTTAGGTAAGATCTCATAATATGATTTATATTATTCTCCAATATCCCTTCTCAAGTGAAAGCCTTTTGGACTTAAAACTTGTAAACATTCATACTATCTTGTGTTAGATTTTGATCAAATAGAAAGGAGGTAATGAGATTCGAATTTGTGACCGTTGGGTCAATAAGACTCTGATATCATGTTAAAAAATCATCTCACCTAATTATATTTTGAGGTCTCACCTTATATTAACTTAAGCTTTTAAATGAGATGGTTCCTTAACATTATATTGATTTAGAATTGAGTTTTATAATTTATTTTAATTTATTTTTTATGAGTTTCACATCATTCAAAAAAAATATGATCCAACTTATAATCGTAACATGAGTCAATCATCTAGTTAATTTTACGTTGATTCTTTCTTGATTTTAGAATGGTTAATGATTTCTCATTTCAAGAGAAAATAAAAATATAATTTTCTCAAAATATATGATAGAGTATACAGTTCACACACATAAATCAAAGAGCATGTTTGAGTGTAGTAAATTCTTATTTTTGGTTGCTTTTAAAAAGTTATTTACCTTAAAAATATTAAATTATTATCCTTTTTCAGTTATTTTTAATATTATAATGTGATGATATAAAAAATATTTTAATATATTTTCAAACAAAAAAAACACTTTTAATAAACATATTGCACTGTAAATCGAGTTGTTGTTTTTTCTACAAGTTTATCTTGGACTTATTACTTAGATTTCTAGTTTGACAGACTGACTTGTCTCAATTTTCTATATTAGGTTGATTGGAAAGTGGACTTTGTGATTTATTTTACTTTTTTAGGGTTATCTCAGTCATATGATTCAAGTCGTGAAATTGACAAGTTAAATTGGTTGCCCTCTCATGTCTTTTTTTTTTAAAAAAAAATTATATACAAATGTAATTATCATTATTGTTTTGATTGAGAATTAAACTTCATAATTTATTTTTGTTTGTTTTATATAAAATTATCATTACCTCATAAAATCGGATCATGAATTTGATATGTTAACCTGATTTGATTCCAAGTCAATCCAATATGCTGCTATTTTATTTTTATTTAAAAAAATGTCATTTTGATAATTTTTTAAAGTGAAATTATATTTTTTACAAGTCAGCTTTTGGCCCTATAACATCAAGTGAGTCGTATCAACACAACCTTCAGAAAATTTAAGTTTTTCTTTTCATTAGAAAAAAACATTGACAATTTCTAAATATTTTTTTTAGTGTTTAAGAAAAATTTACCTGACTCATGGCATAGCATGAGTTAACAATCTAGTTAATTTTATGTTCTCTTTCTTGTTTTTAAAATAATTAATGATCTCACATTTTAAGAGAGAGAAAAAACTATTTTCTCAAAGTACATCCAGTGTGATAGTTTTTATTTTTTGATGAAATGATATAAATCTCTCTCTCTCTCTCTCTACTTTTATTGCACAATGGGTTTCTTTCTTCTTCTTCTTTTACGAATAAATTTTGAACCTTTCCAATCCCATAACTATAAAAAAAATTAAAAAAAAATGAGTTTTTCTCTCTCCTTGTTCTGGTAAGTTTATCGGAACCCTCCGCGTGGGTACCACTGGCTGCCACATGTTTATCGGAATCCCACAACCTGATGACTAAATATGGATTTTCACTTAAGAAATATTATATTAGAGGGGGAACCACTGGTTGCCACATGTTTTTTTTTTTTTTATTATTTTATAACTGAACCTGGTGCAGAGGTATAACATTGGTGATGGTGCTTTAAGAAATGGAATTACAAAATGGGCCATCTTTTACTTATAGAAACCAGAGAGTAGAATTCAAAAGCCTTATAAAAGGGGGTCTCCCACCACTCCTAGATCCTCACTCGCCTCCCTTCTCCCTTGGCTGTCATTCACCCCAACTAGTGGCTGTCAGTCTAAAAACCTTCTGGGTGGGTGGTTGTTAATAGACAGTGTATACTGTGATTAACACCTCCATTAATGGCTGCTACAAGGAGCTTATTGAAGAAAAGTTCATCATCAATCCCAGCATGCAATGAGCTGATGATGTTTACAAGATTGTTCTCTGCAGAAGCTGCTACTGTTGCCTCTGCTTCTTTTGCTCAAAGACTCAGAGATTTGCCAAAAGATCTTCCCGGGACGAAAATCAAGACACGAGTTTCCCAGGTATGTCCAACCCCGTTTTCCCCTTTGGATCGTTAATTTAAACAAAGAACACCCTTCATTACCTAATTCTTGTTGCATCAATCCATGATAGTTTTCTACTTTGCAACCTACCATACCATTTTGTTCAACTACAGTGATACTTTTTTCCACTTCGATGTTTTTCTATATATATATGAATTATCATATTTAAATAAAAAGAAAGAAAAGGGAAAAGAGAAACATCTTTCTGTGTCCACTGGATTGGCCGCTGTTCTGTCCCTTTTTTCTTCCTCGTGGCAGCTATGTCGCGCCACGTGCTGTCCGTACCTTTGTTATTCAGCCTCTGAAACGACAGGTCGTCTTTATGTTTGGCAAAGACTGGTCGTCGACATAGGTTTCAGTCAGTTCTACTTCTACCAAACTGTTCTTTCATTATGAAAGGAGTGTGGATTTTCAGCATCAAAAGATTTTCTGATATTGGATCAAGTTTTTGTCTACAAACTAATGCTTTTTTTTTTTTCGAATTCAAAATATTCAGCTCATTGGGAAAACTCCACTTGTGTATCTTAACAAAGTGACCGAAGGATGTGGAGCTTATGTAGCTGTCAAACAAGAGATGTTCCAGCCCACTTCCAGCATCAAAGACAGGTATCTCAGAACTCAGACTATTTCAGATGCTATCATTGACCTTAGAGATATCAAATAAGGACCATAATGTTTATGTTACAGACCGGCAATGGCAATGGTTGAAGATGCAGAAAAAAAGAACTTGATTGCTCCTGGAAAGGTTGGCTTATAGTTACAGCCCTGGAGTTTTTTTTTTATATTATTGGTTCAGTCATATGTTTGGGCTTTTCGGATTTCTGTAACTTTTTTATTAATGTTGTATCAGACAACTTTGATAGAGCCGACATCTGGTAATATGGGGATCAGTATGGCATTTATGGCAGCTATGAAAGGATACAAGATGATACTAACCATGCCTTCTTACACGAGCTTGGAGAGAAGGGTGACTATGAGAGCATTTGGAGCTGAGCTAATTTTGACTGACCCCACTAAGGGAATGGGGGGAACTGTTAAGAAGGCTTATGAACTTTTGGAATCCACACCAGATGCTTTCATGCTCCAACAGTTCTCAAATCCTGCCAATACTCAGGTGCTTAATTTCACCATAGCAACGACATTGCATGGCTTGAATGGTTTATCGAGACTTGAGTTATTATTATTTGATGATTGGGGGATTTATACCCTCTTACTTTGTAATTATTGGTTTGATTTCTGAATTTAAATGGAAAAAAGCAGATCCATTTTGAAACTACTGGCCCTGAAATATGGGAGGATACACTAGGAAAAGTTGACATCTTTGTCATGGGAATAGGCAGTGGAGGGACTGTCTCTGGTGTCGGGCAGTATCTCAAGTCCCAAAATCCTAATGTTAAGGTGTGTAATTTTAAATTCTTATTGATGATTTCACTGCATCACTACCATGTGTTTTCATAAATTTTATGTTATCCCTCCCATAATGTTCTGTTTTCTCTTCTGTGATGGTAGATTTATGGAGTTGAGCCTGCTGAGAGTAATATACTGAATGGTGGCAAACCAGGTATGAATCTCGCTTCACTCTAGTTCCTTGTCTTTTTTCTTTTCTTCCCTTCTTAATTGGGAGAAGGAATTATGAAGTGTAAAACACTAAAACTAGACTTCTCAAAAAAAAAAGAAAAAAGGGCTGGAATATTTACCAATAAAAAAATAATGTTGCTTCCCATATTTCTGAGCTGAAGCTGTAACCTTTAGAGGTGGCGTGAAGGAAATTAACATGATGGACGCTATGATTTTGATCTTGGTAATTTATCGGTATGATCAGAGAGGTTGAGTCTCTAGTATCTTGTCAATTGAAATAGGTCCTCATCACATTACTGGCAATGGGGTTGGATTCAAACCAGACATACTGGACATGGATGTAATGGAAAAGGTTCTGGAGGTAAGTACTGCTAATTTGAAGAATAGGGCAGAGGTCAAAAGAAACAAAAAGATAACAGCATTTTCATTGTCAGATTCTAATATGGCAAACTAACAGTGAAACACTTCAATGCCAGGTTAGTAGCGAAGATTCTGTGAATATGGCTAGGAGATTGGCGTTGGAGGAGGGTCTCATGGTAATAAATCTTAACAATTTCAAGCCTGTTATTGTTGACAGTTCAGCTACTTTTCTGTCTTTGACAGCCTCTTTAGATGGTATACGCATGCTAATCTACAGAGCAATGTTTAAATTTATGGGACATGAATTGAAATTCTTTGAACTTTGGCTGCAATTTTGGGTTCTTGAATTTCTAGTTTTTAAGACTTCTATTTGCTTTCGAGATATGAGCAACAGAAGACTGCTATTTGTCGTGTATATTTTAGTTCAATATTTTTGGTTTCCGTAGGTGGGAATTTCATCCGGAGCCAACACAGTAGCTGCACTTAGACTTGCTAGAATGCCTGAGAATAAAGGCAAACTTATTGTGGTAAGAACAACTTATATCCCAATTCTCGAAAACAGAGTTTAACAGCTATACTGGTAATTTACACTGTTTGCGGGATGGAGGTATGCCATTAGTAAATGACCTCTACTCGAGTCATGAACCAACATATCTGGTTGTTAAAAGGGCTTAAGGTTTCATCAATTTAAGCAAATTTCCTCATCATTGAATCGAGAATTCTTTTTCATGCAAGTAAATCAATTGAAGTATGAATGCTATGTAAGAGCTGTTACTGGTTGACTTTCAGACTATTCATGCAAGTTTTGGGGAGCGATACTTGTCATCTGTCCTGTTTCAAGAGCTGAGGAAAGAAGCTGAAAACATGCAGCCAGTTCCTGTGGACTAATTCTTTCAAATATCTCGCTCAATGAACGTATCTCAATGGAGGTAGTTGTTGAGCCACGTGCAGCAAAATATGCCTCCTCTGTCAATACACGGTTTAATCTCCAGAACATTTGTGGCGATGGAGCTTGCCTGTCTTTTAAATTTTGGCATCAATTTTCAATTTTCAATTTCCCCATCCTCTGTATTACGAGAAATTTCAGGATACTCAAATTTTATTTGTGCAGTGGAAATGAAATTATTTTCCTTTCATCTCAGCTTGAACTGGAGGTTTTGCAGTGTTGCAATTATCAAATATAAACTGTATATCTTAAGCAAACCTTGTGGGGCTCTTTTGAGAAATGAATATGCTGCTATAATTCCTAGCCAATTCTTGGATAACACTTGAACTCAAAATTCCATCCTGACACCACCACAAAACCCTATTATAGAAAACGCACTCAAGCAATTGTTCTTTTTTGCCCACACCTCTGGTTTCATTTTCGTGCCAAAACTTCTAGCAACTCAAAAACAATAAATCATTCAGCACCAGTTGAATTATTATATGTATATCAACTAATTTTATCCTGAAAACCTTAATTTTTCTTTCATGGTACTCTTAAGACTTTAGGGCCGAAGACTACGAAGGAAAAATTATATAGTAAATAAGGAAACATATATTACAGTTTATATACATATTGTTTCCCGAAGCCGACCTTAGCTCAGTTGGCAGAGCGGAGGACTGTAGTTGGATAATGCTGTCATCCTTAGGTCGCTGGTTCGAATCCGGCAGGTCGGAGTTTTAGCAATTAGATTTTTTAAATTACTTCCACAATTTTGCCCCTCTACCTTTTTCTCTCAAGAGAGAAAGAAGCCGATGGTCTTGGTATTAATGTGGAAATTTAATAAGGAAAAAACAATCAAATATTTTTAAAATCAATTATATATTTGATTATATTTTTATTTAATATTGAGATGAAAACACCTTGAATATACTTGAAAGAAAATGAGTTGTTGTGCAAAACTTGTAAGGATAATTTTGAGGAAAAAAGACTAGGAGGCTAGGTCTCTGATTAACTTAATGTTCAAGGGCAAAACAATCAAACTTGCAACAAAAGTCATGTATGCTATCAAATTCAATATTTTTTAAAAAATTGAGGAAAATGCGTAATAAAATTGTCAAGGAGATGTGCCCTAACTATTTAAACTCGCAACGAAAGTCATGGACTCAATTGAGTTAAAAAAAATTATATAAACTTATATCTAATCTAAATATACTAAAAAAAAAGTTGAAAATAAGCCTATAACATTACTCTTTGACCTAGCACCTTTAAAAGAAAAAAGCTCGAGAGGACAGACCTTTAAGTCAATGCTTGCGTGTTTAGGTGACACATCACTCATTGTTGAAGATGACATCTTAGATTTCAACTACCATGATGGTTAGAAAATCAGGTGTATTGGTTTTTTTACCTAAAAAATCATTTTCAACCGACAAACACCTTTACAACATTAAGAAAAAATATCACCCGAAATCAATTTAACTCTTAAAAACAAATAGAATAAGGTTTATTATCCTTATATTAAATCTAGTTTTTCAGGTTATATTAAAACTTAAAACAATAATCATAATCATCTCTTAATAAAATTCGTTGACATCAATTGTAACCATTTTGATGGTTGGAATTGATGTTAATGATGATTTTCTCTCTCTTTCTATTAGAATCTAACAAACACCCCTTTTCTCTTTTCACAAAAAAAGACTAGAATATAAAAAATAAAGTTTGATATCAAAATTGAATTTCTAGCAACTAAAGTGACCGACTGACTACCTGTTAAGTGAAAAGAATGAGAGACTAAATTATTATTAATTTTTTTTTTTATGAAATTATAAGTTTGATCCTCTATTTTCAGTTTGATCCTCTATTTTCTAATTTCACCCTCTCTTAAAATACTACTTGACTATTAATTTTAACATGAAAAGAATTAACTGTGCAAACCAAAGATCAAACAGCAGATTGGAAATTAAGAAAAACTTTACTATTTGAATCCGCATTAATTTGTGAGAGAGTGTATAATAAACAATAAACAACTTATTTTCGTAATTCAACTACATAAAAATGAGTAAAATGAATAATTTTTTTAAAAAGCTTCTACATTATTCTTCTTTTCTAACATCCATCAACACTTGGTACCATCCAGAACCACTTTCATATCAGCCATCGATGGAGTCTGAAGTTTGATCCTCTTACAAAAGTGCCGGATAGATATAGATATAGCTACTGATAACGAAGAATCCATGGATCCATATACTTGAGGTGTCATCCACGGCATCGCTCGTCCGCTCTTGCACTCCCTGTCTTTATTATGGCTGGTTCTTTCATTGCTTGACAAGACATAAATGACCCTGGAATTAAGGATATATTAGCTCTTTTATTTATTTATTTTAGCTTTCATGGTAATATTTTAATTACTTGTAATAGTAATACCAACTTTTTTATTTCTAAGTGACGTGCGCAACCAAAAATATCAACTGATGTTATATTTAATTTATAATTTTTATTTTATTTTGTTTTTAATCAATTTTTATTGGAACTTTATTTTTTTATTTTATCACTCAATAGATTTTGTTAACTTTTCAAGTCATGGGATAGGAAGGTTTCATTGGGTTAGCTTACATTTCTAGGGTTTTTTTATAGTTGGTTTTTTGTTGATATTGTTTTTCTGTAGAGTTATTCTGATTTCATTTGTTAACTCATGAGTTTCATGTAGTAACCTAGTTTTGTATTAGACATTTTTTTATTTGTCTATTGTTGCTTTTTTTTTTTATTATATCATCAAATCAATCAAATTCAATTTTGATATTAATTTTTTTCTTATTTAAAACAAATGAATTGATTTTTTTATTCGAAACTAATTATCCAACCATCCACCAATCTACTAACCATCAAATTGGGATGAAGTTTTGAGAAGAAAGGTAGGATTACTATGTATCACGTGACTCAAAAAGCCAATTAACTATAAGATAAAATAAAATAAAATTTTGTTAACTTAATCACGCTTACAAGCCATTAAATAAGTGTACAGTTGCAATGTAGGTGGAGAAAAAAGAAAAAAGCTTCGAGCATTTCCAAGATAAAAGCTACAAAAAGAAAATATTTTTTTTTAACTTTCATCATTTATTTTCAAAGCTTCAAGGAAAAAAATTATTTTGAAAAAACAAAATAATATTTTTAAGTTGAAGATATATTTCTACATGTTGATACTGCAATTTAATTATGCATTTAAAAACTTTTAATTAATTTTTATTTAATGTTTTTGGATCGTCTTGACATGATAATATAAAATATACACTTTAAAAATAAAAAAAATATATTTTATGAAACAGTTTTTTGAGTAAATAATGAATATTTTTTTATATTTTCTTCTAAAAAATACATGAATATACTATTTTTTTATTTCTCAAAAAATATTTTTGATACAAAAACAAATAACTTTCCTTTTATATTATAAAACGCATGTTCTATCGAAAAAATAAACAGCCTTTGACTGCAGATATTTTGAGATCTGACATTCCATGAACTACAGGAACAAAATAGTAATTATAACCAAACTCAAAGGTTAAACTTCTACACTACGATCAGTAAACTTGTAACCGTAGTAGTAACGTGGACCCCACTCTAACAGAAGAAATAAATAAAATAGAAAGGCAGAAAAACTTCACTCATTGCCAAGTACCAACCCCAATTTACTCCTTCCCCTTCAAAAAATAAAAAATAAAATAATAAAAATCCCCAAATAAAACCAATAAATCTTAGGGTTTGTTTGACTCTGAACGCCCGGATTTTTTTTTACAACTTCCCTTGTTATTTTTCTCTCGAAATCCAGTCGCGCGAGAGAAAACGAGTTTCAGTGAGAGTGAAAAACAATCAACCCCTCTCTCTCCCAGGATCCATTTTTCCTCGTTTCACCGATATTCTCGCCTTCTTTTTGTAGTGAGATAAATTTCAAAACCTAGAGAGAGAAAGTGGACAGATAGACAGCAAGCAAGCAAGCCGCCCCCCTCCCCCCCCATCTTTTTGTAACGTTGCGATCGGAGGTAAAATCGGAGCTTTATTCAAATTCTTGGAGGGATTTTTTTAACAACATTTTATTTTTCGATTTCATTTTGTACGGACATGATTTTTTTGTTTATAATTATTGATTAATTAGGGGTTTATAGAGTAAACTTGCATGCAATCCGGTGGTGGTGGAGGAGGTGGGCCCAGTCGGGTGGGACCGGCTGGGCGTGCGGGGTCCACTTCATCAGCTGCAGCATCACCTTCTTCTTCGTCTTCGTCTGCTGCTGTATGGAACCTTCAATTGGGGTTCGATTCAGTACAGCAGCAGCAGCAGCAGCCGCCCAGGCAGGTAAGGTTTTTTTTTTTTTTTTTTCAATTTACCAAACTCGATTAATTGATACGTGATCAATGATTTCAAGTTGTAATTAATGTGATTTTTTGGTTTGAATATTTGATTAATCATGAGTTTGGACGAGGCAAACTAGGCATGCATTTAATCTAGGAGAAGATTAGGTCATTTAAAATATGTTTAGGTGTATTTTAGCATCCATGTTTGATTGAGGTTTTCTTTTCAAGATCAAAGACCAATGCCAACTGGACCCGGGTCTGGCTTTTGGGAATTTGTAATACCATTTTGCATTCCTTAACTGGGCTACGTGTAATCTATAGCTGATCATGTCTCTTGTTTTCCCTGTTAGTTTATGTGTATATTGTGATTTTATTGTAGTTGATGTTCATGGTGAAATCCATCTAATTTTATGGTTGCAGTTGCCTTTTGGGTTTTGTTGGCTTCCATTTTTGAGTTGCAATTGTGGATGGAGGAACTATTTTTTTTTTTCATTTTGTTTTGTTACTGAAAGTATATGGTGCTTTTGACATAAAAATGGACCTGTAGATCCATCATGCATGCTGTTACAGTGCATTCCCTTTTAGATTCCTTACAATGTGAAGGTTCAATGTTGATTGAAATGTTCAGTTGACCATCGTTGTGTTTGTTTCTGAATCCAATTTTGTGTACGTCGTGAATTGTATGATTGTTGTCCTTAGTTCTAAGATTTCCTCGTGTGCAAGGAGATTTTGAATATTCTTTTTCTGGTGAACTTTTGTTAGTGTTTGTTTTATATCTCTAACTGTCCATGCAGGCATTGCAGCAACAATTACTTAGAAAACCTGAAGGAAATGAAGCCCTTCTAGCTTATCAAGCTGGGGCTCTTCAAGGAGTTACAGGAGGGAACAGTTTTGCTTCATCTCCAGGTTCAATGCAAATTCCTCAACAGTCCAGACAATTTTTTGATTTGGCTCGACAACATGGTTCCTCTCAGGATGGACAGAATAGGAATCAAGGTGTTGAGCAACAGGCTTTGAACCCAATGCAACAGGCTGTGAACCCAACGCAACAGGTGTATCTTCAATATGCTTTCCAGGCCGCCCAACAAAAGTCAGCTTTGGCAATGCAGTCTCAGCAACAAGCTAAAATAGGAATGCTGGGTCCTACTGCTGGCAAGGATCAGGACATGCGGATGGGAAATTTGAAAATGCAGGAACTCATGTCCTTGCAGGCGGCTAATCAGGCCCAGGCATCTTCTTCTAAGAACTCATCTGACCATTTTTCTCGCGGTGAAAAGCAGGCAGAGCAAGGTCAGCACCTACCCTCTGATCAGAGGAATGAGCAAAAGTCTCCTCTCCAGCCTACTGCCTCTGGACAACCAATGTCTGCAAATGTTACGAGGCCCATGCAGGCCCCACAGCCCCCACAAACCATCCAAAACATGGCAAACAACCATCTTGCAATGACTGCACAGATGCAAGCAATTCAAGCATGGGCACTTGAGCGCAACATTGATCTGTCACAACCTGCAAATGTCAACTTGATGGCTCAGCTTATTCCATTCATGCAGGCAAGGATGGCTGCACAGCTAAAGGCAAATGAAGGTAATCCCAGTGTGCAATCATCACATCTCCTTGTGTCAAAGCCTCAGGTTGCCTCTCCATCCATTGCAAGTGAAAGTTCTCCTCATGCTAATTCATCCAGTGATGTCTCTGGGCAGTCTGGCTCTGCGAAAGGCAGGCAAACTGCTCCTTCTGGTCCCTTTGGCTCGAATTCCAGTGGAGGCATGGTGAATAACCCTAACAGCTTTGCAATGCAGCAGCAGCAGGCTTTTCACAGCAGGGATAACCAAGCGCCTCCTCGACAGACAGCTGTGCTTGGAAATGGAATGCCTTCAAACACAGGCCAAGGTGTGGATCAGATTTTGCCATCAAAAAATGCATTAAACAACCCTGAAACTTCACAGGCACGGCAATTCAGGCAACTGAATCGATCTTCTCCACAACCTGCTGGTCCTTCTATTGAAGGAGGCTCGGGCCCCCGCTTCTCTTCACAAGGCGGACCAGCTGTTCAGATAGCACAACAGCGCACTGGGTTCACTAAACAGCAGTCACATGTTCTAAAAGCACAAATTCTAGCATTTAGGCGATTGAAGGTCTGGAAATCTCTTTTTACTTGCTACTTTACATTTTTTTTTTAAGTACACATGAACACTGCAATTGACTCAACAAGCACTCAGAAGATCATGCTTTTTTTTTTTTAATTCATTGTCAGAAAGGAGAAGGTACTCTTCCACAAGAGCTTCTTCGAGCTATAGCTCCACCACCCCTTGAGTTGCAACTGCAGCAACAACTTCTCCCTGCAGGAGGAAGTAATCAGGACAGGCCAGGTGGAAAGATTGCTGAAGAACAAGCAAGTCACCCGGAGTCCAATGATAGGGATTCACAAGCAATGCCATCTATGAATGGAAAGAGTGTTTCTAAAGAGGAAGTTTTTACTGGCGACGAGAAAGCGGCTGTATCGACCATTAACATGCAAAAGGCACCGGCTGTGATGAAGGAACCCACACCCTTGGTGGCTTCTGGGAAGGAAGAGCATCAAACTGCTACATTTTCTGTCAAGTCAGACCAGGAGACTGAGCATGGACTTCAGAAAGCTCCTGTTATAAGTGATCTTGCATCAGATAGGGGAAAGGGTGTCGCACCACAGTATCCTGCATCTGATGCTACGCAAGCCAAGAAACCTGCACAAGTGAGCACTGTGCCCCAGACAAAAGATTCTGGCTCCACCAGAAAGTATCACGGACCATTATTTGATTTTCCATTTTTTACTAGGAAACATGACTCTGTTGGGTCAACTGGGATGGTTAACACGAATAATAACCTAACATTGGCCTATGACGTCAAAGATCTTCTTTTTGAGGAAGGCGTGGAAATGCTTACCAGGAAAAGGTCAGAGAATTTGAAGAAAATCAATGGTCTCCTAGCAGTAAATTTGGAGAGGAAAAGGATCAGGCCAGATCTTGTGTTGCGGTTACAGATTGAAGAGAAAAAGCTCAAGCTTTTAGATCTACAGGCGCGTTTAAGGGATGAAGTTGATCAGCAGCAACAGGAAATCATGGCAATGCCTGACAGGCTATACAGGAAGTTTGTTCGGCTATGTGAGCGTCAACGGATGGAGCTGACGAGACAGGTACAGGCCTCTCAGAAAGCCGCAAGGGAGAAGCAATTGAAATCCATCATGCAGTGGCGCAAGAAACTTCTTGAGTCCCATTGGTCCATCCGTGATTCACGCACTACCCGTAACAGGGGAGTTGCCAAATACCATGAAAGAATGTTGAGGGAATTTTCAAAGAGAAAGGATGATGACCGAAATAAAAGGATGGAGGCATTAAAGAACAATGATGTTGAAAGGTACAGAGAAATGTTGTTGGAGCAACAGACTAGCATTTCAGGCGATGCTTCTGAGAGATATGCTGTTCTCTCATCATTCTTGACCCAGACAGAAGAATATCTTCATAAGCTGGGAGGAAAAATAACAGCTACTAAGAATCAGCAGGAAGTGGAGGAGGCAGCTAATGCTGCAGCCGCAGCTGCTCGACTGCAGGTATGATTTATTCACCCCCACTCTCAGTAACCCACCAATTAGATGTTCACATTTTTCTCGTACAATTAAGCCACCCGCCTCTTTTCTTTCATTTTTCTTTCATTAGCTATAAACAAAAAGCCCCCACTTTTCTTTCATGGTTTCTGATGCGTGAATTTCCTTTTCATATTCTTCATGTGATGTATTGTTTCAAACTGCCTTTTCATTTACTTTTACTGTTAATTAAAGGGCCTATCAGAAGAAGAAGTACGAGCAGCTGCAGCTTGTACCAGTGAGGAAGTAATGATAAGAAACCGGTTTATGGAAATGAATGCACCCAGGGACAGTTCATCTGTTAACAAGTAAGTTATTTGTTTGGTTTAATTTGTCATTTTTCTTATGTTGAGGATAGGAGTGAACTGGTCAAGAGATTTACTAAGTACTGATGGGGTAGTTGGCTCCAAGAGAGGGAGACTTTTATGGAATACAATATCATCCAAAATGTACCTAACAATCAATCTGCACATGCATATAATATGACTTCCATATTTTCTTCGTTCACAAAACTGGTGTTTGATTGTAATAGTTTAATTTTTGTCATTCCTTGTTGTCAGCAGATATTACAATCTTGCCCATGCAGTGAATGAAAGGGTCGTAAGGCAACCATCGATGTTACGAACTGGAACCTTACGAGACTATCAGCTTGTATGTCACTAAAGTATACTGTGCTTTTTTTTGATATTTTTCAAGCCTTATTATGTCATAAGTTTCTTAAGCTACTGATCTCTGTGCATTTGTTTGGTCTTCCCCCCACCAGGTTGGATTGCAGTGGATGCTTTCTTTGTATAACAACAAATTAAATGGAATCTTGGCAGATGAGATGGGGCTTGGAAAGACTGTGCAGGTAAGTTTCTTGCTCAACCTTCTTTTTTATTGAAGCTTAAGCCTTTAACCACATCCTTTTTGAAAAATGAAAAATTTGAAAACAAATCCCATATATTGTTTTCAAAACCCATCCAAAGGCTTACTCCTCAGAGTCCATGCCTCATAAATGGCGCCTTTGTTCTCGGAAAAACTATAAATAAGTTCACTTCTCACAAGCAACAGACCAATAAGGTCTATCAATATTTTTTGTTGATCAATAAGCTCAACTTTAAATTTATTTTAAAGGATTTATTTCTTTATATACTCTTAAAGCTCCCTCGAAACTTTTCATTACCAATTGAATATCGTAGAAACGTTTTTTTACTAGGATGAAAATCTAATAAATTAAAGACGGATATGTTGTGTCAATGATTAAAAACTTATAAATTAAATAATATCAAGGTATGTATCCTAAGAAAAAGCTCACTTTGAATAACACGAAGTAATTAACAATCCTGGAGCTTTAACTGATCACATTCAAAGGAACGTGTTGTCATAACAATCGAACTCTAAAAGCCTGTTTGTAATTTAAGAAAAGGAGTAACTAGATAAAATTGCAGGTTTTAACCTAAATTATAGAAGTGTTGGGAAAATTAACTTTGAAACCCTAAAAGCTAATGTTATACATGTCAAAAAAAGAAGAATGATGCATTTAACCATTGCTTCTTTTTCGCAAACTTGCATGTGAATGTGGTAGTAATTCTTATATATGAGGTGGTAGCTGTATAATGAACTTATTGGTCCTTTGCTAAAGAAAAGTGAACTTATTGGCACATTTCCTTCAGTTCTTTTGGCAGCGTGGTAGTCCACTAGAAAAATTTATAGATGACATAATGAACATTTTTTCTTAATGTGGACTTGTTATTCTTTGATAATTTTGTTCTTATGCAGGTGATGGCACTGATTGCTTATCTAATGGAATTCAAAGGAAACTATGGACCACATCTTATAATTGTTCCTAATGCTGTTTTGGTGAATTGGAAGGTTAGTTACTGTTTGTTGCACATTTAATGGTATGGTTTTTCTAGTGTTTTTTGATGTCTTACTGAGTCCATGCTGCAGAGTGAGCTACATAGCTGGCTGCCATCTGTGTCCTGCATTTATTATGTTGGTGGAAAGGATCAGCGTGCAAAATTATTTTCCCAAGTAAGAAAACCACCCTTACTTCTTCATTTGTTTTTCGTTCTTCAGATTTATGATGAATTGTTGAACTTTTTTTTGCTGGCACTCTGTAGGAGGTTTCTGCCATGAAGTTTAATGTACTCGTTACAACTTATGAGTTTATCATGTATGATCGCACAAAACTTTCTAAACTTGATTGGAAGTACATCATAATTGACGAGGCACAGAGAATGAAGGACAGGGAATCCGTTTTAGCCCGTGATCTTGATAGGTATCGCTGCCAGAGACGTTTGCTTCTCACAGGGACACCATTACAGGTCTGTTAAAGCTGTCTATGTTTTACAGTTACACACTATTGTTTCACAGATGCTTATCCGTGTCTGGGAAAACTTGTCACCACAAAACAGTCTTGTAATCTTGCTAGTATGGGCTTCTGTGGTCTGACTGTTATTTAAAGTGACCCGGATAGGATAATTGGGAGTGATATTACTGCTGTTTAGAATGGGGTGAAAAAATGAGCCATGGAAGATGAGGACAATTTTTTTTCCTTGGGCTCATTTTCTTTCTCCAAAATGCAAGAAAATAAGAAAGGCAATCCTTTCAGTTTTTACTAGATTGATTTACTTGTCATGTTTTATTTTATAGACTAGCTTTGTTTTGCAGTACAATTACATATTTAGCCGCAGTTCTTTGTTCCTTATTCACCTTTTCTTTTCTTTTTCTTGTTAATTCCTTCCAAGCACAATAAGAGTATAATTTTCTATCCTCTCCACCTTTTCTTTTGTGTTTTTATCTTGAATTCAGCCTCAATATCTCTTTTGTTATTTATTGGTGTGCTGCTGTGCATTCACAGTTGTTCACAAAAGGCTGCTGTTCTACTGAACCTTACATTAACCAAATAATCATTCTAGCTGCATAGTTCATGTTTATAATTCATGAACTACATGCAAGCATGGCCTTTCTAAATGACAATTCTGTTTAAACTAACAAAGAGCAGGTAAAAATGTTCTAATAGTGTACAATAGGGAAAAAATTCATGTTCAGAGAATTTTTTAATTAAACTGCCAACTTTATCCGATAGGTAGCAGTAAATAGAAATTCATTTCAGGCTTATAGCATCCAAGCATCCCACCATTTCCTGATGCTAAGTTTTAAAGATGGAGAATTAGCAAGATTTGCAAAACTTGACCATGTTTGACAAGGATGTTTGTGATATACTAGTGTATTCATGTCCTCGTCAGCTCACTCCATGATTATGTATGATGGCAAGGAAAAATTCCTAACGTCAGAGAACCTGTTACATCTGCTGATATGTTTCTGTTTGAACATATTATGATTCTTGGTTGGATGTCTTCTAACATTTTGGATAAGACTTGCGAAAGGTTTCAAGATAATGATCAAGAGATTGGAATCTCTAAGGCTTACAAATGAAAACTAGAGGGTTTTTGATTTGACATATATGAAGCTAGATTGTGATATTAAGAAAAATAATGGCTCAGAAATTCAATTTCAACTTCCTCAACAAGGGATTTTGGCAATGACTTTACATGGATTGTTTTTTGGTTTCTGCAGAATGACTTGAAGGAGCTATGGTCCCTACTGAATTTACTTCTACCAGAAGTTTTTGATAATCGTAAAGCATTTCATGATTGGTTCTCGAAGCCCTTTCAAAGGGAAGCTCCTGTGCATGATGGAGAGGATGACTGGCTTGAGACTGAAAAGAAGGTTATCATAATTCATCGACTTCATCAAATTTTAGAGCCTTTTATGCTCAGACGTCGTGTGGAAGATGTGGAAGGTTCACTTCCACCCAAGGTATTGCATTAATTTGTCATCATCAACATGAATTTTTTCGTGTTGTGGATTCTAATATATTGCTATTATTTCATGTGGTGGATTCTAATATAGGGCTACACTGCAGGTTTCCATTGTCTTGAGATGTAGAATGTCTTCTATTCAGAGTACAATTTATGATTGGATCAAATCTACTGGCACTATCCGAGTTGACCCTGAGGATGAGAAGCGCAGGGTTCAAAAAAATCCAGCATACCAGGCGAAGGTGTATAGAACTTTAAATAACAGATGTATGGAGCTCCGAAAAACTTGCAACCATCCTTTACTTAATTACCCATACTTTAACGATTTGTCCAAGGATTTCCTTGTTAAATCTTGTGGAAAACTTTGGGTTCTAGATAGGATTCTCATAAAACTTCAAAGAACAGGCCACCGGGTGCTACTCTTTAGCACCATGACAAAACTCCTTGATATATTAGAGGAATACTTGCAATGGCGCCGACTGGTGTACAGAAGGATTGATGGAACAACTAGCCTTGAAGATCGTGAATCAGCTATTGTGGACTTTAATAGCCCTAATTCCGACTGCTTTATTTTCTTGCTTAGTATTCGTGCAGCTGGAAGGGGTCTTAATCTGCAGTCTGCTGACACAGTTGTCATATATGATCCTGATCCGAATCCCAAGAATGAGGAACAGGCAGTTGCTAGAGCCCACCGGATTGGACAGACAAGAGAAGTCAAAGTCATTTATATGGAAGCAGTTGTTAACAAAATTTCTAGCTGTCAAAAGGAGGATGAATTAAGAAGTGGAGGTACAGTTGATCTAGAAGACGACCTTGTTGGTGAGGATCGATATATGGGTTCTATTGAGAGCCTTATAAGGAACAATATCCAGCAATATAAGATTGACATGGCTGATGAGGTTATCAATGCTGGGCGTTTTGACCAAAGAACAACACATGAGGAAAGGCGGATGACTTTAGAGACATTATTGCATGATGAAGAGCGATATCAAGAAACCTTGCATGATGTTCCATCGCTTCAAGAGGTAAATCGCATGATAGCCAGGAGTGAAGAAGAGGTTGAATTATTTGATCAAATGGATGAAGAATTTGATTGGACTGAGGAGATGACGAGGTATGATCAGGTACCCAAGTGGCTTCGAGCCAGTACAAAAGAAGTGGATGCTACTATTGCTGTCTTATCAAAGAAACCATCAAAAGCGATCCTTTTTGCTAATGGTATGGGTATGGCATCCAGTGAAATGGAAACTGAAAGAAAAAGGGGGCGGCCGAAAGGGAAAAAGTCTCCTAATTACAAGGAAATTGATGAAGAAACTGTAGACTATTCTGAGGCCAGTTCTGATGAGAGAAATGATTATTCTGTACATGAAGAAGAGGGAGAAATTAGAGAATTTGAAGATGATGAATCCATTGATGCTGTTGGGGCACCTCCTGTTAATAAGGATCAATCAGAAGATGATGGGCCAGCATGTGATGGGGGCTATGAGTATCACCGAGCTGTGGAAAGCACCAGAAATGATCCTGCACTGGATGAAGCTGGCTCCTCAGGGTCATCCTCTGACAGCCAAAAAATGACACGAATGACCTCTCCTGTTTCACCTCGGAAATTCGGGTCTCTTTCTGCTTTGGATGCTAGACCAGGTTCACTTTCCAAGAAGCTGGTATGTTTCTTCTATCTCTATTCATGTGCTTCGTTACTGACTTGGTTTTGCTATCTATTTACTATTCCATTAATATTTCACAGCCAGATGAACTAGAAGAGGGGGAAATTGCGGTGTCTGGAGATTCTCACATGGATCACCAGCAATCTGGAAGTTGGATACATGATCGTGATGAAGGTGAAGATGAACAGGTTCTACAACCTAAAATAAAACGAAAACGTAGTATTCGGCTTCGACCCCGTCATGCTGTTGAAAGGCTAGAGGAGAAGTCTAGCAATGATGTGCAACATGGAGATCCGTTTCTGTTGCCATTCCAAGTGGATAATAAATATCAGGCGCAGTTGAGGAGCGATACTGAAATGAAAGCATTAGTAGAGCCCAGTGGATTCAAGCATGATCAGAGTGATTCCTTAAAAAGTAGACGAAATATACCTTCAAGAAGAATAGCCAAAACATCTAAGTTGCGGGCTTCACCAAAATCTAGCCGATTGAATTTGCCGTCTGCTACAGCAGAGGAAGCTGCTGAACACACTAGAGAGAGTTGGGATGGTAAAATTCCCAGTACAAGTGGTGCTTCAACATTGGGCAACAAGATGTCTGATGTCATCCAGAGAAGGGTATGTACTTGGCCATCTAGTATATTAATTTATCTTGTCTTGTTGATATAATATAATTGTACAAGTCATACTTGTCAAAAGAGGTTTGACAGGGGAAAATCAAGTCATACTTGTCTTTCTAGCTACACCATATTTCTGTTTATTAACTGGAAATTTCAATTGTACAGTGTAAAAATGTTATCAGCAAGTTCCAAAGGAGAATAGACAAGGAAGGGCAACAAATCGTACCTCTTCTAGCTGATTTGTGGAAGAGGATTGAAAATTCTGGTTACATAAGTGGTGCTGGAACTAATCTTTTGGATTTACGGAAGATTGAACAGCGTGTTGACAGATTGGAGTATAGTGGAGTTATGGACCTTGTGTTCGATGTGCAATTCATGTTAAAAGGTGCCATGCAATTTTATGGGTTCTCACATGAGGTATGGTTTCTCATCCAAACTTGCGCTTAAACATAATCCCAATCTTCTTTTTAACGTTTACTTATGGAAAATGCTATTGACAATATATTGGATGCCCTGTGGAAGCATGGATATGGTATCATTGATTTTTTTATTTTATGATATGACATTTGTCAATCATTCACTTTGGAATTTGTGCCCAGCCATGTATCACACCAATCTCAGGAGTGCTCTGTAATCTTTATTTTTTAAATTCCTTTGTTTTCCACTTGAAAGTGTCTTGCTATCTGTTTTGTAGCATTAATCATTTGAACATTTTCAAAATTTCAGCATAAAATTTTGGATATTCAATTTTAACATGTCCAATTATATATTTCTTGTTTGTTTTCTTTTCCTTTCACTTCTACATAATGGATTGGTGCAATTGAGAAATTTATGGAAGCATCACCTCTGAATGTGGTGCAGTTCAGCTTTCTATTAAAGGAAAAAGACAAAAAAAGGTTGGAAGCTATTCTTTATAGCTGTCTTCTGTCACTGTGCTTGCAAAAAGCTTATCCTTTTGTTATGCCTTACCTATTAGAATTTTCCCATGAATTCCAAAATTCTTCCTCGTATCCATGAATAAAATTTTCAATTCCCCCCGTACCAGCTAACAAATGCCCAAATGTCAGAATAATGGAACTATGCAATATTCTTATATCTATTGCTTCAATTAGCTGCCTTAACTCCCAATCATGCCTATTGTCAAAGCTAATTCTCTTGGTCAAACTTCAAAATGATTTAGAATCTCAAGGGATGTTTACACCATGCAGGTTAGAACTGAAGCAAGAAAGGTGCATGATCTTTTTTTTGATATCTTGAAGATTGCGTTTCCAGACACAGATTTCCGAGAGACGAGGGATACTTTCTCTTTCACTGGCCCATCATCAACTTCCATTTCAGCTCCATCTCCAAAACAAGCTGCTCTTGGTGTAATCAAGAGACACAAGTCAATAAATGATGTAGAACCTGACAACAGCACTACCCACAAGCCAATGCAGCGAGGATCCGTTCCTACTGGTGAAGACACAAGGAGGGTCCATGTGCCCCAAAAGGAAACAAGAATTGGGAGTGGAAGTGGCAGTAGTCGAGAACAATGTCAGCAGGATGATTCTCCACTGCATCCAGGGGAGTTGGTTATCTGCAAGAAGAAGAGGAAAGACCGGGACAAGTCAGTTGTGAGGTCAAGAGCTGGATCAAGCGGTCCAGTTTCCCCCCCTAGCATGGGCCGCAATATCACAAGTCCCATTATGAATTCAATCCCTAAAGATGCGAGACTGAACCAGCAGAATACGCATCAGCAAGGGTGGGTGAACCAACCTCAACCAACAAATGGTGGGGCAGGGAGTGTTGGGTGGGCAAATCCTGTAAAGAGGTTAAGGACAGATGCTGGTAAAAGGCGGCCAAGCCATTTATGATTTTTCTCAAGGATGGCGTATAATTTAATGGAAGAATTTGTTGTTGAGCTCAGCTGCAGAGTGTACAAGTGGCCCTTCATGGCCTGTGCCAGTGCTGTTAGCTATAGTTGTAGGTCATTGCTCCTCCATTTTATACTTCTCTCCTTGCAAGATTTTAGGAAGTCATAGTTTATGCATGTGCGCCTTATAGATATTGCTATGCCTTTATTAGATTGAAGTTTATCTTCATCTTGCTGTGAACTTTTCAAGCTCCTGTAGGTGCATTGCATCTATGCACGCAAGGGGAATGTAAATAGCTAACCCTTACCAGAATAATAGGGTGGATTGGAACTCTCATTTTTGTCAATGCATTGCTGGTTGGAACCAGTTGTGCCGTGCGTGGGAATCCCGCCTGATTCTGATGATGGTATATATATTGTCATTCCAAACCACGTTTGAATTGGTATAGGCCAAATTCATTTTTGCAAGAGGTGGGGTTGCACAGCAAAAACTAAGAGATTGGAACACGCTGAACATGCATTTCTTTACCATCGAGGCAAATAAAGAGGCCATGGAGTTCTTTTTTCCTGCCCAATAAACAAGTTCGTTTGCTAGGATTGATTTAACAGAAGCTAGAAATATGTACAGATACAAGCAACTGCCCGCTATGGATCTGCCTGGCCTGCCATTTCATCGCCAAGAGACTCGTACTCATCTTCACTCAACTCCTCGTCACTTGATTTTTCTTCTGGGGCAGCTCCAATGTCCTCTGGCTTGGCATATATCTCACAGTATTCTGGTTAAGGAGCCAATGAAAGTAGAGGGAACGTTAAATTAGCACGAATGAAGCTGAGCATCCACGACAGAATGAAGCAATCAAATATCAACGTCTAATAACGTCAGATAGATATGCAATCAGATTGACAATAGAATGCATCTCCTGGAGAATGATCAGGGTACATGTTTATTTTGTCCACAACTTTGTTTCAAAAGAAGATGAATTACCAGAAAAAAACCAGGAAGAAGCACTGCTCGGGGTTTGACAGTGATACTAAACTTATTTAATCAATTATAACAACGAGTTTTGTTCTACTATAATTAAGTTTATTGATCTGGTTTATATCTCAACACCTTCAAGACTACTACTCAAACAGGGGGGGGAGGGGAGCTCACCTGTGCTCAAAGAGTTATCCTTTTCAAGCTAATCAAAGCAACGAAGCCTCTTGTTTTACTTAACACAACACCCCAAAAGTCTTACGAGGTAGGCCAATCTATTGCTAGTCAAGTTTTCAAATTACAACACAACAAAGAAACCAATTGTGGTCAAATGCTAAGGAGCATCGATTCAACTTTATAACTTGCATGATAATTATTGAGGTTTTTGGAAATGGTGAAATGCTCGAATTTCTAAAATTTGAGAGAACAAATATAAACTCTGCACAGGAACTTTATTCAGAACAAGAAAATCAAGATCTTTTCTCATTTTTCATTACAGGAAAAGTTGACCAACCAATTTCGGATACTGATTTCAGACTCCACGTTTCCAAATCTTAAGAATGTGCTCGTCACTTGTCTACCAAAAACAATTTTGATGCGGTGCAGTAATAGGTGCTGGTACTACAAACCATTCCCGTTCAATAGCCAATTTAAGTAATTATAACCCAATTAGACATTAAGAAAACCATGTACAGGGAAAGCAAAAACAAAATGCATGTATTGAAAAGGATAATATAAATGTTAGTCCAGAGTTAGATAATGTAGAGTGCCTAATCATAAGAACTTGAAAAAAAAGAAGATAGAAAGAAATCACCACCTTTAACTCTTTGCTCATAAGCAGGCTTGTCACTCATCATCAGAGCTGCAGCCTCACCATTCAATGGATCTGATGGGTTAGGATACAGAAGAAGCTGCGGTAGAAATACTTCAAACACATTCACCAAATCTGGATAACATGTGTATCAACTTGTGAGACATAAATCCAAAACATTACAGCTTGAAAGCAGCTTAAACTTTTTTTTATCTGTAAAGGCCTAACCAAAATATTCTTACCAAACATGGGGCTCCAAGTTTGATTAATAACATCTAAACAAACCGAGCCAGACCTGAAATTAGAATCCATGAATATGTTAAGCTTCAGCTAGTATTCCTCCATAAGCAAATAAATATGTGATGATTTACCAAGCATGGAAAATTATAATTCTTGTTCTCATACTTAGTTTACTCACATTTCATCAACATTTGGATGGTAGATCTTATTAACAAAACCTATTGAGGGAGATTTATAAGGGTAAGCATTGGGCAGCTCAACTCTTATCCTCCACACACCTCCATGATAAGGACCTGCAGCAATCCATCACATGACCGCTAAGGGTAAAAAGATGCTTGTTTTGGCTGAAGCCAAAAATATCCATACCCAGTGTGGTATATTAAATTTCGGCATGAAGCAAAAAAAATGAGTTCGAGGATTAGACTTGTTAAATTGGGCTGAAAAGGTCTGAGAAAATGCACTGCAATATTAAAAAAACAAAACTCTTAAAAGTGAACTTCTTTCTGAAACAAAAGGCATTTGAGTTTTTAGGATATACAAACTGCACAAAACTGTTGAATGAGATGCAGCAATCCAAAAATTAATTTTTTCACAAAAACAAAAACAAAATGAGGTACTAATTTGCTAACTATATTTTATTAAACACAAAACACAGATGATATTTTCATTTATCAACATCTATATAAACACAAATAAAAAAATAACAGACACCCACAAATGCAATCACCTTAATTATCCTATACAAAAACGATAAAAATGAAAATAAATATGTGCCAAAAAAGAAGAAGAAGAAGAAAAGGAACTGAAGATTTACTTTCAATGGGTCCATTGAAATGAACATAAAACTCTTGCATGCCGTCATTGATCAACTCCACCTTGTAATCACTCATCATCCTATTCAAAATCCAACAAAAGAAAAAACCCAAAAAAGAAAACAAAAAGTTAAAAATCAAAACCAAAAAATAAAAAAAGGAAACAACTGCAGGTAACTGAACAAGAGGATTGACAATTTCATCAAGTCCATCTCTCTGCGTTTGCTTGGGGAAGACATGATTTCCTCTTAGTTTCTACTTTCTGAATTACTGTTTAAAATATATATTTTTTAATTAAGAGAGGGAGAGAGTGGAAGAAGAGAAGGCTATGGTTTTTGCTTGTACAACTGGAAGAAGCAACAGCAATGGTTAAGACATCAATGTGTACTTTAAATACACCAGTAGCAACTAGCTAGGGATAATAATGAATAACAATATAACCAAAAAAAAAAAAACACAGCTGCTAACGGTTATGGTCTCTTACCCTTTTCTTTTGTGCTGAGCCCCCCCCCCCCCTTCTCCTTTATTCTTTTTACTATTTATTTTATCATTTCATGTTGTCCCTGATGCTAATAACATCTTTGGGGTAAAAAACGTTTTTGGGATGGTGGGAATTAAATTCTTCCAAATATAATAAATAAATGTTACGAATAAACAATGTTTTTTTTATCAATATGGGTGTCCGAGTTATTTTGTGCACATCTAAATTAATTCTGGATCCTGAAGTTAACTTGTGCACATCAAAATTAGATTCATGCATGTTTTGATTGATGGCCAAAATTTACAAGTATAATAACAATCGAATATTTATACATTATCCTTGGATTTAGTAAACAATACAAGCTTATATATTCAAGCATGAATACTAATTTTGATGTGTTTGATTTTTAAATAAAATATATTTTAAAAAACAATCATAATTCCTCTTCCCAATAATCATTAATAAGTGATAGTAGGGCTTGTAGTAATCGGGGGAGGCCATGCTAGAATCTATTCTTTTTCCTTCTTCTTTTCCAAGAGCTACAAACAATACTATGGCGCCGGTGGGCTATGTAGTTAGGGAGATTCATTGATCATACCTTTTTTTTTCTTTTCTGTGTTGGATTATAAGATATAAGATCATAATCCATTGAAAAGAACAAGAACACATGAAACTTGTCGAGTTATGGCTAAGATGTTGCTTAAATTGTATGCATTATTTTCTCATTTTAATTTTCAATGGTGATGGATTGATAAAAAGCAGGTTGGCAGGGCGACAACTCGAAACCCCATCCTTTTTTGTGTGTAGAAAAAGCATTATTTTCATTTATGTTGATATATTAATTACAGAAGCACCACTGCTGAATCCTCGAGAGCTACTAGACCTTGGAATTTATTCTTCTACCATTCAAGGAACATTTTAACAGGCCACCTAGCAGGGAATTCAATCATTGACGAGGCATTTTCTCAGTCAATGGGCGGCCGATATGACATTTGACAATCTATATATTTTCTCCTTGAAAACGTGTGGGGTATACAATTAGCAAAAGGTTATCAATTACCAGGAAGATGAGTGGATGAAGCATATTGTTCAGCACTGCTCATCAGGCCTTTTCTCTTTTTCTATTTTATGATAATTGGACCTTCCAATTTTGCTGATCACTGAGTGATGCTAATTAACCTCTTCTTTTCTTGTCATTAATCCAGAGGAGAGTATCAAGGGCATGCTCTGCTATATATATTTTAAAAAATATTTTTGAAATCCGCACATGAAAAATCATCTAAAAACATTATATTTTTTAGCTGAAATAAAATTTCAAATAATTTTAAAAATACAGTGTCAAAAACCCACGGGTATTACTGGTGCTTGCCGATTTCAAGTTTTCAACATGAGAAAAGGGGGGAGATGGGTCGACAACTTAAGATTGTAACCAGGCTCCCAATTTTGTTAAGGCAAGATGGGACCAACAGAGACGTAGGTGAGAAGTTGGAGCATGCATTCATTCAAGAAATTAAAATAAAGATAAACCCAGCAATTGAAGCAATGTACACAGCAGAATGTTTTGACCCACACGGTGCTGATATACTAGCCAATGCCTCCGTATCTCGTTGTGGACGACACCATATTTTTTTCAATGCAAGAAAATATTAATTGTGTAAATAATATTTTATTATAATATAAATTTAGTCAAAATAATAAATTAATGCAAAATTCGTGTCAAGTGCAAGTTTTCTATAAAATATATGAATTTTAAATCGATATAAATTGATCTGTTTAATAAGTTTCAACGAAATAACCAGCATAAAATTATCATCATCATTAAAAAAGCAAGTCGGTCCCAAGATTTTTATTTATTTTAATTTTATCCTTTGATTGGAATTAATTATATATATTTTATTTTTTATTTTTTATTGTCAGTTCTTATTCTTTGAATTTTTTATTTAATATTAATTCCTTTGATTTCTTTTTGTCATTCTTGGACAATGTTTATTTTTTATCCGTATTTATGCATATATGCTTTTAGTTTTTGTTTTTAATTTTTATTGGAGTTTTATTTTTAATCGGTTCAATTCTGAAATTTTAATTTATGTTGGTGATCATTATAAAATTAATATTGCTCCCTTTTTCACTTTGGTAGTTTTTTTGTGTTTTCTGTTATTTTTATTTGTTCTTTGGATCAAATGATTTTTATGATTTTATTACTTGCGCAATAATAATAATAATTTTAGTTATTATTTTTTAATTGTTTATTTGTAATTTTTTTTTTTTTTAGTTTTTCGGAACAATTTAATGATTTTAATTGTTTGAGCAGTAATGCTAATAATAATTTTAACTATTATAACAATGATAATGATAGTGATGTAGGGATGAATTTTCAATTTATATTTTCATCTTTTTGTGGATAGAAAATTAACTACTCATTTTTGTTATTTAATTATTGCAAGTATTTTCACAATTTATATATTTTTTTTGTGTTTGATTTAAATTTAAATTATAAAATGAACTAATCTTAATACATTGAATTCAATAATCCAGATATTTGAAACAAATAAAGCTATTTTTTAAAAAAAATGCAGTGTAATTTTGTTAAAAAATTAAAAGAATAAGGACCGAAATGAAGAGTAGCATATATTACTAATTTCAATTGGAGGACACAATTAAAACAATATATATATAATATCAATTTAAGGATGCATTTGAAACAAATAAACACTTTGGGACTGAAACAAATAATGACATTTTTAAAGGTAATTGCTGTTTAATTTTGTTAAAAAATTAAAAGAATGAGGACTAAAATGAAAAGTAGCATATATGACATTGGAGGAATAAAGAAATGAAAATAAGTGTACCGAAAATTAAAGGAATAAAAAATAAATAAAAAATCAAAAGTATAAGGACTGAAATGAACACCATCATTTATAATTAGTTATTGAAGGGCACGATTAAAAACAATCAAACTTTCAATTAAAGAAATCAAGAATAAAAACGAAATCAAAACCTCAGGAACACAAATTAACAAACGACATACATTAAGGACCAAGGCGTAAGTTGCGCCAAATGGAGAGAGAAAACAGAAAAAACCTTTCGCCTGAGATTAACCGTATCCCGAAGACGGACATGCGCGCCACTAGTGGATATAGGACAGGGAGGCAAACCAGGAGACACGAAGGAGGTGAAGTTTTGGCCACATGAGTACCCTGCATGCCGCCTTATAGGCGCGTCCGCGTTGAACACTGCGGGGGCGTCCGTACGACGCACCTTGCAGTGTATGAGAAAATAATAATAAAATATTGGCTAATTACTTTAACACCCCTGCACCCAGTCAGAATTGTGAAATAACCGTAGCGGAAAATACAACGCTACCCCAGCTACAGTGCTCGTTTTTGTCTTTTTCAGGGGTTATTGCAGTCAATTCACTGTGCAAAATATTTGGAAAAACCTAGAACACCCCTGGGTCTGGGTGAATTATTTTGTCTTTTTTGGGGGCTATTTGCATTGTTACATTGTGCAACAAATTTGGAAATGTCATCCGTGTCCCATGAAAAATTCAAAAATACCCCGGTCCCCGGGGCTAAATTTTTTTGGTCCTGGGATAAAATGGTAATTTTACTATCGCAATGAATAGTAATCTGAGTCTGTGTGAACAGTAGAAATGAGCATAGTAAAACGCCTACGCGTTTTAGTTTTTAGGTAATTGTTGGAAATTACCATTTATACCCCTCATGACACGCCCATGTTCTTGTTCATTCAAACCCATGATCATGGGGATAGATCATGGGGATCAATTGCCTAATTATCTCTTTGATGGAAGGAGAAAATTGAAAAATAAATTAATGAGAGGGGTCCCTGATCTACCTATAAATAATAGTCTGTGTACTCCATCTACGGCTACTGGTAGGCATAGATCAGAACGTTCCTCTCGTACAACTTTTATTATTTTAAAGTTGTATTGTTGTTGCTGCTTTGAGAAAAGATGTGCTACTGCTGCTGTAATTGGGAATTTATTTTCGATACTTGAGCAACAATGGCTGGAGGTATTTGATTATATTAACATGTGGTATCAGAGCTTGCCTTTATGCTATTTTGCTTAGTACATTGTTAATTCCCGGCCCACAAGTACGGAAAATTTTATTTATTAAAGTTTAAATTTATTAGACTTATTAATAAGTAGTAAATTTCATGCGTGATGCAACCTTTGCCCACAGGTAGGTTGAAATTTATTATTAAATTGACATTGGTTAATTTAAATAAGTTATTTCATAGCAATAAAGTAATTTTTAGTTTTCTTGATAATTGCAATTATTCCTTCCGCTTTGATTGAAATAGTTCCGATGCTAAATAATAATAATTTTTCTGAATGGAAAGAAATTTTTTTTACATTGAGGTGCATGGAATTTGACTTGTCGCTATGTGAGGATGAACCACATACCCTAACGGACTCCAGAATAACGCTAGAGATTGCTAAACATGAATGGTGGGAGCGATCTAATCACTTAAGTCTCATGTTTATGAAATTTCACGTCATTAAAGGCATTTGGGGTTTAATCCAAGAATTCACCAAGGCTAAGGATTTTATTAAAGCAGTTGAGGAATAATTTGTCAGTTCTAATAAAGCTTTAGCCAACACTCTAATGAAAAGGCTATCATGCAAAATATTTGACAATTCCAGAAGTGTGTGAGAGCACATCATGGAAATGAGGGACATATCTGCTCAACTGAAGTCCCTAAAGGTTGATATTTCTGAGTCATTATTGGTGCATTTCATACTTAACTCTCTTCCATCTGAATATAGTCCTTTCAAAATTTCTTACAACACACATAAGGATAAATGACCAGTAAATGAACTTCTGACCATGTGTGTTCAAGAAGAGGAGAGGTTAAAACATGAGAAGCCTTTAAGTGTTCATATGGCTACTCATGATAAGGAAAATGCCAAGAGAGGCAATCATGCTCACAAACTCAAGAAGGATAACAAGTTGTCAATAAAAAAAATGACAAGAAGGATGTTTGTTTCTTCTGCAAGAAGAGTGAGCATATGAAGAAAGATTGCCAAAAATACAAAAGATGGCTCGAAAAGAAAGGTAATATCATATCTCTAATTTGTCTTTTTTTTTTTGTTGAGGCTCCTAGTAATACATGGTGGATTAATTCTGGTCCTACAATCCACATTGTCAACACAATGCAGGGTTTTCTCAACACAAGAGAACCATCAAACCATGAACGACAAGTATATTCTGGAAATAAATTGTTTTCTCAAGTTGAAGCGGTTGGGAGATTTAGGTTGATTTTAAAATCCAAATATGTTTTGGATCTGGATAATGTATTTTTTATTTTATATTTTTCAAGAAACTTAATTTATGTTTTAAAAATACTTTGGGATCTTACAAGAAAATTAGTTTTTCTTTATATTAATTGCAAGCCCATCAAATGGCCCAAAAATCTTGGTTTTTCCAATTTTTTAATCATAAAAACCGAACGGAACTGAAAATGGTCGGTTTTTAATAGGTTATGTTCGGTTTTAGTTTTTTTTTTAAATTACAATTTTCAATTTGGTTATTTTTTATATATATAAAAATTGAACAAAACCAAAAATACTCACTCCTAGATAGAAGTGATTGATGGTAGTGGAAATAACGAGGAGAAGAATATGATCCAGAGTTCTGGGGCTGAAGAGGTGGCGAGCTTGGCGGCTGTGGAGGAGGAAAACGGGGTTTTGGATTTGAACGCGATCACTGGAGTTTTTTTACCTGTCCATTCATACTCTCAGATTGTGCGATGAATTGTGGCCACTAGAGTTTTTTATAAAAAAATAATTCTTTAATTAATTTTTTAAGTATGTTATAATTATTTTGATATATTGATATTAAAAATAAATAAAAAATTACTTTTATTAAAGGTTATTAAAAACGCGAGTTGACTCGCTTACGATTTTGCGAGTCAACTCAATAAAACTGGTTGACTCGGGAAGAAAAATCAAAATCGGTCAAAATCGGTCAAAATCGGGTTGACTCATAAAATCGGACCGAATAGGTCCGATTTTACGAGTTCAAGGTATTCGGTCGGGGCTTTGAGCTTTTTTTTTCAATTTTTCGTTCTTTCACTTACAAATTTCATTTGCAGCTCAAATCAAAATCCTCTCTTCTCTTCTCAGCCAAAAACCCTAAACCATCAGCTCTCACCCCCAAAATCTTCTCTTCTCTTCTCAGCAAAAAACCCCAAATCATCACCTCTCACCCCCAAAAACTTCTCTTCTATTCTCAGCACAAAATCCCCTAAAATTGTCAGGTCTCATTTTGGCCGATCTCCTCCCCAGGACCCCAGCTGTTCTTCTCATCCTTCTCTTCAGTCTTCCCCAAATTGCCGTTGCCGTCGTCGCCATTAAAGGTTAGTGCAAGCTTGATTTTCATTGATTTATAAATCTCAATTGAAATTTTTAACTGTAATATTCTTCTCGGTGTCATCAGTTCATCACATAGAGCTGATATATTATGTATGGCCGTATGGGTTTGATTATAATTTTGAAGGGATTTATGTTTTCAAAGACAGTGTTGGAATTTCTTTAGGTGTATGTTATGATTGCTGTTGAATTTGATTATGTGGTTTGGTTTGTGCCTGACGTTTGATTATGATTGAAAAATTATGTGTTTGTTCATGGAAGGTGAAGATGAGAGTTTAGTGATGCAGAGTTTACTCAAATTCATATACTGTTTCCTAATAGTGGACTATTATCAGCAAAGCATGAGTTTATAACAAAATTCATATACTGTCTTAATTGCAAAATTATTATCATTTGCAAAAGATGAGACTATTATCATTTGCAGCTCGTAAAAATTATTCCTAGCATTTTTAGCATAAATTTGAGAGAATACAGTGAGGTAAACATTGTAAAATAAGTCTGTTGGGCTGTCGGGTAAACATTATTTTTGACTGGGAAAGATTGAGGGAGGCATTTATGTGTTTAATATGTGTTACCATCTCTGTTTGTTTGTTTGTTTTGAAAATGTGAGATTTTTCAAGTTTGAGCATTAGTTAATATTTTCACATACTTGTTTATTGCTAAGAATTGATAGAAATAAGAAGTTTTTAATATCTTAAGCAGTAGAAACTTTATTTGGGTGTTTAATGTAGTTCAGTCTTTGGGGTAAAATACTTTGTAACAGGTAGTTTTCCCAACTTTTGAACTAGAAATTGGAATTTACTGAATTGTCTTTCTCTGCCATCTGCTCATCCTGGCCTGTTCCTTTGTTCACTCTAGAATTTGTTAGCTATTAAAAGGCCATCTTGTAGTAAGCTGTCCCATTGAACCCTTGTTATTGGAATGAAAATTTGGAGACATTTAAATTATTGCACTTTGCTGCTCATTGATGGCGATTGTGCTTTGACCTGACTTTTATGAATAGATGGAGATCAGAAAACTTTAGGTGGTCTCATTAATATTTGCTGCCTTATTGCATTTATTTTTTCCTTAGCCTGGTATTGCTTGACTCTTTGACTCTGTGGAAATCATTTTATAGCATCTATCTAACCTTAGATGTCCAAGTTATCTAACCTTGTTATTATTTCAATGAATTGCAGATTACATGGCATCCAAAAAAAATACTAGTGGCAATAGACTTTATGTGGGATGGCAGCATGATATAGATATTGAAAATAATTCAAGAAAAGTTCAATGCAAGTATTGTCATAAAATTTTCAGCGGAGGCATTTATCGTTTCAAACATCATTTGGCTTGCACTCGAAAGGATGTTGAGCCATGCCAGCAAGTACCAGCAGATGTGAAGCAGATGATTTTGAATGTTTTGGTGAAAAATCAAGAAGCATTTGAGAAGAAAAGAAAGATTTTTCAGTTTTTTAGATGTGACGAAGATGCAAACGAAGATAATGAAATCAACTCAGTTAGCAAGGGAAAGAAACCAATAAGTGGAAGTGGAAGTACTCAAATGACCATCAATCAGATGCTAAAAAAAGATATTAGAGAAGAAGCATGTCAACAAATTGCAAGGTTTTTTTATACTAGTGCGATTCCATTTAATTGTGTGAGAAAACCTGAGTTTGTTAAAGCACTTGAATTAGTTGCAAAGCATGGGCCAGGATTTAAGCCTCCATCTTACCATGATATTAGAGAGAAGTACTTAAAGCAAGAAGTAGATAACACAATGCATTTGCTTGATGACTATACGCTGGAATGGAAACAAACAGGCTGCTCAATAATGTCTGATGGATGGACTGATAAGAAAGACGCTCTATTTGTAACTTTTTGGTTAATAGTCCTAAATGAACTTTTTTTTATCATCTGTAGACACATCTGATATATCCAAAACAGCTAATAAAGTATTTGAGATGTTAGATGCTGTTGTGGAAATGATTGGAGAGGAAAATGTGGTGCAGGTCATTACTGATAATGCTGCGAATTATAAGGCAGCGAGGCAGTTATTGATGGAAAAAAGAAAAAAATTGTATTGCACCCCATGCGCTGCTCATTGTATTGATTTGATTTTGGAAGATTTTGAGAAGAAACTAGAGGTGCATGAAGTAACTATTGGTAAGGGGAGGAGAATCACCACATACATATATTCAAGAACTCTTCTTATTTCCATGCTGAGACATTTCACAAAAAGAAAAGATTTAATCGGGCCTGCTGCCACTCGATTTGCCACAGCATACTTGACTCTTAGATGTTTGAATGATTGTAAGATTCAATTAATGACAATGTTCACTTTCGTCCAATGGAGGTCAAGTAGGTACTCAAAAAGTGAAGAAGGGCAGCAGATTCAAAATTATGTTTTGGATAGCAAGTTTTGGCATGATGTATCTGATTGCAATAAGGCAGCATATCCTCTTATAAAAGTTCTTCGATTAGTTGATTCAGATGAGACACCGGCCATGGGTTTCATATATAGAGCAATGATTGAAGCGAAAGAAAAGATATAAGTGAATTTTGGTTTTGTGTAAAAAAGGTGCAAATTATATTTTATGCCAAATTGCCAATTATTTATTTAATATAACTATTTTTTTATCTTATGCTATTTAGTATTGATGTTAATATCCTAATTTTTTATTTTGTTTTGTAGTTATATCCCTATATGGGATATTATTGATGCAAGATGGGAACTTCAACTTCATAGACCTTTGCATGCATTTGCTTTTTATTTGAATCCTCATTATCGTTATACTACCGATTATAGACAGTACCACAACATTAAATATGGAGTATATGACTGTTTAAATCAGATGGTGCCTAATAAAGCAGAAAGGACTAAAGTTGATCTACAACTTGATATATTCACGGAAGCAAAAGGGTTATTCGGTATTGAGGCTGCCGTAATAGCAAGGGATAAAAAAACTCCAGCTAGATGGTGGGCTTCTTATGGGGATAAATGTCCAGAGCTACAAAATCTTGCAATTCGAGTTCTAAGCTTGACTTGTAGTTCATCTGGATGTGAGCGTAACTGGAGTGCATTTGAGATGGTAAGTTTTTTTTTTTAAGTATAAAATTATTTTTTTCATATTTGATAAGAATCTTATATGTTATCAATTGTGAATTTTTTTTATAGGTTCATACGAAACGAAGAAACCGTCTCCAACAGAAAAAAATGAATGACTTGGTTTTTGTTATGTGTACTTTAAAAATGAATGATAAGGGCAAAAGGCAACTTATTGATTTCGATGAAGGAATAGATGAACTCCCATCTGATGATGAATGGGTGACTGAAAGAGAACATGGTAGTTCATCGAACATTAATTTACTTCAGGCTATTGGTAGTGCAACACAAAGAAAAAGTGGAAAAGAAGACGATGGTGATGAAGAAACTTTTTATGATGTTGAGATGAGTACTCCAGCCACTCAAGTTGATTTTGAAACTTATAATCCAAGGAGTTTAGGGTTAAATATTGTTGGAGTTCGATCTAGTACTACCAATATCGGTGTTAGCACCAGTGGTAGTACTAATAATCCTTTTGATAGAGATGCTATTGATGCAAGTCTAGGACATAGTGAGGGGGATGAAACTGAGGCTGGTTTTAGTTTACATTGCACGCCAGCTGAAGATTTGTTTTAAATTTGTTAGTTTTTATTTTATGAAATTTTATGGACATAATTGTTTTGTAATTTATTTTGCAGTTATTTTAAATCATGAATGAACTTTAACTAATGAAGTTTTATGTCCATAATTATGATGTATTGTATTCATAAATATTTTACTTACGATTTTATAATTTTTCTGCTCACACGATTTTAGCTGTGATTTTACGATTTTTGTACGGACAAATTCAGGTACGATTTTACGATTTTACGATCCGAGTTTCAGAAAGGCTTTCCGTCTCGTGTCAACATCGCGATTTTGACAACCTTGCTTTTATAAATCAAAATCATTTTAAAAAATAACTACTATTACCATGATATGATTTTTTTAATAAAATATAATTTTATTTTTTAATATTTTAGGTGATAAGTGGAAATTATGCAGGGAATCATAAATTTTATGATTTTAGTTCTAGAAGAAAATGTTTAGGTGCTGATTTGAATTTCCATTAAAAATTTAATAATTTGGTAGGGTTTTTTTTCGTGGAAAGGTTTTGAATGCCTTATTAATTAATTAAGGTGTGCATGTTATTTGTTTGGTAATTTTTGTTTTGTTTTTGTACGCATATATATGGACTGAAAATCTGCAAAAAAACATTTGTTTTTTAAGTTTTGCAATTCCTTATTAATCTCGTCAACAAATATATATATTATTGAACAAAACCACTGCATCATGAATAATCAAGTAAACTTTGATAATATCATTATTTTTTATGAATGTCTTAGAAATAGTAAGGAAGATGAAGGTAACAAAACTAATTTTAGTTTACATAATACACTAGCATAATATCTATTTTAAATTTGTTAGTTTTTATCTAATAAAATTCATGGACATAACTGTTTTGTAATGTATTTTTAAGTTATTTTAAATCATGTATGAAGCTTAAATAATAAAGTTTTATGGCCATAATTATATTGTATTTAGAAATATTTTAGTTATAATTTTACAATTTTTCTACCAAAATGATTTTAGTTGTGATTTTATGATTTTTTATACAGAAATATTTTACATATAATTTTACAATCGGAGTTCAAATGTCAAAAAAAAGATTTTTTATGTCTTGTCAAAAAAAATGATTTTTTATGTCTTGTAAAAAAAAATGATTTTGATGATGACAAGAAGTGAGGCTTAAAACTATTTTAGTTTTTTTTAGTGTATTTCTATGCTTCAATCCTGCCGAGTTTGCTTAGGTGTAACTATGGACATTTTTTTAAGCAAAAACAAATTGTAGACCCGGGTCATTGAGTTAAATGGGTTCAATAAGATTTGTTAATTCAATAATATATATAAATATATATATATATATATATAAAGCAAATGACAATGACTAATAAAAAATTAAAAACTTGCTAATATTATGAAAAGTTAACCTTTAAATGTTGAAAAAATAACAATAACCTTTAAATGTTGAAAAATCTCAATAATCTTATTTGATAACAATACAAAAAATGAGTGAGAATGAGAGAATCTCATAACGATCTGAATTAGGGTTCTAAGAGTATAAAGCGAGATTTAAAAAAAGAATGATGCTTAATGGCATTCTTTCTAGAGTACACAGAGTGGAATTTTGGAAAGAAAAATACCCACTTTGATACTCCCAGCCAATGGTCTTGGAGGTAGGGATCTAGTAGGAGGTGGCATGCTTATGGGCTGAGTTAAGGAAAAGGATTTCAGGCGAGAAAAACCCACACATCATTCGATGAATTAGAAACCTATTCAAATCCAGGAGAGGAAACTCATTAGAATTGATATGTGAAGGAGGAGAAACATTTTGACCAAACGATCTACGAAAATCTATTAAAGTTGCAGGCATGTCAGATATGGCTTCACGAGACTCTTGATAATCATATGGTGTTTTCCTATCAAAATTTTATGGTGTTCAGGTTGTAACTCGTGATGTTTTATTAGTTACTAACTTTGACTCATTTTAAAGGAAACAAAAACCCAAATGAGAGTAAAAAATGAATTATAAGAGGGTCAGTGATTTTCCAGAAAACAACAGTCGAAGCATTTACATCATAGAAACTGATAATCTGCTGGTTCGTGGAAGCAAACTTGAGATCCACCCTATACTCACACCAGGAATTCTCTTCCGTTAAACAGTCAAATCCATTCATAAGGATGAACAAAACGGTGAAAATCAACCTCAAAGTGCATCTCCAAATTGGGCACTTCCACCCGAAAAAAACACTAGAATGGAACATGACTGGAGTCAAGAAATTTGTTCTCTTTATTTACACCTTCGACTGGTGCCACTCATCTTAGGACAAATGGTCTTGAAAGTTGTTTTCCACATTTACAAGTGGTTAAAAACATGCAAACTCAACCATAACATTTGAAACAAACATCCTTACCATTGACTTCTCTCTCATCTTCAACACTACAAAAGTCGTGTGATTTTCTCCATGCACCTAACATTTTGTTGTCTTCATGCGATTCTACAAGAATAAAACATTACAATCGAAATGCAATTGCCTGGGGCAAGACTAGGTTCCATTCGTGTTTAAAATCTACTATATCAAGTGCATGTACCAAAAATAGATGAGAGACTACAATTGAATAACAGTATACACTTTTCTGATATCCATCTCCTTCTAACCTAACAATTTGACATTTCACTGTATTCCTAATGTTCCTACGGAAGCCAGCCTTGTCATCAAACAGCACTAAAAGTAAAAAGTTTTGCAAAGTGAAGATACCTGAATTCTAAGTTGCAATACATGAATGAACAGGAAGTATGCCTCAAAAATCAGAAGAAATGAACCAAAAAGCACTTCAAAATCAATTTGGCTGGTTGAGATCTTACAGTTTGCTGCTCCCACAGCAATAGCTGTCATCAATTCTCCCATTTAATTACCCACCAACGCACAAACTTAAATTGCTGAACATCCGCTTTTCAAAAGCACTGGAAATTCTGTAGCAGCCATTCAAAATTGCCAAATAGCAAAACAGAGAGAAGAAAAAAAGCAAACTGCTAGGCTCTATATCTCGGTTAGGCATCAACCGGACCAGACACTATTTAACATGTTTATGCTGCTTCTTTGCTGATAAGAGAGAGCCTGGTGAATTGACAGCCTCACGCCTATAGCCATTGGTTAATAATTCACATTCTGATTCATCATCATCACTATTAATGTTACCTGGACTAGACCTATTCTGGTTTGCTCTGCGCTGCAAAAGAAATACATTGTAGTAGTAACTCACCAGATCTTCCCTTCCCCTACCAGGGAAACATTTGAATATCTCAACCCAAAAATTCTTATCAGGCGAGAGAGGATTTGACCTCACTGTAGATCCAAACTTCTTTTGTTCTTCCTTCGTCCAGGAGAGTTTAACTTCTTCACCCATCCTATCAAATCTCCACTGATTAAAAGCCTTTGCCAATTCACGCATCACTCTCAACCTTCGCTCAGCAATGTGAAATCTGACACATTCTATAGATTTTGGCACTTGGCATCCGCATGCATCTGACCTTCCCTTACCAATAGGTTCCCTTTCAATAATAAATTTGTTAAATGAAGTTTCAAGTGGCCAAACTCGAGTCCCAAGCCACTTTGGGTCACTTTTGGAAACCACACCAGTCCACTCTGGTACTTCGGCCTGAAAAACTGGCCCCACTGGAATTCTCTTTGTAATTCGAAAGTCAAGCACTGAATGTTCAGTAGAAGAATCACCATCATAAACCCCACCCATGCAAGAGTCTGAATCAGTTTGAGTGGCAGCAGAAGATGACTGTGAACAAACATGTGCTTGAGATGATGTTTCCCCAGGAAGTGGCTTCTTTCTGCATTTTAACCTCTCTCTGAGATTGTAACTAGATCCAGCATGATCATCATACCTACATGGATGCATCTTTGGATTTTTCTACAAAGTGGTAATACATTGTGACTTACAACATGAAATGAATTGGAGATGCATGGATTGTCATGGTATTAAAATAAACTGAGCTACATAATAATATTTGCATGCATAAATGTAAGCATAAGATGATTAGAAAATTAAGGCATTAAACTTAATGGGGCATCACAATCAGCAGCCAACCCATAGCAGGACACTTTCCATTAAAAAAAATGTATGTGTGACCTAAAATCAATTTTAACATAGACACAGCATAAACAACCAGTGACCTCATTTTTAAGCAGAGCCTATAAGGTGACAAGTTCAAAAGCTGCAAGGGCCAAAATACTAAGTAAATTAGAAATTCCCTTGCCAAAAAGGTAAGATAGCACATGATGAGAATATGTTGTCACCTGGAAACTGTTTGGCCCTAGGTGAATGCATTACAAGAGATGGTAAAAATCATTGCAAAGAGGCAAATGGCCATGTATAGAATCGGATGAAACCCTTATAAACTCATTCCACACATTGTAGCTTTGGATAAAACAGAAACTCAATGGCCAAAAAGTTCAACAACAATGATCAGAAAAATGAGTAGTTACACTGTTCTGTGAAGGAATGAACAAAACAGAAGAAAAAGTATGACTACGATAGATAATGTCTGTGTCTGCTCATCATATCTATATACAAGAAATCATAAATCGATATTTACAAACATCCAGAGATGTAATTTTAACCAAATAATAATTAAAGTAGATACACAACACCATCTATGAAGGACAGTAAGCTCTCAGTCTCCTTTACTAACAATAGCATACCTGCCGAAAAGAGCCTTCTGCAATTGAGGTTGAATCAACATTTCTTTTCAGAGACAATGCCTCCCGAGTCAACAACACCTGCTTCCAGCATTCCTCATTCCCATAAAATTTCCACTTTGACCACTCAGGTAAAGATCCAACCAAAGGATCACATGGATCCCTTGCGATCCCGGTAAGCCAGTTCAGCATTCTAGGAATGGACTCTCGCTTCCTCTTACGACTAGAAACAGATTCCTTAGAAGTTGCTATATCCAGTTCCTCACCGTTATCACCCTTATCTCCTTCTCCATCATCAATTTCCACCACCACCACACTCTTCACCTCATCCTCATTTTCCACCTTCTCACTTTTCCTGGAATCAGGGATCAAATTTTCACCAACATCCTTGCATTTCACATTCCAGTTTGAAAAGGAATCATCCACCATGCCACTCTTTACCACATTATCACCTGATTCACAAACTTCCACGTGATCAACACCACTCTTAGTTGAGTCTATATGCAAAGATTCTTCATCCTTGACAAACTTCTGACTCCCATAAGACTCCACCTCAGCATCCACATTCAACTCCGATTTCAATTCCAAAATTTCCTTCTCTGGCATTTCTGATAACAACCCTTTGAACTCGGCCCCTAATTCCATTACAACCCCAACCACACTAACCCCTCTATCACTCAACTCTGTGTTGAATTCTATACTGTCAACAAGAAGCCTCTGTAACCACCTCTCCAATGCGTCTAAGTACTTAATGTAGACCACTTTCACACCCGGCACAAGATTCAATCCAAACCCAGACTCGTGAGCAACTAAACCCCACAACCCATTTTCGGAAACGACATCATATCCACCTTTCTCTCTCACAACTAAAAACAGTTTAAGCAAATCTACAAACTGCCCATTTCCAAGCATTGGTGGTAGAGTCCATAAGCAAATATCTAACCCACAAATCTCTTTGAAAAATGACTCTAAAAACTTATCAAAACAACTCCTGAGCTGGTAAATGAGTTTGGTTTTTACAACGGACCCTTTTGATTTCGGCTCAGGATCCACCCAAAACCTGTTCGGAGCTATCTTTCTTCGTGGGTTTTGTGAAGAATCATTAACTATCATTAACCAACCTGCCATTGTTTCAAAACCCTAAAAATAGGTTAGTTGTCCTCTTTGTTATCATAAACACAACAACTAAAACAAAAGGTTATTACTAATAAGCAACAGTCATTTAGAGAAAAAGAAGCTATCATATGCACGATTTTTGCGAACAGGTCGTATTTAGAAGATGGGGTTTTGGCGGGAAATCTGGAGCTGATCTAGGGTTTTGAAACGCCTGAAAAAAATAATTATGGTCCCTCTGTCTCTCTCTCTCATGGATTTTGTGTATTTAGAGAGAGAAGAGGGAAAGAGCATGTGCAAATGGAGGGCTAGAAAATAAGTTTTGAACAGACAGAGACCCTTAGTTTTCAATATCTAAAAATAGTAAAGTTTTGGGGTTAAAGAGAAAAATAGAAAGAAAGATAGACATACCAGAATTTTGTAGGTTTTGTTTGTATGAGACTTGTGGGGTTTAAGTGACCACTGGTGAGGTGGTGATTACTGCCTTGACCTTTGGCTTTGGCCTTTTCTCTCTCTTTCTTCTTGCCCCTCTCCCTTTCTTCCTCCTATTAGAGCCTCTCTCTCTCTATTTAAAGGAATTCTTGGGTTTAATTTTTGATGTCTAAAGCTCTAATTAAAAAGAAGAAGAAACTTTGAATAGAGGAGGTTTTGAGAATTGTGGCCACAAGGGCTCTTTATTTATAGTGTTCATATATTTGACTTGGACTTGATTAATTATTAACTCTTGAGTTAAGTTAAGAAAATGGGTTGATGGTAAAGGGGTGAGTATATTTTAGAAACCAAAAATATTTTTAGAAGGTCAAATAGTTTCTTGAGCTAATGAATTTTTTCCATAGTTTTTTAATAAATTTAAATTTTTTTAATTATTAAAAATACAAACAAAACTTGATTAGCTCACAACATATCTACAAGATGATTATTTATTGATAGGACAAAATAGATAGTAATTAATTAAATAATAAATATCAATTTAGAATGATAATAATTAAATAAAAAATTTATTAATAAATAGGTTGCTGAAACAACTAATTTTCAATTCTTTTTTTCTTCCAATCAAGCCCTTATACAACCTAATTAGAAGAAATTAGGCTTGAGAGTATAATAAAAATACAAAATTGAAAGCCATAGGATTAAAATGTTAAAAACATAGAAAATATACAACTACCCCTATGTTAGCGATAATTTTATTTTAGTACAAAACTCATTTTCTTCATTTTATAGCTTTTGAATTAGATAGATGAGATAGAAAACTTCTTGAAAATAACAAAGAGAAAAAATTTGGTCATTTTAGCCATTTTTAGATATGAAACTCATCGGGTTTTTTATGTCATATAGTTTTATTTAATGATAAAAGTTTAGATAGTATGGCTTTTGTTAATAAACATAGATCAATTTTCAATTTCATTTTTTATTTGGTTTATTTTAATTTTGTAGATGATTTTGAGGTGTTTTGTAGTTAAATGATTCATGGTGGTTTGTATGGTGTTTAATAGGTGTTTTTAGGTAAGAAAAATGGTTGAAAATGAAATTTTAACCTAAATACTCACCCCTTAATTTTTCAAACACCACAATGATAATAAACAAGCCCATACATGTTAGACCACTCAAGTCTGCTTGTTCAAGATCTTTTTTTTTCTTTGGATTGTTTTTTTCAATTTCATCATTTAATGTTAGATTTTTATTGCTTTTTTTTTATTGTTGTTGTTTTTATCACATTTATTCTTCAATGTTTGGTTGATATTGAAAAGGTTTTTATATTTTATTATCACATGATAAAATAAAAAATAATTGAAGATGATGAAGTCCATGATCCTAGCTAGGGGTTTGACAGGTTAACTCGTGTTAACACAGGTTGTCTTTTTTTTCCTTTGATTTTTTCCTTTGAACTTTCAAAGTTGATAATGTCATATTTGAGCAACTCTCACATGATTTAATTTAAAACATGGGTTAGGAAAAAATCAAGTCAGGAGTTTTCAAGTTTAACCTTTTGTACCAAGTTTATTGACAACACTAAAAACTTTCATATTGCCTAGATGTTATTTTTTATGATTTTTTTATCCAAGTCACAACATAACACTAAAAGTGACCTAGTTTATATCTTTTATTAAAATATTTGAAAAAAATAGAGTTGGTTTAGCTATTAATATACAAGTTAGATTAATATGTATTTTTTAGGCATTTGATAGCATCTTTGTGTCGTAACACAATCGATTAGTACTCGTGTTTAGTATAATACCTTGAGTTTGACCCATGTTAGGAACAACTTTTCGTTTTATAGACAATAGATGACCCATTGTCTGTCTTTTTTTTAAAATAAAAAGATAACATGTCATTCACTCCTTATATATATATATATATATATATATATATATATATATATATAACAGGGTCAAGTGTGTTGACCGCCCTTGTGCACAAACCTTTTTTTTATTTTGTCCCTTTATGTTTTTTTTAGTTTTTAGTTTTTTTTTCAATTATATCTGTTATAGTATTTTTATTAAATTTTATCCATCAGTATTAGATTAATAATAAATAAATTTCATGTTTCAAGTCAAGAGTTTTCAAGTTTAACCTTTTGTACCAAGTTTATTGACAACACTAAAAACTTTCATATTGCCTAGATGTTATTTTTTATGATTTTTTTACCCAAGTCACAACATAACACTAAAAGTGACCTAGTTTATATCTTCTATTAAAATATTTGAAAAATATAGAGTTGGTTTAGCTATTAATATACAAGTTAGATTAATATGTATTTTTTAGGCATTTGATAGCATCTTTGTGTCGTAACACAATCGATTAGTACTCGTGTTTAGTATAATACCTTGAGTTTGACCCATGTTAGGAACAACTTTTCGTTTTATAGACAATAGATGACCCATTGTCTGTCTTTTTTTTTAAAAAAAAGATAACATGTCATTCACTCCTTATATATATATATATATAAATAACAGGGTCAGGTGTGTTGACCGCCCTTGTGCACAAACCTTTTTTTTATTTTGTCCCTTTATGTTTCTTTTAGTTTTTAGTTTTTTTTTCCAATTATATCTATTATAGTATTTTTATTAAATTTTATCCATCAATATTAGATTAATAATAAATAAATTTTCATGTTTGTTTTATCATATAATAAAATTAGATAAAAATTAAATCGACCTAGTGGAGTCTATTACTTGAGTCATGGGTTTGATGAGTTATCTAAGATTAACTTGATTTTTTCCCCTTTGGACCTGCTAAGATGACAAGGTCATATCGAGACAATTCTCACACAATTTATTTTAAAACCTAGGTTAAGCAAAGAGTCAAGTCGGGAGTTTTCAAGTTCAAACCATTGTACCTAGTCTAACGACATTGCCAAAAATTACATGTGGTACAAATATTATTTTTAAAAATTTAAAATTTTTTAGTCCAGACCATAGTTAGAGCACAAACTATAATATAGAGAAACATTGAATATAAATAGAAGTCTCTTACATCTACACTTGTTTTTATATGTTATTTGTAGGATAGAAAGATATGTGCTTAATAAGTTCTTAAAATGGTGGCATTTGATTATGGTGATGTGTTTAAAGGTTGAATGGTAAAGATAACACATTATTTATTTCTATCACGTTATAGCTAGGTCTTAGTTTATCACAAGAATAGGCAAGAAATTATAATTTTCGAGTGCTCTTGAGAATTTTACTAAACTTAGTTTTGTGTTTGAACCTAAATCTTTGATCAATTAGATATGATTATATATATATATATATATATATATATAAATTTAAAGGCTTTAAGACCATTTTTCTCAAAAAATTATACACAAACTCTCTTGATAAACCTTTGGTTAAAAGATCTTAAGTATTTCCTTTGACTTTGTCATAACCCAATTATGGGTTATTCCCCTAAATCTATCCAAAAATAATAATAATAATAATAATAATAATAATAATAATAATAATAATAATAATAATAATAATAAGGGTCGGCAGAAAAATCAAGTTGGAAATTTTATATGTTTTCGAGAGCTCGATCGTACCTCTTTTATGCCCATAAATGAAGGAAAATGTAGATTCAAGGTTAAAGTAATTTATTATTAGATAAATCTACATAAAAATTAAGTCAAAAAACATAATTATATTTTATGGGTCAGTTTGATTTAATCGCCGACCAATTTAAAAAGTGTAATTATATCTAGGAATTAATTTAAGACCCAGTTTGAGGATTTAATGAAACACAAGGACTTAATTATATTTTAAATGGGTCAAATTAATTTTATTAAGGGCTTAATTGATGAGAAGTTAAGTTTGGAAGCCTAATTTGGGTTAAACTAAGAAGATCAGAATTTTCAGAGACGAAATTTCTGGGTGAAAATCGGAAGTCAAAATTAAAGAAAAAACATAGTTCATCCCAGTTTTCCTCGTCATAAAACTTCTTTTTGTCACAATACATTTTTAATATTATTTCATTTTTTTAATAAAAACACTTACATGTCGAGGCATTAGCGGCAACCATGTTGTGCCCATGCCGGCAGCCATGCCAGCAGCCAACTCCCACTCCTACAACACACAACACACCATCCTTGGATATCACTCTCATACCTGCAAATTTCACACATTTACTCTATAAAAGGAGAGAATATTTACGACAAAAAGAGGGGAGGGAAGAACACTTAAGAGGTTCATGAAATAATACTGGAAAAACTGAGAAGAATACAGAGAAAAAATACACACAAACGAGGAAGACAACAACAAAAAAACTAAACAGAGTGGGGGGCGAACACAAAGCAGACGGGCCAAAACCCAACAGTTCCACCACCGGTAGAGCAACAACTTCTTCCTAACAACGACAGGTAACCGTCAACCCTGTCTCCCTCGACAACCCTCTCTATCTTCACTGTCAGCCATGACCGGTGACCATCACTCCATCACAGATGCAGCGTCAGCACCCTCAATTTCTTTCAAAAACTACTATCATGTGGCTCCCATCTCCTTTGCTAGCTCCAGCAACACCCCTCGTCCGCTCGTACACCAACTATTCCATCGGCATCGACGACTTCTTCCCCACGCCAGCAACTCTCCCGACAGGCTCAACCCTTCTTCTCTAACATTGGCAGTGCGCAATGGTAGCAAGCTCCAACACAGACCAACCGCTTTCCACGCTCCTCTAGGCCATCAAAGGCCACTATTTTTGTCGCCGCCTCCATTGAAAGAACCACCTCGTCCTCCTCTACCCGGTGGTAGTAGAAGTTAAGCCTCTCGTCACCCCGTTAGTGTTCACGTGAACAGTGCAACAATTTAGTTTTTTTTCCTTCTTTAATTGTGGCCTGGGTCGGGTTGTTCTCCACCCAGCCTAGTCGCTGGACGAGTCCAACCCAAGCCCAGCAGAGTTAAGCCTTTTTAGTCCAACTTGGTTGGGCTAACCCATTTTAGTTAGGCCAGGCCCAATAATTTTTTTTTTAATTAAAAAATTGCATTTAAAAAAACAAAAAAATGTGTAGTTTTCATGCATACGGTCGAATTCCAAAGTTTTTCCAAGCATATTTTTCATAAAAAACAAATATAACATATTACTCATGTTTTGAAACAAAAATTGGATATCGTAACCAGTTTATGATTATTCGTTGGAATTTGGCCAAAATATCAAAAAAATATTTTTCTTTAGCTATCGCAGTGTAAAATTACATTGTAAAGTACACCTGCAGGAAGAAAAAAAAGCTTTTAAAAAAAAATGTTGCGTAAATTTTTTAAGACTTTAGAATGGTCAAGTTTTCGACTCCCCAATGAGGTAGAGATTTTCTCACGAAGAGAGATCTACTTTGAACCTTAGAAAAGATCAACAAATAAAAAATTGACTTAGAAAAAAACAATGCAGCTTACTTTAGGTAGGGTGCACTGGGGTGATGCGTCTTCTCCTAGCACAAGAAGTCCTCTTATCTAGAATCTCGCAGACCCATGGGTTTCCTAATGATCTCAATACTAGGTGGCGACTCTCAAGAATTATAGTTGTAATTTTGCAACTATAAAACACTCTCTTTTCACCGCTCACCGTCTCCCCTCCGGAGATGGCAGAGCACGAAGTGCGAAAAAAATTCATTGTGAAAGACTTTACAAAGTCACTAAAAATAATTTCATTTAAGAGAATATATTAATGATATTATATATGCATGTAAATATATATTCTTATCATTATACATAAAATTGTATGTCATTCCAATTGCTTACAAACTTTCACAATTGAAATAAATAGTTGACACTAGTTTTGGCTATCATGGAACATTCTCTAAAAACTTTCCAAGTCATTTGATTTCATTTCTTGCTATATTAAGAATAATTAACTTTGATTTCATCATGGATTTTGTGATACATATTTATTTAAAGGATTTTCATGACACAACTACTTCACTAAGTTTGAAGACATATCCACTATTGGTTTTTAAGTCCTTAGTATAATATATCCAATTGGTATCATTATACCGTTCAATACCATAAGATAATTAGTATAATATAACCTATAGTTTAAAGTATGCATTAAATACTTGAGTATCCTTTGTATAACTTTCCAATTGTTTATATTTAGATGACTTGTAAATCTATTCAATTCTCTAACCAAATAAGCAATATCAAGTCTTTTACATTTATATTATACATCAAGCTTTTAATTATTCAAAAATATTTCAATTGGTCTACCCCCTCTTTTTTATTTTTTAAAACAATAAACACTTATATTCATTGATATTTTTTATAATTCTATGTCTTTCGTGCAAAGCTTGCTAGTTAATATTTTCTTAGTAAACTTGATCATGAAATAATTACTAACCAAAATAAGCATATCTTTAAATTAAGACAAACAATGAGAAAACCTTTATCTTTGTTTTTTTACATAAATATATTTATAAACTTAGTTATTTTCAAACTTATTTGACAACATAGCCTTGTCAAACTTTTCATGTCATTGTTTAGGCTCTTGTGTTTAAATCATGTAATAATTGACAACCTTACAAACTTTTTTCTTGTTCATTAGTAACAAACCCCTCATGTTGTTCCATAAAAACCTGTTCATCAAGCATCAATTAAAAAAGTTGTTTTTACATCAATTTAATATATTTCAAGCTTGTTAATAGTTATGATGAATATTAATATATGCTTGAAAGTTATTCTTGACACAAGTAAATATTTATCAAAATAGATCACACCTTCTTGTTTTCTAAACAAGTTTAACTTTATATTTGTTAAAAGTGCCATAAGTTTTCATCTTCTTTTTTAATATTCATTTATGACCCACTAGTTATCTTATGTGATTATTTATAATGGATTGCATATAGAATAAGACATTGCATTGAAATAGGTTCAATACTTTTTTTTCTCTAACAAGTAAGTTAGAAATCAATTTTAGGTTATTTCCTCTTTTACTTCTAAACTAAACCTCATCATCATATGCTTGATGATGATTACCTAAGCTTGGCTCGATCATTTTTTCAAATAAATGGTTTTTTTTTCTGTTTTCTTTCATGGAAACACATCTTCAAATAATATAGTATTATTTGATTTTATAATAGTATTAAGATGAATATCCTCAATATTTGTCTTATGTACAAGAAATCAATATGTACCACTATTATATGCATATATGATAAATACACCATCCTTAATTCTTGGTCATATCTTGACCCTTTTAGGATCATGTGTTACTATATATCTTTGTAAGACACCCCTAAAATTTAAGGTATTTACAGGAATGTCTTCTATATTGTCATAATTTATATGGTTTATTTCTAATTTTATATGAGGTATTTTATTAAAAATATATTTGGCAATTAAAATTGCATCCCCTATAAGTTCTAAGGTGCTATCAAACTTATTAACATGTTATTAATCATTTCTTTTAATATTCAGTTCTTACATTCCACAATGCTATATTTGTTATGGTGAATAAAATATAATGGTTTGGTGGATAATACTATCTTTGAGAATAGAATTTATCAAATAGTGCTTTGTATTATCCACCTCCATTACTTCTTATCATCTTTATCTTTTTAGTCAGTTGATTTTCAACTTTATTATGGTAATGTTTAAATATTTCAAAAAAAATTATCTTTTCTTTTTAACAAATATGTATAATAATACCTTATGCAATCATCTATACAAATAATATAACATTTTTCCCACTTCTAGTTTGCACTAGTTTGAAATTACTATTATCCAAGTCAATTAAGTCCAAAGATTCATTTAAATTTGTTTTCATAGGTGTGCCTGACTTAACCTATTATTTATATTTTCCCTTAATTTCATTATTAGTATTTCATTGAATTTTTTTTTAATTTTATCATTCCATATATATTTTCTTTTTAAATCAGTTTTATATTTTCTATCATATAATATTTTTTGAAAAATGTTGTATCTGTTAGAGTTCATGATCTACATTATGAATTTAGTAGGTTTACTTGAGTTAATCTAATATCACTATCTTAATGTTATTTTAAATCATCATTATTTTTTATATATGTTTAAAATAATTTTATTTTGGCCAAAACTAACCAAAAGTGTTGACACCATATTGTCTTAAAAAAAGGCTCCTATTTTTCTTAAATTTTGGTCCATTTATCTTCAATATTGTTCAAAAGAATAAAATCATATATTTATTTTCATGAATTCATGTATAAACCCAATGTTATGATTTTTTTTTTGAGACATGGATGACAATATAAAAGGTAAATAGAAACAAATTATGAACTCCAAATCCCAACAAATATAATATTGAAAGATAAAATTAAAAAAAAAATATTGATGACCAAAGCTAAAAAAAAATATGACTAGAGTTGACACCATATTTGTTTCAATGAAAAAGACTTCCATTTCTCTAATTTTAATTTTGATCCCCTCATTTTCAATCTCTTGCAAACAATAAAATCATTTTTTTCCTGTGTAATCAAACACTGGGTCAATATTAGGACCTTTTTTCTTTTAGAGTGCATAACCATATAAAAAGTAAATAAAAACAAACTATCAACCTCAAATTCCAATAAACAAAGTATTAAAGAATAAAAAATAAGTAAATAAAGAAAAAATACTAAGATGGAAAAAAACACTATTCAAAACCATAGTAATTTCCCTCTTAGACTATATAGTACATTGTTGAGGCATTTTAGTTATTTTTAAAACGTTTTTAATATTATGCCCAAAAGGATAATAAAGAAACTTCTAATGCATGGTTCAAAATGAGAACTTGAATCTATTTATCTATTTTTAGGGTGTTTTTAATGGGAAAAAAAATGGATTTTACATAAACATACTGTAATCACTTTAGATAAATTAAAATCACCATAAAATTGTTGAAGTTTATAGAGTTATTTTTGTTTTCACAATTAAAACTTATAACATAAAATAACATAGCTTAAAGAATCTAGATTACATCAATTATTTCTTAAAAAACTATATTTTATTTAATTTTATAAAAGTCTATTTTAAATCTATCTATATATATATATAAAAAATATTATTTTTTATAGTAAATTATTATAAAAATAATATTTATTTAAATTTAAATCTATTTTAAAGTTTAAATAAATCAATTTAGGATTTATTACAGATGTATTGTTAAAACCTAATTCAAAATCAATTTGGGTTTATATATATATAAAAAGCATTAAAATAGGGGGTTATCTCATTTCAGAATGCATATTGGGCTTGCCACCTGAATCATATCCCAACCCTCCCCCACCGTACTTAATTCTTCTCTTATCAGCTCCCATCAACCTTCTCATGGCCCCTAACCCATGTTTTCTTGGTTGCCTCTCTCTTATTCACATGTTGAAGCTACCAAAATGAATAAAAAAAAATGAAGTTTATTATTGTTATGCTGACTTTAGGCATGAAAATGGATACCTATGGATCATAATATATATATATATACTCTATTTATTATAGATATTTTTTTATATTCATAAAATATCTATCGAACTTTGGGTGTCTATATAAATATTCATTATCTATTATTATTTATTATTCAATGAAAAATAAAATACTTAATATATATAAATATAATTGTTTACAATTTAAAAAATAAAATTAATCTAATAAAAGGATAATAACCCATTATATATATATAGCAATCATTCTCATTTCCTTAATAAAATAAACTATGCACTCCCAATGTCTATATGTTATTTGTTAAATCCTTAAAAGAACATTATTTAGTACAATTTCTATATTTCAAATATTAATTTAAATTTGAAAATACTGATAAAAACTAATTCTATTTTTTCTGATAAAATAGCTTAATTCTTTTCCCATAAGGTAATTAATTTCCAAAAAAAAGTTCTTAAATTGTCAGGGTAAGTTAGAAATTAAAGAGAAAGCTGCCATTACTGAAAGAATGTAGGCGAGATTGCAATTACTGAAAGCTAGAAACGGGGTTCACGGTAATTTAGTAAAATATGAAGTTAGGGCCGGAAATAAACAGAACTGTACAGGCATTGACAATATAAGGAATTAAAAAGGGTGTCAAAGAAAAGGATGGAAAGGTTATAAGGAATTGCAACGGAGGGTTCCATTTTTAGTAAATATCAGAAGCCACCCTAAACTGGATCCCAGCAAAGAATCTAGAAAACAAAACAAGAAACGCCGTGTTTGGAACGAGGGAAAGTGGGCATTTACGTGCTGTGAAAACACAAGGATTTTACTTTATTTTTTTAAGAATATGACTTTAACTGTTACATCAACAAATTTACCTTTAATTTTCTTTTTTTTTTAAAAAAAAACAACATTAATTTATTTGATTACAACATAATTTTACCATTCAAAAATCCCCTTCCTAAATGATCAAAATGATTTTTTTTTCAAAAATACATTAAAATAATATTATTTAAAAAAAATAATTTTTGATATCAACACATCAAAATGAACTAAAAAACACACAAAAAAAAATTTAAAATAAAAAATAAAAATAAATTTTTTTTCAAAAACACTTTTGAAACACAATATTAAACGTCCTTCTTCAAACCAAGTGAAAAATACTCCTTGATTTGTGTTCCTTCATTTTATTTCCATGAAAACACATACGAGAGGATTTTGATTTTGATTTTATCCTTTTCTCTTCCCATCCTACTTTTGTTTTCTTGATTTCCATCCTATATAAAGTTTACAGATAATGAAGTTAAAAAAAACCCCAGTAACTTAGAAACAAGTACTCTGTGTTGAATAATGAGTTTATCTTTTGATTCTAGCTATTTAATTCTTTCTTATTAGCCAAGATGATAGATGCTCTTAAAGGATGATTAGCACTTTCCAAAAGTCCTCTTTGGTAGGTTTAAGGACTTCCAAATGCTGTGCAAGCATCATTTTGGAGAAAGAGAGATTGCAATAATATTTCACATACAACACAGAATAAAAATTCTAAACCTCTTGTTTGAAGGATTGATGTTGTATAAATATAGTCTATAAATTTTGTCCTTTTATGAAAAGAAGAGGCTGAAAAGTAATTTTTATAGCATCAATAAGGAATGAATATTCATTACACATCATTAATGATAGATAAATATTCCTTACATATCATTAATATTGATGAAAATATGGCAGGTCATTAGAAGATTTTTACACTACACCTAAAGATTCGAGAAATAAATATCATTGACCTTAACATTTTACGGGTTATAAGAACAAACAAACGAAGTCTTGTGGTCCAAAAACATGGTCTAGAATAATTAATAGTTCTAAATTTATTTGGGCTTGACATAATATCGAGTTTAAGAATGTTGAGTTTGGAAGCTCACCAGATCTATATACATTTAGGCTCAGCGACACACTATGCCCAAATTAAAGATGTTGGGTTACCTTCCACTATTTTAAATATGAATTTAGACAAAAATAACATACATACAACATGTTGATCCTTCAAGTAGTTTTATTTTCTTAGGCAAGTAGGGTAATATAAGGCTTGAATTCAAACCTTACCCATTTTAGTTACAAAAAAAAGTTGGAAAAATAGGACAACACTTATAAAAAGCATCTGAATTTTGATGAAACTAAATTCTAGAATTATTTAATACACCGCCTAAATTCTTGAATTGGGCAATGAAAAAAAATACAAATATCCAAGTACACAAGAAATTTCTTAAGGAGTTTGTGGTGTTTGGAGAAATTTAAGTGGTGATGTATATGTTGGTTTGATTCATATCGGTAGATAGATGGTTCTGTTCTTGTCCACCCCATTTTCGCATTCGTTCAGATGCTTGTTCAACCTGAAAATTCAACTCTAAATCATTAGATTCAAAAGTTGAAGAACAATTAAAAAGGAGAAGACACAGATATAAATAAATATATCTCCACAGAATCACAGTTAGGAAGTGTAAGCATAGTACTCACCTCCTTGTTCCAGTTGGTTTTATAAACAATATAAATAAGGACCAATGTCTGCAGGCAAGTCCCAATAATCATGCCTATCCAAATTCCCTGTAAGAAACTCACTTAGTATATACATATACATATGACGAGTAGTATCTGATGAACTACTCTGGTGTATTAATCAGTTCTGATCCATACATAGTTGCAGCAGTTTAACATTCCAGCTTACGTTGTCTTGATAAAAGAAGAATACCTTGACATGCAATTTTGTTTTGTAACCAAGAAGAAACCCTAGAGGAAGGCCAACAACGTAATAGCAAAACAAGTTTATATAAGCCACCAAGGCTTGCCAGCCACCTCCCACAGCAACACCTGCACATAACGGCGCCGAGTTTAATTCTGTTCTTCTTTTCTCTTCAGAAGGTATTCATCTCTAGTTTCCCTGTTTACTTTATAGAAATTTTCTATGAACAATTAAGGAAACACGTTTTTTAGATACAACGAGTATCTATAGTCTTTTTATATATATTGTTAGCATATTTATACCTGAGATTACTGGCTGAATGCTATTTAAGATCATGGTTATACCAAGAAGGTATGCTAATTTGGCCACCGCTTTTCTCATCTCTTTGCTAGCAGTGAAAATTACAGCAAACTGGTTCTTGGTTGCCAGAATAATTAGCGCACAAAGAATCCCAATAAGGAGAGACTCAACGCATGTGACAATGACACAGTATTTTGCAGCTCTCGGATGGCCGGATCCTAGCTCATTAGAAACTCGAACACTGCGAAATGAAGGAAAGCCCGTTGGTCATGGGGAGTGTTTATTTATGATCCCAATGCAAAAGGAAGCCAGGAAATGAGGGAGGTTAGCTGTACCTTATAGCCGCGTTGATTCCAATGAACAACATGCCTTCCCAACCATTGATGTTCATGCTGAGAAAGAAATTGAAGCCAAGATCAACAACGAACCAGAAACAGTCTAGTAATTAAATAGGAAATCTGTTTCTGCTTCTCTCATGGTGCTTTTATTTGCTATGGAACATGTTTAAAGCTTTCATCACTAGTTCTGTAAGATATGGAATGTTGTTTCAGCGGGTTTCTCACCAGATAGAAAGGGACCCAACCGCGATGATAGGATCCTCGAGGTGTCCAGTAAGAACAATTATGGTCATAAAATACCAAATCTCCAGGCAAAGCATCACAGCTGAAGCAATAGAGAGCCGAACGAAAGCCCAGATGTCCTTGAAGGCTAACCAAGACAATCCTCTCCACCCGTCCTTGCACCAACCAACCACATAAACTACCTGAGCCAAAGCTATGCCCCAAGCTGAGATGTCATAAGCAATGGCAGCACCGGCCAAACCCCACTTGAATACGTTAATGAAGAGATAAAGGATCCCGATGTGTGTGATCAAAGCTACAAGACCAATCCACGCCAAAACTCCGACCTTGCTCTGTGCCTGCAGGAACTTCTGGGTAGGGAAATTGATGGCTAACGAGAACATTTGAGGGATAACTTGAATAGTAAATTTCCCAGCAAGTTCTGCGATATCCTTTCGCTGTCCAAGCAGCTTCAGAACTGGAGTAGCGAACACATACAGCGGCAACAGGAACAAGCAGGCAACAAACAGAATTATCCATGATCTTTGCATGTACACCCCTAGTAAATCTACTTGCCCTGCTCCGAATGCTTGTCCACATAGCGTTTCAAGTGCACTGCCCATACCCAGCTGCATTTTTAACAAATCTAACACTTACTGGATTGCCTTCTTTTCGTTAGTGGGTTGCAAACAGATTTCAAGAACCAGTATCCTTGTTTTCATCAAAATTGTTTTTCAAAAAGTAGTATATGGGCTTTTGACTCTTGTTTTATCCTAAGTCGAGTTGAATCTTTGATCGTCAAGTCGATCCTTCCTTTATAATATTATTAATCTAAACACTTAATATAAACTAAATTAAAAAATCTAATTATTTTTAAAATATATAAGTCTGACAACAATATATATTATATTAAAAATAACTTTTTTTTATATTTTATCATGTATTATCCACCATTACCGAACAGGATAAACAAACAGTCATTTTATATGATTGTCTTGTATATCATTATGAAACATAATTCTGACTTCAATTTATTTTCGCACTGTGTTTTATGTTTTGTTTGTATTGTCCCTATCTTCTAAATCTACCAAACAACATCTCATGATCTAAGCAAAGAGCTTTCATCTCTACTCCTGACATCTATAAAGTTCATATATAAACCTTTAAACAGAGTTCCTATCAAGAACCTGAAGCGAATGCAGAAAAAGATTCAATGAATGTAAGATTAGGACACCGAACCTTGTTTTAAGTTATCAAAACCAGAATCGGGAAACTATAATCCAAATTCACCGCTTCAACAATAAATAACTAGAAGAAAACAAAATGAGGAGACGAGGGAGGCTGACCAGGAAACCAAAAGAGAAATTTGCAATGACAGAGAGAGAGATTGCAACCGCAGATAGCTCAATATCTCCAATGTGGCCGACGAAGATGTTTGTTAACGAGTTGACTCCATAATTGCAGAGGATATTGAATGCTATGGGGCCTGCAATTGCCCATAACTTTGAAGATTCCAACAAGCATATGTATTTTGCGTCCCCAAAGCCTGTCGCAGGAGGATAGTCTCCGCCCTGATCATCAGTGATCAATGTGGAAGGTGCAGGGTGGAGATCCGCAGTTTCAAAGAAATGGTGGCTGTCCCTCGCAAATGAATCACTACTTGCGACACCATCGATGAAGGGAGAGGCGCTGAGCGACCTTAACTTCTCACTGGGGGGTGATCCAGCAGAGGATGAGCTACTGCTCTCCTCTGCTTTGGATTCTTCATTTCCTTTAGACTTCCCTATGTTTACTTTACTTTCTGCTCTTCTTGTTTCTAAGATTAAGCTCTCTTGCATCATGTTTTTATTTTTATTCTCAGCAACCATAACGAACGAAGGATGTGCCCTTTTTTTTCTAGAATGCTTGCTATAAACGAGGCTAACCATGGAAAGAAAGAGGTGGATAAAAATATGGGAGAATTTGACTCAGTCTTTGAGTTAGGGCAACATGCTCCTGTAACCTGATAAACTCGTGATTTGAATAATAAAATTATAATAATTTAATGGAAGAGAATTAAAATAATAATTACGAAACTCAATTCTGAACTAACTGAACATACGATACAAGTTATAGGAACATAATTACCCCATATAAATAAATAAATAAGTAAATAAATAATATAAAGCCTATCTCTAAACCAACTCATTGTGAAAGAACAAAAAAAAAAAAAAAAGGGAAAAACAATATGAGTTATCTTGATTTAACCCGACAAACTCATGATCCAAGTCATGTGATATCAATTACTTAATAAAAAATAAATTAAAAAAATCATGAAGACCAAATTTCAACCAACTAAACTCGCAATTTGAATTATGAGAATAAAATTATCTCATAAAAAGAAAAGAAAAACTTGTGAAGCCTTGATATAAATCAACTTATTGTTGAAGAATAAAATCTAAAAGAAAACAATTCTTTTAAAAAAAAAAAACACTGATTCAATATAGATTAACTTCAAAAATTTGTGATCAAAGTTATGAGACCAGGATAATTTAATAAAAATAAAATAAAATAATTCATAAAAATCATTTCTCAATCAACTAAATGTTAAAGGCAAAGATTGAAAAGAAACTTAATTAAAAACAAAAACCAAAAAGGGAGAGAGAAGAAGAAGAAAATAAAAGTTGTATTATGAAATAATGATAACCACATAGAAAATAAATCACAAATATCATTTTCTAATCAACTCAATGTTGAATGGTGAAGTTAAAAAATTATTAAATTAAAATAAGAATAAAAAAATAACCTAAGTTAACCACTAAACTTGCAATCAGACTATAAGATCAAGATAATCAAAGAAAAAAATGAAGCTCCACTTCCAATAGATCTAATATTGAAGGTTAAAATCAAAAAAAATAATCATAATGCAATGAGAGCTCTATATAACCGAACAAATATTTTAAAAACAATAAAAATACAAAGCATTTTTCCAAAAACAATTTTATCTTGAAGGATAAAATTGAAAAACAAAACATAAAAAAAGTTTATATTGTTTAATAATAAAATTAAAAAACAAAACCAAAACATGAAAAGCGCAAACTAAACTACATCATTCTTGTTAATGTTGTAGTGAGAGTATAACTACGATGTATAAGTCACATTTTTTAATTGTGGTTAATATCTAGCATAGGCAAATCAATATAAATCTTTATTAGTTTTATTCCATTAATTTTCATTCATAATAAAAAAAAAATTAGAAATTTTTTTATGAAAAATAATTTATTTTTATTTATTTTATATTAAAAATAAAAATATTATAGAAATAAAAGGACATATGGTATTTAGTTTTTTTCCTCTGTTTTTTTTTGTCTAAATATGTTTACATTTAATAAAACAAATTGGTTGAAGCTACAAGGTACTCCTTGAATTTTTTTTATTTTAATTATTATCATATGTTTAAGTAAAAAATAAAATTATAAATCTAATTTATAAAACTAAGTGGAGTCCATCATCCGATCATGTGTTTGTCGGGTTAAACATTGAAGCTCAAATCAATCTAATATATTTTATTTATTATTACTATTATTTTAAAAAATGTCATATTGATTTCTTTTAGAGATTTTTTTATAATTTTAATTCATCTTGAAAATTTGTTCTAGCTTTTGATTGAATTTTTTTATATAGGATTATCATGGTTTTATGCCTCGGGTCGATAGTTTGGCAAGTTAACACGGGCTGATTGATTTTTTTTAATTTAGTTTTTTCTTTCAATTTCATAATTTAACTTTGTGTGTGTGTGTGTGATCATGTATCTAGCTAAAAAACTTTAAAACACAAAGTTATTAAAAATATTTTCATTTCAATGTATTTCTCTTAATAAATATCATATTGACTTTCATTAAAATATGTGGTTTATTTTGCATTAGTCTTCATTGTTTTGGTTTTTAATGATTAATTTGTTTCAAGGTTATGATTATATTATAACTTAGGTCATCAATTTAGCTAGTAAAACTAAGTATATTGAGCTAATTCAACATGTCATCATATCAATAATCAATATTTTTTTTTAAAATATCATCTCGAATTTTTTTCCAACCTCATCCTTTAACTTTATTTAAGATTTTAATTATATTACATATGTAGTTTTTTTTATCAAATAAAACCTTTTTTTTGTTTTTATTTTATTTCTTATGTTAGAAAAAATCATCTAATACACAATATTAATACATCAAAATGATTCAAAAACATAAAAAAAAAATTAATTTTAAGCAAAAAAATATTTTAAAATTTAGAAAAAACTATTACAAGCATCTCTATGGGGTTTGCTTACTGTCATTATCCTAGTATAAAGCAAGGTTTTCAATTTGATTCCAGATCGTTTCAACGCGTCATTTCAGGCTTATACTGATTATGTGTATATATATAATTAAATATATTAATTAAAAAAATAGTTCAAATTCAAAAAAAATTTATTTAGAATTGTGCAATTTAATCTAAAAAAAGACACAATAAAATGATTTTTCTGAACAAAATTATGAGCATGTATAATATTATGAGAATGTCATCATCAATCTTACAAGTTCATTACATTCTCTGATTGCTCTGAAATTGTAACATAATATATATAAATATGTCAAGAGACTCGTAAAATTTCATATCAATCTAACGGTCGAATTAAGATATATGATTGAAATTGTAAAATTATTTATTATTTAAAGAAAACACTATTTAATCGAAACGGAACGGACAAAATGAAACCGGAATGTTACTACTAAATTTGAGCGGAATTTCCATATCGGACCGAAATATTAAACGAGATAAAAATTATATTGTTTTTTTTTTAACTGGTATGAAATATTTAGACCGAAATACATAGAAATTAACAACAATGGTATAGTGTGGGCACTGATGGAATGATGTTGCCTCCTCCTTCCAATCAAACCATTCAGCTTCTGTGTTTCTGTGTTCTAAAGCAGTGTGCAATATTTCCCTATCAATTTACCGTTATTATTTTTATAATTCTATCAGGGTTTTTGGCGGGAAACCAACTGTGATTTGGCAAGGAAAAGATCGGAAAACACCTTTATAACTTGGGAGCCAATTGAAATGAGCGCAAACCCTCAAAACACTGCTGTAAATGATACGTGTTCTTTAAAAATATAATCACAGTGAATTTTTGAAAGCTTTTTTTATTTAGAAATATATCAAAATAATATTAGTTTTTAAAAAAGTTATTTTTGTCATTAATATATTAAAATGATCTAAAAACATTAATTTTTTAATTTAAAATAAAAATTTAAAATTTAACTTTTTTTTTAAATATTTTTAAAACACATGGTTAAAAACCCTAAATGTGCAGTTTGTACAATAATTAGCCCTTACAAGGCGCGATGACATGCCTCCTTGTGAGTTAAGATAGATGGCACCCTAAATGTGCAGTCTCGACTTTGTCCGTGTTTGGCATTGTGGTTCGATCTGCGATTGCCAGATCGCACCAAAATTGTGGTGTTTGGTAAAAACCAAACACAGGTTTGAGAGGTGGGTCCCACGCACACTTTTTAGCTTAAGCGGCGTTTGGAAAAAAGCAGCCAAATGATACTTATTTTTTGCCGATTTGTAAAATAACGATCTGCGATTATAAATCTGCGATTAAAATATATCCGTTGAAATCTGCTGAAAATCTTTACCCTCCTTATCTTCTCATCCGAGCCTTATCTTCTTCCTTCTCTTCCTTCTCTTCTTCTCGTCTGCACCAAGCAACGTCCACACCCTTCTCCTTCTGCCTTCTCTTCTTCTCCACACCCTTCGGCTGCCTTCTCTTCTTCTCTTCTTCTCGTCCGCAAAAAACCACACCCTTCTCCTCTGCAACCCTCACAGCAACCCTCTCTATAAACCCACTCTCCTTCTCTGCCAGTTGAAGACGATCCGGACTCACCACCACCGCACTCTCCTTCTCTTCCAGTTCAAGACGACCTGTCGGTCATCAGTGATTCTATCGGCCGTCATCGCCACCACCTTCATCGCCGTCCAATACCCAAGCAACCAAACCACAACCGTCCGATTCTTCTTCTCAATCATCACAAACTCTCCGTGTGATTCGCAACGATCTCGCTGAAATCGGTGAGTTTGAAAGTTGGTCTCTCTAAATTCACTTCCAATTTCTTGCAATTTAAAAATCGCCATGTTCTCTCCTCTTCCCACAGATCCCATCTTCTCCACGCAACACCCTCACTTCACCAGCACAACGATAACTTGTAAGCTCTTCTTTCTGTCAAATTGTTGAATTAATATGTGTATTTGTTGATGAAATTGCACTATATATTTTCTGTTGAAATTGTTGAAATTGCCGTGATTTTTTTGATGAACTTGCTGTGAGTTTTTTCTGTTAAATATCTGTGAAATTGTTGAAATTACTGTGATTTTTTTTCTGTGAATTTTCTGTGAAAATGTTGAAATTGCCGTGAGTGTTTTCTGTGAAATTTCTGTGAAAATGTTGAAATTGCCGTGAGTATTTACTGTGAAATATGTGTGAAATTGTTGAAATTGCTGTGATTTTTTTTCTGTGAATTTTCTGTGAAAATGTTGAAATTGCCGTGAGTGTTTACTGTGAAATATGTGTGAAATTGTTGAAATTGCTGTGATTTTTTTCTGTGAATTTTCTGTGAAAATGTTGAAATTGCCGTGAGTGTTTTCTGTGAAATTTCTATGAAAATGTTGAAATTGCCGTGAATTTTCTGTGAAATTGTTGAAATTGCCGTGAATTTTCTGTGAAATTGTTGAAATTGCCGTGAGTTTTTTCTGTGAAATTGCTGAAAATGCTGTGCTTTTTTTATGTGAATTTTCTGTGAAATTGTTGAAATTGCCGTGAGTTTTTTCTGTGAAATTGTTGAAATTGGCCTTCTGTTGAAATTGTTTCTTTTCTTTTATTCTAAGCCTGGAGATGTTGGATTTTATCGATGTTAGTTTGCTTTTCTTGTTTCATCATTGATGTTGTTAAAAAAATTAATTAATATTCTTTGTTTGATCTTTGTATTACTGTGATTGATCAGGTCTGCTTTCTCATCTGAAAGTTTATTGGTTGATTAGCGTGGAGCAGTTGCATTTCCTTACGTTAAGAAGTTTCTTAATGCTCTATGATTGCACGTTTTTATGAATTCCAGTTCTTGAATGCGGTGTTGTGTTCTGTAGCACAAAGTTACATAGGATTTTGCGGAGACTTTGAAGATTGTGGGATATTATTATGAACGTGAAAGCAAAATTATTTGTGCATTGAATTGTGAATTTTTTTTCAATAAATTATCCTATTCCGATTCAGAATAATATTGATGTGCAAGAATAAAAAATAAAAATAATACAATAATGAAGGACTATAAAATAATTAATAAACAGAATATAATTCTAGTCCTCGAATAATCAAGTAGAGACTTGATTGGCTATTCCTAAAAGTATCTTTAAATAATATATGTATTGTATTTAAGGGTCAAATACATATTTTCATATTGATATGATTTTTTTACTTTTCATACAACTTGTTTTTTAATTTTCATAAATAAATTCTCTTATTTATCTTCTACATAATTGACCCTAGCCATTGTGAATTTTATATATAGTTGTTTTGTTAAAAAAACTATATATAAAAAGAACTTTTCAATATAAAAACTTGTAAGAAAACCTTTCTTACTTTTTAATGAAATTTCTTAATTATTTATAATAAATGAAATTTATAAAAAAATTTAATAAAATTTATAATAAATGAAATTTAATAAACGAAAAATTTAAATGAAATTTCTTATTTATAATTAAGATCATTATTTATTAATACTTATATTAGGGAGATAATTTTTCGTTTGGACCCACTAGTTTTTTTTTTCAATTTAATCTACTAAAGACAATTTTGGAACTGTCGAGAGATTGGAAAAATTAACTAAAGAAATTTAGACAAAAAGTGATATGGCCTAAGGGTCCAAAGGATATGCATTTAGTTTTTATTTTATTTGATTGATTTTATTTCATTGTTTGATTAGAAGTGCATTGCAAGTATTTGCAATTTTAGTATTTTAGTAATCGTTCGTTCATAGTATGTAGTGCCGGTTTGTAATGTTTATTTGTTGTTCTTTGCAAAGCTTCACGACATATCATGGACGTTTCTAAGTCAGGTGGGAAAGCTAAATGGAGTAAAGAAACCTTGCATATATTTTGTGATATATGCATTAGGGCAATTGATATGGGTATGCGACCGGGTTCGTATTTTGAACGAGGCGGATGGAAATATATTGTAAAATCATTTAGAGAACAAACGGGTCAACCGTTGCAGAAAGATCAACTGAAAAATAAATGGGATGTTTGTAAGAAAGACTGGCGGTTGTGGAATAAATTCATTGGTGAAACTGGTGTTGGATGGAGTAATGAATTAGGAACAATTGCTGCCAGCGATGAGTGGTGGCAATCACGAATTCAGGTGATATTTTGTCATGCCATCTTTTTCAACAATGTTATTATGTTGTGTGAAGATAATGACAAGAGCATTAATTTGTTTATGTAGGAAAATAGAGGAGTGAATAAATTTAGACAGTCCGGATTCGAGCCTTCATTGAAGTTTAAATTTGATAGAATGTTCTCTGGAGTCACGGCTACCGGACAACATGCATGGGCACCATCGTCGGGCACAGTACCTGGCAGTGATGACGATTTGGAGAAATTAAATGTCGGTCTACAAGGTGCTGATTTGGAGGAAGGAAGCGGGGACTTGGATGAGAATGTGGATACAGATTTTGAAAATTATCATTCTCGAGGCGTTGGGGGGGAGCATATATCTAGTAGTAGCAACACCAAGAGCAGTGGTAAACGAAAAGAAAGAGAGCAGCCGGAGCCAAGAGCTAGAAAGAAAAAGTCATCTTCCATTGGTGCTCAACTAGTATCAATACAGCAACAGCTTCTCGACAACATGTCTTGTAGGAGTGATTCAACTTCTGCAAATAAAGACTTGTCAGGCTGTAGTATTCCTGAAGTTATGGCTGAGCTCCAATCAATACCTGGTTCAACAGATGACGAACAATTTTTGTTTCGCGCCACGAAGTTTCTACAAGTGCGAAAAAATAGAGAAATGTGGGCTAGCATCATAGGTGTTAAAAAAAAATACCACTGGCTTCAACTAAACATCGCGCCTTGAGAAAATTATTAACTGCAATGCTCGTACTTTGTTTGACTATTTGGTTTTCATATTTGTCTTAGTTTTGGATTGTAACGTCACAAACAAGTAATTTGTTGTGCAAATGTTTTTCTATTACGACTGTGAAATTGTTGTGCTCATTATTATGAATGTTTGTTTGGACTAGTTTTAAAACATATCGTGACGAATATTCTGAACATCATATTGTTTTCTAGAATGTATATCGTGACTCAAATTTCTTAATGTCGACAGGTTTGCGCTTGTTCTCTAGATATGGATGATGCACATTTTAATGCTCCTTAATGGGGATTTTGAAGGTGACTATGACAATGTTATGTATCGTGTTATTGAGCACATTAACTATGGTGCTGATGAAGGAAACAATAGCGCATACGTTGATGGTGGAACTGCTGTTTTCGACAACGATGACGATGACGATGGCGACAGTAGCGACGACGACGACGATGACGATGACAATGAAGATGAGGAAAATTTTATACGGAGAAAATATGATGATGACACACTAATTTTAAGCACGGCTGAAGCATTAAACCTATATTATATTACTTATATCTATAAAGAACCATGTATGGTTTCATACAATACAGGGATGCGTTGGTTGAAAGACATTTTAAGAGGTCATTGGAAACGCTCTGTTAACATGTTTAGGATGAACAAAGACACTTTGCTGGGTCTGTGTAATGATTTGGAAACGCGCTATGGTTTAAAACCTTCGCGGAGGATGTGCGTACTCGAGAAGGTAGGAATGTTTCTATTTACTCTTGCAGTTGGGGCATCAAATCGACATGTGCAAGAAAGATTTCAGCATTCAGGCGAAACTGTAAGTAGATGCATGAAAGAACTCCTTAAAGCATTATGTCTGTTTGCTATAGATATCATCAAACCAACTGATCCAGACTTTACCAACACACCAATACAAATTGCGATGAATCCAAGATTTATGCCACATTTCAAGGTAATTTTTTAAGTTTACATTAAATGTAGTTTGCACTAAAATTGTGTATTTTGTTTGAATATTTTTATCCTAATTCAATTTTTTTGTACCTGTAGAACTGTATTGGTGCAATTGATGGGACACATGTTCGTGCCACGATTTCACCCGAATATCAAATTCCTTTTATTGGTAGGAAAGGTGCCCCAACACAAAACATCATGGCGGCCTGTAGTTTTGACATGCAATTCACATTTGTATGGGCAGGATGGGAAGGTAGTGCGCACGATACACGTATTTTTCTCGAGGCTATAGACAGTAGGAGTATCAAATTTCCTAAACCGCCTGAAGGTTGTCATTTATTATTTCTTACAGATATGATAATTTCAATAAATTACCATTCATCTTTTTATATTGAATTAATATACAAGTTGAATTTTGTTTCTATTTTCAGGAAAATACTATTTGGTTGATGTTAATTCGTTTTTAACATAAACCCTAAGATCTTGAACTGCATGATAATCACAATAATATTTCAATATAAGAAGGATTAAGAATTACCTCCGTTCATCATGGTACGAGGAGATTCTTGATCCTGCTGCCGAATCCTGATACTGATTGGTGTTGAACTTTGGTTGAAGAAAAGCTTTAGTGAAGAGTTTCGGTTTCTCTCTCCTCGCCTATAAACCCTAATGTGTTGATAATTACGGCTAGCTTTTGTGATGGACAAAAGTCTATATTTATAGGTGGAGAGAGGACCGAAATTCCAATTAGGGTTTTCTTTCAATCTCAACCGTCCATCAAGGTAGTGATTGATATGGAATGTAACTCCTTAATTAAAACCCGATTTTGTAGAAAATAGCATGTCTCCTATGAAAACGAAATTCCTATAATGACCATAATTTCGGGAAAAGGGAAGGACTTGTGGTCCAAGTAAAGGACCTAAAAGTAATTTCCTTACAGTCTCCCACTTGGTCGATAGGAAGATCCATTAGTGTTTTCATATAGGAGTCATAAGGCGCGCGTTACATGCTAATCTCTTCTTTAGTCGGTTATCATAAGTGTCTTTGCTAATCCGGTTGTCAATGGGAGTCATGGCGTGCACACATCATTCTATAACATGATTGCTTCCATGTACCACATCAGTGACAACTTTCATAACTAGACCATAAGAGGAGATTTGCATAATGGTCCCATAATGTCTTTGTTGCAAGACTGTTTCTGTTAGCATTCATCCAATCATAAATATGTACACAATGGATAACAGAAAGAATATATAGCAGATGTAGCAATAAATTAAGAGCTCAATAAATGTCAAGTACAAGTACATGATAAAGAGCAGATAAATGATAACTAGGAACTATCTTCAAGACCCATACTTTGAGTATGTCCCTGAAAGGTCTTTGGAGGTAGTCCTTTTGTGAATATGTCTGCAACCATGAGATCTGTTCTTGTATGCTCAATGACAATTTTCTTTAGTCTAACATCCTGCTTCAGTGATAGATATTTAAGGTCCATGTGTTTTGCTCCCTTAGATATCCTGTCATGCTTGGAGAAGAAAGTTGCAGCTTCATTGTCACAGTACAGAGTTAGTGGCTTAGAGATGAAACTCAAAGCTCCAAACTCAGAGACGAAATTACGCAACCACGCTCCCTGAATTGCAGCCTCATAACATGCCACGTACTCAGCCTCCATGGTGGATGTGTAAAGCAACTCGGATTTCTGGCTTTTCCATGATATTGCACCTCCAGATAAGAGATACACATAGCCAAGAGTGCAGTGTCTAGTGTCAGGACATCCTCCAAAATCTGAATCTGAATAACCAGTCACCTGTAGGTGTCCTGATTTTCTATATGTGAGCATGTAGTTCCGTGTTCCCTTTAGGTATCTCAGTACTTTCTTTGCAGCTTTCCAATGAGCTATCCCTGGATTACTTTGAAATCTACCCAACATGCCAACAGCATGACTAATGTCAGGCCTCGTACAGACTTGTGCATACATCAAACTCCCTACGAGAGAAGCATAAGGATATTGTGCCATTTCTTTACGTTCCAACTCGTTCTGTGGACACTGCGTAAGATCAAGCTTATCTCCTTTATGCAGTGGAACAGGATTAGAGGAACATGTCATCATCCCAAATCTCTCTAGAACTTTGTCAATATATGCCTTTTGAGACAATCCCAAAATACCAAGTGACCTATCACGGAATATCTCTATTCCTATCACATAGGATGCCTCGCCCATATCTTTCATTTCAAAGTTCTTAAAGAGATAAGTCTTGGTTTCATGTAATAAACCAAGGTCACTGCTGGCTAATAAGATGTCATCAACATACAGAACTAAAAATATGAACTTGCTCCCACTGATCTTAAGGTATATGCAAGGGTCAACGATATTTTCTTTGAAACCAAATTCAGTAATAATTTCATCGAACTTTAGATACCATTGCCTGGAAGCTTGTTTCAGTCCATATAGTGATTTCTTAAGTTTGCAGACCATGTCTTCCTGACCTTCAATTATGAAGCCTTCAGGTTGACGCATGTAGACTTCCTCTTGCAAGTCTCCATTAAGAAAGGCGGTTTTGACGTCCATTTGATGTAACTCAAGGTCATAATGAGCCACTAACGCCATGATAATTCTAAGTGAGTCTTTTCTGGACACAGGAGAAAAGGTCTCAGTATAATCAATACCTTCTTTCTGATTGAAACCTTTGGCAACAAGTCTGGCTTTATGTCGTTCAATATTGCCTTTGCAATCGCGCTTGGTCTTAAAAACCCACTTACAGCCAACTGCTTTGTGTCCTGGAGGCAATTGAACTACTTCCCATACTTGATTTTCTGCCATAGATTTCAATTCATCCTTCATGGCATCGATCCATTTATTAGAATTAACATCTTTAATGGCTTGTGAATAAGAAACCGGGTCTTTCATTGTCCCATATTCAGATTCTACTTGGTAAAGCATATAATCATTGGAAATAGCGGATCTCCTTTGTCTTTGAGACCTTCTTAATGCCGGTTCCGCTGGTGTTGCATCCATAGGTTCATTGGCAATAATCTCATTATAGAGTTGTGGATTATTCATTGGGTGTTCCTCATTGTTGAATGGTTCAACAATGGGAGGGTTCCCATCTTTCAAAATAGAGGGTAAAGGAACATGTACCCTTATTTCCTGAATGATCACATCTTGAACTTTATTACTCCCACTGATTTCGCCATTCTCGTAGAATCTGGCATTACCGGTTTCAACAATTCTTGTACTATGGTTAGGACAATAAATCCTATATCCTTTGGACTTATCTGGGTAACCTATAAAGTAACCACTGATCGTCTTAAAGTCCAATTTCTTTTCTTGTGGATTGTATATTCTAGCTTCAACTAGGCAACCCCAAACTTGGAGATGTCTTAAACTAGGTTTCCATCCTTTCCACAGTTCAAAAGGTGTCTTTGGAACTGCCTTACTAGGAACCCTGTTCAAGATGTAAACAGCTGTGCGTAGAGCATCCATCCATAATGATATAGGTAAATTGGCATGACTCATCATGGATCTAACCATTTCCATATATGTACGATTTCGCCTTTCAGCTACACCATTTTGCCATGGAGATCCAGGCGTTGTGTATTGGGCAACAATTCCAAGCTTTTGGAGAAGTTTTGCAAAAGGTCCAGGATGTTGTCCTGTTTCATCATACCTTCCGTAAAATTCACCACCTCTATCTGACCTTATGATTTTCACTTTTCTATCTAGTTGCCTTTCGACTTCAGTAATGAACACTTGTACAGCATCCACTGACTGAGATTTATCATGCAACAAGTATAGATAACAGTAACGTGAGTAATCATCAATAAAGGTAATGAAATACTTCTCTCCCCCAAAAGTTGGAACGTCAAAAGGTCCGCAAATATCTGTATGTATTATTTCAAAAAGCTGGGTACTTCTTGTGGCTCCTTTCTTTGTGTGTTTTGTTGTTTTTCCTTTAATACAATCCACACAAGTTTTATGATTAGTAAAGTCTAGATCCGGAAGGACACCATCTTTTACTAATCTTTTGATCCTTTCACTGGATATGTGACCCAGCCTTTTATGCCACAAGAAATAGGAGTCGTTTTTTTTAGACGACTTACGCTTTGTTTCTACTTTAGAATGCAGGGTAAGATGGGTTTCAGCAAATTGTTTAAGATGGAATTTGTATAAACCATCAATTAAAATCCCCGAACCAATAAGTTCAGAATTCTTAAATAAACTGAATTTACCATTTCCAACTTGAAACGAATAACCAATTTTATCAAGTGCACTTACGGAAACTAAATTACGGGAAATAGACGGAACATAAAGAGTTTGACATAAGTCTAACTGAAAACCACTATCTAAAACAAGACGAAAGGTTCCAATAGCTTCAACTGGAGCTTTGTCTTGATTTCCCATAAATAAGAAGTTCTCACTTGGGTTTATGGTTTGGGTCGTAAGGAATCCCTGCATTGTGTTAGAAACATGAACGTTAGCACCAGTGTCAATCCACCAAGTATTGGAAGAAACATAAGTAAGATTTGATTCGAAATAACTTACGAAACCCATAGGGTTACCTTTCTTTTCGAACCATTCTCGTCGTTTAGTGCAGTCTTTTGCAAAATGTCCAGGTTTCTTGCAAAATTTGCACAAGTCTTCCTTCTTTTTCTTCTTGGGTGGTTGATTGGCCTCATTAGATCTGGGTGGTGCCCTTTTCTGGCCTAAATTGTGCTTTATCCCAGCTTTATGTCCAGCTCTTTGAACAAAATGAGCCACTTTAATGCCTTGTTGAGTCAGTCGTGCCTCTTCTTGAACCAGCTTATTAGCCAATTCATTCACTGCCCACTTGTTCTTAATAGTGTTGTAGTGAATTTGGAATGGCCCGTACTGAGGAGGTAAACTGTTCAGGATAAATTGGACGAGAAAAGAATCATCCACAGTCATTCCCAAATTTCTCAACTTAGCTGCGAGGTTTGTCATCTCAATAACATGTTCATGCATTGAGCGAGTACCATCGAACTTTATGGTTGTAAGATCTGCCATCAGTTTCCCAGCAAGGGACTTGTCTGCAGTCTTAAACCTTTCCTCTATGGCTTTCATGTAATCCTTAGCATTCTCGGGCTTAGGAAGGGAGGTTTTGATGTTGCTGGCTATGGTCATTCGCAGGAACATGATGCTTAGTCTGTCAGATCTCTCCCAAGCATTAAAGAGAGTCTTTTCCTCAGGAGTACTTTTGTCAGTAAGTGGATCTGGCTTATCTTTGAGGAGGGCCAAATCCAAATCAAGTACTCCTAAGGTGAACTCAACTTGCTCCTTCCATTCAGAGAAGTTGGTTCCAGTAAGTATAGGGACAGAAGAAGCATGCGAGTTGAGGTGAGTGGGTAAGCTAACTGCAATATAATGAGAGATACAATAATTTAATAAGGCTTTACTTTAAAAGACAACACATACGTAATAAAATGAAACTTAGGTGCTCCTGTGGGTAGTCACCAGAGTTTTAATACATTATACCATCTTAAGTCGAGTAATTTTAGGTGAGTGTAATTACTTCTAATTAAGACAAATAAGATATCTGTGGATATCTTTAGTCTCCGTAAATATTGTTTCAACATATGAATATAGTCATCCTGTAGGAGACTAAAAAATTCATGTATTGAAAATATGCAATTATAACGTTATGATGGTAAGGTTATGGCCAATTTTCAATGTATATGAATGTGGGTCACTGTGGTGATCCTAACCCTAAGCATACAAAATTATTGACCAAAAGAATCAAATATGTATTTAAATTAGTTTCAATTTCGTTATGATATATTATGGGTTGGCTAAGAAAAAACTGAAAGGAGGCCGAGCGAAGCGAGCTCCTCTTAACTGGGGTCGAGCTAAGAAATTTTTTTTTTGATTCTAAAGGTTTCTAGAATAGGTTTTTCTTTATTCCCTAGTGAATACGACATAATGCATCAAGTAAAAAAAAAAAAATAATAATAATAATAGGGAAAAACGATAGAAATAAACATAATAAGGAAAATTAGATCCAACTATATGGCCTTGTTCCTGTCAATTCGTCTCCCTTTTAGGTCGAACTAGCCACCAATTTTAGGTCGAAACAGCCACCAATTCGTCCGCCACCACTTTCGTTACGACGAACTTATTGACATCTATTACATCGAATATTTTCGAATAGTACTCACGCAGGAGCTTTGTGCATAATCAAAATTGAAACTTTAAATAAATCACGATCAAACAGTCGTGCCCAAAATTAAAATAATGCGGAAAATAAATAACATTCATTCAGGCCATAATAGTTGGATCGTTAAGTATCTGCAAAACAGAGTTAGGATATAGGTATCTACCGATTATGGCGATATAAGGTTATCCTACTTCATGGACAATCATGCGTTCCTAAACCTAGGCTCTGATACCACATGTTAATTCGTTTTTAACATAAACCCTAAGATCTTGAACTGCATGATAATCACAATAATATTTCAATATAAGAAGGATTAAGAATTACCTCCGTTCATCATGGTACGAGGAGATTCTTGATCCTGCTGCCGAATCCTGATACTGATTGGTGTTGAACTTTGGTTGAAGAAAAGCTTTAGTGAAGAGTTTCGGTTTCTCTCTCCTCGCCTATAAACCCTAATGTGTTGATAATTACGGCTAGCTTTTGTGATGGACAAAAGTCTATATTTATAGGTGGAGAGAGGACCGAAATTCCAATTAGGGTTTTCTTTCAATCTCAACCGTCCATCAAGGTAGTGATTGATATGGAATGTAACTCCTTAATTAAAACCCGATTTTGTAGAAAATAGCATGTCTCCTATGAAAACGAAATTCCTATAATGACCATAATTTCGGGAAAAGGGAAGGACTTGTGGTCCAAGTAAAGGACCTAAAAGTAATTTCCTTACATAAATTACCATTCATCTTTTTATATTGAATTAATATACAAGTTGAATTTTGTTTCTATTTTCAGGAAAATACTATTTGGTTGATGCCGGTTATCCGAATGAGTATGGATATTTAGGTCCATATAGAGGGGAGCAATATCATTTACAAGATTTTCGACGTCGAGGTGAACCAAGTGGACGACGCGAAGTATTTAATCGTGCACATTCATCACTACACAATGTGATAGAACGAACATTTGGAGTATGGAAGCAAAGGTGGAGAATTTTGCAGTGCATGCCAGCTTATCCTTACAAAACACAGGTTGCGATTGTTGTTGCATCGATGGCACTGCATAACTATATTAGAAGGAGATCGCAAGATGATGCTGTTTTTGTTGAATATGATCGTAATCACGATTATATCCCAGATGAGTTATTACCAGATGTTGTTGCGTGTGAAACTAGTCAGAGTTCGCGCATAAATTCACGTATGGATATTGTTCGCGAGGGCATTGCAAATAGTTTGATGGGAGAATGAAATGACGTTTCCATGTTACTTGAAGTATTCACATTAATAGAAATTGTTATTTATTTTTAAATGTGTTTTTAGAAGTTATATATATATATATAATAAATTTATATATGACAAAATTACATAAAAAATTAATATACAAAATTATAATTACATAATTATAATTTTGTATAATAATAATCTATTAATTTTGTATAAAATTAATCTATTAGTCAGTTTAAAATAATAATAATACATTTTATTGTTATGATTATTAATCTACAAAATTTAAAAAATAATTTATATATGTATGTGTCTCATTTAAAGTAATTTCACAAGTTTGTCTAATCTATATATTATTTAAAAAATAAAAATATATGTATGTGTCTCCTTCTCTTCCTGCTTGTCTTCGGATTATTTGTGTTCCTGGTGGTTGGGTTCTTGTAAGAGCGTGGTCTGTAGTCTAATCTATAAATTATATATATATATATATATATATATATTTATATATATATATATATATATATATATTATTTTTGAAACATAATATTTGTTTTTTCATTAATTATTAATTACATTATATTAATATAATTATTAAATTTACAATATTTACATGTATATATATATATATATACCCTTTAAAGTAATTTCACAAGTTAAAAGCAATATGAAAAGTTTGGTAACCAAACACTTAAAACTGTTTTTTTTTCAACCTCCAACTCAACCACAGTTTAACCAAACACTTAACTGCTTATTTTGCAACACACTAAAAGCGCTTTTTTTGAAACTGCTTTTTTTTAACCGCAATCGCAAAAGCAAAAGCAATATCAAACACAACCTTTGACTCTAGACAGAACCACCAACCGATACGATGACAACACTTGCCTTTTGGGATTTCTGTGGTTCAAGCAGACAAAATCTCCCGCACTTCCAGCTACGTGGGCTTTCTTGATTTGACATCTTTTTATATTTTTTAGAGTGATATACGTGGCATCAATAGACAAACACCATGCAGATTATTGTGTGAAATTGGCAATATTTCAAGCTGAATTGAATCTTTCCAAGCACATTATTTCTGCGCTCTCTGCTTCTTTTCTTACCAAGTCAATATTTTCCCTATTTTAATCTTATTCAGTTATTCATCCGTGTTTTGGCTTGAAACATTACCCCCCCCCCCCCTCCTGGTTTTATTCTATATTCTAAATTTCTTGCAGTCGAATTTTTAACCTCGATATGACAAGTTCCTTACTCTTAAAAACTAATATCAGTTTCTATATTAAGAAATTTAAAATTAAATTCTACTCATGAAGAAAAAAATAATAACAAGGAAAGGATTAACAAAATGTAATTGGTGCCACTGCCATACTTAACCTCAACGGCTCACGTAGCCACACCTACCTTTGAAAAATACAAAGTCTTCCCTCTTTTTCATTAACACAACCACCACCCGCCATTTCTACCGTGCTCTTGCTTTCTAAACAATGAAAAGCTCATATTCTCCCTCCGCTCGCCGGACCCCAGCCTCTGGCGTACGGTCTACGTCGGGCCTTGCTCCTTACTCCCGGACACCCTCCTCCTACTCAGGCAGATCCACAGTGAATAAGCGGAACCCAGTGTTGGTGAAAGTTGCAATTTCTTTTTCTTTTTCGCTGAGTGTTCTGGTGTTTCTCAGATTGTTTGGTTATCTGTGTATGCAGAGTGCAAATGACAAGCATTTAGGTGTAGAATTTCAAAGTGAGATTCGAACACTGGCACAGGTGGAGCATTTAAATCTAGTGAAGTTCTATGGATATTTGGAGCATGAAGATGAAAGAATTGTTCTTGTGGAGTATGTTACCAATGGTACTCTCAGAGAGCACTTGGATTGTGAGTTCTTAGCAACCTTTTTAGGCTTGGGTGCGTGAATATTGTGTGTGTGTGTGTGTGTGCTGTGTTGGATGGAGATACATGCTGGAAAATGTGGGAAATTCTGCTGATTCAGGAATGGCATTGATGCGAGCATGCATGAAAATGTTATTGACCCTGCTGCGCGTGTAGATATTGCAATTGATGTGGCTCATGCAGTTACCTACGTACAATAGAGGTACACAGGTTTTCTTTGAGGGCAGCCAACCTGAATCTACCTGTATCAAAGCAGAGCTTCTGATACTTCTCTGCCACTTGCAGAAACGTTGTCAGAGATATCTTATCAGATCATTGTTGCTTTCAATGTAGATCTCCCAATTATTCACAGGAACATAAAGTCCTCCGACATTCTCCTCACAGCAAACTTTCGAGCCAAGGTAGCTGATTTTGGTTTTGCTAGACTGGCAGCTGACAGGGATTCAGGTGCCACCCGTGTGTCTACCCAAGTTAAGGGAACTGCTGGATACTTGGACCCAGAATACATGAGGACGTATCAGTTAACTGAGAAGAGCAATGTCTATTCATTTGGTGTATTTCTGATGCAAATCAGGAGGCAAACGTAGGCTACAATCAGGAGGCAAGTGCAGATCATGAACAAGAGGATCAAATCGAGGCAGAACAGGGGATCAACAAATTTCCAATTATGGACACAATGGCTGGAATTTTGGAGGATGACCGTTGCAATTGAAGACAGCAAGCTGGAGTCAAGAAGCCGTTACAAAGAAATCTATTTCCTTTAAATGTTGATTGTTTTTTATTTATCCGAATTTTAGCTAGTTTCCTAATTTACTGCTTTCCTTAGTTAAGTTTTATCTTTGTGAGTGTTGCATCTATTTAAGGGGAACGATTGTAAGGGATAACCAGTTTTTGAATTCAATAAATTTTCATTGAAGAAATTCAGTGTTTGGAGAGATTCCAATCAACTTGCAGAGTGATTCTGCACCAGCCTGGTTTACATTTTATTGAGATTTTAATTTGTAACTCACGGCACCAATTTCTGGCTGAACTAATGGCAGGCAAGCAAAAACGGAAATGAAGGAACGTATAACAGCAAAATGGGCACAATCCTCTCTGTTTCTCCGCTCAATACATACAAGTATTGCTAGATTATTAACAATGTTCTGTAACGGCTATAAAGCCACAGCTCTGTAGTAATCCAACGCTTGCAATATCTATCCAACAAGATGTCGAAGCAATTAATACTTTTGTCCAAGAGATCGAATTTGCTGGAGTAGTGGCAAAGGAAGGTTTCTCTCTGTTATGATTTCAGTTGGTTTACATGCAGGCAATAAAGAAGTTTGCAGAAGGTGATGCCATTGTAATCTTGGACCCGAAGCCAGAGCGATCTGCTGCAAATAACTTGGCCCTAGAAAAGATTCTTGAACTAGCATTGCAATGCTTGGTTCCTTGCAGACAGAGCAGGCCGAGCATGAGTAAATGCGCAGAGATTCTTTGGAGCATCCGTAAGGATTACAAGGAACAATCAGCCTCAGACCTTTTCATGCGGGACAAAGGGAGAAAAAATTAAAGCAAGCGAGAAGCTTCCTAAGAACTAAAAGCAAGGAAAGGGAAAAGTAAGGAAGAGAAGAGAATTCAAGAGGGGGGGAATCTGTCTTTTCATTTAATTATTCAAAAACTGATTGTAATGTCACATATAAATAATAATTAATGAAGGATTAAAATACACTAACTAATAAAGTTTCATAAAATAGCATAAAATAAAGTCCAATAATAAAAATAAATAAAATATAATAACTTGCACTTGGATGACTTAAAATTTTCAATCTAATAACACAAGGATATCCTCTACCACTATAGATCCTACAAACGTGTTAATTATTTTTGGATTTGATATACTCATCAACTCTCCCGGGGTTGGAAGAGCTCAATCACATTGAATATAGGTTGAGACAACTCCAACAATGCTCTCATAGATTATGACAAGTATGTTGTGATGTCTCTTTGACAATTCAAATATAGTATGAATCTGATTGTCTAGCGTATATATTGAGATTCACTAAAGTTCATCATCCTTGATAAAAACAACTTGTGTATCAAAAATAGCATTAATATGTACATTTTATGCCAAAAATAAGGATAAAAAGGAAGAGATTTCAAAGATAAGTTATGCTTTTATAAATAACAAAGTCCTTTATGCGAGTCGATATCAAAGTTGAGTGGTAGTTTAATAACATAATTATTTGATTAAATGATTTGTAGCACTTTGAATGGTCTAGTACTACGTGCTTGCAATTTATGATCAGTTTCCAAAAACACCGTTCACATCTAATTTGTATCATGAAATAATCTTGAATATTAAGTGCATTATAATACTTATGTAAATCAACTCAAAATTTATATTGTTAATTACTTTCTTGAATATGTTTTATGGTCTCAACATGCAAATGAACTTCACATACAAATGATGCGGCTGAATCGGATATTTTAAAGTAAGAACATAAAAAAGAAAGATTTACATGCATTTTAGGTTCATAATTATGAACATAATATGACTAAGAGTGGGAGGTGAAGCAAGCATTATTTGAGTCCTTAATGGATATAGTTTGGACATAACCTAGTAAATTAGTGTTTTCCTCATCACATGTCACGGGTAAGGAATTATGGAACTCAACATATTTCCTTAAACCTATAATGTGTTGGATGTCAAGCATGAGGGGGCGAGGAACATGTTGCCTAAACCTTCAACGTAATGGATGCCAAGTATGATTGATACGAAATCAGGTAGTTAAAGAAAACTAATATAATGAGACTATTCTAAAACATAGTTACCTATTCAACGATTCCACTAAAGAGTTTTATAAAACTTATTCCTCTACCACTAAGTTAGAATTATCATTTATTCATTAACCTCATTTCAGACTCATTTAGACTTATGGTGTTAAGTCTCTCTTCTTATACATCCTCTTCGTCTACATCACTAAAGCTTTTAAAATTGAGTTTATACACCTATACAAAATTATTTTTATTTTCACTTATGTTTTTATGTTCTTGAATGACTAATGGTTTAGAGGTACAATTGAAGAGAATATTACCTAAACCTTGATATTTAGTGCACTAATCCTCTCCAATCAACCTAAACATTTCATTAAGAACTATTTTTTCCTTCTTTTCTTATGAATTCGGGCACCACTAAGATTGAGTCTACAAGGTGGAGCACTTGATAAAAAAAACATTAAAAGGTTTTAAGAGGGTCTTACTGTTTTGTCCATTGAATCTTTATAATCAACTCATAATTTTGCATTATAATATAGGTTTGGTCAAGACTGAAAGCACTTAAAAGTCTCATCTCTTTTCTAAAATTATCATCCAAACTTTTATAAAATCTATACAAAGTCATAGCTCCTGATCTCTTTTCTAAAATACTGAGTTGGACCTCCTTGCTCACTGCCACAAAGGAATATTCGTTGTTTAGCCTTCTTCTTCTTTTTTATCTTATTAAATCTCCCCATAATCCTCAGATGTGAGATAGGGTTATCACAGGATCAATGCAGAGGTAATATTTTCATTCAGATAAATTGGAACTGGCGTAAAATCTCGAAAGATCAAGCATGGCACAGAGAACTAGCCATGAGATAATTGGCATCTCTCTTTTAAACTTAAACAAGCAAACTCAAAAGGTCTGCTGCATCCGACTTCACTGCTACGGACACAGAAGATAACCATGCCAGCACTGGAACAGAGCACAGCACCAGTTAAGATTAAACATACCAGAACCAACATCTTGCAAAACCTAAAAAGCTGATAATTAAGATTGACAAAAGGGTTGAGTTGAGGGGTGAAAGATTCACCCACGTACAGTTGATTTTAGATCTTGTTGTAAGAATCTTAAGACACTGATTAAGAGAAAGTACATTCTGAGATACGAACGTAAAATTCAATTAAAACGATAATCAAGTGGAAGAAATAAGTGATTGAGCTCCCTGTCGATGACTTCATGGTCTCAAACAAATACATTAAACACAATCATTTGAACCATACAATAATTCAGAGAATCCGTTCATGATCCCGAGATTAATAAAAACAATATTCAATCAAACACGAACAAAACTTTAACCAAAGGTAGAAAAGTAGAAATAGGGATCAGTTGTCAATAACTGGAACCAAATTCTTCACATAATTCAGAACTTCCGAGACGATCGGCCAATCTTATGACAGCCAACAAAAGCATGCTTCCTAGAAAGAAGATGAAGAGGAAGAGGAAGAGGAAGAGGAAGAAGACTCGGGCAATCAAATGAATAAAAGGGTCAGTTTATAATAACTTTGCAGACCTCGTACATAACGCAAACCAAACGGCTTTGCAACTAAATCCGGAAACCATAGTTATTAAACGGGGTTGACTTGGTCAAGATAACGAGGTATAATAACTATGCTGGAAACAGTGAGTGTATTGTACGGAAAAGAGCACGAAAGGACATGTTAGAATCGTATAATAACAAGAAGAACAGTGGAACACGATCGAATTATCTCTTCTTCTTTTTTCAACTGTAAATGATGACGGTAAGAGACGATGTGATTTAATATTAAATTATCATCTGTTTAGTGTGTTAATAATTTCTTTCTGTGCACCATTTCTTAAGGTTTTGAGTAAGGTGAAAAAGGTTTTTTTAAGGAGAGTGAAACACACGTGCGAACGATGGGGTGTTTTGAGCACGCGCCACTTGTTTTGAGGAAGAGGAGATTGCCTCTCTGGAAGTTAACGACTGAGGAGGATGGTTTCTTTGGGAAGCATGGAAATAACATAAAATCAGAGTGCACGTTGATTATAAGATGAGCGGTGTCAGTTTCACTTTAAAAGAAAATTCTTAACTTTCTATTTAAAAATTATATACATTAAATATGTGAATTTTCAGATTTTCTACAAAGTGATTTGAGAAACACTGTTTATATATATATATATATATATATATATATATATATATATATATATATATGAGCAAAAACATTATGGCTTGGGGATAGAATAATTATTCATGGCCACAAAATATTATTTATTAAAATAATATATATTTTTAATTTAATTCTTCACCCATTCTTACTTTTTTTTATTTCAATTTTTAGATTGTTCCATGTATTGTATTTTGTAAATTTTTTTATTTTTTTATCAGGTTACATGATAGACTTTGTTTTTTTTATTTCAACTTTCAATATTAAATTTATAATGAAAGGAGTCAATTAAGAAAAAATATCAAATATATATTACCATATATTTATGATGATGATCATTAAAGCCTTTTAAAATAACATATACCATGTTGAATATAATTCAAAGTTAAGTTTTGTGGGGGCATTTTAGTAGTTTTATTAAAATGTATTGACTAAATACCTCTAGTTAATTCTAGAAATTCTATATATTTCACTTTAATTCTTCTTCTTTTATGATATTATGTCTATGCTAATCATATGAATTTGATTCTTTATATACATATATTGAGTAATTACTATGAATTGATATATAATTGATAACATTTGGAACAACCAGGATTTTACTCGCTTATCTAGCTCACAAAATGTGTTTTTCAGAAGTAAGATTTCCTCGTATTCAAAAAAATGTAATTGACAATCTATCATTTTAGAATCCGCTAATTTTCTTACTGTACACTAGTTTTGAGCAATGTTTTGTTTAAAAAATGTGTATTTTTATAGCCATGACTTAAAATAATCAAGGGCTAAATTATCTTTTCTAACAAGCGTGCTTACTGACAACCCTTCCCCAACAACATAGCAAGGAGAAATAAGGGAAATTTTTATACTAGAGTCACTAAAGGCATCTCCAAGATTTCTCCTTAAGAAGGTTCAATTAATGTGTTGGGATGAGCTATGTTTTAAAAGATATTATTATTATTATTATTATTATTATTATTATTATAGTTATTATAGTATAAAAAATAGTAAAATAACATAGTTCAAAAAACATTTATAAAAATAACATAGTTTAATAAATATCAAGTTTTATATATGAAATGTGAGTCACCATACGAGGCTTGTAACACCATCAACCACTCATCACCCTCATTACTCATATTCAATATTTATATGTATATTACACACTTTCCCTCAATTAATTTATTATAATTCTTATAAATTTGTGTTAATTATTGATTTTGAAAATATTAGGGTTTAGAATTAAGAATTTCTAGAAAAAACAAAATAGGGTTTTTGGAAAATCTAACTCTATAAATAGAATAAAAAAATTCAATTTTCCTATTCAATAACATCATATATATTATTTCAAGATAATTATAAAAACTTCTTTCATTCAAACCCCTACTTGATTTTTATAGATATAAAATTGTAATTTCTTGTATAAATTATATTTTAGCTCTTGTTTTCTAAAACTTATTTACAATTAGTCACACTCAATTAATCATTTCATTTTAATATCTGACCAAAGATTCTTGTATGTGTAACTCATGAGGTTCGCTAATAAGTTAGCCCAAATATAAATTGCAATATCAAATAAAATAAATTAATTTATCTATTATCCCTTCATTTGATAACAAATGAGATAATTTCTATAGTTCATCTAGGATAATGAATCATCTCTTGATTATTCAAATACTTTTATATAGTTCGTGATATATATATATATATATATATATATATATATATATATATATATATATATATATATGTGTGTGTGTGTGTGTGTGTGTGTGTGTGTGTGTGTGTGTGTGTGTTTGTGTTTTGCTCTTGATTATAACATGATCAAAACATAACATTTTTTATATAAGATAACTTAATGACCTCAAGTTTAATAATCACGTACATAACCACCACGTGAGCTTTTTCATAAATACAAATGATATTTTTATATAATTTTTTCATACATGTTAATTCTATATACATGTCATCTGATAAACATCTACATATTTGTTTTAGGTATCATTTATACCTTAATTTATAAGAGCAATTATTTTCTGTTATAAAAAAAGGAAAACACAAAGCATAATATGCATCAATTTCAATGGTTCTATTTAATGTCTAGTCTTATAGAATATTAACTAGGAGCAGTTAGGAATAAATTTTCTATCTCATAATTATAAGAACTTTATAATTTTATTTACAATCTAATTTTTTTTTATCTTTAATCTATATTTATTAATAAAATATTAGATTTATTAATAAAGTATTTGATGAATTTTAAGGATCAATAAGTTTTGTTATTAAAAATTAAAATTTTTATATAAACAAAATCAATGTCATATGTAACAAATTAAAAATATAAATGAAAAATACACTAGCACTCAACCCTTCAGATATCTGACAAACCTATTGATTTAGTTTTTTATGCAACTTCATGTCATCGAATAAGGTAAAGACTTATTTGTTCAAGCCCTTAGTTGGTTTCTTTCCTCAAAAGCATACTTATTCTCATAGGTTTTGTCATATTATGTCTAGTAAATGATCCATCTTTAATTTTTCATGCCTCTGTAGCCAAAATCTTTATTAATGGATGTGCTAGAATTTCTAGTTGTGGTGCTCATTTATGGTGACAGTCTCTTTCTTAATTGCCTTGTTATCGAATCTTAAAAGATATATCATCAAGGTATTTTGTAGATGATATGTATATTGAATTGACTTGCATGAGAATTTTATAAGAAGAGATCGATAAAACTGTTCATCTAGTGAAAATTGTGTATGTAAAATACTAACACACATCCCAATCTCTTCTGAAATTAACTAAGTTGACTAGATCATATCGAGACAATTTGCACATATTATAATTTTAAATACAAGCTAAGTTGGACACAAAGGGTTTTTTCTTGACAATTTTATTTCATTTTTTTAATTTTTTCTTTAATTTTGTTTCTATTAATCAGTCAAATTGTTTTTAGTTAAGCCAAATCAATTGGGTTATGTTAGAGAATTACCACACGAAATTAGGTGAGTAGGATTTTTTACATCAATTTCAATTTTTTTCTCAACTTTATTATAAAAGTTTTTAAACGGTCAATCGAAATGTGCTTGGACAGACAAATTGAATGAGTAATGGAAAGGCAACTCACATAATTATTATTTTTTTATTTAATCCTCCAACAACTCAATTTTTTTATTTAATTTTATTTTTTGATATAAGATTGTTAGGTTTCAAGATTTGTTTTTCAATTATTTTTTTTTGTTGAGTTATCTCAATTTTATAGATTTTGTATTTCTTGATTTCAACATTGGATCTATTGAAATTAAAACTTTGTAATTTTTTTATGAGGTTATTTCAGTCTCATGACTTAGATGATGAATTTAACAAGATAGCTTAGGTTGACTAGGGTTATTTTTTTTCCTTTTTATAATTTTTTTATCTTTCAATATTAAGCTAATTGAAAATTTGACTTTATAATTATTTCTTATCTGTTTTTTATGGGGTTATCTCGATCTCATGACTCGGATTACAAGAGTTAACTTGGTTGACTAGAGTAATTATTTTTGAACTTCTTTTATTTATTTTTTAATTTTTTTTGGTAATATTGATTAATCAAAAATATAATTTATTTTAATTATATTTGTGAACGGTGAAACAAGTTTCAACTGCTATTGTATGTCACAATACTATATATAATGTGACTTGAATAGTTTTATATTTGTTTTATTTCTTTTCTAAAATAATTATAGAATGATTATAAAGTCTCACTATGGTTTTTTTATTTTTAAATTCAACTCCTTTTTTTCATTTTAGTTTTAGATTTTTTTAACAACCATTCAAGTCACTTCCAAATTGACCAATTTGACTAGATCATAACGGACAAGTTGCACATATTATAATTTTAATATGGGTTGAGTGATGAGTCAAGTCAAGAATTTTTTTTCTTGACAAATTTATTTTATTTGTTTTTTTAACTTTTATCCCTATATTTATTTTATTAGTTTATCAAATTATTTTTAGATAAGTCAAATCAACAGATGAGAGCAACTCTCATATAATATAATTTTAAACCTAAGCTAAACAACAAATTAAGTCATAAGTTTTTTTATATAATTTTTTTTTCTTAGCTTCACCATTGAAGTTTTTTTACCGATTAAATTAACTCACTAATTAATTATATATATATATATATATATAAAGTGATTAGTAGTGCTATAAAAGTGTAGTGAGTGGGAGGCGTCCATGCTCTCTGAGTGATGCATTTTATGTCTCCTATTGGTCAAAAACCGCCTACTCTAATGGTGTTTTAATTGTCACTTTGTCCTATTCATGGTGATCAAGCTTATTTTAATAGAGAAGCAACAATTCAACTTTAATTGACTTTTTTCTTGTCCTCCTTTTTTTCTTGTCATGGTCTCGGATTTGATGTTAGCCTTTTTGAAAGTTACATGTATCTTATCCATTTATATTTGTATTTATAATAATGTTGATCCCCATTCTTTTTATTACAATTTGTTTTGCTTTTAATGTTTTTTAAGTTGATTCTTTTTCAATGTTATCCCTAAATATTTTATTTCATTTAATTCTTTATCCAATTTGGTCATCATTTTTTTTATTGCAACTTTTTTTCTTTTATATTTTTTGATTAATTATTTTTTCAATTTAGTCCCTTTTTATTTTCTTTGGTCTAATTTTTATATAAGATTTGATCTTTATTTTTTTATTACTATTTATTTTGTTTTTTTAATTTTAAATGATTATGAACTTTATTTCAAAACTTTTTTTGTTTGACTTCTATAAGGTAATTTAATCTCATTAGTCATCCCATTTTCAAATTAGTATGTCTCTTTTTAGGTTCTTTTTTTAAACTGAAATTTATTTATTTATTTATGTATGTATGAGGTCATCCCATTTTCATTCAATTTTTTTTTTGTTGTGAAATAAAATTGTTGAGATTTCTTAAAAATATTTAGAGGGTATATTTTATAATATTAGAAAATGTTCATTTTATTTATTAGTCATTGGATTTTTTTTTATTGTAGTTGGTCTTTTTTTTAATCATATTATTAAATTAACAAAGATTATTGAACTCATTTGAATCAATGACTCTATTACTAATTTTTTCTTGCTTCTTTAAAAACCATATTGTTGCCTCAGAATTCTTTCACATATCATTGTGGACAACAACAATAGGTTTTTTTCCAATTCTTGCATGAAAATTGTGGACAACAACCTAGATCGATCTAGTATTTAATTATATCAATATGTTTTAAAAAACAATATCATCTTGAATGTTTTTATAAGTCAAACCACATTTTGATTGGCCATCAAAGTTGTATTTGGACCCTTAAAAAAAAGAGTCAAGTGGAAGCAACTGTCACACAAGTTAATTTTAAACTTGGGTTAGACGAGTTGAGAAAAGATATTTAAAGGTTGATCAATTGAGTTGAGTTTAATGTCAAATAGTTATTTTTAACTCTAACATTTATTTTTATTGAAGTAGTTTTGTTTTTTTTCATTTAGTTCTTTAGTATTTAGGTGGTGTTTAATTTTATAAGTGTCTATTCTTGTTATCATATCATTGAGTAAAAAGTATTTTTTTTAAGAAATTAAAATTATTGAACCTAGTAGAATTCATGATCTAAATATCGAGTTTGATGTGTTAAGCTACAAGGTCCAAATTGATCTAATATGTCATCATGCCAATATTAAAAAATATGTGTCATTTTACGTATCTCATTTTCTTAATATATTTATCCCTACGTTTTCTATTGGTTTTAAGATCATCAAAAGAAAAGAAACATAGTTTCATGTGTTGTATATATATATATATATATATATATATATATATATATATATATATATATAGATGTATGTATGTATGTATGTATGTATTGAATGTCCATGACTCTTGAGTTTAGTGTCTTGAATTTTCATAACCATTGAATAGAAGAATTCATAACAAATAAGGTGTTTCTCTGTCGTCTCTTTTGATTATATTTTGATATCTATGCTCTTTGATGTTAGTTATTTATTCTTTTTATAATACATTATCAACATGATTATTATATGGCTTATATCAATTTTAATATTTTTGCTTTTCATTATTATAATTTATTTGTGGCAAATTTTCTTTCACTCTTATTCATAGAAAAAGATTTATAGTTCTTGAAGAACGAGTATTGCAAGTTCTTGAAAAATTAAATAAATTAAAAACAGTTCCTGAAGAACTAGTATCACAAGTTCCTGAAGAATTAAATAAATTAAATACAGTTTTGGATGAACTAGTATTTCTAAAGCTAAACAAATAACAGTTATAAAGAGTTGATTTTCAAGAAGAATTAAATACAGTTCCTAACAAACTAGTATTTCTAAAGCTAAATAATAACACTCTTAAAGGATAATTTTTTTTTTAATTTTCATGATTTTATTCAATAAGTTATTTGTTGTTTTTATAGATAAAGATAATGTCAAATCTAAAAAAACTTGAATTTACTATTGATACTTTTAGAAATAATTATTTGTCATGAAACATTGACGTCGAGATTCATCTGAAAGCTATGAATCTTTGAGAGACCATTAAAGAAGGAATAATGTGGCAAAATTTGAATGAAAGATATGACTACCAAAGTTTATCATAATTCCTCAAACTCGTTATAATTGGTTGCACCTGAAGTTACGAGATTGTAAATCGATTAGTGAATATAATTCTGTTTTTTTTAAAATTACCTCATTGCTGAAATCGTATGATAAAGATATCATAAAAGATCAAATGTTAGAGAGAACATTCTCTACTTTTCATGCCTCAAACATTGTCCTACAACAACAATATTGCATAATTTCAAAAGATTCTAAACTATTCCTTGAAGTGAATGAAATTTTTATCCAGTAGACAATAAAGAATCAATGATATAGGTATGAAAAAAATAGAAAAAAAGAAGAGATCATCCTTCTAAAACGCAACCCACCATACCATCAGAAGTGGATATACAATGAACTTAGACAAGAAAATGCAAGAATTTACATAAATCTGGAAGATAAGTGTCATAAGTATGGTATGCATGGTCATTGATCATATTTGTCATAAGTGTCATAAGTGTGGTATTCAGAAGAATTTGCATATTTGTCATTGCTTATATGGTTCTAGAGGAAAGGGGGGTTATGGATCGAGACCTTATTTGGAGGTTAATTAGGCAGTGGCAAGGCATGAAGCGTATCAAGGTGTTTATTTGGACGGTAGCCCATAATTCTTTATGACCAATGATATGCGATGGAGAAGACATTTAACAACTAATAGATGTTGTTTTCATCGTGGTACTGAAGTGGAAACTTTAACCCATGCTTTGCGAGATTGTCCTAAAGCCTGTAATTTGGGAGGTTTTCGTAAAGGTAGAGGTAAGAGAGTTTTTCTTCGACCAAAATTGGTATGCATGGTTGGTATCAAACCTGTCAACCAGGAATAGGGGTATGCATCGTGGGGATTGGTCGTTGGAATTCGGTATAGCATTATGGTACATATGGAGGGAGAGATGCAACAAAATGTTTGGTGTGGATCAGGGTAATTGTTTTGGGGTTGTTCTTGCTATAAAAAGAATGGTTCGAGATACTAAGTTTATTCAAAGGTGTGGTAATGGTGAAGTGAACAGCAATATAGAAGTTGCACAGGTTGGTTGGAAAGACCCAAAAGAAGAATGGATCAAACTAAACATGGATGGTTGCAGTAAAGGAAATCCAGGAGTGGCAGGTGCTAGAGGAGTGATTCGAGACCATATGGGAACTTGGATAGGGGGGTTTGCAAGGAACATTGTTATTTGTTCGTCAGTTACTGCTGAGTTTTGGGCGGTGTATGTTGGGTTACAACTTACATGGGATAGAGGGTTTAGAAAGGTGGGTTTGGAGTCAAATTCTAGAGTTGTAGTGGGTCTTATTAATGAGGATAGTGTGAGAGTGGAAAAAAATTATAATCTGATTATGCAGATTAAAGATATGTTGGGGAGGAATTGAAAAGTTACAATAGTTCATGTGTATAGGGGGGCCAATTATGTGGCCGATTGGTTAGCTAATTATGGGCTAACTAGAGATTTGTTAGACAGAGTATCCAATGTGATAGAAGAACCACCTTCGGGGCTTTATCTTTTGTTGTATTATGACCTGATTGGGTCTATTATTTCTCGATTAATTTAGAAAAGCGTATTCGCCCCGATTATTACCAAAAAAAATTATCATACACCAAAATATCTTACAGATTTATATCAAGCTTCTCTAGAAAAAAATATAGTTGAGACTAATTTCATTCATAAAGATGATTCTAAAAATCATATTGCTTATGTTGATGTTTCTAATCTCTTTGAAAACTCGGATAAGAAAAAAAAACATGCTTAGTGGAGGAATCATTAGAGATGATTAATAATTTTTATTTGTATTAAAATATTTATGTTATTTTGTTTAAAAAATACATTATCAATTTGGCTAGTTAAATAATAAAGTTATATTTTGAATAGTGACATGACTTTTCATGATGGAGATTTATGTCTAGCAGACATGCAACAACGCATATAATTCTTAAGGAAAATAAATACTTTGAGTATTTGACATTAATCAAAGCTAATGTCACTACAATATCAGGTCTAACAGATATTGTTAAAGGCTCTAGAAAAGCTAATATTGTGTTAAAAAATAACACAAGATTGAGCATCAAAGATGCATATTCACCTAAGTCCAAAAGAAAATTATTCAATTTTAAGGATATATGTGCTAATGATTATCATATTGAAACAACAAATGAAGATAGAAAAAGAATATCTTTATAATACTGCATGTATTTCAGGTTAGAAGCTTGTACTTGAGAAACTACCTGCTTTCTCTTCTGGAATTTGTTATACGATCATGAAATCTATTGAATCAAATGTTGTGATACACCAGAAGTGTTCCGACACAAAAAAATTTATGTTTTGGCATGATTGACTTGGACATCCAGGATCAATAATGATAAGATGAATTATTGAGAATTCATATAGGCATCCCTTAAAGAACCTGAAGATTCTTTTAGTAAGTGAAAATCCATGTGCTGCATCTTCTCAAGGTAAATTAATTACTAAGCCATCTTCATCAAAGATTCTTATAGAATCACCATGTTTTCTCGAAAGAATTCGAGATATATGTGGACATATTTATCCATCATGCAGACCTTTTAGATATTTATGGTATTGATCGATGCATCAAGTAAATGGTCACATGTTTGTTTGCTTTCTAATCAAAATATTGTATTTTCTAGATTAATAACACAGATTATCAGACTATGAGCGTAATTTCCTTATTATCCTATCAAGAAAATTTGACTGGACAATATTGGTGAGTTTACTTCTCAAGCATTTGATAGTTTTTGCACCTCTATTGGAATTGATGTTGAACAACTTGTTGCTTATGTACATACTCAAAATGGTCTATCAAAATCATTTATAAAGATTTTAATTAATTGCAAGACCATTACTTATGAAATCAAAATTGTCTATATCTGTATAGGGACATGCTATATTACATGTTGCATTACTAGTTAGAATTAGACCAAATGTTTATCATAATTATTCTCTTTTACAACTTGTTTATGGTATACTACCAAATATATTTCATCTATGAATTTTGGTTGTGCGGTATATGTGCCTGTAACACCCCTACAAAAGACTAAGATGGGTCTATAATGAAGAATAAGAATTTATGTTGATTTTGATTCCACGTCTATTATTAGATTCTTTGAACCTTTGACTGATGATGTTTTTAAGACACATTTTGAAGATTGTCATTTTGATGAGAACATTTTCCCATCATTAGGGAAAGCAAATTCAGTGCTCGAAGCACAACAAGAAATTACTTGAAATAACCCAAAGTATCTCATTTTGATCCAAGGACAAATCAATGTGAACTTGAAGTTCAAAGGATAATTCATTTCTAAAATATTGCAAATCAATTATTAGATGTTTTCCTAGTAGTCAAAAGGTAGTTAACATATTTATGCTGCAAATGCTCAATCTAGAATTGAAATTTCTGAAGGAAAAAATATCAATACAGCAGCAAATGAATATATACCACGCCTGAAGTGCAAAATATTTATTGGAGCTAAAGACAAAAATCTTAGAAAAACAAAAACTCCAACGAATAGATGATGGTACTATTGGAGAGTCCTCACCCATAAAACAAGCATCAAATCTTTTGTCCAAATTATCTTCTAATAATGATCCCCCTGAAGAGAACCACGTACTTGGAAATAATGAAATCTCCATAAACTATGGAGAGATTTTGGAACGAGATAAAATTATCATAGATGATGTATTTGCATATAAGGTTGCTTTTGGCATCACCAGAAATGATGATGAATTTGAATCACAAATTATTGAAGAATGTTGACATAGAAATGATTGGTCAATGTGGAAAGAAGCAATCCAATCAGAGTTAAACTCACTTGCAAAACATGAAGTTGTTGGACCTGTAATCCATACACCTAAAGGTGTTATATCCATTGGATATAAATGGGTTTTTGTTAGAAAATGAAATGAGAATGAGAATACTGAAATTGTGCGATACAAGGCATGACTTGTTGCACAAGGTTTCTCGTAGAGACCAGACATTGATTATGTGGAAACTTATTCTCCAATGATGGATGCAATCACTTTCAGATTTTTAATTGGTTTAATAGTCTCATAAATGTTAAATATGCGTTTAATGGATGTAGTTGCAACATATCTATATGAATCATTAGATAAAGACATCCATATGAAAATCCTGAAGGATTTACAATGTTTGAAGCCTTTGATAATGAACCCAGACGTGTTTATTCCATTAAACTACAAAAAATATTATATGGGTAGAAGCAATCTGGTCGGATGTGGTATAATCATCTTAATGAATACCTCTTAAAAAAGGGTTTGAGAATGATGAGATTTGTTCGTACATTTTTATTAATAAAACAATATCCATATTTACTATTATTACAGTATATGTTGATGACTTCAAATATTATTGGTACTCCTGAAGAGCTCACAAAAACTGCAACCTATTTGAAAATCGAATTTGAGATGAAAGATCTTGGAAACCAAAATTTTGTCTTGGTATACATCTTTCAAATGGAATATTTGTACATCAATCGATGTATATAGAAAAAGTCATAAAGCATTTTTATATGGACAATACTCATCCTATGAGTACACCTATGGTTGTTCGATCACTTGATGCAAAAAAAAAACCATTTTTTGACCTTCAGAAGAGGGTGAAGAAACTCTTCTTCCTAAAGTACCATATCTTAGTTATATTGGAGCACTTATGTATCTTACAAATTGTATAGGACCGTATATATATTTTGCAGTAAATTTAGTGCAAAATATAGTTCCACTCCCACAAAAAACTCCTGTTTGGGAGTGCGGTTACGGTAGCTTTTCATAGTGTTTTTTGTGCCGAAATACATCAAAATGATGTTTTTTCATTTTTTTAAAAATTATTTTTGACATCAGCACATCAAAATGATTTAAAACACACACAAAAAAAATTCATTTAAAATTAATTTTTTTTTTCAAATTTTGGCCAAACGGCGGTGCAGCCGCTTGGCCAAACAGGCTAAAAGACATTGAAATGGAGTCAAACATATATTTCTCTATCTCCGCGGAACAACCAAAATAGGGTTATGTTATTATGGATCAAATTCACAATTGATTGGATATACAAATGCAGGTTATCTCTTTGATCCCCACAAAGAGAGATCACAAACATGTTATCTATTTATCTATGGAGGTACTGCAATTTCTTGGAGATCTCTCAAATAAACATTAGTGGCTACTTCATCAAATCATTTAGAGATTATCGTGATACATGAAGTAAGTCGAGAATGTATATGACTTAGATCAATTATCCAGCACATTAAGAGATAATATGGATTGTCAACCATTAAAAATAGTCTTACGATATTGTTTGAAGATAATGTTGTCTGTATCACTCAACTTAGAGGAGTTTATATTAAAGGAGACAAAACAAAACATATCTTACCAAAGTTATTTTATACTCACGAGCTCCAACAAAAGGGAGAATTGATATCAAACAAATCAGGTCAAGTGATAATTTAGCAGACTTATTTACAAAGTCTTTACCAGCCTAAACTTTCAAGAAACTTGTCCATAATATTGGAATGCATCATCTTAAAGATTTGTCATAAGACATGTACTTTTGAGGGAGGTCAATGCAAATTGTACTCGTTTTCCTTTGTTTATGTTTTTTCCCACTGAGTTTTCATTTGCAAGGTTTTAATTAGGTAATTTGACATTGTTTTAATGAATCCTAAAGTATTTATATATGAATCTTGAAATATCTATATAAAGTCCTTTATTGAATTTTAAAGTATATGGTCATTTAAGTGAAAGTGTTATATATATATATATATATATATATATATATATATATATATATATTCGTTTCAAATTACTTTGGTAACTATATAAAATAATGGATAATGATTCATAACCCGAATTATTTTTAATGAATTGCATATAAACAGGTTCATATAATAAATATTACAAAAGATGAATGAATTTACAGTTCTTGCCACTATATTTTTTTCAAAATAAATTCGTTAATTTTGCCTCATATTATCATAATTCTAATACTATTCAACGAAATTCATATAAGGTATAAGAGTAAATCACATTATCATTATTATTATTATTATTATTATTATTATTATTATTATTATTATTATGGGTATTATGATATGTTATTTTAATAGCATGAGAATCTACATACGAAACAATTCTATATATATATATATATAGAGAGAGAGAGAGAGGCTTAGGGTATGTGTTATTTTTATTATTCACCCTATATTTCAAAATACTTTATTTTAAAAAATATTAAATTAATATTTTTAAGTATTTTTAATTTTAATATATTAATAAAAATTATATTATTTTAAAATATTTTTAATTAAAAAATAGTTTTATAAAAACACATTACATGGCATTAATAAACACATGTCTACTTTGACGATGAGGGGCCATGGAACCAAGATTTGGAAAACAAGTTACTTTTCAATTCTAATTTTTATTTTTCTAATTATATCCTTAAAAAAAGTATTATATAGGATTTTGCACCCAAAAATAGTGTTATCCAATTGTCACTTATAATCCTAAATTTATAGTTTCCTCCCTGAGTAAGCTTCTTTTTATTTTGATGGGGTGAGAAAAGAGTGTCTACAAGTTAGGATCTGTGCCGTTGTTAAATAGGTTAATTCTCATCTAAAATTTAATTTAATATCTGTTATTTTCTTAATCAATTAAGGTATACCTCAAAAGAAATTAGCAATAATAATAATAATAATAATAATAATAATAATAATAATAATAATAACAATAATAATCCTCAAGAGTTTCCTTGGTTGATATCCTAAAGTCAAATTTTCTTTTATTTTAAAAAAAAAAGTATGAGGTGGAGAGAACCACAAAACCTTTAAGATATGAGATGTAATTACAACAACAAAAAAATTGTTTATGAGTTAGACACTGTTTTAAATTATTATTTTTTTCAATTATTTTTTGTATTTTTATATTATTTTCATATGCTGATGTTAAAAATAATTTTTTTTAAATATTATATTAACATATTTCTGAACAAAAAAAATTCAAAAATAATTTTAACCCGAAATAACTTAACCAGCTAAATTAGGTTTTTTATAACGTCAACTCGAATCAAAGTAGCAGTAGCAATGTTAATGAACAGGCATCACGCTATTGCCCTCACGTTTCGGGAAGGATTTTTTTTCCTGTTTCTGTTATTAATATTTATAATAAAAATTCAATTTTGTAAAATATAAATGTTTTTATGGTAAAAAAACTGAAATGAATGATTAATCGGGGGCTCAAAAATGTTAACATGCATGGGAAAAATAGAAAATATGATGTCCATTTAATTTAACTCCTTAATTTTTTTTATTTCCACGGCAATCATGTAATGCGCCACGTTACCCCGGATCTAAAAAGATCTGTGCACCTCCACTCCACAGCTGTTGAAAGATATCAAACGAGGATTTGAAATTACATAACTACCCTTAAACTCCATTGACTTGCACAATTTATCAGTCCGCTACTCCCACAGCCTACAACTTTTGCCACTGTCATGTTACAGAGAAAACATTAATTTCACACAAAGCAAAACACCAACATGTGCAGCAAAATTATCACCAGAAACTCCCCTCCTAACCCTAAATAAACAAATTAAAACCCCGATAATTTCAATACAACAAAAATATAAATAAAAAATCAGAACACCAGCAGCAGCCACAGCATCTTCTCCTCTCCTCCAAACCCTTCACATAAAAGACTTCAGGGACCTCGCTTTCACGGGTTTCCGCATCCGTTTCTTGCCGTTATCCTCGTCCTCGTCCTCCTCCTCCTCGACACAGTCGAACTGCCGATTATTTTCAATTGGTGAAGAACTTGAAAACGGTGTCGTATTTCGAGTCATGGAGTCAGTAATGGTAACTTCGACAACATCTTTGTCCTCATTCTTGTTGACTGCATCTTTATCTCCTCTTCTCTTGCCCCACAACGGCCCAAACCCAGAATAATAATAAAATTCATACGGATTTGAGTTGGATGATGACCCTTTTCTAGCTGACTTTGCCCGACCACGGCGTGCCCCAGTATTATAAGTAGTACCCTTATCAGGTTTTTTCGTAGCAATGGCACTGCCATTAATGCTGCCGTTGTTACATGATGATTTGAGAGATGTCAAATGATGATGATGGTCGCACACAGTGAGCCCATTTTTACTCTCATGGTTGCAATGCCAGCCTTTGCCATCTACTTTCTTTAGCTTGAATTCGCTATCTATTTTCATTTCTTCGTAGTCGTCCAGCATCTCTGATCTCCTGTTACCTTCATTTACATAATTATCGTCAATAATAACCATATCATCGACCTTCATTTTAATCATTCCTTTCTCTTCCGAGCCTCCCATCCTCATCGACGCCACGCTGCGCATAATTGTATAATCCAACATTATTCAACAGCCGCAAACACAAACTCACCCATATAAAAGTTTCACCAATTGCTTCCAAAATATCGAGCTATTCCAAAAACCCTAATGCTAAACAATACGATACATCAAAATTGGAAGTAACGGTTAAATTACCTCTCAACAACACCAATAGAATCTCCTAAGCTACCGTTTCGATTAAAGCTATCTTCTCCTTCGAACTGATAGAGAGAAGAACCAAAGAGAAAGAAATGAGAAAGACCCATTAACCTAATCGGCTATTAGGGGAGAGCACACGACAAAACCAAGGAGATTTAGGGTTTTAAGGCAACCCTAAAGTTTGATGTCAGAAAAAACCTAAGAAGAGGAGGAGGAGGAGGAAATGCAGGTAAAGAGAGGATACATAGAGAAAGGGTTAGTTAGATCTGTCAAAACAAGAAGAAAAATGAAAGAGATGAAGAGAGACATTTCATAATAAAAGCTTACCTGGTTGAGTGAAGAAGATGGGTAATAAATTTCTTGAGAGAAAGAAATCACATCCCATGGTGACTGGTTAAGCTGGCAAACGTGAGCCTGTGGTGGCTGAGCTCCTGAACCGTGCGAGAACACGAGAGACGATAGCTTGGCGTTCTTTCTAATCCTCATATTTGAAGAAAATAATAATTTTGGCAACCAGGACAAGTTGCAGTGTCTATATATTAGATCCAAGGGAGAGCAGGTTTCTCGTTACAGAGGGAAAGGTTAGGGAGGGGAGGAGGAAGGAGAGGGGGCTGTCTTCGCTATATTGTTTTTGCTTGCTGCAGATCTCACAGAACTCGATAATGAGGGTTTCTTATTAACTTTCTGTTGCTTTCTCGGCCCTTTGTATTATGTTTCGATTTTTATTTGGACATTTTTGTCCCTGGGCTGTTTTTTTTTTATATATATATATATATATATATTATTCACATTCACAGTGTAGTTTCAGAAAACGAATGAAGCCTGCGGCTATACACGTCATGATACATGTCCAGGCCTACAAAGAAAATGATTTATAGGTGGGCACTTTATCTGATGAGGGGCTGGTAGGTCCTTGCAAAGGTGTATCTGCCTTGCTCTTAGTATCACCACTTCGAGATTTCTTTCTTTCAACTACATGAGCTGGAGAAAGAAAAGTCAACATGGTACCCTGTCATAATGGAGATGATACTTCCATCCTCTGAGGATTTTGCATGCATATACTAATTTAGCACCCATGAGTTTCATTAACCCTAAGCCTACCTTGTTCTCTCTCATTTAATATATAAATATATATATATATATATATATATATATATATATATATAGAGAGAGAGAGAGAGAGAGGGTATTATGCTCAACCCTAAGCCTACCTTGTTCACTCTCATTTATGTAATGAATTTTTCTCATCTGGTGATCTTATAAAATGGCATGGAGCGTGCTCACGTGATAATCACTCGGGATTGTAATAGGCTCGAGGGGCAATGTGGGTAGCTTCTTCGGGTTTTTTTTCTTCTTAAAAACAAATGATTAAATACGTGAAACCTAACGCTTCTTTCCCTTCGAGCATGAGGAAGGGCGAGGGGGCGTGGATTGGACGCTCTAGACCTACTCGCGGCTGGATAAAGTGGCAAGCACGTTTGATGAGTACTTAGTGGGTCCCGTTTGTGTCAGAATTTTGACGGCTCTGATGCATAGGGAAGATGATGGAAACTACCAAGGCTTGATAACACACAGTCCGATACCAGAGATTGGGTCATGGTAACTGTTTGGAGGAGGCATTCATACGTGTCACTTCGAGGTAGGTTCTCAGAAAAAGCTTGTTAGTAGAAAGCTATTGAGAAGTGGAAGCATAAAAATTCAATTCTAGAACGCATAATGGAAAAAAAAAAAAAGAGAAGATGTCAATGGAACTAGAAAATAACCACAAATATGTGTATGTGTATGTAAGAGATTCCAAGTATGTTGTCAGCAAACCTGAAGACGCCATGGAAGCATTTGCTGCTTACCTTGATGTGTCGTTCCAAAAGAAAACCTCTGATGTCAATATATAGCACGCAGAGAAATTACATGCAATACGGAAAGAGCTTGCTCGCATGACCCCGTTCTTTCGTTCCTTCCAGGCAATCCACACTGTTATTTCCCTTACGGATCCTTCCATCCCGTGGCAGTGGTCAAACTTCTGGTTATGATTATGACGGAATGTCAAAACCTTCAGCCATGGCAGAAAATTTCTAGTGCAAGAAACACAACACAGAATGGAATTTGCCGTTTTTAAATGGGGATCACTAGCAGAAATTGTAAATTTCTAGTGAAGGAAATATGGTCTGAATTTAGACCAGTTAAGCAAAGGCATTCTAATAAAATACCTTATCCACAGCAAGAAGAGCCATACCAAAAGCTCCAGACAGTGCAGAATAAAAACTTCGATGGCTACGTGCACCATTTTGCGCTGCATATATAGTGTCCCAGAGAAAACGATCGTTTCTCTTTTCAATCACTGGAAGAAGTATGGCCAGAATATGCAAAACGCAGCAGCTACGGATAAACCAATTAAGTGGTCGAAAACAAAGGAAAAGAAGGGCCCGTAACAAAAGAAGACAGAGAAACCTGAGGGGGGAAGGTGTTGACCTGCAACTCACATGCACCTTTGAGGCCTGAAGAGGCTATGGGAAATGCACAATCTTTCAGTGTAAAAACAATAAAGATCCGGCACCATTAAAACACAAAAATGGTATGGCCTGGGCATGCTGATTATATAAGGCTAGCGATTTTGATCTTTTGTTAAAAGAACTGTAGTAATTGAAAGCTCCACAACGTAATTATAAACAGTTAATCTATAAGATATCAGGACTCCTATTGGGATTGGCTGGATGCCATTTGTTTTGTATCTAATCTCCGATTAGAATTTGAAGGAAAGTACTGCGCCAAGAACCTATAACCACAAAAAGGAACCAGAGGACCGCCGTTTAATTTATCCTTACCCCTGCTTGTTCCTGTTTCAAGATGAAGATGTGCATAAACAAGGCCAGAAGGAAAAGGATGAAGATACGTTTCCAAGATCCCAAAAGCAACAGAACAATCTTCATGTTTTTGAAAGATCTTGTTATATGTTAATAAATTAAAAACATCAGATTCATGCATATAAAGGCAATGAACCTTACCTCAGTCCATATATAATTCCTTTACCATATGCTTCCTGTTCCTAAATATATTAATTAATCTTACTTTACCCGGGATGCTTACCCCCGTCTTGATCACTTTCAAGAGAAGTTGTGTTTTTGTTGGTGAAACATCAATGAATATATTGTGGAAAGGTTCTGATGAAAGGTCTTTTCTTCGAGCATATATCCTTTCCTTTTTCTTTTTATTCAACACATGATATGACGACTTACTCCGACCTCACGATATTATCGACTCTATTTCTTCAGGGAGCCAAAAAAAATGCATCTACTCAAACCATTTTTCTGCAGAATCACTCTGTCATTGTGACCTGATATATGTTGATTTACCATATATACCAGTAAAATCGAAATCGCTTCCAGCAGTTATCTGAGGATTTTATGACCTAATTCTGGTTGAGAGCGCTTATTCTTTCCTTTCCAGAGAATTGAAAAGTTGATCTGCAGCAGAGTAGTCTGTTTTACATATCACGGCATTCTTTCGTTGGTCATCCTGTTTTCAATGCACGACTTCAATCCCGAGTTCTTTTTTATCTCTTGTTATTCTTGCCGAAATTTCCTTCCATTTGAAAATTACACAAGAACAATATCATGTATCCTTGAGTATGCATGCAAAAGCCTAACTCTTATTTATTCGGTAAAGTATTATCTGATTCTTTTCTTTTTTTGTCATCCCTTCTCTTCATTGATATTCCTATTGAAACATGAGCACAGAAAATTAACAAACCAGATCTTCCAAAATCCTGTAAAATAGAAGGCAGATCTGATACAGCTGTATGTTCCAAAATCCTGTAAAATAGAAGGCAGATCTGATACAGTTGTATGTTCCAAAATCTAGACAAGAATGAAACGTCTCTGAAGTTTGAAAAACGAGATCTCTTTCTTCAAAAGTTGTTTGTTATAGCCTGCAAATGAAGCCAAATCTTATACGGTGAAATGAAAGGAAGCCTGGTACTATCGACAAGATGAGCGTGAAAACTACACAGAGATCGTATCCTGGAGAAAACAAAGTTCTGCTATTTTATCTTCTTCTTTTTTATCTATCTATTTAATCATTCCCTGCTTCATATATACGTTCTCGCAAAAAGTATCTTAGACGCTTACTTGTTTAGTGCATGCGTCAGCTTTTCTCTACGCTGCATTCGTGTTTCTTGCAGCAATAATTTGCTAACGAGGCTTCAATCTGATTTCATGTCTTGATCTTCACAGAAACCATTTAGGCTTCTCTGTTAAATACATGTAACACTCACTTTATCCTACCATTAACTTTATGAAAATAGCTCATGAATTGTATATTTTATGCTCCTCGTATCTTCACATTTCTTGGGTACTGCCCAGATATATAGATCTTGTATAACCATCAATCAATCACCATACAATGATGGAAAAAGTAAAATCACAGGTAGTTCATATAGGGTTCATCATCAACAGCGTAAGAAAATAGACCAGGCAGGCAGGTAACCCTAGAACCTGAAAGCCAAATGACGGATTCAAAAATAAGTAGATTCATGGAACCAGTATAGACAAAGGAAACCAGGAAAGGAAATTTTTAAAGAATATAAAAGGTTTGAGGCTCTAGACAAATAACTAAGGTGCTGTTTGGCACGAAAAAAACAGTGGAGAATGAGAAAATAAGATTAAAAAAAAGAGAAAGAAACAAAGATATAATTATATTTGGTAAGAAAACTTAATTGTATCTCTGTTTGATTGTGGTAGAAAGGATAAAATAAATATTTTCTATTTTTATCAAACTTATATATTTAAATAATAATGTGATATTATTTTTAAATTTTAGTTTATATTAAATGTTGAAATTAAAAATATTATAATAGCTTTAGTTATAAAATTAGGATTGACTCGGGGCTTGGATTGATTTGAGTTTAAGAAAAAATTGAATTTTTTCTTGACTCAACACTCAGTTAGAAACTCAAATCAACTTGAGATAAATACACAAGTCAAAAACTTGTTGTCTATTTTGATTTTTTTTTTGTCAAAACAAGATTATTTTGATTATTTAAAAAAAAAAACATTAAGTCAATCGGGTTAACCCTCCCAACTCTCGACATGAAACTTGTTTTGGTTAATTCCTGAATCAAGTTTTAAAACTATAATAATAAGAAAAAGAAGAAGAAGAATTTTTATTTATATGTTGACTTGTATCTATTTATATTGATCTTCTCAACCTCAAACCTAGATATTACCTTAATTTATTACTAAATTCAAATTTTAAATTATTATAATAATAATTATTTTTATCTTTAATCAATATTCGTCTGTTTTTTTATTTCAATCCTAAAATAGTAAAAAAACACTAACGGTAGAAATCAAGATTGTCAATTTTGTTTTGGTTGGTGCTTCTTTTTTTAATTGGAATGGAATGTTTCGGTTTCGGAGCATTTCGGCGCGCCATTTTGGGGTTGTACTGTTTATGTAAATATATATATATAATTAAAAATATTAATTAAAAAAATAGTTCAAATCCAAAAATTAAATTATTTAGAATTGTGCAATTTAATCTAAAAAAAACACAATAAAATAATTTTTCTAAATAAAATTATGAACATGTATAATATTATGAGAATGTCATCATCAATCTCGCAAGGTCATTACATTCTCTGATTGCTTTGAAATTTAAACATAATATATATAAATATTTCAAAAGATTTCTCATAAAATTTCATCTCAATCTAACGGTCAGATTAAAAGATATGATTGATATTGTAAAATTATTCATTATTTTTAATATAAAAAAACACTATTTGAACGAAACAGAACTGGTGGAACGAAACCGGAACATTTCGGTCGGTATTTGGCCGAAAAATATGAAAAAAAGAAATTTAAACCAAAGTAAAAACAACACCGTTTGGTCTCATTTTTTTAACTGATATGAAATATTTCGGTCATTTTGATCGAAACAACACAAAACTGACAACCCTGGTAGAAACATGAAAGAGAATTTTGATGAAAATGGGATTTTAAAATATGTGTCTATTGACAAGTCCTATTTTTGATGGTCTGTGACGAGAGGAATAGGTTTAAGAGTTGTCAATTTCCAATTGGGTTAATAATATCTTATTGCAAAGTTGTCAAAATCTCAAGTTAACTTTTAAAATCTTATGATTTTATGAGTAAACATGTATCTACGTGCTAAATAGGACTAACTTCGAAGACTAGTAAATTGGAATTGATTCATGCAAAATTAGTAAAATCAGTAAAATTGGTCTAATTTACTAGTTTACTAAATTTGTGATGTGAGCAACCAAGTTAATTTTGAATTTGGAGTTGTAATATTTGTTTACAATTTTGTTCGATCAAACATATCTTTCAAACTATATGTTGGATCTGGATGAAATTTATAGCGAAATATTATATACATAAAAATATATTTTGTTAAATTAATAGATTAAACAAAGTTCAGAAACATATTATTTCAGATAATCAAAGTTGCTAAATGAATATTGTCAAATTGTCAAACTATACATTTATATATTATTTTGGACACATCTGGAGTTACAAATAAATTTTTATTGTGATTCTAGATATGAGGGAAACTAGACATCTCAATATTTTGAAATATATATGATAAAATTAGTAATTTATTCATACTAGAGAGAACTGTATGTTTGAAATTATGAATGCAATCTACCAGGAATTTGTGAAAATTAGAGATTTAGACTACATGAAATAATTTTAGAATGAAAACTTTGTTTTTATTATCATATTTTATTTATTTAATTAATTTTTAAAAACTATTTCTAATTTAATTTTTTTCTGACATATTAAACATTGTTTAATAGTTTATTTAAATTATTAGACTTATGCTAGTTAATTACTAATTTAAACTCATTAGCTTGGAATCTAAAAGAATTTCATTATGACTTTTGATGATGAGAACAATCAAGTTGTCATGGGGTTTTTGTGTACTTACTGTCATTAAGTAATTTGTCAATATTGCATATTTTGATTTGAGTTTTTTTTATGTCATTGATTTCTTGATTTATATTATTTATATTTTCTATTTATTTACATCATTAATTGATTATAATATTGTTGACTCTCTTTATTAGATTTTAATGTAATTTAATTTATTTGCTAAAATTGTAAATATATATTAAAAACATATATTTGCGATTTTACGATCCGATTTCACATTATATTTTTCATGTTGTGTCAAAAAAGTGATTTTAACAGCCTTGTGCAATACTGAATAGAGTAAAAGACAAGTCAATTGCCTTGCGCTTTGCCACAATTAGAACCATGGTTTTTAAAATGTAAAAGAAAATCTTAAAAGTGAGAGAATTTTTCCATAATGCTATAAATCTGAGTAAAATAATAAATCTTTGACAGAACATTTGTAAAGCGCGAGTATCTAATAACATATATAAATCTAAAGTCGACATGAATTTATTTGTTTAATAGGTTTAAACAAAAAATAAATGATATTTATTTCAACAAAAAAAAACTAATGGTAAGCAATGCAATTTTTTTAAAAAAAATATGACAAAAAATAAAAGATAATATTGAGCCATAAAAATTTTCCAACCACTCATCCAAGATATTAGATCTGAAATAGTATACATAGAGAAGTTGCAAAACTTAATTTTTAACGAATACAAAATCGAATGATAAATTATTTTAATTATTATTATTATTCTTATTTTTATTATTATGATTGTTAAATTATCATAATCATTATAGCTACCACTATTACCATTATTGTAAATGATTAATATTATAATGATTATTGGCATTATTATTGTTGTCATCATCATTATTGTTATTATCATCGTCATCATTATCTCAACAACTATTATCGGTCAAACTATAACTAATAACATTATTATTATTATTATTATTATTATTATTATTATTATTATTATTATTATTATTATTATTATTATTATTAGTGCAATCATGTAATTAGTAGTAGTAGTAGCACCGCCACTACCACTATTATCATCATGATTATAACCACTATTATGATTATTAACACCCTTGTTGTTATTAATATCATTAAGATTATCATTAGTATTACTATCAGTATCATTATTATAATTGTTTTTGTTACTTTTGTTTTTTGGTATTATTTTATAAGTTATTGTTATTATTATCGTTAAAACCATAATTATTAATATCATGAGCACTACAACCATTACAATAAATTATTGTTATTACCATCATTATCATTACTAACATCATTACTATTATCATGATTTTTATAGCTAAAATTATTACGCTATAAACTAAAACAGAACGGGAGTTTAAACAGTAATGAACAATGATTTTCACTGTTCATCTAGACTCAGAAGTATTGTGGATTGGAATAGTGAAATTACATAATAATATAAATATTATTTGTAGACTAGGACTGAACAACGAGGTCGCTTAGCCGATTAAGGCGCGTGCCTGCTAAGTACATGTGTTTCCCCCGCGAGAGTTCGAATCTCTCCAGACAAAATTGATTTTGGATTCTTAATAGCTAAAGTAATCCAATTCAGTAAGGAGTAGAGAATTATACAGTGTAGTCACATAAAAAGCAGCTGAAGCCTACGATTTTCCTCGCCAATTATATTATATTATTATTATATTATACTTTATTACTAAAAAAATGCTTAAAGAGATAGGCAAATTAAACATTGATGAGCAGCGAAATTCCACTGTTCATCTAGACTCAGTGGGTTTGGGGTGTTTTTTATTTTTTTGTCTTCCTGTGCACAATACAATAATCACAATACCTATGAATAAGACAAAAATACACAGGAACCGTCGGGGGCATTAATGTTATTGCACATCTTTTTAGAATGGCTAAATATAAATTTACCCCCATATAAGACAAAACAGAATAGTAAACTATGTGGTCAATAGGGTCATTGCATTAAGGTTATTGTACATCTAGTTTGGTGTAGAGGTGTGGCGGTAATTTGTCATTTTTTTATTATATTTTCTGGCGAATTACTATTGGAGGTAATTTACCAATTTTAATTTATGCTGTTGATCATTTGAAAATTAATATTTATTATTTTTTCATCTTTTTTTTTATTTATTCTTCAAGTCAAATATTTTTTTAAAATCTAATAATATTTATTTTTGTTTTGTCATTCTTTTTTATTAATATTGTTGGGTGTTGAAATTTATAATTATTATAGATAAGACATTAAAAATAATGATAATGATTATTTGTTAGTTGTTCGTTGTTTTTTTCTTATAAATATGTAAGACTAATTATATATTTTGATATATATATATATAACATATTTGTTTTTTTTAAAATAATAAATTACTATCAGTGTTTTAAAATACTTTTAATATAATAATATAAGGAATAAATCTTAAAAAAAATATTTTTTTAACAATAATTATGGTGTCATCGATAGTATGACCAATAATAATTAAAATATTAATTATGTATAATAATATCTATAATGACATCTATAATAATTGTGATAAAAATTCAGTGGTCAATGTTCTTTTTGTAAAAAATAACTTCAGCACTTTTTTTATGTATGGTATTTCAGATCTCTTATCATGAAAAAAAATATATGAAACCACATGTAGACAAGACAGGTAGAAAATATGTGTGAAAAAATTGTTAATGGTCCTATTTTTTTAAAAACAAATGCTATACATCTTAGCTAAATAATCAACTTAAATTTTTTAATATTATGTTGTTTTTATATATATTTATTTTACTATAGATAAAACATTTAGAATAATTATAATAATTATTTTTTGGGACTTTTTCCTTAAAAAACAGAAGATGCTAATTATATATTTTGATATTTTTTTGATATTAACGTCTTAAAATATATATAAAAAAATAAATTGATTTTTCTTTATAAATATCACATTAATTTAATCTCAGTGTTCTAAAACCCTTTTAATATAATAATATGAAGAAAAAATCTGAAAAAATAATTTTTGATACATTTTAGCAGTTGCATTTATGCTATCTATAAAATAAATTATTCGTCAAATAGTTAAAACATGTCCAACAAACAATTAGTACGCTGCAGACAACAAATATATATATTTCGTCAGTTTGATCATTTATGATTTTGCTATTTACCAATTAACTTATTACCAAAGTAATTAAAACAAAACCACCAATCAAATTATTTGTTATGTAAAACAAATCACTCATTTGTGCTAAAATTCATCTATTGTAATTTTACTAATTGCTATTGGAATAATTTATGAAACAAATAAAACATACGCAACAATCAATCAGTATATTACACAGAGCACGTGGCTCATTTTAACATATTTTTTTTATTCCAATTGTAAAATTTACCGATTAAATAATTATCAAAATAGTTTTAACAGTAACAACATTCAATCACTTTTAGGAGAGAAAAAAACTCATTTCTTATAGATTTTATCATTTATAATTTTACTAATTAAATATCAAAATAATGAATTACAACACACAAAATCAATCAGTTTTCTATTAAAAAAAGTCCAGCACAGTGCAGCACGCGGGCAAGTTAGCTCGTTATTACTATTACTCCTCAAACAATAAAAAATATTAAACTATCCTGAAGAATAAAATAAAAAACCCAAAAACTTAAACAAAAGAGCAAGTAATAAAATAATAATAATGAAAACAATCACTAAAATTATTATTGCGTAAACAATAAAAATCATAAAATTATTCTAAGGAATAAAATAAAAAACCCAAAGACTTTAATAAAAGAGCAAATAAAAAATATAAAAAATTGAGAAAACAAAAATAAATCTTTGATTTCAAGAACAAATAAAAATAAAAATAAAATACAAAAAAAAAAAGAACAAAATGAACAAATATCAATTTTAAAATGACCATCAACACAAATTAAAAATTAAGGACTAAATTGAATAAAAATAAAACCTGAACAAAAGAGAAAATGATAGAAATTAAAAACCAAAACTACAATTACAGACACTTAAATAAACAAAAAATAGGAACTGCTTAAGAAGGACCAAAAAAATTAAAGGAATTAAAACAAACAAAAATTAAAAGAATAAGAGTCGAAATGAAAATAAAATATATCATTACTTTCAATTGAAGGAATAAACCTAAATAAATGAAAACCTCTATACCAAAAAAATTAAAGGAATTAAAACCAAACCAAATATTAAAAGAATAAGGGTTAAAGTGAAAAACAAAATATATGATTAATTTCAATTGAAAAAAAATATTAAAACAAATCACCTTCTATAGAACAATTTAGGATGAAAAAGAAATCAAAAGATCACGGGCTCAAATGCACAATTCATAAACTTGTATGCATTTTTGTTTCTAGGAGAGAGAAAAGAAGAAATAAACAATCCACCATTGGGAATTTAGGATGCACGCTTCACGTGTCACTTGTATGCGGAGTAAACAAAAAAAAACTAACGACACATAAGGTAGACACCCCATATTTTTTTTTAAATATCTCTCTCTCTCTCTCTCTCTCACTATATATATATATATATATAACATCCTTGCCCAGCCAACAATTTTTTGACTGAATCTAGAGGCAAAACAATAGTTTCACTTTTTAAAAGAAAATGAAAAGGACGCAAACTCTTAATCCTAGTAATTAAATTTTATACACTAAAAGGCATAATTGCAATCACACTGTTACAATCCACAATGAACTATCTCTAGAGTTGCATTGAACAATCCACATGGTTTAACTTTTTTCTTACACACACACACACACACACACACACACACACACATATATAATTTAAAAACACAATAAAACACGTCGATGTTTCACAGTGTCCATAGACACAAATTACTATTAATTTTAATATTGTAATTACTATTTTTTCATTTAGTGTAAAAAAATCATTACCATGTACTCTTTCACATGGTGGTTCGCTTATCAGCGTACGACAAGCAAAGGATCGCCAATGGTTGGTTTTTGTTATCTTACCCTTTTCTCTCTCTCGTAAAGGCAAAATACATATCAGTCCGCTTTGTTTATAGGCGTTTCATTTCAGTCATATCTTTTGATTTCTTTTTTCTTCCGAAATTATTCTATAGAATTTTTTTTTTTTTAATTTTACCCTTCAATTGAAATTGATCATATATGATGTTTTTTTATTTCGAAACTTTGTTTTTTTAATCCTTTTAATTTTCAGTCTCAAGGTTTTGATTTGTTGCAATTTTGTCCTCCGATTGAAATTAATTATATATATTTTATTTTTCATTTTAGCTCTTATTCTTTTAATTTTTTATTTGGTTTTAATTCATGTGATTTATTCGGTTCTTCATGCACAATATTTTTTTTTTGTCTATATTTATGTATCTATACTCTTAATTTTGGTTTTGTCATTACTTTTTCTTGGTGTTTTATTCTTATTATGTTTATCCCTGAAATTTTAATTTATTATGGTGATCATTTTTAAATTGATATTTCTTCTTTCTCCCTTTTGTTATTGTTTTTAGTATTTTCTGTTATATTTATTTGTTCTTAAGATCATATGATTTTTTATGCTCATAATTTTTATTTTCGTTGTCATTTTTTTTGCTCTTTTGTTAAAGTTTTTTTATGACTATCTTTTTCTTATTTTTTTTGTTTGGTTATTGTAGATGTTTACACAATTTATATTTTATTACTGTGTTTAAGTTAAATTAAATTATATAATGATCTAATCCTAATATAATATATTTAATTTTATTGAAAGAATTTTTTAATGGCGATGCTAATTTTATTGAAAGATGTTAAACAAATAAATTCATATCAATTTAAAATTCACAAATTTTATTGGAAACTCACGCTTTACAAAAATTCAACGTTAATCTTGTCTTGTATATAATATAAGTATAAAATCATTGTAGCAATCTACAATGTTTTTTTTAAAACAAATATCACATTTTGAAAAAAATAAATAAAATAAAGGTAAACTAGCACTTAGCTAAGACATGTTCAAGTTACTTTTCAAGTGGGTTTTTTTTTATCAAACTAATTGAGTTACACACACACACATAAGTCACTTGACCTGTGCTCCGTACATAGGAATATTCAAATATTTTTTAAATATAAAAACAAATATTAAAAGTAAGATTTATTTTCATAATGTTATACATTTGAACAAAATATTAACTAAGAGTATTATCTATTTTATTTTATTTTTTTTTTTCCCTTAGTTTTTTTACGTTTTGGATTGGTTTTGATTCTGATGTTTATTTTTTTTCTTTCTATACAACCATTTTTTTATTGTATTTATTTGTGTATACTCTAGTTTTGGTTATTAATTTTAATTATTTTATCTTTTATTGGGTTTTTATTTTTATTCAATTTAGTCTTAAAATTTTAATTTATGCTGATAATTATTTTATATTTCGTATATTTTTTCTATTTTTTATTTTAATCATTTCTTAAAATAAATTATTTATGTTAATATGTATTTATTTTTATGTATTTTTTTAAAATAATATGTATTTTTGTTCTGTCATGTATGTTGATTGTTTTTATTTACTATTTTGTGAAAGATTTATGTTCTATTTTTTAAGATAATTTATGTTTTTCATTGTTTACACAATAATAATAGAATCTTAGTGATTTTTTTTATAATTGTTTTCTTGTTTGGTCTTTTGTTACAATTGTTTTTTCTTAGGGAAAATTTAATAATTGTCATTGCTTAAACAATAATAGCAATGATAATGATGATAACTACATATTAAGTATCAACAATAACAAATTTTCTTATAATCCAAACAATTATTATAATTACATTCATAATGATAATAATATTTATTTTTAATTTTTTCCTTTAATTATTTTTATGTGTTTATTAGATAAAATGATGTTTTTTTATTGCTGCTACTATTTGTCTTTGTTTTACCTTCAATCATAATAATAACAATAAGAATAACAATTTAAGCAATTTATCTTCCGATGATGTATTTATTAAGAATTAAGTTTTGTAACTTCAATAATTATAATGCTCAAAATCCAATATCTCAGAGTATCTTATATCTTAAAAATTGTATAGCTTAACATCAATATTAAACTACAAAATTTGTCTTATTTTTTTGCATTTTGGTTTTAATTATCTTTTCTGGGATAGTTCCTAATTTTTATTTGTATTTATGAATCTATGCTCTTAGTTTTTATTTTTAAATTTTATTTTTATTTATCTTTTGCATTAAATGCAACTTGCATTAAAGAACAAAATAAATTTATATTTGACGGCGTGAAATAAAAGTGAAATCATCTGTTATGCATGTATAGTGAATGTTCTATTATTAGTAGTCTATTATCCATGTGCTTTTCTTCACCCTTTTATATATGTGGGACTTGATATAATTTTAGTTTAAAATGATTTTTACTCAAAAAGAATGAAAATATTTATTTATTAAGATTTATTCTTGATATTATTAAATTTAAAATATTTAATAACACTAAAATTAAATTAATTTGAGATAAAAAAACAAACAAACAAACAAAATTTGTTCAATGTTTGATAATCTATTAATGTCTCATAATGATAATAATACTAATTTTGCTTTTTTTCTTTATTTTTACTCTTCAATTATTTTTATTTGTTATGCATATCAAATAATTTATTTTTTCCTTCTTGGATATTTCGTATTTTTTTGTATTTATGTTTATATACTCGTAGTTTTTGTATTTATGTGTCTATCCTCTTATTTTTTTATTTTTCGGGGCAATTTAATCATTTGCAATAATAGTAATCATGATTTTAACTATTAAAATCATGATGATAATTGTCACGACGATGATTTTTACGTGCTTCGCGCCCAGTCATCCCCCGGATTTGGGGGGACAACGGCGCGCAGTGAAAATCGGGTTTATTTTATAGTAGTAAAAATTACGCCTATAATTATCAGGAGTCGCCACATAAGGTAAGCTGCATTGTTGTTTGATTGTTTTTCTAAGTTAAAAAAATATATTTTTACACTGCATTTTTAAAAACCATTTTTTTGTCTACGGGTGTACTTTACAATGTAATTTTACACCGCAGTTAAATTTTTTTTTCATCTATGGATGTAGTTTACAATGTAATTTTACACCGTAGTTAAAAACTTTTTTTTAATCTACAGATGTATTATACAATGTAATTTTACACCGTAGTAAAATCTTTTTTATTTGCGGGTGTACTTTACAATGTAGTTTTACACCCCGATAGATAAAACAAAAATAATTATGATTATTTTTGATATTTTGGCCAAATTCCAATGGATAATCATAAACCGGTTACAATATCCAATTTTTGCTTTAAAACATGAGAAAAATACAACATATTGTTTTACAAAATATGATGGTAAAAACCTTGGAATTTGGCCGTATGCACGAATCAAAACATTTTTTATAATTTTTTTAAATGCGATTTTTTTTGCTTTTTTAAATTAAAATTAAAATTAAAAAAAAATTAGGTTAGACCTAGCCCAGCTAAATGGGCTATCCCAGCTGAGGCTGGCCAAGGGCTCAAGCCTGCTAGACATGGGGCCAGCCCAGTGAACTAGGTTGGGCCGAGAGAGGCAAGCCCCAAAGGCCCAAAAAGAAGAAGAAAAAATTAAAAAAACTCAAAACACGCGCATAGTGTAGTGAATTCATTCACTGCACTGTCACGTGAACAGTGATTTGGTGGTCGACGGACCACGATGAGAGGATCACCTACCATTGTCACCGGGTAGAGGAGATCGAGGTGGTTCTGCCTGTCGTGGTGACGTCAAAATTGGTGGCCTGTGGTGGCCAGAGGGAGCTCCTAAAGTGGCTGACCTATTGCTGTCGTTCGCCTCTGCTGCTGGTCACTGACGCTGGTTGTTGCCTCTGTAGCTACGGTGATGATCCTGGCGTGGGGGAGGAGCTGATGGTGCTGAAAGGAAGAGAGGACTGGTTGCAGTTGGAGCTGGCGAGGAGAGAGAGAGAGAGAGAGCACAACAACTCGTTTTAGAGAGAGAGACGATGGTCGAGAGAGGAGAGGAGTTGTTGCGTTCTGTTGCTGTCGGTGAGAAAGAGGATGAGGGATGATGGTGTGATTTTTGTGTTTGTTTAGCTTGTTTTTTCTTTTGTAGAATCCTACTCTTCTCTGCGTAAAAACTCTCTCCTTTTCTGCGTATTTTCCTGGTTTTTTTGCAGCTCTGTTATGTGATTCTCCTCCCCTCTTCATAGATTCTCCTTTTCTGCATGTATCATGCTTGTATTTATAGGTAGAACTTGCTTGCATCATTGGCAACTCCTGCGGCTGTCGGCAGCAGCATGGGGGCCTCCTTTCAACTGGGCTTCTTTCAGCGGTGGGTTGTCGGCAGACGTGCAGGTGGCTGGTCAGTAGGCAGTGTAGGTAAAGGCAGGCGGCGGGAGTGTGTGCTGCGACAGTTTTGGGAAGGTAAAATTGCAATTTGGTCCTTCTATTTGTAAGTGTTGTAATTGCACCCTCCAATTACCTCTAAACTTGTAATTTTGTGCAATTATATCCCTATCATAAATTCAACGCTAGCTTTAACTTCGAACGTCTTTTTTTTATTTTGGTTCCTGACTTCGCATAATTGGCTTGAACAAATTCAATTCGGTCTCCGAGAATTTCAATCTTCTCAATTGAACCCAAATTAAGCTCAATAATTTCATTTTTCATCGATTAATCCCTTCATAAATTTAATTTGACCAATTTAAAGTATAACTAAGTCCTTGCACTTAATTAAATGCTTTAATTGGACCCTAAATTAATTCCCAACATAATTACATTTGAAATTGGTCGACGATTAAATCAAATCGACCCATAAAAATATTATTATGTTGGACGACTTAATTTCTACATAGATTTATCCAATGATAAATTATTTTTGCCTTAAATCTGTACTTTCCTCTATTTTTGGGACAAAAGAGATACGATCGGACTCTCGAAAACAACCAAAATTTTCACATTGATTTTTCTACCAACAACGGTCCCTTTTATTTTATTTTTTTTATTTTTGGGTAAGTTTTGGAGCGTAACCCAAAAATTGGGTTATGACAATAATAGTGAAGTAGCAATGGCTTTTAAATGATGTTTTATTCTTTTTATAGGTAAAAAATGAACATCTTATTTTTGTTGTTTCGTTATTGTAGGTGTTTACAGAATTTAAATTTTACTAGCCACTAATCTGCACCTCGTCGTGGTCGGAACAATATTTTTTCAAACCAAAAAATATTAAATGTATGAGATTTTTTTATTATAATATAAATTTAGGAAGAATTCTTGTGAAGTGCAAGTCTCTTATAAAATATATGAATTTTAAATCGATATGTGTAGTAGGTTTCAATGAAATCACCACCATAAAATTATTGAACTCACTGAGTTGTATTAGGATTAGTTCAATTTATTCCAATTTCAACTAAACACAACAACCAAAATATAAATTGTGAAAACACCTACAATAATCAAATAACAAAAATAAGTAGTTAATTGTCTATCTACAAAAAAAATCATTGAAAATCCATCCCTACTTTACCATCATTATCATAACTATAATAATTAAAATTATTATCAACATTAATTCCAAACAATTAAAATCATTAAATTGACACACAAAAACAAGCCAAACATTTTTACAAAAAAAAAAGAAGAAATAGTCACTAAAATTCTCATTATATTGTGCAAACAATGAAACCAAAATACCATCTCACCTGAAGAACAATTAAGAATAACATAAAACACACAAAAAAAACAAAATTTACAAAGGGATTAAAGGAGAAGGAGATATATTAATTTAAAATGATCACAAATATAAATTAATATTTCTGGATTGAACAACCCCCCCTAAAAAAAAATGATAAAAATTAAAAACAAAAACTAAAATCACAGGTGCATAAATATGGGTAAAAAATAAACATTGTCCAAGAAGGACCGAAAAAACAAAAGGAATTAATAAAAAATAAAAAATTCAAAGAATAAAGGCTGAAATAAAAAATAAAATATAAAATTAATTCCAATAGAAGAAAAAAATTAAAACAAATAAAAACCTCGAGACCGAAATGAAAAGTAACATATATGACTAATTTCAATTGGAGGACAAAATTAAAACATCCATATCAAGAAAAATTAAAGAAACCAAAAATCAAAGAATAAGGACTGGAATGAAACCAACGTATATTATCAGTTTCAATTGAAAGATACAATTTAAAAAAATCAAAATTTAATCCAAGATAAAAACGAAATCAAAAGATCATGGACTAAAACTAAAACAATCGCAAATATTAAGCAGTTATATGCATGTTCCAAGGGTAGGAGGAAAAGAGAGAGAAAACCAAAAATCATCCACTGGCGATGCACCGACCACCGTAACACAACAAACCCCACACCGAGAGGCAAAGGACATGGTGGGGCACCAGGTGACACGGTGGACGTTCAGTTTCAACGACAAAAGGACGCCACATGGGCCACTTCAATGGCGCATGCAGGGAAACACAAGGGGCACGTCCATACACCACTGGAACCAGTGATAACCATAAAAAAAAAAACTTGGGATGAAAGTACCACAGTACCCCTAGCCCCAGGTGTTGTTTTTTTCTCTCTCTTTTTAGGGGGTTATTTTTGTAGTTTTATTATGCATGGATTTATGAAAAAACAAAAACACACCCAACTGTTCTTCGTCTTTTTGTCAGCACTCAGGGGTAAAATAGCAGTTTCACTATGCAAAAATTTAGAAATGTCATACATGTTCCCTAAAAATATCTAAAATGCCCATGGTTCTGAGGGTGAAATTGTTTCTAACCTGGGGGTAAAATGATAATTTTACTATTGCAATCTACAGTAACTTGTGTCTATGTACACAGTAAAATTCGTTACACGAAAAGAGGCATGTGTTTTATATTTTAGTTAATTATTATGGTTAATTTATTTTAAATTATATAATGAATTGATCCTAATATAATGAATTTAACAATTTAGGTGTCCAAATCTTCTTGCTTTATTAATGACGATTATAATTTTATTCAGATAAATTCATATCAATTTAAAATTCACATATTTTATTGGAAACTCGCGTTTCACAAAATTTTTGCTCAAAGATATTATTTTGCCCAAATTTATAGCATTAGAAGAAAAATTAAACTCCTAATATTTTTTTCCATTCTAAAAATTATGATTCTAGCTGCGACGAAATGAGGGTAAGTGGTTAGTGTAAATGAATGTGTGTGGGAGTCTAATTATAATATATGAGTTAATATCCAAAAAAAAATAAGGACCATCACATATATTTTTATTTAAAAACAAATAATCAATAATGAATATACACACGAACTAAATTATGATCATATAGTCAAATTACTAAACAATTAATCACATAGAAATAATAAAACAAAACACACATAAAATGAAACCAATTAAAGTGATACACACTCCTTGAAGTTCAAGAGAAGGTATGCCTTGATTGTCTAAGGAGGACCTCCTTACCAATCTGTTGGCATCAAGGTTGTCAATACCATTTCGGTTGACGTTTTGATTTTTCTATTGGTACGAAATGTTTTAGTTTCGAAGCATTTCGATGCACCGTTTCGGAGTTGTATTGTTCATGTATAATTAATTAACTATATATATGAAAAAAATTAAAAAGCAAAAAAATTAAATATATATTTTTTTATAAAATCTGCAACATTTAATTTTTATATTATATTTTTTTTAATTTTATTTTTTTAATATATATACACTATTTGTTATGACTTATGATCGCTGGAGGCTGGAGTCTGGACAAAGGAATTAAAATAAGATGAGAAGTTATTCCACATCGAGACAAATAGCCGGTGCTTTAGTATAATTAGTATTTCAAATATCCCACATCGGACAGAAAGCTAAGAAGATAAAGGGTTGTGTGTATAAATATACAGCAGGAAGCCATCTTGAAGTTCACTTGCCTGGACGGGGTTCAAGGTCTGGTTCGGTGATATCCATTGCACTTGCAATGTGTATTAGCTTAAGGGCTGAAAGTAAGATAAAAAATTTTTTAGCCAGAACTGCACAAATGAGGTGTTTCCGGTACGTTTCAGCCGGTATTTAGCCAAAAAATCTGAAATTCACCAAAATATAAAAATCATGTCGTTTTGTCTCGTTTTTTTAACTGCTATGAGATGTTTTGACTGTTTCGACCAAAACGGAACAAAATTAACAACATTGGTTGGCATATGGCCACGCGAGGGATGTTAATGGAGGAAGACTAATTCCCATCCAAAACTCCCCATATATTCTACATGGTCAAGGTGAATCTTGTAAGTAATATAATTGGGAAAGCTTTTAGGTTAATATTCTATTATCTAGAGGAATAAAAAAACTCAAAAATTTTAACAAAAAAGTAAGCAAGAAAAAAAACTAAAATTATTATTATTATTATTATTATTATTATTATTATTATTATTATTATTATTATTATTATTATTGCATAAATATTGAGAAAAAAAAACAAAATTACCTTGAAGAATAAAGAACCTAAAATTTTTAACAAAAGAGCAAAAAAAATATATAATAAATGAAAAAACAAAGATAAATATTATTAGCTTAAAAAATCATTTGACTTGAATAATAAATAAATAAATAAAAATTTAAGGACTATAAAAAGAGAAGGAAAAAATATAAAATAACAATTTTCAAATGATCATCAACACAAATTAAAATTTAAGGACTATATTAAAAAAATACAACCTCAACAAAAGAGAAAATAATAAAAAAATAAAAACAAAACCTAAGAGCATATACATATAGACATGGACAAAAAGAGGAATAATTTTAGCAAAAAGAGAATATATATATATATATATATATATATATATATATAAAGAATTAAAATAAAATAAAAAATTAAAGTATAAGGGCCGAAATGAAAACAAAATATATGATCAATTTCAATCGAATGATAAAATTGAAAAAAATCCAAACTTCTACACCAAAAATATTAAGGGATTTAAAACTAATCCCAAAATTAAAAGAATAAGGACCGAATAAAGCCGAAATATATAATTATTTCAATTGAAGGACAAAATTGAAACAAATCAAAATTTATATCACGAAAATCGGGACCATACAAAACAATCAAAAGATCAGGATTAGGGATTGAAATAAAAACACCATAAACAAAGGGAACTTCTATGTAATTCAGTGTGTCAGAGAGAGTAAATGGGAAAAAGATCAACCGACCACCATCATGTTTATGGCCACCGTAAGACATCACGTGCACCACCATGAAGAAGAGGTCATGATGTCGTATCAGGTGAGATGCTGATGGATAATTTTCACCACCGTATGCCTCTGCACACGCCGTCTAATGGGAGCGTGAGGCAAAAAACCATTGGCGTGTCAGTCAACAAGGCCACAATATTCTACTGAAAAAAAATGATAAAAATGTTAAACTACCTAAACACTCATACAACCAACTCTTGGATTTTGTCTTTTATGAGGGTATATCCGTATTTATACTATTTTCAAATAATGTGAAATTCCAGAAACACTCCCACCAGCAACTCTTGATTTTTGTCTTATTTGAGGGTAATATGATTATTTTACTATGCATATAAATGTAAAAAATGAAAATACTCTCGTATAGGCAATTATTTATTGTTAGTTGGCAGAGTTAAAATAGTAATTTTAATATGCAAAAATACCTGAAAAAAGATGAAAACACCTTCAAACATTTTGGTAATGTCAACTGGTCCCTTGAAAAAGACTAAAATACCCATAAGTCGAATGTTAAAATTGAGACATTTTGAGGGATAAAATAGTAATCACACTATTATAGTATTTTTACTATACAAAAATATCTGAAAAAGATGAAAATAGCTCTAAACATTTTGGTAATGTCAACTAGTCCCTTGGAAAATGCTAAAATACTCATGAGTCTAAGGCTAAAATTGAGGCGCTTTGAGGGGGAAATGGTAATTACACTATTTTAATCCGCAGTAATTTGTGTCTGTTAAATAGTAAATTCACAATTTGATATATATATAAATATATATATATATATATTTATTATATAATCAAAATTTGCCAAAAAAAAGTTTCTAAGCATGCTAGAAGGGAAACAAAATCTGAAATTAGTTGTATTCCTACTATCATTTCCTTTTAAAGTAATGTTTAAGATTGTGGTTGATGTTTTATATTTGATCCTAATTGTTTAACATATTTTTTATTCGTAAATGCTTTAAATAATATTTTTCTGATTTTTAAAAAAATATTTTTGATATTAAAACATCAAAATATCTAAAAATACCAAAACAATACTAATTTAAAGTAAAAAATGAAAAAATAATACTAAAATCTGATTATTTTTATTCAAAAACGCTTTTGAAATGCAATGTTAAACATGTATTAAAATAGTGTTTGGGAGTATAGTTGCAATTGTTTTTCAAAGTGTTTCACTTAGAAATGCATTAAATAATATTTTTTTTATTTTTTAAAAAAATATTTTTGATATGAGTACATAAAAAATAATATAAAAATACTAAAAAATATATTTTTAAAGCAAAAAAAAACTTTTATTTTTTGAAAAGCAATTTTCCAGTTCTTTTCAAATGACACTAAAAGTATTAGGAAGTGTAGTAATGATTATTTTTTAAATTGTTTTTCATTTGAAAATGCATTAAAATAATATTCTTTATATTTTAAAATTATTTTTGACATGAATATATCAAAATAATTTTAAAATACTAAAAAAATAATTTAAAACAACAAAATAAAATAAAAATTCTTTTTTTTTCAAAAATATTTAGAGCACAAAAAAAAATGATAGCCTCCACAGGATAGAAGAATCATTTTACGATCCTGATGCTGTGCACGTTCCTGGTTAATAATGCAGACCCAGCATAAGATTGAAATGGACAAGAGAGATGGCAAGTTTGGGCCACAGCCTGCTATGGCTGTACCTCCAGTGCAGCACGTATTAATCAGCCAATTCCTCTGCATGCCGGCGGCGATGCACCTCACCAAACATATGGGCAGCCTTATGGCTATCCCCCACCCCCACAAGCTCAAGGTTACCCTTCCTCCTGCTGGCTATCCACAACCTCATGCTTATCCTCCACCTGGCTATTCAAGATGATCTGTTTGAGATGCAGTCACATGCTCAAGTTTAGTCGTAAACTTTTGTATTGAAATTCTTCGTACCTGTACAATGTTGGTTAAAAAAAAGTTGTTTGTTCGGTATTGAATTTAGAGTTAGAAACAAGGATCTGGGCTTTTCTAGTTGAATTTACTAGTAAACACCTTACGCAAAAAGCGTTTACATAATACATGAGGGCTAGAAATTCAATGAATTCTTATATTACTACACTATATCAGTTTCAATTCATTGTGTATTTAGGTTTATGCTAGATTGTGCTTCCTTGTGGTTTTTTTTTTGTAATGAGGACAAGAAAATACAGATAGGAAATGAAATTTTGTGTTTATGTCTTTTCATTGTAGTCAATTTCTTTGCTTTTGACTATAACTTTTTATCATTAATATTACCTTATATATCTCAAATTCTTCTTTGACATTCTTTTTTTTTCTTTGTAGATTTACTTGACACCTATTGATTTATTTCCATTTGGTATGATAATCAATTTTCATGTGTCATTCTTCTCGATTGATTCAATTTCTTCATTCGTAACAATTCTTCACTTTCGCCCTTTATTGCTCATTCAAATACTATAAGATCATATGTAATAAGGTGACACTGTAATGGTATATCATCATCGATATAATTAGTTATATCATATATGTCATCAAGACCTTCCCATCTTTCTTGGTGGATTTAATGGGTTGTCACTACTTGAACTCCCACTATAAGAAAAAGATGAAAGTGAGGTTAAGCTCATTAGTGATTGTGGAGGTGTAGCGCTTTCTTGATGATCTTTATATCTCTCCTCCCTTTCATCTAGAGTCGGTAAAAAATTATATTTTCATCATCATTTACCTTTCAGTTTCATGTTCTTTTTTCATTGAACTCAACATCTCTATTAATCATTTTTTTCTTTATCGGACTCAATATCTCTATTAATCACCATTTTTTCCTCATTATGGTTGTAAAACATATATTTGTTGAACTTTTTATCATAGCCTAATGTTGTAACCCAATTTTTGGGTTACTCCCCAAAATAAAATAAAGGGAGCCAGTGTGGGTAGAAAAAAATCAATTTGGAAATTTTTGTTGTTTTCGCAAGTTCAATCATATCTCTTTTGTTCCAAAAATAGAGGAAAATACAAATTTAAGACAAAACTAATTTATCATTGGATAAATCTGTGTAAAAATTAAGTTGAACGACATAATTATATTTTTATGGGTTGATTTGATTTAATCGTCAACCAATTTAAAGTTTAATTATGATCGGGATCCAATTGAAGGATTTAATTAAGTGCAAGGACTTAATTATACTTTAAATTGGTCAAATTAATTTTATTAAGGACTTAGTCAATGAGAAACCAAGTTCTTGAATTTAATTCCGGCTCAATTGATGAGAATGGAATTTTCGAAGACCGATTGAATTTTTTTAGTCAATTATGCGAAATAAGGGACCAAATTGAACGAATCGAGAATCCAATGGTCAATTAAGGGTTAAAACGCGCAAATCGGAAACCAGAGACCAAAATAAAAAAGGCGCACACATTTAAGATTGCTGTTGAAATTTTGACGGGGATACAATTGCATAAATTAAAAGTTTAAAACTAATTGGAGGTGCAATTGAACCAATCAAACATTGAAGGACCAAATTGCAAAGCCAAAACACTGCAGCTCTGCAACCCACAGCCTCTGCAAATTTGCAGAGGCCGTGGCAACCCACGACCTCTTTGCAAATTCTTTGCAAAGGCAACCTCTGCAATGAATTTGCAGAGGAGGCAGAGGCAAGAGCTGCCTCTGCCCCTATAAATAGAAGAACGAATCAAAAGGAAAGGAAGAAAGGAAAAAAGAGAATTACGTGAAAGAGAAAGAAAAGAAAAACAGAGGAAAAAAGAGAGAAAAAACGAAGGGGAACAGAGAAGAAAACGAAAAAAAAAATAGAAGATCAAGAAGGGAAGAATTCACGTAAAATTCTAGCATTTTTTGCCAATCAATCCCGGCCTCATCAGCTCTTTCCCTTCTTCTTTTTTTCTATTCTTTTTCGGTTCGGTCACCTTCTCTCTCTATAACCAGAAGACCCTCTCTCTCTCTCCCTCTCGGTTCAGCAACAGCAGCCATCAACTCCAACCACCTTACACCACCTCGTCATCACTGGAATCCTCCCCTCCGCACCAGCAACCCGGCTGTTGGTCGCCGTTGAAGCAAAGGCAGAATAGCCCCAGCCACTGCAACGCCACCGTGCACCTTTGGAATCTCCCTCCGGCCACCACAGGCCACCATTGACGACGCTACCACGACAGGAATCATCACCTCGGCCTCCTCTACCCAACGGTACTAGCAGGTACACCTTTCATCACAGTTGAAAAATTGACTGTTCATCGTCTTCCCTGTGCATGCGAGCAGCGGGACGCAATTTGTGTCCCACTATTCACACGGGTCGGCCGGGTAAGCGGGCCGGGCTTCATGCCCGGCCCGCCTGTTAAAAATCGGCCCAAAATCATTTGGGCTTCCAGCCCGCAGAGACTGGAAGCCCAGCCCATAATTATTTGGGCTTCCAGCCCGTGAGGACTGGAAGCCCAATCCAAGACCCTTTGGGTTTCTAGCCCATGAGGACTTGAAGCCCAGCCCAGACCCTGTGGGCTTCCAACCCACGATGGCTGGAAGCCCATCCCACTAAGGCTGGGCTGTCAGCCCACTGTGGCTGACAGCCCAGCCCAGAAAAAAATTAGAAAATTAAAAAATTAAAAAATACAAATTGACAAAAAAAAAATTATGTTTTTTTACTACTATTATTATTACAAAAAAAATCAAAAATACAAAAAAATGTATTTGTTTTTGTGCATACGGCCAAATTACATGATTTTTCCATATATATTTTTCGTAAAAATTATGTTGCATCTTTCTCATATTTTGAAACGAAAATTGGATATCGTAACCGGTTTATGATTATTCGTTGGAATTTGGCCAAAATATCAAAAATAATTTTTAAATACTTTTGTTTCATCTATTAGGGTGTAAATTTACATTGTAAAGTACACCCGTAGATAAAAAAATATTTTTACTACAGTGTAAAATTATATTGTAAAGTACATCCGTAGATAAAAAAAACTTATAACTGCGGTGTAAAATTACATCGTAAAGTACACCCGCAAACAAAAAAAAATGTTTTTTTTGAAAATACAGTGTGAAAATTTTAACTTAGAAAAACAATCAAACAACAATGCAGCTTACCTTAGGTAGGGTGCACTGGGGGTGATGCATCTTCCCCTTGCACAACAAGTCCCCTTACCCAAGACTCTCGCGGACCAATAGGTTTCCTAGTGACCGTAATACTAGGTGGCGACTCCTAATAATTATAGTTGTAACTTTACGACTATAAAACACACCCTTTTCACCGCGCGCCGTCGTCTCCCCCAAACCCAAGGGTGATGGCGGGGCGCGAAGCGCGTAAAAAATCACCGTCGCGACACCTGAAAAGATTATTTGTTTGCTCTTATCATCTGGTTTGGTCCTTACTTGACATCTACATGTAGATAGTTAATGCTCCTAAAAACTATCAAGTGAGAAACATTTAGCTTTCTTCCACTTCATTCTTTCTTGTGGAGTCGTGTCATTTAAACCTTTATTGAGATATTTATTTGATAAGTAGATAATAATCTACAGTTTTAGCCCAAAACTCTTTAGGCATATTCTTGGTTTTGAGCATGTTTCTTACCTTGTTGAAGATGCTTTTATTCTTTCTCTCCACAAATCCATTTTGTTTGTGGGGATCTAGGCAACATTAAGAGAATCTCCACCAAACTCGTTAAAATTATTAGAACAAAACTAACCCCTTATATTTTTCCTTAGTGATTTTATATAATAACCACTTTTTTGAACTAATGTCTTAAACTTCTTAATACAGCTAAATACATTAGACTGATTTTAAAAGTATATCCAAGTTTCTCTACTATAATCATCAATAAAAATTAGAAAATAGAGATTTCTACCACACAAACATGGTTTGATTGGACCACAAACATCGCTATGTATCTTTTATAAAGGTTAAATTGCTCTCAATATACACTCCAAAAAACTCTTGAAAATTGCTTGTCTGCCTGCATCTTTCACAAATAATTTGTATGTTCAATAGATTGTAAACCATTTAAAATCCTGTTTTATATCATTATTTTCAAGTTATCAAAGTTTACATGTTCATTTCATATATGTAAAAGCCATGTTTTATACTTCACATAAACTTTAAGACATTTAGGCATATTTATCTCTATATTTAGCGAGAGCATTTTATTATTTGTCATGGTTATCTTTATAATCATATGTCTATAATTATTAAGTAATGTCAAAGTATAATTTTTCATTTTAATCTCATACCTCTTTTCTAACAGTTATTATAAGCGCAATATATTGCTTTTTATTGTTGGTGTATAATACATTTTCTTTCAATAAATTAATGACTTACATATTTCAATTTAATCAAAATAATACATTGATGACAATTTTTTATGATCCGCAAAGGTAACATTATCTCTAATTGCTTCATCAAGCTCTATGAATTTGTCTTTGTTTCCATACATGTGGTTGTTGGCTCTATTGTCTAGATACCATATGTTCTTTTTGTTTTGAATTCTTTCATCATGCACTGGTAATATGGTGGTTTCTTTCTTCTCTTATATTATATTTGCATTGTCCTTAAGAGAGTTGAACTTTATATAATGACCTATCTTTTGACAATTATAGCTTTTAACTTTTGAATTATTAAACCTAAATTTTAGAATGTCATTCTCAATGTAAATAATTTACCTATTGAGGTTGTCGCGGCCTTCTATTCGAAATCTACTTCTTTCTTTTTTTCTCTACTTTGTTCAATTCCTATGCCTCCTAGAAATATCTAGAATCATTTTATTTTGGAAAAAGTATCAATGCACTTACATCTTCTTGAATTTTATTGACTCTGTCTCATAGACTTGTAATTTTTCTATGAGATCTTATATTGAAAGAGCATCCATATTTTATGACTTCAATATCCCGACCACCATATAATTTACCGTTTTTTACATTGAGCATAGGATTTTCTCTACTACATGTGTCTCTTTTATCTTCTTCTCATGTATCTTCATTTAAATGTGTATGGTCAATACTCTTGCAAAGTATTCGAAATATTTTTTTATTCAAGCATATGTAACTTTTTAAAGTCATCAAGTAGCTTTAGTAGACATATTTTTCCTACATTGTCATTTTCTTGGTTTGATTGTTGCAAAACTTTTCATGTTTGCTTCGTAGTGATTGCGTTTATCATTATCTTAAAAATGACATCATCCAAACATTGGTGGATGATTATGAGTGCTTGTTGATCTTTTCTTTGTGCCTTTTTCACAATCTCTTTTTGGATCAAATCAAAGTCGCTCCTTTTATAGGCTCCTCAAAGTCTTTCTCAATTGTTTTCCACACATCCTGGAAACCCAACGGGGCTTTACTTGAAGACACCAAGTTTCATAGTTGTTACTTGTCAAACAAGTACATTTAAGAGAAAAGTTTGAATCGGTGATCTCAAATAATCAAGCACAAGTTACGATACCACTTGAACAATGGATGTGGTAAAGGATAAAAACAGAATTTCAAAGTTAAAACCTCGAGAACGAGAAGATTAGGAGAAAGGTATACTTTTATTAAGTGTTTCTCTAAGCTATCTTAGTTATTCTTTCTTGTTTTTGTACTGCTCAATAATATTGAATTACCAAGTTTTGATATGCATTAAATCCTGAACAATTAAGAAATGAAATGAATACAAGAAGATCCTAATTTAAACATAAATTGTATTTTGCTGACTGAACTGGTTGGTCGGTCGACCGTCTCAACTTATTTCACTTTATTGTTCTGTCTCAGTCAATTCATTTAAATTAATCGATCGACCAGTAAACCGATACCTCGGCAATACAAAAACAAAAATAGTTTACTTTGAACAGGAACCATGGAACACAGAGAGCCAGTTTGAAGGGTACGTGCTCGAAATGCAGTCATGGAGCAAATGATGTGTGAAAAGTTGCAAGCATTGTCCGAAGCCAATGCATGGTGAGTTGTTGTGAATCACTGTGATATGCTTTGAGTCATTGTGTAACCCTGGAGAGACTCCCAAATCCTAACGATTTTCTTTCTGTACCCATGAAATATAATTTACCATGAATATTGAGATGGAGATGGAGATGGAGATGGGTAGAGCAGAGCCCAGAATTCAACCTCATTATATAATTTACCATGAAATATAATTTACCATGAATATTGAGATGGAGATGGGTAGAGCAGAGCCCAGAATTCAACCTCATTATATAATTTACCATGAATATTGAGATGGAGATGGGTAGAGCACAGAATTCAACCTCATTATAATCTCCATGCAACACATGCATGCACCCACACACAAGTTCATGGCCCTTTTTAACAGATCCGCTTAAAAGGACAAAATTTGTAATCCCCGGCCCACCATGGTTATTTATTCCTTGGTTATCAACTTATTATCATCGCGTCATTATTTCAGATTTGAGTGCAAATTACGTATTATAAAATAAAATATATAAATATATTATTACCTCTATCCGTTTCAAGGTGCTATTGTTTTTTGAAATATAGTTGGTTTTTTTATAAATATATAAAATAATTTTTTTTATTTTTTTAAAAATTATTTTTAATATCATCACATTTAAATAATTTAAAATAATAAAATAAAAATTTAATACAAAAAAAATACTTTTTTTAAATAACACCTATATATCATATTAGACTCAAAAGTAATAAAAGCTAGTGATATTATTTGTTAGACCCAAATCAATCATATTAACCCCTTGATCGCACGAATTAAGGTTCATGTAAAAGAAATTCATAGGAAGTAAAAAACAAAAAAAATTGGCTGATTTGCCAAATCTCCATGTATATGTACAATTGATTCAGCCACAATTAAAAATGAAATAAAAAATGGAAAAAGAAACCAAGCTCTCGGGAAAACTTATAGTGAACTCTACTCGCTGTAAAGATCGCTTGCATCATTGCTTGCAGCCCATAACCGTTGATTAAACTCCTCCTGCATCTGATCATCAGGCACAAACGAGTTCCTGCAAAGTGGACACGTTTGCCTATCATGATCCATCCAACGGTCCAAACAAGCCCTGTGAAAAATGTGCTTACAATTCTTCAACCACCTGATCTCATCCTCTCCCTCAAACTCATACAAACAAACAGCACAACTCTCCGGCAAGTCACAGCAACCGCCATTCCCGGTGACTAAATCCTCGAACTTGATGACAGGCAAGATTTCCCGGATAAGGGCAGCTGATAGAGGCGGGTAGAAGGGCATTCGGGTCGGGTTATCGGGCCAGATGATGTCAGTTTCAAGAAAATCTGACAGGCCCAGGTAGGTGAAAAGACACAAAATGAGGTTTCTGATAAACCCCAGAAAGGAAAGCGTGTGTACAAACAACTTTGGTAAGAAAACCTCGGAATACCCAACTGGAAAACCCATCTAGCGGGAAAGGGGGGGGGAAGGATAGCAGAGAAAAAAGATTGTTTGTTTTATGAGAGAGAGTTAGAGAAAGCTGGGCCTTTCTTCCAGAATTTATAGAGTTTCTTTGAGAGAGAAGGGAAGCTTCCACTTCAGCGGCTTCAGTTTTGGGAATTTGGAAGTGCCTCTCACTTTTTATACAGGGCATTGAGAGTGCAGTGAGAAAGGCAACGAGTTGTGATGCTCGGTGCTTCTAATATGGCCCATGGAAAAGGAAGGAGGTGAGTGGGCTCTTTTGGTGGGTCCCAGCACTTGAATTGGATTCGATTGGTCTGTGATAATAATGGTGATTAGGGGTAGTTTGGTGATTTAAAATTGGTAGAAGGCTGCGTAGAAGTTATTTGAAAATTTGAAAATAGCCACTGGTGTAATCAGACAGAACGCGGACATTTAGCACTCGTGCCGCGTGCTGTTATTTGGGAAAGAGAGAGGAAACGATGCTGCTGGCCTGCATGCTAATCAGCTGCCTCAATCTCTATCTCCATTGCAATGTCCTCTTTTTTATTATTATAATTTCTCTGGAGAAAAGGAAATTGCTAAAACCAATTCGAAATGAACACTAACGTGCTTTGTTACGAGTCAAAATCTTGATTGGGTATGGAGAGGCGTATAAAATAATTATTTTTATTTAATTAATTCTTCACCTAAAAAACTATTACAATCTTTTATATTTAAAAATTAAAATTTCTAATAATACTAAAAAAATAAGATAAGAAAATTATTGTCTTCAAATCAAAAAAATAACTAGAAAAACATAATAACACTATATAGAAAAATAAAATTATCCAAAAAAATATTTATTTTCTTAAAATATTTATGCATTAATCTTTATAAGTTAAAAAAAAACTCATTTTGGAGTTTAGATTTTAGTTAATAAATTTTTATCACAAATATTCTTTTGTGTGTAAATCAAATCATGATGACCTTTAAGACATTTCCTTGAATCAAATCCATCATGAGTTTCTAACACAATAATTTTATCTTGGTCACTCCATCATGGATCCTTTCATGCAACACCTTTGTAAAAACCACCCCATCATAGGTTTTACCACCAGAATTTTCATTCATCTTTAAATAAATCTAGACAAACTATAAATCCAAAAAATGAACTTAAGAAAATAGAAAAAAATTATGTAGCATATTATTCATTTCATAAACTAAATAGAAAAAAATAAAAATAATTCATGAAAACTATTTTTTCTAAAAAAAAAACTCTCATTATATTAGTTTTTTTAGATTGAAAAAACTCGCCATCATATTTAAATTACTTTTGACTTGAAATTGTTGATATATATTCTAAACTCCCCAACTTTTTCTCTTTTTTTTCTTCGAATTAATAACAATTTTAGATGTTTTCATCTAAAATTTTATATAAAAAAACAACACTTAACAAATTATTTCCTTTTAATTGGCTTCTATATGATAAACTTCAAACTTGTTTTATCAATATTTATTATACCACGTAACTTTTTAACACATCTACTTTTATGATAATAATAATTTTGTAATTAAAATAATCAATATAGTTAAAATAAATAATATTGTTTTGCTTAACACCTTTCATGTTATTTTTTGCATTTAACCTCTAATTTTTCAATGTGAACATCATTAATGATATTATGTCACTATTATTATTGTCATTATGTATGATATCATTAACAATATAATCATCATTAAAAAAAAATCATAAATTTATGGAATAAATCGACATCCACTACCTTGGAGATAACAGAGCATAATTATTTATCTGTTGTTCTTGTTCTGTTGCGAGCATACAACAATTCTCATTATTTCTTTCACCAATCTTTGCAAGCAAGTCCATTCTCTCTCTTGCAATTGCATGAAAGGTGTTATATATCTCCATGTTTTCTTATATATAAACAAATATCTCAAGAGGTTAGCATAGTAGTAAAGGCCTTGGGTCTAAAAGGTATGTTCCCTCTTAGATTTAAGGTTAGAATCTCACTAGCTATTCTTTTTGGGGTCATGCTCCCTAGTGTAAAAATTTAGTGACTTAACTTGTTCTTGTGTGGGAAACTTATGTGGTCATAAGCATAAAAATCAAGGAATTTAGTTGAGGCGTGCATAAACTGTTCCGAACACCGTGGTTACCAAAAAAGAATATAAATCGATATTTATATCATAACAAACAAGATTGCCAAAATATTCATTATACTTATCTCGATCAAGGAGTTATAGTATGCTCACAGCTTTGAAATGAGCTCTCGAAGTTGATCATGGATTTGTGACAACTCTCTTTATGATTTCAATTTTATTTTCTTCATCTTTGTTAATGGATTGGATAATTCTTTAACATGCCTCAACTTTCTTGCTCTAAAGTAGTGGATTAAATTTGTATTATGTTTTTTATCATTTGTTTTTGAACGTCTTTTTTTATTATGGAAACACTTTATCCCTTTTTACACAAACATGTTCTATTTTGTAACAATCTATTTAATTTAGGATTATTCATCAATATACATCAACTAATCATGACTAAGAATTGTTAGGCTCAAACACTAATGCAAAATAATTCAACATAAAAAATAGAATAAGCATAAACATCATAAGATTTTTTCGAATAGAGTCACCACACCAAAAACTCTAATTCAAAGTTTTATTTCTCAATAATTCATTACACCAAGTAGTCTTTTCTTTAAGAGGATTACATCTTTAACTAAACTAAAAATATAGTCTAAACAAATTAAGAAACCTGAAAATACAAGCTATGAAAGTCCTAAAAAAAATAGGAAATAAAAAATTATTAAGCATAATATTTAATTCAATAAACTAAATAGGAAAAAAATAAATTTCTTTGAAAACCTCTTGCATAAATTTCTTTTAAACCCTTTTGCATTAGTATTGACATAGAAAAAGAACAAGCATAACAGCACAAAAACTTTTAAAATTTTATTATTGAATATTTTTCTAAGTATTATGTATGTAAAAGATTCGCAACTCCTCAAATAAATCGAAACAAACTAGAAAACTTGAAGACAAAGAAAAGTGATAAAAAAAGACACTTGTATCCATATTCCAGGGTTAAAAAAACTCTTCCTTAAATTTAAATTTCTCTTGGCTCGTGGATATACAGTTAAGGCTTATTGACCCATTTTTATTTCTTAACTACTACTACTAATAATAATAATAATATCATAAACATAATTTTTGTTATTATTATATTTATCATCATCACCACTATTATTATAATAAAATCTTATTACTCTTGCTATTACTACTGCCGCAACCACCACCACCAACATTATTAGTAGTAGTATCATCGTTATTATTTTTATTACTACTACCATAATTATTAATATCATTATTATCATGATCACCAGTTCACCACCACCATTATTATTACTAATATCATAAACATAATTTTTTAAAAGTGTTTTTTTAAAATATTTTTATTTTATTTTAAATTATTTTTTTTAGTGTTTTTTAGATCATTTTACTGTACTGATATCAAAAATAATTTTTTTAAAAATAAAAAAATATATTTTTAATATATTTTTAAACAAAAATTACTTTTAAAAAAACATTAAATTACAATATCAAATAGTCACCGAATAGCTATTCAACGCACACATGTTTTTCTTCTCCACAGTGACGCACGATGCCAAATTATTCGAGCCCCTCCTCCAGGGAGGTCTCGATTGGCGTACGTACGTCTTGAGAAAACAAAGCAATCAACTAGCTGTATGCCTCGAGGTCCATTAATGGCATGAGCTGCAATTTTATTCTGGATCTCTCCAAGCCGCGTCTAATCATTGATGGATCCCCTTGCCACTTAAATATTTACTTATTTATGGGTCACCTCCCAAGGAGGATTAATTATAGTATATAAATAAAAATAAACTAGCAAAAGCGACGGCATAGGGACTTCTATTCGAACACTTTCATGAGTGTTTATAGATTAACTAAGGATTTTTCTTTCAGACCTTTAAATATTGGAGGATTGAGAGAGAAGATTGACTATTTTTATTCAGTAAAACCCCTAGGAATTTATTATTATTATTTTTTAAAAAAATACTTTCAGTGGACAATTAATTTCTCAAAAAACAATTTATTAGTTTTTTTGCTGCAGTATGTTGTGTTAAGTCCCCAAATAGCATGATGTAATGACAAAAAACGTGTGATCTGCACAGCATATCTCGAGTTCAAGTTAGGGCGTGCACCTTTTATAAGAGTTTGGGACAACCGAGATTTTAGTCGCTCACTTGGACTCATAAAATATATTTTTCAGGAGGTAAAGTTTTTTCGTATTAAAAAAAAAAAAGTGCGTTAAATAATAATTTTTATGATTTTATAAAAAAAAATAGATGAAGAGCTTTTAAGACATTGTGGTGGTAACACACTTGATAATATATATATTTTTGAAAAAAATATTCAGAGATTAACTAATATAAAGTATAAACCATGTTTAACTTGTGAGATGCTGAAACACTTGATGGTATATTTTTTATGAAAATATTAAGATATTGATATGCTGTATCGACTAGGACAAGTTGAGAATAATTAGGAGGCTTAACGTAATAGTTAGTCAATCCTTTCTATATATATGTGTAGGGCAACATACAATAGTAATGGTGGAGATTACCACATAAGAATGAGATTACAATATTTCCTATTTAATTACATGCTATAATACGCCCCCTTAAGCTGAGGGTGGAGGATCAACCCGAAGCTTGAATCTGAAAGCCGTAAATGAAGGAGCAGGAAGTGGCTTAGTGAAGACATCGGCAAGTTGATCCTTAGAGGAAATAAACCGGATCTGAATCTCTTTTTTCGCAACTCTATCTCGGACAAAATGATAATCAATCTCAATATGTTTTGTTCGAGCATGAAAAACAGGGTTTGCAGACAAGTATGTGGCGCCAAGGTTATCACACCAAATGATGGGAGCATAGGTGGTCGGAATCTGAAGATCTGTTAATAAGTACTGGAGCCAAATAACTTCAGCCGTGCCATCGGCTAAGGCCTTATATTCAGCTTCCGTCGAAGATCGAGCAACAGTGCGTTGCTTACCCGATTTCCATGAAATCAGCGTCTGACCGAAGAACACAAGGTAACCACCCGTAGATTTCCTGTCCTCAATACTACCTGCCCAATCTGCATCCGTAAATCCATGTAAAGCAAAAGAAGAGCTGCGAGTAATGTGCAAACCATGTGATGTTGTACCACGAAGATAACGCAAGATGCGTTTAACGGCAGCCCAATGAGATTCTGTAGGAGCATGCATAAACTGACATACCCGGTTAACAGCGAAGCAGATATCCGGACGTGTGAAAGTGAGATATTGAAGAGCACCAACCAGTTGCCAAAAACGAGTAGCATCAGGAAACAAAGAATCAGGCATAATGGTGGCTTTGGATGCCGAAATAGGGGTGTCAACAGGCTTACAAGATAACATACCAGCTCGCGTGAGGATGTCAAGTGTATACTTATGTTGACAAAGCATAAGTCCCATACTAGTAGTCTGAACTTCAACACCCAAAAAATAATGAACATCACCCAAGTCTCGAAGTTTAAATTCTGAGCTCAATAGCCGAATCAGGCGTTGCAGCAAAACAATATTATTACCCGTAAGCAGGATATCATCAACATAAACCAAGAGATAGCAAATGTCGCTACCAACTGAGAAGATAAACAATGAGGTGTCCACTTTAGAAGCACGAAAACCAATGGACAATAAGAAGTCATTCAGACGCGTGTACCATGCTCGCGGAGCCTGTTTTAAGCCATATAAAGACTTATGCAATCGACATACATGACCTGGGAGAGTAGAATCAACAAAACCTGGAGGTTGTTTCATGTAAACCTCTTCATCAAGTACACCATTAAGGAAGGCATTATGAATGTCAAGCTGATGAATTTTCCAACCACTCAAAACTGCAATAGAGAATACCAAGCGTACCGTTGCCTGTTTGATAACAGGAATAAAAGTTTCTGAGTAATCAATACCTTCCTGCTGAGTGAAGCCCCTAGCCACCAGGCGTGCCTTATACCTCTCAATACTACCATCAGATTTGCGTTTAATTTTGTAGACCCATCGGCTACCAACAACATTCATGGATGGATGAAACGGCACCAAAGTCCATGTGTTGTTTGCGCAGAGCGCCTGAATTTCCTCACGCATAGCATTATACCAAGCCTCATATCTGTTTGCATCATTAAAAACAAGTTGCTCATGTGAGGGAGGAGTATCTACCCGACTGAAGGAGGCAGAAGATGAGGCTGCCGTGGTGATCAATGCTGTCTTTGGCTGTCTCGGACGAAGGACCATGGGGTATTTAGAAACAGCGGGATAAGGAGCTGCAGTACCTGTACCTGGAGTGTGCTGAAGAGGATAAGAGGAGAGGTCAACACAAAGCTGTAAACCAGGAGGTGAACTCGGGGAGGAGCTCGGCTGCACCGCAGGTGGTGGTGAACCTGCTGTCGGGTCGGTTTCAGACCGAGAGTGTGCTGCTCCTTAAACCTGCAAATCAGAACTTGTTCCTGCATAAAAACCAGTGGAACGACAAGCATGTGGTGATAGTATGGCAGGGTCAGATGAAACAATGGGCAAAGGTGGGTTGGTATTTCTGGTGGTTTGGGAATGGGTAGGCAAGTATGGAGGAGGTTGCAATATGGAAGGTAGGTAGGTGTAGTGGATGGTATCGGGGCAGTTGTTACCTGTTCAGATTTCCTAAAAGGGAAGACACTTTCATGAAAACGAACATGACGGGATATATAGATACGATCAGACTCTAAATCTAGACAGCGATAACCAAGATGAGACGAGCTATAGCCTAAGAACACACATGGAGAAGACCGAAAATCTAATTTATGAGCATGATATGGATGTAAAAATGGGAAACAGAGACACCCAAAAATACGGAGAAAATTATAATCAGGAGTGCGATCAAACAAGCACGCAAAAGGAGATTTATTTTGAAGGACAAGAGTAGGCATGCGATTAATTAGATATACTGATGATTCCATAGCATAATTCCAATAGTGCAATGGAGCATGACACTGGCCTAGAAGGGTTAGACCAGTTTCGACAATATGCCTATGACGACGTTCAATTGTGCCATTTTGTTCATGAGTATGAGGGCAAATTAGGCGATGGTGAATACCAATGGTTTCAAAAATTTTATTTAATTTGCGATATTCACCACCCCAATCAGTTTGAACAGATTTAATTTTACGAGAAAACTGATGCTCAACAAGAATTTGAAAACATTGAAACGTGGAAAATACATCAGATTTCGCAACAAGTGGATAATACCAGATATATTTAGTGTGCGCATCAACAAAGATAACAAAATAATGAAAACCATCAGAAGAAAGCATGGGAGCAGGTCCCCAAACATCACTAAAAATTAATTCAAGTGGATTTGACGTTTTGTGACCCGTCGGTCGTAATGACAAACGGAACGATTTTCCTAAAAGACATGCTTGACATTGAGTAAACGATCGTCTAGACGTACAAATAATTTTATTTTCAGAAACTAATAAATTCAAAATGCGAGGAGTTGGATGACCTAAATGATGATGCCACAAGTCGGCAGTCGCGGAAATGCAAGGAGACAAATATGCTTGAGGATTTGACGTAGTTGAAGACTCTGAGAGGACATAAAGACCATCATGACTCCGACCAGAAAGAAGAACTTCCTTGGTGACGAGATCCTTCATATAAAACACAGAATCGTGAAATTCAAAATAAACATGATTATCACGACAGAATTTCTGAACAGATAACAACGGTTTGGTAATGTGAGGTACGCGAAGAACATTAGTCAATGTAAACATGCGTTTTGGGGAATGTAAAATAGAACGTCCAACATGGGATATGACAAGGGCCTTACCATCACCAACATGCAAGAAATCGTTACCAAGATAAGGTGCAGAATCGATTAGAGTTGCAAGATCCGGTGTCACGTGTTGATTCGAGCCGGTGTCGGGAATCCAATTGGTAGCAGCCGAATCATGTGCAACGGCAAGATGAGCAGATGGCTGCTGTGTGTTGCCACGAAAATTGGAGCATTGAAGGGCTGAGTGGCCGAAATTAGAGCACAATTGACAGCGCACATGCTGCTGTCCAGACCACCCCTGGTTCGGCCTCATATCTGATGAGTGGCGCCGGTGCTGCTGCCATGAATTTGCAGCAGATTGGCCCCTGTTTTGGCCTGAAAATCTGTTGTAATTGGGACGCCAATTACCTCAATAGTGCCCCATGTTTCGGTTGTTATTAGCCATCACATGATTGGCTGAATTCATTGGCGTTGGCAGCAGTGGTGGCTGCTGCGGCAGAGGTGAAGATGGGGCGCCGACAGCCATGGAATGGAACGAATTTTTGTGCAAAAATTCGTGAGTGAGCAGGTGGCTGTGAAGATCAGCATATGAGAGGGGTTCGGCCTTGGTTATGAGGCTAGTTACCAAGTCTTTGAACTCACCGCGAAGACCACGAAACACATAGAGATTGAAGTCTTCAAGGGACATAGGACGTCCCGCAGCAGCCAATTCGTCAAACAATGCTTTGGCTTGCTGCATATACATGCTAACCGAGGCATCACCTTGCCTAAGGTCTTGAAAGGAGCCATGAAGTTGCATGATGCGAGAATTAGAGGGAGAGGCAAGGGCCTTCTCAAGAGTTCGCCAAACACAATGCGAAGTGGAACAATCAACCACAAGGTGCAGCACATCAACGGAAAGAGAGGAGAGGAGGGCACTCAAAATGAGTTGGTCTTGTTGCTTCCAACGAAGAAAGGAAGGGCTAATGGCAGAGGAAGTTGCAGCCGTAGCGTCAAGCAAGTGAGCTGGAGGGCACGGCAAGGAGCCGTCAACAAAGTGAAAAACACCTTGACCAAGGAGATATGGCTTCATCTGCATTCTCCAATAAAGATAATTGGTGTTCGTAAGCTTCAACGAAACAATATGATGAGTGTTTGATAGGGGAACCATTGCTGAAGTTTGTGTTCCCATGAGAGGCAAAGGAGAGGAAGAAGAGTCAAACACATTCTCCACATGGGGAGGTTGCTCTCGGCTAGTAGGAGGAGCATGGCTAGCCGTTGATGAGGCAGCGCCGGTGGTAGGGGAGTTGTCAGCGGCGGCAGCAGAGGAAGCCATGGGGAGGAAGAGAAATTAGGGCCGGCTGTGGGAGAGAAAAAAGAGTTTTGATGGACAAGGGCTCTGATACCAAGTTGAGAATAATTAGGAGGCTTAACGTAATAGTTAGTCAATCCTTTCTATATATATGTGTAGGGCAACATACAATAGTAATGGTGCAGATTACCACATAAGAATAAGATTACAATATTTCCTATTTAATTACATGCTATAATAGGACAAATCATGTTTAACTTATGAATCTATTTATCTAGAACATGAGCTTGTGCCAACACCATAAAACCCAAATCAAAACAAATTAGAAACCCCAATTCTAATTAACCAAAAATTGAAGGCTCTGAAAAAAAAATTAATTAGCAAAATTCTTGGGAAAACCTGAAATGGTGGCTCATATTATGATGCAATTTGGACCGATGTTTTTAAAGAAGAAGTTAAAATTTAAGAATTGGGTTATTGACATGTGGATCCATAAAGCTAAGTTGATTTAATAACATGACTAAAAAACATATTCTTAGGTGATGCTAGTGTTTTTAAAGAGGAAGAAAAAATTTAAGACTTGAGTTATTGATTTGACTTGATCCATTAAGCTTAGTTAATTCAATAATATAATAAAAAAAATTAACAAAATAATAAACAATAAATACCTTATATTAATCACATAATTTTTAAAATAAGTGAAAAATCATATAGAAAAAAGAAGAAGCTCAATCTCCAAATAAACTAATGATGAAGGATTAAAAAAAAAACACAAGCTTTAAAAAAATGATTTTTTTTTCTAACGCTATGCTTCAAGTCAAATATTTTTTTTAACCTTAATGAAATATTAAAATAAATGGAGATGATAACAAATGGATGATATATTTATAAAAATAAATATCTAGTAATTATTTTAATTAGTTTTTTTAAAAATCTCTTTTAAAAGAAGCTAAATCCAAGAATGAATGAAATATAAAAAAAGACCCGGGATTTTTTTAAAACTGACGAAAAACCATATATAAATAAATAAAAATCATAGAGCTCGATATCTAATTAAATCAAATATCAAATAATAAAATTGAAAAACATTGGTTTAAAAAAATGAAAATAAAACAATAAATGAAATTGGATGAATCTCTTAAACCTCGGTTAACCAAAGGAAACAATAATAATAATAATAATAATAATAATAATAATAATAATAATAATAATAATAATAATAATAATAATAATAATAATAAAGGTAACCCATTAAACATGTGAATCGAGACAACTAGGGTTACTTTGTCAATCTCGTAACCTGGTTAGTGAATCCATAAAGTTTAATACCTTTGTTTTTTTTTCTTAAAATCATTTTTTATTTAACTAATTTTTTTTAAAAAAAATGGATCAAATTCTGATGATGAGATAAATTATTGATATTACAATAACCATATAATTTTTTTTAAAATAAATTATCAACTTTAAATCCCCATAAACACAACATACAAGGAATAAATTAAAAAAATCAATAACCAAAGGGAAAAAAGGGTCAAATACAAAAGAAAAACATTGTGGATTACAATAGTAATCCACAATGTTAATGGTGCGGGGAAATAATATGAATAAACACATCATATAAAAATTAAATTAAAAAAATCACTAACCAAAGGAAAAAAAAAGGTGTCAAATTGCAAGTAAAATAAAAATCATTATGGATTATTATTGTTATCCATAATGTTAATAGGCATGAGAAAATAGTATTTTCCCCACATTTTTCACTTTATAATAATAATAATTAGAAAAAAAGAGTTAACCCACTAATTTCGCGAACTAAGACACTCAAGATTACCTTGTTAAACTTGCAAACTCAATCATTGACTCCACAAAGTTTAATAATAAAAAAATCAAATTATATTTTACTTAACTATTTTTAATAAAAAATTAGTCCATACCACAATACTGAATTACTTTTTTGATATCGCGGGAACCATATAAAAAGCAAATTAACATCCTTATCAGCTCTAAATCTCCATAAACACATTAGACAAAAAGAAGAAGAAGAAGCCAATAACCAAAAGAAAAATAAGTCAATAAAATAACAATAATAGTGCATTAAATTGTGATCCACGATGCTAATGACTGTGGGAAAATAGTGTTTGCCCCCACACCTTTTTAACTTGAACAACTAATAATAATATAGCTTGACTAACACAAATTAAGATAATATATTTTTTAGAATATTAAAATAATAATATATTAAGTAAATTCAGATCATAAGATCATAAAACAATCAATCGAATTAAAACTCCATGCATGAAAACTTTGAGAGTGGCAGGTCAGCGGGATCAAAGGGGAAAGAGGCAGGACACCCAACAAAGAACAAATCCTCATGGCTGGATTAGGAGACCATTTTTTAGCTCGAGTTTCTCTGAACATCCAGCATGAATGCGAGCACCATGAACATGAAATCCTACCTAACACCACCAATCTTTCGCAATTTCCAAGACTCTAGCATGTGCCTGGCTAGGACAAGACACCCTTGTCCCAGATGCTTCGATTTCCTTGTCGTCGTCTTCCGGCTGGTAGTTAAAACTAGTAGGGCATTCCAAAATCTACAGAGATTTTTCAAGTGATTAAACAAATTAACAAAAACACTAAAATACATCGTTGATTAACTGTTCATTACTGTTGCTCCAGACTCATGTGCACTGTGCATGTGCAATTTCGCCCGGTGCTTCGCGGGTGCACCTCTGCCTTTTTTTTTTTTCGTTCTTTCTACAGTGTATTGGCGAAAAAAGCCCCCGAAAAAGACAAAAAACGCCGCCGGTTTCAGGGGCTTCGAGGTAATTGGCCATTCCGATCCTGTCCGGCCGGGCGGTTTTTTTTTTTTTTAATATTTCTTCAAACAGTGCAGTCACTGTTTTAGCCCTAGAAAACGACAAAATAACGCACAGGGTGGGAGGGGCGAAACGGTAATTACCTAATTTTTTATTCTTTTTCGCGTCGGATTACTGTTGGTGCGTCCCATCACGCGCCGTCCATTTCCGCGCGCACGCGTGCTTCGGGCGACGCGTGCTACGTCATACGGAGTCCAAAAATGATCAACCGGCGTTTAGAACGATTATTCGCCATGCTTCCTCCACATGGGGCGGCGCGTGTATACATGTGGTTACCAGGTACGTGTAAATGGGCGTTTGAATTTCCCCCCCTCATTTCTCTTTCCTCCTGCGCAAGCTGACGTCAGCGAAGCAGTGTTTTTGGCAAAGTTCATTTCAGTCCCTGCACGCCCGAATTTGTTGTTCTGGCCCTTATTGCAATTATAGAAATTTTGATTTGTTTCAATTGCGTCCTTCAATTCAAAATCATTAAAATATATAGTTTCAGTTCGGTCTCCCTACTTTTAATTTCCGGATTGGCTATAAATAGCTCAATAAATTCGGTACACAAGTTTCGATTTTTTTCAAATTTGTCATTTGATTTAAATTGATAATAAATGTGGTTTCCATTTCAGCCATTGGACTTTTAATTTTTCAATTTAATCCCTTTATATTTGATTTTCATTTCAGCCCTTATACTTTTATTTTTTTATGTTTCAAGAATAATCCCTACTTTTGTCCATGTATATATAAGTGTACTTAGCACAATAATAATAATAATAATAATAATAATAATAATAATAATAATAATAATAATAATAATAATAATAATTTAATTGTTTTTCTTGCTTATTCTTTTGTTAATGTTTTGTTTTTTTCTCCGTATAATTTCATAATTTTTATTGTTTTGACAGTAATGGCAATGATATTTATTTATTTTCCTTTTGTTAAAGTTTGTAGGATATTTTTAGTCTTTCATTAATTATATATTCTAATATTTATTGAATATTATCTCATAGAAATATATATAGGGAGAAAAAAACATGACCTAGGATTTTTTGAATAAAAAAAATTGATATCAATATTCTTAAATACATTTAATATAATCATATAATTAATAAATCGAATAACATAAAAAAAATTGTCTTCGAATTTTAATTTTGTACATGACACAATAATAGTAGTAGTAGTAGTAGTAGTAGTAATAATAATAATAATAATAATAATAATAATAATAATAATTTAATTGTTTTTCTTGCTTACTCTTTTGTTAATGTTTTTTTTTCTCCGTATAATTTAATAATTTTTATTGTTTTGACAGAAATGGCAATGATATTTTTTTTTTTCCTTTTGTTAAAGTTTCTAGGGTATTTTTAGTCTTTCATTAATTATATGTTCTAATATTTATTGAATATTATCTCATAGGAATATATATAGTGAGAAGAAAACATGACCTAGGATTTTTTGAATAAAAAATATTACTATCAGTATTCTTAAATACATTTAATATAATCATATAATGAATAAATCGAATAACATAAAAAAAATTGTCTTCGAATTTTAATTTTGTACTTAACACAATAATAATAATAATAATAATAATAGTAATAATAATAATAATAATAATAATAATAATAATAATAATAATAATAATTTAATTGTTTTTCTTGCTTACTCTTTTGTTAATGTTTTTTTTTTCTCCGTATAATTTAATAATTTTTATTGTTTTGACAGTAATGACAATGATATTTTTTTTTCCTTTTGTTAAAGTTTCTAGGATATTTTTAGTCTTTCATTAATTATATGTTCTGATATTTATTGGATATTATCTCATAGGAATATATATAGGGAGAAAAAAACATGACCTAGGATTTTTTGAATAAAAAAAATTGACATCAGTATTCTTAAATACATTTAATATAATCATGTAATGAATAAATCGGATAACATAAAAAAAATACAAATTTACTAAGGTTATCTACAATTAAAAAATATACGGGTCACTTTCCATTTTGATTACATAGATTTTATCAATTATAATTATACTAACTAAATATTAAAATAATAAAATACAATACATATAAAAACAATCAATTTTCTACATAGATAAAAAAAAAGTCGCCGCATCGCGTGGGTATACCGCTCGTGTATACTATTTTGAAGTGCAATATAACATGCTAGGCATTATTATCACATAAATGATCCCAGCTGCATCAAAATCTCTCCTCTCTCTCTGGGTCTTGATATATCTACACAATCCTGGCCTCTACCCTAGAGTCATACTGTTGTGACCTGAGCCTTAATTTCCACGCTGCAATCTTCAGGGCCATGGAACGTGCAGGCTCCGGAGTCATCGTTTGAGAATTAGCACTGTGATATACACAGAGTCTCCCATTATTCTCAGCGTGCAGAAGAAGCCTGAATCTTATTGTCTGGTGATTTCTCTTAATATGTGGTAAAATAGCAAGCTGAACTGCATTAGACAATTGATTAAAAACTTTGGAAATGATCCCTTGCTGTAACCCTTCTGCCTGTCTTTTCTTCCAAGCTGAATGCATCCAATGGCTGGATCATAAGTGAATAGAGGACCGATAGATAAATGGCTATGGGAGTGTGATTAAGTGAGTTGAGGTTATTTTTTAAAGTATTTTTCATTTAAAAATATATTGAAATAGTTTTTTTTTTTTTTAAATCATTTTTGAATAAACATATGAAAATAATCTAAAAATATCATTTTTTTAATTTAAAATAAAAAATGAAAATAATTTGTTTTTCAAAAACTCTTTTAAAACAGTGTCAAAACCTCTAAATTGGCTCCCGATGAGAAGCCAGCGCTCAGAGACAATTTGGTGGAATAGATCTTCCTCGAAAGGCCCACGGGCTAGCAATTTATCTTAGCGGAGGAATAGATCTTCCTCGTAGGCCCATGGATCAGCATTTGAGCAAATCGAATGAAGAGTAACTGGATACGGTCAGAAAATTTTGTAGTTTACTGTTGTGTTCTTCAAGTATATATTATTATTCTTTTATTTAAAGTTACTTTGTTGTTTTCATCCATTTCTCTAACTCGTGTAATATTTTGAAGAACTTCTGTTATTATTATTTTTATAGTTGGAGGAGAGATTCTATTGTCTTTTTTGGAAGGATTAAAATAAGAAATTGACCATTATATTTCTCTTGTTCATGAGTTCGTGACTCGAATAACTTTAAAAGATAAAACCTTACATGAATTTAAGGATGAGGAATTCACCGTCGTGTTACTATGAAATCTTTTATTTCGTAGATCATTCTACCATGAAATATTAATATCAAGTAATTGTCATCATGAACATCCTCATGGTTAATTCTTTACATAAATGTTTGTGATATGATTTTTATTTTCTATTTTTGAGATAGAAGATTGCCCAATATTAGTATTTAATTTCCTTTCATAGATTAGTGTAACCTATATATTGACGGAGATTACGCTCTAAATGTTTTTTTGTTATATTTTACCTTGTTACATTTGAATAGAGAACCTTGGTTTCTTGATGACATGGAATTTTTGTCTTTAAAGGAGCATCATGTTAAAACAAATCCAAAAGATAAATAAATTGATTATGATAAATTCAACAAGTTTATTTTTATGTAATTTTTTAAAGAACTAAATTCATGCAACTTGATTAGTGTCACCTAATTACTAAAAAAATACAATTGCATCACCATTTTCCATATCTACACAATTGGGGCATTATAATTTCATTTTTGTTATTTATTATTGATCTTGATAGATGACATAATTAAAGCAGAACTGACTTGTGAATGTTTTATACGAAGAGGACCTAATTTACAAAATTAAAAAGTTATTGAAATTAACACCATCAATGATAATGACAAAAAGTAAGAACAAGAATAAGTTGGGGGAGCAACAATGAGAATAAATACTTATTTTTACTTGTGTTTTCACTAACAATAAAAGTAATTAGATTTGGTTAAAGTTTTTTGATTTATGTACCAACAATAAGGTTTTTCTATTCATAGGAAAAAGCTAAAGGTTGTCCCTATAATTTTTATAGATGTCTCTCAAAACATTCAATCCATATAATGACCTATAGTTTGATAAATATCAATTTGAATAAGAAAAATCCATATAATGACTTATAGTTTGATAAATATCAATTTGAATGAGAAATGCTGTTGGTTCCTTTTACTTTTAATCCTTGACCTTGCACTTCTACTAGTAAATTTGAAGGAAGCCTTTTATATTTTTTCCAATTTGTTGCTCGAATAAGAGGAATACAAGACTATGGAGATAATTGTAGTAATTAGGCTTACAATAACATAAATGTGACTTATTTAGTCAAAACTTATAGGAATGATGCAACAAAGATTAAAAAAAATATTGATAATCATTAAGTTCTTTAGTGTTATTATTAGTTGGTGACTCTTAAACCCTATAATCATAACTTCATGATTAAACCTAAAGCCCTTATTCAATTTCAAAAGTAGATCTGTTATTCAACGTCGTTTATGTCACAACAATAGAAAAACCATCAAATCGGATTTTAAAAACAAATTTAGACAATATAAAAGAGTGTCCATTGGTTTTATGAAAAAAAATCTTACTTGAAGATAAAGTACAAATTGAATTGTATTTTCTAAAGTAATACCACAAAGATATTATTAATTAATTTAATATTATGGTTAAAACAATATTATTTTAGTTTTTACTATCTAAAAAACTTATTAAATTCATTTAAATATATGATGTCAAAGTGTGATTTATATTATTAGAACATTTTAAAAGAATGTTTGATCTCTACTACTAAGAAAATAAAAATCATATTGCTTATCAAGTATGTTTGGTAACGTCCAGTAAGATGCTACTTGATTTTTTCCAAGATAGACCTTATGTAGTCTCCTAACCTGGTGCCATCAATCTAACACCAAACATTGTTAATTAGAATGGTAAATATTACTCGTTTTGATTGATAATCTTGTTTATATATATTGATAAAAAAATTTATATATAAAAGGCCAAAATTGTTAGTAGCCATTCCAATATTGCAAGTAAGGACTAACATCATTATGATCCTTATTCATTTATTATTGAATGTTGTTGATTTTTTTTATTTGTCAATCTTTCTAGTTGTATAATTAATTGTGATAATCTATAATATTTTAGTCTAGTTATTGTCTTTTCTCCTTCTTCTTTTTTATCATGATCTTTTATGTTTTGGTATTTTGGTTTTAGTTTTTTTTATCAAGTTATCATGGTTACGTCTCTTTATATCCCAATGTTTGCTTGATATATCTAGTGGGATCTTTGACTTTTTAAAACTATCTTGCAAATTTCATTTCTCTTAATAAACCTACCATTCCGTACCAAAACAAAGAGCATAGATCAAATTGTAATTGTAAAAATAAATAAACACTCTTAAATTACATACATTTATATATAATATGACAAAAAAATGAAGAAACATTATAATTCATAGTTGTAGCAATAACACATATATATGAAAACAAATATATGTTTAAATTCACTTCAATAATAAAATATATTTGAATTACCAAACATATAGATGTAACATTTCAGGTGTTAGAGCAAAAGGATTTCATAGAAAAATATCATTGAGAACATAAATAATAACAGTTGCTAAAGGCCTTTCATGTTCATTATCTCCTTTATCATATTTAGCAATATAACAAACTCTTTAAGAACCATTTATTGATTTCTACTCAATCTTTTTGTCACTAAAATCATTATTCAAGGTTGCCTTCAACCAATTTTTTTATATATATGAATTAAGTATTCTTATGTTTAAAAAAATTCTTTTATAAGACTTAAATAGGTAATAAAACACACACATCACTTATTAATTGAAAAGACTTCATATTTATAGTCTTAAATTTTCTATGCTTAACTCTTGAACACCAATGTCATTAGTAACAAAGTTCTCCTTAAATAGCTTCCTCATTGCTTTAGCTATTTATATCATTTTCATATTCACACAAAAAAAATCAAAATCAAAGGGAGAGAGAAAGAGACAAAAATTCAAGTTTTTTTTTTTAAAATAAAGCTACTTTTTGAGTGCTCTTCATATCCTTTTGCTTGCCAAGGATTTATGTGAATTATTAAAGAAACTTAAACTCTTTTATTGAGACTATAATATTTTTAATTTTAAGAGGGAAAAAAGCCAAATCAAACAACAACAAAATAGACCTTAATCAATGTTAAAACACAAACCATACAATATAAAAGCAAATACACCAAGAGAATAAAAAAGAAACACACTTTTTTATTGTTAAAGTATTGACATCCGTCATATATAAGGATCCCAATGTGATGTTCAATTTAATGCCATTATTTTCATAGATCTATATAGATACAATGGAAACTTGAAAACATACAATAACAATGATGCAACTATGGTATAACGATAACCACATATTGCTACAATAACATGCCATTATGCATAATAGACTTGGTGGCTCTAATGTCACCTAACCACCTTAAACTCCTCTCTCTTTTTTATGATGCATTTGCCCAACTTGCACCTTAAAGTGTAGTCATTTATAAATAAACCTATCAATCGATCAATTTGACTTTAGGCTCTAGAAAATCAAGCAAAAATAACCAAGACATGTATAAATAAATATGTCATAAACAATTATTTATACTAAGTGACCCAAAAGGATAAAACCAATAAAAAATACGCAAACAACAACCTAACAGACACAATAACAATTTTTTTTTACCATGATGCATGGATAAATAGTTATAAACCTAAGGCAAGAAAAAAATCAAAACAAACACGCAAAGTCATTTGATAACTACAAACACCTTAAAAACTATATAAACATTCACCTCTTTTTTTTCTCTATCAAAATCTATAATTTTTATCCATTTTGCTCAAAACTTTCATAAACCTTGATTAAATGATTGTTTGGGAGTATGCCAAGGTTTTTTTTTAAAGTGTTTTTCGTTCAAAAAATATCAAAATGATATTTTTTTATTTTTTAAAAAATTATTTTTGATATTAGTACATCAAAATTATCTATAAAAATTATTTTTTTTTATTTTTTTTCAAAAAAACTTTTAAAACACGGTGTCAAACAATTCCTAAATACTTTTATCCATGTTCACCAATTTTTCTTTCCTTTAAATTGATTTCATCTTTCTGCATAAAATATGATCACTAGATGAAAATACTAACTAGAAACTAAAACATGATCCTATTAAAATATGAAAAACTTCTATGATTTAAATGAAAATGATATTTACAATGTACGTTAAATTAATATTTTTCTATTTTTTTCATGAATGAGTGTCAGTCGCCGGTTTTTGAACGTGTAAAACTCTTGTATTGCATTAAAAAACACAAACGTACCATGTAAACTCATTTTCATCTTTGAGTGTATTTTAGATTTTGGTACATAATATTTTTTTTAAATAATTTTTTATTTTGAAAATATATTAGTTTTTTTTATATAATTTTTGATATAAATACATAAAACCATCATATAGATAGAGTAATAATTTTTTTTTTAATAACACAAAAAAAAAACATAGCTGTGCCAAACACTTCGAATAACGCCTGTGGTCGGCTCAACTTGTTTTTTCCCCTGAAATGATTCAAGACAAAAATAAAATAAAATAAAAATAGCATAGACCCGAAAAAACAATCATCAACACAAATTAATGGATCCGCGAGATTTTACCGGAATGCAATGAAAAAACATATAACGCAATCAGTCACTCTCCCTGGAAATGCATCACATCGTCCTCTATCTCTCAAACCCTAAACAATCTTCCATCAAATTCTGCAAATCACTACCATATCGATCTCTCCAAATAAATAAATAAATAGATAAATCAAGGCGCCAAGACCGAATCAAGGATGTATATGGCATATGGATGGCCGCAGGTGATCCCTCTAGAGCTAGGACTCTGTCCTTCTTCACAGCAGCGGATCATTTATTTCAAAGTCATCAATCGCCTCTTCCTTGTTGTCTCTCCTTCTACCCTCGAGCTTTGGAGCTCCTCTCAGGTTCAGAAGGAGCTCATGATCACTTTCATGTGCTTATTTTTGTTTCATCGTCGATATTTAAGGTTTTATATTTGTGAATTTTTTTCTGGTCTTATTTTTTTGTGATTATGTGCAGCATAAAGTGAGGTTAGGCAAGTATAAGAGACATGCGGATTCGTTGGAGAGAGAAGGCGAAAATTTACAGGCTGTGTGGAGTCCTGATACCAAACTGATCGCCATTCTTGTTAGTTTTTTTTTATTTCTTTTTGCATGTTTGAGTTTAATGTGCTACTTCACCTGTGCTTTCTTGCCAATCTCGATGGTTTTCATGTAAGAAATCTTGCATGCATTTGACAATTATAGGAATAGGCAAATGCATTTACGTAGATTAAGTCAACTTAAACTGTAGAAATAATGTGGTGCACCTATCCCTATTGTCAAAATTCTATTGAAATTGGAAGACTGGTAGACGTCAAGACTTTAACTAGTTAGCTTCACTAGATAAACAGTTGGAGCTAGGAGTTCGGGCTCAATTATTGTAATATTAAATCAGTTTTAGGGGACATTTTTCTGTTTTTTTTCATATATGGATAATGATATATACAAAATGGCAGGAAGAGTGGTTAATCATTAAATTGTTTTAGTTTTATACCGTTTTTTTATGTCTGGTCTGAAAATAAAGCCTGGATGTGTTGCGTTTATGAAAAATGAATCGTGATAGTTTTGCTTATATATATGTGCTTTCTATTGTATGCAGACAACATCTTTCTTTTTACATATATTCAAGGTTCAATTCTCTGAAAAAAGAATACCAATTGGAGGGAAGCAACCATCTGGCATGTTTCTTGCTAATATAACTCTTGTTCTTAGTGAGCAAGTGCCCTTTGCAGATAAGGAATTGACAGTGTAAGTAACCTTGACTACTCTTTCCTATTTTAGGGGAGGGTGGGCTGATTCCTAACAGACTCTGATTTTTAACATTTAAATGCAGACGCCGAACTTGCATTGCATAATGCTGTATATATGTTTGCATTGCATATAATGCTAGTTTTTTTTCCATACATGTGTGTGTATTTTAATCCTTATGATTCCTGTTTACTAATATAATCTCCATTTTTTTATAAGCTTTTACTCTTGTTTTCGTAGTAGTACTCTTATATTTTTTCATGGCAGGAGCAATTTTGTAAGTGATAACAAACACATGTTACTAGGACTTTCCAATGGATCTCTGTACAGTATCTCCTGGAAGGGAGAGGTAATCAAAACAGATAGGCATTGATTATAATAACTCACAATGTTTATTTTATTTAGATGTTACAAGTCTATTTAAGATAAACTGTTGAGTGAATTACTTTTTGATTGTATTTTAATTTCTTAACAGTTCTATGGGGCTTTTGAAATTGATCCCAATTCATGTGACAGCAGTGATACCTCCACCTCACCAAATTCTTTAGGTAACGGTTTTGCTTCTGGAAGGGCTCCAGCTGGTTCTGTATCTAACCATAATATCACCAGGAAGACTGCTATTGTGCAGCTGGAACTTTGCTTGCTGATGAGGTTGCTGTTTGTCTTGTATTCTGATGGACAACTAGTATCATTCTCTGTAAGCAAGAGAGGTTTAAAGCAAATTGAATATATCAAACCTGAAAAAAAGTTGGGTTTTGATGATGCTGTATGTACTTCAGTAGCTTCAGATCAACAAATCCTTGCTGTTGGTACTAGAAGAGGGGTTGTTGAGTTATACAACCTAGCAGAATCTGCATCTCTCATTCGCTCTGTGTCCTTGTCTGACTGGGGGTGAGTTTCTTGCATCCTTTCAGCAGGGTTACTGTAGGGGTGAGGTAGTTCAATAGTTCTGAGTGTTTGTTCTTTAGGCATCAAACTCATGGAAAAGTATGAAGTTGAACTAATTTGGAAACTTTGGGAAATTTAAAATTTCTGAATTTCTGAAATGATCATTTGCTTCCACCTATTAACAATGTAAAATGAGGATTTCCTTAAAACTTATTCACCTCATTCGAGTTTTTCCTGACTAACCTCCTTGCTTTTAGATGATCATCTGATTCTGGTTTTTGACTTGACACTATTAATGTACTTCTTGTGTTTGAACTTCTAGTTCATGAGTTTTGAAAGCTTCTCTGTCATGGTCTTATTATTTTGCAGCTATTCCATGGATGAAACCGGTCCTGTCAGCTGTATCGCGTGGACACCTGATAATTCTGCTTTTGCTGTTGGGTGGAAGTTAAGAGGGCTAACAGTATGGTCTGTATCTGGGTGTCGTTTGATGTCAACAATTCGTCAAAATGGCTTATCTGTATCTTCTCCAAAGGTTAAGCCAAACCAAGATTGTAAATACGAGGCATTGATGAATGGCACCTCATTGATGCAGTGGGATGAAAATGGTTATAAGCTTTACGTGATTGAAGAAGAATCTCTTGAGAGAGTTATTGCATTTTCATTTGGCAAATGCTGCCTCTCCAGAGGAGTTTCAGGAATGACATATGTTCGTCAAGTTATCTATGGAGAAGATCGATTGCTTGTTGTACAGTCTGAAGATATGGATGAACTCAGAATTCTACATCTAAACCTTCCAGTTATGTGTTCAAATAGCACACTTAGTCATTTACTGTCATCAGTTGTCTTTGTAATTTATTGAGGCTGATATGCATTTTCTTTTGCTTAGGTTTCCTATATCTCCCAAAACTGGCCAATTCAACATGTTGCGGCTAGCAAGGATGGAATGCACTTAGCTGTTGCAGGCCTCCATGGGTTGATCTTATATGATATACAGCTGAAAAAGTGGCGAGTGTTTGGAGATATTACTCAGGAACAAAAGATTCAGTGCAAAGGGTTATTATGGCTGGGGAAGATTGTTGTTGTCTGCAACTACATTGATTCTTCTAACACGTGAGTTATCAATCTCTGTTTACAGACATGCTTGGTTATTCAAACTTCTAAGTTGGTATATTTTTGCAGAAACAAAATGAATCTATAGATTGCAGAGGGAACCATCTGATTTTGAGCCGTTTGACTAATTTGCATCAGATGGTATCCACTACATATTTATTGATTTGTGAAGTGATAGTGTTTAATGTTCTATGATACACCCCTGAATTATGATTAGGTAGATCAATCCTTTTGATTCACTGGGGAGGTAATTGGGACAGGTTCCGAGGTAGGGTAGCAGGTGAATATGGAAATTCTGAAAAACAAATTCCTGTGATGCGGGAAGAATTGGGATTTATGATAGGTATTCAGACACAGCACTTGATTCATGGCCCTTTGAAATAACATCAAATACCTGCAAGTCCATTATCAAAAATCTTAGGAAACAACTTGATTGTATAGGCATTTATGAACTCTAGATTCTTCCTCGTCGATTAAGGACTTGGACTGGGTACTACCCAGAAAAAAGACAGAGTAAAGACTAGCTTCAGATAGAAGAATACTTGTTGAGAAGTCAAAGTTTCACAAAGGTTTGACATGCCATCACTTTGGGATTCTACTATATAGAAGCCTCTCAAAAAGACCTCCAAAATGATTTTCCTTGTTTGTGCAACAAAGTGTTTAGGTGAGACTTGGTACAGGCCTTGCTGATTTCTTAAGCCATTCCTCTGTGGCATCTGTCAATCTTGGTTTATGTATTTGGGTAGATTCACAATTTTTATCTTTTTTGACTCTGCAATATAGTTGTTTGTAATTCAAATAATTGGTTTTCTGCAGGTATGAATTACTTTTTTATCCAAGATACCACCTTGACCAGAGCTCCTTGCTTTGTCGAAAGCCATTGCTTGCTAAACCAATGGTGATGGATGTCTATAAAGACCATATACTTGTCACTTATCGCCCATTTGATGTCCACATATTCCATGTGAGATTGTTAGGTGAACTGACTTATTCTAGCACTCCAGATTTGCAGGTAAATGAATATTTTCCAGTTCTTATTAGATATTATAACCAATATATTGGAATGTTTTTGATATCCATGTCCTCTTGGAGTTTAAGTTTGCTCGAGTACTGTAGTGAAACTTTATTATTCATACATATAAGTGATAAAATGACAAACAGCTTTCCACAGTACGAGAACTTTCTATCATGACTGCAAAGAGCCATCCTGCAGCTATGCGTTTCATCCCTGACCGGCTTCCAAGAGAGTTGGCCCCAGACAATCATATTTCATCTTCGGAGTTTTTGGACGCACAGCCTGCAAGGTACTCACCTTTGCAAATACTGATGGAATTTCTTTGTGTACCATATGCCTCTCAATCACCGCACACTTTGCTAGATGTTTGATACTGAGAATAAATGGGGAACTTTCGCTTTTGGATTTGGATGACGGACGGGAAAGAGAGCTCACTGACTCTGTTGAATTATTTTGGGTTACTTGCGGTCAATCAGAGGAGAAGGCAAGTCTAATCGAGGAAGTCTCTTGGCTGGATTATGGACACCGAGGCATGCAGGTAATTTAATGCTAAGCTTCATAATCTCTTTCCTGTACTGCTAGCTATTATTAGCTTCTATAATTGGTTACCTTTAGTGTCTGTCTAGTGTACTTGTCTGATGTAAATCTTGTTGGAAGCTTTCTTTTACAGGTTTGGTATCCATCTCCAGGTGCTGATCCTTTTAAACAGGAAGACTTCTTGCAGGTATGCATATAATTAGTAACATTAAAGGTTCTTTATGCCATGGTATTTGACAGATGACATGGAGCAGGACTTGTGATTTTTGTATACTTACTGGATGCAAAATCATTTTTTTTGTGAAGTTTCTATGCTTAATACTTAGAAGAAGGAACTTGTTGGTGTCGCCCTGAAGTTAAATTTTAAGCATTCTTGATTAGCTGACTGATTCAGTTCTTTTGAAGTCAGTAAAATGGACTAGGCTTTACACACACACACACATTCTTAACAGCAATCCTTTTGGTTTTGAGTGATTTGAGTCTGGTTCTTGATTGATGTACCTGAATAGGCCTAAATTGACATCTTATGATTTATCTTTTAGTTGGATCCAGAACTAGAATTTGATCGTGAAGTGTATCCTCTAGGGCTTCTTCCAAATGCCGGGGTGGTTGTTGGTGTTTCACAGAGAATGTCCTTTTCAGCTTGCACTGAATTTCCATGTTTTGAGCCATCTCCTCAAGCTCAAACCATACTGCATTGCTTACTCAGACACCTCCTTCAGGTATCACTACCCTTTTATTTCTACTTCTCTTTCCTTTGCTTTTGATTTCTACTTAGGTGGTGTTTGGTATGGGGTTAAAAAATGGGGGTGAATTATTAAAGGATTAATTATTACAAAAGTAAATTTTAAGGCTGCAAGAGTTATTTTTTAAGGATTTTTGGCATGTTAATAAATCAAAGAGTAAATCATTTACCTAGTAGAAAGAGAGAAAATGTAATTAAGCTACTAGAAATGGTTAATGAGAGTAATAAAAACTTCATGTGGTGTGTGTTTTGAGATGAAAAGGAGGAGACTGAAAAAAAATGCAGTTTAAATTTTACCATAAACATTCCAATTTTGAGGTAATGATATCCCCTTAATAAGTTATCTTTTCCAAAATTAGAAGCCAAACAAACTAAATTTCAAAAGGGTAAATTTTAACTCCCATTAACCTCCAATCAAACATAACCCCATAGTGGTTGCAGAAGGGGAAACATTTGCTGGACTTGGTATTTGAAAACTTTGTAGGAAGTCGTGTATGTTTTTGCCTTTTGGTATTTAGAAGAAGTTTACTTCAGTTCACATACAACATGATTTCTGTGTATGAACCATCAATTTATCTATTGCATGAGACTTTATCGATCAACTAAGCAGTTATGCTGTGAGCTGGGGCATATGGCAAGCTAGCATCTGGGATTCTCTCTGGTTTTAACATTTAGCACTTAACTTCTGCAGTGCTTTTATTACTTTGGTGCTAGAAATGAATTGGTCCTGGGATGAGAAGTCTATTTTTTTCAATTGAAGTTTTAGATATCCATAGATTCACCGTTCATTGATAACCCCGGGCAAATAAAATGCCCAGTTTCGTGTTTATGCCTTTTAGTCTCAAGTTGTCATGATCCAGGGTCTAGGGGTACATCACATGTAAAAAATTCAACACAGTTGATTACATCATGGTACATGCCATAGTGAAGTTGTAAATGCCATGAGGCGTGGTAGTACAAGAAGTTTTTACCTTGTGGTGATTACCATGATGGTGCAATTCCAAGCTAGCTGGGTTTGGGCTATTTAGGCCCTTCACGGGGTTTTCCATTATGGTAAAAACGTTGCTTGTCTGTATGAGAGTCCTGTTTTTATCTTAAAAGAAATGTTTGTCCTGTTTTGAAACAAACCAGCTGCTGAAAGCATATGCTCACATTCCTTCTAGCTTTAAGGCATACTTTACTTATTCTGTTTCTGATTCTGTCTGCCAGAGGGACAAAACAGAGGAGGCTTTGCGGTTAGCACAATTATCAGCAGAAAAGCCTCATTTTTCCCATTGCCTGGAATTGCTTCTTTTTACTGTATTTGATGCAGAAGTTTCAAGGTATGTGTATTTCATAAAGAGAGATGGAACCATGTCGTGCATGATAACTAGAAGATCAATGCATATAATAGTTTTCTGGGAGCCAACTTTATCCCACATAACTGTTGTTTGAATGCAACAACCATAACCAAAAATCTTTGGGGGTGACAACTTCAAGTATATATATTTGTTCATGGGCACAACCACATGGCTGTTTGATTTGTCTCCTAGGTCAGCTAAATCTTAGTTGTTTTCAAGTTGGAATACATGTGGTTTCTTGATATGTCTATATTCATTTATTTAAACAATCAGCATGAATTCTGTTATTGGCTTTCTAAATTAAAGTACTCCCATGCAGGCAAAATGCGAACAAGAAACAGGTATCAGGCCCTAAACATGCTGGGAACTGCTCTCCTTTGGAGAAGACCTGTGATTTGATAAGAAACTTCTCAGAGTATCTTGATGTAGTTGTGAGTGTTGCAAGAAAAACTGATGGTCGATATTGGGCAGATTTATTCTCTGCCGCTGGAAGATCAACAGAGTAATACTCTATTCCTTGCATAGATACCTCTTTTTTAGTTGTCTTATGTCTTAACCATAATTGTCAAAGATATTTAGAAAGGAACATTGTGAAATGAAGAGGTTTGGTATTTACACATGCATCAGTTTTTGAAATGAGGCTTTCAAGTCCTTTGTTTTTCTTTCTGTTGTTGCCTCTTACATTTTGGACTATTGTGTAGATACTACATTGGCATGGTTGGGTACTTGCCTGCAAAGTCTCTGCCATTTTTAGTGCATAGTTTGGCCTTCACAAGAAAGGCTAATTTATTTCGTAGTATTCTATTAACACAATTGTGGCTTGATGTTCACTGCATCTTAATATCCTTCATTTTTGTACACATTATTCTTTGTTGATTATTTGATATAATCAGGGATGAGCAGTGTTCTCATTTGGGTAAAGGTTTAGCCCTCTGCCTACAGTCAGGTTATGCATTGGGTTACTCTAACCCTTTATTAATTTATGAAAATCTGGGAGTTAGATGTTTTGACTTTTGATGCTAGTGAATGGAAGGTGTTGTAATATGGTTCTCTGTCATGTTTTCCTATCAGTTTGTTAGGATATTGCAATCTTGATAGATATTTAGTGTCAGTTGTAAGTTTGAAAGGTAATATGTAGTGTATTTCTCTTATTTTATCCCGATCTGCTCTGGGGTAGACAATTTTGTCATCATTTCATATTAATGCGTTTGTTATTTGATTGTATGCTTAAGGTTGTTTGAAGAATGCTTCCAAAGGAGATGGTATCGCACTGCGGCTTGCTATATACTTGTAAGAATTGCAATCTTCTCTTTTGATTATCTCTCTGTTATATTCTTTCTTTCTGCCTGCCTGTCTTCTTCTTTTTGGTATGTATAGTAGCTCTTTTATTTAAGGATTTAATGGTTCTCTTTTTCTCATTGCACGTGTTAGCCAAGAAAGACACATTCTGATCAACTGACTAAACTTAAGCATAGTTTTATGCCATCACTTTTAGTCAACACATACAGTCAGGTTTCTTGATCGCATAGGGATTTTTTAGGGTGATGAATAATGCTAGAGATACTAAAACTTTTGCATACATTTTTTTTTACCAACTGATGTGGTGGTTGATGATGTACCATATTAATTTTTCTAATTTTGTAGTGGCAAGTATCTGATTAACTTAAAAGTCAAACCACTAATATTTTAAACCTTCATCTTTATTGTATCATGGGTGCCATGAGTTGGTAGAAGGGTGTTAGTATCCCTGGCATTACTCAATGTTCATAGTCTTAAACAATCTCGTGTTCTTTAATAATGGATTGTGAGGACACATTCAAATCTTTGCCGGAGAGGTGCAATAATATTAAAAAGGATAAAAAGAAGCTTATCCATTCTTACATGACCATGATTTATGAAGACGATTCAATAGCTACATTTTTTATGCATGCAAATTGGCTGTGAGAATGTGTTGTAGCTAAAATTGCTTTCACTTGAATTGTTCCTTTTGTGAATGTCATAGGTGATTGCGAAACTTGAAGGTCCTGCTGTCAGTCAATACTGTGCTTTACGATTATTGCAGGTAGGCAAATACTAGTACTTTCCTCTTTGTTTGATGTTTTCTCTATGGTACATCTCTGACAATGTTTACCAACTATATGCAGGCAACACTTGACGAATCTTTGTATGACCTTGCTGGAGAACTGGTATTACTCTGGGCATGAATACTCTTCAACAAATGGTACTCAAACCTAACATGGGACAGTACATTTATTTCCTTTCGTTTTATTATTAGGTGCGCTTCTTGCTGAGGTCTGGAAAGGAATATGACCAGGCATCAACTGATTCAGAAAGACCATCTCCCAGATTTTTGGGTTACTTTCTTTTCCGTTCCAGTTACAATAAGCCATCATTGGACAAGAGGTTGATATGTTCACCCCGTTTGCTCGTGCATTTTTCAGACCCTTGTAATAGTTAACATTCCAAAAATTTACTAACAAATCAGGAGCCTTTTCTTTGGAGCAGTAATTCCTTGAAAGAGCAAAGTGCTCATATTGCTTCTGTGAAGAGCATCTTAGAAAGCCATGCTAGCTATTTGATGTCAGGGAAAGAACTTTCCAAGCTTGTGGCTTTTGTAAAAGGCACTCAGTTTGATTTAGTGGTAAGCAAAACCTACAGTTTTTTTGAAAGATGATCCACTCCTTGTACAGTATTTTAAGATTGTGAATCAATTGCAGGAATACCTTCAACGAGAAAGATATGGCAGTGCTCGCTTAGAAAATTTTGCATCAGGGCTGGAATTAATTGGGCAGAAGGTGAACATCCTAAATTTCCTCAGTGCGCAACAATCTTTTCCTAATAGATAAGTTGCATACTGACTGCTTAGCATGGATCTCTCTCTTTCATAAATAGCATACTGGATTTCCTATATAACCTCTTCCTTGTTGCACATCTTATGTGGAAGATTAGATAACTTGTTAAAACCTTTTGGTGGTGACCAGCAGTAGTCTCTGTTTTAATTGCACTATTCTGAGCTGGTAACATAATCTTTGAAATTAAAATCCTTATACATGCTTTGAGCATGATTAATATTTTATTCATGATTTCTTGAAAACTTTCTTCACCTTTTATTTTTATTCTTATCGAACCCTTACTGTATGTTTTCAGCTTCAAATGGGAATGTTGCAAAGCCGGTTGGACGCAGAGTTTCTATTGGCTCATATGTGTTCTGTCAAGTTCAAGGAATGGATAGTTGTTTTGGCCACACTTCTAAGACGAGCTGAGGTATAACCAACCTTCTTTTTATATGCATACTCTGGCATTTATTGTAGTCTCATGAGTATGCCATCTCACTCTGTATTGCTTGTGTTTCCTTCCATATTTTGGCAAAACGTTTTTGAAGTCTGATTCTAGTGGTTTTGTTTTTTGTGTTTTTCTGGGAATTTGCTCCCTTAAAAGGTTAAAAATGCTTGAGTTATTGGAACTATCTCTGTTTGTGCATTGGAAGTTTCGTACTTCTTTTCCTGTAATGCAATACTAATAATTAATTACTGAACTAAAGAGATAAATTATTCCATTCGATTGACTGGGTTAAGATATTTGCTCTGTATGCACATGCTCATGGTTTCTGTTAAGATTGTTTTATCTAGGCTTGGTTCTTGTAACTTGATTGCTCTTTCCTTAAACCTCACATGCTCATGATTTCTGTTAAGACTGTTTTATCTAGGCTTTGTTCGTGTAACTTGACAGCCATTTCCTCAACCTCCCTCCCACCACCCAACTAACCACACACTTAGAAAGAGAGGCATAGCTGCCACTTAGTTTGATTGAAGAGACAGACAAATACATAAAATAAATCTCTCTGGGATAGTTTTGCAAAGAGACATGACTCCTTTTTGCTACTATCTTCTTCCTTTATGACCCTAGACAGCAACCAAATGTGGCCTTATAGTTTCATATAACAGGCAGATTGACAGAAAAGGTCATAGGGCAAGTTCGGCTCATGGCTTACCTTCTAAACTAATTTTTTGTGATGCTTTCAACAGGTTCTTTTTGATATTTTCCAGCATGATATCAGGTTGTGGAAAGCATATAGCATCACCCTTCAGGTATCCATCTTTCAAAGCATTGCTGATTAATGAAATTAATAATGGTGGTGTTTTTAGGGGAATCTTACCCTGTCTTCCTGATCTGTGCTTCAGTCACGCCCTGCATTTTTTGAATACCGTGATCTGCTTGAGGGTTTGGAAGAGAGGCTCTCAAATTTGCAAGAGAAATGAGGGCGGGGTTGGATCTCTAACCAGATTTCCTGGAAAAAAAAGAGATGGTTGTTCTCGAGCAACACGTTCTGGTCATATCATGTTCCCATTGGATGAGAATCTATATAGTTGTTCGGCCAAAAAGATGATGATCTGTGCAGAGTTGATGTTCAGGGTGGCCGTTTCATCATAATAACCACGCGTCTCTTTGGATCACAAAATCTTTGTAGATATTGAGGAGGTTAGAACTACTGAGGAGTTCTTCTTATAGTCCTCACCTGTGTATAATCATTTTTTCTATTGTATGACATAATTCAAGGAATTTGTCCAAAAAATTATTGGATCCCCTTCCGCGTAGTTACTGTTAGTTAACTTGCATGTTTGAACCAGTTTGGTTTTCCGTCAATTGGGCGTATCCCTTTTCATCAATTTGATAGTTCATGGCTATTTTCTTTCAACTCATTTTGAAGAGAATTTCAATTACATTTGACCCGTACAATCCGAAATCTCTCTGGTAGGACGGCACCAACGAGTGCTGCCTTGCCTGTTAATTTTGTTCCAGATAACATGAGCTTGTTCCCGAAAAAGAAAGAAAGAACTTGGACCTCTTGTGTGCGCTTTGGTTCCGGACTTCACTGTAGTTGAAAAGCTATTTTATTCCTTCTCTACACTGTATGCTGTCAGCGGTTGCTCTGAGAAGTAGGATTAAAAGCAAGTTGGTTCTTCTCTGCTCACTTTGGATCAATTTTATTCTTTTCGATCAAAACATTTACATCAGATGCATCGTGATTTGTTAAGAAAATAAGTGAAAAAGGAACCGGAAGCTCGAAGTGCTTGTAAGGAGCAACAGATAACCTCAGCCAGGATGAGTAGAATCACCAGCTAAATAATGGATTGGAAGTGCAGATTATCTGCTAATCCAGATGAGCAGATGGCCAATCTTATGTCTCGTCATCCTTGGACCACCGACAAGAACCCCTGGACTTGATCCTTTGCATTCAAAAAGAATTTCTGGAATAAAAGAAAATGCAAGCATAAAACAGGCACCTTAATCATTACATTTCTGATAAAAAGAGAAGAATTAACTTATTACTCTTCTTGTCAGGCCTTCCACCATAGTACACATTAGTGGCCTGGAAAGGAAACTGATGAGGGACAATTTCCGTTTCTCTGGCAGCGTTGCAGAACCATGACAGGGGTGATCCATGAATCTGCTTAGAATCTGCTTAGCATCCCTCATTTTGTTCAGCTTATGTAAATCGAGAGGGAGAAGCAAACACAGGTGGCACTAGCGCAAGAGGAGCAGTGGATAAAAGGGGGTTTCTCAATATCCCACATCGAAAACAAAGGAAATGACATGTCATCTTACACTCAACATATAGACAAGCAAACCTCCAAGGTCAATCGCGCAGCCGCGCGGTGAGCTCAGAGCGAACTATTCTTTCGCCTTTTACTAAAGAATACCGTGTGCTCGCCGCTGATAGCGGTACACGCGAATTTTTATAGGAGTGCTCCCTGGAGCGGCTCACTAATTACAGTCAAAAGTTGTGCTATTTGACTTCGTTGCACAGTCGGAAAACGGTGGCCTTCCAAAAATCCGTACTGTTAATTTCCCAGCCAAATGATTCTCCAATACGGAATCTGGTTTGATAATTGGAAGTCGAATAGTTCTTGCAGCAAGAAGACACTTGAATGACAACGTAAGTGTTCAACATTTCGCTTCCGGAACAGACCAGACAGCATTAAGCACGACCAAGGAATCTTGCCCAACCCAAAGAAATACCAATCCGGTTGCTTCATGTCATCGCTGTGTGGTATGCAAATAACAAACATATTGGGAAAATATCGAAAAACCAACGGGACATGTCCCTTGGTGTTTTGATCGATGGGTGAATCAGTTCTCGGGGCTTTGAATCCTGTGGTTCGAGGGAACTTCGACTTAGCCATCGTCGATCCTTTCTCTCTTGTTACAAAATCCTCGGTTTCTTACAGTAGATTAGAAAAATATGTGATGCCCCCCCACATACACACACTTTAAAACACAACCTTTATCCTGTGTAAAAATAGAAAACCAAAGTACCTGGAAGGTAAAACAGGTTGCGAGTCTAAATGTCCACTTATATATTTTAATGAAGAAGCCTGGTAGAGGGAGGAAAAAATATCAGTATACACTATACACTTATACAGTACAAAATTTGTACTCCAACCTATACAAGCCTTAAAAAAAAAAAAGGTAAGAATTCTGAAAAAGTCACAGCCTCACACTCCATCCTATGTTCGGGAGCGATAACGTGATATCTGATCAACAGTCATTTTAAAATACTTTGTACGTGAAAAATGTTGTGTGGTAGATTAAAATACTCTCAAATACTTAAAATAAGTATTTTTATAGTAAAAGCAAGAGAGTGCAGTAATAATTTAGAGAAAAATACTTTAAAAATGTGTGCATAAATGTTGACATTAAAAAAGCTATAAATCATTTACCCTAAATTTTATTATTATTTTGAAGTTATTAAAGAGTCATTATATTCTTATACATTAATTTTATATTGCGAGTCGTGTTCTACTCATGACATATTTATCATTTCATTTAAAAATATTTTTGAAAAATATAAATTATTTTTATTTTTTAAAATTTATTTTTTTAATATCATGTGCTGATATCAAAAATATTTTTAAAAATAATTACACTCCCAAACAGTCATTTATTCTACCCAAACACCACAGCCATACATCTGTTTTTCACTGAATTTATCCAACTAAGAAAATAAAAATATAACAAGTCATGAAAGTTTTTTTACACACATACATATCGGAATAGAGGAAGACAAGCGTGGAGCAAGGGGCACCCTACATGAAAACTGGGCTCTAGAAAAAATAATGGTATAAGCTATAAGTACAAGCCCAAAACGTATCTGAGATTGGGTCTAGCATTATCCTTGGGCTCAGAAAAGTCAGGGCTTGTAGTGTGCCAGGCCTACGAAGCCTTCGGGCCTGGCGGGGTGTTGAGTCCAAGCGTGGCATGTACCACGTCAGAAAGATACCTGAGGTTATGGTTTGATAGAATACCACGTCCAGTTGTCCTTGATAGTGCTACAAACTACTAAGCCACGATTATAAATTTTGATAATTCCTGACCGATCAAATAAGTTTGCCAACAATCTATTTATTATCTGAAAATTTAATTAAGTTGTTTATGAAAGTATTTTTTGTTTATTAAAATAATATTTTTTATTTTATTTTTTAAAAAATAATTTTTGATATTAAGAGATGAAAATGTAAGAACACCAGATTTTTTAATTTAAAAAAAGATTTGAAATAAAATTTTAAAAAGGTAAATTGGCTTCCTTTTTCTTGTCAAAAGAAAAGGAAACAACATCCAAAGTTCGTCAGTCATGGGGAAGTTGTTTCTAGAACAAGACAAAGTGATTACGAGAAAGAATCGACTCAAGTCAGTAAATTTGATGTGTGTGAGAGAGAGAGAGAGAGGGGGGTGGATAGGGGAAGGCTTTTTTAAACCAGAAAGGTCCATTAGCAAGAATCTTGTCTGGACAATTATTTGATTTGAAACGATTAGTGTATAATGCTCTCGTGATTAAGCAGTGAGATTGTAGTCAGCAGAGCTCGAGAGTATTTGCATTTTGATCCTCACGGATTAATTTGACCGTTAAAGCTCCATGAAGCCATATTAATAGCTGTAGAATCGAGGGATGACTGTTAACGATGAGAAGTGAGTGGGGCTCATCGTCTATATTTCACCCGTGAAGTGGGTCGGCAATAGTGGGTCGGCTCACGAGATTGAATAGCTCGATGCAAACCCCGAGAAAGCGAAGTAAAACGGGACCCACTGCCTCCTTTTCCATCAGAAGAGGCCAGAGCAACCACCACACTCCTCCGAATTCCCCTCCTCACATGCTTTCTGCTATCAGCTAGACGTGCTCACAAGTCACCAGCTAGCTTTGCACTCGTGAGAGAGCCTATCCCACTATTCGAAACACATCACCCATTTGATTTTAATTATCAAGTGGGAAAAAAACAAAACAAGTTTTTGGTTTGGTAAAAAGCGATGCTTTAGATAATGGTTAATGGAGGAGTGCAGTGGGGGGTGGTGGTGATAAGATGAATCTAAGAGGCATGGGATGCTAAAGTCCTGTCACGCTAAACTGGATCGTCTTTTTGTCAGATTATGGTAATATTTTATTTGCTGCTTCAGAGTAATGAAGTTTGGAGCATCCGTATATATAACTACTAAGGTCAAGGAATATTGTTTTTTGTGGCTGTGATTGTCGTGCTTATCAACTAACTTGAAACTGCCTACCTCTGCGTATAGATTATGCACTGATGATGATGATTCGATAGTAATAGTAGTCATTGTTTTTAAAAGTTTTTTTATCTAAAAATAAATTAAAATAATATTTTTTATTTTTAAAAATCATCCTTGATATCAATATCAAGCAGAGGTTAATGCAGGGCGCACACTTTGTGCTAAACAAGAAAGAATAAAACAGGGGTTTGCATCTCCTGCGGTTTTAGTATCGTGTATTGTAGTTTTTATTATAATGGTTACCGGAAGTTTACATAGTTATTAACTTTAAGGCCTGTAAAATTAGTCGAAATACACGCAAGATCTCATTAATAAAAAAAAGAAGAATGTAACGATTCAATAGCTAGAGAGACTACTGATGTCCCTTCTTCTTTCTTGAGCTATTTATGCTGTGTATAAAATTGAGGGAATAATAAGATACCAGCTATCCAAGGAAGTGAGGCAAAATGTTTTCACTAAGCAACAGGTTTCCGATCCATCTTCTCAGCTATGGAACCCTATTCCACGCTCTTTTGTCTATGAAGATGTATATAAGAAGGAGAGAAAAAAATGAAAAAATGGGGAATCCATTGATGCCTGTGGCATTCCTCCATCCAGAATCTGGTGTTGATTATAAAATGACAAGTGATTCCTTGGATTAATTACAGCACAAAATAGAGGTAGTTTGTCAAAGTTTTTTGCTTCAAGACAAGCCACAGCATCTTTGTCCAGTTAGACACTCAAAATTTGTAATCAAGTGAATGGTGGAAATTACATTTCTGATATATATGATGTCAATACAATCAACAGTTTCAGAATGCAATCACGGAAAGCATTGCTTTACTTCAAAGAACGACAAGCAACCTTGCAAGGGGAATCCAACAGCCCTGGCCTTTCACCCTATAAATACCTCCCTCATTTGCCACACCAATTCACACAACAAATTCTACACTTACCTTTCCCGTGATAGAATTCTACACTGTGGACGAGTGGCATGGGGATTCAAGTAAACAACTCACTCTATATCCATTCATTTTCTCAGCTAGTAAACAAAAGATACACCACTTGTGCCAAGTATTTATCTTTTCTTGATAAGTATTCGTGCTAATTAATTAGTCCTCTTATGATCTTGCAGGCGACTAATTTGGTTCTGGCACTACTTGTGGTTGCCTTCATTAGCTTCAGGGGTGCTGAGAGCAGAAAGGCGAGGCTCTTAGACTCGTTTGAGTACAGTGCCATAAATTGCAGGGCTCACACTGCATCGTTAACTGATTTTGGAGGAGTTGGGGATGGAACAACATCAAACACTAAAGCATTCAAGGATGCAATTGATCATTTGAGTCAGTTTGCATCAGATGGTGGCTCTCAACTCTTTGTTCCTGCTGGAAAATGGTTGACTGGTAGCTTCAGTCTCACCAGCCACTTCACACTCTACCTGCACAAGGATGCTGTGCTTCTTGCCTCTCAGGTTTGCATGCTTACACCTACACAGAGACTTAGAAGTGCCAACCTTTTCTCTTCTTTCAAAAATCTTTCGTACGTCTTCTGTCTGGTTGATTAACCAAGTCAAGAATGAAATGGTTTAGGACATGCAAGAATGGCCAGTGATGAAACCTCTGCCATCATACGGCAGAGGGAGGGACGCAGCAGCTGGAAGGTACAGCAGTCTCATATTTGGAACGAACCTCACCGACGTTATTATCACAGGTAATGCGATGCAATTTAAAAAGTGATGAGCAGGATTTAAGAGCAATTTTTTGTACAAATTATAACAAAACCATGCGCTTTCACCCGCGGTCAATCTTACAAGTGAGTTGGTGTCAAATTTGAAATGTCAGGGAACAATGGCACAATTGACGGTCAGGGAGCATTCTGGTGGCAGAATTTCCACAAGGGCAAGCTAAAATACACCAGGCCTTACTTAATTGAGATCATGTTCTCAAATAGTATCCAAATTTCAAATCTAACACTCCTGAATTCCCCGTCTTGGAATGTTCATCCTGTTTACAGCAGGTATTCTATGCCCTGATACATGTCAGAGCGTATATGATCACATCACTTCACTTTACATAGAGAGAGGGAGGGAGGGAGTGAGAGAGAGGGAGAGAGAGGGAGAGAGACACTTTCATGACTATTTTTTTTCCTCTTCTTAATTTTTTCATTAATCATGGGATTGCAGTGATATTCTTGTGCAAGGCATTACCATCATCGCCCCAATCACATCACCAAATACCGATGGTATTAATCCAGGTTTGTATTTCCCTGATCATCTTATAATTGTTTAACGATTTTGCAGTTCAAGAACTTGAAAGCCAGTTATCTTACATCCAACGTGCCTAATATTTTGCACGGACAACTTTGGAGGCATTTAATCTTGTGGCATGACGTTGCAGATTCCTGTACAAACACTAAAATTGAAGATTGCTACATAGTTTCTGGAGACGATTGTGTGGCAGTTAAGAGCGGTTGGGATGAGTACGGAATTGCATTTGGAATGCCCACAAAGCAGCTGGTCATCAGGCGGCTCACGTGCATTTCTCCATACAGTGCCACGATTGCTCTAGGGAGTGAAATGTCGGGCGGGATAGAAGATGTTAGAGCAGAGGATATCACAGCCATCCATACAGAATCTGGGATCAGGATCAAAACGGCTGTAGGGAGAGGAGGGTACGTGAAAGATATATACGTGAAGAGAATGACTATGCATACTATGAAATGGGTCTTTTGGATGACTGGAAATTACGGGTCACATGCTGATAAAAATTATGACCCGAATGCACTGCCAGTGATTCAAGGGATAAATTACAGGGACATGGTTGCAGACAACGTGACAATGGCTGCTAGATTGGAGGGCATTGCAGGTGATCCATTCAAGGAAATTTGCATCTCTAATGTTACAATTGGAATGGCACCCAAGGCAAAGAAGGTGCCATGGACCTGCACCGATATTGAGGGGATGACGAGCGGGGTAACTCCACGACCATGTGGCATGCTACCGGATCAAGGGCCTGAGAAAATTACATCCTGTGATTTTCCACCGGAGAGTATACCAATCGACCTGGTGCAGTTCAAGACTTGCTCTTTCTGAACTGAGTTACATGTGAACTTGCTTTCTCTAGTACCACCATCAAGCAATGTATAACCACTGCTAGCTCCGAACCAAAAAATATATATAATCTACTAGTTTCTCTTCAGTTCTTTAACCTGCAAGGGATCGCATCACACACTTACAGCATGAACAGACAGTCATCGTATTGACAAAAGCTGTTCATTACTCAGGACTGAAAACGCTTTAAGCACAAACATCATCCAAACAATACGCAGCTTCAAATTTATTTTCAATAAATAAAGATAGAACAAGCTGGCGGGTCTTTCAGTCTCCCTTATCCTGAATCAACAAACAAGCAGAATTGCACTGCACACTGTATCATTGGCAGACCGGATGATGAGGCAACCATGACACAGGCCATACAAGGCTCTGGATCGAAAAATGCATTAAGCACACGACTAATAAAAGTAAAGCATAACGAAATGGAAGAGGATGGTTTTTTGAAATCGGTTTCTCAAGTCGTGATAAATTATCGGATTCAACTTCAGTGTCCCATGGAAGCCTCATAAACTTAGTCGTGGTTCATGTTCTAGATAGTAACACACTATCTTCGCACCAGCAATGATCTGGATTTCTCTCTTCCAGTACAGCTGGCTGTTGAAAGATGCAAAGCTTATGGGATCTCTATAACAGTAGTCAAGCCAAACTCCAGCACCCAAGTCCTAACATCTAAAGTCCTAACATCTAAAGTCCAAATCACCATAAAGCATAACCATCTCATAATAACCCGAACAGTACCAGAAATAATACCTACAGATTTCATCTCTTCCAGGATCACATGAGAAACAAGTTATTACCTAGCAAATCAAGCAATTCTTCAAATTCAAAATCAGCTTTCAGAAACAGTGAAAAGAAAAAACAGGGACCATCAATCGTCCTCAAAAGCATGATGAGTTTGCTCCATGACCAATATAGCTAGCTAAAGAACTCATAAAGCTAAAGTTGCACATGGCACAGCCCAAGGAAGAACCTACATCAACTAAAGATGGAACTTTTATGGAGATTCTGCTCAGAAAACGTCAGAATTACACTGCTTGTCCTCCATCTTACACTTTTTGACGTTGTAAAATATCTCAAGTATCAGTTCATAGAACCCTACAGAAAATCCTAATCAGGTCCAAAGTATCCAATGCGTTTCTTATCTCTTCTTCTATCATAGAACTGGTGGATATATTATAGTGTTGCACATTATAATCATGGGATTGCTTCCCAAATGTATACAGCAAGTCAATCATATGATTCTCAAGGATCTGGATTGAAGTTTACAGATTCCATCCAGATGAGTTCCTTGATGTTTTCTTCAGTAAATGATGGTTGCTCAAAATCAAAGATGAAAGGCCTTGGGCAGACAGGCTCCTCATTGATGTCATGAAGAGGTGCCAAGTATGGATGGCACAATGCCTCGTCAACTGCAAAGAGAAAAGGTCAAATGTAATCTCTCCCCAGATAAAAGATTCATTAATCAGAAAATAAACTCAATTTTAATCATTTTGATCAAATTTCCAAATGTTGGGACATACCATATTTTACTATACTATTATTAAGATATGCAATTTCACTTTATCAAATAATAGCCATTACCTCAAATATTATCTGGTGAATGCACTTACTTCCAGGTCAAATGCATAGCCAAGCTTACAGGAAAAGGTCCCATAAAGATAAAACAACATATGACACTATCCGTATTAATTATTATTTTTGTGCACTAACAATGCTACATATGACCCTGAATGTTTGACTTTACCCTATGTTTATAGTCAACGATTTTTTTTAAAAAAAGTTACCACAATGTCACAAACTAGTCCTTGAAATCACTATCATGCCTGCCTCATTTTTACCTGTCATACGCCTATTTGGATCAAAGACCAGCATTTTCTCCAACAAATCAGCAGCACCAGCAGCAATATTAGGAAATCTAGTAGCAAAGTTTTGCCTTGGGTATTGTGGAAGCTGCCTGACATATCTTCGTGCATTCTCACTTCGCAGGAAACCAAGACTGGAGTCATCAGGTGAACCTATGAGCTATGCAAAGATAAATGCATAAAGGGTCAAAGCAAAACAAATAAGAAAGTGATCAAATGAAATAGAGTGGAGATGCATCACTATCACATAATTGATCAAGAAAAGGAGAGAATTTCTGATTCCCAATCACATCTCTTTGTCGTACTGTTGTCCCTAAGTTATCATCATTACTAGGGACAAATTAAAAAAATTCAAAACCCCCCTAGTTTGATTTTTTTATTAAAGGTTCTACTAAATAGACCCCTCAAAATAATAACTTTATGAACCTGCTCCCCAAATGTGACATCCTAGATTCATCCATGATCATTACACAGTTACCAGACTGAGACTTGACAATAATGCAATTCCTGCCATTTGGACACAAGGGAGGGAGGGGGGGAGTCTATGACTTGTCAATTTAAGAGAATAGCAACTGTGCTATTGAGGAAAAAAGAAGTCAAAGAGTGCATAAATTATAATTATCAATGGCCATAAGTGAATGAAAACAGTCCATCCACACACAATGAGAAAATGCTTCAATAAAGAAAACACAGCAAGAATACCCCAGAACACGATTGATGGACAGTTGCAAAATGACATACCTCTGTAATAAGCCTCAGCTGATGAACATAGTCTTTCCCAGGAAATAAAGGTTGCCGTGTCATGATTTCACCAAGTATACAACCCACTGACCATATATCAATTGCTGCAGTGTACTCGGAACAATTGAGGAGTAGTTCTGGTGCCCGGTACCATCGAGTGACCACATACTCAGTCATGAAATCCGTTTCAGATGTTGTCCTTGCAAGTCCGAAGTCTCCAATTTTAAGGTCACAATTAGCATTCAGGAACAAATTGCTTGGTTTTAGATCACGATGCAAGACATTTGCGGAATGCACATATTTAAGCCCTCTTAGCAATTGATAGAGAAAATACTGCAGCGCAACAATTTTGATATGGATTAAAACCACGCATCTAACACAGTATTTGTTAATTTATGATATTCTTGCCCATAAAACAATGATGATTTCCAACAGCATTCGTTAGAAAGAAGCATTTTATTCATTAGCAGTCTCTAGGGCTGTGGCATGTGGCCACAGCTTGTCTCTCTTTTGTAAATTGCCCCCTTGTGAACAAAAAGACAGAGAAAAGGGGTGATAGAATTGATGGGGTGATCTGTGGGGGATTTGAGAAAGAAAGAGGAGGGTGGGGGGGTGGGGGGTAGAAAGAACAGTGAAGCCCACTGATAACTGTGAATTATTAGAGACATAATACCACTAAATTACAAGTGACAAGATAGCTAATAGATAAACCTATTGGCTCAACAAAGACAAACAAATAATGAAAGTCATCATGCTATGATTGTGATTTAGTTGAAAATCTAGCGTTTATTTATAGCTAAATGAAGAAGAATAGCTTAGGCTGCCTATCATGACTATTCGAACCATTTTGTCACAATTATAGACTACTTATATAGAGACAAAATCCGAGAAGAAATGTAGCTAACCCGACAATGATCATCTGTCAATGTTTGGTTGGAGCGTATTATTTGATGAAGATCTGTATCCATTAATTCATAAACGATGTAGACATCATTGAAGTTTTCTGTTTGGGGAGGCCGAATGATGTCTTTGATAGCAATAACCTGAGGAGCGGGGAATGAGGAGTGAGAGCAATATTATAACAAAACACCATAGAAACAATAAATACACAAGTTCTACAATACAACATCAGCAAGCACTCATGATGTATAGGCTCCGATGCCACGCAATTAGAGTGTGTTGACAAACCAGTCTCAAATGTGGATGATATAAAGTCAAATAGGTAACTTAAAAAACTTAAGTGGTCAATCCAGAGCTGCCAAAGCACATATCTACATGACGCAGTTGATCATGGTAAGAATAAAGTAAACAAGGGTCAGGTTTACAAAAATTCCACCCCTGAAAAGAAGAAAACTATGATTGCAACAAAACCCAGGTTGTTAGTAGCATTATAACTGACCTGAGCAACAACTTCAATTGATCTACAAAATCATGAAACAAAAATTTGAGTTGAGCTCGGAAATCATGAGAATAACAAGGGAATTCAAACTTACATTTTCATGATCCATGTGGCGAAGAAGCTTAATCTCTCGTAAAGTCCTCTTAGCATCTATTCTGTTGTCAAATGCATTACCAATCTTCTTAATGGCAACCTCTTCACGAGTCTCGGCATTCACAGCAGCACTGAAGGAAATAACAAAACCACATCTTCCTTCACATGGATGATTCCGCACAGAAATTATGTCTCACTCAACGAAATCACCAAATAAATTCACACCTCAGAAGAAATAGCAGTTTTTCGAGCTCCAACAACTAATAAAAAAGATTTATTTTTCTTGCAATAAATATTCCCTAGCTCATAAATTAGGAAACTTTGTAGCACTAGCTTTTCACGGCTAACACAAACTAATTAAAAGCAACCTAGAATTTTCTGGAATCTTGCAAAAGAACACTCACTTTTAAGAAAGATCAAGATCAAGATTTTATTCTTGAAACTTCCACTATCATTTCAATTTGGAGAAAATCTTAATTCAATCCAACACGGCATGAAAGCCAGGCTACGAAAAACGCATGATAAAAATTCATAACTTAACCTAAAACTATAAAGCAACGAAAACCTGCAGTTGAAACTTAACACCAGAGGAAAAGTAGCTTCCAAGTAAGAATCAGACGTACCAAACAATACCATAAGCTCCACGGCCAACAGGGCGAATAGGAGGGACGTACTTTCTAGAAACTTCAAAGAGGTTACCGTACACATTATACTGTACATAGCGTCCACCGTGAGTCGGTGTGCCCTTGATGTTAGGGTCGCAACCTGAGCTTGACTCTAAGCTTGACATTTTTCAGCAGCAGCAACTAGTAAGGATCCGATGACAAGCTAGATAGAGAGAGGAGTACTGAAATTGTTGATGAAGAAGAAAGGAGGGGAGGGGAGGAGGGGCTAATATTTGGGACGGGCGTGTCGGCAGGCAGGTGTAAAGTTTTGTCGTTTTGACATTTCTTTTGTTTTGCTCCTGGGAGTTTTTCTTTTTATTTATTAATTAATTTATTACTACTACTAAGAACCGATAGACGGTTAAAGGATCGTTAGTTTTGGGCGAGGGGTGTTTTTTAAGGGAAAAAAAGTATATTTTAATTATTTTAATACTATAATGTAATAAAATAAAATATATATTATTTTAATATATTTTCAAATAAAAAAATTAACTATTATAAATTTGTTTTGTTTAGTTAATTAAAGAATGGTTTAATTCTTCAAATACAACTTACAGACTTTGAATGAATGGTATGGTGCCGTGAATGAATGGTATTTCGATCAGTAGTTGGTGTCATAAATTAAGTATTAGAAGTATGTGTGGTTGAGAATTGAAGAAATTAATTTCGGTTGAGTATCACCGGTCCTACACACAGAGCAGTCGGGCCCAATTTCTTGAAACTTTCTCAGAGTGGGTGGGAATGGAAGCCATGAAAATCCGATAAATGGGCCCATCAAATCATTCCTTCCTTCGACGTTCATGAGAACAACTCAGCAAAATCATGATGATCGGTGTGGTTATCGTTCTCTACTCCCTCCATCTTCATTCAAACGAGCATTAAGGGTGTATTTGATATTGTTTTTATTTTTGTAATTGAGATTTAAAAAAATAATTATGCTAGTATTTGGTTAATACTGTGATTGAGTTTGAGGTTGATAAAATCCGTTTCATGTGTTTGATTATCATGTTTTTCATATTGTTGTCAACTTGTGAAATTACTGTAAAGGACACACACACACACAAACACACATATATAAATTGTTGTTTTAAATTTTGTAGATTAATAATCATAACAATAAAATATAATTAATAATTCATGAAAAAAAAAGATATTTATTTTTATTCTCCCATCAAACTACTTGCAATTTCATCATGAACTAAATCGATACGTGAATACATTTGTGATCCCTTGCTATTTGATCGAGGCACAACATCTGGTAACAATATCATTAGTAACAACATCTACGATCTAGTTGTAGAAATATAATTCCAATGCGAAAACCAGTTGCAAGTTTCAGATTCATAATCAATCGAAAAACAATAGGGTTGTGGAGTGAAACAAAGTAACATGTCTTTCCCTTTCATCAGGACTGATCTTTATCTACATATTTTTTATTTTCTTAAAATATATATATATTTTTTTAAAATCGGACTGGACCTGACCCAACTAAATGGGTCAACCCAACCAAATTGGGCCAAAGCCCAACTCTGGTGGACTCGGGCTGGGCCGAGAGCAGGCCCAACCCGAGTCCAGCTTAAAAATATTTGGCGTGAAACGGTGCGCTGCACTGTTCACGTCTTCTTAAAACATGATCAGTGCAGTGCTACTGCTCACGTGAATTAATTCACGTGAACAGTAACGTTCGACCGATGACGATGAGAGGATCAACGGCCGATACTGATGGGTAGAGGAGACCGATGTGGTTTTTCCTGTGATAGTGGATTCATAAAATGGTGGCTTGTGATGGCCGGTAGGAGCGTCAGAAGCCTGCCGCCGCCGCATTGACATCGGGGCTTCTTACTCTCGCCGGGGGTGGTCACGACGGATCTTTTGGAGTGGAGGAGAAGCTCCTGGTGATGAGGGGGATGATGGTGGTGTCTTCGGGAGCTACCCCTGACTGTGGAGAGAGAGAGAGTTGCCAAGTGGAGAGAGAAAATTGTCGCCGTTGAGAGAAAGAGTATTGCAGCTGTGGGGAGAGAGTGACCGCCAGTTGCTTCATGCTTAAGGAGAGCAACTGCAAGGCAAGAGCAATAAGATTACTTTAATGGCTTGGAAAAGCTTAAGGAGAGCAGCGATATTACAAGATAATTATTATAGTCGCTAATGAATCACAACTGATTCAAACAAATCCATGAAATGCAAGCAACAAAAATGAATCGTGATCGCAGGTAAAAACATCATTTTTCAGCTTATCGTGAACCACGATTTCAGTCGTTTTTTGATGGGTCTTATGGTGAATTAATCTGCGTTTCCTCCATTGCCAAATGCACAAAACCTGCTTTTTGATCGAATATCGGTTTTGATCGCAATACCAAACTCCTTCTAAGTCTTATACTTTAGTTTTATTTATTGTAATGTGGTGGGATGGTGGGATGAAGCCTGTTTTTTTTAAATAATTTGTGTTTAGAAATATATTGATATAATTAAAATTTATTTTGAATATCAAAACAGTTGAGAACTTAAAAACAATGATTTAAAATAATAAAAAATTAAATGTTTTAAAAAATAATATTAAAATACAAAAAACAAAAAAGTTAGTGCTATTGTGAGAATTTCGAGAATCCAAGTATCCTTGTCCCAAAAATACGTTTCCCTAATAAATACTCCGTGTTGCATCGATTCGTGTCTCAAGTGTGTGCTGTAATAATAAATAGTTTGTAATCTATATAATAAATTTTAAATTCTAATTAGTATATATATATTTTTTATAAAAATTTAAAATAAATAAAATTTTACTCATTTACCCTGTAACTATAAAATATATTTAAATTTTTTTTTTTTACTCATATTAAAAAAAATCATATTTAGTCATGGTCATGGTTCGTTCACCATACATTTCCACGAGGAGAAGGTAATGGCTAGAAATCACAAGACAGTGTGGTATGTTGTTTGGATTGAGATTCTAAAGAAAAATTAAAAATATTTTTTAGTTTTAAATTAATTTATATATATATTAATTATTTTAATATAATGATGTCAAAAATAATTTTAAAAAAATAATTTTAATGTATTTAAAAAAAAGTATTTTGAAGAATAATTATGTGTATATTTAAAACTGTGATAATGATTATTTTTCAAAATATTTTTTGTTTGAAAATATATTAAAAAAATTTAAAAACACAATAAATAAATATAAAGCTAAAATGAAATTTATAAAACACAGTTTAACTGCCATACCAAACAAATATAAAACTCACCGGACAACACCACAAGGCTCCAAGTCAAAGGTCTGCCTTATTTGTCACCCATCGGAAACGCCATCATTTTCTCCATTTCCTTGGACATTTTATTAAGCCTGCTTTAACGTGAACGTCTCAATCAAGCCTTTAATGGTTTTATTTATAATAATAATAATAATAATTATAATATTAATATTAATAAATTTTGAAGTTAATGAAAAAACAAAATATTCTTTTTCCTTTTCTCTTTCTGCTACATTTTCCTTCTTTTTCCTTTTTTCTTTTGTTAGATCCGAGAAATCTCACTCTTGTGCTCTTTATAGTCTGACTAGATCAAGCAAGTAGGATTTTTTTTTTTGCTAACGTCATAAATAAACCTTAGCAAAGTAGCGTGGGTTCAATCAAAGTTGTAAAATCCGTTCCGGGCGCCGTTCTGGTTTTTTGATTGGAACGGAACGTTCTGGTTTCGGTGCATTCCGGTGTGCCGTTCCGGTTTTGTACTGTTCATATTTAATTAATTATATATATGAAAAAAATAAAATATTAATTTAACAAGTATAATTTAAATTCAAGATAAATGAACTTTAAATTATACAATACAAACATAATCTCAAAATTAGAAACATCTCTAAAATTCTAAAATATTATGAAAGTAAAATGTTCTAAAATAAAAAAAATATACATCAAACATCTTCTACATCATTAATATAAAAATAAGGATCTTGATCTTGCTGTGGAATATAAAGAAAGTCATCAACAAGACATTTCAATAGTTGGTCATTTCCACCAAGCTCATTCTCCTCATTTACACATGTCTCTTCATCATCTAAATTTAAAGTAGAGAAAGGTGCTTCGATACTCTCCCAACTTATGTCCTCTCCATCAAGAAGATTGAGTTATTCACAAATCCATTCATTCAATAGATCACAAAAAATATTGGGGGATCTATAATTTAATTAATCTAGTGAATTGATCTATAATTTAATTAACATATAATTTTAAAAATATCTTTTATTTAAAAATACATTAACATATATATATATATATATATATATATTTAAAAATACATTAACATGTTAATTTAATATTTTTTAAAATTAAACACATTTAATAAGTTTTGAATCACAAAAACCTGCAACCGAGAATAACAAGCACCATCTTTTAATAACCGAGAATTGTGTTTAAATTAATGTTTTTTCTTATTTATTTGATATCCTACTACAGGACGAAAGAGAGGGAATTGTGTTTAACAAGGCAACAAGCACCATTTTTTAATAACCGTAGGATATCAAATAAATAAATAAAAAAACATTAATTTAAAGTTTTAAACTCACTCACCTCTCTGTTGTCTCTCAGTCTCTGTTGACTCTCACTCACCTCTCTTTCGTCTCTCTCACTCACCCTCTCTAGAAGAAAGAAACCCACAGAAAAAGCAGACCCTAGGGTTTTTTTTCTTTCTGTTTCTGTTTCCCACTTTCCCCAACCTCGTCGATCCCTTCGTCCTGTACATCAACAATATGCTGCATGTTTTGCTTTCAACTTCTCATTTCTTACTCTGTTTTTTCATCACAGCAGCTTCTTCTACTGCTCCTGCATCAAATTTGCTTGCACCACATGATGCTACCGTTGTTCTTGCCTTCAAATATAAAGCGGATTTGAACAAAAAGCTTCCATTTTGATGCTACCACCTGGTGTAGCTCGCTGTGGGTTAGGGATTTGAGTTTTAAGTTTGGGGAAAAATTATCAATTGGGAATTTGGAGGTGCCGGGGACGAGATTCTTAAATGGATTAATTGATTTTTTTTTACATTCCGAAACGGAACAACCAGAATATTCCTGGTGCATTCCGGCCGGAATTTGACCGGAATTTCCGGTACAGGCCGGAATAAAAAACGAGGTAAAAACCGTGCTGTTTTGCGCCGTTTTGCTGACTGGAATGGAACGTTCCGGCCGTTTCGGCCGGAACGAAATGGAATGGACAACTCTGGTTCAATTCACTCACATTTACTAGGCTCAAATCATGTGTCCCAGGTTTGGATTATTTTTTTTGCTAACCTGTTTCAGGCTTGGGCTTGGGCTTGGATTTATTATAATTTAGTGTTTAAGTTATAGTCTTTGTAAGGATATTTTGAGTTTTTGATTTCTTTGGTTCTTTGACCTTATACCCAATCAATTAGAAGCTGTTGGGATCTTGAAAGGTTGATTACATAAGTGTTTTGTTCACACTAAGTTATGAACAATAAAATTTTAAGGATAGAAAATTGTTCATTGATAATAACATATTACTTTTACTTATAATTTCAAGATTTTCAATAATTAGTTTACAACTATTAGATTTATCTAAAATAGTCTTTATATATGAAAGTATGCATGTTATAATTTAAAGTTTCTATACTCTTTGATATGTTTAAAATGCACAATACGTTTCTATTTTGATCTTTATTGTAAATTTCTTTGATTGTATAAATTTCATGATATATAAACTAAATATTTGGTATCACTAATATAATCTATAGTTAATATTAGCATACAAGTTGGTTTAATCTTTACTTGATTAACTTATATTGAGAACAAATTAATCATACATTAGTAAAAGGGATGAGAGGGGGATCATAGTTCAATATTGAGAAAGATTATAATTTGAATATTATAAGTAACATTTATTATCTCTAAGGCCCAAATTTGAATAAAGTCTAATGTGTTTTGACACGACTAGTTCAGGGAGTAGAGAATTAATTATGGTAGCTTGAGACCCATGAAAATATTTCATCTTTTCCAAAAGAATAGAGAGATTTGTGACGTGGTTTTGATGGGGGATGTCAAAGCATTTAAAGTAAAATAAAATGATTGCTTTTATCTTATTGTCTTGTTGGATGTTTTAAGCCATCTTTCATGGAAAAAAACCATTTGAAAGAGTCAAATTATCAATATAGTATTTTAAATTGTGTAATTTAGTTTTTTTTCATATGGTACTTAGATGGAAAAATGCATTTTAACAAGTCATTTTGTATTTTACAAAGAATTATAAAATAGAAAAGGGAAGTTTACACAAAAAATGGTTACGTTTCCGCTCTATTTTATGTTTTTTTTTGAGAAAAAAACATGTAAGAATAACTTTTTAGCTTGACAAAAAATATTTTATCATCTACATATATAGTTTTTCCCTTAAATACTTAAAATCAAAAGATAAAAAAGCTATTTTCATAGAGATTTTTTTGTCTCTCCACTAAGCTCTCTCATTGTAATTAGTCTCATGTAATGCATTTAAAAGCAAAATTAGCTCTTCAGTCTTTGCTTTATGGACCTTTGAAAAAAACATTTATAGTTTGCTTAACAGTTTCTCTATCAAATGAGATAGGAGAGATTTTTATCTTAATTCAATCATTTTTGTGTATGTTGATTTAAGGTGTGTTTCGAGGTGCAATCGAACCATACATCTAAAATAATTTTTTTATTTAAAATAGTTTTTTTATATTTTAAGATTATTTTGATACGCTAATGAAAAAAATAAATTTTAAAAATTAAAAATATATATTATTTCAATATATTTCTGAATGAAAAGTAATTTGATAAACAACTTCTATCACTCGGTAAAGAAAATTATGAGGTGCGTTTCTTATGTACTCGTAAACGTTGTCAAGTAAAATTAACATATGATCTTTTTGTTAGTTTCTATATACGTTGTTGGAAAGACATATATTCTCATGAAAAGTCTTGTCCCTCTCCCTCTTCAATAGAAGATAATTTTTTTGAAAGGAACTTTAATAAATAGAAGGAAATAACAAGTTTTTTTTCTATGCAAATGATATGGATTGTCTTAACAAATGCTTGATGCTATCAATTATTGTTAAGATCAATTGATATCTTTTGCCATATATTTCTTTTTGGTGATGATAGTGAACAAGTTGAAGGACAATCAAAGTGATTGTTAATTGTTGATGAACAAAGCCAACCATTAAGGACTAAAGTGTTTGGACAAGTCCTATACGAGCTTAGGAAAAATTGAGTGCCTTCCTTGTAGGACTTGCTTCGGTAATATATATTCATTATTTTAGCGCAAACCATTTTTTGCCTTTATCTACAGTATACAAGCATATAACTTGTATTAGGACCTATATGATCATCCAGACGAGAGCAAGATAGTGTAAAAAGTGACGACAATGAAGTATAAGCAGAAGATACCATTTTGTCTTTGGTTTGTAAAGTGATGAACATGGCCTTCTTATATTTGTGTTAAGCATACTTCTGTTTAGGTACGTATTTTAGTTCCGAAAATTCCATGAAGAAAGTCATACATCAAGATTTTGACTTGATATGTATGATTCTTAATTTCCAGCGGTGGTATGCATGTATTATGTGGCCATGATTAATTGCTTGATTAGGAAAAACTAGGAATCATGGACAAGTTAGGAAAGATTTATATTTCTCCATTCTAGATTAGGATAATTGTACATGTATAAATTCAAATTCTTGCAATAAAGAAAAAAGAAAAAAATTGACACAAAATTATCTCTAAAATTGACATGGTATTAGAGCCACCGATCCAAACCTAGACCCTTCTCAAAACACAAACAACTCATGGCAGAACCGAACCCACAAACCCAAACCCAGATTGAAACTACAAATCCCAGAACTAATACCCAGCACCATGAACTACCAATTGCCATCCCTGGGATCAAACTTAATGGCTAGAATTATGAACTATGGTCATAGATCATGGTGATGTTCATATCCGGCCGAGACAAACTTGGGTTAATTACTGGTGAAATCAAACAACCACCAATCGCTGAACCAACATACAGTAAATGGAGAACAAAAAATGCAATTGTCAAAGGTTGGATTATTAATTCCCTAAACCCAGATTTAATTGGGAATTTTATCAGGTTCCTATGGTGAAAGGGGTGTGGGATGCTATTGCCACAACCTACTTCGATGGAGGAGACAATGTTCAGGTATATGACCTAAAACAAAGGTCAGCCGAACCACCCAAGGAAGAGGTTCCTTGGAAGACTACTACACTGGCTTACACTCTCTCTGGCGAGAGATTGACTATAGACGCCTCAAGTCCCATGTCATGCGAAGAAGATATACATAAATACAACAAAATAATTCAAGAAGATCGAATATATACCTTTTTGGACGGTCTGGATGATCAATTTGATCAGATCCGCTGAGATATTCTTCAATAGACCCCCTCTGCCATCGATTGAGCAAGCCTTTGCTTAGGTGAGAAGAGAGAACAACAGACGCACGGTGATGATGGAGAAAGAAGATGGCGACGACCTGAGTTTGCTAATAAGAGGTAGAGACAGGAAATAGGGGGAGATGGGAAGAGAGCGATTAGGGCAGAAGAATGAAAGGCTAATTAGAGAGAATGACATGTCGGATAATGAAGGCTGGAGTGAGTTTAACGGGCCCAAACAGACGGGCCAGACCTAGTGGCAGCCCATATAGACCATCCTTCAGCCCATCATCCTCTAAACAGCCCTAATGGGCCAAACCTGGACCACATGGGCTGAATCCCAGCAGACAAACTTTTTCTAGACCGAAAGCCCAGGAGAGCGGGTGTACTCATTGTGGTGGAAATAAACACATCAAAGACACATGTTTTCAACTACACGGGTATCCTGAATGGTGGTATGAACTGAAGGGAAAAAAAGATGTACAAAATGGTCATGCAATATTTGTTTCTAACACCGATCCGAATACACTTGTGCCACTCGATAGTCAACCTCATTCTTTTACTCAAGACCCAGGTATTTTTGGTTCCACAAACCTAGAATCCAATGGCGAACATAAAAACGATTGGATTATTGATTCAGGAGCAACATATCACATGACCTATGAGTATAAAGACTTTAAAACAAAGTCAAATCCTCAACAAAAGGCCATATCAAATGCTAACGGTGATACATATCCGGTAATAGGGGGAGGAACAGTGGAATTATCAACCACATTCACTCTCCCTAATACTCTTTTTGTTCCTTCACTCTCCACTAAACTATTATTAGTAGGGCAAATAACATAAGATTTAAATTGTTTGCTACTGATGTACTCCTCATTTTGTTTGTTTCAAGATGTTCTCAAGAAGAAGTTTTTGGTCATGGTATTAAGAGAGGAGGGTTATATTATGTGGATGATTTCGACCTTGGAAAGAATCACTCTGCTAAATCATTTGGTTCACAACGGCAATGACAAGATATTTGGTTATGGCATTACCGGTTAGGACACCCATCATTTAGCTATCTACAACATTTATTCCCTACTTTATTTAAAAATGTATTGCACTCAAATTTTAAATGCAAGGATTGTATCTTGGGTAAAAGTCATCGAACAAATATCCAATCAGTTATAATAAATGCAATGCACCATTTGAGATTATTCACTCTGACTTATGAGGCCCTGCACCAGTTATGACTACTGCTAGCTTTAAATGGTTTGTCACCTTTATTGATGACTGTACAAGGGTTTCTTGGGTATATGTAGTGAAACACAAGAAAGATGTTCTATCAATTTTTCAGAAATTTGTCACCTTTATACAAACTTAGTTTTCCATGAATAATAAAACTCTTCGATCTGATAATGGGGGAGAATATATTAGCCATGAATTTAGACAATTTTATGATAGCAAGGGGATCATCCACGAAACTACTTGTCCATATACTCCGCAGCAGAATGGAGTTTCTGAACAGAAAAATAGACACATATTAGAGACAGTACAAACCTTTATGACAGCTACACATATGCCTCAACAATATTGGCCAGATGCAGTGGGAACATCTGTGTATCTTCTCAATCGCATGCCATCCAGAGTATTTGAGTTTCAGACACCACTTCAGACTTTGGAACGGTATGTTAAACTACCTTCAGCACTCCATATACCTTCAAAGGTATTTGGTTGTGTCGCATTTGTACATGTTCCAAAACATCAACGATCTAAGTAGGATCCATGTGTTGTTCGTTGTGTGCTTCTTGGTTTTGATTCTCATACAAAAGGATATCGGTGTTACGATCCTCTCTCTCGAAAACTCTATGTTACTATAGATGTAACCTTTCTCGAGACTGAATATTTTTTCAATGAACCATCCCCATCTATTTGTTAGGGGGAGAATAGACATGAACAACAAATATGGGATTGGGTTCATCCTGACCATACAACATCTGAGCAAATCATCGACCACACCGACTTACAAACTCAGGTCACATCAAATAACCCCGTCTCCAGCATACCACAAGACCAAAATCAAAATCGTGAGGACAATACCGACACTACAACTGAGGTAAGATCTCCCAACTCTCCTACATTACTTGATTCTATGACATATAGTTTACCTCACAGACATAATCGAGGAGTAGCCCCAAATCGATACTCTCTAGAAATAGAAGGAAGGAAGTCAAAATACTCCATTGCAAGCCTTACCTTAGCCAATAACATGTCAAATAAAGCAAAAGTATTCATGGGCAAAGTATCTTCAAAACAGGTCCCACGAAATATTGAAGAAGCAATATCGAACGAGCATTGAAAGATAATTGTTTATGATGAAATGAAGGCTCTCTAGAATAACAATACGTGGGAATTAACTACATTGCCAGACGAGAAAAAAACAGTTGGATGCAAATGGGTATTTACTGTGAAATATAACATAGATGGGACAGTAGAAAGATACAAGGCGAGACTAGTAGCTAAAGGATACACTCAGACATACGACATAGACTATCAGGAAATGTTCTCACCAGTAGCCAAACTAAACACTATTCGGATACTCTTGTCACTTGCAGCAAACCTAAACTGGCCTTTACATCAATGTGATGTAAAAAATACATTTCTTCATGGAGATCTAGAGGAGGAAGTATACATGGATATTCCTCCTGGTTTTACCGGGATTAAGGAAAATATGGTGTGCAAGCTTACAAAATCACTTTATAGACTAAAACAATCTCCTAGAGCATGGTTTGGAAAGTTCAGTCTAGCAATGCGAAAAAATGGATTCAGCCAGAGCAACTCAGATCATACACTATTTCTGAAAAGGAATGGGGGGGAAACTATAGCCTTGATTATTTATGTTGATGATATGATAGTCACAGGAAATGATGAAAAAGGAATTGTAGAGTTACAAAAGTATCTAGCAAGTGAATTCAAAATGAAGGACCTTGGTGGGTTAAAGTATTTCTTGGGCATAGAAGTATACATATCAAAACGAGATTTATTTCTCTCACAAAGAAAATATGTATTAGACCCATTGGCTGAGACAGGTATGTTGGAGTGCAAACCTGCGGATACACCCATCATACAAAATCATTGTTTAGCGGATTATCCAGATCAGGTTCCTACAAATAAAGAACGATACCAGAAATTGGTGGGAAGACTCATCTACCTTGCACATACACGTCCGGATATCGCATATGCTGTTAGTCTAGTCAGCCAATTCATCCACAACCTAAGCAAAGTACATATGGAGGCAGCATTGCGAATACTAAGATACTTAAAATCCTCTTCGGGAAGAGGAATTCTTTTTTCAAAAAATAATCACCTCGACATCACTGGTTATACTGATGTAGACCGAGCAGGAAGTCTGACTGACAGAAAATCTACTTCAAGATACTTTACCTTTGTTGGGGGAAATTTGGTGTCTTGGAAAAGTAAGAAACAAAATGTTGTCGCCCTATCGAGTGCTGAAGCAGAATTCAGAGGAATGACTAAAGGGCTATGTGAAATACTATGGATAAAGGGGATACTTAAAGAGCTAGGTTATCCGATGAAGACTAAGATTAAAGTGTACTGTGACAACAAAACCACAATTGCCATTGCTAATAATCCAGTTCAACATGATCGAACTAAGCATGTGGAAGTAGATAGACATTTCATCCAGCAGAAACTCGATGAGAAGGCTATGATCTTTCCGTTTGTTAAATCTGAAGATCAATTAACAGATATACTTACTAAAGCAGTGTCGAGTAAAATATTTCATCTCTCTCTTAACAAGTTGGGCATACGAGATATCTTTGCACCAACTTGAGGGGAAGTGTGGCCAGGATTAATTGTTTGATTAGGAAAAACTAGGAATCATGGACAAGTTAAGAAAGGTTTATATTTCTCCATTCTAGAATAGGATAATTGTACATGTATAAATACAAATTCTGTGCAATAAAGAAAAAAGAACAGAATTGACACAAAATTATCTCTAAAAATTGATATATTCTACATCTAAAAAATTGCCAAGAGACATCTGGTTTACAATCTGGTTTAAATGGTGTTCGCATTTGACAAATCAAAGATCACATTCTCCCATCAACGATCTCCTCCGCAGTCTATAGTCTTTACGGAAGTGAAGACGTCAAAACCAAGCATGATAACTTACAATGGTTTTGCCAAATATTTATACATCTATATATGTGTTCTTAGTCGCTATAGCTGCCGAAACCCTTTTCATTTCCAGATGCCATCCAAGAACAGCGAGTCGTTTAATGCTCAATTATATACGATTGATCTCTGACAGAACCGTTTCAGAGTACCACTTTAGGTTCGGAGGTCAAACAAAGAGCATGTGATGTGAGATATTATTGTAAATGCCTGCATCAATGGACCCTCTTTTTCGGTGCATTAATTAAGCACCATTCTCTCATCCTGTGTGGCCCAACTCGCATTTAAATTCATGAAATGGGGATTTCTTGATGCCCGGAGGCCTGAGACAAAACTAGGATTTCCCAGGCTGATTTATAGAAATGCAGAGGATCCCATCAATTCACAGGCTGCAAGGTGGCTGTGAAAAGAAAAGACCGTACGTAGAAAGTAGGTTATGCGCAGCTCAAGTTCTAGCAAGTCTTAGAGAGGTGTTCCCACTATGGAAAGAACTGGATCATAGCTAGATAGATGAAAAAAGGGCCTTCCAATCTATGAATCTCCCCCCCACACATTGTTCTTCCGTCGACCCAATCCAATACCATTATTCTTCAACGTCTTTTTCTAAGCTAAAACAACCCACCTGTTTGTGCTAAAATGCTTGACTTCATCTCTTTCATTTTCCACGACCACACACAATGCTTTCGCCTTCGTTACAATGCATTCATGCAAGCAAAGTCATTCAACACGGCGCCTTTTTTTTATAAAATAAATAATACGTATTCTACTGCCTTTTTCCTTTTGAAAAGATGCTGCAGATTCCACAAGTCTAGAAAAAAGTAGCGCTCACTTTGTGAAAGATATTATTTTTAGGAAAATATCTTTTTATGAAAATCTTTTCAGGGACTGATTTTTTATTTATTTAAATGTATATAAAATATTTTTATATAAATAAATTATGTTTTAGTGATAGTACTCATATGCGAGTTATAATAATAATAATAATAATAATAATAATAATATTTACGGGTCCTAAAATTAACAATGATGTAAGTGGTTAGTGACCATCATATTAAGAACCACGAGGCTCAAACCTAAAATCATAGGAGGAACAAACTTCTTAGTCTCAATCTCTTACTATCGGGCCACCTACTAGACGATTCTCTTTTCATTTGGGAGGGAATGACCATTTAGCTACTGATATCTCTTGAATTTATATGTCTTTGTAAATTTAAAGCGTGAATTATTGTCTTAATTATTTTTAAATGTTTTTTTTCAATATTTAAATATATGTATATATATATATATATTAAATTTTAAACACCTTAAAAACACTCTAGAGACCTAAATAAATTCATTTATATCTAAAATTAACCCCCAAAAGATCTAAAAAAATAATCATTTCGAGACTCAAAAACTTTATGAGTTGAAATATGATTTTTCAAGCTATTTGAAAGTGAAATAAATTGTAGATATGATATATTGATTATTTTGGTGATCGTTGTTGTTATAAATTGATATTTTTTTCTACCATTTGAATTTGGTGACTATTTTTCTTATATCTCATACTATAGACTAAAAACATTAAAAAAAAGTTTTAGATAAAAAATAAACTTTAAAAAATTAAAAGGATAGAAAAAAACCTTGTTTTGCAATCCCTAACCTCTTGAATTGATACAAGAAGGGCAAAAAGGTTAGAATGCATATGTGATCTTGATATCTTGAATACATATATCGATTTAGTATATATAAATGAGTGAAAAAGAATGAAAAGGATATCATTCCATTCCATGTAGTGAGTATACATGAAAAAAGAGAGGGTATATTAATATCAAATGGCCTCTCTCAACATAAGAGATTAGATTTTTCTTATCGTGATTATTTGATATGGAACTAAAAAGTTAATTTAGACTTCAACTGATCAGTTCAATTATTGTTGCGATGTCGTGGTCACACAAATTAATTATCCTAGCTTAAAACAAATCAAACAAGATAGTATAGAGAAAGCAAGGGGTCGATCCCACGAGGATGATTTAGTTCAGATTTTCGTGCTATATGTTATGCAATTGGGGGGGTTGGAAGTTGTCTAGGCTAGGCTAAAGCAAACTAAGCGAAAAATATATAAAACTAAAATTTATCAACAAAACAAACCTTGGTCGCAAATCAACATCCACCTACAGAAATAAGAACTGATCATGGAAACGACACATCAATTTATATTCTAAACATTTATCTCTTTTTAAAATTGGTTTGTTAACGGATCCGCCGTATAACTTACCCTAACCATCAAACAACCACAGTGTCCGCACTAGTAATTTGATTCAATGGCAGCATTAAAATCTAGATAAATTGATCGATTAAGAAACATAATTGTCCGCAATATATGTTTAGTTCGATTGAATGTTCTCCCTAAGATTAATAATATAGATCCACTACAATTATTAACTTAGTTGCTTCATAAGTTCATATACCACAACTCCGGTTTTGATATTAAACTTAGCAATTGATTGTCTACGATAATAACTTCGAGTCCGCTCTTGGCAATTAAATAAACAATCATAGGAAAATAAGCATAGGAGAACAAACATATTCATCATATAAACTGAAAAATTGAGGTAAAAATAGATCTCACAGTTCTTAAAATCTGAAGGTTTCCGTGTCCTTGCAACCAAGCAAAAGAGTCTAGCCTTGCATGTTTATTGAACAACTAAATAAAAAGATGAAAGAACACATGATTTAGGGTTTGGAGGAGGAAGATTTTGTGTTTTCTTTTGTGCTAGCCGCCACTTCTATGCTCCTCTTCTCCTTTATATATGCTTAGAAACCCTAGTGTCTATTTTACAAAATAGTCCTTCCTTAAGTTGGCAGAATTTAGTTGTCCCTTGTAAAATTCATATCTCCTTCATATCACATCGTTTTGAGCTGAAATTTGTAGCGTTTATAGGTCTTTGAGTCCTGAATCCATTACAATTGAGTTTGCATCAATTGGACTTCTGTAGCTCCAGATATTAAATTTTGAATGGCCAAAGGTCAACACTGGTAGAATGCGAGATTTGACTTTGCAGGATGCGATTTCCATGATCTTTCTCCTTTTATTTTTCTTGCATTACATTTCCAGAAAGGTATGGATGTTAGCTTTTCAGTTCCACTAGAATCACTTCATTTCGATCTCTAGAACTCACGCTCTGCACAAAACATCGACTGAACGTCAAATCTGCCAATTACCTCCAATTTACTCCTTTTTGCATCTTTCATCCAAAAATGCCTTCAAAACATAAAACAAAGAATATCAAGGCATTTTATACACAAAACATATGCAAAGCACTACGTATATATGGATGAAATTATCAAATAATATGGTCGCATCAATTATAATACTAAACTAAATAACAACTAAATTAAAAAAAAACTAAAAATGTTTCAGTTCAGTGTAGCTTTATCCAAATACAGGCACATGCACATGATGATGATGATGCACTAGAAGCTTGAGTCTCGACTTCTTTGAAATTGGGGACTGAAAGAGCGGGCAAAGATGTAAGATAGTCTTTTGACTAGGGTGCCGCCGAGGTTGTGGTGGGCAAATTTAGCCGCTGTTCTTGAGCTCCAACTCAAACGGGCGCCACTTTCTTCTTTTTGGTTGCAAGGAAAAGACCTAAGAGTATTGCAAGTTGTTTGTGATATTAGATTTTCATAATGATGTGTGCTTGGATTGCGAGTTCATCAAGTAACCATTTTAATAATTATCTTCTTCAATGTAAATGAAACTATCGTTATAGCACTTGAATATATATTGCCCTATGTAAATTGATATGAACTCCATCAACAACTGTGAGATGAGATTGTAAAACAAGATTCCATCAAGATCGTGTAGACAAGATTCGTTGAGCCTTGACCCGACACCCAACAAGATGAAAACCAAGACTACAAAGGATTGAAACACCACACCCAAAAAACCTGAGAATCTCTCAACAATCAAGGTGATAAGTTTGGTTGTTTGAACGCCACAAGATCAACTTGATAAGTTCTAGGAGTTCTTTCAAGAACAAAGAAGAACACAAGACCACAATAATGATAATTTTATGAAAACATGATCTTTTTATTCATTTCAAAATACCCATTTATATACTTGGAACAACCCTCCAAGAATAGAAAAAGTCATAACTAAAGCTTTAAAACAGCTTAAACAGTAACATAAACAAGTCCCCACGTTTTTAGGTCCCTTGGACTTCTAGAGGCTACCATAAATAGCTAAATGACTAAATTCAATGTATTTAACATAACCATTCAAGACCAAATTCATTCCTCCATTTAATATCCATGGAAATCATCAAATTCTTGCCCTTTTATGGTCAGACCATGCTGAAATGTTTTTGCATAATTATTAGTCTCTTCAATTGCTTTGATTATGTGGACTAAGCCTTGATTATTATTTAATCCCATCTTGGTCTTTTTAGAATCAACCCAAATTTCTTGGATTAGCCCATTTAGTGCTTCCTTGAAATGTTTGGCTCCAAGTCTTGTAATTGGACCACTTGGAAGTGATAAAGGGTCTTGTGCAAATTCAACCTCATTCCCGAGTGTATGATCAACATATCCAGGTCCTTGGTTTGCATCATAAATGAAACTATTTTAATAATTATCTTCTTAAATATATATCTTTTGAATGTACAAATTTGAATTTTTTACCCAAGTATTTCAAGGAATATTTATAGCACTTGAATATTGTCTTATTCTTAAGTGGAGGGGTTAGAGAGTCATTTCAATATGCATTAATGAGGGACTAATATCCCTTACACATGCATTAATGAGGGAAGATCTTCATTACACTTGCATTAATAAAAGATAAATATCATTTACATATACATTAATAAAGAAAGAAGTAAAATGTGCTTAAGACATTTATCAGATAAAATAACATTAGGCCATGTCATTGGGCTAAAAAAAGGGCAAAGGTCTTAGGGTTACCAGACACACCTCTTAGTATTGGGCTTGAGAGCATCGTTTGAGCTAACTAAAGGAGTTAGGTATAGGCCCAACACCTGGGCTTGGGTGCCTAGCCCAAGCCTATTATCTAGACTCAAGTGCTTTACTCGAGCCCATAAGAAGTTGTCTATAACCCCAATAATTGGGACCTTGACTATAATAAGTTTGTGATAAAAACATGTTTTTTTTTATCAAAGATTAAAAAATATCAATAAAAATTGATTCATTAGTAATTCTCCTAGTCTATGTGTAATATTCTTAATTAATATACTTGATGAATATATTTATTTCATTTTTAACTTTTCTCCATGTAAGAAAAATAGGGACATTGCATGTGCATATAAAATGACATTTATAGTTGAAATGAGGTTTATCTCGGTTGGATAAATACTTGATATGATGCTTAATGATAATATTAATAACCTTTTAGGGGATTTGTAATGGTGGTGACATGTGTCTTCGATGTGATAGAGAATGAATGAGACCTCCCCTAATAAAAAAAAAACCTTTAGTAATCTCATTTTAATATGCATGAAGCTTTTCTCTAACATTTCTCTCTAAAATATTATGTGAAAAGTAATTGTGTGGAAGTATTTAGCCTTTGTGTGAGATGTGATACCTTATTCCTTAGCTAAAAAAAGTTAAAGAAGTTATTTTAAGGTAACATTACTAATCAAAACAATACATGTTTGCATTAATTTTAAGATTTAATAACCAATTTATTAATTTTTTTGAGAATTTGGCTAATATTTAAAACATTCATGAACTTAATTCATGAGAATTAATGGTGTAAATTTAGATAATAAATGTTGTACCTATAAGCAGGCTAATATTTAAATATCTAGAAACAACCAAAAAATTGTCAGAGTTGTTCTAAGCGATAACCGATTTTTAATTGGAATATATATTTATGACGTATGAATGATGAAAAACGCATCTACTTTCCAAGATATATGATTTCTTTTGGGACATCTACATGGATCTTTTTTTGATATTTTATTTGGGTATACGACCTCACAATATAATTTCAAAAACTAGATTTATTCACAGGAATAAATACTACCCATCAAACATTTTAATCATATAAAAAAATACACAATGTAACTTACTTCAAATAAGATGTACTATGAGTGCTTATTCCTTATAAGCAACCGGTCTCTTACATTTGAATCTTTGATCAGACCAGTACAAATTGAAATTTTTTAGCAACCCTAAACAACTAGGTTACGACTCATCAACACCAACGAGACCCTCTGGGGCGCCGTGCGATGACATGTGATAATGGTAAAGACAATATTCTATATATAAAAGGAGAAATAAATATGCTAGAGAGCTTAAAGTTCCAAGAACATAATTGCTCTTATGTTAAATATGTCTTTTGAATGCAAAAACTTGAATATTTTATTAGAGTACGTAGTTCAAGGGGGTATTTAAAACTTGTCTTCTCCTTGTGCAGAGGGGTTGGAAATTCATTTTACTGTGATAAAACCTCTTACAAATGTATTAATAAGAAAAGATATATTTTCCACGTGTATGAATGAGGAAAGAAGAAAAATGAGATTAACATACTCTTTGGATTTAAGAACATGAGGCCATGTCATTGGACTAGATTAAAAAGACAAGTGTCCCAAGGTTATAAAATACAGCGTTTAGGACTAGACTAGGAGCACCGCTCAAGCCCGATAAAAGAATGGGATAGAGTCGGGTGCGTTGCTTGAGTCCATAAGAAGTTGTATATATAGACTCAATAATTCAGCCAATGACTATAATAAACTTGTGTTTCTATCAAATATTTAAAAAATCAAGAAATGTTTTATACATAATGTAACTTTACCATACTAATTAGGCTATGCTGACAGAAACAAGATTGTTCTAGATATTGCTAAAAAGACTTTCTAAAACAGAAAAAAAAAAAAAACTTGAATCCACGTGGACAATTAGAAAAGCAACAAGTCAATGGCTTAAGGTGATGAAAATTTGGATTAAGGCCTCTTTTTCAAAATATTGGATAAAGAAAGAAGATTAGGACGGAGATATGATTATCTTTATTTAACAAATATTGTTCGACTTGTGGATGTCTTCATTTGGAAAATAAAGATCAGGCCTTGTTTTGTTGTGCAGAGCTAGACAACTGATCATTCTCAATGCTTTTAATTGTATTAACTCATGAGAAGGACATTCCACCCGCGTGAAATATCTTTTGCTTATAATATCCTTTTGTTTTGTATATTTAGCTCTTAGTAATTTGAAAAAGGTTTTCACAGAGTGAAATATCTTTTATTGTTGCATTAATGAATCCCAGAAACTTTTGTTGATGGGAAAATATATTGTAAACAAATATGTTATAAATTATAGATCACAGGACGAGAAATGCAAGAGAGTCTTTGTGCGAGGAAATGAAACAAGCCTGTGTTTGATGCTATCAAGGGACTTGTCCTCTGGCTGAGAGGTGTGCTCCTGTGAATTAAGGGTAGGTGACAGATGTGGAGCTTCCAGCTTCAATGGCTACCGGACCTGTTAAGCCAGCAACTTGGATGGGGCAAGTCGGGTCAATGGATGGTTTAGACACGCGCGGTGTCGTCGAAGATGCTGCCAACATATATCCTGCAGCTGTCGAGGGCATAAGTTGAAAGTTGAAAGATTTTTGTTTTGTTTAATTTCTTAAAGAGCATTTAAGGTAGAACAATAAATGGGCCAGTGAAACTCCCATCGCACACCAAATGATGAGATGAAGCGTTGAAAAAAATACGAGCTGGCTAATCTGAGAGAATATAAAGTTGTTGACGATGCAATTAACTCTAAACCTAAATTGTTTTTATTAATAATGAAACGAAAGCATGGATGAATGAAAATTGCATAAATAAAGCTAAAGAGTGTAAAATGGTCGAACCATGGAACCGGCCGGTGTAGAGCTTGGAATTATCATACATATGTATTAACCATCATGATCTGCAACACCCTACATTCCTGGAAACAGTAAGTGATAAGACAACAAAATGTATTTATTCTCCAAGACCTCACTAGATTTTTTTCTTTCTTTTATCTTGTGGTTTTTGAATCCCTGGATTTAAGAAAAAACCTAACTTCTTAATGATATATAGCCTGATGTTGGAAAATATATTTTAAAAAAACATGTATACAAACGCGTGAGTTTCTTTTTTTTAATGGCCATGGTTTTCCCTACAAAAACCATTTTTCTTTATGGAAGTTATTATAGAGAGACATGTTTTTATATTTTGATACAAAATATGATCTAAGAGTTAACTATATATAAAATCAGTTGTTTGAACTTGATCGTTGTTTTAATAACTAGATTTTCCTAGTTTTCAAAACACAATCAATCAAAATAACTATTTCTATGTGGTTATATTCTCCCGTAAACTTTCTTAATAGAAATACGTTCTTTACAAAAACTCTCAGAAACTCCATTTTGAAATCTGTTTTTAACGAGCAAGTGGGAAAAAAATAATCCAAATTCTGGCTACCCTAATTCTCCTACATGCTACAGAGTAGTTAGTATATGTTATGTTACAAGCTGCACGGCTGCCATAGGGTCCCATATCCACCAGTGCCACGTGTAAACCTAACACAACAATGACGTCAACAATCCCGAGAAAATAACGGCTGGTCGGACTTGTAATTATTTTCTGGACCACTCCCATCTCTTTAGTCTTTTGTTAACTAAACAAAACAAATACCTCCTAGTTGAAAGGCCTCCACAACTACTACGCTCACAATATCTCTTTCGTTTCTTCCTCTCTCCCCATCCTTTTAGTCATGGATCAACAAGGCCGTGAATTGGTGTTCATGCACTCCGGAGACTTTCTACGGCAAAACCCAGGTGTATCTGATCACTTAAATGATTCTAGTTCGGGTGATCATACCCAGCCCACGATCAAAGAAGTAGATTTCTTTTCTACTGATAGGAATGGTAAATCACGAAGTGAGCATCAAGAGATGAAGATTAATATTGGATCATCAAGTCTGGTCGATTCTAGCATAAACGTAAGGTTTCCTTAATGTATTTCCCTGCCTCTTGAATATTTTTTTTCCTACTTTTAAGAAGTGATCACGCTCTTGTGAAAGGTTAGGTTTTAAGGGCCATGGCCATGGCCATGGTGATAACAGTATATGTGCAAAGCAGGTACGTACGTATTTGTGTTTACTTGTTATTGACTTAATTTGATGTGTTACAGACTGGATTGAATCTGTCAACTTCAAGTTCTGGGATTTCAAAAATAGCAAATGGCAAGGAACCAAATAACAATAAAGTGAGTTTTCACTTTGGTACTTCAGAAGAGTTTCCGATGCTATTAATTCACAAGTTTTTTGAGTTTATTCAAGTAATAGGATTTGGTTTTGCAGCTGAGTGTACTACGAGGAGAGTTAGGGAGACTGCATGATGAGAATATGAAGCTCGGAAAGTTGTTGGTTCAGACTACCAAAAGTTACAAGGACCTGCAAGCTCAACTACTGGTGGCGATGCCAAAACAGACACAGGGATGTCGGGTTGAGCAGGTGATTCGTCGTTTGGATTGCTTAACTGATCAGTTACCTCTCCCACTAGTATTGGTTGGAGATAGATGGATTTTCAATATTCATCCTTACCAGTCACACGAATTTCTTGAACAAATGGTTATGCTGTGGTATAGCTACGGCAATTTGAAATTAGTTAACATGGGCCTATTTTAGCAATAAAAAAATGAGTAACGTGCTTCCCTTAAATTAGAGAGTGCGATTACTTGACCCAATAGTACCTTTTCAAAATCTGAATTCACGTTATTTAGGCCTTTTCAGTTCCTAAATCACCGAGATAGATGACGGGAAAGGTCCAAGTTTCTATTTATAATTTAAATCAGTAATCTCTATTGGACCACCATCGAACTTTGCTTCCATGGGGTTTCGTGTTTGCAGGAGTGCGCTACTCTTTACAAAGATTTGTACCACAAATGTTTTATATATAGAGGGATCACCAGCCTAAGCCTGCAATTGCCTAGCTATTGCAGTGGATCGTATAAGGTGTTCTCCATTATCAATACCTATTAAGAGAACATATACTACTACTATTTTTTTCTCAAGTTAAGAAGCATGGCATTCATTGAATGTAATCAGGCGGTCCAAAATTTGAATCTCTCATTAGACATTCAATTTTTCTTCAATATAGGTTATGAAGGAATATGCAGATTGTTAGGAAATTAGATATATTCTGTAATTGGTAATGTATATTTACTTTCCTGCTTTACAATATTTCATTCCTAAATTATAGGAATGATTAGAGTCCTAATAGGTTATTGTCATCAACCTATTCTTGTATAAATTCATACCCTAATGATAGTGAACATACACTTCCGCAATATACATCTCTTTTACAATCTTTCATGGTATCAGAGCTGGACTAAAAGCTCAATCCAATTCTGTGTCCCAGATCCCTCACAAAAAAAAACTCATTCATCATGTCCAGTGAAGAAGTCCCAATAACTTTGCCATCAAACGGCAAAGAAGTCATCAATTCCATCAGTTCTACAGAATCATCGAAATCAACCATCTCAAATCCTTTTTGTCTCAATCATTCAAATCATCCAGGTTTGGTTTTAATTTCCAAACCATTGAATGGAGACAATTATTCAACTTGGAGAAGGGCCATGACTCTAGCCCTGAATTCCAAGAATAAGCTGGGTTTCGTCGACGGCTCCATCACAGCCCCTTCACCAGAAATTGATCCAGAAGGCTATGCATCATGGTCTCGATGCAACGACATGGTACACTCTTGGATCATCAACACCATCAACCCAGAAATCTCTGACAGCGTCATCTACTACTCCACTGCAACTGAAGTTTGGGACGATCTGCGTGAACGATTTTCCCAAGGTAATGCTCCCCGTATATTTGAAATTCAGAGAGAAATTGCATACCTCAGACAAGAACAACTCTCAGTCTCTTGTTATTACACAAAGCTCAAAGGGTTATGGGACGAACTTGCCTCATACAACAATGCAACACAAAACACACAGCAAGACCAACAAAAATTAATGCAATTTTTGATAGGACTCAATGATTCTTACAGTGCTATCCGAGGTCAAATTCTCCTCATGCATCCTCTCCCAAGCGTTCGTCAGGCCTACTCCTCTGTTTCTCAAGAAGAGAAACAGCGACTCCTTAGCTCCACCCTTGCTGCGATGGATTCTCCAAGCAGTGCAGCCATGGCGGTTCGGGGATTCAACAGACCCACTGCGAACCCACGATTTGAGAAACCCAACAGATCATATGGGTCTCAAAATTACCGATCGCAAGCAAGGACCACTGAAAACTTCATTAAAGGTCGCCATGATAGGCGTCGTGCTACCTCCGGCAGAGGACGTCCATATTGCAAGCACTGTGGATAACCAGGTCACTGGATTCAGACATGCTACGAAATCCATGGATATCCCGTCGGCCACCCAAAAGGAAAGAACAATTTTGGCTCTGGACCCAGGCGTTTCACTCCACACGCAGCTAACCAAGTCTCTGATCTTACATCTAAAATGGACGGGACTCACTTGGTTGGAATTTCCGAGACCCAGCTGCAGCAACTCTTGTCTTTAATTGACAAGAAAAATGAAGGCTCTAATGTGCATAATAGTGCCGTTCCCAGTAATGCCGTGACACCAGTAACAAAGCCAGGTTTTTCTAAAATTAAAGCACGCAATTGGGTTATTGATAGTGGCGCGACGCACCATATTGCTTCTTCATCTACATTATTTTGCAATAATAAAAAATGTGCATTGCCACCTGTTCTGCTACCTAGTGGAGAAACTGCTGAAATTATTGCAAAGGGATCAGTGCCTTTAAATACTGTTTATTATCTGCATGATGTACTCCATGTACCTAAATTCAAAGTGGATTTAATGTCAGTTAGTCGACTGACCAGAAGCCTGAATTGTTCGATCACATTCTTACCGTATTGGTGTATTTTGCAGGATCTGGCTACGAGGAGGATGATTGGTTTGGGTAAACAACGTGACGGATTATACTACTTGGTGGCACTAGCGATGAAGAAACCCTTGCCCCCACTCATAAGCCGACCATCATGCCACCTTACCACATCATCCACCGACCTATGGCACAATCGTTTGGGCCACACATCTCATTCTTGTTTAAATTTCATTGCCAAACATTTTTTAAATTTTCCCGTTGAGTCAAATAAAATTTGCCATATTTGTCCATTGGCTAAACAAAGTCGTTTACCTTTCCGTCCAAGTATAATTTCATCCGTTAAACCATTTGAAATAATTCATTGTGATATTTGGGGTCGTTATCAACACCCTTCTCTTTCTGGTGCACATTATTTCCTTACCATTGTCGATGATTATACACGTTTTACATGGATTTTTTTAATGCGTCATAAAAATGAGACACAATCTCTTTTAAAACAATTCTTCAGTTATGTCTCTACACAATTTGAAACACGCATTAAAATTTTTCGCAGTGACAATGGTGGTGAGTTTATATCCCTCTGTTCTTTTTTTCAAGACACTGGGGTCATTTTTCAACACTCTTGTGTTTACACGCCTCAACAAAATGGGGTTGTGGAACGCAAACATCGTCATATTCTTCAGGTTGCCCGAGCGTTATAATTCCAAGCTCAACTTCCCGCTAAATTTTGGGGTGAGTGTACCCTCACTGCCGTGCACATTATCAACCGTCTTCCCTCTCCAGTACTTTCTTTCAAAACACCTTTTGAACTCCTTTACTCCAAATCCCCCTCTTTTTCTCATTTTCGTGTCTTTGGATGCCTTGCATATGCTACAAATGTTCATCCATCTCATAAATTTGATCATCGTTCCATCAGATCAATTTTTATTGGATATCCACTCGGTCAAAAAGCATACAAGTTATTCAATTTGTCAACCAAAAAGATTTTTACAAGTAGAGATGTAAAATTTCATGAAAACATTTTTCCCTTTGCATCAGAAATACACATTTCGGCCCAAACACCACTGCCAATTGACACAGCCCGAACCTTCCCAGCCCAGCAAATAACCCCTCCACAAGACACAACCCAACTTCCAAACCCGGAATCCATCAGCCCTTTACCTCCTGACCCGCCCCACACTACAGACCACACATCCACTAGCCCATCAGCCCGCAGCCCATCAATTCTTCCCCACAGCCATACATCCACCAGCCCATCAGCCCTCAGCCCATCAAACATTCCCACAACCCAATAAACCCACCAGACCACACATCAACCAGCCCACACCCCTCCACTCCGACAGCTCCACCATCACACCATCACCCCATCAGCTCAATGACGGAACAACCACCAGTTACCGTCGACGCAATCCACTCTCCTTCATCACCAAATCCAGACTCATCCATCGACCCATCTTCCACACCACATCATCCCTCTACTGCACCTTCATCAGAACCACTTGCCCTCGTCGCTCAAGCCGACATGTTCATCCACCGGTCAAGCTCTCCGATTACATCTGCTCACATGTTTCCCTCGACCAATCACTCTCCTTGCGGCCTGGTCCGAACAAAGGTACACGTTATCCACTTGTGAATTTTGTCTCCTATCACAGATATCATCCTGGGCTGCGTTCTTTTGTTGCACAGATTAGTGCCATTACTGAACCGAATTCTTACTCAGAGGCTGTGAATTTTCCTGAGTGGCGTTGTGCTATGAGTTCTGAATTGCAGGCATTACAGGACAATGGAACATGGTCTCTCACTAAACTTCCCGTCGGCAAGAAACCCATTGGGTGCCGTTGGGTCTACAAGGTAAAGCACCGTTCGGATGGGTCAGTCGAGAGGTACAAGGCACGGTTGGTGGCAAAGGGATTCACACAATTGGAAGGGGTGGACTACCAGGATACATTCTCTCCAACTGCGAAAATAATTTCAGTCCGCTGCTTGTTGGCTTTGGCAGCAGCTAGACATTGGCCTCTCCACCAGTTGGACGTTAACAATGCGTTCCTTCACGGAGACTTGACTGAGGAGATATATATGTCACCACCACCAGGGCTTCGGCGACAGGGGGAGGAAGAACTAGTTTGTCGCCTGTATAAGTCACTGTATGGACTGAAGCAAGCATCCCGCCAATGGTTTGCAAAATTTTCCGAAGCAATGTGTTCTGCTGGTTATGAGCAATCCCGAGCAGACTACTCATTATTCATCAAAAATCAAGGCAAGTCATTCACAGCCTTATTGATATATGTCGATGACATTTTAATCACTGGTAATAACACTGATAGTATTGATGAGCTTAAGAAATTCCTGCACAGTCACTTTCACCTAAAAGACCTTGGTGTGTTGAAGTATTTCCTTGGTATTGAAGTATCCTCATCTAAGAATGGTATTTTTATTTCCCAACGCAAATATGCAGTGGAAATAATTAAGGATGTAGGATTGTTGGGTGTTGCCCCTAATAGCACGCCTATGGAACGTGGTCTAAAATTGTCGGACAAGAGTGACTTGCTCAAAGAACCGGGACAGTACAGACGATTAGTTGGGAGACTTATATATTTAACTGTTTCGAGGCCAGATATAATGTATGCAGTACATGTGTTGAGTAGATTTATGCACGAGCCTAGAAAACTCTATATGGAAGCAGCACTGCGAGTTGTCCGCTATTTGAAAGGAGCACCTGGTCAAGGTTTATTTTTCTCTTCGAATAATGATTTCAGGTTGAGAGCTTATTGTGATTCAGATTGGGCAGGCTGTCCACTCACTAGGAGATCGACCACGGGATATTGCGTCTTTTTGGGACCTTCATTGATTTCATGGCGATCAAAACGGCAGAAAACAGTTTCCCTTTCCTCTGCCGAAGCAGAGTATCGTGCAATGACAGGAGCTTGTTGTGAACTAACATGGTTGCGGTGTCTATTGAAAGATTTGGGGATTATGCATCATGAGCCAGCCTTGCTTTATTGTGATAACAAGGCTGCACTGCACATTGCCGCCAATCCAGTTTTTCATGAACGAACCAGGCACATTGAAATGGACTGCCACTTCATCAGAGACAAGATACAAGATGGTTCAGTAATTACAAGACATGTGGGAACGGCACTTCAATTAGCAGACATCTTGACCAAACCATTGGGAAAAGAAATCTTCGTTCCTATGATTCGCAAGTTGGGAGTGCATGACATTCACTCTCCAACTTGAGGGGGAGTATTAGGAAATTAGATATATTCTGTAATTGGTAATGTATATTTACTTTCCTGCTTTACAGTATTTCATTCCTAAATTATAGGAATGATTAGAGTCCTAATAGGTTATTGTCATCAACCTATTCTTGTATAAATTCATACCCTAATGATAGTGAACATACACTTCCGCAATATACATCTCTTTTACAATCTTTCACAGATCATTTTATTTTTAATAAATGGTTGTCGGAACTCTTGGAAAACTTTTTCAGGGTATAGAGTTATTTTAATGTTTGATGCAGAAAGGGGAGCTAAATGACACACGAACTCCAGTAATGTCAGCTCAACACTTAATGGACCACCGCCCATCTGACATCACATTGGATGTCAATGAACCTTCGGTATCCGACGACAAGACGCCAGAGCTGGTGGTCTCTCCAGCAAATATAATGGAAAAAAAGTCTCAAATATTAGGGAAACGAGCTTCAATTGATGATGGTATTGATCAAACATCACATAGCCGGGGCTCTCCAAAATTAGAACAAGAAAAGCCTGATGAGCAAGTCCCTGGCGTCGTCTCTTTCAGGAAGGCTAGAGTGTCCGTTCGAGCAAGATCGGAGGCTCCTTTGGTAAGCATTAATTTACATGAATTAAAAAGAAAAACCATTGCACTTCTGCGCTGCATAATAATAATAATAATAATAATAATAATGGGATCAGTGGACTTTTTGGGTTTAATTTAGATAAGCGATGGATGCCAGTGGAGGAAGTATGGTCAAAAGATGGCCAACGGTAACCCTTGTCCTCGTGCCTACTATCGTTGCACCATGGCTGTTGGATGCCCAGTTCGCAAGCAGGTAAATAATCAAAGTGTCAACAACAAATACTACACCATGTTGTTTCTTAGGTCTATATTCTGACTTCAACTTCGTAAATTTAGGATTGATTGCTGGTTTACTGACATTTTTCATGTTTTTGTTTCAACAGGTGCAAAGATGTGCAGAAGACAACACCATTCTCATTACAACATATGAAGGAAATCACAACCACCCTCTTCCCCCACCGGCTACAGCTATGGCTAATACTACCTCAGCTGCCGCCGCAATGCTCTTATCAGGTTCAACCACCAGCAGAGAAGGCATATCCTCGAGTAGCTGCTTCTACCCTTGTTTGCCAATGGCTACCCTATCCACTTCTGCATCATTTCCCACCATAACCCTGGACTTGACACAAGGCCCAAACACTACAATGCCATTCCTCCGCACTCCAGCCACTTTCCCTCTTCCTTTGCATGGCTGCCCGCAACTCCTAGGGAACCCAATGTATGTCGGTCCAAAGTTACCTGCAATCCTGTCAGTGCAATTAGGGCAGCGGCATGCTTCTGTAGTTGAGACAGTTACTGCGGCCATTGCTTCGGACCCATATCTCACTGCAGCCGTAGCAGCAGCAGCTATCTCCACATTTATGGGCACACCAAGGATCATAGATGGGTCTAACAACCTCAGTGTAGTACCTGGATTGCCCGGATCTCCACATCTTCCTCAATCTTGCACCACTTTTTCCACCAAGGAAGGTTGCTACCGTCTGGGGTCTGACCTTCAATAAGGTGCCTAGTCTGTTATTCATTTCTCTCTCGCAAAAGCTAATTATGATTTATTGTTGGCTTTTGGGAGAGTTTGAAGAAACAGCACTGTAGATGTTGTAAAGGAAGCTTGAGATCATGGGATGTACAAGGATTGCTAAGAATAATGTTTTCCATCAATCAATTGAATGTGCATTTTGAGTAGCTTCTAGCTATGTTTTTAAGGTATCGCTGATTCAGCTTGTTTGGAGTATTATTACTTGTATGTAACTACAAACTTGGGTTCAGAGATAAATTTTGACGTCTACAGTTAAGCTGAAAAAGGAGATCAATTAAAATAGAATATATGTTTGTGTTAATGGTAATATTAATCTGTTAAATGTCATTGGGGATATATTTTTACGCTGTTATTACCTGTAATTAATTGTAAGCTTTGAAAAAGCTTAGAGTGGGATGTAAGAATGAATTGACGTACATGATGAGAATGTGACGTATTTGAATGTATTTGAATATATATATATATATATATATATATGATTGTGTACAAAAATATACCTCAATAGATGATGTTTATGATGGAGAGATATTGCATACTTGAATTTGAACTGCGGGCAAAGTCATTCCAGCTTTTTAGATTATACTTTTGCGTGTAATTATGTTATAAGGTACTATATATTAAGGTAATAAAAATTTGTCAACGATATTTTACCATGTATAATGATAACATGTATAGTATATTTTTAAAATTTTGTTTTTTTATCCTAAGTCCATGTTTATTTGGTCAAAGTTATGATAATAACTTAACATACTTAGGTTTAGTAGAATATAAAATTAAATGACATGTGTATGACTTGTTTTCGGAACAATTTTGTTTTTTTATCCTAATTCCATGTTTATAAGGTCAAAGGTAAGATAATAACTTAACATACTTAAATTTGCTAGAATATCAAACTTAATTGACATGGATATGACTTGCTTTCACAACTATTTTTTTTTAGGTTTCACTACATGTTGAACTCATGTTTGTATGAATATGGTACCCAATATCCTTCGACGCAGTTATATGTTGAGTCTAAATATATAAGAGTCTTGTGAGTTATCACACTCAATATCCTTGAGTTCAATTTTATGACGAGTCTAAGTATATATAGGTTTGTCAAGTTGTCAAACCCATATTTATTGGATTCAGTTACGGGCCGAGCTTAAATATATATGGGTCTATGAGCTATTAGACCCAATATCTTTGGGTTTAATTACTCACTAAGCCCAAGTAAATGTGAGTCTAGCGAGTTAGCAGAACCAATATTAGGTTTAGCTATACACTGAGTTCGAGTACATGAGTCTAACAAGTTGTCGTTCCTAATAACTTCAGGTTTAACTACCATCACATCTAGGTTTAGCAAGATGTCAGACTCAACATCTTTTTTTCGGTTCAGTTTCATGTTAAGTCTAAGTACATATGGGTCTAATATGTTGCTAGACCCAATATCATTGAGTTTAGTTATACAGTAAGACCAAGTACATGCGAGTTTGGCAAGACATCAAACTCAACATCCTTAAGTTCAGTTATGATCTAAGCCTAAATATATATAGGTCTCACGAGTCATAAAACTCAATATCCTTGGGTTTAACTACTCGTTGATCCCTAGCACATATAGGTCTGGCAAGCTTTTAGATCCATCACTTTTAAACTTGTCATCATTCCAAGTTCAAGTGGGTATGAGACTGACAATCATTGTAGCATCAGGTAGGTTATGAGAATTCATTTGTTTATTTTTATGGATAATCTATGAGATTTTAAAAATCAAATAATAATCATCTTCATAAACCTCTAAGTGTATAAAAAGTCTTCTAAGGGTTTGTCACATTTCTATGAAATATTATTGGTATATAAGAGATATTTGTCTCTCATTAATATGGTGTAAGAGGTATTCATCCCTAATTAAAGGTACATAAAGGATATATATCCCTCATAAATGTTATTAGAATAAAATGACATTAACCCTTTCATTCAAGTAACACAATAAGGTTTAAGGGTTATATACACCCTTGTTTCCTAGTAAGCTTAAGTCGTGATGGTTAGGGTCATTTCTTAAGGTGTTTCCTTACGGAGCATTGGAAGTCACTCATGATGAGAAGGGAACATTTACAGTAAATGAGCAGTCAATTGGTAAGAAGGATGTCACCTGTCTTGCCCCAACATAGCCATGTGAAAAGTCAAGCTACTGATTATAACTAAGCGCTGATTGGGTGGCAACCCAAATTTTCTTATTAAATTCACCTTTATTCGTTTGATTGTGTTGTGTAGGTTTGAACATTCATGCAAACATTTATTTTGCAACAAGCACTACATGTTAGCCTAGTAAAAAGGGAAATGTTCGTTTACCGTTCACTTGATTGCAATTTAAGTTTGGGGGATGCATGCATATTCACCTATGGCTAAATTTTGGTTGAAATAATAATTTTAAAAAAAAGAGGGTGAGTTTAAGATCTTAGGATCAACATTAACACTTTGAGGTTCTTCATTATGTTAAACATGACATTCTTTAGCTTAGACTAGGCAAAATCTTATAAAGCAAGTTTAAGTATACTCATTTTCTTGGGAATTATTGAAGTACATCTTTCCTTGCATAGTTATATGAGCTGTGTGGCTAAGCGTAAAAGATAAATGTGATGGTTTTCTTGAGATTATCCCTTTTAATCTAGTCCTAAACAAGGTTTAAGTAAATAAGAGTGATAACAATTAAGAAATCGAATGAAAAATATATATATTTGAAATTTGATCTACTCCAATGTTTCGAGTTGCTTAGTAACTAGGGGTATTCATCACAAATATTTGCTTTTATGTCAAATGGCAACTTGAAATATGAGTATGCAAAACAATTTAGTTTGTGACCTGTTGAGTAATCGAGTGCATTCATCACAAATGTTTGTATTCACGTCAAAAGACAAGTGACAACTTGAAGAAAACTTGAAAGTCAAAAAAGAAGAAGAAGAAGAATTTATCGCTCTAATTTGCTACCTTGTTTGTAGTAGTAAGAAGAAGTAATTGCAGAATAAATATTGCATGATTCAATTATGTTGGTTACAAGATACACCTGGGTCTTTCTACTTCAAAGGCATATTGTTTTGACTCAAAGGAGATGAATTGCTAAAATAAGAACTTAGATGTCAATTTAGATGCTTCGGAAAGTAATTGGAACTCATTTCTTTCACGAAACCTGTTTGCTAGCAGAATTCAATTGCATCTTTCAAAATTCATATCTCCCTCATCTGACATCATTTTTGGCTGAACTTTGGAGCGTTGATATATGCCCGATTCAGGAATCCAAAAAATTTGAGTTTGACTCAATTGGACTTTTGTATCTTGAGATATTCAAATCAGAATGGACAAAGGTCAACACTTGCAGATTCTGGGATTTGAGCCCGAGATTTCAATGCTCTTTCTTTTTTTTATTTTTCTTGAATTATATTTCTAGAAATCTATGAATGTTAGCTTTTTAATTCCACTGGAATCACTTCATTTTAACCTCTAGAGCTTACGCTCTACTCAAAACATCAACTGAAGGTCAAATCTTTCAATCACCTTCAATTACCTCCTTTTTGCATCTTTCATCCAAAAATACCTTCAAAACATAAAATAAAGAATATCAAGGTAGTTTATACACAAAACATAGGCAAAACACTAGGCAAATATAGGTGAAAATATCAAATAATAAGTTGCATTAGATAATCAATCAACTCTTGAATGACCCTTTTTAAAGGAAGGAATGTATATGTAATTAAATTGTTGGCATTGTTTGATGAAAATAAAGACATTTTCAATGTTGTGAAGTCTAACATTTGAATTTGTTTTGACCATATAATAATAGAGATTTACTCTGACTCTTATATTAATGATGTCATTCCAATAACATTTGAATAAAAATACTATATTTTGCTCGTATGATATTGCAATTCAATAATATTTTCTAACTTCCTATAATGGTCAACTATAAACTCGTTAGAAGTAGATTCCTTAACATAAGCCCATTGTTATTTATATCCTTCTACCATATCTTTTTTTTAGTATGAAATACATGTCCATTGATGAAATTCTTGTTGTAACACTTACTTTTACTTAGGACCTAAACTTAGTAAAAAGAAGGTATAGTAAAAACTAACGATATTGTCTATGATGAATTCAATAATATATCAGTTTATAATATTTATAAGAGATAATATTCTAAAAATAGCTTGTTCATCAGTATACTTACTAGATAAAAGGTTGCAGTTCATCACAATTAAAAACATATAAGAATATGCTTGTCTAAATTTTATGTTTGACAAATATCTTCTCCTAACAACATTTCTTAGAATAGCTCATCTAGGATTTCCACTCAATGACACTTCCCCACCATCGTCATGTCTTGGAACACAGTAGATGCTTGTTGTCCTTAAGGCTCAAAATATAATGAGATAAATGTTATGATCTCTTTAACAATATAAGACCTATATATTAAAGCCTCAATGTGTGGCCTATTTTTAACTTTTCTTTTAAGGTTGAACACTAGTTCAACATGTTCGAACTTAAAAAAAAATGCATGTGTAATCATTAACTTCTTAAAGGGATACATCTATCTATATTAGATTGGGTCTCTAACTCTTGTCTTATAAGGTAAATGTATGGGTAGATGCTTCGTTGAGTCAGAAAATAATGGAGAGAATATCATCTCAAGTTTGCAGGTTATTTGGACGATATTTGTTTCAAGCTTCTTCAAGTGTTGTGTTTTTAACCCATAACCTCTTTAGCAATAAATACCAATAAGCTAATGGAATAAGTGTTTGCATAAACATGTAGGAATCGTGACTCTTCATTCCATAAAAAAGGAAAAGAATGAGGCAAATTGGTTTGGGCCTAGTGAGCAAAGTCTAGCACGTGACATATAAAGAAAAGGCCCGCGCACAAGCTTGCAAGTCTAACCCATATACACTAGCCCTTTTTTCTAATGTGCACAAGGTAGATGATACATTGTCTATCCCATTTCTTTTCAAAAAAAGAAAAGACAATGCAACATCTGTTAATTCTGGAATCTGGTCATTAGTGTGGTGGAGAAATTGAGTTTTGTTTTTACCCAAATTCTCATTTCAAACCCATTTTTTACCCTTGTAATATCCTAGGAAGCTTGTTACATCAATCTATGGCCTCCAAAAATGCAAAAACTAACTTAAAGCCCAAAAAAAAACTTTCATTGCTTGTATCTATTGTTCAAGGTGTTCTCAAGGTAAAAAAAAAACACTTAATCTTAAGCTCCTTCATCATATGGAACTTTTTGACACAAAAATATACCATTTTAGTAGGCCTAAATCTTCCCAAATAACAACTTTCCTTAAGTCAGAAACTGGTGATCTTCTTTATCTCCACCTAAAAAAGAGAAAAATAAAGTTTGGTACCAAAATATATTTTTTAAAAGATTATAAGGACTATTCATTTAATAGCTAAAAAAAATGGGGGTGAAAAAAAAAATTGAGATAAATTTTAAAGTCATCATCTATATTAGTTGTTTTTTATTTGAGTCCTCTTTTTTTCTACTCGATCCTTTCTCCTAAAATATAGGCAATGGTGTGCTAATTGAGGTTTGAATAGTCAAAATAGAGAAAATAAAATTGATAGTCAAAATAAAAATCTTAAAAATTTTCACATGGTGAATTAAGGAGTTTGAATAGTAAAAATGATTACGTGGTTTAAATATATCCTAGCCACTTACTCGAGCCTCGTAGCGGCTGAAATCATATTTTTTTAACGCAAAAAAAATATTAATTGTGTGAGATTTTTTTATTATAATATAAATTTGTGTAGAATTCTTGTGCAGTCCAAGTTTCCTATCAAATATATGAATTTTAAATGGATATAAATTTATATATTTAGTAAGTTTCAACGAAATCACTAGCATAAAATTATCATCATCATTAAAAAAGAAAAAAATATTTGAATACCTGAATTTTAGAATTCAATGTAGTAGGATTAATTCATTTTATAATTCAATTTAAATTAACACAACAAAAAAATATAAATTGTGAAAACACCTGCAATAATAAAATAAAAAATAAGTAAATTTTCTATCTACAAAAAGAAAAGAAAAATCATTGAAAATTTATCCCTATATTACCATCATTATCATGACTATAACAGTTAAAATACTATCAATATTATTTCCCAAACAATTCAAATCATTAAATTGACCCAAAAAAAAGCAAAACATTTTTACAAAAAATAAAATAAAAAATAATCACTAAAACTATCATTATTATTGCGCAAACAATGAAATCATAAAATCATCTGACCTGAAGAACAGATAAAAATAACACCACAATAAAAATAAAAAGACAAAAAATAAAACTAAAAACTAAAAGTATAGGTGAATAAATACAGGTAAAAATAAAACTGTCAAAAAAAGACCAACAAGACAAAAGGAATTAATACCAAATAAAAAATTGAAAGAATAAGGTTCAAAATATAAAAAAAAATACATATTTAATTCCAATCAAAGGAAAAAGTTGAAAAAAATAAAAACCTTGGGACCGAAACAAATAAAGGTAATTTTAAAAAAATTGCAGTGTAATTTTCTTAAAAATTAAAAGAATAAGGACTGAAATTAAAAGTTGCATTTATGACCAATTTCAATTAGAGGACAAAATGAAAACAAATTAAAACTTGCATACCGAAATAATTAAAGGAACAAAAAACAAATCAAAACTCAAAAGAATAAGGATTGAAATGAAAACTAACATATATAATTAGCTTCAATTGAAGGGCACAATTGAAAACACTCAAAATTTCCATTGAAGAAATCAGGAATAAAACCAAAATTAAAATAACAGGGACTAAACTAAAACCATCAGAAACATTATGCACTTACTTGTATTTTTTAGAGGCATGAGAGAGAAAAAGGAGAAAAAATCAAAAACATTCATTGACAATACACCGACAACCGACACGCGCCGCACCGGGAGGAAGGGGACATGGAGACGCACATGGTCGTATAGGATGAGTTTCCACAGCCAAGGGACGTCGCACGCGACGCCTTAATGGCGCGTGCGCGTGAAACACTGTTGGCACTTTTGTACAACGTGCCTGTAGTGTTTCAGGAAAAAAAAATGATTCATTACTTATTCATCCATGGACCCAGCGATAGCCACGAAACAATTGGGGTGAAAGTACCACACTACCCTCGGCTTCAGACTTCTTTTTTGTCTTTTTCGGGGGTTATTTTTATAGTTTTACTGTGCATAAATTTGTGAAAAAACAAAAATACCCTCACTGTCCCGTGTCCTTTTCTCAGTACCCAGGGTTAAAATTGTAGTGTTACTCTGCAAAGAAATTGTAAATACCGTCTATGTCTCCTGGAAATGTAAAAAATGACCTTGACCACGGGGATTTAATTTTTTTAACCCGGGATAAAATGATAATTTTAGTATTTAAATTGACAGTAATCCATGTCTATGTGCACGGTAAAAAATGCACAAGGACACGCCTTTTATTTATAGTAATATAGATAGATAGATAAGGAGTGATGTTTATGATTACACGCCACTGTGGCAGCAATGTTCTGTGCAAAGTGGTAGGAGAACCTGTTGAGGCAGACAAAATGTCCAAGTTCAATGAATCTAGTCCGAGGGTTCTCCAGAACCAGATCGCAACATGGGCTAGCTAGGTTCTCCTAAAACGTGGTTTTATATATACATTTGAGGAATAAATCATGCTGCCCGAGAGAGATCCAGTGGCAGTGATATGTATAGGAGGAGGACATATATATATATATATATGTTCTCTAGGTCAAACTGAAAAATTCATCGGAAGAAATGGGCAACGTCTTTGTTTGGGGTCACCTTGAGTTCCTCCTAGCTTCTTCAGTGCCCGTGGAAAGCTAACGCTGCAATTGTCTTGATCTGGTATTAATTACTATTCAAGTATTTATTTTTATTTAATCAAGTATGCGGTATTATTACTCCTGATTTGCTGAAGGGTTTGGAGGAACTCTAGGTGCTGCCAAACTTGTTACCTGTCATGCTGTGTGGTCGATGCAGAGCTGAATCGGATAATCATGATGTTAGGATTGGTCATCACTTATTGTTGATGGAATAAACTTAATACGGGACAGGTTTAGACCATTAAAGAGCTGCAAAATAAGTCCCTTCAAATACTAAGGATTACAAACTTACTTGTAAAGGATCTAATCATCTGGAAGTTATAAATTTGTTGGCCACCTTACCTTGAGAAAGTTGAGGTCATGATATAGCTTCTTGTCATTGAAGTAGAGTTGTGTCGTGATGATTTGAAGCAATATATAACACACGCTGTATAGCTAAGGAGTCATAGTAAGCATCTCGATATCGATTGTGTATGTGATACTGTGATGCATAATGATTTTCAAAAGTTTTTTTCGCTTGTTTTTATTTTTGACATCAACATTTCAAACCCATAAAAAATACTAAAAACACATCAATTTGAGGTTTCATCAAGTTGAACACACCATTTCAAACACAAGTTGATGCATAAAAACAAACAGCCATAAAATATCTAGGTGTTCAAGACAAAGTGGTTGTTGAACACATTAGCATTGGATTAATGATTGTTGATCCGTTGAAAAATGTTTTACCACTTATTACTTATAAAGGACATGTTAATTAAGTATAAAAGACTCAGTTCTATTATGTGATTGAAATACCTTTTATGTTTGTATAGCATTTTGTCGATTCGAAAGGCTTCATTTATTTCATAGTCTTCTCTTATTTAGTTGTACACGTGAATTTTAGAGAATGATAATACATATCTGACTTTTATTTGTGACCCTCAATTAATATTTAAAAGTTTATTCATAAATATATGTACAGCATATGGTTCTCATTCAAGAAGAGAAAGTTACAATGTAATACGTGGAAGAAAATACTTGCTCCAAATGACTTATTGTCATGATTCATGCAATTTAAACTCTTTTGTTTTATGTATATGGGTATTGTGTCTATAAAAAACAATTTAGGATTATATCATATCAACTTGATACACATTAAGTGTTGAATGTGTAATGTAGGATAATGTTAGTGATGTTTTAATTTTTAATTCAAATATTATTTTGTGGTTATTAGTCATTATTTATTTAAACAACAATTTCTCCATGTTAAATATTTTTTTTCTTGAAAGGTTTTATATCATAAAAAGTCATATATGAAAGGTTGTATATTCTTTATATGTTAAATGCCCATCATTTATATATATATCTTTTTTTATAAGAAAAAAGATTTTAACAGAATAAAATAAAATGCATGAAATTTTCACAAAAAAAGGTTTTTGGTTTACCAAGAAAGTTTGTGATTTATTCATTAAGGCACATAATATGAACTTAAATAGACTAGATAAAAGATTTATTAATTTTTTTTCAGCTATTTTGGTTTTGCGCTTTCCTCTCATAATTAGAATATGATTGTAATGGCTTATGGTATGTGTTATTGGGCTTCAACTTTTGATTTATTGAAATTCATAATGATATTGCTAACATAAAAAAAATCCAATAGAGGAGTAGAACTTTTGGTTCATCCAAAAAGTGTGATTATTAGGAATAAAAATGGACGTGCAACTAGGAAAGGAGTTGAGGATTGAAAAAAAAAATCAATTATTTGTTAAATTATTCAAAGAAAATGAAGAAGATTAGCAAAATCAAGAAACATTGCTATATTTTAACCTAACTTATCTTTCTTGTTTTGGAGAAGTTATTGTGCAGAGAAGATAGATTACCATAAAACTAAAGAAAATAGGGCTATTTATTATTCATATAAATAGTAAATCTTTTTAATGTATATTTTTAATCATCTTAATTATAACAATTGTGTATCATAGCTTAGGTGGTTGGGTTATGCATGGGATAGGTACAAGTCCTGGATTTAAATCTTATTGATAATAGTATTTTCTTTCGGATAACATGCTATTTATTTATTTATTTATTTATTTTTATTTTAAAAAAAAAGAGCAGAAAACAATAAAGCAAGGATTTTATAACATTTATTATGTTTTTACCTTTCATTTAGACATACTATTTTGATATATTTTTTAAAAACATTTCTTTATCATAATTTTTTTTTACAAAAACTATGATTCCAATTAAAAATCTTATATTTTCTAAGATAAATAAGGGATGCATTAATAAGAAAATTTATGTTGAATCTCAAAACGATTGTATTTTCAGGTTTAATAATAGTATCAAAAAGACCTAGATATATTTTTTTGCATTAAAAAACTTATAGCCGTGGTGGTAGCAATGGCATAAGCTCTGGCGTCCCAAAAATGTGAAAGTGATTTATATTGGGTCCCACATTTTTTGTTTTATTAATTAAGGCCATTTGATCTAAAAGTAGCCGTTCAAATTTGAAAAACCCTCCCCTATAGTCGACCGTTAGAAGAGGGAGGGGAGAGTTCCAATTTTTTTTATTTCTCAGCGTCGACTTCAAGCGAAAGATTCAAATCTAGACATCCCTAAACCTTAGATCACTCAAGGCCAAATTTACTTATCAAAAGTTCTATGGATTGCAACTAAAACCATACCCCCCAAATTCTCTGTTGGATTCGGAAACTTCAACACGAAATACACAGCTCAAAAAATAGAGATGATATCCATGGCCACGAGGTGCCATGGTTGGCAACGCCCTCTCCACCCATTACAGGCACATCCCGCATTCTTTTCTTCTTGTTCTTCTTTTTCTTAACTTCTTTATATTGAAAAAATGAACTGTTAAGGCTATGGTACCATCTAATATTTTCATGTTGGGTTTTTGTATGAATATAGAATGGCTCTTTCTTTATTTCAATCACCTCTTAAGTAACCCATAGCTTGCCAAGTTTTTTTTGTTTTTGTACTTGAAAAATTAAAAAAAAAAAAAAAACAAGTGAATATTTTATCTGCTGAATTCTTAAATTTCTTAATGTCATAGCGTAGTTTGAGGTTTAAACCATCAATCTGTTATGTTCATTGTTGCGATGCAGATGGTGGGAATGGCAGTTTACAGTTTTCTGGTTGTGACCTTCTATACATTCCTTGGACTTTTCCTTGGAAACAGAATTGCTGAAATTACAGTCACTTCGATCTTTACTTATGTGGTAATGTTGATGTCAAAACAAGCTTAGAACCTATTCTTTCTTAAATAATTGGCCAAGAAACTAACTCATAATTCAATTCCTGTTCTTTTCAGGCAGTTTCAGTTATGTTCCTGTTTGTTAGGTGTACCGCCATTGATCCGACTGATAAGACCAGGTTTAGGAATAAGAAAAGAGCTAAATCAGATGGGTTTCCAAAGTTAAATTATGGATTTATATTGAATCAAATAATCATGAGGTTTTTTAGAAGGATGGAAAGAAAGATCCTTAAAACCTTTATAAGGAGAAAGTATTTGGATCCATTGAAGGCCAATACTCAAATGGAGCCATTGCTTCCATTTCCGCTTGTCATGAAGGATGATGCAGTTTCACCTGACCCAAAAGATGATGACATCTCTTATTGCTCGCTATGTGATTTTGAGGTCTGGGCTCATATGCTTTATTTACGCAAATCGTTAACAGTTTTGCTAAGAATTGAAGGACGCATCGCTGACTGCAATATATATATATATATATATATATATATATATATATATATATATATATATATATATATATATGTCTTAGGTAAAGAAGCGAAGTAAGCACTGTAGAGCCTGTAACAGGTGTGTTGAAGGGTTTGATCACCATTGCAGGGTAAGAATCTGGGTGTTTCTTTGTAGGTTGAATTATTGATCATCTTCTTCATTTTTTTATGATGAAGTTAATTTTTTGTGATCCAGTGGTTAAACAACTGTGTTGGCAAGAGGAATTACACAACTTTCATTCTTCTGATGATATTTGTCTTGTTAATGGTCAGTAGCTTTGTGTCTTAGATTGTTTGACACCAACTAATTATGTTTCCTAATGGAAGTTCAGTTCTAACTGGAGTTCCATGTTTGCTCATTTTTTTCAATCAAATTGTTGTACAGTTAATCATAGAAGGAGGAACTGCCGTTGCCATATTTATAAGGTGCTTCACTGATAAGAAAGGAATAGAAAGGGAGCTGGAGAGGAGGCTACATGTGGAGTTCCCAAGAGGGGTTCTTGCCACGATATCAGTAATACACAGCTTATGTTTACGTTCAGTGGATGTTATCAATTTATTTATTTTTACTCTGGGTATTCACTGGCTATAATTGTCACAATGTTACAGGTTTTGTTGGTCTTAATGACAACTTATAGTTCAGCAGCCATGGGACAACTTTTCTTTTTTCATGTGGTTCTCATACGCAAGGTAATTATAATGGTTTATTTGCAAAATATCACCAAAAACATCATTTGTGTTGGCTACGACCCTTCGGCATCCAGCCATCTTTGTTCATTTCAACTGCCTGCTTCCATTCACCTCAACGAGAAACAGCAGTGCCTATTCTGTCCTTGTTAAGGATTCCTCTTGGCAACGGGAAAAGGTGGAAATGGATGCCTAAAAAAAGGAGCACTTGCCTTGGTGTTAAGAATGAAAAATTTTGTTTTTAGTTGGAAGGCTGTCATGATGCAAAATACAAGGATAATGACAGTTTCCTTGGTGTTAAGAATGAAAAAATTTGTTTTTAGTTGGGAAGGCTATCATGATGCAAAATACAAGGATGATGACAGTTTCCTTTAACCGCAACTCTCTTTCTCTTGGCAGATTCATGGACCGCTCCCCTCGCATGATAGATCAGATACCTTGAACCATACAAGGATATACTGGAAATCAATTCTTAATTTTTCTCTCTTATGGGTTGGCATTGAGTGGGAATCATGTCATATATAGGATTAAAGTTATTTCCTTGATATGCCAACCCCCTCTCTGCGTAGTAGTTTGTGTCTCTTAGGATTACATTACGGATTAATTTATTGGATTTCTTCCAGCAAAGGATCAATTATCAGTATCTCAAGATACAACATGTTCCAATAGGGGTTTAATATACTGAACTATTATCTTTTCAACACTTGAAGGATGCTTGCTAATCTGTGCAGGTTTAGAAACAATAAAAACCAAAATATTTTGTATGTCTTCCTCTACTGCACATTACAGTTTTTCTATCAATTGCTTCCCTGGTCCAAGTTAGTATTTTGATTATTTATTGTTGCAGGGAATTAGAACATATGATTATATCCTGGCCATGAAAGAGGTAAACGAATCAATGGAACTAGATCCTTTCGAAGATTCAGATCTCTCTTCAGACTCGGATTTTGACTCTCCTGAAAAATCAACAATGGTTTCACGGTTTATTTGTGGTCATAGAGAGAATGAGGTTGGTACATATGAGACTCTGCCTTACCTTATATTGCACTTTGAGAAGAGATATTTATCAACCTAACTAGATGGTTCATTTTTCTTCAGAACCCTGCAAGTCTGTCAATAAAAATTGATAGGGGGGATCCTGAGTCTTCCAACATAACCAAGAAACAAGGCTTTCATGCAAGCATCAATCCATGGAAGCTAATCAAGTTGAGCAGAGAGAAAGCCGTGCTAGCTGCTGAGAAGGCCAGAGAAAGGATTATGAAACAGAAACCGGTTGAGGAGCCAAATTCATTAAGGCCCCTACCGTTGGAGACAAAATGTGGACCATTGATGAACCAAGACAAGAATATGACCAGAGTGGAATCAGGTTCAGCACCACTTATTTCCAAAGGGAAGGTTCCAATGTCACCTGGAAGGTTGTCAAGTCCAAGAAGGCGTTTTTCTGGCTCCCAAAGCATGTTTTCTGGCTACATACCCTCGCCAAAGAATAAATACAGTAGCAGTTTTGATTTGAAGTTGACAGAAGTTTCCAGGGAGCTCGAAACCTATATTTCGAGGCAGGTTTTGTGTTCTGTAATGAAGAAAGATGCCCAGGAGGCTTCCCCAAAATAATTATTGCGCTTGAATTTTTGAATTCTCAGCCTTTGAGAAAGTTTTGTAGATAGTGTGACTACTATACACGTGTTTCTTACAGGTTACCTGAGGCACGCAGTTCAGATTCTTTTTTCATTGGAAATTAAGCATTTTGAATGTGTCAACTTCTCTCGAATGTGCTTCAGAGAGGGTCATAAATTCCAAAATGGTTCAGAAGTAACAGGCTTCTTCTTTTTTTTATCTCGAATGTTCTCTCTCGATCCTGTCCTTGTGCAAGAAAGAACATCTTAATCCCATCATTTTCTGCAATTTCTTCAACAGCATCACAAAACAGCGGTATCCAAAATGGTGTAGTGTGCTCTTTCTTTTTTCTTCCTTTTTGCTCATTCTATTATCACTTATGATATAAAATAATAATAAAACACACTATATTATTTGTTACTGCACACGGCTAAAGGATAAATCATATCTCGAGAATATTTCCACAACTCAACAACGACAAATCAGCAACTTCATATGTCAGGCAACCATTTCCTCTGAAAGGCAATGAGCAGCGGTGAGGAGTGTTAGGTTGGTAGAAGATGACCCAAACATGTGTAGATCCAGCCCAAATAGAAAGCCCATTTGAGAGAGTAGGGGGTTTAATAACCTCATCCTTTGCTGCTGCAAAGAGGAATAGAGTAATAAGAAAAACAAGAAAAAGAAAGTGAACTGCCGCAGAAATAGAGAGAACGAGCTGATTTGCCCGCGCGTTGCGCTGGACTTTTTTATATGTAGAAAAATAATTGATTTTTAACGTGTTGTAATTTTTTTTAATTTTTTAAAAATTATTTTTGACATTAGCACATCAAAATCATGTAGAAACACTTTTTTTAATTTAAAATTTGTTTAAAAGCGATTTTCAAACGCATTACCAAACACTCCTGTCATCTCTCACCAGAATCATAGTTCAATCCACTTTTTAAAATAGTAATGAACAACGAAAACCACATTGCAAATCACTGTTTATTACTGTTTGAAATTGCGATCTCCTTTGGCTATGTACAAAATAATAGTCATGGTGCACGTAAGCTAGCTTGGACATTCTAGTTATAAAAAAATTTTATAAGTTGAAAAAAATTAAAAAACAATGTCCAAGGATTATTCGTGACACGTGTAACCTACCCCGGTTATAAAAAATATATATATGTGAGGAAAAAATTGTGGTGCGTGTAAACTGACCCGGACACCGCGAGTATCAAAAAAACAAAAAAAAAAGAAGCCTGAAAAAAATAAGAGGAAAACACATTTTCAAACATTAATAAACAGTGAAAATTGTAGAAAAAAATTAAGTTTAGAGATTTATTGTGATGCGCATAAGCTGACCCGGACACCACAGTTATAAAAAAAATGACTGAAAAAAAAAACATGCCAAACACTTATGAACAATAGAAAACATTGTTCTTTACTCAAAAATCATTTTAGGTGGCAGGGGGACTTGAACTCCAGCAACCTGAGAAAAAATATTTACTCCTATCATCTATAATTAACTAAATCATTGGCGATGCGGCGGGTTTTTTTTATCTATGTAGAAAATTGATTGCTTTTATATGTATTGTATTTTATTATTTTAATATTTAGTTAGTATAATTATATTTAAGAATACTGATATGAATTTTTGTCTTTCAAAAAATCCAAAGTCATATTCCCTCTCTCAATATATTTTTAGGCGATAATATTCAACAAATATCAGACATATTAGAAATAAAAATATTGTAATTTGTTTTTAAAACATAAACTTAAATTTTTTGTGTGCTATAATTATTTATTTGCTGTCTAAAAAGAACAGTCTAATGGAAACGGGAAGTGACTTGTATATTTTTTAATTTGACTTGTAGATAGTCAATTTCAATTGAAAAAATATTATTATTATTATTATTATTATTATTATTATTATTATTATTATTATTATTATTATTATTTTTATTATTATTCTAATTAATGAAAGTGGCATAAATAAATCAAAGAAAAAAAATCGATGGAAAGTAAAATTATTAGGAAAAATGTAGCAATTATTTGATAAACATTAAAAATTTCAACAGGGATTTAAATCATAAATCAAAAGTTGAAGGGCTGAAATGAAAATCACACTTATTATCAATTTCAATCCAAGGACAAAATTGCACAAATTAAAACCTGTGTACCGAATTTATTGACCAATTTGGACCCAATCCGGAAATAAAAAGTTGCAGGACCGAAGTGCAAGGTGCACATTGAATTAATTTCAACCGGAAGGACCAAATCGAAGCAAATTAAAACTAATGTAACAGAAGTGAAAGGTGCAGGAAAGGAAATTGCAAGTTGAGGGACCGAAGTGAAAAAGGTAAAAACACAGGGGCCTCTCCTGCACTTTTACGTGCAGGGGAGAGAGAGAAACGTTGCCGCCGTCTTCAACCGGCCTCCGCCGCGTCCACAGACACCTTGTGGAAAAACACGCCATACCGGGAGGAAGACCAAGCCGAGGCGCACCGTATGAGACGCTGGTATCCCATTTCCGGCCACCTTAGCATACCGCACGCGCCACTTGAAAGGGGCGTCAGGGGGGACACCGTCAGTCGCGTGAACCGCACGCGCCTGACAGATTTCGGAAAATATATAAATAATAATGGTCAGTTACCGTTATGTCTCTGCCCTTATATAATCGATTTTGTCTTATTGGGGGCTAAAACCGTCTTTAGCCATTTCAAAAAAAAATAAAAAAAATAAAGGGTTGCGGCGGATCAGACCGGTCCGTACGCGTGCAATTACGCCGGCACCCTTGAGCCTAAACGTTATTTACCCCTCAGCCGAAACGCTATTTTGTCCTATTACCAGGGCTAAATTCTCCTCTACACTGTTTCTAGCCGGAAAAAAAAAAAAGGACATACACCCGTGAAGCACCGGGCCAAAATGCACATGAATAATGCTGATGAGTCTGCATGCACAGTGCTAGCTTGCACAGTGAAACCATGTTTTGGTTTAGTTGTATAGATAATGAAAATAGAGTTTCCTGATTTTTTTCTGTTCAGTCTTCTTCAACTACACCGATTAACGAGCATTTGTAGTTTGATTAAGCTGAAATTTTGCAGAGATGTTCATGACATGTGACTCCTCATTGTGAACAATGGAGATTGAATTTTGAGCACTCTGCATCTTGTTTAACCCATGAATAGAAACCTCTATTTTTGATGAGATTTTTCTTGAATTCTTGTAGAAGTTGATTTGTACAAAGAAATTGTATTTTTTGAAGATAATTGTTGATTGTATGCCTCTAGTTGAGACTAGAGAAGACTCATGTATTCTTATTATTGTTGATAGTGAAAGTGTTTGAGTGGACTACGGTCCCGTGGTTTTTCCTTCTTACATTGAGAAGGTTTTCTACTTAAAAATTGTATGTTTTGTGCTTGTTGTGTTTGCATATATATATTTTCCGCATATATATATATATTGTTTTATTTTATAGCTTCTTACAAATTCACACAAAGAGGGAGTCTTGTGTATTGTTGTTTCTCCTAACATAGAGAACAACAAGAAGAGTTAAAATAAGAAATGATTAAGCAACTCACAAACATCTCCTCATATGACTAAGGTCTACTATTTATCCTTCATCACACTCTAATTTGCACTATTAAATCTTTATATTCTAGCACAAGAATTTTTTATATCATTTTCATGACACTTCAACAATTTCAAATCTTATAAATTTTATCTTAAGTTATAGAGATATTATTATTTAAACTGTATTATCTACCCTAATAAAAAAATTGTTATGAAAAACAAAATTATTTGTGTAAATCTTTGAGAGTTATGTAAAAACTTTTAGTATTGCTGAAGGAGTTTCACCAATAGCAAAAATCTTAAAGATAACATATCCTTAAATATAAAGAATTTTGAAGAAATGAATATTTTAAAGTGGTATAAAAAGAGTGATATGGATTCATCAAATGGCTATTATACTCTTGAACTTGTAACGGTGAAAGGTTACAATACTCAAAGTATAGTTTAGTCCTTGAAGTATAGATATAGACTTGTTGAATCACATTAAAAATAGTTTGTAAATTCTCTCTTATCTCTTTACTTTAAGTACTTTAATTATATTTTTTGTTATTGTGTTTACTTAAAGTCATTTGTATTGCATGTCAAATTTAGTGATATACTTAACCCATCATTTCTTAGGTGTTTAATTGTTTTGATCCTATTGCAAAGTTTATAAAAAAATTATTTTCTTCATTGAGTTATTGTGTTTTCTTGAAGTCATTTGTATTAAGTGTCAAATTTAGTGATACACCCAATCCATCATTTCAAAGATGTTTAATTGCTTTAATTCTAAAACAAAATTTATAAAAAATATTTTTTTTCATTGAGTTATTCCAATCTCATGACCTAAGTTACGAGTTTGGTGGAATATCTTGAGTTGACTCCACCTTGATTACTGATATCACATGTTTATCATGCTAACTCAAGTTAACTAGGACTATTTTTTTTTTTATCTCATTTTGTACTATCTTATTTAGTAGTGAATTCAAATGCATCATTTGTCTTTTCTTAGAAAAAATATCATAATCACTTTTCTTTTTAAATTTGATTTATCTACAATCGTTTTTTTTTTCATTTAATTGAAATAAATTCAGTTTATTTGACCTAGTCAGACTTATGACCCAAGCCACACATTTCTCTTTTCTTTTTAAAACATGTTTATGGAAGTTGAACATCATTTCTTAAACTAAAACAGTTTGCATCTGTGATAAAGTGCAAGCACCACAGTTATTGTCAAGATAAGCCCAAAAAGTTTTTTTTTTTTAACAAGTTCAAAATGGATTAAGAATGGGTAGAAAAATACAAAGGGCCTGCTAGCTCCAACACATGGGCTCGGGTTTAAGGAGGAGGGAAGCGACCTTCCGCTTGGGGAAAAAAGGTTGAAAAGCCCTTGGGCTAGAAAAGAAAAGAGATGGGGCCCGAGCCAGGATGTCCATACTAGAAGAACAGATAACCCAGCCCAACACATGGGCTTAGAAACAAAGCCCTAAAACAAACTATAGGGTCGATACCCCGTGCACAATCCAATCTGCTCGAAGGAAGGCCTCAATTTGTCTTCAGGCCTTGGCATCTGCACCCTAGATACTGTAGCATTCATTATCCATGCATAAACTGAAGCTTGGACCCTACGCCTTAAGAAAGAGCATAAGAGACTCATGAAACTCTTTCTGGTTGCTTTTAAATCCTCCATGTAGCTCTGGCATAGTCTAGGATATGCCCATCATAGGTCATCAAGAGCTTCCTAATTTGGTTGATTACCTCATGAGCAAAGACCCCGGTTGGCTTATGCTGATTCTGAAAAATTCTATTGTTCCTCTATGTCCATATGAAATAAACTATCGCTGCCAAGGTGTGCTTTCCAAGCAAGCAATTAAACCTCTTCTTCTTGATGAACCTTTTGCCCGCCCATCATAAAATGTGTTCCCAATTGGTAGAAGGCCAATGTTGATTTGCTGGGGAAGTTATACTGCTCCAGAAAATGTCAGTGTAATGGCACTGGAAGAACAAAGATTCGATTAGTGTTCCCCATTTGAGGTTTGTCCATTGTGGATAGACGACCCATGGCAGCCATCCAAAGCGTCAAGGAGTATCTTGGGACATGACATTGGTACCAAATCAAACCATGCATAATGTAATTTCCTCTCGACCTTTTTATAAAATTTGAGGCTGAGGTAATGGAGAACTTGCCTATAACGTGAACCAACCAAAAGATGCTGTCCTTTTCTAGTACACTTGGCTGGAAATTGATGGAGTTCCAAACCTGCTGCAAGTCTTGGTGGCCATTCGGGAAAGACCAACCACCATCATTGGTGATGGTATCCACCTTGGCATTCCACGCTAGCCCAGTTGTAGCTAGAACCCGAGCTATGAAGGTATCAAAGAGACTACGACCATCAGGCAGCCAATAATCAAACCATAAAGAGGTCCCCTCCCCATTACCGATTCTCGATCTAAAGAGCCCTTTGCACCATTGCTTGTTTTCCATAATCTTTCTCCAAGTCCACGATGCTCTAACAAGAGATTTGGCTTCCCATAGGCTATACTGCCTTTAAGAAGGATTGAGTGCACTCATGCTAACCAGATGGAGCCTTGATTAGTTAGGATCCTCCAGACTTACTTGAGCAAAGCAGTTTTATTCCAATCCTGCAGGTGCTTAATACCCAAGCCTCCTTTTAAGGGGGAGCAGATGCAATCCTAGCTTACTTTGACACCATTTTTCTCTAAAGAAGACCCTCTCCAAAGAAAACGAGCTAGAATGGTCGCAATTCTCCTAGTCACCACCATCGGGAGGATGAACATGCTAGACCAATAAACCTGCATTGAGAAAAGGGTCGATTTTATGAGTTGGAGTCTGCCTACATAGCATAGGCTGTGAGATGTAATATTCTGCACCAGTCTGTTGCAGTCACCACTGGTTAGCCGCTTTGTTATTAGAGGAACCCCTACGTAAGTAACCGAAGGAGTCTTCAATTGAAACCCTAGCATATTCTAGATGTCCTGCTTTGAATTTTGGTCAATACCCGTATGAAAGAGGGAGCTCTTTGCTAGATTAATTCTCATCCCTGATTGATTCATGAAAGTGCGCAAGGCCTGCTTTAGGATGTCAACTGAGTATGTATCTGCATGGCAAAACATGAGAAGATCATCTGTAAAACAAATATTTGTTATGTTGTTAGCTTTACATCTCCAGTGGAATTTGTAGGAATTTGTAGGTTGGGTTGTTTGTGGCTTCCTTAAGCTGCCCATTAAGCCCTTTCATTGCCAACACAAAAATATAAGGGGATAACGAGTCTCCTTGTTGAATGCCTCTTGAGGAATTAAACCAACCTTGCAGCTCACCATTTATCTTGATCGAGAAGTGAGGCGTAGTGATGCAGACTTTAATCCATTTGACCATGATTGTTGGAATGCCTACGGATGGTGTCGAAAGCCTTTCTCAAATCATTTTTTATTGCACACCAAGGGGGGGCATTTTTTAGATGGTAATTGTGCATGGGCTCTTGGGACAAAAGAATTGCATCAACTATGTTCCTGCCAGGGATGAAAGCATTTTGAAAATTTCCTATTATATGCTCTAGGGCCCTCTTCAATCTGTTGGCTAAGACTTTGGAGATGGTTTTGTATATGACATTACAACAAGATATAAGCCGATAATCTTCCATTGAGCTTGGATTTTCAACCTTGGGAATTAAGACTAGAGTAGTGGCATTGACAAACTTAGGCATAGAGTTCATCTGGAAAAAACCTTTTATTGCCTCCAAGAAATCCTCTCCCACTATACTCCACCCTGTTTTGAAAAACATAGCTGAAAACTCGTCTGGACCTGGCACTTTGTTGTTAAGGATGGAGAACAACGCATCTTTGATTTCCTCATTTGAGATGGGAGTGGAAATCTCCTTCTTCATGCTCTCCAAATAGGCTTGGGAAAGATTCCATAATCATGACTACCTTCCTCATCCCCTGTCTCTTTTGTCATGAGGCACTTGTAATAGTCCACTACTAACTTTCCCAAATCCTTTTGGTTATGAATCATGTTCCCCTCTCCATCCACCAGGCAAGCTATCTTGTTCCTCATCCTTTTATGAAGGAGGGATCTATGAAAAAAAGTGTTGTTTCTGTCCTTGAGTGTGAGCCATTGAATTCTTGATTTCTACCTATAAAAGGACTATTCATCCTTAAACAACCTTTGATAATTAGCAGTTTCCCTCCTCTCTAAAAACATGGTGTCCTCCGACCACGGGTCACCATCCAGCCTCCCTTGAGCTTCCTCCTAGTTTGTTTTTGCTTTTAACACCCTGCTCGAGATATGACTTCTGTTCCTCTTCTGCCAATTCTTTAGGCTGGTCTTCACCGCTTGGAGCTTAAAGGTTATCCTGAACATAGGAGAACCCTGTATATATGCTTCTGCCACACTCTGTCTATCTCAAGGATAAAGTCCTCTCTCTCCGCCCAAAAATTTAGAAACTTGAAGTTTGGCTTTGGATGGAAATGGCCTTGCCTAAGGTTCAGCATCATTGAGTTATGGTCAGAAATACTCCTTAGAAGGAAATGAGCTAGAGCCTTCGCCCACTTCTTTGCAAAAGTTGTATTCCCAATTATCCAATTTAGCCTTTTCAAAATCATGTTCTCATTGTTCTGCTCATTGTGTCAGGTGTATTTGATGCCCCTATATGGGACTAGATGCAGCTTTGCTTGATGCAAGCACTGCCCAAACTCCTGCTTTTGTCTACTCCAAGTGGAATCCCCTCCATTACTGTCTGAGGATTGGATAGTTGCATTGAAGTCTCCCATCAGCACCCAAGGCTGAGATTTATTACAACCCCCTTACACCCTAATATACTCCCACATCTCCTGTCTCTCTAAAGGCGCATTTGCCCATAAAAAAATGAGATAATAACACCAAACCCATACGGGATCGAGTGAACCCTACATGTTATCCATTGCTAAGACACATGCAGACTGACCACATCACTCTCCTGGATACCAACCTACAATAATCCTAGTTGCTTCATTATTTGTCATGTTAGATGTAACTCTCCAATTGCTCAACTCAAGCTCTTTCTGCCATTTCTTCAAATTTGTCTCATGCATCTTAGTTTCAACTAAACTAAACAGATTCATTTTTTTCTTAATTATCCATTCGCGAACAACTTTTTGCTCACTGAAGCAATTTAAGCCTCTAATATTCCAGCATCCTATATTTATCATAAATAACATAAAAGGAAAAGCAGGGACCTTCAGAGCATAGGATGACGTGTGGTCTCCCTAAATTTCTTTCCTCCTCTCTTCTTCTTTACTTTAATAAACTCCATGAGGGACGGGTCACTACTGTCTGCGTTGTTCCCCATTGTGGTTGTGGTTGCACTCGATTCCTCCTCAGCATGTTGCCTGGCTTTGCAAGGATGCTGAATCGTTTACAGTGCACATAAGTAAATCATCCATCTTCATCTTCCCTTTTTGAGCCCTTGCTTCATTGTCGAACTCCGAAGGTTCTTCCTGCATTGATTTAGTGGTTCCCCTTTTACTAGGTTTAACAGTCTTGCCATTCATCTCCCTTAGATCCTCGGTTATCTCTTGAACTAGATCTTCTGGAGTAGCTTTGGTCCTTCCCTTCATGATTACTTTGAGGGTGTATTTACTAGGTTGGTGCTGGTGGTCATGGTTCTGACTCGTCGTTTGGCTCGTCTCCCTCTCTTGGGTCCTTGCTGCTGAAGTATTCCTTCTAGCCACCTCAACCACTTCATTTCCCTTGTCCACCATGCATACTGTGCCCAAACAGCCTGCATTTCTCACATCCAACAGGCTTCCATTCATATTTCACCTCTATGTGAAGAGGACCTGTTGAGAGAGGGGTGTTAATATAAAAAAAAATATGAAAGGCATTACAACGTCGATTTCAACACACCCGAGCATAGTCCAATCTTGTGCAGTATAAAGTAGACTCATCGTATGACAATGGCCTTCCTACCATGCTTGCAACCACACTGAGCCCCTTGCGAGACCACAAAGAAAATGGTAGGCCAAGTATACATATTCAAACTGGGAGTTTGGGGATACGATTTTTGTCGAAAATAAATTGGGGGTGCCATTGTTGAAGAATCATTGTCTTGCCACCAAACATCCAAAGTCCTCTCTCCAATATGGCTTGCATTTGTTCTTCTTTCTGGAACTGAAACAACCAGAACCCACTCGCGGTAGACATCACAGATTCAAGTCCCCCCGTCTTCCATATTCTATTAGCTATTGTGTTGATCGTGTGGTAGTTCATCTTGTAACCAGGGAAGAACCCCACCATGCACCATTCCCATTGTTCAGCATTTTCTGTGAGCATATCAGCAGTAATTTCAGGCTTCCTTTCTTCTTCATATCTAGGTAGTGGATTCAGTGTAAACCTGGTACTGGAGTCCATTACCTTGGCTCTATCTGCCCATGTGTTCAAATGTGTCTTAGGTTGTGGGTGGTTTTGCTTGCGTGTTTTTTCGGCATCCATGGTAAAAGGTAGCAGATCCAATACAACGTACCTTGGACAATGCGGGTTTGAACACTTTTTGCACTCTCTGGATTTTCAGGAGCTTTCTGAGAGGGGGTAATTTATTATCCAGTCGGGTGTGATGTTTGAGGTTATTTGAAAAGAGATGGGCAGGAAAAGATGGGACTTGAGGTTGACTGGTGTGACCGGGGACGAGGTTGTTGATGTAGGAAAAGTGAAGAACAGGAAAATAAATATTCTTTTGGTGCTTTGTTGTGGTGGCTGATTGCAAAGGTTTGAAACAGAGGAAAAGGCATGAAAAGGTTAAGGCTAAGAATGGATTTCTGGTCTGGTTACCGGCAATGGCAGCACAGAGAGAAAAATTGAGAGGTTTTTGGAGAGCATTTCTCTCTAACTTCTCTCATCTTTTCAACATGCGCGAGATGGGATTGTCCCATTGCTAGAGGAGAAATTCAAAAAACAAGCCCAAGAAGTTCACCCTATGAAAAAAGTCTTTTACCTCATTGGCTTTGAAGCTTGGGAACACTCAAGACCAACACCTTTGGCCTATCACATATTTAAAACCTAAAAAAGAAAACACTTGATAATTGACAATTATACCACTAAAAAATTTAATTTAAATCTTTTAGCATCATGAATACCAATGTAAATCATAACTATTAAACTTGTTTTGAAGTATATATAGTGAAAGATATAGATTAAGTGTTAATCGTGAAGTATACAAGTGTTAACCTAAAATAAACATGTTTAAACTATGTTATATTCAATATTTAGTCTCATAACATAGAGTATTCAATATTAGTCATAACTTGACTGTCAGTGGGGTACCAACGACCATAAATAACTAGTTTCTTTTGGAAACTTTTAAATACTTCTTTCTTGCAAAAATACAAGAGGATTATGAAGATACAATATATAAAGATTACCTCAAAAGTAAAACTAGCTAGAAATCATCAATCTTAGCATGCTCTAAGGTTGTGCTAAATTGAACCTTCATATACTAACATAAAAGTATAAATTCTATTACTTGTTACACTTAAACATTTCATACATTGTAATTAATGAGTTAGAGAGATCACATATTCAATTATATTATCTATTGTTTAAGAAAGTATTGTTACAAATCACAAAATTATAAACTTTTGAGAGTTTAGGTGAAAAATTGTTCGTATATGAAGTTATTTGTGAGGGATATCACTAGGGTGAAAATATTGAAGAAGGTTTATTCTTCAAATGTTGAAAAGAAAACATGGTATGGTTTTTTAAAATTACAAATTAACTTGGTTATGGGGGCACCACTTTCAAACTACGCATCCACTCACAGAAACTTGGATCATCAAAGTGAATAAAGTTGGTTTTTAGCTTCATCCGTTGCTCTATTGTCAGAGATTTAAGCTGCGGGAATCTTGCCTCCTGCAATCAAGTTCCATCAAATTGGGCATAAATCCAACACCATGAGCCTACTAACATTATGGATCAGGAGGTTATTTTTCTCTTTTTCTACCCTTACCTGTTCATAAGGTGGATCCTTGTGTGCCGGAATCAGCCGAGAAACAAAATATCTAGCTTGAGAGCTCCCCTCCTGTCAATAACCCAAACCAGTAAGCTCATCAGTTTGCAACAAAAAGAAAAATTAAGTTCAAAGGTGCATGGAAATGGAATGCAAAGAGTCAAGGGTTAAAAAACCTTGAATGCAAGGATCCTAGGAGCCGGAAACCGCAATTCAGTAATTTCATCAGCTAATGTTCTGCAAGCTGCTAAAGCAGCTGCACTTCTTCCTTCATCAGCAGCTAGCTCAGCACCCTGCAGTTGCCAGTTATTGAGAAAGTGTCTTTGTATATTAAGACAGTAAAATATCAGCCAACTTGGAAAGAAATTCGAGAAAAAGGCAATTGGACGCAAACCAACACTAGTTTGGTATATGCATGTGAGTAGCAATCAGATATCACTCAAAAAGAGGCAGTGGTAATCAGGAAATTAACATAAAAGCTGCCAACTAAAAATGCATAAATTTTTTGTTTACGAGGAAGAATGATATAACATTAAAGGTACTAGTATCCTGCTAAACTGTGCATTGCATGGTCATATTTGACTTCCACAAGTGGAAGTAGCAAATCTTAACTTCAATTTCTTACTTAATAATTAGGAAAAATGCCTCAGAATTTCTTTTTGTTTAATCACAAAAAGACTATTTTTCCTGAAACAATTATAAGCAGGGAAGCAGTAAATTCTTTCCACCTGCTTCTCCTATCAATATTTCTGCCAGGAAATGTGATCCTTAAATGTTTTCCATCACAAGTGTTTCTGTCCTCCCTATATCTACAATAAATTCTGGGATTTCATCCCCAGTCACAAACTTGAACAAAAAAAATACTCAAGAGTTGCTATCAATTATAGACAAAAGTGATCCCAAGCCCTTGCAAAGACAGAGACAGAGAAACACCCACAGTCCATGAGAAATACCGGGAAAATAAACATACAATATAGAAAATTCAATAACTTGTAATTTCAGGGAATCACAAAAAGTTAAGTCGCTTACCAACCAAATGAAGACATCTGTACCATGGTCAAGAACAACAGCTGTATCAGACTGCATTGCAAGGTCATAAGCTGGTAGTTCCTCAAAAGTGCCCCCTTCTCGGTGCATTAGACAACGAGGTGCTACCATACAGAGTGAAAGGTCAGAAGATGCATTCAAAAACAAATTCCGCAACACAGACCTCTCATCTTCATGACCAACAATGCTTCCCAAAAGTGGACCCCTTCTAAGATGGAAAAGGAGCTCTGACAATGCAGAAAGTTCTTTAGGAAATTGATGAAGCTTTGACTTGGGTACCAGGGACCCAAATTTCAAAGCAATGTCTTTAATTCTCTCATCTATTGTTCCTCGCATATCCATGGCATCTGAATGGCTTTTGGCTCGCAAGAGGGTTCTCTTGGCCATGAGGATTGCAGCCACTTCATACTGAACACTTTCAAGATAAGCTGAAACACTATCCACAGTTGGCAACCTGACAGTAACCACTCTTATAATATCAGCTTGATAAACGTTAGTGTATTGAACAGCAAACTGGAAAAATACATAATCGCACTTGATGTCTCCTTTAGTTTCCATAGAGAGTGCAAAGCTTTGTGTTTCTTCAACACTTAGCATTTGAATGCATAGAGCATTGTTGTTCTTAAAATTTTCATGTGTGTCTACATGTGCCTCTTCACCAGGACCCACAACTTGAGTAATTAGAATATCATCAGAACATCGAATCTCCAACAAGCCATGGAAACCTGATGCCCTAGAAGCAGCCCTTTGCAAATTCACACCAAAGGCCTCTCCAAAGTCATCATGAAGAACCAGAACACCGCCAGAAGCTTTTGAAAGAGGCTGTAGGACTGGAACTCTAACAGGGCAAGTTCCAGCACATAGAATGTCAACTACCGTATTATGTCTATGCGCTTCACAACCCAGATTCTCCATCCACTTCAATGCTGTTTTTTCCATATGAGGATAATTTGGGTGGCTAAAAGAATGCGGGACTGATCCAGGGCCATATGTATTTGGTCCCCCAGCACACACGATAATCCTGCTATTACCTCCAGCCCTTTTAACTATGCCTCGAGACATTTCTGCTGATGGTCCTTGAATTATAGCCATAGCAACCTCAACTGCAGTACCCAGGCACCGATCTCTTGAAGCTTCTGCAATGTTTAACCCAAATGATCTCAAAGATGAGAATATTTTGTGTGCCACTTCCTTTGAAGCATGCATCGTTGACAGGTACACACCAGTTCCATAAATCAATGCTTTCAAGGACTCTTGGGTAGGAGATTTGTCACCAGGAAGTACATCAGCAGATGCCATTGATTCCTCTGAAAAATCATAAACTGATACTGTACGGCCATATAGTATTATTCCAATTCTTGCTATAGGGGGGAGTGAATCAACAAATGCATGCAAAGAGCTTTGTAAATGCTGCAGGTGGGTTTCATCTAAACAGTCATCTATAACAAGAACAGTGGGTGCAGACATTCGGGAATCAGAAACTGGAATAAAACCAGGCCTCTTGTTCCCAATTTGAACATAATCAATGATGGGTGATGAAAGTTCTAGAAAGTTGTGAAGATCTTCTTTGCTTGGAGCTACATATTCACCTTCACTTCCATTCAGTTTATGGCAAATTACACATTGCCACTGGCCTGAACTAAGTAAAATCTTGCAATGAAAATTTGCATAAGCTCCACAATTGTGGCAGCGGTGAGGGTCACGCTGTATTATTTGAGGACCAGGAAAAATCTCTCTCCCAGGAGAAAACAATGCCCCAAAGCCCAAACTCGGTACATTTGCTAGTTTCTTTTGCTTCAACACCTGAATAACAAAGTGAGCCACGTCCAAGCTCAATTAAATCCTGACTTTAATATATGAAATAAAAATCACAAGACTCAAACATATATAGGTGAGGGCATTAGGGAAGAAAGATAATCAGACAATGATATGTAAAATTATTAACCAAACACGAAGGTGTTACCAAAATCGGAGCAACAATCTTATAAAAGAAGAAAAAAATATCCTCATGACAATCAGTGCTTTCAGTTCGAACTAGAGAGTGATAGAAATACCTTGCGAGCAGAGAACAAAGCGCATGATGATTCCTCAAAAGGTATGGAGTCATTTGTAGCAAAGGGAACTTGGTGCTGCAACTCAATGGAACCATTTGAAAAATGGGAAGGAGAGGATGTTGGTAGTGTTGAGCCTGATGTGAAAGCAACTGGTTGAGGAGTTGCAGGCGAAGTCCGAAAAGGCACAGCAGTAGGCCGGACTGGCGAAGTAAAAACAGGAGGACCAGGTGGGGTGCTTAAATGAGGAACTAGGCTCCCAGTTTTAACCCCATTGGCAGGTGATAACAACTTCGGGTTCTGGAGTGAAGGTGAAGGGATCTGATCTTGTTGCAATTTAGGAGGAGGAAATCGGGAAGCTCCAGGTAACATTGTTGGAAGAGGAACAGAATTTTTCTCTGGTTGAGGGGTTGATGAGTCAGGTTTTGAGGGAATAGCAGTAACAGAATACCCAAGGGAAGGTTGAGGTGGGTTAGCCATTGCAATTCAAGGCTTCTTTATTGAATAATCAAGAATAACTTGAAGGCAAAAAATCAAACTCTACAAAAAGCTAGAAGCAATTTTATTCCAAAGCCATTTAGGACAGGAGAATTCAAAGTGAGAATTTTGAGACTGTCACTTGGTTATTAGTAGAAATTCAATCAAGAAATCATAGACAAAACAGTCCACAAAGGTCTGATACAACAGCAGCTCAAGAATCGCAAACATTATTTACTTTGTTGCGGAAGAAGAAATCGAATTGGAGGACTTTGACAAACCAAGACCCCAGCAACAAGAATGGATTCTGATTCAAACCCAGTTCAGGAAATCCCCAATACAACCAAGAGCTCAACTAAAGAGCCAAGATTTACTGCTTCAGAAATCAAATTAAATGCAAGAAAACCTGATCTCTCTGCGCAAGTGGGCACCAAAATCTTCCAACCGCAACGACACCTGAAAGATTAAAAGAAAAAAGACAAGTCGGGATTAAACTGTGTCAAGAAAAATATTTTATTCTTTTTTTAAATATCAATACAAAAATAGAAATATTTCCAGGTGATTTTTACAATTTTTTTCTGGGTCCTTGCTCCTCCTCTGCCTCACTTACTCTCGTCTCTAGTTGTGTTCGGTTTTTTCCGAGAGAGAAAGGCAGCTACGTCAGAAACCATTGGTCCACGAGCGGTAGGTTAAAACTTTGCCGTTTTAACTGTCTCTTCAGCAGGATGAATCGTGAATGAACAACTCCGACGTCGTTTCTACCCCTTACTGTATTAATTTGATTTCCTCAAAATTACGGCCCATGTACCGCTCAAATTACTAGATGAGGTATACAACATTTATATTATTTTTTAATATATTTTCTTAAATTAAAGTTTTTTTAATTTAAAATTTATACAGGATTATAGTAATTTATATTTAATTTTTATTAAATAAAATAGGATAATAAGATTTAAATTCACGATCATTGAATCAATAAGATTATGATATTATATCAAAGAATTATTTTATCTAGAAACTAAAATTGCTATATAAGAGAACATATTAAAATTTATATTATTTTTTAATTTTTTTTTCTTATAATGCAGGCCGTTTTATTTCTTGTTAATCATAAGGGTTTCCAAACCCCGTAAAGGCCTTCTTTAATAAAGAAACAACGGTACATTATTGCCATAAATGAATTGAAAGTGTGACAATCGTCTAAATCTTTACTGGAATTAAATTATATATTCAAAATAAAATAATAAATTATATCATTATAATAAATTATGATCAGTTCGATAGCTTCTTGTTGCTGATAGATGAGAATCTGCAGGTTTAATATATTGTGATTATAATCTGCAGGGTTTTTTTAATATATATTATCGCCTCGTTAATTTTTTTAAAAATAAATTAACATTTACGTGAAGGTAATTGTTTGATGCGCTAAAGTCTAAACGCTGAGCTGAGCTTACCAGGAGCTCCTCATGTAATTTTTTTCTTTTAAAAAAATATTTTTTCTTACTTAATGTATTATTTTCAATGCCTTATTTGAAATAGTGTTTTAGTATATGATTGAATTAATACGTGATTTTTTTTGTTTGTTTTTAATTTTTTTTTAATTGCGATATTTTCTAATGATATTGTAAGTATTTAGTTTTTTAAAGAAATTAGTACGATTCATGTATAATCTTTAAGAACATATATAGATCAAACGAGGTAATAGACCAAATCTGTGTAGAAAACTAATTGGTTTTTTATGTGTTGTAATTATTTATTTTAATATTTAATGAATAAAATTGTAATAGACCAAATTTGTTCCAAATGAATTTTTTTTTTGTCTAAAAGGAACTGTGTAATTGAAACGCAGGGAAAGTGGTTTGTATATTTTTTAATTATAGATAACTTGGATAAATTTGTCTACCCATTTTGTTTCAAAGTTGTTTTTTCCCCAATAATATCAGATATAAAATATTATACATAACTTCTTCTTTTTTTACAAAAACAATCTAAAATTCAAGAATCAATTTTTTCTAAAAAATAAGCTAAAACAAAAGAGGAAAAAATTAGAATTAAAAGCCAAAATCATTTTGTTTATTTTATATGATTTATTCCTCATATTATTATATTAAAAGTATTTAAGAGCACTAATTTTTTTTTCTTTAGAAGATCCTAGGTTATTTTTTCTGCCTATATATATATTTTTAGGTGCTAATATTAAACAAATATTAAAATATATAATTAGTCTCACGTATTTATAAGAAAAAAAACTAAATAAATGACAAAATAAAAATAGATATAAGTAGATTTGAAAAAATTTATTTGACTTGAAAGATAAATAAAAAGAATTTTAAAAACAACAAAGAGAAAAAAAAATATCAATTTTAGAATGATCATCAACACAAATTAAAATGTAAACATTAAAAAAAAACCTTAATAACATTGGAAATAATAAAAATTGGTGAGATCATAATTATTGTTAGAAAAAAATATTTCACAAATTTTCTATTTTATAAGATTTATTACTCATATTATTATATTAAAAGTATTTCAGAGCAATGATAGTAATTGTTTCCCCAAATATATATATATATATATATATTTTAAGGAGCTAATATTATATAAATATCAAAAAATATTATTAGTCTGACATATTTAAAAGAAAACAAAATTAACAAATAATCATTATCATTATTTTGAATGTCTTGTCTATAATAATTAGAAAATCCAAGACCTAAAAAAAAGCAATTAAAAAACAAAATAAATGACAAAAAAAAAATTATTAGATTTTAAGAGATTACTGGACTTGAAGGGGAAAAAAATCATAATAAATATTATTTTTCAAATGATCACCAACACATATTAAAATTTGAACATTAAATAAAAGAACTTAATAACATTAGGAATAAAGAAAATTTGTAAAAAAAATAAAAATAAGAGCATTTACATATAAACATGGACAGAAATAGGAACTATGTAAGAAATATATATTAAAAAAAGGAATTAAAATAAAATCCAAGATTAAAAGTATGAGGGATAAAATGAAAAAAACATAAATAATAAATTTAATTTGAAGGACAAAATCAAAATAAATCTAAACATTGATACCGATAAAAATAAATAATTTAAAACAAAGTCGGAAATTAAAAGAATTAGGAATAAAATAAATTGAAATTTATAATTAAATTGCATGGAAGGATAAAATTGAAAAAACTCAAATTTTGATAGCAAAAATGTTAGGGATTTATAATAAAGTTGCATGGAATGATAAAATTGAAATAAATCAAAACTTTGATACCGAAAATATGAAGGATTCCAGACCAATTCGAAAATTCAAAGTCGGAGGACCTAAATGAAACTACAATATATAATCAATTTCAATTGAAGGTGAAATTAAAAAATACCAAAACCCATATATAATAGCAATAAGGGCCATAACAAACAATCGAAAGTCCGAGGACTAAAATGAAATCTAACAAAAAACAGTTGCACTAATGTCAGATTGCGCAGGCAGGAGAGAGAAAAGGGGGAATTCAAACGACCATTGTGACTTCTCTAGACACCATACACTCACACGTGCCGCAACAGGGGGAAGAGAACATGTCTGAAAGTCATTCTAGATGCTGGTTGGGTATTTTTGGACGTTGTAATACGCCGCACGTGCAATCTGAAACACGCATGAGAGCGGAAATGGACGGCGCTTCCGGCGACGCGCCAACAGTAAATCGGCAGAAAAAGAAATAAAAAAAATGATAAATTACTAGGACACCCTTCCCTGCCAGACCTTGGTTTTGTCTTTTTCGAGGGACAAAATGGTTATTTCACTGTGCAAAAAAATATTAAAAATTAATAAACCAGCTAGATGAACCTGACCGGACCGGACCGAAATGGTGTAATGACCGTGGAACCCCTCAGTCCAGTGGCGTTTTTTTGTCTTTTGCTAGGGACAAATTCGTTATTTCACTTTGCCAAAAAAAATCAACTGGCCGAATGGACCGAATGAACCGACCAAACCAAAAATTGAGCATAACAGTAACCGTCCACAGTGTTTTGTCTCTTGGTGAACAGTGCATCGGGTCGTGACCTGTTTTAACTTTTTAGATAATGTTTTTTTTCTTCTAAATATTGGTTTAGATTTTTAATTTATGTAGCCTTACATAGTATAATAATCTAAAATAGTATATAGGAAATCCTAAGTTATTATTAGTGTTCCAACAATCCTAAGTCATTTCTTTTACCACAATGATGACAACCATATGGTTGTTGTCATCATCAACTCAACTCGTCATAATAAATTCTCGAAATAATCTAAAATAATATCATATAAAGTTAATCAAAACTTAGTTTCACATTTAAAAAATTTAAAGTTACAAAATTCATAGAGTTTTTAGAGCACTTTTGTGGAATTTAAAGTTACAATAATAAATGCTCAATTATTTTTTACTACTACCCCCACATTTTTGAAACCTTTATTGCATTAACAAAACTAAAACTATTATTGCTTAATAATTATTATCAAAATTATATCCAAACTTTTAATCAGTTTGAAATTGTCAGCACAATTATAAAGGATTCACACAATTAATGCATGTTATGCAAGGTCTACACGTGAGTTTAACTACCCTCATTTATTTCAATACAATTGGTGAATTTGTTTAAACACATAACCCAATATATAAGCTTTCATCTTCATGCATCTAGAATATCTTTACAATCCAATACCTTTTATTTCTAGCCTTCACATCAATTCCCTAACTTAACATGCATGAGCTATTATAATGACCCTTAATTTTTCATGTGTTTTACCCTATTAACTTCCATCATATTATTTTTGAGCTAACCAATTATTCATTAGCTTAGTTACACTTTTATTATCTATCAATCATCTTTATAATGAGGATCTTGATAACCCAATTCTGTACTCATATGGTTTATTAGATCAAACAATGTTGATTATTATTTAATATTAATATCATTAGTATCCATATAATGGTAAACTAATCAAACAATATTGGTCATCAATAATCATTGATGTCATTAGTCTTTGCATCATGACAACTAATCAAACAATATTAGTCATCAGTAACCACTAATGTCATTAATCTCTTCATAGTGGTATATTAATCAAACAATGTTGGTCATCGATAACCATTGACATCATTAGCTCCACATAGCGTTAGACTAATCAAACTTTACTCGCAAACCTCTCATATCAAGTTATTTGCAAGTTTTTGGTAACATAATCATCATATTATTTCACTTCAACTAAAATCATATTCATCATACACATATTATAAATTTCTTTGAATTACCCTAACCCAAAACCTATTATACTCACCTCGTTCTTTACCCAATACCTATTTATATTACACTTATATAATTTCTTTATTTGAAAACCAAACCCAAATCACAATTTGCCTTTTTATTATATATTTTGAATGCCATATACATCATTATTCTCTACATACCTATTTTTATAATAAGTGCAATATTGTCCATTTGAAATGTCAAGTTTCTTACTACCAAGTAGACGTTTCACTCCTAAAATTCAATGTCCATATTGAGAATACATAATTACACTTCGTCATGTTTGCATACATTCAATTCTATACATCGATATATTTTTTCTCTTTCACTAACATACTTACCATTTTAGTTACAACTTATATCATTATGTTTTGACTTTTACATTAAACATTTATACAAGTATTGTCTTCTAATAACTCATATGACAGCCAACCAAACCATACTTTGCTTTATGTGTGTGTGTGTGTGTGTGTGTGTGTGTGTGTGTGTGTGTGTATTAATTAATTTGTTCTTTTTACAACTCTATTATTTTATTATTCTGAAACAATGCTACAAGAATAACAACTACTTAAATTAGATTTTAAATTTATAAGACTCAAGGTGTTAGACACCTACTTGGAGCCTTAGTACATCCCAATACTCTAATGTGTTGTTATACTGTAGCAACCTCCTCAGTATCAACAAGATCACAATCCATCATAATCATGTTAATATGACCTAAGTACTTAATTTTAAATCTCATTTAACTCATGTTTAAAATCAATAACAAAGCAATTCATAGAATTTAGTGTTTGCCCTTACTTATCAAATAGGTCTTAATCTATCATTTACTTAAGTTATATTATTTTATTCACATAATAATACATAACAAAGCATTTAAACACATCAACTAACATCTATATACCTTAATCTAACTGATTTTTATACTTTACGTTTTCTTTTAGATATATGATTTTATTAACCCAATATTTTTTTATCCAAGTTATATCATTCTATAACCTTGGTTGTAAACACACTTTTGCCTATTACAAGGATACCTATCATTTTTATTTTTTTTATCGGGTGTTGTTAGCTAAAAATTAACATTCATTGTTTCAAAACATTCATTCCAATTTTATCATTCTAAAATTATTTTAATGGGTTTGAATTCAAGTTTTAACACGATAAAAAACAACACATCATACAAAACTCTATTTACTACCTTTATCCCCATATGATCAAATCTTGTCAAGTTTTCCCACCCTTGGATTTATTTCCAATTTACCAATATTAATAAGCTAATATACATTTTAACAACAAACAAGATTGAACTTATGCCATCATCACTCTAGAGTTTTTATTTTATTTTTTATGATTTCACTTAACTATATGTGTTTAAACATATATTTAGCAACTCAAATACATGAATTAAATCAAATATTTTTTTCTCACAAATGAACCCATTTAAACTAAATACCCATTAAAAGAATTCATGAGGGTCAACAATGCTGGGTTACTTAGACTTTTCATTTTTTTGGCACCTGCTGAGTCAGCTTTTATTATAAAATCTCTATAATGAATATATTCATTATAACATACACATTTTTCACTTCATAGTGCCTTTTGTTGATGACCACATCAGAATGCCTGTAATACTGATGGGAGTGGGCTCTCGCCACATAATTCATAGTAAATGACAGCCTTCAGTTGAAAGTTGCTATGGTGGTTCTATAAATTTATTATGTGCATGATCATTTCTTGCTTTCTACGTGTCATGATTTCTGCTTTGTACACCATGGTGTACAAGTTGGAGTAACGTCTGTTTTTGCGCCATGCTTATTAGGGTGTTGGCAATACACTGAAGAGAAGAGACACTACGAAACTTACCTTTCGGAATATGAACTGGCCCATGACGATGTGGATGGAGAATGTTGCTTGTTGTGTCACAGGTCTTTCTCACTCACCCTCTCCCTGCACGTTTGTGTGCATGCATGTGCACTTGAAAATACAATGTACTGACACTAGGTCATTGCATCATATTTATTCCATCTTCATTTATTCATGAATTTATATTAAAAACAATACAATCTAACTCAATCATTCAATTATAAATCAATCACACAATTTCCCTCCAATATCACACATATACACAAATTCACAACAAACTAATAAAATCAATTAAATTCTTGTAATTTAATTTAATCAATTTCTAATTATCATTTTCATGACATACACCTTAATTCCATACAATTTCTAAACACTTAACCCAAACAAATAATTTCCAATTCAACAATAAACATGGCCAACCTAACCCTCCCTTACCACCGTTATTTCTACTTCATTTCCCCATTATTTTGAATCCATCACAACCTATTTTGTCTCGATTTCTTCAACTACACCTAATTTTGCAATTCCCATGATATTATTAGAAGCACCAATTGTTTTTTAAACAAAAGCTTATCATCATGCTCTCAAAATTATTTTTTCATAAAAAAATATTAAAATAATGCCTCAATTTTTAATATGTAGTTGAAGGGAGAAAAAGTAATTAAAGTTATAAAATTATATAAAAAATATATTAAAAAAGAATATTTTACTTTCTTTGAATATTCATTATAGTGCATTCTTAACAAACATATGCATGGTAGGTAAATAATAGTTAAAAAATAACTGTTAATAAAAAGACCCGTGATATTATTTAGAAATCATGTTAAAATTGAATAATAATTTTAATATTATTTTACTTGTAATGAATTTAAATCAAAATTTAAACAAAGAACTATTTTTAAAAAAAAAAACAGAAGGACAACATATATAGGCCCTATTTGGCATTGCGTTTCAAGAGTGCTTTTGAAAAAAAATGATTTTTTTTTATTTTTTACTTTAAATTAATTTTTTAGGTGTTTTTAGACTATTTTCATGTGCTAATATCAAAAATAATTTTTAAAAAATAAAAAATAATTTTAATACATTTCTGAATCAAAATCACTTTAAAAAACAATATCAACTATTCTCTGCACAGTCACATGTTACTAACACTAACTTAAAGATGGGCAAGCATGTCTTACTTGCAAATTTGGATCCACATGTGCCTAGCCTTCTTTTATTAAAGACGAATGACATATTGTATCTTTATTTTTCTGAAAGAACAACACATCGTTTCCTTGTTTAGATTCCATCTATCTCTTAAAGCCCAGAAAATGAGGGTGTGACTTTCTAAGAATCTATTTCAACCTCCTTTAACTTGAAAAACCCTAATATTACCTATAATATAAATGGCGTGGGAAAAATACTGTAGCAATCCACAGTGTTTTTCCGCGCCATTTAAATCATACGTAATTGTTAAAAAAGGAGAGCTACTCTGCAGGGGGTTTAGCTCGCTTCCTTTTTAATGTTTTCTTTTTCTTTTTTATTCATTAACTGACATCTAACTTTAGCCTGCCAGTTGTCAGGCTACGTGTTTCTGCTACATGGAGTCAAAGTCTCTTTCTGTATCTATCCTGACGGTAAAAAAAACAATGGAATCCTTGATTCAACCCTTAGCTTTTTGTGTATCTAACGTGTGGAAACTAAATCCAGGTCGGAGGCTTTATACACACACACACACACACACACCAATACACAGTGTTTTTCCTGCGCCATTTATATTATAGGTAATAATATTGTTAATTGCCACAAAAGTTTTTGTTATTATGAGACAAAGTGATTCTCTTAGGTAAAGTAAATGGGTTAGAGCAGGGAAGCTTTGTTTTTAATTTTATTATGATCGCCTACCTAATTAGCTATTATATGTCAATATTTTACTTTTAAATTTAAATATTTTAAAAATTATATTAAATTATCTACAGTGTATAAATATACATATGACTTGCCTGCACTTTGTTATATTCAGAACCAAATTTTTTAACATGTTTAAAAATGCTAATGATCCTAGATTTTTTTATGATATTATACATCTGAGAGAAATAACCAATCTACAAACTTTTTGATTATTTAGTTTTTTATATATTCAATTTATTATGGATAAAGCATTTAAAATAATGATAACAATTATTTTAAAGGTATTTACTCTTTAAAATACATGAGGCTAATTATATATTTTGATATTTATTTATTATTAATGCCTTAAAATATATATAAAAAAATGAAGTAAGTTTTCTTTTAAATCTCAAATTAATTTAATCTCAATGTTCTGAAATACTTTTAATATAATAATATGAGGATTAAATATTAAAAAAACCATTAAATTTCTTTTTATAACAATAATGGTGGTGGGAGCGATGATATTATCAATAATAATTAATATTAAAATATTAATTATTTACAACAATAATTATAATGGCAGCTATAATAAATATGATAATTTAACAATCATAATAATAAAAATTAGAATAATACTTGAAATAATTCATTAGTCGATGTTGTTTTTGTTAAAAAATAACTTTTGCGGCTTTTTTATATATGATATTTCAGATATAATATCACATAAACAGAAAAAGTACGAAGCTACACGTAGACAAAATGGGTGGAAAATTTAGGCCAAATTATCTACAATGAAAAAATAAACGAGCAACTTGCCCTGTGTTTTGCCGCAACCAGAACCAAATTTTTTAACATGTAAAAATAATGTTAATAGTCCTAGATTTTTTTTTTGATGCTATGTATCTGAGCGTATAATCAACCTACAAAACTTTTGATTATTTAGTATTTTTATATAATTATTTTATTATAAATAAGACATTTAAAATAATGATAAAAATATTTTAAAGCTATTTTTTCTTAAAAATATTTGAGGCTAATTATATTTTTTGATGTTTGTTTAATATTAACGTTTGAAATATATATATATATATATGTGTGTGTGTGTGTGTGTGTGTAAAAAAAAGAACTTAGGTTTTTTTTTTAAATATCAAATTAATTTAATTTCAGTGTTCTGATTTCTTTAATGGAAATTTTGATTTGTTGCAATTATGCCCTTCAATTGAAAATTATTATATATGTTGGTTTTCAATGTAGTCCTTATTCTTTTGATTTTTGGTTTGCTATTGGTTCCCTTAATTATTCCAGTATATAGGTTTTAATTTGTTCTAATTGGTACCTCCAATTGAAATTTTTCATATATTTTACCTTTTATTTTGGTCCTTATTCTTTTATTTTTTTCAAAAAAAATTACACAACAATTTGTTTTTAAAATATCTTTATATGTTCGGTCCTAAGGTTTTTATTTGTTTCAATTTTGTCTTTCAATTAGAATTAATTATATATTTTGTTTTTCATTTCGGTCTTTATTCTTAGAATTTTTTATTTGATATTAATTCCTTTGGTTTTTTCGGTCCTTCTTGGATAGTGTTTATTTTTTATTCGTATTTATGCATCTATACTTTTAGTTTTTGTTTTTAATTTTTTTCGTTTTATTTTTTATTGGGGTTTTATTTTTATTAGGTTCAATCCAAAAATTTTAATTTATGTTGGTGATCATTTTAAAATTAATATTGCTTCCTTTTTCCCTTTGTTCATTTTTTTTGTGTGTTTTTTGTTATTTTTATCTTCTTTTTTTTTCGGGTCATGTGATTTTATGGTTTCATTGTTTGCTCAATAACAATAATAATTTTAGTGATTATTTTTATTTATTTATTTTTAAAAATGTTTATCTTTTTTTATTCTTTGGGGCAATATTATGATTTTAATTGTTTGGGCAGTAATGTTGATAATAATTTTAACTATTATAGTTATGATAATGATGGCAATGTAGGAATGGATTTTCAATGATGATTTCTTATTTTTGTAGATAGAAAATTAACTACTTATTTTTGTTATTTGATTATTGTAGGTGCTTTTATAATTTATATTTTGTTTGTTTTGTTTAATTTAAATTGGATTATAAATTGAACTAATTTTAATACAGTAAATTTGATAATTCAGGTATCAGGATCTTCTTGATTTTATAGGAAACTCACACTCCATAGAAATTCTGCATATATTTCTCATTTTGCTCAAATTTATATTATAATAAAAAAATCTCACATAATTAATATTTTTTACGTTGAAAAAAATATGGTTTTGACCGCGGCGAAGCGCGGGAAAATGGCTAGTATATTATATTTAACGTATTTCTAACCTTAAATTAATCCCCAAAATAATCTAAAAACAAATCTTCCCCGATTTACGTTTTCTAGCAGGATGGAAGTTCAAAACCATCTTAACACATGCAATATAAAAAAATAGCACGTAAGGAAAATAAAGTAAAAATGAAGAACATTCATGAGTGCATTCTTAACAACCAAAATCATATATAGTTATGGAACTTGATTTGGAGCAGGCAGGCAGCACCCATGGTGTCTGATCTCCATATTACAAAGAAACTTGCTTACATTCTTTTTTAATCAAGATGAAAAGAATCGCGACATTTTACAAAGAATTTTTACTATTGGCAGCTTGTTTGCCTTTTTCTTATTCATTTACCTGAAAAAAATAAGAAAAAGAGTTACGTGCTCCATTTGTTTGTAGAAAAGACACATCCTTGCGCGAGCAGCTCATTCAGTTTTTGCACTGCTGTGAAGTGCCACCAAGGAGGCATAGAAACCATCTTTAATCTTGATCAAAGACTCATGCCTGCCTCTCTCTACGATGACTCCATTTTTAACCACTGCGATTAAATCTGCATTCCTGACCGTGGATAATCGATGGGCTACGACAACTGTAGTCCTGTTTACCATGACGCGGTCCAATGCCTCTTGAACCACTCTTTCAGACTCAGCGTCTAATGCACTTGTAGCCTCATCCAGTAGTAAAATCTTTGGGTTTTTCACGATGGCTCGGGCAATGGCTACCCTTTGCTTCTGCCCCCCGGATAGCTGGACTCCACGATCTCCTGCTCCAGTATCATACCCCTGCATTTTGAAAGGGAACAAAAATTGGGTGAGTGTTACTGCATTAGATCTTGACCCGTGATGGATCCATGGACGATCCGGGTAAAATAAACCCCACCTGGTGTAAACTACTGATGAACTTGTGGGCATTGGCCAGCTCTGCTGCAGATATAATTTCTGCCTCCGTTGCATCCCCTCCTTTCCCATATGCAATGTTGGCACGGATTGTGTCATTGAACAGAACAGGCTCCTGCCCTACAAGCCCCATTTGCTGCCTGAACCACTTCAACTGGAGCTTTTGAATTTCAGTTCCATCAAGTGTGATACGGCCTGAATCTGGATCATAAAATCTTTGCAGCAATGCAACCACTGTTGATTTCCCACTCCCGCTTTCTCCAACCAGAGCAACAGTCTGAAAGAAATTCAATCCAATGGATACAGCTTCTGACGTGCTACTAACTGCTTGAAACAAATAAAAGCTACGACACCATAGAAGACTTACCTTCCCAGCACGCATAAGCAGGTTAATGTCTCGGAAGATCTGAATATCCGGCCTAGTTGGATACTTGAAGCTCACATGTCGAAGCTCAATTTCTCCCTTCACATTCTCTAATGTTATTCCCGACTCGTCACTAGGGTCTATCATTGACTTCCGGTCTATGATTGAGAACACAGAAGCTGCGGCATTTTTGGCTTTGGTGGTATCAGTGGTGAACGTGCTTGAATGAGAAATCCCAACAGATGCCAACGTCAAAGCAAAGAAAACCTGCAAAGAGAACAGGTACCTCAGTATCGTTGGAAACTATATTTTTCCTGTCAGAAGCTCTGAAATTCCAGGGCAGTAAGAACTCACTTGGAAAACATCTTGGAATGTTATGTGGCCCGCGTCAACTAATCGAGCTCCGACATAGAAACTAGTCGCATAGAAACAGTAGAGAAGGAAAGAAGACACCCCAAATCCGATACCACTGACCCATCCCAGCCTCACTCCCGACTTCATGGGACCTCTACATTTTCCTTCATAAAGTTGCATCACCTTCTCTTCAGCACAGAAAGAAGCAACTGTTCTTATGCTGCAAACTGCATCATTAGCCACTTGACTTGCTTCTTCATACATCATCTACACAAACCAGTTTAATTTGTCACAATGGCTAACTTTTTAAAGTTACAGGAAATTTATTAAAAGAAAATTTACAAACTTAAATTTTATTTTTTAAGTGAATGTGGCAGTTCCCACTTGGACAATGAATTCAACTCTTATCTTTAATTTTTTTCCTAAAACACCGGCATATTAGCTTTAAGGGCATACCTTTGCATCCGCGCTGAATCCTTTCATGAACTTCACTTGGATAACTCCATTGATGCCTATCAGAGGGATCAATCCAAGGATAACAAGTGCGAGTTGCCAGCTTGCAGTAAAAGCAATGATCATAGCTGAAATTACGGTTGCAAGATTTTGAACGATAGCAGCTAATTGATCTCCCACCAGAGAACGGACTATTGCAGCATCTGCTGCGAGCCTAGAGCCAATTGCCCCACTTGAGTGTTCAGGCTCATCGAACCAGCTAACCTCCATGTTAATCACCTTCTCAAAACACATTGATCTAATCCGCTGGATTAACTTACACCCAGCCACTGAAAAGAAGTATGATCTCACTGGAATCACCACAAATGCAGCCAAACCAAGCGTCATGAACATTAATGCCCAGAATTTGGAGTCCTTTCTTAGTATATGCGGTGCTTCAAAAAATGTTTTGATTGCTTTGGACATTAGTGTGCCATAGATTGGTAGTATTGTTCCATGGATACATGCGGCAATAGTACCAATTATAAGAACTGGAATTTCTGGCTTGTTGAGAGAGGCGAGGCGGCTAAGTGGGACCTCTGGAGCATCTTCTACTGGCAGATTATCTTCTTGCTCTTCATAGGCATTCTCACGGACACTGAATCCGGTAGGCAGACCAAAAGGGAGGGAGAAAGAGTGGCGGCTGCTACCTATTGACGATCCTCGACTTATGGATCGTCGAACCGATCTTCTTTGACTTGATTGTCTAAATGACTCCATACTAACATCCGTTTCACGTGCTGACTCTCTGTTCATTTCTTGCAAGCGTACAAGCTGAGAGTATGCTCCATCAGGATCCCCAAGTAGTTCTGAATGCGTACCTGCTCAGTTGACATTCACATCAGCATGTTTCTCCGACTCTTTCATGTAATAATGAGCAGCATTTCACAGTTTCTTATTTTGTGGGAAAAAGATGTAATAAAATGATAGGATGTGAAGGAAAAACAAGTTCTGCCTCCTGAACAATTTAGCATGCTGGAAAATGCACTTCATGCCAACATGTCTTATGCTATGGAAACTTTTGTGAGATTTACCTTTTTCAACCATCTTTCCGCGGTGGATTACAGCAATCATATCAGCATTTCTCACAGTGGTCAATCGATGGGCAACAATAACAGTAGTTCGGTCAACCATAATCTTGTCTAATGCCTCTTGTACTACCCTCTCGGATTCTGCATCAAGTGCACTTGTAGCTTCATCTAAAAGTAAAATCCGAGGGTTCTTCAAGATTGCTCTGGCAATTGCAATTCTCTGCTTCTGCCCACCTGAAAGCTGCGTTCCATGCTCACCAACCATGGTGTCAATACCCTGGGGAGGCAAATATGAAAATTGTTGGTTAGTTACTGATCCATGTGACCATAAAAATCAAATAAGAACTTCAAATAGCTAACAAACAGGCAGTTGTTAAGAACCTGAGGTAGCTTATCAATGAATTTGGCAGCATTGGCAAGTTCTGCTGCAGCTCTAATCTCTTCAATTGTTGCACCATCCTTCCCATACGCAATATTTTCCTTGATGCTAGATGCAAACAACACCGGTTCCTGGCTGACGAGACCAGTTTTGTCTCTAATCCATTTAAGTTGAAACTCCTTGATGTTAATGCCATCTATGAGAACTTCTCCGGCCAGGGGATCATAAAATCTCTCTACCAGACTGATCACTGTTGACTTCCCACTTCCACTGTGCCCGACCAAAGCTGCAGTTGAGCCACTTGGGATTGAAAGAGAGAATCCACTAAATATTGGCTCATCTGGTCTGGCTGGATAGCTGAAATACACATCCCGCAATTCTATGTCTCCTTGAATGTCGTCCAATACTTTCCCTTTTATATCATAAGCATCTATCTCTGGCTTCCTATCAATAGTCTCAAACATCTTGTGTGCTGCAGCTCGACCGGCAGCAAAAGCACTCAAGCAGGGAGATGCTTGTCCCAGAGACCTATGAGAATCACACAGTAATGCGAGTAATAAGCAAAACAATTCATCAAATAAGCTATAGTTCCAACTTTCAAGCAATCATACTGCATATGCGATAAATTAAACAATGGAACTCACATGGAACCAGTCAAAATGGCAATAATCACATTGATGACTGCACCCCCAGAATATCCTTTTTCCAACACCATCTTTGCACCAAACCATACAGCCAGGGCATAACTACAGAACACAATAAACATAACTATACCAACACCAAATCCCGAAAAAATGCCTTCTTTCACACCTGATCCGTAAGCAGTAAGAAGAAGCTCGTTGTAAATGCTTATAGCTCTCTTCTCCCCAGTAAATGACGCAACCTGGAATGCCAAAGCAATTGATCAAACAATATGTAGATAGCAAAATTAGACGGTTTACGGAAGGGAAACCGCTATGCTGATATGTTTTTCTCTAGGCACTCTTATTCTTAATGAAACATACAGTTCTGATTCCTCCAATCGTCTGCTCTACTACATTTGCAGCTTCTGCGTAAGCATTTTGTCCACGAGCTGCCATCTTGGATATAAAAAGGGCCATGGTTGCTCCAGCTAGCACTAGGAGGGGAATGGCGGATAACATGACAAGGGCTAACAACCATCCTTTAATAAATGCCACGGCAAAGCCTCCTATGAATGTTGCCATCAGCTGCAGAAATTTCCCAACCTGCAAAAAAGCAGCAGTATTATATCACATGGGGATCGCATATAAAGTCCTGTGAAAAATCACAGCACTGTTTCTTTAGGTGAGGTTATTTCCATTGCAGCAGAATATTACCTTTTCACCCATTGCATCTTGTATAAGAACAGTGTCACCGGACATTCTACCAACAACCTCTCCCGTATTCGTTTCCTTGTCAAAGAAGGCAATGTCTTGTCTCAATATAGTTTTCAAATACATACTCCTTATACGCGATGCCTGTCTTTCCCCTGTGACTATCCAGCAAGTCACCTCTGACAAGAACCAAACACAGGTTTTTCCGGTTAGCTCACGATGCTTTGCACAAAATTCATTTTGATTTTAAGAGTGAGAAGAAGTACTTACGAAAGCAGGCTGCTACTCCAGAACCCAGTGCCAAATATACAAACTTCAGAGAGACCTAAAATAATTGCAGGTACCATTAGTGAGATATATATATATATATATATATATATTTTCAAACCAAACATATCAAAATATTTATATTGGTAAAATTCCGGATGCTAAATCTCAAATTACAACCTAACTTTCGTGGAGAAAATGCTAACAGAAGTTATGTGATCAGTCCAACTCCATAAGCGTGGTTCTATTAACAAAAATATCAAAACTAGTCTGGTACATGAAGCTTAAGGCATGCCATACCTTGGAAACCAATTTGGTCATGTCATTGCCGAACTGGTTACTTCCAAATGCATTGATCACGTCTCCCAGCAGTAAAGTCATGAGAGGCATGGACATGCCATTCACAATTGCACCGATAGCTCCCAAGAACATCAGAATATAGTCAGTGGAATCTGCAAACGAGAAGAGCTTAAAAAATGGAACTGATTTAGTGTTCTCTTTGCTCTTCTCATGTTTTTCTTGATTCTCGTTAGCGCCGAGGTGCCTCCCATCATCTTTGACTTGTGAAGAGCTGGTGGCTTCACCACCCGATCCATTCTCCTCAGCCATCATCCTGAACCAGATATTAAATCAGACTTCCCACTGTCTCAAAATTACAGTGTTTAAGTTGCAGCCTGCAGAGCACATATACTTGCCAATATTAGCCAACCTTATCAACCAAGTGGAAAAACTGCATTCAAAGATTTTAGAAAAAAATGAAACACGCCGGTGGATGGATCAATATTCATAAAGGAAAATTCCAAGTGCACGTTGATCATTATTGAAACCCTTTTTAAATACCTCTTTACAAATACGTTTGAACAGTCCTCAACAAGAAACCCTTCTTCAACTGAAGTATATAGGCAACAAGCAATAAATCATATGATTTGAATAGCTAGCAGGATTAGAAGTTCATCGTATTTTAGTTGAAATGCATAAAAGGAATGGTAAGCTGGACGAACAGGTGAAAAATGGATTGAAAAAGAAGAATTCGTGGCTTCTGTGCTAGAAATCTGTAACATGATAAATTTAGACTCTGCAAGAGTGCAGGATGTCATAAAGAGGAAAAGCAAGGTGAGCCACCGAAGACATTTCTTTCTTCTGTGGTCGTGTTCATTCAACAAAAGAATGGTGTACTTGCACTGTATGGTGTCCATTCAGTTGGCACCTTGAAACATAATTAAAAAAAAGAAAGAAAGAAAAAGAGGTTGCATGCAAGACAACTTCGAGTTTCGATGAAGTTCAGATAAAGGAAAACCTTCCATCCAAAACCATAGCACACACCATAGCAAACATATAACAAGCAGATCCCATATCCGAAAGAATGCAATCGAAGAGAAGTATTCTTTGAGAGGCAGCATCTATGAATTGCTTACAAAACAGAAGCGAAAGGGTGGAGGCTGAAATGAGCAAAATATCTTGGATTTTGGCCCTGTGGACTTGGATCGATGGAATTCTGGTTCCTCCAGGACCTGTCTTAATTTTTTTTCCAGCTATAACACTTTCCAATCGCCTTATATAACATGATCCTCTGAGTTCAAAAGAGAACAGCGATCGTAATAGTGATATATGGCAGACAAGGCAACCTAGTCAAAAGTCACGTATTCGTGATTGTCAACTAATAGTTGCTGTCTTCGTTATTATTATTATTATATATACACATCCTTTTGTTGTGCACAACTACCTGTATTCTTGCCTTCTAGAAGTGGGATATTTTATTTCATTACAAATATACTTGGCCACCGCAGAAAATATGCAGTTTTGACAGCATCTCTCTTTCGACGTCTGATTAATTTTCAACCATTAATGCAAGCGAGTTCACACAAGAGTTTTTTTACCTGGTAAACTGCGATAAGAACAGATGCAACCCATGCTGTTCATCAGACAAAGCTAACGACCCTCTCCATTTTTTTGTCATCTAGAAATGGGAAAGCCAGAAAAATAGTCATGGATGGATGGCGATGCCTTCATATCGATTCTTTTTCTTCATTACAGAGTTGCACTTTGGGGTCTGTATTGTACTGGAAGTGGGTCAATGCTGATTTTAAAAATGTTTTTTTTTCTCCAAAAATACATTATTTTTTAAAATTTATTTTTGATATTAGTAAATGAAAATAATCTAAAACATAAAAAATAATAATTTAAAATAAAAAAAATAAATTTTTTTTATAATTTTGTTTTTCAAAAATACGTTTTAAATTCAAAGCCGGTCGGGCGCTGCAATATGACGTCTCAATAATATCTTCTTCTTTTATGTAAGGTGGAATTTTCAAGTTTGTATTTTATGATTTGGATATGGGACGTCGAATCTGGCTGCGCAGACTGTTTCCGTGGACTGACGAACACGGCAAAGAAGAACATCCAATTAAAATATAACCATCTAAGATTATAGTTATATCTCAAGTCTACCAATGAACTAAACCCAGATCACAAGTTGGATTGATCATTAACCTTTATACCCCGTTTGGGAGTGCGTTGCAACCGGCGTTTGGGAAAAATTTGAATTTTTTTTTTCATTTTAAAAACCGGTGGTTTGATGTTTTTAGATCATTTTGATGTGCTGATGTCAAAAATGTTTAAAAAATAAAAAAAACATCATTTTAATGTATTTCGGCACGAAAAGCACTTTGAAAAGCTACCGTAACCACACTCTCAAGGCTATTAGTCAATATAAAGATAAAAAACAATTACTGTCGTAGTTCTAAAATGATTCTAGATATGATTTTATGACACGTGTTTATCTTAGATTGACAGGGTTGCAGATTAACTAGATTACAACTTGACTACATCTATTTTCTTACCGGTCTTCTCAGATCAATACTTCTTTTATTAACTAACCCAAGTTTCGGGTTGGTTGGGTCCTGTCTAGTATTTACCAAATACAAAATAAAACAAATTTCCAATCACCAAATAGAAGATAAATATTTTTCAAAACCTCACATGGAAGGCAGCCAAAAATATGAAGGATGTCAAATGTGCCCAAGAGTTATAAGACGCAGCCACCAAAAAACCAGGAATTGAATTAATTCTTGGACTTTGACTCAGCTCGATAATTAATTAATTAATTAAGCTGAAGGAAACTTCTTGCTTATTTCAAGACCATCCCTTTTTCTCAACGTGGATTTGCTTTTTTTTATTTTTTTTATTCAGTTAAGCAAAGCAAAAGTCCATTGATTCTCCAGCAGTCGCAAATGGAGACTTCTTTTTCTTTTTTTTTAATATTGCCTTACAATGTTTTTCCTGTGAGAATCATAGCTCTTTGGGCAAGTTTATTTCCAAATTGTTAGCTTGTTCGCAACTAGGTTCCAAACAAAAATACTTCTCAATTAAGTCCCCATTCTTAATTGGGTAATGTTTAATAAATGATAGATGAGCATTGTGTTTGCTAGGGAATCTATTTGAGAATATGGTGTTTTGGGAAAAATATATTAAAACAATATTTGTTAAATTAATTTATTTTAAATTACATATCCAACTGTAAAGCTTGCTATAAGAATTGAGGGATTGATATATATATATATATATAATACTAATATTTGGTGGGATCTTCTTGTGACATTTCGTGCAAACAAGAGTCAATTCAAATAGGAGATTTTTTTACTAATAAATATATGAAAATTAGTGATGCATGTATATATATATATTAATCGAGCAACTGATATATGCCACGATCATGTCGCTAGTTTATTATCTTTATCACATACATATCTTAACATTTAAATTTAGTGAATTTACAGAATCTTTGGATGAAAGGAGTGGTCAGGTAACCAATTTGAATTAATTTGTGGGATCCGTGACAGTGGAATTCTGCGGTTTTTATTTCTTTTCTCCATCCACTTTCTCCATGCTCTCTCCAAACATGGCAGGGTGTGAATGGATGAATTTGAGCTATTCACTATCGTTTGATACTTGTTCAGGAGTACCTTGCTTGTGTTTAGATATGTTTGTCTTGAAAAACTATTAAATTTATATATTTTTTTATTTTTTTCCATAATTTTAATATATTGATATTAAAAATATATTTTAAATAAAAATTAATTTAAAAAAACATATGTACCATATTAACAGACACGCAAATGCATGCTATTTAAATTCAGTGAGCATGAACCAATTTATTGTGCCATCATTTTTATTGAAGAGAGCAACAATTTTAGAGAAATAAATAAATACCTTTTCCAAAAGTCACATCATACTATTTACCCACAATGGTCTTTAAGTGCTCTCTCTCGGGGTTGAATAAAACAACAATCTTAGGCCCTGTTTGTTTGCTGGAAAATGATTTTTTTTTTGAAAGTGAATTCCGGGGAAAGTGAATTTCTGGAAAGTGAATTCCGATGTTTGGCAGTGTTATGGAAAATGAACTGGAAAACACTTTCCAGTGTTTGTTTGTGTTATGGAAAATGAACTGGAAAATAATTTATTAATAAATTAATTTTTTTTTCAAGTTTATTAAAATAATGAGGAACAAATCTTACAAATTAAAAAGTTGAATGAGAATGAAATTGAAAAAAAATATAATTTCATAAATTATCTCAAATAAAATAAATAATAATCAAAATAATAGAGATCAAATCTAAAAAATTAAAAAAAAATGAAAGGTGAATAAATTAAAATAATAATAATTAACATTTCATAAATTATTTCAAATAAAACAAGTAACAATAAAAAAAAATGAGGACCAAATTTGATAGATAAAAAATTTCAATAAAAAAATGATAAGAAAAAAGCAAATAGCAATTATAAAAATAAGGACCAAAATTAATATAAAAATTAAATTTTAAGAGATGGAATTGAAAAATAAATATTCAAAACAAATTATATATAGCAATCAAAAGTTTGAGGATCAAATTTGATATAATCAGCAAATAATGACATTTCTAAATTTTTCACAACTTCCGGAAAGTGTTTTCCGCCCAAATTTTCCGGAAAACACTTTCCTGAAAACCAAGCCAAATTTTTCTTTGACTGGAAAGTGTTTTCCGTTGTCCAACTTTCCGGAAGGCAAACAAACACAGGAAAGTTTGGAAAGTGATTTCCCGGAAACCACTTTCCTTGAAACAAACAAGGCCTTAAAATAAAAGCTCATGACTCCCGTTAGTGATATGCATTCAGAATTCACTTATGGATTGAAGTTTCTGTAGTTCTGCGTCCTGTATTTGAAAAGGTCAATGGAGGTGGCCGGCCACCACTGCAATACAGCTTCTGATAAGTCATTGAAATTTTGGTAGTCTTAAATTATTGTGTTGATTTGGTTAGAATATTTCTAAACAAAAACCAACTTATCAAAATTGGTCACTGAGTTATTCATTCGCAGGATCCTTTTGTTTCCCTGAGATGATTAGTCAGGAACGAGACCTCTCGAGGGCAAGATATTAAATGAAAGTTTTGAAAGAAATATCAAAAGTTTGGAATTTTATTTCGTTGAAGAAGGGAAGTTTGACCGTAGAGGAATTTATTCTCAGAAATGTATGCAGTTTGAAATATAAGCTTTCACTACGCCTGTAACAAAACTCAAGTGGACTGTCCAGGAAACTGCATGCTTGTTAACATTGTGGAATTTATGAGAGAAATATTTTAGAAAAGAGAAAAGGGTTGCAATATGTGTGGGAGAGAAATTAGAGTCTTTTCAGAGCACGTGAAAAAATAACGGCAAGTGGAGTGAGACTGCATGCATCCCTTAATTTCTAGATGGAGTGGTGTTTTCCAGGCATGCATCCCTTAATTTCTAGATGGAGTGGTGTTTTCCAGGCATGCATCCCTTAATTTCTAGATGGAGTGGTGTTTTCCAGGCATGCATCTTGATCTTGCTAACTGAAATTTAAGCCACCGGTAATTAAAGCAGCATTCAAGTCAATTCCGGAGGATTCTCTCCTCAGGTTTCTTATCTTACTAGCTATATGCCCGCGCGTTGCCGCGGACATTTTTATGTATATAATTTAACATAATTAAATGAACAACGATAAATTTATATGATATAATTAAATAAAAGTTATAGATTAGGAGATAAAATGTGAAAAAAATATAAGTACAGTTTATTGCGCAAGCATAGATTATATCTTTTAGAATGTAAATATTACGTAATGAAAGATCACAAAAAAGCGCGAATTAACATTTTAAAAACCAGAGCAAAATATTTTAATAAGGGAAAAAAATTAATAACAAAATCATTATTGTTCAAATAATTAGATTATTATTAGTATCATTATTATTATTATTATTATTATTATTATTATTATTATTATTATTATTATTGAAAGGAAAATATATAAATGAAAGACTAAAAATATCCTAGAAATTTTAACAAAAGATAAGAGAAAAAATTAAGAAAAAAATAAAAATTATCACTGCCATTACTGTAAAAACAATAAAAATTATCAAATTATCCGGAGGGAAAAAAAACATTAACAAAAGAGTAAGCAAGAAAAATAATTAAATTATTATTATTATAATTATTATTATTATTATTAATAATATTCATATTATAATTATAATAATTATTATTATTGTTGTTAAAATTATTATTCTTATGGTAATTATGAAAGAAACAAAAATAAATGAAAGATTAAAAATATCCCAGAAACTTGAACAAAAGATGAAAAAATAAAAAATCATTGTTATTACTGGCAAAAAGAAAATATTATCAAATTATCGGGAGGGAAAAAAACATAACAAAAGAGTAAGAGAGAGAAATTATTATTATTATTATTATTATTATTATTATTATTATTACTATTATTATTATTATTATTATGAATTAATATTAAATAGAAAATTAAAAGAATAAGGATCAAAATGAAAAATGACATATATCAAATTAATTCCAATTGAAGGATAATATTGAAAAAATTACTAATTGGAGGACCAAAAATTAAGTCATTATCAAATGCTGTCATTCTATAAAAAAATTAGAAGAAGAGGGACTGAAATCAAACTTTGTATATATTATCAATTGCAATCGGAGGACCAAATTAAAGAAATCAGAACTTCCGTACCAGAAAAATTGAAGGAATCAACAATAAATCAAAAATTCAAAGTATAAGGACTGAATTCAAAACCTGCTATATAATCAATTTGAATTGAAGGGCACAATTGAAAACGATAAAACCTTAATTTAAATAAATCAGTAATGACAAAACGAAATCAAAACCTAAGGGACCGAAATTAACTTACCACAAACATGAGGGACCGGAGCTGACTTTGCGCCGGCAGGAGAGAGAAAAGCGACAACCGGAAAAAAGTCGTCCGTCGCCGATGACACGGGCATCTATTCTTGGAACGCGCTGCGACGGCAGAAAGAGCACCTGGAGGCGCACCGAATTCACCGGCGGAGGGAAATTTCTGGCCTCCGTATGGCACCGCACGCGCCGCTTAAAGGGCGCGTTGGCTTTGAGCGCGGCTGACGCGTCCTGACGACGCGCCAGCCGCTCAGAGCGAAATATATTTAAAAAGTAGGCGAATTACCAAGGCACCCCTGACCCAACCCAGATCTACGAAAAAACTGAGAGGGAAAGGACGCCCGTTTACTGTGCACTGTTTTGTCGTTTTGTGGGCTCTTTTTCGTCTGCGCACTGTGCAAGAAAAGATGGAAAAACCGACGGAGCCCCTGCCCACTGTGCACTATTTTGTCGTTTTCGAGGGCCAGAGGCGTCAATACACTGTACAAAAGCGGAAAGTGAAAAAAAAAAAGAAGCAAAAACCCAAAACACCCCGAGAAAAAAAAAACGAAACGCCGGATGATGAAGGCTAAAATGGGGCGCACACTGTCGCAATCCACAGTGTTTACTGAGAGGATGCACAGTGCACACCCCCACGCCGTTTATCTGTTTTGTAATTTGCCAAGCAGGAAACAGTCAATCGAATTGGATAAAATTATCTTGTCTTGGATCTGACTGAATATTTGCCAGCAAACAAAATGGTAGGACCATGTCTATGACATTTGATCTCACTTGTAAAATTCATCTCCAACGCCGTAGGAGTCTCGGGACTCCATTTGACATTAAAGGGTTGTTTTAAAAACCAATATTTCGTTGAAAAAGTCAACAATTCATATTTATATTTTTGGTCCATAAATGATGATCTGGCACGGTTGTGTAGCTAGCTCTTGTTGCTGCACCTGTCAGAAATTGCAGTGCATTCTAAAGAGGACGACAGGTTTGAAAAGAGAGAAGATAAACAGCCCGTCACTGAGTAATCGCAAGTGCCGAGTCTGCTGACTTAAGCTGCTGAGGGCACTGATTTACAGGGAAGAATCCTTCTCTGCTTGCCTTACTTTCACTGATCTAACCCCATTTTTTTTTGTAGAAATCAAAGACTCGAAAAAGTCAAAAACATTGTTTTATTGATTCAAACAATTACTGTTTGAATCAATTTCTGAAATTACTAAAGAAACAAGAACAATGAAGAACACTGATTTCGGATATCAGGGGCAGAATCAAGGTAAAGTTACTGTCATCCCTTTTCATCTATTTATAGTAAAAACTAGTAGCATTACATAAGACTTCTAGTTGATTATAACTTCTTCTAATGTTCTTATTCTAGTTAGAATTGAAATTGCATTTAAATTTAAAGACTTGATCAAACATTGATCTTATTTAGGAAAGGAAAGAACATGCTAGTTTAATACTAATCTAACACTAACACTTGATGTAAACTTGAAATCAACAACCTTCAATCTTCAGCAATCTTGGAGTCCATCTTCAACATTTTTAACCACTGCAATAACCTCTGCATTCTTCATTGTAGAAAGCCAATGGGGTATAAGGATTGTTGTCCTGTTCATCCAATCGCGGTTTCGCTACCATTCTCTTGCATTTTCCTTGTCAAAATGAGGCAAGAGGTCTCATGTCTATAGCCGAAACTATTGAGTCAGCTTTGCACGACAGGTCAGAACTATGAATTCTGCGTTAAGATTTGGATGTCCAATCCGCTGACATTGTCAGAAAGATTAACAAATGTGTACAGGTGAAATCCCTCCTAACTCTTTTTAGGGCTCTTCAAACCCTAAATAATCAAATATTAGGTTATCATGATAGTTGCCTAGAGTGGACAATTCTTGCTCACATCTATCCTTTCTTTATAGAATAATATCCTTATCAAAACCCACTCACTGATTTTTTGCTATCAAAAAATCTTTTGTCTCTCTTGATAATTGCCCTTCAATTAATTGCTTTGCTCAATTGACTATTAAAGAAGTTATAGCCTACTTATAAATCTCCCTTGTATTCTAAAGATAGTGCATTTCAACCAAGTTGTCTTTTCTGGCCTGCATTCGTGTAGTGTTTTGAAAATTTTAAAAGGGAAAATGCATTAATGCCCTTGGTGGCTTAGAATTAGGTGAAAATGAATAAAGAGTATTGTAGTAATTGTATAAACTTGTAAATATAAATAGAAAAAAAAAGAAAAAAAAAAGAAGTTTAATCTGAAAATTTGAGAGAGAAACAGGGAGAGAGAAGGAAAGAAGAAGAAGAGAAAAGAGGGAAAAAGAAAGGAAGGAGGAGAAAGGAAGTTATTAAGGTAATGTGTATGTTTAAATTTGTATAAATGTTGTTATTCGTTAAGATTTTTGCTTGTATTGATGATTAGGGTTTGAGGATTTTGTTTGGGTTTGATTGATGAATTAATGGAGATGTTAAGGGTTGAATATGTGGGGTAATGGTTTAATTAGTTTGACTGTAGATGATTTTGAAGTTATTTGATGTGTTTGGTGAAATAATGTTGAGAAATTTTGAAATACCTTGCTGGAATTCTGGGCTGGAGGTTGAAGATGACAAGCTTTCATTTTGGTCCCACATTAGTGAAAATTACAGTTTAGTCCTCGAACTTTGGAAAATTACAGTTTGGTCCCTGGAGTAAAATTTGAGATTCTGTACAGAATTGAGGTTGAATTATGGGAAAAATTTCAGTATAGTTATGAATTTATGAGGAGTTCAATTAGTCACTCAATTTGATAAAATTACAATTTGACCCTAAAAATATAAGAAAATTACAGAATGGTCCCTAGATGAAATATTAGTTTTTCAGATTGGTTTTGTGGATAATGGAGGCTTATTTGATGAGTCATTATCAATTTTATGAAGTTATATTTGAATTAAATTTTGGAAGAAACCTTTGTTTTTTTAGGTTTTTGTGAAAAATGGATAGTTTGATTCAAAAACACGTAGGATTATGAGTTGAACTCTTAGATACATTTATTAAAGAGATTTTACTTCTTTTGAGTATGTGTTCTTTTATATATTCAGATAATCCTGATATTCTACCCACGGGACATCAGTAGGATTCTGTCAGCATTTTGCTTTTGAATTTTATTCGCTTTTGAGTCAGGTGAGTGGATAATATCTAATATGCATGAGAAATAGTATAAATATTTGAATTGTTAGTACGAATTGGATTATGCTTCTTGAAAATATATACATTTATTACTATTCTTGATACGATAAAGCATAATCAATTGTTGAATATACATTCTTAATATGAGCCGATATATGCTTCTGAATTGATAACTTCTCATTTGATTGATGTCATGAGTTGAGCTTTGAGATATGAATATGTTTGTTTGATTATGATATAAACCTATGGTATGCTAGCCAAAATACCCACTCTAACAAAGGTAATGTTAGTCTTTGTGCACATCGTATCTGAAACCCTAGTTGGTCGGGGGAGTCACCAACCTGTGTGGACTGATCATCCCACAGTACGGAGCCTCATGCTCATTGCATTCTGATTTTATGATGAGCTTTACCTTATACATTCTTGTTATTACCTATTTGAGAAACCTTCTTGTAAGACGTATTCAATATATATTTCTCATTGTTGTATTATCTCGTATGTGTATATTGAATATTATCTACTCATTGAGTTATTGAACTCACCCCCTCATTATTTATTATTTTCAGGCTCGTAGTTTGTTAGCAGGTCATTTTTGTTGCACTCTTAGAACCTGCTATTTTGGGTTGTAATCGACACCTTTGTTCTTGTGTCTAATTAGTGCTCCATAATTATAACAAGATGTATTCAACTCTTGTATTCAAAAAATCAAATTATATTATAAAGTTAATTTTGTTATTTATGCTGCGTTGAACTCTGAAGTTGAATGATAAATTTGTGTATAAGTTTGAGTTCACATAGGTGTGGAACCTTTGAGGGGGACCATGCCTATGTGCCGGTCATGGATCCGGAAATCGGGTCGTGACAATTCGAGTCATAACTTCATCGTCTGCCACTACTAAAAATTGAAATCATGGATGGAATCTTCTATCCTATTTAGGAAAACAATTTGAGTTGTTGATAAAAATTCCAATCAAAACCTATCGCCTCCATCAACATTTACATCTATATCTATAACTTTATGCCGACAACTTGAGTAAAAAAATTAGATTTTACTACTCATTTTTCATCAATAAGTACATCAAAAATTAATTACCATACAATTATTTTTAATCTCTATACATCTAATAATGATGGATATAGATGATAATATTTATTAATAATATAACTATCAATTTTAAATTCAACTTTATATTAAAAATGAATTCACAATCTACTAATTGATTGTCAATTCCACACAAATTTTATTTTCTATCAAAATGAGAACTAAATAATAAAATAGTTTTTGGTACCTAACTAATTATTCATTTATCTACTCAATTCAAACGTATTCAACCGAAATTAATGCATTTTTAATTATTATCAATTCCATAAAATCTCAATTTTACCCAAATTCCCAACTTAATAATAGTATTGTTAAAACATAATACACACCCATTAAATTACTCATAATTTATTCAATTATAACACAAATAAGTTTCATAATCACTTATTGGGATATATGAATGATATGTGATGCACTTATTGGGAATGAAACCTTATCGATTGTAAATTATGTTATTGTGATGGTTGGAAGAGTCTTTATGCAAAGAAAACTGTACACAAATTAAAAAACTAATTCCCAATTTACATGTACATGACTGTATTGATATATTTTCAGATCCTCCATTTCCAAAGACATTTAATGGATATGATCCTCAAAAAATAATGCCTCCACTTTATTTCAGATTTCAATGTTGTGGTTGCTATCTCTTTTTATTATAATTCCATGATTCCTATGTTGCGAATCTTACTTTTGCTACAGGTGCAAGTCTCGTTAAAATAATTTGTAGTCAATTTCTCTAAACATCAAAGTCATCTTAGGTTCAGCATGGAAGCTGCTGATGTACCTTGGTATATGCTAATATTACATATGTGCTTTCCAGCTACAAGATAGAAAACCCTGATTGTTTTACACTGCAATTGCTTTCCATGCTCCTGCGCAGAGGGAACGGATTTTATAAATTCAAACAAGGGTTGCCAAGTGATGATTCGATGTCTTAGTGTCATAATATCATCAAAAACATCAAGTTCCCCCTGTCGTTGACGAAACTAAATGATAGGAACATGGCTCACAACCTGTCATCCGTTGCAATAGATCCAGAACCCCCAGGGAATTTATAAGAATTCTAGCCATTGGCTATACTCTTGCCTTATCCTTAATTTCTACCCCCCCCAAAAAAAAAAAAACAAACACCAAATTAGTTATGTAAACTATCAAGCAGTGCTGACTTATCCTTCATTTCTGTGATGTTCATGTTTGTATAGCAGAAATTGCTATTTATATAGATGTTCTGTGAAAGAGAAAGGAAAACCAGACATTTATACATTTCGTCGGTGTTTGAAATGAGAAGACTTTCATCGAATGGGGTGGCAGAAATATTGCAGGTGTGACTCAAGAAGTTGAGGCACTCATGTGAAGAGCCACTAAGGAGGCATAAACACCATCTTTGATCTGAATCAGAGTCTCATGCTTGCCTTTCTCTACTATAACTCCATTTTTCACCACGGCAATAACATCTGCGTTCTTGATTGTAGATAATCGGTGGGCGACGACGACCGTAGTCCTATTCACCATTACTCGGTCCAGGGCATCTTGAACCACTCTTTCAGATTCGGCATCTAGTGCGCTGGTAGCCTCATCCAGTAGAAGTATTTTGGGACTTTTGACTATAGCTCGAGCAATGGCCACCCTTTGTTTCTGCCCACCGGATAATTGAATTCCTCTCTCTCCTACAACAGTGTCGTACCCCTGCATGTTGCATTGCCATAAGCAAACCAAATTAACACAGCACCTCAGCAAAATAGTCACTCGGATAACAACAGCCTAAGGATCGTGCGAATGATTTTCGATTCTTATCAATGAAAAGGCCAATTAAAAGCCATATCGTAGCTGCTTGCTTGAGCAATTCAAGTTACCAGCTACCTGTAATTGAATAAGAAGATATCAATGGAAACAATTAACGATATCTGCTATATAATGTTCTGACCTGTTGCAAACTACAAATGAATTTGTGTGCATTGGCTAGCTCCGATGCATCTACAATTTCTGCTTCCGTTGCATTGCCTTCCTTTCCATATGCAATGTTGGCGCGGATTGTTTCATTGAAGAGAACCGGTTCTTGGCTCACAAGCCCCATTTGCTGCCTCAGCCACTTAAGTTTAAGACTTTGTATGTCAATTCCATCCAGAGTTATATGACCTGAATCGGGATCATAAAACCTTTGCAATAACGAGATCACCGTTGATTTCCCACTTCCGCTTTCTCCAACAAGGGCAACAGTCTAAAAGAAGAGGTTCACGTTAATATAATGTAGAACTTGGCATGACATTTTAAATGATATGGGCGCCATACTTTCAGGATTCCAATTTTCAGACGACGATGTGTTCGAAAGGATTTGATTTCAAACATGAACAAATTTACCTTGCCAGAATGAATAGCTAAGCTGAGGTCTCGGAAAATCTCAATGTCTGGCCTAGCTGGATACTTAAAGCTTATGTGACGAAGTTCAATTTCTCCTTTCACATTGTCTAGTGTTGTTCCCGACTCATCACTTGGATCAATCTTCGACTTTCGGTCTATAATGGAGAATATGGAAGCAGCTGCAGCCTTGGCTTTTGAGGAATCAGGAGCAAAGGAGCTCGATTGAGAAATTCCGATCGCTGCCATAGTTAAAGCAAAGAAAACCTGCGAGTACACACATTATTAAGAATTATGAAAACAGCTGTAATTTCTGTAACCATCTTGTGGAAATCTTAATATACAAGGAAGAGATACCCACTTGAAAAACATCTGCAAAAGTTGTTTTCCCATGCTGGACAAGCTGAGCTCCCACATAGAAACAAGTTGCATAGACAGAAAAAAGTAAGAAGAAAGAAACTCCAAATCCTGTTCCACTTATCAGCCCTTGCCTTATTCCTGTCGTCATAGGGCCTTCACATTTCTTTCTGTACAGTTGCATCACCTTCTCTTCGGCACAGAAAGAGGCAACAGTTCTTATGCTGCCAACAGCGTCATTGGCAACTTGGCTCGCTTCCTCGTACATTTTCTGCCACCATTTAGATCAATGAATGCGATTGTTATTTTTTGTTTTGCTGATGATTATTTCAAAATAGAAAATATATATAAAAAAACAGTTATTTATGTGGAAAGACCGCTTGGAGCTTGAATAAAACTTCTTTTACTTGTCAAAATTCATATTCTTGAGCTAGCTACAGCAGTAGAACTCGCACTCAGGAGTTGTAGAGTATACCTTTGCATCTGCACTGAATCCTTTCATGAACTTTACTTGAACATATCCATTGAGTCCTATTAGAGGAAGTAGCACAAGGATTACGAATGCCAATTGCCAACATGCAACGAAGGCAATGACCAAACCCGCTATCGCTGATGCTATGTTCTGAACCACCTGTGAAAGAGAATCTCCAACCAGACCACGCACTGTTGCAGCATCTGCTGAGAGCCTAGCACCAATTGCCCCACTTGAGTGCTCAGGCTCGTCAAACCAACCAACTTCCATGTGAACCATCTTCTCAAAACACATAGAACGGATCCTTTGGATTAATTTGCAACCAGCCACCGAAAAAAAGTATGTTTGTGACGGATACACGAGAAAAGATGTCATGCCAAGGGTCATAAACATTAAGGCCCAGAAGTTCGAATCCTTTCTCAATTCATGAGGCGGTTCAAAAAATGTTTTAATCACCCTGGAAATTAGTATACCAAAAATCGGAAATATGACACCATTGAGAATTGCAGCTATAGTTCCAGCAATCAGCACTGGAACCTCTGGCTTGTTGAGATACGCAAGGCGGCTGGTTGGGACATCTGGAGCTTGTTGTTTCTGTGGAGAAGCTTCTAATTCTGCCGTGGAATTATCAGGGACATTGAATCCAGTAGGAAAACCAAATGTCACTGAGAATGAGTGGCGACTGCTATTTCCTACATCAGATGATCCCTGACTTATGGACCGTTTCAGTGAATTTCTTTGACTTAAATATCTAAAGGACTCTGAAGAAATATCTGACTTCTTGTGGTCATCTGTTTCTTGTTCTGACTCTTTGCTCACTTCTTGTAAGCGTATAAGCTGAGAGTAAGCTCCTTCAGGATCCTTGAGTAGTTCTGAATGTGAACCTGATCGATCAATGAAAATGACAGATCATGTATGAAAATTTCAGAAAATCTCCCCAATCCATCGTAATCAGAAGACTTAAACACGTTATTGAATTAATCAGGAGACTATTCTAACTGATGTTGATGATTGCAGAACTGATTTGGCAGCAGAAAATTAGTGCATGAATGCATTGTGTCTGCTTATGTAAAACTAGGAAAATTAATAGGATTTTTCATAAAATAATCCACAATATGTAGGGTGGACATAAAAATCCAAAACAACTCTGAAAATAACAAATATTTTGGATCTATGCACAATGTGTGGCAATGCAGAGACCAAAACAAGCTTGTATTTCTTTATATGAAAATCATGCATGCAGAGTTATATACCTTTCTCCACCATCTTCCCACGGTAAATAACTGCAATCATATCTGCATTCCTCACAGTGCTTAAACGGTGGGCAACAATTACCGTTGTTCGATTCACCATAATCCTGTCTAATGCCTCCTGCACTATCCTTTCTGATTCTGCATCAAGAGCGCTTGTAGCTTCATCCAACAGTAAAATTCGTGGATCTTTCAGAATGGCTCTTGCAATTGCAACTCTCTGTTTCTGTCCACCAGACATCTGAGTTCCATGTTCACCAACCATGGTGTCTATACCCTGGATGCAAAAGTTGAAGTCAAAATTAAATGGGAAAAACTGAGGCGATCTGCGCTTCCTCATCTCTACAAAAAAAAAATGTTAACACTAGAAATTTGTGAGGGGACCAGTTAGAACCTGAGGTAGTTTATCGATGAATTTAGCAGCATTGGCAAGTTCAGCTGCAGCTCTTATCTCTTCGGTAGTTGCACCATCCTTTCCATATGCAATGTTATCCTTAATGCTGGATGTGAACAGGACAGGTTCCTGGCTGACAAGACCAATTTTCTCCCGAATCCATTTGAGCTGAAACTCCTTGAGGTTAATGCCGTCTATGAGAACTTCACCAGCATGTGGATCATAAAATCTCTCTATCAGACTGATCACCGTTGACTTTCCGCTTCCACTCTGTCCAACCAATGCTGTAGTCGATCCACTTGGGATGATGAGAGAGAATCCAGAAAATATTTGCTCATCTGGTCTGGCTGGATAACTGAAATATACATCCCTCAACTCTATATCTCCACTGATGTCATCCAACATCTTTCCCCGTGTATCGGAGGCATCTATATCTGGCTTTCTATTGATAGTCTCAAACATCTTATAAGCTGCAGCTTGACCAGATGTAAATGCAGTCAAACAAGGAGATGCCTGTCCCAGAGACCTGAAACATTCATGTGATTAAACCCTAAGAAAACAAACAGAGAATTTTCAAAGTAGATATTGCTTCACAGACTCACATGGAACCGGTCAGCACAGCAACAATCACATTAATTACATTACCCCCGGTGTATCCTTTTTCCAAAATCATCTTTCCTCCAAACCATATTGCCAAAGCATAGCTACAGAACACTACTAGCATAACTATGCCAAGACCTAATCCGGTAGCTAAGCCTTCTTGAACACCAGAGTTATAAGCAGTGACAAGAAACTTCTTGTAATTACTTATGGCCTGCTGCTCCCCGGTGAATGATGCAACCTGGATTCAAGATCGGCATTTAACGTTCCATTCTGAGCTTATATCTTGTTATTTACAAGTGTAAACTTACAGTTCTGATTGAGCCAATAGTCTGCTCTACTACAGTCGCTGCCTTAGTGTAAGCAGTCTGACCACGAGATGCCATCCTAGCCACCATGATGGACAATCCTGCACCAGCTATTACAAGCAGGGGAATGGAGGATAACATGACAAGAGTAAGAAGCCAGCCTTTGAGAAATGATATTACAAAGCCGCCAATGAATGTTGATACAAGCTGTATGAATTTCCCGACCTGCATAAAACAAACAATTAGGCTTGTTTAACCACAAAACTATCTTGGCAATATGGATGAAATTCTATCACTCCGTTCTGGTCAGAGTAGAAGAACAAATAGTTTGGTACCTTTTCACCCATAGCATCTTGTATAAGAACAGTGTCCCCAGACATTCTACCAACAACCTCTCCAGAGTTTGTTTCCTTGTCAAAAAAGGCAACATCTTGTCGCAGTATAGTTTTCAAATACGTGCCCCTTATCCGTGCTGCCTGCCTCTCTCCTGTGACCATCCAGCAAGCCACCTCTGACAAACAACAAGAAAAAGGCTCATAAATTCCACAATGCTTGATGCTTTAGACAACTTCTCTGTAAGGATATAGCATTGTTGAGTTTAATGATGTGCTTACGGAGAAATGATCCCACAGCAGAACCAACTCCCAAGTAGACAAATTTGAGAGACACCTAAAGAAAGTTGGACGTTTGTCAAATATTAATTAGCAACATCTCTATATCAGAAATAGAGAATTAGAAAACCAGTTATGGATCTTCCTGAGCAGAAAGATGCATAGTGTAAGAACATTTCTATTGATTGAAACAGGCATGTTGATTATATTTACCTTTGATACCAAAGCCACTACATCTTTATTGTTCTGGTTTTTTCCAAAAGAATCAATCAGATCTCCGAACAGTATTGACATAATTGGCAAGGATGCTCCATTTCCAATAGCGCCAATAGTCCCAAGGATCATCAGACAAATATCTGTAGAATCCGCAAATGCAAAGAGCTTGATAAACGGAACTGATTTAGTTTCCCCATCTCCTTTGATCTTCTCTGGCTTCTGCTGGTCCCCATTTCCGGCAGAACTTCTCTTCTCTACCTCCTGGCCTTTTGATGTGCTGGCCTCGTCCATACTGTTATCACCATTTCTCCCGTTCTCGACAGCCATAGCATGAGACCTCGAGATATTAATCTAACTCTCAATTGCTCAACGAATTCTCAAAACTTGAATTGCAGCTGCAACAGAGCACAAAGAAACCAGCAAACTTTAATGGAGGTCATTCAATACTCCCAAAGAAAAAGAAATTAAATAGAGGAGCAGATAGTGGGAAACATTTATTTTCGTCAGTGAGCTGTTGAAGAAATAAAAAAAGGCTACCTAGATTGACCATACTTCAACTTGAATAGAAGTTGCCTTCAGGTAACATGAAGGAAGAAGAAATAAACAAAATCTTGACTAAAATAAAGGCAAAAGGCCCCCGAACCAAGAACACAAATCAAGAAACTATCATTTTTTTTTATTCTAATGGAATCAATATTAAAATTGTGTAACCACGAGAGGCAAGCAAGAACCGATAGAGAACCTAATAAACTTGCGGAGCTCACTCGGTAGAAATCATTGTGATAACTTACTACAGCTATCTAGCAGGTCCAGTTTAGGATTTACTGAACCAAATGAAAGCCAAAACGTCCATCAAGAACCTTGTACATTTACCCCACGATGCAGAAGCTTCCACTGAACTCGTCTCTCTCTTTTCAAAAAGGAATCAAAGTTAGGCTGTATTTGTCACAGAACACATATCCACCCACCTCGTCACAACAGAACAAAGAATATGATCTATGAGATAGAGGTGAGCATGGAATGAAGTGGTTCTTCAGTGTGATTCAAAATCAGAAAAGAAAAGGGTAGTGGTCATGCAAGGAAAAGAAAGAGAGAGCAGTGAAATATAGTACTTATGCTACTTGCACAAGAACAGGAGCAATTGCAGCAGAAACCAATACTTACCAAAACAGAAGAACCAAGATCATTCCACAGGACTCAGAGAAAGAGGAAGAGAGCATTTACCTACCACAAGAAGATATGAAGTAGCAGTTGAGATGAGAAGATACACTGCTGCTATTATTCTAGTTTCTGTGGCTCACTCTGCAAGTTAAACGTTTTTTTTATTTTTTTATTATGTATAGTACCCAGCAGGCCTGCTTCCCTTTGCTTCAACTGCAAGCGTACGCGCGTATTCCTCATCTCAACTCATCCTGAATACCTGCAACTACTCAAGAGAACAGCAGCAATTAACTATGATTATGAAGTTTGTTTTCACCGTGAACGATCTATCTACATGATTGCTAATCTAATGTTCATCGGTCGATCTATACGACTGTTAATTTAATGGTCACCAGAGACTTATTACATGGAATTAATCATCCAAGTTAATAGAAAAAAGCAAGAACACTTATTTAATATTCTGCTCTTTTTTCAACCAAATCCCGATTGTGTATACATAGACACCAAATGTTCTACGGCATGCAGCCTCGCTAGTCGCTCCTTGAAGCTAAAAATAAAAAAGTCGCTTTCAGGGTTTTCAGCTATATATAGTATTATTTTAGATTTAGGTTGCGGAATGTCCATCGGCCCACGATAAGATCATCGATAATGTATGTGGAAACGGCTGAATGGGAAAACTATGACTTTATTATTCTTAAAAAAATAATAATTAAACCACCACTCCTCGTTGTTGCACTGTGGGCTACTTAATCCTTTCTCTTCATGTCATGACGCCAAGTGTATATTGTTAAGGGTTTTTTTCTTCTTGAAATTCCCTCTTTTTTCAGCCTTTTTGTCTCAATTAAAAAGTAATTTGTTGACTTATGTGCTATATATATTTTCAATTTCTTCTACTATTATATTTTTTAATAAGAAGAAGAATATTATTAGCAGTACCCCCACCGATTATTCTTTTGAAGGCCTTCCCACTGATTTCTCTTATTTATTTATTTATATATATATATATAATTGGACTTTTTCAATTATCCAATATTAAACTTTTCACATGATTCAGGTTAATAGAATTCATATCCAAATGTCCGTACCCTCCCCCATATTGTATTGTTGAATCTGTTCGTGGAGAGCAAAAGGCTCGTTCCCTCTTTTCTAATATTAAAATTAGGTCAAGACTTTACTCTCTGTGCCCTTCACGAAAGGAGGCTTCCTTCTGACAAGTAAAAATTCAACTATTCAACTGCCTAGCATAAATTACTGAAATCGAAAGACAATAAGCACAGTAAATTAGTGTTTAATTATTGTTCAAGATGAAGAGAAAAAAAAGAGAGTATAAATGACATCGTTTTGACCAGAAACAAATTAAAGTACAAACAAATCGATAGGTTTTTTACCATGCCATGTTTTGATTTATTTTCACCTGGGGTGATCAATCGACATAGAATTTTATAATAGTAGATATTAAAGATAAGTAAACATTTTTGTATAGCTAGCAACAATTTAAATAACCGGGGAAGCGTGGGGTACCCCTAGTGGTATAATTCAAAGGACACACCGAGAGGGTTGTTGACCATGATACAAAATGGATAGGTTTGAATTGAATCTTTTTTCCCATTATCTAAATCATTTTATTGGGGAGCTCCCAGCATGTTCAAATATTCTCTCAAGATTACTACTGCCACGTACGTGTATCTCTCCAGTGTTTTTGTGGTTGCTTTATAGCTGGCAGTCATGTTCTCTTCTCTATTTGAGTTTGAGCCTGAGGCAACCCTCGCAAGTCAATACCCCATTTAGATAACAACAAGATTCAGAAACAGCTATCTATATATTCCTGCAACACATTAACAGATAAAAAGCTAGAGTGAACATTGTTTGGGACTGTAGGTGTATTTTTGAATTTCTTAACACTTTAAACATACTCTCTTGTAACTAGGCTCGACAAAATTTAAAAGATTTTCCAAAAGATTCGAAACAGTAAGAGTAATTTTTACCCCTAGGATTAGGAAATATTAATTTGTTTGATGAGTACAAGAGTTTCACGTTTTATATATAGTGAAAGAAAAACATATAACCTTGTAATCCTTTAGGGTTATTTTGGTATTTTTATCATTAAAAGGTGCTTGAGAGGTGTTTTGGTATTTTCATGTTTTGGGGAAAAAATTATCTCTAATATTTAATTTGTGACCTCACTAACTAGTCTTCTTTCCCTCTTCCTCATTTCTTCTTTTTCCACCATTTTTTTTACAGCAAACCACAAATACCCCTTCCTTTTATTACGAATCATCCTTCCACTGCAAATTTAGTCACCATAACACAGTTTGCCAGCATCCATGTTCTAATTCAAATTTTATTTAGGATTCCCCACTTGAAGTAAGTAGAACTAACCATTTTATACGAACTCAATTTTAAAATGTTAATTTTATTATATATTTTTTATAGTGCATGTATTTTTCTTGGGTGTTTACTTGTTTTATAGCTTTTTTCCATGGGAAATTGTTGTATGAATGTATGGTTTGTAAATGTTAAGGTTTGCTTGAATTTTTTTAAATTAAGTTTTACTTGTTTTCAAATTTATGAAATTTATTTTGAATTTATGAAATAGGTTTTTTGTAATGAAATAAATAATAGCTTATTTAATGGTTTTGTTTGATATTTTGTGAATTTTATTGACGAGGTTGAAATTTTCAATAGATTTGATAATGAATTAAATCAATGTTTGAAAGTTTATTTAGTTGATGTTATTAATTAATAAATTTTGTTATCAATATTCTATATAGGTTTACCGTATAGAATTTACCATCGGTTTACTTTGTCGGTAATATATATATATATATATATATATATATATATATATATAATATATATATATATATATATATATATATATATATATATATATATATATATATTTCTTTAATGGATTAATTCCATTATTGCCAATAAATATTTTTGTTTGGTTTTATCAATAATTAAAGTACTGATGAAATGAGCAACAAAATAGAAGAAATTATCAGTAATTGTAGTTTTGATGGAATCAGGCTAGATATTTTGTCTATGTTTTGCTGTTTTCCGGCAGTGTTTGAGGTTTTTGTACAAGGAATAATCATCCGATAGGAACACGAAATCCTTTACCTTGAAATTTTGTAATCGTTGCTCTTCTATTTGTGTTTTTTGCACATCCAATGTGGATGATATTTTAATTATTTATTGTGAAATAATTTTTTCAATATTCATGTAATATTACAAATTCCTCATTAATATGATCTAATGATCACCGAAGTGCGGGATGGTCAGTTTAACAGATTTATCAGAGGCCATATTTAAGAAGAAAAAAAAAAAAAAAAAAAAAAAAACTGATGCTGAATTGTTTTTGTTAATAAATTGTGGTGTGGATTGGCCTGGCTGTTACGTGCTGCTTCTGGGAGGAGTTGTACTCATTCTGAAAAAGACATTCTACTGCTTCTGGATGGTTGCTGAGAAATTCGTTGCCAAACAAAAATAATGAAGCTGCTCTGCTGCTGTTTTGTGCTGCGAGGAATTGATGTTGCGTTGGAGTTTTTTAACTGCTGTGTAATGAAATTGAATAAATTTTGATTTTTTTTTTATATTTTTAGATTATTTTGATGTTTAAAGTAAGTTTTTAAAAACTATTATTTAATCTATTTTCACATTTCAAAAAATAACCCCATTCAATATTTTTATCTTCCTGAATTTTTGAGTGAATAGTATATATCCTCCTTGACTTCCAATTGTGTATCAAAGCAATCATTCCGTCGGCCTCCATTTGAATATAACAGGAACTTTTTTAATCTTCAAGACCTAGTCAAGCAGAACCTTCTAAAAGTAATATAAATAAATGAAATTCTTATTTCCAATTAAAAAGTGCAACAGGTCACTAAAACAGGTTCTCTTTGGACGCCTCGTGAATTATTTAACTAATTATTGCAAGGGAGAGAGGGTGATGGCTTGGAGAGTACGTCCGTGGAGGAATTATTTTTCTTGAATGCGTCCAACCAACAGCTATATCTATATGCGACCGTGGATGGAAACAGCAAGAGAGAGAGAGAGTGGGGAGGAGAGAGAGCTTCACCCTTGTTTTCCAACACAACAAGAGAAAGAGCATGGACACGACGTTTCCCCTTAATTAATTATCACTCTCCACGCTTCCTGTTTAGGGTTTCCAGGGGACATACATCTGAAATTACGTGGACATTTTTCACATCCAGATTTCTACGTGCGTTTTCACCACTTTTTTTTAGAATTTATTGGGTGCTGCATACGAGTATTCCATAATCATTGATAGCACTACAAGACTACAAAAGGGTGGTGGAGTTTTTTATGTTTTATTTAGAAATACAATTAAGCAGATGCAACGTCTTGGTCCACATGCACCGTGAAAGCCGCTTCCACCACAATGGAGGTAGGAGTGAGCTACAAACACCTTCATTTTGTTTTTTCTCTTAATTTTTTACTTTAAGAAATAGGGAGGAATGGCTCGATTAGTCGTCACCATGAGTCCCTCAAGATTTGCACCTTTTGTCTTGAAGCAAAGTAACGTGTATTTAGGGTATGTGTTGTTAGCTTTTCAAAGTGTTTCTTATTTAGAAAAGTTTCTTATTTAGAAAAGTATCACAGTAATGATTTTAAAAAAAAATTATTTTTGATATCATCACATCAAAATGATCTAAGAACACCAAAAAAACTTAACTTAAAGTAAACAATAAAATAAAATAAAATCATTTATTTCAAAAGTGATTTTAAAACGCAATGCGAAATATACACTTAGTGTTGGTTTATTACTGTATTTTAAAAGAAATTGAAAATTTTTAATTAATTTTTTTTAATAATTTTAAGTGATGATATCAAAATTAAATTTTAATATGTTTCTAAACAAAATATCAACATGTACTTAAGAATATATATATATATATATATATATATATATATATATATATATATATCATGTAATTAGGCCATGGCTACACTTCTCTCTATTGGTGGTTGAAAGGATTCGGTAGGTTCTTGTTTCATACTTTCACGCAACAAAAATCTTGCAAGGGACGCGTTTCTTTCCTAATTTTTTTGTTTTTTTCGCAATCAGCTGTATTACTGCTGTTTCATTTTACTTTTGTGCTACTTCCAATATTTTTTAATGATAAATGTTGCGCGCGGTGTATATAATAATAATTAAAAAAAAAAAACAAACAAATAAAATATCACATGTTATATCAATACTACTAGCTATATTGCCCGCGCGTTGCCGCGGGCATTTTTGTGTATATAATTTAACATAATTAAATCAAAAACAATAAATTTATATGATATAACTAAGAAAAATTATAGATTATGAGATAAAATATAGCAATTTTTAAGTAGAGTTTGTTGCGCAATCATAAATAACATTTTTTAGATTAAAGAAACTGCGTTATAAAAGATCACAAAAGAAAATGGGTTTGGTGATCAGGCGTGTTGTGTTTTTTTTGTGGGGGTGTTTTCGGTTTTCAGATTTTTTTTTTTATAATTAGCCGCATTGTGCACAGTGTAATCACGAATCAACCCCTCGAAAACGACAAAATAATTATTACATTACCCTGGAAAAAAAAAACTAAAAAACATTAACAAAAGAATAAGTAAGAGAAAGAATTAAATTATTATTATTATTATTATTATTATTATTATTATTATTATTATTATTATTATTATGTTAATAATGAAAGAAACTAAAATAAATGAAAGAAAAAAAATATCCTAGAAACTTTCACAAAAGATAAAAAAACAAAAACTATTATTGCTATTACTGTCAAAAAAAAAATTATCAAATTATCCGGAGGAAAAAAAACATTAAAGAAAGAGCAAGCAAGAAAAACAATTTAATTATTATTATTATTATTATTATGTTAATAATGAAAGAAAATAAAATAAATAAAAGACTAAAAATATGCAAGAAACTTTAACAAAAGAAAAAAAATAATTATTATTGCTATTACCGGCAAAACAAAAAATATTATCAAATTATCGGGAGAAAGAGAAAAAGCACAGAAGAGTAAGGAAAAAAAATAATTAAATTATTATTATTCTTGTTGTTATTATTATTATTATTACTATTATTATTATTATTATTATTGTGTTAAATACACTTATATATACATGGACAAAAGTTGGGATTATTCTAGAAATTAAAAAAATAAAAGTATAAGGACTGAAATGAAAATCAAATATCAAGGGCTTAAATTACAAAATTAAAAGTCAAAGGGCTGAAATGCAAACTACATTTATTCTCATTTGAAATCAGAGGACGTAATTGCAAAAATCAGAACTTTTGTACCGAATTAATTGAGATATATACAGCCAATCCGGAAATTGAAAGTAGCAGGACCGAAGTGAAACTTTGACATTCAATTAATTAAAATCGGAGGACCCAATCGAACTAAATCAAAACTTATATAACAGAAATCAGGACTAAAAACAAAATTAAAACTCGAGGGACCGAAGTGAAAAACAACAAAACATGGGGTACTCTCCTGCACATGTACGTGCAGGAGAGAGAGAAACGTCGTCGGAGGCTTCAACCGGCCTCCGCCGCGTACACGGACATTTGGTGGTTACACGCACCACCGCGGGAGGAAGACCACGCGGCGGCGCATTTATCTAGCCACCGTTAGACAATTTCCGACAACCGTAGCACACCGCACGCGCCGCCTAAACAGGGCGTGAGGCAAAAAACCGCATGGCGCGTGCGCCTCACGCCCTGACAACACCGATTTTAATATTGGAAAAATAGGGACAATTACCGTTCCACCCCTGAACCCAATTCATGGTTTTTTGTCTTATTAGGGGCTAAAATAGTCTTTAGCCATTTCAGAAAATAATAAATAAATCGAAAGTTGAGGCGGACCGGACCAGGCCGGTCCGGCCGCGCGCAATTACGCCGGTGCCCCTTACCCGGAGCCGTTATTTTGTCTTATTACCAGGGACGAAATCGTCAATACACTATTCACAACTGAATATTTTTTTAAAAAAAAAAGAGAGGAAAAACCGAAATTGGCCTCGCTCGATCAGCCTCTCTCGCCGCGCTCCCGAGGGCCAAAACCGCCCGTGCACTGCTCGAGTCCACAGTGCATTGTGAGGGGCGCTACAATGGAAATCCCACGCCGTTTGTTTGTTTGGTAATTATAACTATGTTATGAATATAAAGTCAAATTGTTTTATTATTTATTAAGCGTGCCATAACCTAATTTCTGTGTTACTCCCCACAAATCTATCCAAAAATAACAAAAATAAAATAAAAGGGATCGTCGTTGGTAGAAAAATCAATATAGAAATTTTGGTTGTTTTTGAGACTCCGATCATATCTTTTTTGTCCCAAAAAAATAGAGGAAAGTACAAATTTAAGGAAAAAATAATTTATCATTGGATAAATCTGTGTAAAAATTAAGTCGTACGGCATAATTATATTTTTATGTGTTGATTTGATTTAATCATCGACCAATTTAAAGTGTAATTATGTTTAGGAATTAATTTAGGATCCAATTGAAGGATTTAATTAAGTGCAAGGACTTGATTATACTTTAAATTGGTCAAATTAATTTTATTAAGGGCTTAATTGATGAAAAATCAAGTTCTTGAATTTAATTCGGGCTCAATTGAGAAGATTTGAATTTTTGGAGACCCAATTGAATTTTTTCAAGCCAATCGTGCGAAATCAGGGGTCAAATTGAAGATAATTAAGAGTTTAGTGGTCAATTGAGGTTCAAATAGCATAAATTGAAAACCAGGGACCAAAATAAAAAAGGCACGCAAAGTTAAGGCTAACATTGAATTTATGATGGGGATACAATTGCACCAAATTAAAAGTTCAAAGCCAATTGGGGGTGTAATTAGAACAGTTACAAATTAAAGGACCAAAATGCACTTCCATCTTCTCCCAAAAAAGAGTCCCGCCGCATGCCTTTATTTGCACTACCTGCCAACAGCCACCTGCACCAGAACCGACAAGCCACCACTGCATGCACGCCATTGTTGACAACCACCACCATGCCACTGACAGCCACAAAAGGTTGAGGCACCGCTGCACGCAAGTTGCCTCCTTCTGTTAGAACTTAGAGATTGATTGAAGATGGACACGGCAAGACCAGATGAATAAAAGAGGAACAGAGGAAGACATAGTGTGTGGAAAATGGAAGTTGATTTCCTTGTATATTTCTTTATATATTACATCGTATATATAAAGCAAAGGGATGTACAGGATCCGAAGATCAATGCTGCATTATACAATCAATATGGAATCCCTAAACTATTTCCAGAATGTAATTCTGTACAATTAAAATGGAATGTTACCGTTGGCAACTATGTATGGAAAGTTACCGTTAATACTCCCCCTCAAGTTGGAGCATGGAGATCGGTAATGCCCAACTTGCGCGATAATGTTTTGAATGCTTCACATCCTAAGGCTTTAGTGAAGAGGTCAGCAAGTTGACTGTGGCTGGGGACATGCTTGGTGGAGATGAGGCCGTCCTGTAATTTTTCACGAACAACATGACAATCAATTTCTATGTGTTTTGTGTGTTCATGAAAAACAGGATTCTGAGCAATGTGAAGAGTTGCTTGATTGTCACAGTGTAAAAGCATGGGCTGGGAATGACGGACACCGAGATCATGTAAAAGTGTTTTGAGCCATGTAAGCTCACAAGTAGTGGAAGCAAGAGCTCGATATTCTGCTTCAGCCGAAGAACGAGAGACCGTAGTTTGCTTCTTAGTACGCCAGGAAATAGGGCTAGTGCCTAGCTGAATGAAAAAACCAGTGGTGGAGCGACGAGTGAGTGGGCAACTAGCCCAATCGGAATCTGAATAGGCAAAGACTTGAAGTGTGTTGGCCATAAGGAAGAATAAGCCTTGACCTGGGGATGATTTGATGTAGCGGAGAATACGAACGGCAACATTATAATGTGGTTGTCTTGGCTGATGCATAAATTGGCTCAAAAGGTTTACAGAAAACACAATGTCGGGACGAGTGATGGTGAGGTATAACAAACGGCCAACTAATCGCCGAAAGGAGCTGGGATCAGAGAGAAGGTCACCATCAGTATTATTGAGCTTGAGATGTTGTTCCATGGGAAAGGAAGCAGGACGGGCACCAGTATGACCACTATCAGTGAGGATGTCGAGGGCATATTTACGTTGATTGAGAAATATGCCAGCGGGAGAGTGAGCAACTTCTAAGCCAAGGAAGTACTTTAATGTGCCAAGGTCCTTGAGTTTAAATTGTTGAGCAAGCATGACTTTGAAATTGTTGATATCAGCAAGGTCGTTGCCTGCCAAGAGAATATCATCAACATAAATTAGTATGAGAGTAAAAGATTGCCCTCGAAGGCGTGTGAAGAGAGAGTGATCGGCTTGTGATTGAGTGAAGCCTGCAGTGAGTAAAACAGATGATAATTTAGAGAACCAATTTCGAGAGGCCTGTTTGAGGCCGTAGATTGATTTGTGAAGGTGACAGGCACGAGTCTCCCCCTGTGCGCAATAACCTGGTGGGGGAAGCATATAAACATCTTCATCAAGGTCACCATGGAGAAAAGCATTGTTTACATCTAGCTGAAAAAGATGCCAACGTTGAGCGGCAGCCACTGCAAGAACACATCTCACGGTAACAAGTTTAGCAACAGGAGCAAAAGTATCATGATAATTCAAACCTTCTATTTGGGTGTATCCCTTGGCCACTAAGCGGGCTTTGTGCCGTTCTATGGAGCCATCAGCTCAAAATTTTGTTTTAAACACCCACTTACAACCAATTGGTGTTTTTCCAGATGGAATGGGTTGAAGAGTCCAAGTGTTGTTTGCTTCTAGAGCTTGGATTTCAGCTGTCATGGCATCACGCCAATGAGAATGACGTACAGCTTGGGAATATGATGTAGGATCAATAGTTGAGATATAGCGGAAAGAAAAGCAAGATGTTTATTATTGAAGCGATGATAAGATAAAAAAGAAGAGAGACAGTGAGCTGTACCTGTGGAAGATCTTGAAACGTGTGAAACCGTGGAGGACGGTGTAAAAGAAGAGCAAAGGTAATCATTCAAGTAGGTGGGGCGAGTGACTGCTTGTTTGGTCTTAAAGGGATTGGTGAGATGGATAATGTGGGAGAAGGTTCTTGGGAGGGTTGCAGAGAAGGGGACGAGTCGGGTTGTGTGGATAAGTTGTGGGAGGGATTTTCATGGATGGGAAGGGGAAGAACAATAGGTGGTGTAGGGTTGACAGGTTTGAGGTGATAAGGAAAAACATTTTCTTCAAACGTAACATCGCGGGAGATAAGAATTTTTTTATTTTCAAGATCATAAACACGGTAAGCCTTATGATGTGTGGGATATCCTAAAAAAATACATCGTATAGCACGAGGAGAAAACTTATCACGATGTTGACGAGTGGTTTGGGCATAGCACAAACATCCAAAAACTCGTAAATGCGTATATGAAGGTGGTTTGTTAAAAAGAAGCTCATAAGGAGACTTGTGATTAAGGCTGGGGGAAGGAGTGCGATTAATTAAATAAGTAGCAGTGAGAATGCATTCACCCCAAAAGGAAATGGGAAGGTTGGCTTGAAATCGTAAACATCGTGCCACATTAAGAAGGTGGCAATGCTTACGTTCAGCAACACCATTTTGCTGAGGTGTATCGACACATGTGCGCTCGTGAAAAATGCCGTTTTCATGAAAGAAATTTTGAATTTTATTAGATAGAAATTCTTGACCATTATCGGTGCGTATATGTTTAATGGTACAATTAAATTGATTTTTAACCATTGAAAAAAAAATTGTAAGACAATGAAAAGTGTCAGATTTCATATGCATTAGGTAAACCCATGTAGTGCGTGAGTAATCATCCACGATGGTTAAAAAATAATGAGCACCTGAAAGTGAAGCTGTAGAATAACCACCCCATATATCACAATAAATTCGATTAAAACAAAATGTGCTTTTATTGATATTTAAAAGAAAAGGTAATCGAGTGTGTTTTGCTTTAGCACAAACATCACAAGAGAAATGCGATTTATTAATGTTTAAATTTTTTGGAATATTTGAAATAGAAGGGTGGCCAAGACGTTGATGCCAAAGGGTAGAACTAGGAGTGCATTGAGAGTGAAAAGCGGAAGGGGAAAAGGATTTATAGTAGTAAAGTCCATCCCGTACTTTACCCGTTCCAATCAGCTTCCTCGTTGATAGGTCCTGAAACACACAAAAGTCAGAAAAAAATATGGCGACACAATTAAGAGCTTTAGTGATTTTGCTAATGGATAATAAATTAAATTTAAATGAAGGCACATATAAAACATTGGAAAGAGTAATATCCGGGGAAATGCGTAATGTGCCGGTATGAGTGATGGAGATAATGTCACCATTCGGAAGTGTAACAGGACATGATTGAGTAAGAGTTTGAGTATTATCAAGGGATGATAAATTTGAAGTCATGTGATCAGAGGCTCCTGAATCAATAATCCATTCATGGTTAGAAAACAAGGCAGAATTACAAGAGATGAGATTACCAGCAAAATTGGTCGAACTAGTGTTCGGTGTTGACAAAAAATCCAAAAGCCGATTGTACTGGTCACTTATGAGCCCCGGAATAGGAATTTCAGAATTTGAAGGACCTGTGGCATTATTGGCAGCCTTGGAAGGGTTAGAAAACTTACTAATTGTTCCATGAGATTGGGTTTTATTTCCAGGAAAACCATTTAATTTGTAGCAATTGGCTCTCCAGTGACCATCACGGTCACAATAGTCGCACTTTGGGCGACCACGCCCTCGTCCTTTGCTGTCAAAACGGTGGGAGAAATTGCGAGGTGCTGCCATGGCAGTATGTTCAATAGAAGCAGCTGGGATATGAAGCAATCGTTGCTTCTCCTCTTGATGCAGAATAGAATACACTTTGTTAACATTTGGCAACGGATCCATGGCTAGGATTTGGCTTCGAATCGAAGCATATGAATCATGCAAACCCATTAGAAATTGGAACACCCTTTCGGTGTCGTGCATATGGGTTAGTTCTTTCAAGACACCACATGTGCACTGGGTGTGAGAGTGAGCATGGAGAGTTCATCCCAGAAGCCTTTTATGGTCGTGAAATATGCAGAGATGTTCATGGAACCTTGGGTCAAGGTGGCAATATTGCGTTTCAGTTTGTAGATCCTTGGGTTGTTGCTTTGGGAGAAGCGATCCTCAAGATCAAGCCATACATCACGGGGGCAATCGTGATAAATCAAGCTGTTGACAATGGTTTTATCAATGGAATTGAGGATCCACGATAAAACCATGTCACTGCAACGTTCCCACAGTTGGGTTTCACTTGCTGAGGTTGTTGGCTTGGAGAGGGTGCCATCGATGAAGCTTAATTTGTTCTTTGCATTCAATGCCATTTTCATGGCTCTCTTCCAAGTAGGGTAATTTTCCCCATTAAGAAGAGTAGAGACTAAGATAGCACCTGGGTGATCTGCAGAGTGAAGGAAATATGGTGAAGATATATTCTGAGTTGATGGTGGTGTTGCAGAGATTTCTGCTGAGATTGGGTTGTCTGCCATGGTTGAAAAAGGAGAGAAAAAAATCAAAATAATATGCAGTAAACCTGCTCTGATACCATGTTAGAACTTAGAGATTGATTGAAGATGGACACGGCAAGACCAGATGAATAAAAGAGGAACAGAGGAAGACGCAGTGTGTGGAAAATGGAAGTTGATTTCCTTGTATATTTCTTTACATATTACATCGTATATATAAAGCAAAGGGATGTACAGGATCCGAAGATCAATGCTGAAAATCATTATACAATCAATATGGAATCCCTAAACTATTTCCAGAATGTAATTCTGTACAATTAAAATGGAATGTTGCCGTTGGCAACTATGTATGGAAAGTTACCGTTAATACCTTCCTTCCCCTATAAATAGCCCGATCACAACATGCAAAAGAAAAAAAAAGGTAATAGGTGGAGAAGGCCAGAGAAAAAAGAAAGAACGAGAGAATTTACGTAGGGAGAACAGGTGAGAACGGGGAGGAAGAACCAGAGAAAAAACAGAAAAATCACGCACGTAGAGGGGGAGGAAACCAGAGAAAAAAAGAAAAAAAAAGGGGAAGAAGACGATCACGGACGGGTGACGAGCAGATTTGCAGAGACCACCGCGACTGAAAAGGCTTGCACACGAGTATAACAAGCTAACAGTCCCTAATTCATCTTCCTCGACGCAGGCAGAGTCCTCGTCAGTAGCTTTCCCTGAGTAGCAATCGATCTCTCTCTCTCCTCCATCTCTCTCTCTCTCTCTCCCTCTCTCCTCCACCAGCACAACCACTAGCCTCGACAAACCTCTCTCGCTCCTCCAACCAGCTCGCCCAGCACCACCTGGTCTCCCTCCTCAGTGCCAAATGTTTCACCAGCAGCTCCAACTCAGCCTCCTTCTCCAGCGCTGGCGACGAGCAGCAACAACATCCATGAATTCCAGCACAGGTCAGCCATTTCAGGAGCTCCTTCCAGCTACCACAGGCTGTCATTTTTTACATCACCACCACAGGGAGAACCACTTCAGTTTCCTTTACTCGGCGGCAGTAGCAGGTAAGGCTCTCGTCCTGGTCGGTTGACCTGTAAAATTACTGTTCACGTAACAGTGTAGTGAATTTCACTGCACTGTTCACGTGAATCAATTTTTTTTTGTGTTATTTCACTGTTCACGTAAAGTTGGTCATTTAGGCCAGCTTGGCTTGGTCAGCCCATTTAGCTAGGCCAGCTTGGCTTGGTCAGCCCATTTAGCTAGGCCAGGCCTGACCCTGAAATTTTTTAATTTTAATTTTTATTTAAAAAAACAAAAAAAAATGAATCTAAAAAACAAAAAAAATGTGTTGTTTTCGTGCATACGGCTGAATTCCAAGGTTTTTCATCATATTTTTCTTTAAAAAATATATTGCATTTTTCTCATATTTTGAAACGAAAATTAGATATCGTAACCGGTTTATGGTTACCCGTTGGAATTTGGCCAAAATATCAAAAAAATTATAATTATTTTGTTTTATTTATTAGGGTGTAAAATTACATTGTATAGTACTTCCATAGAAAAAAAAAGTTTTAACTATGGTGTAAAATTACATTGTAAAATACATCCGTAGATAAGAAAAAAGTTTAACTGCGATGTAAAATTACATCGTAAAGTACACTTGCAGACAAAAAGTGGTTTTTGAAAATGCAGTGTAAAATTTTTTTAACTTAGAAAAACAATCAAACAACAATGCAGTTTACCTTAGATAGGGTGCACTCGGGGTGATGTGTCTACCCCTTACACAATAAGTCGTCTTATCCAGACTCTCGCAGACCAATAGGTTCCTAATGACCTTAATACTAGGTGATGACTCCTGATAATTATAGTTGTACATTTTACGGCTATAAAAAATCTCCATTTTCACCGCGTGTTGTTGTCTCCCCCAATTCAGGGATGGTAGGGCGCGAAGCGTGAAAAATCGTCGTTGTGACAAAGAGTACAATAATTTTTTTGATTTTTTCTTACTTTAACTTATTTATAATCTCTTTATGTTTCAATTTATTTAATTATTTTATTGAAGTTATTCATTATGAAACACTAATATCATTTTTTCATACTTGTATTTCTCTTTATTTATTTGAATTGTTTAACAAACTATACTCGTAAATGGAAGTTAAAAGAATTTTTTATTATAATCAAAATTAATATAAAATTGTTTTTTTCAATATAAAGTATTTAAGGAAATAAGACTTTAATTCATATCACATCTCAACAAAATATATATTTGGAATATATTTGGAAAAACTTTTAATGATGTCATGAGATAAGAAGAGGATTACTTTATGTCCTAGTCATAAGTGACAGACATCTCTTAGGTTTCTTCTCTCCTAATCATAGTGGGCATGTCTATTTTCTAATTTTTGCCCGCCAGATCTTACTTTATTTCATTTTACACCATAAACAAAAACAAAATGAGACATTGAATATATATATTATGGTTGTGAATTCTGTTCCAATTGATGTTTTATTTTTTTTAATTGAAACAATATATTTTGGTTTTGAAGTATTTTGGCATGTTGGTTTAAGGTTTATATATATATATATATATATATATATAATAATAATAATTCAACAAATTTAAATTCAAATTCAAAGATAAACTAACTAAATAATCGGTTCAAATTTAAAACACAATTAAAAACACAAGTTGAACCGATATGATCCGATTGACTCAACGGATCCAAAGATAATATAGTTGATTGATAAAAATATAGTTTGACTTGAAAAACAAAAAAAAAACATGATGACATCTTCTTAAGAAGAATGTTGAGACGACATAATATTGAATCGACTCGAGTCAACATAGGTTAACCTTCTAAATATGTGATTTGGGTAATGAGATCATGATAACTCTAAATAAAATAAATAAATATAAATTGTGAAACTTAACTCTTAATAAATTTGTTATCAAATAATGAAATTGAGAAAAATCTAATAAAAAACACAATAAAATAATGTTTTTGAACAAAACTATAAATCTGGAGAAAATTATGAGAATACCATCAACAATCTCGCAAGGACTTTATAATCTTTGGTTGCTCCAAATCTTAAACATGAGATATGTGAGGAGACTCCATGTAAGATTTGAGTTTAATACAATAATAAAATGAAGAGATATAATTGATACTATAAAACTAGATATTATTTAAAAAACAAAACACTATTGGACTATAAAGGAGCTTCATTGTTCCGAACAGGGTTTAAGTAAAAAATTAAAAACAGAATGCGCGTATTTTAATTCATTCTGTTTTCTGAACTGAAATTAATTTTACCGGTCAGAAGATGACAGAATTGAGACCTCGACATATATGAGAAGATAACGCGGCTCCGTTGCACAATCACGACCTCCATGTACAAACCTTTGCCAAATTGACCGACGTGAATGGACGGGGTTGGCTGCTGGCTGGGAGGAGGGAGCATTCAATGACAATGAAATGTTAAGAATAAGATGATATTATTTGTCAAACTAATGCTTACATTTAACATTCTATTTTATCTACAAAATCGCAAGTTCAACTTCCTCCCCTTTTTTTTTTTAGAAAAAAGAAGTAAATTTATTTTCTCACCTTTGTGGGATCAAATCATTTTGTATAATGATATGGTAATTTCGGTCGTTTTCAACTTGGTCTTGAATCTCGTAGCATTGAAAAAATAAAGTCATCATTGTTGAGCTGTGATTTTGTACAAGGCTCCTTCATTTCCATTGATAAAGTTTGGGCTGATCCATGTTTTATATAAAGAGTTGCTCCCCGAGCCCACGTAAATCATCACTTCTATCATCTCAAGATTTTTTTCACCACTAGCCAATGCCCCCGCGCCTCGTTGCTAGTGTCACCCATATTTTTTTCAACATAAAAAATATTAATTGCGTGAGAATATTTTTATTATAATATAAATTTAGTTAAAGCAATAAATTTGTGCTTCATTCTTGTCAAGTGCAAGTTTTCTAGAAAATATATGAATTTTAAATCAATATAAATTTATCTGTTTAGTAGAGTTCAACGAAATAATCAGCATAAAATTATCATCATCATTAAAAAAGCAAGAAGTTTCGGATATCTGAATTATTGAATTCATTTTATTAAGATTAGTTCATTTTATAATTCAATTTATATCAAACACAAAAACAAAATATAAATTGTGAAAATACCTACAATAATCAAATAACAAAAATAAATAGTTAATTTTCTATCCACAAAAAGATAAAAATATAAATTAAAAATTCATCTCCACGTTACCATCATTATCATTGCTATAATAGTTAAAATTATTATCAATATTACTGCCCAAACAATTAAAATCATTAAATTATCCTGGAAAAAAAAAAGCAAAATATTTTTACAAAAAAACAATAAAAAATTAATCAATATTATTGCGCAAATAATAAAATCATAAAAATCATTTGATCCAAATAATAAATAAAAATAACCGAAAACACAAAAAAACAAACAAAGGGAAAATATGAGCAATATTAATTTTATAATGATCACCAACATAAATTAAAATTTCAGGATTGAATCGATTAAAAATAAAACCCCAATAAAAAGAAGATAAAAATTAAAAACAAAAACTAAAAGCATAGATGCATTAATACGAATAACAAATAAACAATGTCCATGACAAAAAGAAACCAAAGGAATTAATATCAAATAAAAAAGTCAAAGAATAAGGACCGAAATAAAAAATAAAATATATAATTAATTTCAATCGAAGAATAAAATTAAAACAAATAAAAATCTTGGGGTCGAAACAAATAAAGGCTTTTTAAAAAAAAAATTGTAGTGTAATTTTGTTAAAAAAATTAAAAGAATAAGGACCAAAATAAAGGGTACAATAAATGACCAATTTCAATTGAAGGACACAATTAAAACAATATATATATATATATATATATATATATATATATATATATATATATATGAAGGGTACAATAATTATTGTACAATAGGTTTTTAAAATAATGATGACGATTATTTTTAAGGATTTTTCTCTTAAAAATATTTATATATTTTGTTTTTTTTAATATTAACGCCTTAAATTATATATATATATATATATATATATATATATAATTTTAAAACATTTCAAAGTAATTTAATCTTAGTATTCTGGAATACTTCAATTACAATAATATGGAGAATAAATCTTGGAAAAAAAATGAATTTTTTTTGTAACGATAATGATAGTGACAACAATAATATTGTCATTAATGATTAGAATATTAATTATTTACAATAATTATTACAATAACAACTATAATAATTGTGACAATTTAACAATCATGATAATAACAATAAGAATAATTAATAAAAATAAGAATAATAATCAAGATAATTCATTAATCAATGTTGTTTTTGTGAAAAAATAACTTTTGTAATTTTTTTATGTATGATATTTAAGATCTAATATTGTATAATAAAAAATATACAAAGCTGCACATAGATAAAATAGGTGAATGTTTTTTCTTCAAATTATCTATAAATGCAAAATATATGAGTCACTTGTTTGCGCTTCGCTGTAGATAAAACCAAATTTTATAACATGTCAAAAAATATTAATGGTTCTTGATTTTTGTAATAATGCTATACATTAGAGTGAAACAATCAATCTACAAGACTTTCAATTATTTAGTTTTTTAATATATTCATTTTATTATAAATAATACATTTAAAATAGTGAGAAAAATTATTTTAAAGGTTTTTTCTCTTAAAAATAATTATATATTTTAATATTTGTATAATATTAACGCCTTAAAAAATATAACAAATAACTAACAATTGAAGATTAACTATACATGCATAAAAGAGGGTTTTACTTTCATTTCACATCATCAAAGGTGAACTTACTCTGTTTTTTAACCAAAACTACATTTAATACAAAGATAAAATTCTAATAAAAATTAAAAGTCAAAACTAAGAGTATAGATACATAAATACAAATAAATTATTTAAAATAATACTAAAATTACTAAAAAAATAAAGGGATCGAAACTAAATCAAGAAATAAAAGAATTATTTATTTTTTCCTTACAACACTTTTAATTTTTCTAATTTAATCATTCCGTTTAAATTATTTACATATTTTGTTTTCATTTTAGCCCATATAATTTTAATTCTTTATTTTAATGCTTTTATTTTTTAGATATATTTCTAAATAATCTCTATTTTTGTCCATGTTTATATATACACACTCTTAATTTGATTTTTAATTGTTCCTTTTAGGCGAGAAAAAATTTCATTTTTAACAGTTTTAATCTATTATAATTTTATTAATTAAATATTAATGTAACTAATTACAGTATAAATCAGTTTTTTACATTAAAAAAAAATTCGCAGCACGTTACTTACGAGAAGAAGGTCTTGCTGTGTTTATTAGGCGAGCATATCGAGAGAATTATAAAAACAAAAGAATTTGAGATTCCAAGAAGCAAAAAACAAAAGGCTCCATCAATTAGCGGCCGGAATGTATGAAACTTGAAGCATCTTCTGTCTTCCAGGTTGGAAAATACTGGTAGCGCCAGTGATCTGAATCTCCAGGAACACTCAACTCCAAACAAGAACGAACACTTTGCATCCACCGGGTAAAGAAAGACTCATGCCAAATGAGGATCCATGATAATCAAATCTTGATATGAGAATAAATATTTCCTATATTTTCAAGGAGTCAATGGCGTGGAACCATTGTATGTAAGATTTTTTTTTTTTTTTGCTTGTGATCCTTTGCTATCCCCTGATTGCTTTGTTCATGTATCTTTATATGAACGACCAGTGGGACCCTGTTAAAAGTTTCAAGTAAATTTACCCCTTTTCTCTTGCTTTTGATTCTCTATTATCCCTTCTCTCTCTCTCTCTCTCTATTATCTATTTCTTTTCTTCTCTTCCCATAAAATTGTTTTCTCAATTCGACAGGACCAAGTGTTTCAATTTCAGTCATGCCTTTTCCTTAGTTTCATTAATAACCAAACCCTTGATGCCCAATCCCTCCAAATTCCTAATAGCTAATAGCTTCCCAAGCTAATTAGGGTGTCTATTACTAGCATAACAACGAGTTGTTTTTCTTCAATTCACACTACAAAATGAGTTACTCTATGCTAGTGTCATAAATATTTGTCTACCTTACATTTCACATTGCTTTAGTGGTTGCAATATAGATGATTGTTCTTATAGTTGTTAGTGATAATATGGTAACAATTATGTATACGTAAATCTTATATTTTTGTGATTGTTTATATCACTAAGAAAAAGTTATTGAAATTAATGAATATATACATTCAACAAAAGTCTTATATAATTTTATGCTTACTCTTATTATCATTAGTGGATCTGTAATTCATAGACGGTGTTTGGCACTTCATTTGAAAAGCGCTTTGAAATTTTATTTTATTTTTTTTTTAGTTTTTACTTTAGATTTTTTTTTGTTTTTTATATCATTTTCATGTATTGATGTCTAAAATTATTTTGATGCATTTATGAATGAAAAGCACTTTCAAAAGCAACCACAACCACAACCACACTCCTAAACAGACACTTAGGAGGCAACAGTCATGGTTAATTGTTGCCGATACATTCTTCAGTTGTAGTGAATGTTCTGGTAGCTTTAATGAAGTACAATCTGATGCAGATGCACTTATAATAATAATGAAGTACAATGAAGTTTTGAGTTTCAATTTTAATTGTGGTACCAATCTTTTGTTATTGTTATATTCAATTAATCATATTCTCAAAGTTCAAAGTTCAAGCTGAATTGAATAACTTAAGTTGTCGGTTGGATGATGGCGTGTGCAAACGAATATATGTGTGTGTGTGTGTGTGTGTGTGTGTGTGTGTGTGTGTTTGTTTATATAACTAAGATAAATTCTTTTTTTATACAAATGGACTCAAATTTGTCAAACTCTTTCACAAACTTTCTTATAAGTGAGTCTAAAGATATTGTTTTTCAACCAAGTGATCCTAATCAACTTTCTTATGACTTCATAGACTCTAATTTAATTATTCATACAATTAAAAAATTACAAACAAGTAAAAACTTTTTACCAGAACAAGATTGTTTTCTTGTGTCTGCATGATTAAATACAAGCAAAGATTCAATTTCATGAGTTGAACAAGAAACAAGACAATTATAGGCTTGAATGCATGGTTACTTTGTAGAGAAAGGATGAAACTTGAATAATCATTCTCAAATAAGCATATGAAGTATATGGCAAGAAATAAATAGAGAAGTTGGTAAATTTATCGGATTTGTTACCCAAATTGAAAATCGTCAACAAAGTAGATGACTGAAGAATTAAATTTTTATATTTTATTTCCATATTAAATTTTTATGTTTCACATTTTCTTTTAACATAATTTAATTTATTTAATATGTTTTACCAAATTAATGATGCCTGGCAAATATATGATTCATGTATTTATAAATGATTTCAACTAGAACATTATTGGGTTATCTTAAGAAAACTCAAATAACAATTTGAGCATGCAAGTCAACATCAAAGGTCAACACAAGAAATAAAAAAATCATGGAAATGCAAATCCAGTTTCTTCATCTCCATTTACACTTAATTCTATTAGTTTAGGAGAAGATAATAAAGCATTTATTTATCAACATAGACCAATTGCCAAAGGCTACAAATGAACACATAGACAAGGAGAAGAGAAAGTTATAGAGATAACTGTGACAAATATTTTACAATAATTCAAGGATATTTTTGTTGAAATTGAGGATTAGAAAAAACAAGACATAAAATTATGTTGGAGCAACAAACTATAATGATTAAACAAAATCAAGAGAAACAAGAATTGGACAAGATTGATAAAGAAGAACAAATTATGAAAATGGTTACTTCTAATTTGGATCCAATTTATGCAGCGTATTTTCAAAATAGAGAGTTAGAGATTATGAATAATAGGGGTTTTACTTTTTAATTAATTTGATTGAATTATTTATAAGGGAATGTATTTTTAATTAATTATGTTTAAACTTATTGGTTACTTTAAATTTATTAGTTAGTGTGTTAATTTTATCAAATCATAATAATTTATTGTGTTATAAAATTGATATCAATTCAGTTTATTTTCTCTTCTAACACTCTACAACAATAATTAGGGTCAATTAAATTGAAATATAACACCCATAAAAAAATACAAATACTTGAAAATTATGATAACATAAGAAGCATATATGTAATTATCATTTACTCATTACCATATTCTTCCCATAAATATTCAATCAAATCTTTTTGTAGCCGGGAGTTAGTTGCTCTATTCTTGATTCAATTATGAGTTTGAGGAAAATCACATAATTCTGGTGTTTCATCATGTGACACTAATATAAAAAAAACTAAATTCATGTTCATGGTCAAATCTAAGGTTCATTACTCCTTCATTCTCAATAATCATATTATGCATTATTATGCAAACTTGCATAATATTTACAAGAGTTTCTTCATCCCAGTATCGCACTACTCCACGCACTATTGCAAAACAAGATTGAAACACCCCAGATGCCCTCTCCTCATCGTTTCTTGCAGACTCTTGTTTACTTATATAATATTTTCTCTTTGCTCCTAATGGCCTTGGGATTGTCTTAACAAAGGTGATCAATTCGGTCTCATCTGCTAAGTAGTATTCCATTGCATATTCATGTCCATTGATTGTGTACTTGACAGGAGCAACACGACCTTCAACAAGTGTAGCAAAGACAGATGGTCAATCAAGAACATTAATATCATTTAGTGATCTAAGCATTCCAAAAAAGACATGTCATATCTAAAGATCTTGTGAAGCCACCTCCTCTAGAATTATAGTAGGTTCACAACAATGTCCTGTATACATCTCATGCCATGCAGTTGGGCTTCTCTTCCATTTGCAGTGCATGCAATCAATGCTCCCTAACATCCTTTGAAACCCACTCTTCTCGCCAATTGATAATAATCAACCAATATCGGTCTCGTTTGATGTCCTTCGATACCAATCCCCAAAAACTTCAATAATTGATTTGATGAAAGCTCTTAGAAAAATCACAGTGATTTCCCAAATTCGAAGATATTCATCACTAAGATTTGCTGGAATACCATATGCAAGTATCCTATGAGTTGTAGTTATCTTTTGAAAACAAGATAAGCCAAGAACACCAAGTGCATCTGTTTTTTGTTTGAAACATGAATTCTGAGCTTCCATCGTATTTGCGATCCAAAAAAAAGACAATGACTTATCTTATATTTCATTTGAAATTAACTTTCAGTGTATTTAGGATTTTCTGCAAAATAATCATTATATAGCCTTAATTCACTTTCCTTTCTATTACGATTGACAATATTGTGTCCAAAAATAGAGCCACGAGACTCTGTTGTCCGCCCTTGATTTATCGACTCTTTTTTAGCAACCATTGCAGTAGCAACTTTGAAGGTGAACATGAGAGTGTCATCAACAAAATCCATAGCATCATAAAAATTAAAATCCAAATGATTCATGATGAACTTTAATGAAATAAAATAAAGATTGGAAAGAAGAAAACAATGAAGAAAAATATTCAGGTTTATGAGAATATTTATAGATGAATTTTTTTCCCTAAAAATTAAAAAGTTGGCGGTTACTTTTTTAATATTTGAAATTTTTAAATGTGAAAAGTTGGCAGGTATTTTTTTCAAAGTTTTAAAATGCTGGCAAGTTTGTTTTTAATATTTGAAATTTTTATTTAAATAAAATAAAAAAATAAAATGTTGGAGGGTTTTTGAAAAGAATTTAATTAATTATATAAATCACTCATATTTTTATTTTTAAAATAATAAAACAAAATAATTTTAAAAAATAAAAATAAAATAAGTTTTTAAAAAAGCAAGAGAAACAACCATGCTCTCTCTCTCTCTCACACAGCTCTGCTAGACCCAATAGAACAACCTAAGAACCCAGCAGAGTGATCCAGCACCCATCAAGCACTTGAACTCCTGTGCTTGATTTAAGGAAACAACTGACGAGCAACCTCAAGTGAGACTGCCAAGCACACGTTAGGCCTTCAATTCCAAGAGAAATGCTAAGTAACAGATCAATCAAAGACCCTGCTAAAAACCAAGCTAAACAGAAGAGAACCTTCCCCGAAAAAGGAAGGCAAGATGATGCAGTTGGGAGCTACAAACAGCAAATCAAGAAGGAATAAATGAATTTTAATGAGCGAAAAGGCAGCAAAGATTATTTACAGTTTTACTCTTTTTTTCTATTTAAAATTACTCATCACATCACACCAGACAACCCGGCAGAAAAACTAAAATCTTGTAATGAGCTGCCCGGTAAAATGTTGTGGTGAATAGGAATATATCTCTAGGTGCACATTGTTCTCCAAGGCCCTTTTTTTGTGCTGATAAACCAGATGTTTTCTTGTAATAAAGGTAACATATTTAAAAAGTGATTTAATCTCGATAAAAAAAAAAAAAGTGCATGACCGTAAAACGTAAAGGAAAATTTTGTTCATGTTTAAGCTATGTTAAAGATGTGGGTTTGGACACTTCTTTTTAAATTCAGTGTGTGTGTATTATTTTTGTTTTTGTCCTAAAATTTCCTTACTGATATAAATTATCAAATATATATAAAATTAATTATAACTTGAAATTGATGGGAAGAGTTACATTTGGCTATTTTATACAATATTTATATATATATATATATATATATAAAATGATATATGATTAAAAATATATGTTTCGGGGGTGTTTGGAAAACAAAACAAAAGGTACTTTTTAAAAAAAAATAATATTTTTTTTATGTTTTTAAATCATTTTAATAGGCTAATATTAAATATATTTTTAAATAAAGTAGTTTAATAATAAATATTTTATTGATGTATTCATTACTAAATACTAATGAAAATATCTTTTGGGCATAGTGAAGTAATTATAGTGTAAAATAAATGAATAAAAAAAGGCACAATGATGTGTTATTTTTATAAATAAAATGATCGATGAATTTAAATTCATCAGTAAATTAGTCTATAATATTTAATTTATGACCTATCAGATAACTCTTCTATTTCGCTTCTTCATTTCTTTTTTTTCCTTCTTTATAATGATCTCTTACTATAAATTTGACCACTCGAAAACTCAATTTGTTAGCATCTATTTTTTATTCAAGTTTTTTTTAGAATTTGACACTTCAAATAAGCAAAATTATTATTTGAACTAAATTTTAAAATATTAATTTTTTATTATATATTTTTGCAGTATATATATTTTGTTTGAATATTTATTTGTTTTATAGTTTTCTCTCATAAAAATTGATTGTAAGATGTTGAAATCATTCCGTGGCCATGAAGAAAAACAATTCGTGTAAAATCAAAGCTAAAGATAGAAGATAATTTGAGATTTTAGGAAGTTTATAAAAATAATATGGGTTAATGACTCAATCTGCTTTATATAATATATGCTGAAGCATTTCTCCAACTTATTTTTATATTTTTAATTGAGTCAGCTTTATTTTTAAAAAAATACACATTCAAATTTACATGAGATTTTTAAGTTTATTCATCGCCGTAAACTCATGACGTGGGAACTTAACTTGTATTCAATTATAAACCTAGTTCTCTATTCGAAGAAGCGACATCGACAGCTCCGTATGAGCCTACACAGGTTATAAATTAATAGCAAGAGTTTCACCCATCCACGAGCTCTAAAGTCTAAACTACAAGACTCGGTATTCTAAGAAGAAGAAGAAGCAAGAGTTAGTGATTGGGCTCTAATTGCAAGTTGCTTGTGGTAGGATACAGATCGTTTGCCTCTCTTGTACTCATCACCACCTGTAAATTCTTACCTCTTCCACCATCAAATGATCATCTTTCATTCCACACCGCAAATTGTTTGAGTTTTTTTTCTTAAAATGTTTTTGATAAAAAAAAAAAAAAACTATTTTCTTATGTTTCATTAGTTTTTTTGATGTGTTTAGATTATTTTGATGTTCTGATTTTAAAAATAATTATTTAAAATAATTCTGATATTTTTCTGAGAGAAAAATACTTTGAAAAATAAATGCTTCCAAATAAGTCCGAGTTGTTTTTAAAATATTTTTTTATTTAAAAACCTATTTTAAATAACTTATTTTTAAAATTTTACTTTTACATTGGAATATCAAAAAATATATAAAAAAGTATTTTTTTAAAAATTGTTTTTTTAAATTTAGAATAAAAAACAAGTTACACTGAAACATCAAACAAGAGTAGGGTCTATATATATATATATATTACTATATATATAATTCCCGTGGCCATTTCACTGTGCACCAGTGCACTGTGCACTGTGGATTGCAACAGTTTTTTTTTTTTTTTTTTTTTTTTTTTTTTTTTTTTTTTTTTTTTTTTTTTTTTTTTTTTTTTTTTTTTTTTTTTTTTTTTTTTTTTTATTTTTTTTTTTTTTTTTTTTTTTTTTTTGTTTTTTTTTTATTTTTTTTTTTTTTCTTTTTTTTTTTTTTTTTTTTTTTTTTTTTTTTTTTTTTTGTATTTTTTCCTTATTATATTTTTTTAATTTTTTTCTTATTATATATTTTTTTTTCTACTTATATATTTTTTTGATTTTTTGTTTTTTAATAATCGGGGTGTCCGAGCTCGCTTAAATGCACCACGATTAATCTCCATATCCAAATTTTTTTGATAACCAGGGAGTTTAGGGCAACTTATGCATACCACGACAATCCCCGGACCCATATTTTTTTTTCTAAAATGCTTTCCTGCTGGTATATTTTTTTTTTTTTATTCACTTATACATTTTTTTTATAACCGGGATCTCTGACCAGCTTAAGCACACCACGACTAATTCTTGGACCGATTTTTTTTAAAAACAATATGGATTGCTACGGTGCTTTCACGCTTATACTTTTTTTTTTGTTTTCTTTCGCTTATACATTTTTTGGTAACCATGGTCTCTCAGCCAGCTTAAGCTCTTTTTTTAACTTATATTTTTTTTTCACTTATATATTTTTTTTATAACCACGATCTCCGGGTTAGCACAAGTGCACCACCACTACTCCTCGGACCAAATCTGTTTTTTGATAATCGGGGTGTCCAAGCCAGCGTTGACACACCATGACTAATCTCCGAACCAATTTATTATTTTTTTTTATTTTTTTTCCTTATACGTTTTTTTGTTCACTTTTATTTTTATTTGTTCTTTGGATTAGATGATTTTTATAATTTTATTATTTGCGCAATAATAATGATAATTTTAGTGATTATTTTTTTATAAAAATCTTTTGATTTTTTTACAGATTTTCCTGAAATTTTAATTTATATCGGTGATCATTTTAAAAGTAATATTACTCTATTTTTCCCTTTATTCATTTTTTTTTGTTTTTTGTTTCTTTATTTGTTCTTTAGATTATATGATTTTTATGATTTTATTATTTATGCAATAATAATGATAATTTTAGTTATTGTTTATTTTTTATTTTTTAATAAAAATCTTTTGCTTTTTTATTTTATTTTTCGTGATAATTTAATTATTTTAATTGTTTTGGTAGTAATGTTAATAATAATTTTAGCTTTAATAACAATGACAATGGCAATAACGTCAGGATGAATTTTCAATCTATGTTTTCGTCTTTTTGTTGATAGAAAATTAACAACTTATTTTTTTATTTGATTATTGTAGGTATTTTCACAATTTATATTTTATTTTTGTTTGATTTAAATTGAATTATAAAATGAACTAATCTTAATACAGTTAACTTAATAATTCAGGAATATCCGAGTTTTCTTGCTTTTTTAATGATGATGATAAATTTATGCTGGTTATTTCGCTTAAAACTACTAAACAGACAAATTTATATCGATTTTAAATTCATGTATTTTATAGAAAACTTGCACTTGACATGAATTCTGTACAAATTTATTATTTTAGCTAAATTTATATTATAATAAAAAATTACACACAATTAATATTTTTTATATTGAAAAAAATATTGTGCCGCCCGCGGCGGAGCGCGGGGCATTGTCTAGTATATATATATATATATATATTGAGAATGAATTAAAATTCTCAAATTTGTCAACGGAATGATTACAGTCATGAAATCTAGGCATTTATAAAGCTTGAATGATAGGAGGAGCAAGTAAACAAACCTGTTTACTTGGATCATCCATGAAGTGGCCTGTCTTATCCCTTAACGATTACACTCGGCTATCTATTTTCACTCTCCTTGGGAAATCTAGTCCCATCCCCTGTCGGCAGGGCTAGTGCCGGTGGAAACACGGTTAAGCTTTCGGCCTGATTTTCTGCCTGTTTAGGAGTAGGAGCAGGTTAGAGATGTTTTTTCAAATATTTTTTATTTAGAAATATGTTAAAATAATATTTTTTATTTTTTAAAAATTATTTTTTATATTAGCATATGAAAATAATCTAAAAACACCAAAAACATTTAATTTAAAATAATAATAAAAAATCATTTTTTTTTTAAATACTTCTGAATCGTTTTTAAAACAAAATGTCAGATATCATCGGTTCGAATAAGGCATGTTAATTATTTATGTGATTATTCCCAGTGATATCAATAAAGAAAAGGAAAAAAAATGATGAAGAAAACCAACCCCATGTGACAGGGCATGCCAACGCTTAATGCCTGCTAGTCTTGTATGCAAATAAAACCACCACCAGCTCCGCCCATTTTCAAAGCATCTTCCCAGGGTTGGTATGTTATTATTGAAGGGATTGGTTTTTTTATTTTTTTAATTAAAAATTTATTATAATAAAAATCATTTTTTATATTAAAAACACATAAAATAATTTCAAGCTAAAAAATATTCTCAATCTTATATAATGTTAAGTAATAACGCAACCCACTTTGCCCTAAATTTTGATTTCTTAAAATAATTTATTTTTGTGTTTTTTTATAATGGTTTGATGAAATGTTTTTGATCTCATTTCGTTTCGATAGAAACATTTCGTATCAGTTAAAAAATAAGATAAAATGACATATTTTTTTATCTTGTTTAAAATTTCAACATGTTCCAGAAATTCTACCCAATTCCAGCAGTTCCATTCTGGTTTGTCCAGTCAGTTCTGTTCTGGCCAAATAGTGTTTTTTTAAATAATGAATAATTTTGTAATATCAATCACATCTCTTAATCCGATTTTTCGATTGAGATGAAATTTTATGAGGAATCTCTTGACATATTTATATATATTATGTTAAATTTTCAGAGCAATCAGAGAATGTAATGAACTTGCGAGATTGATGATGACATTATCATAATATTATACATGCTCATAATTTTGTTCAGAAAAATCATTTTATTGTGTCTTTTTTAGATTAATTTTTTCTCAATTTCATTATTCAACAACGAGTTTATTACAAATTGAACTTTATAATTTGAATTGATTTGTTTTATTTAAGGTTATCATGGTCTTATAGCGGAGGTCATATATTCGAAAAGTTAACTTAGGTTGACCCGAGTTGATTCAATATTTCATTTTTTCAATATTTTTTAAGATGTTAACTTGATTTTTTTTTTAATTAAACTATATTTTTATCATTTTTTAATGTTATTTTTGAACTGATTAAGTCGATCAAATTATATCAGTTCAACTCTCATTGTTTTACTTATGTTTAAAATTTAAACTATACAATTCTAAATAAATTTATTTTTGAATTTAAACTAATTTTTTTAATATATATATATATATATATATATATATAAACAATACAATTCTGAAATAAAGCAATAAAATATTTCGTTCTAGTTGAAAAAATGTAGCTCCTATCAAAATGGAATTGGAATTGACAATTTTGGTTTGATGTATTAATCAAGGTTGCCAATACCGTTCTGATTTTTCTATTGGTACGGAACATTTTGGTTTCGGAGCATTTCGGCGTGCCGTTTCGAGGTTGTACTGTTCATATATAATTAATTATATATATATATATATATATATATATATATATGAAAAAAATTAAAATATTAATTTAACAAGCATAATTAAAATTTAAGATAAATTAACTTTAAATTATACAATATAAACACAAAGTCAAACAAACATAATCTCAAAATTAGAAACTCAATCACAAGTTAATCAAAATAAGGAGGATTTTAAAGCCAGAACGGCACATCCGCAACGGTACCGAGACGTTCCGGACGGTATTTCCGGAACGGACTGGAACTAAAACCGAGACAAAAACGACTCTGTTTTGTCTTGATTTTTTTAATGGTACGGAACGTTTCAGCCATTTCAGCCGGAACGGAACGATATTGACAACCCTGATATTAATATATTAAAAAAAAAAAAAACCAATTACTACCGTAGAAAGATTCTAAGGGTTATTTAAAATTTTATCCTCTCTTTCGTCCATATCATCCAGTCCTTTTTTTACTTTAAACCCCCCCCTGGCAACCAGCTAGACTAGCTAGTGTGTGGTCCCCCAGCACCCAACTAATCCACAAGTACTACCTTATTTACATAAGCCAACCAAACGACACAACTAATTTTAAAAAAGAATTATTATTATTTTTTTGCTAATTCGTCCATCCTCATCTATCTACCTCTTGCATTTCTCCTTGAAAAAAAAAAAAAAAAAAAACACTCGGGGGGTTTGAAATCTGACAAGAAAATGAATAGAAAAATGTGAGTTCCGTGTATACACAATCAAGAGAAAAAGAAAAAGAAAAAGAAAACAAACGGGTGGCTGACTCATAGTTATTAATTCCGTTCTGTTCCGTTCAACAAACCGAGACAAAACGGCGTCGTTTTCGTCTCGGTTTTAATTTCGGTCCGATCCGGAAATTCCGGCCAAATTCCGGCCGGAACGCCCCGGTTCCGTTCCGGGCATGCCGTTCCGGGTCAAAATCTATTTTTTTTTATTTTTTAAAAATTATTTTTGACATCTATACATCAAAATAATTTAAAAACACCAAAATATTTTAAATAAAAAAGAATTCAAATTTTAATTATGCTTGTTAAATTAATATTTTTTTTTTCATATATATATAATTAATTATATATGAACAGTACGACACCGAAACGGCACGCTGGAACGCTCCAAAACCAGAACGTTCCGTTCCAATCGAAAAACCGGAACGGCGACCGGAACGGTATTGACAACTTTGGGCTGACTGATAGATTGTTCGAGAGGGTGGTCGGTTGTGGTTTTTTAAAGTATGTTTTTAAAAGTATATTAAAATGATAATTTTTATTTTTTAATATTATTTTTTATATTATTTCATTAAAAATAATACGAAAATACTAAAAATAATTAATTATGGCAATATACTCTAATCACTAAATCAGCTAAAGCTAGAAATCAATCAAGCCAACAGAATTATGGCAATATATTCTAATCAGAACAATCTCTACTCGAACAGATTGAAATAAATAAAAATGTGCTTAGGACAGGCAAAAAGAGACGGGAGCATAAAATTGTGTTAAAATAAGTGAAAGATGACCACACACAAAAAAAAAAAAACACAAGCAGATGTATGGTATGATACAAGTGATTTATACAATCATGGCGTTAAACATCTATTTTTATTCTTTCACTACAGTGGTTTTGCGACTACATGAGCTTCGTTATCTTCAGTCACTTCTTTTGTAATAAAATCATATGGGAAATGACCCCATCTACTACTGGTGTATAAATAACGCCTGTTAGATCTGTTTCTAAGGCAGAGCAGAGCAGAGCACCCGTGTGGAAATGGCCATGGAAGCCCATTTGCATGTTGTGTTTTTATTGGTAAATGTGATTGTGCTGGGTGTTTCTGGCGCAAGACGAGAAACAGCTGTTGGAGACCCAGGAATGAGAAGAGATGGTTTGAGAGTGGCCTTCGAAGCTTGGAATTTCTGCAATGAAGTTGGGCAAGAAGCTCCTGGCATGGGTAGCCCTAGAGCAGCTGATTGCTTTGACCTCTCAAGTAAGAACAACCGCCATAGAAGGAAACACACAGTGTTACAAAGTGGGTCTTTCCTTATTACTATTCCTTTTTAAGTATTAAGTTTTTTATTACCTAAATCAACATCTAAATCCTTGTCGTTGCTCTAATGGGCGTCTTTGCTCGTAGTTTTTATTCATCATTTGAAAGAAATGCTCATTACTATCATGGTTTTTCTTTTATTTTTCTTTAATCTAGCTTTTATACATAACACATAGATAAATCAGTTCTTTTTATGCTGTATTTGACTCTTTATCTGTTGCCCTCAACTGTCTCTACTGTTTCTGTTGTATGCATGCTAATTCCTTGTCAAAAATGAGGCAGGTTCTTCACTGAAACACAAGGTAAGTGAAGCTGATAACAAACTTGGGGTAGGAAAGCCTTTCCCAGGTTTGGCCCCAGGAGCCATAAACAATACCGACCTTTATGCAGTGCAGAAGGAGCTATATCTGGGTTCATTATGTCAAGTTGAGGATACCCCGAATCCATGGCAATTTTGGATGGTCATGCTTAAAAATGGAAACTATGACACAACTTCCGGTTTGTGCCCAAGGAATGGGAAAAAGGCCCCTCCTTTTGGTCCAGGAAGGTTTCCTTGTTTTGGAAAGGGTTGTATGAATCAACCCATGTTGTTTCATCAGCAGACTAAGCTTTCGGATGGTGGTATAATGAGGGGGAGTTTCAAAGGGACATATGATTTGGGTTCTGACATAGGAAATGGACTTGATGAAATCTCTTTTTATGAAGTGGTATGGGAAAAGAAAGATAGTAATGAAAGCTGGGTCTTTAGCCACAAACTCAAGACGTCAAAGAAGTACCCGTGGCTGATGCTGTACCTCAGAGCTGATGCAACTAAAGGGTTTTCTGGAGGGTATCACTATGACACAAGAGGAATGCTCAAAATTGTAAGTAGAAACTGTTTGAAATCTTTCTTCTTACTCAATTTTATAGCAAATTCCAGTCATCTTCACAGATTAAAACTAGGCTGCACTAGAGAATGCGTATGAGTTCGCCTTTCTGTATTCAGTTACTCCTTTCTTAGTAAAGGAAAAGAAAACGAGAGAAGGTACTCTGGTTTGTCTTGATGATGAAGGTGTATCCTCGTGACTTGGCAGATTTTTTGTTTCTTGTTAATGAAATTAACATTTGTTTTATTTCTTGTTTATTAAAATTGATCAACATGTCATAGGAAACAATCGATGATTGGACAGGTTATTACCTACCCGGAATATTAACCAAGGTATCAAAATGATTTTGTTTAGCTGTCGATGTCCTTTACAGCTTGTTTGGAACTCAAATACTCATCTGATATTGTAATATTTTCAAGCTCATATCTAACAAAATGCTCAAAATCCAGTTGATTCTTAATCCATATTGGAAACTTCTACTGGGATTTGTCCACCTAGTACTGTTTATATAGACCTTGAAAGATTTGGTGGAGGCCACGGGCCTCGTAGTCTTTTATAATCATAGGACACGAGAAGCTTCAGCCATTTGGACATGGTTGCAAGTGCATACTTCCTATACTTAATAATAAGTCTTGTGTTGGATGGCACCACCGGTCTGGAGATTGCAGTGCTTTGTGTTTGCTTTGATACTAATTCATGTAGAATGAAACTGCATGATAAAATACCAAATCGGTTTGCCTGAAGTCAGATCAGTATAGACCACAGTAGAGTAATAATTATATCAGTCCTGATTTTTTGCATGATTGTCCTTCTGAAATTAGTAACAAGTTAGCTGCCTTGCAGCTTCCAGAGTCACCTAATTTCAAGGTCAGGGTGACTTTGGATGTAAAACAAGGGGGAGGACCCAAGAGCCAGTTCTATTTGATTGATATCGGGAGCTGTTGGAAGAACAATGGTGCTCCATGCGATGGAGATGTGCTTACTGACATAACCAGATACAGTGAGATGATCATCAATCCTGAAACCCCAGCTTGGTGCAGTCCCACAAATCTAGGAAACTGCCCACCATACCACATAACTCCAAATGACACAAAAATTTACAGAAATGATACAGCCAACTTCCCATATGGGGCGTATCACTACTATTGTGCTCCAGAGAATGCTCTATTTTTAGAGAAACCTGTCAGCACTTGTGATCCTTACAGCAATCCTCAGGCACAAGAGCTAGTTCAGTTGCTGCCTCATCCTATATGGGCTGACTATGGCTATCCAACAAAACAAGGGGATGGTTGGGTCGGGGATGCCAGAACTTGGGAGCTCGATGTGGGTGGGCTAGCAAGCAGACTTTACTTCTATCAGGTCAGTGGTTAAACAGCCTCTTTTAGGTGTCAAAGTGATGAACAACCAGATGGTCACCATTTTACTACTTTCACTTGCAGGATCCAGGGACCCCTTCTGCTAGAAGAGTATGGGGATCCATTGACATGGGTACCGAAATTTTTGTTAGCGACAAAGATGAAGTAGCGGAGTGGACAATTAGTGATTTTGATGTTATTTTCACATAATTTATTGTTCAAATTTCTTTCCTTTCCTTTCGAAATCAAGAAGGGAAAAGGGTAAAGGAAGGGGTGGAAAAAAACCAATCATCTACTGCAATGATCATTTAGAAAGCTCGGATTGGAGTAGCCAAAAAAAACCGCAAGCGCCTGGCATTCTTGTGCTGAGGCACAGGAGTGCATCCATTTGTATTCCGATACATCAACAAATGTGAAAGAAATGAACTATGCCAATTTTATTGCATATCTCCCATATTTTATTTCAAGCATAAAAGCCAAGGTCTACTATGCAAATATTATGTTCGCTTCTGCTTCTTAAATTTTTTTTTTATAAAAATATATATTTTTCAATTTAAATTAATTAAAAAATAAACCAGTATATTTTTAAAAAAGAATATTATAAAAAACAGCCAGGAAAGCAATTGTGCTAATTTCCTAAACTGGTAGACCAATAATTTCCTATAGAAATGGTGTCGAAATTTCTTGGCAGCCTGTTACCTTCCTTATATCATATGAACGCAAAGTATCCAACCAAACCTGGTACCAAACTGATCAAAACATAATAATAAAAAAAGTCAAAGTGGTTAGAACCTTGTGAAACACATTTCAAGGTTCTCATAATGTTTATAAAAAAGGGTCTCATGTTTGAGGTCATGAGAGCGAGGGAGAGAGGGAGGGAGAGAGCGAGGGAGAGAGAAGGTATTTGAGTTTATTTTTTAAAGTGTTTTTTATTTTGAAATATATTAAAATAATATTTAAAAAAAAAATTATTTTTGACATCAATACATGAAAATAATCTAAAAACACTAAAAAAAAATTTAATATAAAAAATAAAAATAAAAAATTCTCAAAAAAATTAATTTTGAAATATAATATCGAACAATACCTTAGTTTATGTCATTGGATTCAAGACGATGAGACCTTCAAAACAAGATCTCACACGAGTCACTTTTGATAGAAAAAGAAGTCCTATGGGCTCGTCAAAGATGGTGGTTAGTAGGATAAAATAAAATTAAAATAAAAGACATGGAAATAAATGTACCTTTATATATATATATATATATATATATATATATCTTGGTCAATAAAAGGTTTGACACATAAAATTAAATATTTAATATATCTTATTTTAAATATAAGATTCCATAAATAAAAATTAATCAATAAACTAATATCACATGGTCTTGAAAAAAGAACTATTGAAGATATAATTTTTTTTTTTCAAACAATGAAGTTCTCTCAAAAACTCTCAAGTCTTCTTCATCCATGTTTAAAGTATACTTTGAAAACATATTTTATTGGATCAAATTAAATGTCCCATAAGAGTTTTTCAATGATACTTTGAAAACAAATCAAAACTGCTTCTCAAAAAATCAAATCATCAAATCTCTCTTGGTCATGCACACCACTCAAATTCGTGCAAATCTTGATTTGATTTCACAATAAATCAATTCATTATATATTAAATTCAAAGGAAGAATAAAATGATTTCATATGGGGTGATTGATTGAGTTTGAGAAATAATTGTCTTGAAATGTATAGATTTAGTCTATAACTTGTAATATAAGAGATTCTACCTAAATTTTAGTAGCATAATAAAAATTAGGGTTGTTATGTATATAATTTTTTTTATTAATTTTAAAAATAACTTGAATTATCTCGAATCTTGTTATTTGTCATTCTTTAATAATTTAGCCTCTACAATTTTAGTAGCATAATAAAAATTGGAGATGTTACGTATAAGATTCTTCATTAATATTAAAAATGATTTAGGTATTTGTCATTTTTTGTTAAATTTATCTTTTTTAAAAGAAGTTTCGATTTTAAATTAAATCAAGTTAACTGATTAAATTTATGCATGAAACGCTTGAAGATATCTTGTTTGATTTGTTTTCCAGGTCGTTGCTTTCACAAAATGTATAGCCTTTCTCTATGTTATCATGCAGCCGTTTGCATTGGTGAGCTTGATGAGCTTTTTATAATGGTGGGGTGAAGTCTCCGAAAAGGTTTTGTTTATTCGTCATCAATATCTTTTTTAATTGTGTTATTAAATTAGCATACTATATGAAACGCACTTAACTCAACGACTCAACTTTTAGAGTTTTTTCTATATCTTTTTTAAAATTATAGCATCATATATCTTTTTTAAAATAATAGCATCATATATCTTTTTTAAAATAATAGCATCATTTTAATATATATTTTGTTTTTAAAAAACCCGCTCATCAATCCAGTAGATGGTAAACCTCATGTATTGCTGCATAATTAGCATGGCCTGGCACGTTAAGGAACTATTTTTGCCGAATTGAAAATGGCATGGCCTGAATTTTTGCACTGGAGTGTGATTGGAACAAGAAGTCCAGATTGGTCTACATTCAACCAGGCCTATAATTAGATTATACGGACCAAATACGAGATTGCACTCTCCAGCCCTGTAAGCCGACAAAGGGTCCAAAGCTATGGCCCACAAACAACGAAAACGAGGAGTGAATTTGTCCATTTTATTATAGGTCAGCCACTCTTTTTTATGGGAATTTGCGTTTTCATCCATCTCTCGGTCCTTTTGATAAATTTTGACACAGAGAGAGAGAGATCCCTAAAAGTCCAAAACCTAACCTCGAAATTTCCAATCGATCCAAAACCACAGTTTTATTTCAATTCACCTCCTTCACCAGCAGAACCGAAAACCCACCTTAATTCAAACTCTGAACCCCCCTCCTTCCCAAATCTTAAATCTAGGGTTCTTTTTCTTCTTCAATTGAGTAAAAGCTAGGGTTTTTGGCTTTGTCTTGCAATTTCAGCACCTGGGTCAGTTTGTTTCTCTCTGTTTTCTTTTGATTGTTTTTCTATTAAAGTTATTTTATTTTCGTACTACATTGCGGTTGAAATTAGGTTTGCTCCTGCATGCAATTGTTTTTATCTCATAATTTGTAAGAAATAAATTTTTTTTTGTTTAAATTACAGTTTGACCCTGCTGAGTACTCATTTGACTGCGTACAAAGGATATCAATTGTCAAGATTTGTGTATTTAATTTTTTTTTGTCTTGTTTAGAACTGGATTTGTATTAATTAAAAAAAAAAATATTTTTTAATTATTTTCTGGACAGATTATTTGCTTTGGTCTTGTTGAATTCGAGCAACTGAAACTTGCGACAAAGAACTGGAAAAAAAGTGATGAGTAACCCTATTGTGATATGTCAATCTGGTGGGAAGTTTACCACTGCTAGCGATGGTTCCTTGTCGTATGTTGGTGGAGATGCTCATGCAATTAGTGTAAGTCGTGAGACTCAATTTGATGATTTGAGGGCGGAGATGGCTGATATGTGGAAGTATGGAGCAGATTCAATGACCATCAAGTACTTTCTTCCCAATAACATGCGGACCCTGATCACAATTTCGAGTGACAAGGACCTTCAACGATTCCTTGATTTTCATGGAAACTCGGTGACTGTGGATGTTTTTGTCATCAAGAATGAGAACTCAACAGCCTTAGCCTCAGTTATGCCTAGCACAACTGGAGCACTGATTACAACTCCACGTAAAAGGTAATTTATTTGCATATCCTCTTAAAATGTGGATGAGGAAGGTTTATGTTGTTTTCCTCTATTGAATGGATCACCTGGCTTCTGATGGTTTTTGTAAAATGTTGGCAAGGGTCTGGTCTTTGATTTGAACTGTAATGAAATGCAGCTAACCATTTGGATGTAATTGTTTCCAAACTGATGTAACTGTCATACTTGTACGTTATTTCATGTTAATGCATGATTGGTCTTGCAGGGCTAGCAGGAAGAGATTGGTCCAAACAGAGACCCCTCTCAATGTTACGCCTGTTGCTGCAGCTCCTGCTCCTGTTCCCACTCCTGCTTTTCTTGCTTCTGCTCCTGCTTCTGAAAATGCTGGGCGATTCAACACCTTGGCTGCAACTGCTGGTGAAATTCAGAGTGTTGGACAGCTGAAGCGTGTTAAGTTATGGGAGAATTGCATAACTGGTCTTCACCAGCAGTTTAATAATGTCCGTGAAGTCCGTGATGCTTTACGCAAGTATTCCATTGCCCAAGGATTCACAGTCAAGTTTAAGAAGAATGATAGTATGCGTGTAAGTGTCAAGTGTAGTGTTGATGGCTGCCCTTGGAGGATTTTTGCATCAAGGCTGTCTACCACACACTTATTCCGAATCAAGAGGCTGAATGAAATTCATACATGTGGAGCTGGTACTGGTACAGATAGTCATCCTCGAGCCTCAAAGAAAGTAGTGGAAGGTATTGTCAAAGAAAAGTTGCATGATAATCCTAATGTCAAGCCCAAGGAAATTGCTAATCAAATTCAGCAGGAATTTGGAATTGAATTGAGATATTCACAAGTTCGACGTTGGATGGAGGCTGCCACAGAGGAGATTCAAGGTTCATACAGAGAGGCCTACAATCAATTACCGTGGTTGTGTGAGAAGATTGTAGAGACAAATCCGGGTACTGCTGTTTCTCTTAACACCAGGGAGGACCTGAGATTTCATCGTCTATTTGTTGCCTTTCATGCTTCACTACATGGTTTTCAGAGTGGTTGTCGCCCCTTGCTTTTCCTTGATACTATGAGCCTGCAATCAAAATATCAGTCAGAATTGCTGACTGCAGCAGCAGTGGATGGAAATTATGGTATTTTCCCTGTTGCTTTTGCTATTGTGGATGTGGTGAATGATGATAACTGGCATTGGTTTTTGGTACAGTTGAAATCTGCACTTCCGACACTTCAGCCAATCACATTTGTGGCAGATAGACAGATGGCACTAGGACAGTCGATTTCTGTGGTTTTTGAGAATTCTTACCATGCTTATTGCCTTCGCTATCTGGCAGAAGAGTTGAAGAGGGATCTTAAGGGTCCGTGCATTCATGAAATTATTGGTGTCATCATCGAACATCTATATGATGCTGCATATGCTCCCACACTTGATGCATTTAGAAAGTGCATCGAAAGCATCAGGAGTATTTCACCTGAAGCTTATGATTGGATTTTGCAAAGTGAGCCCACACACTGGGCAAACTCATTTTTTGAAGGTGCACGGTACAACCATATAACATCAGGCATTGCTGAGTCATTTTATAGTTGGTTAACTGAGCTCACGGCATTACCAGTAACAAAGATTATTGATACCATTCGCCATAAATTGATGGAGCTAATTTACACTCGAAAGGTGGACTCAGATCAGTGGCTTACAAGATTAACTCCATCTGTGGAGGATAAGTTACAGAAAGAGATTCATAAGGCACAGTCGCTTCAAGTTATGTTTTCACCCAGTAACACCTTTGAGGTGCAAGATTTTTTGGGTGCAGTTAATGTTGTTAACATAGATGCCTGGGACTGCAGTTGCAGGGAATGGCAACTTAATGGTTTCCCGTGTTCGCATGCTGTGGCGGTGCTTCAGCACATTGATAGGGATCTATATGATTACTGCTCCAAATTTTATACAACTGAAGCTTTTCGTTTAACATATTCTGAATCAATAAAGCCTGTTCCAACAGTGGATAAACCTGCACCTCAAGAATTGTCAGAGGTTCGGGTACTTCCTTCCCCTCTTCGTTGTATCTCTGGCTCTCCCAAGAAGAGAAGAATCCGATCGAGAGGAGTGGTTAAAAGGCCACTGCATTGCAGCAGGTGCAAAGGAGAAGGCCACAATAAAGTATCATGCAATGTGGCCTATTAGATGCATTACGTTTTCTAGATTTGTAACTTAAATTCATTAAGCACATGTCAGATAGATCGATATCAGGCCGCCTGTTTAGTTTTAGGGATAGATTAGATGGGAAAGTAGGTTGAACTCTGATGCCAGTGACTTATAAGGGTTTGTACTGTGGTCGGACTTTAATTTTAGTGTGGCATTTGTTCTGCTCACTTGATTTCGATGGTCAATCCATGTTTTTTCTGCCTTCTGGTTTCCGTGGGAGCAATCTACATTGTACTCTATTTTAATCTGAATCAGATTAGCCGGCAACCTGCACTTGACATGGACCTAATTTCAGCTCGATAAAATCAACTATCTGTTCACCAGTGAAAGATCTTGGATATTTCGGTTGCTAGAAGTAATTCTAGTAAAATCGTTTCAATTAAAATTTCAATCAAGCCCCCCATAAATTAATCAGTATAATTAAGAATGATTTAATTACTTGTTAATGACTTGAGTTTTACAAGTACAAACTAGAGTGCAGTACGCATTCCTCTTTTTTTTTTTTTAAGTCCCTGGAGATCCTAATCTGATTAGTACTGGAAGGAGGCAGTACAGGGCTAGCAAGGGCAAGTAGAAGTGGTAGTACATGTCTGTACTATAATGCTTTGCCTTAGTGACGTATAAAAGCCCCATGGACAGCAAAATCCCAAATCACCCAACGGGAAACGTGGCCCTAAACTTTGCTGTCAGCTTTTACTTTTGAAGGAGAAGGCTGAGGCATGGATAGCTTACTTTTGGTGGCATGGTATGGAAGCACAATGAAAGGTAAGTAAATGGGGATGGGAAGAGACAGGTAAAGCCTGGGAACAGGCGGAGCATGGATGGAGCTCCTAACAGAAATACCTGTTTTGGCTCTACCCATGCACTGCCTCTTCCCTGGCTTGTGGCTTCTTTTTCTCCTCCCTTCTTTTGTTTCCAACAACTTTTTTTCTGTGATTAATTTAAAACTGTGATAAGCAATATATAGTGATTTGTAATGCTATTTATTTGTTTCTTGGTTTTAGCCCCCCTCTTTCTGCAGAGAAAATAATCCTTATGATTGAAATAACAAATGTATGTAGGAAGCGTTTTTCGCTTCCACCATTGTGAGTTCAGCACCATCAGAGGCTTCGTTGATTTGTACAACTATTCCTTCTTTGTTTACCTCCAAACCCCAAATCAATGATCATGGAATCCCCAGGCCGAAGAAGTTACTACATTCTGACGAGTTTATATATCATAAGAATAGAGGATCATGTGGTTCCTTTTATGTATTTGAATCACTGAGATAATGTAAAGCTTGTTGTTATCTTTGCCAACGCAAAATATGCGTCCATGAGGATGTGAATAGGGTCACTTGCTGCAGTCAGAACAATTTTCCAGGGACAGACGTCCTCTGAAGACAGTTCCTTTAAGCATGAAGCTCGATTGAAAAAAAGTGGGTTGAATTGTTTATTTCTATTCTGCCGGCCCTTGTGACATTATAGATCAAAAAGTTCCCATATGAGCTGCCAGGAAAAACCAAGACATTGATGGCAAGCAATGGAGATCTTTGTCTGGACACTAAAAGGTTAGAATCATCTTCTCAGTGCAGGCAAAAATTCCTCAAAAGGATGTTGGTATCGTCTGAATTCTTCAACAATTCCCCTCCTTGAAGAACATCAACTTGACAAAGCATCAAATATTTTATTTTCATTTCCTCATACGGATTGTAATTTCAGATTTTACTGCGGCTATCGGGGGCCTCGATGGCATTGTTACAGAACAATTTCGTGCCCTCACAGTGTACTTCTGCATCAACATAATATTGTTCTGCTACAAATGCCGTTCGCTTTTTCGGACCTAATTGGTATCCCAATTGCCGACGACAGACCAAAATGTTACAATAGTTCGTTCCTCTTGCACATGGCTGCTTAATGTGCTGAGCTCATTGTACTTTTCTGAATATTTATTTCACAAGTTCCTCGCTTTCTTCATGAACTAGTCTAGTGATAAACAAGAATTGGACTTGTGCCCTAACACCATTTCTTAAGTCTGAAATTCTGATCACACTGTGCTAGTAAATGAGCCTCCGGTGGACAAAATGAGACAAATCCAAGATGTTTCTGGCTAGTTGTGAAATACCATGCACTTAAACCATCGGTAATAGGCAGCAAAAGAACAAGTGGGATGGTTGACTGACGGAATAGGACTTGGAATTCAAAAAAGGAAAAAGGAAAAGGAAAGAAAATGAAAGGCAGAGATTGGACGATTAACGCTTGTGATCCACATTTCATTGGCAACTTCTGATTTACAAGGGAAAGATATGTATTGTACCTTACAAACTACAAACACAGCTTAAGAATTGATACACCTACCAGCTTCAATTATGTTGCTGACTTGCATTCTTCCTGAGCAGTACCTCAACAGGAGTAGTTCGGCTGAGATGAATTGCCTGTCAACCCTACCAATCAATTTATGTCCAGTCGTATCAGCAACCTGGATACGAAGATACAGCACAGCAAAGTTCAGGAATAACAAAAGCTACTGGTACGGATGATTTTTAACCTATCTGAAACAAATAAATCATGATCACTGGTGCATTACATGCAGCCTATTCTATCTAAAATGGTAAATCTATTGCGAGAAAGACGTTAGGTTACTTTGTGCTCTCCACCTTCTTTTTTTAATATTACTACAAGTGATTTTACACCTATTTCCCTCAAGGCTTGTCGTATGTTGACTGAGGAATGGTGGGTTGCTACTCGCAACCAAAAATTGCTGTATTTATCGTTTTCTTTAGACTGGAAATAAAAATGCATCAGCCAGAAATCACTGCCTAATTAGACAGCAGAAAGGTAGAAACTGATGCTTTTTTCTGGAGGAATTGTCTGGCCCTATTGGGACACTGTTATCTCAATGGCCTGAGAAAACTTTTGTCAAAGAAAACCACATCAAGGATAACAGGCAGACCAGAAAAAAATTACTAGAAAAAAGTGGAAAGACCAAAAGATTTTCCATGTAATCTGCCCTTGATTGACCAGACCGGCAATATTGGATTCACATGGTTGACCAAACGCTTAAAATGAGTGTATCTGAAATTCTGGAAAAAAAAATGATTTTTTTTATGAAATGCCAGCCAGAGGATTACTCTTGTCCTGAGAATTGAATGTGTTTTAGTGACTTGAGACCCTAGAATGGATATGAAGGTAAAAGTTTTTAGAAGAATTGAATGAAGCTTTCTGATTATCTACAACAGGCATGGAACATCAGAAGGGAACCAGAAAATGTTAATGACAACACTTCAACACAGACAAAAAGAAGGAAGAAAAAACCAGAATAGGAAAAGAAGATTTTAAAAAAGCAAAAGAAGTGAGCTAAAGCAAATCCAATCCATCAATTAAAGCTTAATACGTACTTGTGATCTTCATCATTCCAGCATACAGATTGAGAGCAGTCAGCTTGAACACAAGGGTGAGCTTCTCCAACAAGTGTGTGATCCAATTTACCAGACTCTATACCCTGCAAATCCTCTAGGAGGATCACATAATGTTTTTGCACATCCTCTTCACTCTTCTTCCCTCCAACCATGGCTGCAACCACCTTCCATCTATCTGGGTCTTCTTCATCAACCACAGCCAAGGCCATCTCAAACAGCTTGTTTTCTTCCCAGCTCCACCCATACAAAATTCTAGGTAAATCATCCATGTCACTCGAGCACAAGTGGCCGAACCAAAATAATACAACCACCCTTTTAGTTCTGATCACTTCTGACACCTGCTTAATTTTTTCCAGAAAATAAGGAAGACCCAGTTGGTCATTCACTTTATAGTATTCATCGAAAGAAGCTTGACAGAATCTTGTCCGGTACTTTGTTTTGATTCTGTTTCAGATTCTAACTCCCCCTCAGTTTTAGGGTTGTCTCAGATATTGCTTGTCATGAACCGCGACATCTTCTCCTCTTTTTTTCTTTTAGTAAGGGATCTGTATTTGTGTCAGAGACAATTGGCCCTGCCAAGTCAACGTCTAGGCGTAAGCAATATATAAAACAAAGAGTGATAAACTCAACATAGATTACAAGAAAATAATATCAATCCTTCCGGTCCAAATCAGGAAACCAATAATCAGAAGGGACAAAACGTGATACATCATCAACCATTCTCAGAAATAGAATCTGATTAATTACTTTTATTTTATTTTATTCCAATTCTTAGCATCAGATTCCAATTGTTGTTAGATCCGTAAATACAGGTATCCCATGTAATACCTCTCACTCTGCTAATCAATTTGATATCAAATTCACTTAGCCATTACTGGAAATGGGCCGCCAGATTTCATCTTAAGCCACTCAGCACATGTTCCACATTTCTACCTTGCAAGTAAAGAAAAAGACTTTTGCGGCTTGGATTGCATATTAGCTGATTTTTTTCTCTACATTTCCAAGCATTCACAATTAATAACCGGGTCATTTTCATGGACTTTTTTTTCATTTGGGAAGAGAGAGATGGTAGTTGGCTGTAAAAGAATTGAATCAACGAGTAAAAAGGAAATGATTTCTTTATTTATCAAATACACACACACACACGCACACATTCTTTGAACGGAACCGGCGGTTTCATGGGCTCTCTCTGTCTTTGATTCAGTTTCTTAGAACGAGGTGGCCTTTTATGATGGGAATATTCACTGGTCTCCTTCAGTCCTGACAATTTTGGACCCAAGGGATTGCACCATTTCTGTGGTCTTTGCTTATAGCTTTGTATATTCCATCATCTTTTCTGTAGGAGGCACAGAGGTGTTTTTCTTAATCACGAGAATTATATGGATAAGACTACTGAAATATCACCCTCCATTGATTTTCTTACTTTTCTAGGTCAGGATTGGCTAACTTTGCAGCGAGTGTTGACATCGACCAAAAAAGGCTTGGGAAAATGTGTCCCCCGTAACCCCACAATTGTTTGGCAATTTCATCCCATGGGCCTGGCTTTCTCAATGCGTCTTGCATCACCTAATAATGCCATGGTTGTTTAGTTGTAGAAAGACAACATCCAGCTCACAAGAAGCTTTGCCTGGACAATATTTGATGAGCAGATACGTTCTATACTCACTGTTGAGAATTATATTTCTCCTGGGGACAATATTTCACATAGTTTACCCACCTTCCTACACAGAAGGGTTTCAAGGTAGGACAAAGATCACCAGAGTGTCAGCAGGGTCTATTACCCGTAGTTCAGAGAAACTGTGATGGCCTGTTCTTCTTACAAGTAAATAAAAAATTCATGATACATGACGTAGCTGTGCAATGGGCGATGTCCACTCTGAAAGACATTATGATAATATAAAATTTATGCAAATTTAAAACTTTAAAAACTTTCATGAGAATGTATTAAACAATGATATAAATCATATCATGCAGCACATCTAACATATTAAATGATTGGGTTGAATTGGTTATTTGACAGAACTAAAGATGCAATTACATCCATTTCCTGCTGTAGAAGATGAGCATCAATGAAGACATCCAGACTCTCGCCCTGCATCACATCATTAATTGCATGGTGAGTGATGCCAAAACGATGACAAGTGATACCCTTCTAAGAAAAATTGTATGTTTGGATGCGTTCAGATCTGTTTCCGTTGCCAATCTGTTCCAGAATATGTATGAGCTCCCAATGATTTCGGGTAAAAGGACAGACAAATTGCCTGCTCGCTCTGAACGAAGTCTTGATCGACTCATCTGAATCCCTAACCTTTCTTGTAGTGTTTTGAAATTATAAAAAGGAAATGACATTAATGCCCTTAGTGGTTTAGAATTAGGTGTAAATAAATTAAGGGTATTGTAGTAATTGTATAAACTTTGTAAATTAAAATGGAAAAAAGGAAGAAAACGAGAGGTTTGAAATTTAAGAGAGAGAATCGGGAGGAGAGAAAGAAAGGAGAAGAAGAAAAGAGAGGGAAAGAGAAATAAGTTGTTAAAATAATGTTTATGTTTTAATATGTATAAATGTTGTTATTAGTTAAGATTTTGATTGTATTGATGATTAGAGTTTGAAGATTTTGTTTTGGGTTTGATTGATGAATTTATTGACAAGTTAATGAATAAATGAGTTGGGTAATAATTTAATTGATTGAGTTATAAATAATTTTGAGGTTAATTGATGTGTTAGGTGTAAAACAATATTAGGAAAGTATGAAAAACCTTTACTGGAAATCTAGACGGTAGGCCGGAGGCTTAAGATGATGAAATCTCAGTTTGGTCCCTCAATTCGTGAAAATTACAATTTAGTCTCCAAACTTTGGAAAACAATAATTTTTTCCCTGGAGTGGGATTCGATATTTTGGACAAATTTGAGGGTGAATTACGGGAAAAATTTCAATATAGTTATGAATTTATGACATTTTTAATTTAGTCCTTTAATGTGACAAAATTACAATTTGACCCCTAAAAATATGAGAAAATTGTAAAATGGTCCCTAGAGGAAATATTAGTTTTTCAGATTGGTTTGGTGAATAATTAAGTCTTATTTGGTGAATTATTATTAATTTTATGGATTGTTTATTTTGAATTAGATTTCAGGAGAAACTGTTAATTTTTTAGGTTTTGAGAAATATATATAGTTTGATTAAAAAAACACATAGGATTATAAGTTAAACTTTTAGACAAGTTTATTAAATAGATTTTATTTCTTTTGAGTATGTCTTCTTTTATATATTCAGATAATTCTTATATTCTACCTGCAGGACTTCAATAGAATTTCCTTCAATATCTTCTTTTGAATTCTGTTCACTTTGGAGATAGGTGAGTGAATAATTTTTAATATGCATATGAAATATTATAAATATTTGAATTTGTAATATTAATTGGATTATGCTTCTTGATAATATATGTTGATTATCATTTTTGTTACAATAAAGTATAATCAATTGTCGAATCTAAATTCTTGATATGAGCCAATATATATTTTTGAATTGATAGCTTTTCATTTAATTGATGTCATGAGTTGAGCTTTGAAATATGATTATGTTTGTTTGATTATGATATAAATCTATGGTATGCTAGTCGGAATACTCATGTTAACATGATAGTGTTAGTTTTTGTGCACATCGTATATGAAACCCTAATTGGTTGAAAGAGTCACCAACATGTGTGGACTAATCATCCCACAATACGGAACCTCATGCTCATTGCATCTAGATTTTCTGGCGAGTTTTACCTTATAATATTTTTGTTACGACCTGTTTGAGAAACCTTCTTGTAAGAACTTAAAGTTTTATTCATAAATATATTTTTTATTGCTATATTATCTAGTAAATGTATATTAAATGTTATCTACTCACTGAATTGTTGAACTCGCCCTCTTATTATTTATCATTTCCAGGCTTGTAGCTTGTTATGAGGTCATTTTTGTTGTACTCTAAGAACCTGCTATTTTGGTTTTAATCGATTTTTTTCCTTATGTCTAGTTAGTGCTTCATAATTATAACAATATATATTTAACTCTTATATTAAGACAATTAAAATTATATTATGAAGTTAATTTTGTTATTAATGTTGCGTTGAACTCTAATAAACTTATATAAAGCATAAGTTTGTATGTAAGTTTGGGTTCGCATAGATATGAAACCACGGAGGTGGATCATGCCTTTGTGCTGGTCATGAATCTAGGAATCGGGTTGTGACAGCTCCATTTCATACAGCTTTGCACATGGCACCTTAAGGACCTTTAATTTATTCTACCAAGAACCATAAAGAGAAAAATTGCATAAGCAACCCTTTGAGGAGATGGCATTCGTATGCTTGTGGCTCGACTGCATAGCGTGGAAAAGAAGCAGAAATAAACAAATCATAATTTAAGGCACTGCTACTATTTGCAACTTAGGGTGTGTTTGGGATTGCGATTGCTTTTGTAGTTGAGGTTTAAAAAATCAGTTTTATGAAGAGCACTTTTAGCTGCGGTTCATAACTGAAATTGAAGTGTTTGGTTAAAACTGTGGTTGAGTTTGAGGTTGATGAAAAGCAGTTTCGTGTGTTTGGTTACCATGTTTTTCATATTGCTGTCAACTTGTGAAATTACTTTAAAAAACATTTACACACACACACACACACACACACACACACACACACACACATATATATATATATATATATATATATATATATATATATATATTATTTTTTAAATATTATAGATTTAATAATCATAATAACATAGTGTAATTAATAATTCATGTAAAATTGATTTTCACGGCTTTTTTATCTATGATATTTCAAATTTAATATCATATAAATATATATTATTTTTTAAATATTATAGATTTAATAATCATAATAACATAATGTAATTAATAATTCAAGTAAAATTGATTTTCACGGCTTTTTTATCTATGATATTTCAAATTTAATATCATATAAACAAAAAATATACAAAACAACACATAAACAAAAACATGTTGAGAAAATTGAGTCAAATTATTTACAAGCACTTCGATGCATATTTTTGTCGTCCAGGACCCTTGTATAATTTCATATGATTTGTAAGTTGAGTAGATCCTACCACTATATTGTTGAAACGTGGATTTTTTTAATCTG